>CM063181.1:62266800-63620550 GCA_031835075.1 Saguinus oedipus | reverse complement strand
AGATCTACCCTCATCCAATAGGAGTACTTTAGACAGGCTGTTGGTTCATCTGATGTTCAGTCCACATGTATATGCCTCTGTCTCTGGCACCAATCCCTAGTCTAAAGAGTTCTGGTCAAGGGAGCAGTACTTGTTTTACCCTACCACGTTGTTACAAGTTGTTGAGAATTCACATATTTTCTTTAAAAAATAAATGTGGCCAGGCAAGGTGGCTCACACCTATAATCCTGGCACTTTGGGAGGCCCAAGGTAGGCAGACCATGAGGTCAAGAGATCGAGACTAAACGGACCGACATGGTGAAACCCCATCTCTACTAAAAATACAAAAATTAGCTGGGCATGGTGGCGTACATCTGTAGTTCCAGCTACTTGGGAGGCTGAGGCAGGAGAATTGCTTGAACCGGGAGGCTGAGCTTGCAGTGAGCCAAGATTGTGCCACTGCACTCCAGCCTGGTGACAGAGCAAGACTCTGTCTCAAAAAATAAAAATAAAAAAGTAAAAAAAAAAAAAAAAAAAAAAAAAAAAAAACACTGCTCAGGGCCACTTTGTTTAGCTGAGCATGGAAATGGGCAATGTTGGTGCCCAGAAGCTGGGAATATCACATGCATAGAAGCTTGATGGGCTCCTCTCCAGTTCAGAAAACATTTAAATACTTATTTGATTTCCACAGAGCTACTTCCCTATGAGAAAGTCCTTAGCTAATGAAAGGAATTAACTTATTTCTCACATTCCTAGCAAATTTCTAGCTTGATTGACTTTTTACTTAACCTCCTGGGTTTTTTTCTTTAAGAAATTCACTTAAAATTGAAATTTTTTAAAATACAGGCAATGGGAAAATGTTTCCAAAGAAACATTTAACTTTTATGTTTAACTTTCACCTCCCATCACTGCTGCTTCTCTGCTCCTCATTGTTGTTGGAAAAGCAAGAAGTCAAGGGATCTGTCAGAAAAGCAAGAGGGTGTGATTGAAATTAGCCATATAACTGGACATCACTTAGGCCTGGCCTGCCTAACGTATAATGGAAATTACCTTGTGTTCTATCAACTCCCTGGGGCCCCGGAAAAGGGACATATGAAGGAAATTCAGAAAAGAGCAACAAAATTATTAAGGAGCTGTGGGGTTGATTTATGAGGCACATTATGAAAGCTAAGTACATGTGGCTTGGCTAAACAATGACTAACTGAAGACACGATGAATGCCTCTGAGTTTACGGAGAATGCAATTGCTGAGAAAAAAAGAGGGAGGGAGTTTTCCTGAAGGTGATAACATCATTACCACCACTTTTGTTTCTTTATTTTTTAGTGTTATGTTGTTTTTAACTGATACATCATAATTCTACATATTTATGGGGTACAGTGTGATTTTTCAAGACATGTATACATTACACAATGATCAAATTAGGGTAATAGCATAACCATCACCTCAAATGCTCTTGAGTTTTCTGTGGTAGGATTAAAAATCCTCTCTTCTAGCTATTCTGAAGTTTTAGAAACGTTATTGTTGACTATAGTCACCCTACGGTGCAATTAAACAGGAGAACTTACTCCTCACGTAGCTTCGTACCCACTGACTAACTTCTCATATCCTCCCTTCCTGACTCCCCTCAGCTCTGGTAACCACTAGTCTACTCTCTACTTCTATGAGGTTGTTTCATTTTTAAATATGGGAGCAGGGGCTGTGCTTTCTATTTCAACAGCCGGCTACAGAACTAAGCACCAATTTTTTAAATTTTTCATAATAATACAAAAGATAACGCAACAGCACTGAAAGCAACATTGTACCTTTAGAAAATATAGGCAATTCTCTAAATGTGTCTGGGTAACAGTACTGGCTGAGAAGTCATAAGAATGTAAATCAATTAACAGTCTATGCAAAAAAGAAAAGGCAAAAAAATGAGCCCCTGGTGTCACATCTGGGATGAGAGCGAAAAAGGAGAGGGCGAAATGAAGGGGGAAAAAGTAAATTGGCCAAAATTCTTGCAGCTCATAACCCCATGGTTAGGTGCCAAGCCCAGTAATTCAAAAAAGAGTCTCTAACAAGGTCTCCCCTGACTTCTCCCAGAAGCCTCAACTGCAACATGGTTTATTTCAAGCAGGAGAAGATCACCAGCCTGTATTCCATCCTTTTGGTTCTTAGTACCAGCCACAACCCAGAGAAGTTGCATGTCAGAGGCTGATGGGACAAATGTAGCTGTTGCTGAAGAACAAACAGCCTCCAGTTTGTTTTTATCTCATCTTATACAGAGCAATGAAAAGTGGCAAAACTTAAAGTTTGCAGTATTTCAAAGAACTGACCACTTGCCTGACCCAGACATAGACGCTGGGGATGTTACGGTGAATACGACATGTTCTACATGTTTTCTATCCTTGGGGCTCCCAGGCAGGCGAGGGAGGCAGTCATCAAAACAGACACATACAGTCACATGTTACATAACAATATTTTGGTCAACTGTGGACCGCATGTACAATGGTGGTCCCATAAGACTATAATGGAGCTAAAAAAGTCCTGTAGCCTTGTGACATCGTAGCTGTCATGACATTGTAGCACACTCGTGTGTCTGTGGTAATGCTAGTGTACACAAACTTACTGCACTGTCAGGCATATAAGAGTATAGTACATATAATTATGTCCAGTCCACAGTTCTTGATGATGATAAGTGACTATGGCACTGGTTTACATATTTACTATACTTTCCGTTATTTTTTTTAGAGCACACTTCTTCTAGTCATTAAAAAAGTTAACCATAAAACAGTCTCAGGCAGGTCATTCAGGAAGTATTTCAGAAGACGGCAATGTTATCTGAGGAGATGACAGCTCCACGCATGGTATTACCCCTGAAGACCTTCCAGTGGGACAGGATGTGGACATGGAAGACAGTGGTATTGATGATCCTGACCCTGTGTAGACACAGGTTAATATTTGTGCATGTGCCTTGATTTTTTACCAAAAAAAAATCAAAAATAAAAAATATTAACATTAGAAGAAAGCTTGTAGAATAAGGATATAAAAAAATATTTTTGTACATATGTACAATATGTTTGTGTTTTAAGGTGTTATTACAAAAGAGGCAAAAAGTTAAAAAATTAAAAGTTTATATAGTAAAAAAAAAAGTTACAGTAGCTAATTTACCATTGAAAAAAGAAATTTTTAAATAAATTTAGCTTAGCTAAGTGTAATGTTTCTAAACACTGTAGTAGTGTAAAGTTATGTCCAAGGCCTTCACATTCACTCACCACTGACTCGCTGACACCCAATGCAAGCTCCATTCATGGTAAGTGCCCTATACAGATGTACAATTTCTTATCTTTGATACCATATTTTTACTGCATCTTTTCTATGTTTAGATATGTTTAAATCACAAATACTATTGTATTACAGTTGCCTATAGTATTCAGTACAGTATTTCTGTACGGGTTTGTAGCTTAGGAGCAATAGGCTATCACACAGCCTAGGGGTGCAGTAGGCTACAGCATCCGCGTGTGTGTAACTACACTCTGTGACATTCACACAACAATGAAATCACCCAAGGATACATTTCTCCAACCATATCCCCATCATTAAATGGTATGACTATAATGATTATCCAATGAGTTGTGAGATAAAAGAGATAAGCTAGGCACGCCAGGCCTGTACTGCCAATAACATCTATCCCAGCATGAAGGATTTCAGAGACTATGGCCTGGAGGCAGTGAAGCATGACATGACATGATTATCATCAGATGGTTTCACTTTCAATTTACAATTGTTTTAAGATGAAGGTCCTCATCCTAGAGCATTTATAGCAGATGATGGCATGGATGTGTATTGCTTTGCTTGCCAAGCTTGCTTTCTTTTTAAAAAACAGTGCTTTCTTCCCAAGAGAACTGCTCTTTCTCTCCATTCCAACCATGAGGTTCTAGCTAATCCCCACACTTCACCTTCCTTGTCCCCATTGATTAGTCCAGGGTGAACCTATCCAATTTCATTCCTGAAACTGTTTAAGTTGGGCCTAAGAGAGAGGGACATTTCTTCTGTGGTGACAGGTCATAAAGCAAGAAGATTGGAAGGACCATTTTCCCTTATGTGGAAGTAGTCCTCTTGGCCCTCCTCTCCCCAGATCCTAGTTGCCTCTGAGGCCTCACTGCACCATTCCCATTCTGTCACTACGTGAAATATCACAGCATCCTTCCAGTAAAGTCCTCTTTTGGCCAAAACTAGTTCAAATTTGGTTTCCATCTTTTGTAATCAAAACTGAGTAGCAGTTTTACACTTACAGTGACTTCTTGACATGTTAATCTTTGTCTTGAAGCTACATTTTCCGTCTCACCACTTTCCGAGAAGAGCTAGCCCAATCTCCATGTTGCCAATTTCTCCTTGTTCTATCTCAGTCTATTCGCACTTTGAACACTTGGCCAACAATCTTTGCTTCCCCATTAGCAGTGCTTCTAGTTGCTCCCTAACTCCATTTCCTGAAAGCCAGCTCCCATTTCAAAATATATTAAAATGCTGTCTACCAAAGCCACCACCAGAGAATCCTCCTGAGTGGATCAAGAGTGGGGCCCAGGAATCTGTATTTTTCACAAAATTCACACTGGTTGATTCTGATGTGCAGCCAGATGGAGGCATCATTAGGCCAAATGGCTCATAAAACCTATTGATCCGTTTGTTTTTCCTTTTTACTTCTTCTCAAGCTTTTATTTTAAGTTCAGGGGTACATGTGCAGGTTTGTTTACACAGGCAAATGTGTGTGTCCTGGGCATTTGTGCAGATTATTTCATCACCCAGGAATTAAGCCTCGTACCCATTAGTTATTTTTCCTGATCCTCTCCCTGTTCCCACCCTCCACCCTCCAAAACCTATCAATTTCAAGAGTACATGAATGCCCTACTCAGGAGTACAAATTAACTGTTCCAGCTCTACTTAAGTTTGAGTACTACTCAGTCTCATTTACCTCAAAGAAAGCAGAACTATTGGAGGTTTGGAAGTGTGCCACAGTGGTTTCAGGCTGCCGAGAGAATTATCTTGAAGGGGCTTGAGGTGACTTCATCGTCTGCAGGTGCTGCAGAGGTACATCTGGCCCCTACCACATGCTGCCTTTGATTTCCTTCATGCTGGGGACAGATGATGTAGAGGTCATTTGTTTCTTTTTAAACTCGAGAATTACATCACAGGCCTGTAAAATTTTTCTTAAAAAGTGTGTGTGTATGGTTTGTTTGTTTGTTTTTTTCCAAAGCAGCTATCCCCAAAAGAGCTGGGCATAGTTCTCCTAGGGGCAGCAGCAATGTTGAAATATGTGGGGAAACTGCTCTAACTCCTTCAAGCAGTGTCACCTTTGGAGCGGTAAAACTGCTCTCTCTTTCCCATGAGAGATGACAAGCATGCCCCAACAAGCATTTTTTGAAAGCGGATGCCTGGTGGGAGAGGGATTTGATTTGCTGAAGGGTCAGCCAAGTCAAGCAAGTTCCTTCCACTTCTTTTCTGGCTGGAGGAGGTTTTGATGGTGGTGATGGTGGCTGAACTGAACCCGCTTAGGAAACTCTCAAAGGCTTCTGGACTTTCACATGAGATGTCTCACATTTGGCCGGATACAGCAAGTGCTTCAAAGCTTTCTTCTGCCAAAAAGATTTCTTTGTTTTATTTTATGATGTTTTCTTTTATTTTTCTTTTATTGTGTTTTACTTTTATTTCTAACAATCCTGTGTAACTTGGGGCTTAAGGCTCAGTGAAGCTGAAGGATTAGAGTCAAAAGAATTTTGCCATTTGGTCAATAGCATCCCCACATCCTGATAGAGAGATTTCTTTTTCTAGGTTCCCTTCCCCCTGTCACTCCCCCTCCCCCCAACACACACACACACACACACACACACACACACACACACACACACACACACTTTTCTTTCTCCTCTTTCTCTCCTTTGCTTCCTCCCTTCTCTTCCCTCCCTCTAAACACATTCAATGAGTGCCCTAAACGGTGACAAACTTGCATGTGCTTCCCTTATGACTAAATCCCTGGGCCTTCTGCCAATCCCCCACAGATGGCCCCAAACTGCAGGCATCCCATAAGGAGACCCCATGCTTTCAGTCCTTGTCGGAAAGGTCAGAGTGGAGGAGGATGGTGGGGAATGGTGGTGTCTTCGTCCTGGGAGAAGGCGAAGCAACTTCCAGGAGGAAACGGGCGTTTCCTTCCCACGCGCTCTATCGAGCCCTGGGTCCTGGCCTCAGAACTCCACCCAGCCCCTCCCTGCCCTCTGGGAAAAGCCAGTCGCCACACACAGGCACACTCAGGCCCCAGCGCCGCGCCCTAAGGAGAGTAGCACCCACGGCCAATTGCCATGGCAACCCCAGGGTTCGTTCCACTTCCCCACCCAGCCGATCTCCCCCCTCCTCCCCGCACTGCAGCCAACCGGCTTGTGCGAGTCCCAGGAGCGCGCTATAAAACCTGTGCTGGTGGCGCTGGGCGTGATCGGCAAGCGCCGGACCAGGGGGAAGGCGAGCAGTGCCAGTCTGCAGCGAAGAAAGTTTCCTTTGGTAAAAGCGAGAGGGAAAAGCCTGAGCATGCACAGTGTGCAGAGCACGAGCCTCTGTCTCCGAAAGCAGTGCCTTTGCCTGGCCTTCCTGCTTCTCCATCTCCTGGGACAGGTAAGTGGTGCACCCTTAAGATGCCCCAAGTTACTTCGCCTTTCTAGGTGGCCCCCACTTGGTCACTGGGCTCGCTGCGTCTTCTGTCCCAGCTGAGGGGTTTCTCCTTCTTGTCTCGCCTGTCTTCAGGTCGCTGCAATTCAGCCCTGCCCTCCCCAGTGCCCGGGCCAGTGCCCCGCGACGCCGCCCACCTGCGCCCCCGGGGTGCGCATGGTGCTGGACGGCTGCTCCTGCTGTCTGGTGTGCGCCCGCCAGCGTGGCGAGAGCTGCTCAGATCTGGAGCCATGCGACGAGAGCAGTGGCCTCTACTGTGACCGCAGCGCGGACCCCAGCAACCAGACTGGCATCTGCATGGGTAAACCTGCCCCTCCGCTATTGGCCCTCTTCTCCTGCAGCTAACTGAAGCTGCTTCCTCCCTTCTCTCTTTTTTCCTCCCCTTTCCAGAGGGCAATAAGTAAATATTAATAATGCAGTAAGTGACATGTATAGAGCACTTACTATGTGTCAGGCATGGTTTGGTGAGCACTTGGGGCTTTGGGGAGCACCAGAGCCAGAAAGGAAACCCCTGAGGGTAAGAGGCATTCCTCACTTGGCTTCCTAGACAAGAATCTAAGCAGAGGGGAGCCACGTAGAGTTAAGGGCCAGTGAAGTCATTTCCTTCGGACATTTCTAGGGGGCCGCTTGGGGCTGATGGAAGCTTGAGTTTACTCACAGGCTCACAGTTTCCCCAACTGCAGTTGGGGAAAACCCAGCAGGTTTGTTTTCACACCTGTAATCGTCCCATTTGAACCAAAGCAGCCTAGTCTCCTGGGACAACTATGTAACCCTTCTCTGGATGCAAGTAAAATAAAATGCAGGTGCCAATCCAGGCTTCTAAAAATCAGGGATCAATTTTTCACATGGCACAACACTGAAGTTGAAGATTGTCCCTTCCTTTCTGGACAGGAGGGCTTTTACTTTTTTCTCTAAGCTACTGATGATTTATTATGCTTGAGTGCCAAGGAATCTTAATGCCCTTCGCAATTTCATCAGCTAACTTGTTGGAAAATATAAAGTACACTTTTTCTCTTTTTAAAAGTCTAAGCTGCTGGAGTAGGAGACTCCAAGGAGGTTCTTGCAAAATGACTGAACACGGGGAACAATGGCCAGGGGGCTTTGGGGTTATCACTTTACAGTTGCACACCTCTTTCTTTATCCATAAAATGAGTGGCAAGACTAGATGATCTTGAAGGTTTCTTCTTTCTCTAACAGGCCTCCAAGAGGCCATCACTCTATGGTGGATACATAAGAAACCAGATCACCTGAACTAGAAAAGGACTTGGGTTTTGGAACATGTCTTCCAAATATTACAAGCTTCTTCACTGTATCGTGTTCTTGTTTTTCCTCCTCCTCTTTGCTTTCTTTGCTTCCCTAATATTCTAGCGGTAGAGGGAGATAACTGTGTGTTCGATGGGGTCATCTATCGCAGTGGAGAGAAATTTCAGCCAAGCTGCAAATTCCAGTGCACCTGCAGAGATGGGCAGATTGGTTGTGTGCCTCGCTGTCAGCTGGACGTGCTACTTCCTGAGCCTAACTGCCCAGCTCCAAGAAAAGTTGAGGTGCCCGGAGAATGCTGTGAAAAGTGGATCTGTGGCCCAGATGAGGAGGATTCACTGGGAGGCCTTACCCTTGCAGGTAAGAAACTCAATATACTTAGGGCTGGTCATAGCAGAAGGTAAATATAAGCATGAAGAATTTGCAATCTCTTAGATTTGGAAAAAAAAAAACTGGCCTCAGTTTCTGGCCATTCATTTGTGGATTCCAGGTTGCCCACTGAGATCAAACCATGAGATCAAACACATTTGTAGACATGAGATCAAAATAAACTCAAACTAAGTACAGAAGTTTGCCCCAATTTCTCCTAAAGAGGACCTCCCAGATTCACTCTCGTGTCTTATTTTTGTCTCATTGGATGACCAGTATTTGTATTTTAATCCATCCTACTTGACCCTCATTAGCACTACAAAGACAACATTCTAAATCCTCTTTCTTTTCTGGATTTGCTACCTAGTCTGCCTCATGATTAAGGCTACTCGTCTCTGGACAGGTGTCACTGCAAAGTGTCATCTTTCTAGATGCTGTAGGAAGGTTCAGATGGCACTTCAGGACCTTCTTTATTCTTCTGTTTTCTTTTATCAATGAAACAGTTTTTTTAAAATCTCAAGAGACAGTAGAGGATATTTTAGAAGCCATTAATTGGCCAAATTACTTATATTAGCAGTCTCCAGAACTTTATACTATTTCTGAGGGCAGACAGTATCAGCCATGCCAGAAATTAATTAATTAATTCAGTTCTCTGTCCCGGGAGCACTGGTGTTTAGTAGGTCAGAGCTGAATGAGACCCACTTTCTAATAATGATGGCTGGAAAGAACCACTTTCCAATCCTCACATTTTACCCAATATGGCTGCTCTTATTTATCTATCCCATAGCTTACAGGCCAGAAGCCACCCTAGGAGTAGAAGTCTCCGACTCAAGCGTCAACTGCATTGAACAGACCACAGAGTGGACAGCATGCTCCAAGAGCTGTGGCATGGGCTTCTCCACCCGGGTCACCAACAGGAACCGTCAATGTGAGATGCTGAAACAGACTCGGCTCTGCATGGTGCGACCCTGTGAACAAGAGCCGGAGCAGCCAACGGATAAGGTAGGAGCCTGGAGGAAACCTCCCATCCCAAAGGTAATGGCCTTGTCTCCTTGTAGCTGGGGCTTCAGAAAGTTACTGCGCCACACTGGGAGGGAGAGAGCAGCTCGAGCTGGGAGTTAACCCCAGAGAAAAGGCAGTGGGGTTCCTGAAGCCAGCCTATCTTCTTTTTTCCCTTTATCATATTGACATACTCCAAGCAGCCCATAGTGTACCCTCAGGTAAAAGAGGGAAGGGCTGGACAACTATAATTCTTTTCCCAATGGAGAACGATCTAGGGAATCCCATTCCATTCCTGGAGAAAACTGGCTACCCAATTGTCAAGCACAGCTGCTTCTAGAGAGATCAGTTCTGATCTCAGTTCTCTTTACTCCTGAGGTTCGATCTGTATGCAACAAGGTAGAGGCCACATGCGTCTTATCTCTCAGTCCTCAGCTCTCCACCTGGCACATATTGTGTGCATGATAAACAACTATTGATAAATAAGGGAGTGACTGTCTGGGAATTGTTGGTATTTTTAAAAACCTAGTGGAAATAATACATTTGCCAGTATAAGGCAAAATGGGCCAAATAAAACAGAACATTTTTTTTTTTGCCGGAATTATATCAACTAAGTATGTTAACACTGAATGTGAGACATGCAGATCAGAAGCTCTGATTGGTTGCTGATGACATCACAGGCCTTGTTACCAGAGCCTATATCAGATAAATGCAATACTCAGTTTGAACCATTATATGGACCTAAGATTAAAATACAAACCTAAGATTAAAATAAAATAGTCCTTAGTAATTCAAGATTTACATCTCTTGGCACTGAAACAATATCATCTAACGTGTAAGAGGACAACTGTGGAGCCAGACAGCTTGACTTTAAATTCTGTCTTTCCACATGAACTAGCTATGTAACCTTGGGCAATTTTCTTAACTTCTCAGACTCAATTTCTTCTCCCACATAATGGGGCTGCTGAAAGTACCTACCTTAGTTAAGTTGTCATGATGATTAAATAGAATGAATTTGCAAAATGCTGGGTGTAGACTAAGTACTCTGTTAACAGTAGCCACCATTACTTATAATTTCTATTTACTGGTAAAAATAAGAGTCCCTAGTGGTTGCATTAGTTATAGGGCTGCTTAGCTATATAATTTTTTGAGGTCCATCCTAACTTTATGTTTCTTCAACCAGTTAGAAAGAACACCTAGAAACACCTTATCCCTAAAATTACATCCTAGAAGACGCATTTCCCCGCAGTCCAGAGAATTCACACGTACATCTAACATAGTAATATAGGTTCACCACATAAGGAGTCTCACATACAAACACATACATACACACAGGAATGTTGTCATACTATACCATTTTATGGGTGTTGACAAGAATACAGGCCAAATATTAAATGCAAAATAGTAAGAAAGAAGAAGTCCTTCAATATTTTCAATGACAGAGTAACTTCTTTATTAAATAAGATGTTTCCATCGCATGCCTCTAAGATGTGGCTTTTTCTACTAGTTTTTTCTTTTTTCAAAATTTGTAATTTTTTTGTAACTTGGATCTTCTTTAATATTTGGATATGTTAAAGATGTTTATTTATAGTATACATACTTTATAAATGTTGTAAAAAATTGTTTATAATCTAGGGAAAGACGAGTACAACAATCATTACTTCCTTGTCTCCAAGAGACTCTTAAATCTGAGACAGTGGTCCCCAAACCAGCAGCATCATCTATGGACTTGTTAAAATTCCAATTTGTGGTGTGGGTCCCACATCAGATGTACTGAATTGAAAACTCTGGGTGTGAGGTCTGACAACTTGTTTTAACAAATCCTCTAGATGATTTTAATGTGCACTGAAGCTTGAGAGCCACTGATTTAAGATAATTCCAAATCTAATCACCCCATAAGAAGCAGATCATGCCTATGAAGGTGAACAGTGAATAACTGTAGGAAATTAGTAAATGAAGAAATGTAAGTAATAAATAAAACATAATCAATTCTTTGCTGAATTATCAATATTGGGCCTCTTCATTTATCATTACTAATGAAATCTTGCATAAATTCCCCACTTTATTTGCCTTCATGAAAATTCCATGTCTTGGAATTTCCTGAGGTCATTATGTAATCAAAAGAATGGGCTTTGTATCAGACAAATTCAAACATTAGATGTTTTCTGGTCCCCTTAGTTCTTTGAGACTCAGTTTCTTCATCTGTAAAACTTGGGAAATTGTTTTTTATGAATGATTCTTCCTTGTATGAATGAACACTGTTAATAAGGTTGAGTTAATGTCTGAAGAGTATTTGAAACATATAATAATGCCAGAGGTATACCTATTATTTTTATAACACATTGTATTAATCCATTGTCACACTGCTATGAAGAACTACCTGAGACTGGGTAATTTATAGAGAAAAGATGTTTAATTGACTCACAGTTCCACATGGCTAGAGAAACCTCAGGAAACTTACAACCATGGCAGAAGGTGAAGGAAAAACAAGGCACATCTTACATGGCAGCAGGAAAGAGAGAGAGACAGAGAGAGAGAGAGACGGAGACAGAGACAGAGAGACTTTTAAACCATCAGATCTTGTAAGAACTCACTCACTACCATGAGAACAAGGGAAAAATCCGCCCCCATTATCCAAACACCTCCCACCAGGCTCCTCCGCTGAAATGTGGTGATTACAATTTGAGATGAGATTTGGGTAGGAACACAGAGAGCCAAACTGTATCAAATGTAGAAATGCATTTGGCTAAAAATGACACCAAAGTATGTTACAGTGTCTTAAAAGATAGATTTTGTTATTATACATATGATTTCATCTTCATGCTCATCTCTTCAATTTCAAAAGATGGTTATGTACAATTAGTCAAGGAGCTCACATCACAGAAAGAAAGGAAAATGAATGCAGGAACAATAAAGAATTGTGTCTGCTCAAATGGCACAGGATTTCCCAGATTCCCTTGGCTTATGTAACTTTGGCCAGAACTTTGGCACAAGGTTATCCCAAGTCCCAGATAGTCTGTGGAAGCAAATACTTTTAGCTGACTACATTGCCCAAGCAAAATTAATGTTCTGACAGCAAAGAAGAAAGACCAATAGATATTGGGTGGGCAACTAGCAGGTAATTCTATACTCTAAAATTGTTCCTCAGAGCAATGGTCGCCAGTTAATGCATCACTTCTTTTTTTCTTTCTTAGAAAGGAAAAAAGTGTCTCCGCACCAAGAAATCACTCAAAGCCATCCACCTGCAGTTCAAGAACTGCACCAGCCTGCACACCTACAAGCCCAGGTTCTGTGGGGTCTGCAGTGATGGCCGGTGCTGCACTCCTCACAATACCAAAACCATCCAGGTAGAGTTTCAATGCTCCCCAGGGCAAATAGTCAAGAAACCAGTGATGGTCATTGGGACCTGCACCTGTCACACCAACTGTCCTAAGAACAACGAGGCCTTCCTCCAGGAGCTGGAGCTGAAGGCTAGCAGAGGGAAAGTGTAACCTGTCACTCAATAAGCACACCTACAGAGCACGTGTAGCAGCTGTGTCACCCACCATCAAAGGAATATAAGAAAAGTATTGAAGATTCACAATTTCATCCTTGAATCCTATGTATTTTCCTAATGTGATCATATGAGGACCTTTATAGCTGTCTTTTTATTTAATTAAAAATGTAATTAACTGTAAACTTGGAATCAAGGTAAGCTCAGGATATGGCTTAGGGATGACTTACTTTCCTGTGGTTTTATTTTAAATGCAAATTTCTATAAATTTAAGGAAACAGGTATATAACTTACTTTGTAGACTGTATCACATTGCACTTATCATATTTTGTTCTGCACTAGTGCAATTCCAAGAAAATGTCACTGCAATGACTCAGTGAAGTCTAGAATTATACTGAACATGTCATTGTACAAGTATTTCAACCATATATTGAGCACATATATCGGGAAGATTCTCTATTGGCTCCCTTTTTGGCTAAGCCAGCTCTGAACTTCCAAGCTCCAGATACAAGGAAGCATACAGCTCTTCAACATGACATCCAGAGATGACTATTAATTTTCTGTTTAGTTTTACACTAGGAAATATGTTGTATCTACAGTAACGAAATGTTTGCTAAGTGGACTGTTGTCATAAACTTTCCCCATTTAAGACGGATTGACTCCTTTCCAATAGAAAGAAGCTAAACAGAAAACTCTCAATACAAAGATGACTGGTCCCTCACAGCCCTCAGACATTTATATACTGGAAGCTGCTGAGGCCCCCAAGTTTTTTTAATTTAGCAGAAACAGAGCATATTAGCAGGGATTCTCTCATCTTACTGATAAGTAAACTGAGGCCCAAAGTACTTGCTTACATCCTCTGATGACTGTTTCAAATGTGCATTTTGTGGAATTTTGAGAAACAAAGAGCAAAATGAACATGACTGGTGGTAAGAGACCATATATTTTATGGGAGTTTGGAATTATTGTAGACATGCCCAAAACTTATCCTTGGGCCATAATTATGAAAACTCATAATCAAGACATATGTGTATACATACATGTATCTGGTTTGTCAGGCTACCAGGTAGGCTGCAAAATTAAATCTAGATATTCTTTTAATGCCACCACATGTGTTCCACTTTTCTACTTTGAAGTATTTATAAAAATATAAATTGTACATGTTGTAAAATATTATGTTCGATTTCTCTACTTGACAGATATCACTAAATAAACATGATTGTATTGCTGTGTGATTCTGTGTTATTTTGTTACATAAAAGTTGAACATTGTTGTTTGCTGAAAGTAAAATTAAAATTTATGAATTAAACCAGAAATCAATCAATAGCATCTATTGAAAGCAAAATGAGTATTTCTGGATGAGCTTACAGCTTCTTATCAGAAGGGAAACAGAAGACAACTCTTGCTGAGTTAGACATTCCTCACATCTACAGCCTCAAACAGCCTCCACACTGCTTGGTCAGACCCTCATCTCAAGCCCTGATCTGTTTTTTCAGGATGGCCCACCAGACAACATCTATATGCTGAAATTTAAACTTGTTATCTGACCAAACAAAACTCAGCTCTGTGACTTCCTTATCTAATCAAAGGGCATTCCATCCTCCCAATTGCACAGCTTAAATGGCCAGCACTTTCTTGATCAGTATTATCTTGCCAAGTACCCAGAAAAGTGTATTTCCATTGATCATGGGGAGCTGCATGACACATTGGGCTGCATACTGGGCAGTGTGAGAATCATAATTAATAGAAGTTTTGTGTTTGGAAGCTTCTTGCTGATGCAATGTGGCTCTCAAGTTCTATAATTTGTAAGAAAAAAACTTTTTAAAAGAGTTTTACTATTCCCAACTTTACTTCCTGGGTCTGCTCCCTCCTTCCCACCCCTCTCTTTAGCTAGCTTCTATTTGTCCTTTAAGGTGGATTAGAAAGTAACTTTGCCTTCTAGGAGTTTATTCGCAGGAAATTATCAAGGACAGCAAGTATTTTTGCATGCCGATGTTGTGCTGAGAGCTGTACTTGCATTAAACTGTTTAACTGGCACAACAGCCCTATGAAGTAGGCATTCTTCAAGTTCCCATGTAATGGATGAGGAAAACAAACAAAAACGTTAAAAGAAACTGGTAAATCTAGAATTCAAACCAAAGTCCTTTTACTCTCTACCGGCTAAGACATGGGTCCTGGCAAAGACGATCTATCTTCAAGACTGTTCTACACATGTTGTTCATAACGGTTAAAAAAAAAAATACATTAGAGAGATGCAAATCAAAACCACATTGAGATACCATCTCACACCAGTTAGAATGGCGATCATTAAAAAATCTGGAGACAGCAGATGCTGGAGAGGATGTGGAGAAATAGGAACACTCTTACACTGTTGGTGGGAGTGTAAATTAGTTCAACCACTGTGGAAGACAGTGTGGCGATTCCTCAGGGACCTAGAAATAGAAATTCCATTTGACCCAGCAATCCCATTACTGGGTATCTATCCAAAGGACTATAAATCGTTCTACTATAAGGACACATGCACACGAATGTTCATTGCAGCACTGTTTACAATAGCAAAGACCTGGAACCAACCCAAATGCCCAACGATGATAGACTGGACTGGGAAAATGTGGCACATATACACCATGGAATATTATGCAGCAATCAAAAATGATGAGTTTGTGTCCTTTGTAGGGACATGGATGAATCTGGAGAACATCATTCTCAGCAAACTGACACAAGAACAGAAAAAGAAATACCGCATATACTCACTCATAGGTGGGTGAGAAAAATGAGAACACGTGGACACAGAGAGGCGGTCTACTATACACTGGGGACTGTTGGGGGGAATGGGGAAGGGACAGCGGGGGGGGGGCTGGAGGGGATAGCCTGGGGATGAATACCAAGTGTGGGTGAAGGGGAGGAAAGCAGCAAAGCACACTGCCATGTGTGTACCTATGCAACTATCTTGCTCGTTCTGCACATGTACCCCCAAACCTATAATGCAATAAAAATAAAAAAAAATAAAAAAAAAATACAAACAAAGATTCCACAATGTAGATTTGGCTATGTTAATTATAGTATACCCATTAGGATGAAAAACAAAGCAATCTTTAAACTGACAACTTAAGAAAAGATATCAGAAAATACATCCCAGGATTGTATAAAACTAGGAGAAGAGTGATTTGGTTTTGTTCAAAAGTATCTATGTCATGAATCGAAAGTGACCTAGGACAGAATGTGCAACAAAATATGATTAGTGATTACATCAAGCTAGTCTCATTTTTTTTCCTTTTTTTATCATTTCTTTACCAACTTTTAAAAAAACTGAGAATATACTACCTTTAGAACCAGAAAAACAAAAATTAAGGCTGATTTATATTCCTTCTGGTATAATTCTCCTTGCACCTCTATATACTCCTATAGAGGTAGCTGCTCCTCCCAGCAGCTACCTCTATATACTCCTATAGAGGTAGCTGCTCCTCCCAGCAGCCAACGCATTTGTTAAGTCTTTCATTTTGTTCATTCAAAAAATACTTACTGATTGCTTCTGTGTGTCTAGCATTGTTTTAGACCCTGGGAACACAGCCATGAGTAAAATAAACAGTAAGGATAAACACGTTATCTCTTCTTCCTGAAATTTACATAACGCTGTCAGGAAAAGCAGGCAAAAAAGCAGCAAACAATCAAGAAAGATAAATTTCAAATAATCCATAAATAAGTCTGTGAAGATTATCAAAACAGGGTGATAACATAAAAAACTTCTGGGTGGCTAATTTAGCTTGAGGAAAATAAATTCTTCCTAAAGAAATGACCTTTTACTGGAATGACAGAGAATCTTCCAGTGAGAAGTAACAGCTAGTGTAAAACAAAACAACACAGTGCCAGGGATAAAGTCAGAGTATTAAAGAAGATCCATGAGGCTAGAGTACAGAACGGGAGGAGAGGTGGGAGATGAGGTGTTTGCAGGGGCAAGAGTCTCAGGACTTGCCTCTATCATCAAAATTCTCACAATATTTTACAACTGATTGTCTATACCCCCATTATGATTATCTTGAGGCCAGCATTTGAGTTCTCTGCATCTGCCTAAGTCTCTGACACACGGTAAGACCTCACTGTGCACACCTGTTGAATGAATGAATAAATACATGAATGAATGGTCTCTGCATTGGCAAAAGGCAGGATGTCCTTTGAAATATATTTTAGGCTATCATTTTCATTATCACTATCACCTGGAGAGCTCTCCAACATACATAAACACACACCCACACGTTCCCAAAGTTATAATTAAAGGCAGTCGGAAAATGTGGTCTGATGTACAGGTATTTGCAAATTTCAGAATGTTCTAGTAATACAACATGACGAAATATTTACTGAGCAGAATTTAGGGATGCAGAAGGAGCACAGGCTTGAGAATTATCAAAGCCTAGGTTTGAATGTCATGCCTACTCTTTCCCAGCTGTGGGATACTGGGCACTCTGCACAACCTCTGGAACTCAGTTTTCACATCTGTAAGATGAGACCATGTATGGATAGGGTGACCGACTCCTCCAGTATATCTTGTTTTGGGACTCAGGACTTTTCAGTTATAAAATCAGGACGGTCTCAGGCAAACTGGGACAAGTTGGTCACCCTAAATATCAACCTCATAGTATCATAATATATATTCATAAGCACTTGACTCTACCTAGAACATAGGCCTCCAAATGACAGTGGTTGATGTAACTATTAAGTAGAGCCAAGCAGTGCCCTTTATTCTACGCATTTAATGTTCAAAGGTAGATGTTATTGACCTCATTTTTACATGGAAATATGAAGAAACTCAAAGAAGTTAATGACCTATTAAGGACACAGTAAATGAAGGAGCTAGGATTCAAACTCAGGGTCTGTCTGAGCTTAGAGCCAAAGCTCTTTCCTTTACACAGTGCCACAGACGCTGAAGCCAAGAATATTTTCAGCAACCAAAACAATTCCAACAGTTTCATTTTTGTGCTATTTTCCCAAACTATAAATGTTCTCTTTTAGTAACAGGATTGCAAAGTAGTGAGACTGTTGAGATCATTCTGTGAATGTCAGATTTCGAAAGCACTTAATTGCTGGTATAGTGATAACTCACATTTCATTGAAAATTATTTGGGGATTTTTCTCTTTTTTTTCCCACACAAGGATTCAATTCAACAATGAGGCAAGAACATCTTTAACTATAAGAAGAACTAATTTGTTACATACATATCTGCACTTGATGAGATTATCAGTGAAGCTTTTGATGGAGATTTCTGGGCAGTACTAGATTTCTCTCACAATGTCTTCCTTGTAGGTACATGTTGTCATGCTTCCAAATGGGTTTCACTCCAAAATGTTCAACATCACAAGTCAAATCATCAAAACAGTATGTCCTTTTCACTATGGGCTATAGGGCTTAGTTTGATGATCCAATATTGTTGGAAATGTATGCATCTTAATCACACTGTACAGTTCTTGCAGGCATTCTTATGCTGTCTGGACCACAGAGGGTTCACAAAATTCAATTACCACTTCAATAACACCGCTGGCACTTGCTGAACTCTGAATAATGAAGGATTATCTGCAGCCTTGCAGCTGAGGACCATGAATTACTGTTACATTAAGCCAGCTGTTCTGGGGATAATCAGGAGGTACAAAGGGTAAGGATGGCAATGTTGTACCAGTCTTCCTAAAGAATGTGTGTCTTTCTCCTTGGGACAAGAAAACAAAGGTCTGAATTTCAGCCCAGTATACAATTCCATTCCAATGACAAGGTTTCACAGAATGAACAACCCACCAGTCCTACTGGAAGGAACGTGGCAACAAATATTTTATAATCCAAGCAGAAAATGTGGCTTGGACTTATATTTTATTAGCAAAATCTGAGAACCAGACTCGGCTTGTAGCATAGAATCAGAAGTTTGGAAGAAATTACAAAGTTCTTAGCTTGGGTTAAATATGGGTCAGTATGCTCCAAGCTGACCCAGGTCTGTCCTGCTGAAGCAAGGCCACCTACAAGATCCTGGGAGGACTTTGATACAGGAGATGCCAGTAAGTGGGCATCCTAGTTCCTCTGTAAGATGAACAGTGAGAATCTTCCCCAATAATTTGTAGAAAATCACAGCCCTCAGAAAAGAGGATAAAGATTACAAGGATCCTGTTGAATGTGCCATGTTATCTCCCCAAACTGCATTTCACGGTTCAAGAATAAGTTCACCTTCTCTAAGAAGACTTCCTCCTCACTGGTACCCTTTTGACTACCACAGGACTGACCCTCCCTCTTTTATAACCAGCTGCTCTTTGTAACAATCATAGTAGCTGAAAACTATGTAACAGAGTAACAACCACATCTCTGCTACTTGTTTGCAAGTCTGTTTCCCACTAAACCCTAAGCTCCATGAGAGCAAGGACCATGTCTGGTTTTCTCACCAAGGTTTTACACAGTGCTTCTCAAGGTTGTTCAGCACAGTATTTCAAACAGCTGAACAGACTGAACACTTATTATCTAATGATCTATGAGCAAAAACCCAACATTTCAGGCCAATGTTCCTATAGCTTGTCACATTTTCTCCTAAAAATTCAAGTAATTTTTGACTTATTCTTAATCAATTGTTCAATTTTCTCCACCAAATTTTCAAGTAAAATTGATAATCCTGAAAAATATACCATGTTTACACTGAAGCCTCTTGCATCTTCTTGCATATTTCAAGTAGCCGAATTATCAGTAATAATAAAAAGATTCCAAATTATATCTCAATTTGGGTGCTATCAATTATAAGGTGTATTATTAATGTATTATCAAAAAGAAATTTTAAAATTCTGTCAATTGACTTAGGACAAAACATATATTGTAATACTCATATCACTTTCAGAAATAAAAAAATCCAATGTTTACTTTAGAATATATGAAATTTAGGAAAAAAATATGTAAAAGGAGGAAGTGGAAGAAGAGGAAAAGCTGACATTTATCAAGCTTATTAGGTACTAGACACTATGTAAAGTGCTTTACATAGATTATTTATCCTAATTCTTACAACAATCCTTTGAGGTTGGTACTATTTTATTTCTAAATTATTTTATCTCTAAATGAGGAAAATGAAGCTTTAGAAAGAAAAATAGCTTTCATGGCCTCATAAACCTATTATGTGGCAAAGCCAGAATCTGAATCCTCATATTCTGAATCCAAAATGTGTATATTTACTCTACCTTATTGCCTATATTCTGGGTTACATGTACTCCATTTGGAGAAGCTAGTAATGGTTGCTCAAGAAACTTGTAAGAATGAATGAATAAATGAGCAGTTACTAAGCTGTAAAGAATTGTGCCTGGATATTGGTGATCACCTAACGAACTTCCCCAGTGGGATGCATGGGGGCCAAATGCAGATCTTTGCCAAGGAAAACCATTGACTTTGGCCAACAATTTTGTGACCAAGAACTGTCAGGAATACGGTCCTGAGCTTTTCACAGGCCACCGAAATTAAGGCAGTGGTCTTTCTTTTCTGTGTTAAGTAATTGATCAATTCAACAGAAACATAGTGATCATCTACCATATTCCAAGTCATCTGCTGGAACTGGGAATAAAGCAGTGAACAAGGCAAATTATAGTTCTTGCCCCCTAAAGCTTATAGTCTGGTGAGTTGTATGAGTTTTTCCTTTAACCTTGATTCCCTGGACTAAATTATCTAATTTTTTTTACCCTGTCCTTTTCTGCTTCCCACTTTATGCTGATAGGAGTGTACCTCTTAGAACTGAGCCCCACTATTGGTGCCTCCCAAATTCCAGAGAAGATCCCTAGAATTGAGTCTGAAGATGTTCAGACCCTCGTAAGCTAGCTCCTCATCTGAAGCCTCCTCAGATGCCAATTTCTCCTGTGAAGTTCAGATAATTACGTAAATCTCTCTGCAGCAACCATGGGGAAGGAGAATCTTTTGTACCTCCCAAATACACACCTGGACACTTCCAGAAGTACACATAAAGTTAGGGGTTTCAGAGATGTTCCCTGTAAGACTTCATTCATTAAGAGAACCGAAGCCTATATTCAATGGTTTATTCAGAAACATCATGTAGTGTTCTTTTTCCCATTAACAGAAAGGCTCAAGTTATATTGTGCCATACCCTTCTTGGTGCTGTATATCTACCTGGAGTGTCCTCCTTCCTTTAATGACCCACCCACCACAAAATGTCATATACATTTACTAAGTTTTTCCCAATCCTCACCTTACCTCTTCATCCAAGGCAAAACTAGGTAACAAAAGATAATGGGAAACACTGAACTTAAGAGTCAAAAAACCAAGCCATGTCCTAGTTGCTTAGCTTCTGGGCTTCTGTGCCCTCAAAATGAGGATATTTAATTCAGCAACTTCTGTGGTCCCATCTATATTAACTTGCATAGGGTGCCTACTATGTGTCACATCATTTTTTATAAACTTATTTTTCCTACAAGTATAAGATGAGTACCATTGCCCCATTTATTGATGAGACTGGTATAGATTCAAACCCAGGGCTGCCTGGCTCTACAGCCCAGAGTTTTAACAGCATGATACACTCCAACTCCCAAAAGCTTGTAGTGTCTTCCCTCCTCTTTTTTTCTTTCATTATAATGATCATTCTAAAGGCTCATCTCATTGTAATAGTACTGCTTTTGGTTTTTGGATTAGAAGATAACCACCATAGCCTTCAGATTCATCCTTGTCTCTCTCGGCAAGTAGTGACAAAATCAGCAATGAAAATATTAATTAAAATTATATATACACAACATCCCAGAAAATGGTGGAGATGCAGAAAAGCCAACTATGACACCAGCTGTTAAAACCATATCTGGTTAAGGGCAGTGGCTCACTCCTATAATCCCAGCATTTTGTGAGACCAAGGCAGGCAGATCACTTGAGGCCAGGAGCTCAAGACCAGCCCGGCCAAAGTAGTGAAATCCCATCTCTACCAAAAATACAAAAATTACCTGAGTGTGGTGGCACACACCTGTAATCCCAACTACTCGGGAGGCTGAGGCATGAGAATTGCTTGAACCCAGGAGGCAGGGGTTGCAGTGAGCCAATATCATGCCACTGCACTCCAACCTGGGCAACAGAGTGAGATTCTGTCTTAAAAAAAAAAAAAAAAAATCCAATGAACAAATTTGACTTTTGTTTTTATGGGACTATTGGCAGTCTGCTCAGATGAGATACCAAGGGGCATTTGTAAATATAAAGCGTGGACTGACTCATTGAATCGGTCAGATTATTTTTTGAAATGGGTTGTTTCAGTCAAACGATTTGTTTATTACCCAAGTTACTAACTAGTTACTGCCCATTCGATCTATTTAAAACAATTCACCCTGGTAAAGCCTCACTAACATTTTTGAAGTCAATCTGTACACTATACCTGAGAAAAATATATTAATTAGTTAATACCTTCACTCAGTTAAAACTTGGGTATGTCCAAAGTCTGACCACACACCTCTTGTCATATTGGGTTGGTCATCACAGAAAAATTCTTACAATGTTGGACACAGATTCTGTAACAACACAGTTGAACTTCAGTACACACCAAGATGGTTAATGCAATACAGAATGCTCAATATTAGACTAAAAATAAAGTCCAAGAATTATTTTCTATGGCCCTCCTTAATGACACAAAGACCTACCTTTTAATAGGCATGTTTTTCTCACAGAACTTTGTAGTGATTTATACATTTCTTCAATTCTATATATGTGGACTGTGAATTTACTAGATCCTCAAATCTCATAAGAGTCACACACCTTTTTCTTCAGTTTCCATCTACCATTTAGTTCTGTGTTTTCTCTTATTTGAAGACTAACTTTGCAAATGTGCAGAGAAGATATTTTACTGTATTCTGAGGGGGAAAATGGTGTTGTTTGATTTGGATGAGGCTGGACTTTATAGTCTCACTTGGAATAATATAGTAACAGCCAAGGCCCCTGATTTCTCCTACGAGCCCTCAACCCCACATTGGCTAGCTAGGTATATATAGCATTTTGTACATGGGCTTCTAGTAAGCCTAGAAGCAAACATGCTTTATTGGTCATGTGGAGTTTTTATAGGCACTTTGTCAAATTCTAAACTGCTCAGGATAAAGAATAAAAGCCTATTTGCATGTTCTCACTGTTTCATATTTCCAGCTAGCTACACAAGAACTTTTTAAAGGACAGGTAATAATACAACTCACCATGGACCACCTAGAATAATATTAAAAAGCTGTTTCTTTGTTTCCATGATTTTCATGTTTGCCTTCTTCTCCTCTCTCTCTCCAATGTATCAATGCCTTGCCTTCTTTTCTTCAAAGGTTTTTGGAAAGCATAGCACTCCCAGACCAATGGTCCACTGGATGACATTGAGCTTGCTCGGTGTGCTCACGGATGGCCTCTTTTCTAGGATAAACCATCACAACTGCCTTCATCAAGCTTAGAAAGCCAGCTGTGGGATCATCCTTAAACTTGAGAGGTAGAAGGAAAACGTGGGAGAAATCTCAAGATAAGGACAACTAAGAAATAGGCTTGATCCATCAATAATAGAGTACATCAAGCAACTTCATGTTCAATCTAAAATTATCAGAATCATTATTATAGGTCACAAATAATACCTTATGGGCTGTGTTTAACTCTTCACACCTGTACCAAATGTCAAACAATATTCTGCACAAAATGGTCATTCAACAAATGTTAGATTAAAAAGAGGAATAAATTGATGAAAAATAGAAGGATGTTAAATAGAGAAATCAAAAGGGTGGATAAAGGTATTAATTAGATGAACAAATGAGAACTGGAACTTTTTGACTATTATTACCTGCTTTTTCTAAAAAAAAATTGCCTTTGTAAAGTTGATGCTAGAAGAGTAAAAGGTTCCATTTAAAATCATCTCAGAAATTTGTGCAGAGCTCATACCTGCTCATGTCAGGGGCTCCATGTTCCCTTTCCCGGTTCTCAGCACTTCTCCTTTCAGTTCTGTGCATTAGCGTGCATTGTTTCTATTGATTCCTATTCCTGGCCTTACCCTGGCACAATTTCTGATGTGTATCTCCCCGCCATGATCTCCCCAATTTGCCCCTTTCATCTTTGTGAGCTTGGCCAGCTAGACTGACCCTTTTTCTTCCAGCTTGTCCATCAAGTATGGGAACTGAATCATTTACTTGAGTTGTTAAACTTAAGACCAGCATTATTTTAATTGCTATTGCTTATTCTCTTTGCCTTTGCCCAAATAACAAAGGACTCTCACATCATTGGGAATTAGAGGTCTGTCTTTGCCATCAGATTTTTAATTTCGTTCAGGATTAAAGCCATAGTAGTTTAAGGAAGGTAGTAACCTCTCCAACTCTAGGGGAAAATGTTGTAAAAGCAGTTTGCGAATTCTAAATCCCCATTTGAAGTAAGTTACTATTTGGGGTCACAATCTGTCTACCCAACTCTAAGATATTTGAATATAAATTTAAAATTTTGATCATCCAGATAGTTGCTATTTGAAAAAGCCCATTTGGCATTGTAGACCTAGCCCCCTGAATAATTAAAGAAGCAATAATTAGGAAGAGTAATATTTGTTATCATGTAGATGTTTTCTCTATAATGCTTAAGTACTCTAACTGTGATGGAGAGACTAAAATATTATAGCTAGATTTTTAAAAATTTGACCATATGCAAAAATGACCAAGCAATGTGAATCATTTAACTAAAATAAATGACAGGTGGCAGATAAGACCATTATCTTGGTTTTAGATATGTTTCAGTGCTTTGTAGATCATATTAAATGCTTCAGGGGTAAATCTTCTCACAAGTATTCTTTATGGTGCTAAGAAGGTAAAGGTTTCCAGGGGCAAACTTCTCTCTAACCTGATTTAATTTTCAAAGACATTTATTAAGCAATAAATAAATTGTGTGTAAGGTTATTCTCATAAAGATGATATGCAAAATGCCCAAGGATCTTGATCTCTAAGATCTTCAAACTTAATTCCACGAAAATGTGGTATATCATACCAGAATTAATATCCTAACATTACTGAGCACCTGTGAAACTCAAACATGACAAGATCCTCCTCTCCAATCACAGAAAATAGTCATTGTTAAATTCTGAAGGGTATTGGAAGAATTCAACTGCATTTTCCCTCCAACCTAAAGGGAACTTCTCTGCTGCCATTATCAGATTCTGGGTCTCTAACTTGCTGATATTACCTCAATACTTGTGATGCCTTCACTTGGCAATTTACGGTGGTGTGAGAGAGAAAATTGGGGGACTTTGCTCTCCCAAATCTATCACCACAAGAGTGACATAACAGACTATCTCTCCCTTGAGAACCACCTTACCTTTCTTCCTCATGCCAAGTATCTCCTGGACTATGATGGGAACAAGTGAAGGATCAGGTAGGTAGATCTCAAAAGAACAGTATGTGGTAATAGGATAGGTTGACCTTGTCCAACTTACCCATTTCTTTGAAGCTCACTAGGAAAGGAAATCCTTGAAAGGTGTCCCATATGAATTCTACATATTTACTTAATACTCTTTTATTTGGTTCCCATGACCCTCTTTCAAGTCCTCCACTCCAATGTCCAAGCCGTTTTCTCAGATAATTCTATGCCTTCCCCATAAAGTCTTAAGCTTTACAAACTCAGGTGCCTCAGGCATTGGCCTGAGTTAATGGAGGTTCCACTCTACTTTGTTCTGTTTGACTTATGAGGACAGGGCTAGAGCAGATTCCTGTGGGCGAAGCAGAAAGTAAATGTTTTGAGTTTCATCTTTGGTCATCAAGAGGGTCAGCTGATTTCAAAAGTTTACCTAAAATGAGAGAGCACCTCAGGGTGAGGATTGACTTCTCCTCAAAAATAAAACAAATCAAAACCAAAGAATACAATCTAGTCTGGTGTCATGAAAATGAAATATCTCCTTTCAGCATGACTTTGACCTTACCCTTTGGGGAAGCAGGGATCCTAGAATCACTGAAGGAGCACTTGGCGCTTTCTTAGGCCTGATTGGCTCTCCTCCATTCTGATAGGGAAGCTCCTGTTCTAACTAGGTTGAGTTACACTTCAAACATTTTACACACTTTATCTCATTCAATGTTCAAAACTACCCACTGAGCCATAAATATTTCTGCCCATTTTATTTGTTAAGATACCTTCAAAATTCTTACATTTTAGTTAATTATTCAGGCATTGGAGAGAAAAACATGCAATCTATAAGCTCAAAAGAGATAACATATAATAAGTTCATTTGAACCATCAGTCATGTTTCCCACAAACAAAGCTTTAACTGTCTTACTTTTTCAAAGGAATAGAAAGGCTATCCTCCTGGTTTTGTGACTTTTGCCTTTTCTAGAAAGCTCTCAAATGGTCTTCATTAAATAACTTAGAGAATACAATATTTATTAGACATCAATCCGTCATGATGGACTGAGAATATACCCATTTCTCTGTATCATAAGGCATAGAAAATATGTTATATAACACACTTTCACAGACTTTACAAATGATAACCCATTTTGCAGATGACTGACCTACCCAAGAAAAATTATGAGAGTGAGCATTCAATTTTCTCTAAGTCATGTTTCATGTTCAGAAAGATAACTGATGCTTTTTGGATGAGCTCATTTAAACATGTCAAACTCTTTTTACAAAGATTAATTAGAATGTGTCAGCTATGCTGGTGGCAAAGCCATCTTGTTTAAAGTCTTCAAGAAGTAATATACAAAGCAAGATTACAACTGCTCAATCTTTAGCATGACATGCATAAAATCAATATTTCAAGTTCCTTTGGGAGTTACAGCCCAACATGCTGCTTATAAATCATCATAATGACCTCAGCCAGCCCCTCCTGTCCAGTGGGGAAAGTGGAATTACTCAGACTTTGAAGGGAGACTTAAAGACTGGGCAGTTCACAAGGGCTGTAAACAGGCTGATGGTTTTCTAGAAGACAAATGTCAGATGTAGAAGTTTCCTAGATGCCATGCCATAATCAGTCCCATCTGCTCCAAACTCAGAGAGCCAAAGTCACTCATTGAAAACGCTTTGAAACAGCAAAGCATGGGCATGTTCAGAGAACATAGTGAATGACTTCTCACTATCCAAGAGATTTCAAGTAGCAGGATTTCTAAACATTTCATGCAGAAAAGAACACCAAAATATTCTCTGGGAGATCTTCGCTTATATCTCACTTAATGAAAGCAGTTTCTGTTAACTGGTCTCTCTGGATTAATCAATATTTTTAATTTCTGGACTGCTCAACTTTGTAAAAACCTGAGGTTCTCCTTTACAATTTGAACAAGTCTAATGTTTTCACTGTTTCTCCCACTGGCGTTTTGAAACTCTAGCTCTACTTGAGGATATTTTAAGGACAATCTGAAGAATAGGAGCTTTAGAATTTACCAGTATGGTGTTCTCAACCAGGGATAACTTTAGTCCCCAGAGGACATTTAGTAATATCTGGAGATCTTTTTGATCATAACAAACTGAGGGAAGACTGCCACTGGCATCTAGTGAGTAAAGGCTAGGGATAAGTCTAAATATCCTACACAAGACAGCTCTCCACTGCAAGAAATTATCTGCCCCAAAATGTCAATAATAATGCCACTGCTGGAAAGCCTTGCACTAGCATAATGGCAAAAACCTAAGTTTAACCAATGGTCAAAGCTCAATTTTAACCACAGATAAAAATTCTATCATACCATGTTTCAGGAAGCAGAGAAAGAAAGCAATCTAATTATTTCAATGTTGAATAAGAAATCTCTGAAAAGAGATGTTACACAAAAGACCACTTTTGTGACACAATCAGCAAAGCTAAAAAAAAGAAAATGGCCTTATAGTTGGCCCTTACAATATAATTTGGAAAAGTAAATGCCAGAAACAACTGGAAAAAAGAGTTGATACCCAAACAGTTTTCCCTGTTGTGATGCATGTTAACTAACGTAAGAGCCTCCAAGTCCCCAAAGTGTTAATTTCCAGAAAAATTGAAAGAGGAGAAGAGAGGGTTTAAGTTAAACATCTACTGTGAGTTGTTCTTAAGCTACAGTTGAAGAGAGATCTTGAAATACATTCTTCATTCATTTTCTCTCTTTGTGTCTCCCCTATGTGAGAAACATGGCATGCACAGTTGGCGCCTATATTATCCTCTGGCCAATACTTTATCCCAGTTGCCTTAGCAACTGTCAATATTTGTCTGGTATGTCACAGCCCCAGTTGGCTGACGGCTGGTTGAATATTCACTTATAAAGTTTAGGAAAGAGAGACACCCAGTGGTCTAAATTAACTGAGTTGCTGAAAACCATCTCCTGCTTCATTTTATTTTCACTTCAGAAATGTTTATTAATTTTTAAATCTGATCCTCTGTTAATGATCAACAATCCCCACAGTTAAACTTATGAAAGCAGGAAAGAACTTGAGTTGGCACTCTTACTTTTTCTGTAAAGGGCCAGACAGTAAATATTTTAGGCTTTGTGGGCCATATGGTCTCTGCTGAAACTATTCAATTCTTCCATTATAGCACAAAAGCAGCATTAAACAATATGTAAACAAATGAGCATGGCTGCATTCCAATAAAATTGTACTTACGAAAGCAGACAGCAAGCCAAATTCAGCCCACAGGCAACAGTTTGCTAACTGCTGCAAGAGAAGATAGAATGTATGTGCCCTTTCAATCTGCACATGCAACTGCCCCTTTCCCTCCCCCAAATTTTAAGGCAATTGGAAGAATCACTGAGAAAAGACACACCAATATTCAGTCACTAACATTAGTATAACTATTTTGCCTGTTCCAGGCACTGTTCTAAGTGCCACAGTCACAGCAATGTACAAGACAGTTGCTCTGGTCCAAGTGCTATATCCCCTCAAAATTCAGTGTTGAAATTCTAATCCCCAGTGTGATGGTATTTGGAGATGGAGCCTTTGGGAGATAATGAGGTACTGAGGGTGGAATCCTCATGATGGAATTAATGTCTAAGAAGAGACATGCAGGAGCTTCCTTCATCTCCATCC
Organism: Saguinus oedipus; assembly: GCA_031835075.1. Classification (NCBI taxonomy): domain Eukaryota; kingdom Metazoa; phylum Chordata; class Mammalia; order Primates; family Cebidae; genus Saguinus; species Saguinus oedipus. The sequence continues at coordinate 63,591,802 of CM063181.1, read as the reverse complement.
CCTCTACCATGCAAGATTACAGTAAGAAGCTGGATATTTACAAAGTAGCAAGAGGGCCCTCACAAGACACCAGCCTGCCAGCACTCTGCCTTCCCAGACTCCAGATTGTGGAAAATAAATGTTTGCTGTTTAAACAACCCAGTATCTGATATTCTGTTACAGCATCCCAAACTAAGACAGCAATTGAAAACCTCTTTGCCTTTGTGGAGCTTATATTTACAGTTAGTAATATAATATATAAATAATAGGTCTTGTAAGTCAAATGATAGTAACTTCAGAATATTTCAAGGCAGAAGCAAGACAGGAAATAATGAGTTGAAAAAATGTTATGGATTTGATTACATTTCCCCAAAAAACTGTTGAAGAACTCATTCCTTGTACCTGTTAATGCAATATTATGTGAAAATATGATCTTTGAAGATGTAATCAAGTTAGGAAGATGTTATTAGATAGGCTCTAATTCAATATGACTGATGTCCTTATAAGAAGAAGAAATCTCACATGAAGACAGATGGTGGGAAAACCCCATGTGATGACAGAGAAAGAGACTGGAGTGATAAGGCTGCAACCTAAGGTGCCCAAGGTTGCCGGCCATATTCAAGCTGGGAAGAGAAAAAAGATTCTCGGAGGACCACGGTCCTGATGACATCTTGATTTCAGCTGGTTTGCCTCCAGAACCGTTAGGGAATACATTTCTGCTGTTTTAAGCCACACAGTTTGTGGTACTGTGTTAAGACAGCCCTAAGGAACTAATACAGGAACAGAGAGAATGTTACTGTTAAAAGGGTGGCAAAGAAAAGTTTCAGTGAGAGGGTGAAGGAGCAATGCATAGGGACGTGTATGACAGTCATCAAAGCAGAGGAAACAGAGTGCTAAGGGCCCAAGGCAAGAGGATCACAAGGGTGTTCCTGTGCCTGGGGCAAAGTGAGTCACAGGGAGAAAAGTGGGTAATAAATCAGAGAGACAAATGGAGCAAGATGACAAAAGCCCTGTGGGACACTGCATGGAATTTGGCTTTTATGCTGAATGAAATATGATATTAAAGAATTTTGAGTAGAAGAGTGATATATCATATGACATTCATGAAAAGCATTGTTCTGGCTGTTCTATTGAGAATATAGCCCAGAGAAGCAAAGATTAGTACCTGTTAGGATACTGCAGTTATCCAGGTGAGAGATGCACGGGGTAATAGTGGAGGTGGTGAGAGGTGTAGGATTTGTAGTTAGAAGAGAATCTACTGACATATCAGATATGAGGTATGAGGAAAAGTGAAGGTCAAGGATGAATTTAAGGATTTTGCTTCAGGCAAACTATAGTTTGAACTTAATGAGGAAGACTGTGATAAGAGCAGATTTCCTTGTACGGGTGTGTCAAGAGTTCACCTTGAGGCGTATTATGAATGGGATGTGATTAGATAAATAGATCTGTGGGTCTGGAGTTCCGCAGAGAGTTCTAGGGTGAAGATTTTAAAATTGGTTTATAATTAGTACAGTCGTTCCTCAGCATTTGTGAAACATTGGTTCTAGGACCCCCTCACATACCAAAATCTGCAGATGCTCGAGTCCCTTATGTAAAATTATGTGGTATTGGCATATAATCTACACATATTATTTCACATACTATACTTTAAATCATCTCTAGATCATGTATAATACATAACACAATGTAAATTATATGTAAATAGTTGTTAAACTGTATTGTTTAGGGAATAATACAAGAAAAAAGTCTGTACATGTTGAATACAGACACGATTTTTTAAATATTTTTAAATATTTTTTATCTACTGTTTGCTGAATCCATGGATATAGAATCCATGCATACAGAGGGCCAGTTGTGCATAAATGGTGTTTAAAGCCATGAGACCAGATGAAGTTAACAAGGAAATTGATATAGATGGGGTAGAGAAGAAGAGTATTTAATTGAATGAGTCTTTGGACACTGCGACCCTCACTAATTGAGTCTCCAAAAGAAAGGAACCAGTTAAGAAGATAAGATACTGCTAGAAAGGTAGAAAACACAGAATATCATGAGGTCCTGAAGCCAACTGAAGAAAGACAGACATGAAAATGTGTGTTAAATACTAGTAGCTTAACACATAGGGAATATGTAAGTTAAGTGCTTATTATCAGAACTGAGAGCTGACTGCTGGATTTATCAGTGTGGAGATCATAAATAGTCTTGAACATATAATTTATCATCCAAATCAAGTCTTTAAAATAATAATCTCAATTATTATTTCAATAATAATCTCAATTATTATTATTTCAATAATAATAATTGAAAAATTATTCCTAGAGAACAGGCAGGGACCAGTATTTTCTATACAAATTAGGATGTACAGTCACCCTAGTCATGAAAATATTGACAAGAGTAGTTTCATGGGTGTAACAGGGTATTTGACTGAATGAATTGGATTCTACCGAGAATGGGGGGAGAGAAATGGGGAATAGTGATTGCAGATAACATTTCAAGAAAAGTAAAGAGAATGACATAGCCAGAGGTTGGTTAACAGAATCAAAAGTATAGCTAGATAGGAGAAACAAGCTATAGTGTTCTATAGCACTAAAGAGTGACTATAATAAACAACAATTTTTTGTTTATTTTCTTTTTTTGTTTGGTTTTTATTTTTGTTTGGTTTAGTTGGCTGGTTTTCTGTTTGAGACAGAGTCTCACTCGGTTAACCAGCCTGGAGTACAGTGGCACCATCACAGCTCACAGCAGACTCGATCTCCCAGCCCCAAGCAAATCCTCCAACCTCAGCCTCTCTCTCTCTCTCTCTATATATATATATATAGAGAGAGAGAGAGAGAGAGAGAGAGACAGAGAGAGAGAGTAGAGACAGAGTTTCACCATGTTGCCTAGGCTGGTCTTGAACTCCTGAGCTCTAGCAATTCGCCGGCTTCAGCCTTATCAGAGTAAGAAATTTCAAGCCACCAGAGGAGAAGTTCTGCAAGTCCCTACCACACCATCTATCCATCTGCCTGAATCTGTGCTTATTTTCTGCCTCTCCTCCAGTTGTGATGGATAAAATGTCTACATGCATATGTAAGGCCAATTCTTCTGTTTGTTCCTTAGATCTCATAATGCCAGCAATTCTCTCTCCCATCTCCCCACCCTCAATTCAGGCAATATTTTTCTTTTTTTTTTTTTTTCTTCTGAGACTCAGTCTCATTCTGTCACCCAGGCTGGAGAGCAGTGACACAATCTCGGCTCACTGCAACCTCCACCTCCCAGGTTCAAGCAATTCTCCTGCCTCAGCCACCTGAGTCACTGGGATCACAGGCATGTGCTGCCACGCCTGGCTAATATTTATATTTTTAGTAGAGACGGGGTTTGACCATGTTGGCCAGGATGGTCTCAAACTCCTGACCTCAAGTGATCCACCTGCTTTGGCCTCCCAAAGTGCTGGGATTACAGGTGTGAGCCACCACACCTGGCCCAGGCAATATTTTTCTGTTTATCTATTTGGCCACTCTCTAGAGCCCAAGTCTTTGAACTCAAATTCCAGTTAATATTAGATAAATGAATTAGAAATGTTCATAATACATTTGCATTCTGTAGAAAACCTGAATTTTTAAGTAAACACAAAATATGTCCATATTTTTAAATCATTCTGAGGATGGTGTGATATAAATGACTATTTTTCCTACCTGGAAAATAATTCCACATTTAAGTCCCAAAGTGCTGGGATTACAGTCATAAGCCACTGTGTCCAACTATTGTTTATTTTCAAATAGCTAGAAGAGCAGATTTTGAATGTTCTAGACATAAAGGAATAATAAATATTTGAGTGATGGGGTATGCTAATTACCCTGATTTGATCATTCCATATTATATACATGTATTGAAATATCATACTATACCCCATAAATATATACAATTATTATGTATAAACTAGAAATAATTTTAAACTTCAAAAAATTTTAATGATATGGGGTAAAGAGGGTTGGTTTGGGTTTCTTTAAATAACGAAGTACATTACAGAATTTTTATATGCTGATGGGAATTACCTAGGCAAAGAAGAAAAAAAAATTACCTGAATTAGGGGTGGGGAGATGAGAGAGAGAATTGCTAAAGTCATGAGATCTTGGGTACAAACAGAAGGGTTGACCTTATGTAAGCATATAGACATTCTATCCATAATAACTGGAGGCAAGGCAGAGAAAATAAGCACAGATTCAGGTAGATGGGTAAATAATGTGGTGGAAACTTGCAGAACTTCTCTTGTTGCTTAACATTTCTCACCCTGATGAGAGTGAGAAGAGAAGAGGGAGAAGGAACTAGAGGCGGAATAGAGAGTCTAAGAATAAAACAGGAGAATTTGTGGGCAGCACTAAGGCTGATTAGATTGGATAGGGTACAATTTATTGGCATTGGGAATGTGATCGAGCCAACCCAAGGCAGTCATGGACTATACACGAGGGAACACTGATTTCCCAAGGACAATCTGAAACTGAGGAAATATTAGATGAAGGTGGAATGAACACTGGGAAGGCAAGCTCAATAGGCCGTAAGTTTTGGTGGGTTTTTTTTTTTTTTCTTTTTGGTTTTTGTTTTGAGACAAAGTCTTGCTCTGTCACCCAGGCTGGAATGCAGTGGCACATCTTGGCTCACTGCAACCTCTGCCTCCTGGATTAAAGCAATTCCCTTGCCTCAGCCTCCTAAGTAACTGTAATTACACGCACATGCTACCATGCCCAATTAATTCTTGTATTTTTGCAGAGACACAGTTTCACCATGGTAGCCAGGCTGGTCTTGAACTCCTGACATCGAGGGATCCACCTGCCTCAAACTTCCAGAGTGCTGGGATTACAGGTGCCAATACACACCCAGCCAATAGGCCACAAGTTCTGGTCCTGGCTTTTTCATTTATTATCTGTGTAACTTTGAACAAGTTCCTTAACCTCTTTGAGCATCTGTACACTGACATGTAAAATGCAGATCGTAATGCATTCCTCACCGTAAGGGTTGAATGAGATGGCATATGTATGAAAACTAAATACTGCTTTCAATAAAGTCTTCTGAATTGGAAAGGTCACCCAATTTAGTTGCTGTTACATAATAAAAATTACATTATTATTATTATACTTTCAAAATATTTGGCCACTGTCTATAGGTCAAGCCTTTGACTTCAAATTTCAATAACAGAAAAATGAATGAGAAACATTTACATTTGCATCCTGCCAGAAAGCTAAATTTTCAAGTAAAAACAGAATATATACATATTTTTAAATCATTCTGAAGACAGTATGATGGAAATTACTATTATTTCTACCTGGAGAAGAATTCCACATTTAAGTCACAGGGCTGAAGTCCTTCCAATTCTAAGTTTCTATATACAAGTAAACTCAGGTTTATTCAGATCAATTCCTTATCAGTTTTTCACAAATTCCTCCCTGGATACAATAGTGCAGTAATTCAAAGTCATCATATTCTTCCTGTCTCCTCTCCCTCTCTCTGTCTCTCTGTGCGACACAAATGAAGTGACCTTTACATCCATAACCAAAATTTCTGCTCTTGACTGCTAACTACATCTTTAGAATTTCTCTCTCTCTCTGTCTCTCTATGTCTCTCTCTCCTCTTCCTCTCTCTTCTCTCCTCTCTCTGTCTGTGTGTGTCTCTCTCTTTCTCTCTCTCTCTCTCTCTCTCTCTCTCTCTCACACACACACACACACACACACACACACACACACACACACGTACAATCTTTCCCTTAAGGATTTTGAGAATGTCCCAAAACAAATATTCATATATGCTCACAATCCAGTCTGTTAGCTATTGACACCATTTGAAAATCTATATTCTTTCTATCTGGTTCTGATTTCCCTGAATCACTACTTGTCCATAACATTGCTTTAGACAGACTTCTCATTGTCACTGTTAACAACCCACCTTAAGAATGCCAGTATAATATACAAGGGAGCTGTCTCAGGAAGCTGTCAAAGCCCATCAAGTTTCAAGTGTCAGAGATGTGCTAGGTTCCGGGCAGAGGTGGGGAGAAGGAGCAAAATTAGAATCCTCAGATTTATTCATTCATTCATTCATTCATTCATTCACTCATTCAACATTAATTGACCACCTGCTGCATATAGCAGTGAAGCTTAGTGGTTAAATGTAAGGACTTTGGCATCAGACGTTCCTTGTGCAAATCATACTCTTCCACTTAAGAGTTCTGTGAGCTTGGTTGTGCCTCATTTACTTTTCTGTAAAATAAGAATTACAATAGATCTCTTTCATGGAGTTCCTATGAGAATTATATGAGATAATCTATGTAATATTGGAGCCTGGATGGAAATTCAGCAGTCTGTATACTCACCTAGGTTCCAGACTCTAATTTGGCCCTGCAGATAAAAATGTATACTACGTCTGCTGCATTTTGTCATTTTAAACACACCCAGCATGCCCACTCAAGAACCAGATCAAGAACAATTCCAGAGATCTATGGAAATATTTGAGAATTACTTTGGGCCGGTGTTCTTTCCATTCATGTCAAAGCATTCACACCCTGGCTTCAGAAGGTCTTTGTTTTATTTGGCTTCATACTTTGGCCTTTCTCTTTGCCTTAAGAAGACTTTTCCCCCAATACTTTTTGGAGTGTTGAGAATTTTAATCCCTTGGTTCTCTTATCTTTACTACAGTACTCTTAAAATATAGTTTAAATGTGCACATGTCTTTCTCCCCATTGCTTCCAGGCAGGTTCAAGGCACAAACAATTCTTGCCTGGACCATTTCAGGAGCTTTCTATTTAATCTTCCCATTTCCTTTTTGACCATGTTTTATCATTTTCACAACAAAGCATTGTATAGTCCATTTCTGTCTTTAAAATTATTCAGCAGCTTATTATTGGTTCTTGAACAAAACCCAAATTCATTACTATAAGGTAGAGAAGATAACTCACAATTTACTCAAACCTCTTAATTTTTTCTTTCCTACCATAGTAATGGACTTGTGTCAGAGAAACAGCTGCCAAGCCAGGATTACAGCCCTTTCTGTGGCTACATACCATCTGTGTTTTGGTTATCTATTGCTGCATAGCAAATCACCCTGGAACATAGTGGCTTAAGACAATCAAAACCTATTATTGTATAGTTTCTGTGGAGCATGAATTCATGGGCAGCTTAGTTGAGTGACTGTGGCTCAAGGTCTTTCATGAATTTGCAGTCAAGATGTTGGACAAGGCTGCAGTCATCTGAAGGTTTGGTTGGAGCTAAAAGATCCTCTTCCAGCCTCACTAATGTAGCTATTGGCAGAAGGCTTCCTTTTCTTGTGTCTGATGGCCAGAGGATTTACTTTTTTGCTATGTGGATTTCTTTATAGGTGACTATGCTCATAACATGGCAGCTGGCTTCCCCCAGAGCAAGTGATACAAGAGAGAACGCCAGCAGGAATTCACAGGGTCTTTTATAATCCAGTCTCTGAGGTCACAAAAGACCATTCCCCCCCCCCCCGCCATTTTCTGTTCATTAGAAGTGAATTATTAAATCAAGCTCACACTCAAAGGGTGCAAAATTTTACTCCACCTTTTAAAGAGATTGTTAAGAAAAAGTCATGGACATATTTTAAACTGCCACATCTGTTACTGGTTTTTCCAATAGAACATGAGCAGAGGTGAGTTTTACTACTTCTGGGTCCACTCTTCTAAGAAGCAAGTGGCTTCTTTCATGCCCTACTTCTTTCATTGGCAGAGTGCAAAAATGTGGTTAGACCCAGGAAATGGCAAAGCCAAATGACTGCAAGGCCATAGTTTCTGAATCAATATATCAGAAACTTCATTGCTATATGCACCAGGTGGTCAATTAATGCTGAATGAAGAAGGGAGCTTCCCAACTACCAGACACTTTGGATATGAACTTGAATGAGAAATAGAATCCTTTTGTGTTTGAGTCTTTATTTTGGGGTCAAATTGTTAACAGCAGTTTAGCCTACCCTTACTTACACTTTTGGTTTGCAAGGCCTTGCATTAACCAGCCCATCCCTCCTCTCAGACCACTTTCCTTGGACCATCTAACCCAAGTTAACAGCAGTGTCCTTCAGTTACATGAGCATCCCAATCTCTCGGAGTCTTTCCAGGTGCTTCTGTCTCTGCTGTTGCCTCCTAACTTCACCTGGCTATCTCCTATCACCCATGGGGACGTGGTTGAATTACTAATTTCTCGGAAAAGATTAGTCTGGCCATTTTAATTAAATAGGTCTCCACCTTATGCATACCATTCACTTATTCTATAGTGCTTATCATAAACTAGAATAACACATTTATTTGTTTAATATCTGTCTCTCATACTAGTCAGTTAGCTCCTTGAGGCTAGAGTCCATGTGTTGTAGAGTGTATATATATATATATATATTTTTTTTTCTTTTTCAAAATATTCACTTCCTCATCCAATGTGAGGATTTCATATTCCCACCCTATTAAAGTCAAATGTGGTCATGTAACTTTTTTGGCCAAAGAATACGAACGTAAATTACATGTGCAGTTTCAGAGAAGCAGCTTTAAGTTCTTTTTTTTTTTTTTTTGAGATGGAGTTTCACTCTGTTGCCCGGGTTGGAGTGCAGTGGTGTGATCTCTGCTCACTGCAACCTCCACCTCCCTGCCTCAGCCTCCCAAGTAGCTGGGATTATAGGCGAGCACCACCATGCCAGGCTAATTTTTGTATTTTTAGTAAAGGCAGAGTTTCACCATGTTTGTCAGGCTGGTCTTGAACTCCTGACCACCCGTGATCCACCCACCTTGGCCTACCAAAGTACTGGGATTACAGGCATCAGCCACTGCACCTGGTCAGCTTTAAGTTTTTCATCTGGTGCACCTAACACTATTTATGCTCAGGGAGAGGAAGGATTAAAGGGAAAGTCATGAGTTGCTTCTTTTTTTCTTAAATTGAGATGAAATTTACGTAACATAGAATTAACCATTTCAAAATGGATACTTCTGCAGTAGATAGTACACTTACCAGTTGCTTTTGTTCCCAGGTAACTCAGAACAAAGTGAGGCTCCTATTGGAAGCAATTCTCAGATAATTTGGAAATTGAAACTACTAGGAAATGCCCATACCTGGTAGATCATATTGGTTGGAGGTCAAGACCTTGATGCCTCATTATGTGGGACAAGGAGAGAAGGGAAAATCACTGAATTTACCAAAGATGGCTAGGGTACAAAATTAAATATAAAATAAAACTGGAAATGAGATACTTTGTATAAACGTAGGGTTTCTTTTGAAATTGTAGTTATCCCAAAGAAGGTAAGAATGAACAAGTAACTATTAAAGCTCTAGTTATCAGAATTTTCCCATTGGATTGAAAAGATTTGGAATGAATGACAGATCAGTTTCTTTTCATACACTCACAAAAGGGAGAAAATAGTCGTGAAAAGAGAAGAGAGGTATGGAAGTGAGGATTCGACATGATGACTGGCTCTCAGTTTTATTTCAACTTCTAAGTCATCCTGTCTTTCATCTAGAGAATAATGATATTGGGAAAATTTTCCCCATTACAATAACTTTATCCCAAATAAAGTTCAATGAAACTAGCAAACCCTTAGTCAAAATTTGGAGGAACTCACAGCTTGAAGTATTATAAGATTACTATAAATTTCTCCATAGAGCTTTGATTTCTGTTTCACAGAATAAATATGCTCAATGACTACATTAATAGAAGTTGGAGTGGATATCTGTTCCAACTCTTTTTATTTTATAGGTAAAGACACTGAAAACCCCTGACCCCACCCAACAGAAATATTTTTGATCCTGGATAGAGTTACTGAGGAAATATTCCAATAAATCTTTATGAGTATATTTTTTAATGAAAGCATAGCTATAAGCTAATTCATTAATATAAAATAACCCTTCTGCCAGTTCATAGAGGAATACAAGGCACAGAAATACAGCTACATACAATAATCTATTCCTCTCTTCATGAGTTTTATAAATCACATTTGATCATTGAAACAAAAGTTACAACACCTTCTGATTCTCAAGACAAAAGTGGAAAAGGCAAAAGGAACCTGAATGGAAATAAGGTTTCCATGCTTTACTTAAAGTAGTAAAGTATTGATATCTTGATTGCAATAAATCACATATGTATATTATAATATCCAGAGCAACCACTAAGAAAATTATACAAAGATATGCACCAAAAAACACTATGAATATATCAGGGGAGGCCAGATGAGGTGGCTCATGCCTGTAACCCCAGAACTTTGGGAGGCTAAGGCAGGTGGATCACTTGAGGTGAGTTTGCGATCCGCCTGGACAATATGTGAAAAGCCCATCTCTACTAAAAATACAAAAGAAAAATTAGCTGGACATGGTGATGTGCACCTATAGTCCCACCTACTCAGGAGGCTGGGGCAGAATTGCTTGCACCCAGGAGGTGAAGGTTGCAGTGAGTCAAGATGATGCCACTGCACTTCAGTCTCAGTGATAGCATGGGACGATGTCTCAAAAATAAAAAAACCTGAAACTGGGTAATTTATAAAGAAAAGAGGTTTGGTTGGCTCATGGTTATGCAAACTCTACAGGAAGCATAGCACTGACATCACTCAGCTTCTGAGGAGACCTCAGGGAGCTTTCAGAATAATGGCAGAAGGTGAGCAGGGAGCAGGCATGTCATGTGGCCACAGCAGGAACATGTAGGGTTGCATGGGGGAAATTGCCACATACTTTTAAATGACCAGATCTTGCAAGAACTAGCTCAAAACCATAAAGACAGCACCAAGCTGTGAGGGATCTACTCCCGTGACCCAAACACCTCCCACCAGGCCCCAACACCAGTGCTGGCAATTACAATTTAACATGAGATTTGGGCAGGGACAAATATCCAAACTATATCACATTTCTTGCTTTCCAGTCACATCAAGACTTCTTGAAAGAATGTTTGGCCAGGCGCGGTGGCTCATGTGTGTAATCCCAGCACTCTGGGAGGCTGAGGTAGGTGGATCACAAGGTCAAGAGTTCGAGACCATTCTGGTCAATATGGTGAAAACCCATCTCTACTAAAAATACAAAACTTAGCCAGGCATAGTGGTGGATGCCTGTAGTGCCAGCTACTCAGGAGGCTGAGGCAGGGGAATCACTTGAACCCAGGAGGCAGAGGTTGCAGTGAGCTGAGATTGCACCACTATACTCCAGCCTGGTGACAGAGTGAGACTCCATCTCAAAAAAATAAAAAAGAAAGAAAAAATAGTCCATGCTCCCATCTCTATTTCATTGTGGTGTCTCACTTATGGCTGCAGGAAACCGACTACTCAACTAAAAATTTCCCCCAAGAAATAGGATTCTACTGACTCATATGATAAGCTAAGAGATAGGCGGCCCCAACATTGGTTTAATGCACAATAATATCTTCAGAGATGTAAATTGCTTCCTTCCATTGATTCCCCCATAACCTCTTGTCTTTAAGAGCATATCCATGGGTATAAGACTGCCACTGCAACTCCAGGGATTACATCCTCACACAACTACTTCCATAGACAAGAAAAACAGGCAACAGGGAAGAAGACTCTTCTTAAACATAGTCCTCTTTCTTTTCATCCAGGAGAAAACATTCCCTAGAAGTCCTCCTGTAGTTCCCCTTGGTCAGATTTAAATCACATGACCATCTCTACTAACAAGAAAAAACATAAAACCATACAAGGCTGGTTCAACATACACAAGTCTATAAACGTAATTCACAACATAAACAGAACCAAAAACAAAAACCACATGATTATCTCAATTGACGCAGAGAAGGCATTGGACAAAATTCAACAGCCCTTTATGCTAAAAACCCTCAATAAACTTGGTATTGATGGAACATATCTCAAAGTAATAAAAGCTATTTATGACAAATCAACAGCCAATATCATACTTAATGGGCAAAAACTGGAAGCATTCCCTTTGAAATCCGGCACTAGACAAGGATGCCCTCTCTCACCACTCCTATTCAACATGGTACTGGAAGTTCTAGCCAGAGCAATCAGGCAAGAAAAAGAAATAAAAGGTATTCAAATAGGAAAGGTGGAAGCCAAATTGTCTCTATTTGCAGACTACATGATAGTATACCTAGAAGACCCCAACACCTCAGCCCAAAAACTCCTGAAACTGATAAGCAACTTCAGCAAAGTCTCAGGATATAAAATCAATGTGCAAAAATCACAAGCATTCCTATACACCAATAACAGACTTAAAGAGAGCCAAATCAAGAACGAACTGCCATTCACAATTGCTACAAATAGAATAAAATACCTAGGAATACAACTTACAAGGAACGTAAGGGACCTCTTCAAGGAAAACTACAAACCACTGCTCAACGAAATAAGAGAGGACACAAACAGACGGAGAAAAATCCCATGTTCATGGTTAGGGAGAATCAATATTGTGAAAATGGCTATACTGTTCAAAGTAATTTACAGAATCAATGCTATCCCCATCAAGCTACCATTGACTTTCTTCACAGAACTGGAAAAAACCACCATGAACTTCATATGGAACCAAAAGAGAGCCCGCATAGCCAAGTCAATTCTAAGCAAAAAAAAAAACACAGCAGAGGCATCACACTACCAGACTTCAAACTATACTACAAGGCTACAGTAATCAAAACAGCATGGTACTGGTAACAAAACAGATATAGACCAATGGAACAGAACAGAGGCATCAGAGGCAACACAACATATCTAAAACCATGCAATCTTTGATAAACCTGACAAAAACAAGCAATGGGGAAAGGCTTCCCTGTTTAATAAATGGTGTTGGGAAAACTAGCTAGCCTTGTGCAGAAAGCAGAAACTGGATCCCTTCCTGACAGCTTACACTACAATTAACTCCAGATGGATTACAGACTTAAACATAAGACCTGGCACCATAAAAACCCTAGAAGAAAATCTAGGCAAAACCATTCAGGACATAGGAGTAGGTAAGGACTTTATGACCAAAACACCAAAAGCATTGGCAACAAAAGCCAAAATAGGCAAATGGGACCTAATCAAACTCCACAGCTTCTGCACAGCAAAAGAAACAGTATCTAGAGTGAATTGGCAACCAACAGAATGGGAAAAAATCTTTGCAGTTTACCCATCTGACAAAGGGCTGATATCCAGAATTTACAAAGAACTCAAACAGATTTACAAGAAAAAAAACAAACAAGCCCATTCAAAAATGGGCAAAGGATATGAACAGACACTTTTCAAAAGAAGGCATACATGAGGCCAACAAACATGAAAAAATGCTCATCATCACTGGTCATTAGAGAGATGCAAATCAAAACCACATTGAGATACCATCTCACGCCAGTTAGAATGGCGATCATTAAAAAATCTGGAGACAACAGATGCTGGAGAGGATGCGGAGAAATAGGAACACTCTTACACTGTTGGTGGGAGTGTAAATTAGTTCAACCATTGTGGAAGACAGTGTGGCGATTCCTCAAGGCCTTAGAAATGAAATTTCATTTGACCCAGCAATCCCATTACTGGGTATATATCCAAAGGACTATAAATCGTTCTACTATAAGAACACATGCACACGAATGTTCTTTGCAGCACTGTTTACAATAGCAAAGACCTGGAACCAACCCAAATGCCCATCAATGATAGACTGGACTGGGAAAATGTGGCACATATACACCATGGAATATTATGCAGCAATCAAAAATGATGAGTTCGTGTCCTTTATGGGGACATGGATGAATCTGGAGAACATCATTCTCAGCAAACTGACACAAGAACAGAAAATGAAATACCACATATTCTCACTCATAGGCGGGTGAGGAAAAATGAGAACACATGGACACAGGGAAGGGGGTACTACACACTGGGGTCTATTGGGGGGAATAGGGGAGGAATAGCGGGTGGGAGCTGGGGAGGGATAGCCTGGGGAGAAATGCCAAATGTGGGTGAAGGGGAGGAAGGCAGCAAAACACACTGCCATGTGTGTACCTATGCAACTATCTTGCACGTTCTGCACATGTACCCCAAAACCTAAAATGCAATTTTAAAAAATGAAAAAAAAAAAGACTCTATCCAGTGGGAGACCCTGATTGTACAAAAAAAATAAAGAGAATGACCCTTGGTAAACTGGCCAACAGAACTGGCTATGCTCACCATTCTTTTAGATTAAAGAGAATGGTGTTTGGGGAGTGCAGTGGTGGAGCATGCAAACTTTAAGCCCATTTTCTGCTTGAACCACCTACAGAATTTTAAAGTATTGACTACTTCCTTCTTCCACAAATTTCTACTGTAACAAGTAACTTCACATCACCCTATCCTGATGTCCCAGTATCTCTGTGCCCCTTTCCATTCAGTCTTGCTTTTCCTCCATTTACCTCTTAAATGTAAATAAGGGTTTTTTTTTTTTTTTAGATAGTCTCGCTTTGTCACTGAGGCTGCAGTGCAGGGGTGAGATCTCAGCTCACTGCAATCTCTGCCTCTTGGGTTCCTGTAGTTCTCCTGTCTCAGCCTCCCAAGTATCTAGGACTATAGGAGTGCATAGGAGTGCATCACCGTGCCAGGCTAATGTTTGTATTTTTAGTAGAGACAGGGTTTCACCATTTTGCCAGGCTGGCCTTGATCTCCTAAACCTCAGGTTGATCTGTCCCCTTAGCCTCCCAAACTGCTGGGATTGCAGGCACAAGCCACGATGCCCAGCTGTGAATTACCTTTTATCATTCTGCCCTTGGCTCCATTCTCTTCTTGCCCTGTATCAGTCTGTCATGTCCTTTTTGGATTATAGATTCCTTTGAGAAAATGGAAGAAATTATCTTTAAAATGCACAAACCTACAACATATCCTCGAGTGTATTATTTGGAGGAATTTATAGACCCCCTAAAACCCATCCATCAATCACTTTGGGGCTCTGTGATCCATACTTGGAAGTCCCTGCTCCATGCATTCTCCCTGGGCATTCTCAGTAATGGCATGTTTTCAAATCCATCCAATGTCCAGCTCCAAACTTATAATTTTAACTAGGTAGTAATATCTCTCTCAATGTTTGTTGTAGATGTTTCGTACTGACCTCGTCCCAAAATAGATTATCTTTGATCATTATTCCTCCTTGCTCCAGTCTGCCCCTCCCCTTATATTCTTTCTCTATGTTAATAGGATTTTGTCCAAGCAGATAAGTTCTAGGTAACTGTCACCTCCCATTTTCTCCCCTCTCCCATATTCACTTGGTCTCCATGTCCATTCAAGTGTATTACAAAGGCTCTCTAGAATTTGCCTCCTGTTCTCCATCTCTCCTGCAACATTCTGAATGGGCACTTCATGATTTTCTTCCTGGATTATAACATCAGATTTATACTAGTGATTTCCTCCTTAGTCCCTCCTCCACGCCAACACCAGGAATCTCTCACTAAAACCAAATTTTATCCCCTATTTCAAACACAAACCAAAATTCCTTAGTGTTACATCCATGTCTTCACATTGTCTGACTCCTGTAGCCATTTCTTTTCAATATTTTCTGTCAAAGCCCCGCATGTAGCCTATGCCTAAGCCACTACTGCCAAATCCCTGAGTCAGCCATGTCTCTCACTCCTCCATGCACCTCTCCCACCTGGAAGTCCCATCTTCTAATGCTCTACCTATGTGTCTCCTATAGATGTATGGTCACCCTTTAAAGCATAAATCAAAGGCCAGCTCCTCCTTATACCATCCTTGACCTGCCCTCTATCCTTTAATTTTGTGCAAACTCATATTATTGAATTTAACCCAGTGAGTAATAGTTTTTCATTTTTCATTTACAATGTTGTAAACCCTATAATATTCTGAGTACTTTGGGAGCACAGGTCACGAGCAATTGAGCTTTCTAATTGTCAGACAGCAAATGTCAATATGTTGGTGGAAAAAAAGAAAAATTTTAGTATGTATGTGGTTTCTTAATAATAAAGCAGGTTTTATTTCTTCGGCCAACATTATGTACATTTATGAGTGATTGGAATGTTTTCTGGGGAAAGGGAAACTTTGTTGAATTTCTGCAGGGGCAACTTTGACTTCAAAAAAACCAGTCTCTGCACTTTGGAATACCCAGCACACCTATTTGTTGAATACCACCTCAATTTTGTTCTTTGCTCTGGCAGAAAGTGACCACTAGGGAGCATCATGGTTGCATATATTTCTTTGCACACATTCAAATGATTTATCATCTTAGGACAAAAACTAGTTTGGAAAACATAAAGCTCTTTATATCTATATTTGCTCAATCATTTTTTATTTTTCCAAGCAAATTAAAATGTAAATTTCCTGCCCCTTATTTCCATTCTTTATACCACTCAGAAATCCCTCCACAAAAAAAAATTGTATTTGGAATATTTCCAAAGAAGAAACTGAACTTCTTGTTTTTCTTGTGGCTTCTTATTTCTTCTTGAATTCTTATTTTATCACATTATCTGCAAGTCTCCAATTATGTGCAAGTCACAGAACATAGGGAAGATAGAAAATTTTCAACAAGCATGTATTGGGTGCCAGGCCCTGTACTGCAGTGTAAATAAAGGGGAAGGAAAAGTAAGAGACAGTGTTGCCCACACAACGGGTAGATTCAATTGCTTGGCAGGTGACAACCCAATCACCATGACCAAAAAGGGTTTAACCAAAGGATTTTATTTGCAACAAGGAAGGAGGACACTGCAGATGGTTCCCAAAAGCAAAGCCTCCCAGAACAATGGTGAAAACAGGGCTTTTATGGGACTGGTTGGCTCAGTCACTGTGTGTAGAGATGGAGTCAAAGCAGCTGAAGTGCAGTCACTGATCGTGCTTCTACATGTGTTGCCTGTATGGAACCTGGATAAGCTTCTCCCTGGGCAGGGTTTTTAGTATGGTAATGAGTTTGCCAAAATTCATCTCCACTTCAGGCATCTCTGGATCCAATTGGATTTTGTATTACTGAAGCTGAGTTTCCTCCTGGAACTTTTTGAAACAATAAGAACTCAAGATGCAACAGTTACATGTGGTTACTTTTTCACAATTGTACCCCCAAAAACGGGGACCCTGGGTTACAGTATCCACCATTAATCCATTCATACACTAAGGTAAAAAAGATAAATAACTTCCTACATTTTAAAGAGGTAATTAATACAATGGAAGAATATCTATGGTGTTCTTTTGTTTGTTTGTTTGTTTCAAGTTTTAATCAAAGATTGTACATAAGATTACTTTATTTCTGATAAGGACAGCAAGACGGCCAAATAGGAACAGCTCTGGAGAGCAGTTTTCAGCAAGAACAACACAGAGGGTAAGTGGACACCACGTTTCCAAATGAGTTATTACAGACCACAGACCAGGAGATTCCCGGGCCGAAAAGCACCATGAGTTTCCACCACAGCTGTTTCAGCCAGCACTGCGGGTTTCTGCACAAAAGCTCACACAAATCTGGGCAGCCATTTCAACTGGTGCCTGAAATGCCTGGAGACAGAGCCACCCATTCAACTGAAAAAAGGGGGATGAAACAGGGAGCCAGGTGATCTGGCATGGCGGGTCCCACCCCTACAAAGACCAGCAATCTGAAACTGAGAGTTTTGCAGAAAGTGCAACTGGTCCCAGGATAGTCCTGCTCTGTTGGGGGAAGGGTGCCCACCATTACCGAGGCAGTCCACCATTACTGAGGCAATCGCCATTACCAAGGCAGTCTGCCATTACAGAGGCAGTCTGCCATTACTGAGGCAGTTCTAACTATACCTCTATAAACGAAACTGCAAGGAAGTTCACACACCTGGGCAGAGCCCACGGCAGCTCAGCAATGCCTCTGCTGGCAGACTGTGGCTAGGCTACCTCCTTGCTGGGCAGGATATCTCTGAAAAAAGGCAGCAGCATGTCAGGAACTTATAAATAAAGCCCCACCTTCCCAGGACAGCACACCTGGGAAAAAAGGCAATTATGAGTTCCACTGCAACAGACTTAAACATACATGCCCAGTAGCTCTGAACAGAACAATGAAGCTCACAGTGCAGCACTTCATCTCCTATAAGGGACAGACTGTCTCCACAAGCAACTCCATGATCCTCATATATCCAAAAAGTCATCTCATAAAGGAGAGCTCAGGCTGACATCTGGCGGGTATCCTTAAGGGACAAAGATAATAGAAGAAGAGACCGGCAGCAACCCTTACTGTTCTGCAGCTGCCACTGGTGATCCCCAGGCAACAAGGGTCTGAAGTGGACCTCCAGCAGTCCTACAGCAGAGTGGCCTGACTGTTAGAAAAAAAAACCAAAAAACAGAAAGAAATAACTTCATCATCAACAAAAAGGATGTTCATTCAGAGACCCCAACCAAAAGTCACCAACTCTAAGGACCACAGGTATATAAATCTATGAAGATGGGAAGAAGCCAGCACAAAAAGGACAAAAACATCCAAAACCAGAATGCCTCTCCTCCTCCAAGGGATCATAACTCATCACCACAAAGGAACAAAGCTGGATGGAGAATGAGTCTGATGAACTCACAGAAATAGGCTTCAGAAGGTGGATAATAACAAATGTCTCTGAGCTAAAAGAACATGTTCTAACCCAATGCAAAGAAACTAAGAATCTGGAAAAAACATTAGACAAAATGCTAATGAGAATAAACAGCTTAGAGAAGAATATAAATGACTAGATGGAACTGAAAAACACAATATGATAACTTTGCAAACCATACACAAGTTTCAATAGCCGAATTGACCAAGGATATCAGAGATTGAAGATCAACTCAATGAAATAAAATGATAAAGCAAGATTAGAGAAAAAATAGTGAAAAGAAATGAACAAAGCCTCCAAGAAATAGGGGATTATGTGAAAAGACCTAATCTACATTTGATAGGTGTATCTGAATGTGACGGAGAAAATTAATGCAAGCTGGAAAACACTCTTTAGGATATTATCAAGGAGAACTCCCCCAACCTAGCAAGCCAGGCCAACATTCAAGTCCAGGAAATACGGAGAACACCACAAAGATATTCCACAAGAAGAGCAACCCCAAGGCACATAATCTTCAAATTCACCAGGGTTGAAATGAAGGAAAAAATGCTAAGGGCAGCCAGAGAGAAAGTTTGGGTTACCTACAAAGGGAAGCCCATCAGACTCACAGCTAATCTCTCAGCAGAAACCCTACAAGCCAAAAGAGAGTGGGGGCCAATATTCAACAGCCTTGAAAAGAACTTTCAACCTAGAATTTCATATCCAGCCAACCTAAGCTTCATAAGCAAAGGAGAAATAAAATCCTTTATGAACAAGCAATTGCTCAGAGATTTTGTCACCACCAGGTCTGACTTACAAGAGCTCCTAAAAGAAGCACTAAACATAGATAGGAACAACCAGTACCAGCCACTCCAAAAATGTACCAAATGGTAAAAAGCATCAACAAAATGAAGAAACTGCATCAACTAACAGGCAAAACAACCGGCTAGCATCAAAATGGCAGGATCAAATTCACACATAACAATATTAACCTTAAATGTAAATGGGCTAAATGCCCCAATCAAAAGACACAGACTGGCAAATTAGTTAAAAATTCAAAAGCCATCAGTGTGCTGTATCCAGGAAACCCATCTCCCATGCAAGGACACACATAGGCTCAAAATAAAGGGTTGGAGGAAGATTTACCAAGGAAATGGAGAGCAAAAAAAAGCAGGAGTTGCAATCCTAGTCTCTGATAAATAGACTTTTAACCAACAAAGATCAAAAGAGACAAAGAAGGACATTACATAATGGGTAAAGGATCAATGCAACAAGAAGAGCTAAATATGCTAAATATATATGCACCCAACACAAGAGCACCCAGATACATAAAGCCAGTTCTTAACAACCTACAAAGAGACTTAGACACCCACACAATAGTAGTGGGAGATTTTAACACTCCATTGTCAATATTAGACAGATCAACAAGACAGAAAATTAACAAGAATATCCAGGACTTGAACTCAGATCTGGACCAAGCAAACCTAACACACATATACAGAACTCTTCACCCCAAATACACAGAATATACATTTTTCTCAGCACCATATCACACCTACTCTAAAATTGACCACATAATTGGAAGTAAATCACTCCTCAGCAAATACAAAAGAACAGAAATCATAACAAACAGTCTCTCAGACCACAATGCAATCAAATTTGAACTCAGAACCGCACAAATTCATGGAAACTGAACAACTGGCTCTTGAATGGTGACTGAAAAATAATGAAATGAAGGCAGAATAAAGATGTTTTTCAAAACTAACAAAAACAAAGACACAATGTACTAGAACCTCTGGGACACATTTAAAGCAGTGTCTAGAGGAAAAATTATAGCAATAAATACCCACGAGAAGCAAGGAAAGACTTAAAATTGACATCCTATCCTCAAAATTGAAGGAGTTAGAGGAGAAAGACCAAAAATCTCAAAGCTAGCAGAAGACAGGAAATAACTAAGACCAGAGCAAAACCGAAGGAGATAGAGACACAGAAAACCCTTCAAAAAATCAGTAAATCCAGGAGGTGGTTTTTGTAAAGATCAACTAAATAGACCACTAGCCAGATTAATAGCAAAGAAAAGAGAAAAGAATCAAATAGATGCAATAAAAAACGATAAAGGGGATATTACCACTGATTCCACAGAAATACAAACTCCCATCAGAGATTACTACAAACAACTCTATGCATACAAACCAGTAAACCTGGAAGAAATGGATAAATTCCTGGACACTTGAAACCTCCCAAGCCTAAACCAGGAAGAAGACGAAACCCTGAATAGACCAATAACAAGATCTGAAGTTGAGGCAGCAATTAAGAGCCCACCAACAAAATAAAGCTCAGGTCCAGATGGGTTCACAGCTGAATTCTACCAAACATACAAAGAGGAGCTGGTACCACTCCTTCTGAAACTATTCCAAACAATCCAAAAAGAGAGAATCCTTCCCAAATCATTTTATGAGACCAACATCATCCTGATACCAAACCCAGCAGAGACTCAACAAAAAAAGAAAACTTCAGGCCAATATCCATGATGAAAATAGATGCAAAAATCTTCAATGAAATACTGACATAATAAAATACTGTTTTTGATTGCAACAGCACATCAAAAAACATCCATCACTATCAATTAGGCTTCATGCCAGGGATGCAAGCCTGGTTCAATATACCCAAGTCTATAAGCGCAATTCACCACATAAACAGAACCAAAGAAAAAAACACATAATTATCTCAACAGATGCAGAGAAGGCCTTCGTCAAAATTCAACAGCCCTTTATGCTAAAAACTCTCAATAAACTAGGTATTGACGAAATGCATCTCAAAATAATAAAAGCTATTTATGACAAACCTATAGCCAATATCATACTGAATGAGCAAAAACTGGAAGCATTCCCTTTGAAATCTGGCACTAGACAAGGATGCCCTCTGTTACCATTTCTATTCAATATAGTATTGGAAGTTCTAGCCAGAGCAATCAGGTAAGAAAAAAAAAATGGGTATTCGATTAGGAAAGGAGGAAGTCAAACTGTATCTATTTGCAGATAACATGATGGTATATTTAGAAGACCCCATCATCTCAGCCCAAAATCTCCTGACACTGATAAGCAACTTCAGCAAAGTCTCAGGATATAAAATCAATGTGCAAAAATCACAAGCATTCCTATACACCAATAACAGACTTAAAGAGATCCAAATCAGGAACAAACTGCCATTCACAATTGCTACAAAGAGAATAAAATACCTAGGAATCCAACTAACAAAGGATGTAAAGAACCTCTTCATGGAGAACTACGAACCACTGCTCAAGGAAATTAGAGAGGACACAAACAGATGGAAAAACACTCCACGCTCATGGTTAGGAAGAATTAATATTGTGAAAATGGCCATACTGCCCAAAGTAATCTACAGATTCAATGCTATCCCCATCTAGCTACCTATGACCCTCTTCACAGAACTGGAAAAAAAACACCTTAAACTTCATATGGAACAAAAAGAGCCCACATAGCCAAGTCAATTCTAAGCAAAAAAACAAAGCTGGAGGCATCATGCTACCTGACTTCAAACTATACTACAAGACTACAGTAATCAAAACAGCATAGTACTAGTTCCAAAATAGAGACATAGACCAATAGAACAGAACAGAGGCCTCAGAGGCAACGTCACACATCTACAACCATCTGATCTTCGACAAACCTGACAAAAACAAGCAATGGGGAAAGGATTCCCTGTTTAATAAATGGTGTTGGGAAAACTGGCTGGCCATGTGCAGAAAGCAGAAACTGGACCCCTTCCTGACACCTTACACTAAAATTAACTCCAGATGGATTAAAGACTTAAACATAAGACCTGGCACTATAAAAACCCTAGGAGAAAACCTAGGCAAAACCATTCAGGACATAGGCATAGGCAAGGACTTCATGACTAAAACACCAAAAGCATTGGCAACAAAAGCCAAATAGACAAATGAGATCTAATTAAACTCCAGAGCTCTGTAAAGAAAAAGAAACAATCATTAGAGTAACTGGCAACAAACAGAATGGGAAAAAATTTTTGCAATCTACCCATCTGACAAAGGGCTAATATCCAGAATGTATAAGAACTAAAGCAGATTTACAAGAAAAAAACAAACCCATTCAAAAGTGGGCAAAGGGCATGAAAAGACACTTTTCAAAAGAAGACATTTATGAAGCCAACAAACATATGAAAAAATACTCATCATCACTAGTCATTAGAGAAATGCAAGTCAAAACCACATTGAAATACCATCTCATGACAGTTAGAATGGTGAGCATTAAAAAATCTGGAGACAACAGATGCTGGAGAGATGTGGAGAAATAGGAACACTTTTACACTGTTGGTGGGAGTGTAAATTAGTTTAACCATTGTGGAAGACAGTGTGGTGATTCCTCAAGGATCTAGAATAGAAATTCCATTTGACCCAGCAATCCCATTACTGGGTATATATCCAAAGGATTATAAACCACTCTGTTATAAAAACACATGCACACATATGTTCATTACAGCACTGTTTACAATAGCAAAGACCTTGAACCAACCCAAATGTCCATTGATAATAGACTGGACAAGTAAAATGTGGCACATATACACCATGGAATACTATGCAGTCATAAAAAAAACGATGAGTTCGTGTCCTTTGTAGGAACATGGATGAATCTGGAAACCATCATTCTCAGCAAACTAACACAAGAACAGAAAACAAAACACCACATGTTCTCACTCATAGGTGGGCATTGAACAATGAGAACACATGGACACAGGGAGTGGAGCACCACACACTCGGGTCTGCTGTGGCGGAATAGGGAAGGGACAGCAGCGGGTAGGGAGGTTGGGGAGGGATAACATGGGGAGAAATGTCAGATATAGGTGATGGGGAGGAAGGCAGCAAACCACATTGCCATGTATGTACCTATGCAACAATCCTGCATGTTTTGCATGTGTACCCCAAACCTAAAGTGCAATGAAATATACATATAAAAACAAACAAAAAAAAATAGAAGATAAGAAAACAGAAGAGGGCAAACTCGTATTGAAACTCGGGGAAAAAAAGAGAAAAGCACACCTTAATAGAGATGAAAGTCACATGAGAAAAAAAAGGTACGAGATACAAAAAGAGAAGTTTGACAAAATTATATAAAATGAAAAAGAGACAAATGATTCCACTTACATGATATACTTAGAATAGTCAAATTTGGAGAGACAGAAAGTAGAATAGTGGTTACTAAAGGCTGGGGATGGGGGCAAGGGAAGCAGTTATGGTAATGGAGCTAATGCTTGATGGGGACAGAGAGTGTTTCCATTTGGAATGATGGAAAAGTTCTGGAGGTAATAGTGGCGATGATTGCACAACATTGTGAAGGTACTTAATGCCACTGAATTGTTCAGTTAAAATGATAAATATACAAAAATAAAATAAAGATTACTTTATTCCTGCATCTTCTCAATTGTTTCTTCCTCGTATTTGCCCGTTTCATTTCCTACTTGGCAAGATTCAGCTTTCCGTTCAAGGTATTTTTTGCCATTTTTGTCCAGTTTTAGACTAGTGATAGCAACCTTGCTGGGGTGAATGCCTACGTGGACAGTTGTGCCATTAGCCTTTTAGCGCTGCTCCCGTTCAATGCAGATAACATATTCTTCCTGTAAACTTGGACTATTTTGCCAATTTGCTTGCCTTTATAGTGTCCTCGTACAACCTGAACTTCATCATCCTTTTGATGGACGTGGATCGAATGTTGTAGTTCTGTCTCAGCTCTCTGGAAAGAAGGGAAGACATAATCTTCCTGCGAATGTGGGAAGGTGCACTGAATGCCTTTTGCAATTCTTATTTCAGTGATCGGAAGTCAAAAAGGGATTGAATTTCATTTTGGCCGCTCCCTCTTCGGGTATGGCCGCAAAAGGGAAGAGAGCTATGGTGTTCTTTTATTATGTATATGACAGCAAAGAAGGAATCTGGGCACAACTGTGTTGAGTCTATGAGAGTTGGCCAAGCTCAGGGGAGAGAAAAGGAACTTAGGAGGAATATATAAAAAGAAATTCAAAAGGACAAGGCATAAATTTTCACAATCGAAAGCCTATTTTCTACAAAACAATTAATCTTGCATAAAAATGTGCCTTCTAAATGAGGAAGAAAAGGTAATCTTCAAGTTCTCCTTTAAAAAGAAGAAGAAAAATGAAGGATAACCTCAAACTGGTTGAGGGACAAGTAAGTAAAGGCAAAAGCTGAAACTGCCTCAAGGACAGTCATCCAAAGTTAAGAGCAACCTCTGCCTTCAATTAAAAGCAAATACATATCTTCTCTGGAAGAAAGCATCCTTAGCTTAGATTATGAGAATCCCCACAAATTAAAACCAACCATATATATGCTTATACTCTAAGATCTCCAAACACATAAGATAAACCATGAGTAAAAGTCATTAGAAGCAACAAATCAACGATTTTGAGACTTTAATACTATAGATATTAGAATTGTCAGACACAAAATATAAATTAGCTAGATATAGAAAGTTTAAATAAAACTAAGATAAAAATTAGTCAAAGAGCAAAATAATGAGCCCACAGATTTGGAAAAAGCAAAGACAACTTTTAGGAATGAAATAGCAATTGTTTAAATATAGAACTACATACATGGATTAAAGAGCAAAATAGACATAACACAAGTGAATTAAAAGATAGATCTCAAAAAGATATACTGAATGTAGCACAAGTAACTAACATGAAAAATATAAAAGAGAGGTCAAGAAATATCAAACACAGAATTAAAATGCCTGATTTCTAATCAGAGTTCCAGAAAGACAGAACAGAAAGAGTTAAGAAAGGGCAGTATGTGAAGAGGTAATGCCTTAGAACTTCCCAGAACTAACTGGATGTACTATTTTATTTTACTTTACTTTTTTATTTTATTTTGAGACAGAGTCTCTCCCTGCTGCCCAGGCTAGAGTACACTGGCACAATCACAATACACTGCAGCCTCCACCTCCCAGGCTCAAGCAATCCTCCCACCTCAGCCTCCCAAATAGCTGGGAGTTCCTAGGACTACAGGCACATTATGTTGCCTAGGCTGGTCTTAAATTCCTGGGCTCTAGTGATCCTCCCACCTCGGCCTCCCAAAGTTCTGGGATTAAAAGCATGAGCCACTCTGCCTGGCCTAATCAGATTTTAATTAAAGTTCTGAATCTTAGCCGGGCCTGGTGGCTCACACCTGTAATCCCAGCACTTGCTGAGGCAAGCAGATCAAGAGATCAAGCCTATCCTGGCCAACACGGTGAAACCCTATCACTATTAAAAATACAAAATTAGCTGGGCATGGTGGCACACACCTGTAGTCCCAGCTACTTGGGAGGCTGAGGTAGGAGAATGGCTTGAACCCAAGAGGCAGAGGTTGCATTGAGCCGAGATCGCACCATTGCACTACAGCCTGGCAACAGAGCGAGACTCCATCTCAAAAAAAAGAGATAAAAGTCATGAATCTCTAGATAACACAAAGTACAATATGTTAAACAAGACATATCATCTATATAATACTTCGTACCACACAGGGTACAGGCTGAAGTGCTGAAACAAAGAGATCCCAAATTACAGTGGGATCAAGAAGATGAAATTTCATTCATTATCATGAAACAGCCCCACAGGTTTGTAGTTTAAGGGACTAGCAGCTCTGCTCCTCAAGGGGACTCAGAAATGAAGTTCTGCCAGTCTTAAACTTAACTTTTGTTCTGTGTCCTAGACAGTTGCTCTGGTTGTCACTAACTCCTAGCCATTAAGAACAAAGGAATAAGAAGCTTGCAATCTTTCTTTTAAGGATATGACACACATTGCACACTTTGAAAAGAAAGTAGCCCAGCTTTTGACAACCCTGTGGGCTAACATGCCAGATTTGAAAATGGGTGAGCCCCAAATATAATCTTTTCCATCTAGTAATTTTCTCACATGGGAATTTTTCAAAGTAAGCAAAGGCTAGGGTAGGGCTCAAAAGCAAAAGAAGTTTCCTGAATTCAAAACAGTCTTACAGTTTTGAGTTCTCATGGCTTCACAGTATCAGAGCCTCACCATCTAGCAAACCTGAGTCTGACAATCTTAAGGTTTCATAGTTTAGTTTTAAGGGGAAACAGGCTCTCAATGTTTGGTCTCAGGGAACTTCTAAAGGGTGAACCTTGAATTATCTTCAAAGCATTTAATGACATTGAGCCAAATCTGCAACCAAAATCCCAATATAACCTCTGATAAAACCAATATCTCAGTCTTACGGCAGCAAAAAGTTGGGGTTGGAATGAAAAGAAGAAAAACCATCTTAGACTCTTCATTTTTTAATTCCAAGGCCTTAAGAGAGAAATTAAATTCAAAACACTACCCCAAACCAGATCATATCCT
The DNA here is from genome assembly GCA_031835075.1 of Saguinus oedipus. NCBI lineage: Eukaryota > Metazoa > Chordata > Mammalia > Primates > Cebidae > Saguinus > Saguinus oedipus. The sequence continues at coordinate 63,565,030 of CM063181.1, read as the reverse complement.
GATTGGTACTGATTACTACCCTAATCAGAGCTACTGAAAAAGGCTGAGCTCCCTCAGCCAGTGGAGCTGAAGCAAGATCCAATTATATGCTATTTACATGAAAAATATTTTAAGTATAAATGGATATGTAGAATGTGAAAGTACAGAAAAGTATATGTGAAAACACTTAAGAATAAGAATGTAGATATAGTTATTTTAAAATAAGATAAAGTATATTACAATAAAAGCTGTCATCAGAAGAAGACCACTCCATAATGTCAACATAGTTAATTCAACAAGAAAAGATAATACTTCAAAATGTGTACGCCCTTAATATTAGAGTTCCAAGAACATGAACCAAAAATGGGAGATTTTAACATACATCTCTACGTATTTGATATGTGTGTTAAAAATCAATACGGATATAGAAAATCTGAATACTCTATCAACCGATTTAATTTAAATTTGCCTAAGACTACGCTAAATCACTGCAGAATACACATCCTCTTGAGTGCATATGGGAATATTAACCATGATCTCCCATGTGGTAGATCATAACACAAGCCTCAAAAATTTTTCAAAAAGTCATTGCACAGAGTATATTCTTTGACTAGATCACTATTCAATTGAATTCAAATCAATAACAGGCCAAGCGCAATAGCTCATGCATGAAATACCAGCACTTTTGGAGGCTGAGGCAGGCAGATCACCAGAGGTCAGGAGTTACAGACCAGCCTGACCAACCTGGCAAAACCCCATCTCTACTAAAAATTACAAAAAAATAAAAATAAAAAATTAGCCAGGCATGATGGCAGGCCTCTGTAATCCCAGCTACTTGGGAGGCTGAGGCAGGAGAATTGCTTGAACCTAGGAGGCAGAGGTTGCAGTGGTTGTATGCCACTGCACTCCAGCCTGGGCAACAGAAGGGAAACTCCATCTCAAAAATAAATAAATAAATAACAATGTAAATGTCTATGAAATCCCCAATATATTGGAAAAAAAAAATAGTTAAACATCTCTTAACAACTCCGAATCAAAGAACAAATCACAAGGAAAATTAGAAAAGATTTCATACTAGATAATAATAAAAATATAAAATTGAGAGACCGGTGTACTCCCAATAGATCTTCAGAGGGAAGGCACCGAGAGCAGACAGAAGGAACACACAGAAGATGGGCTTCAGTGGAAGGAAGCTAGGAAAGCTGCATGGGGCTACAGTGCACCAGGACTCACCCCTGGCCCCCAACACTTTTGGGAGAACCAGCAAGTTGAACTGTCAAGTAGCAACCCATTCTCGCCATGGGCCTCGGCAATCAGAGCAGAAGACCCCTTGACCACCACGGGCACTCGAGTTGGCAGGAACAGCTTTTTGGTGAAGTGGTAGGGGCAGCACACCAGCTGACGTGGAGCCCTGAGGGTTTGGTGTGGAAGGCTCCATGGTAGAGCACTGCCAGAGAAGCCTGTCTCCCAGGATTGGCTTGCTCCCATAGGAGACTTTAGCCCTAAAGGAACTGTCAGACCTGAACTCACAGAGCTGTCTTGCCCATCAGATGAGCTACTGGACCTAAGTAGCCCCTTGGTCTGCCAGCCTCTCCCAGGGCCCCACCATGGTCACACCTACTTGCTGGACACCTGGGGGCCAGCATCATAGCTCCAGCCCTGGTGGGTCATGGCTTACCTGCAGACAGCTCCAGTGGGGTGGCCCACACAGTCATGAACCAGCTCACCCACTCTTTTCCCACACTACAGCTTCCCCTAGGCCCACAGCAACTCCCTATATTGCTTACCTGCGTGTATGTGGAAAGGTTTTGCCTTCCTTGCCCCATCAGTGTGTGTGTGTGTGTTTGTGTGTGTGTGTGCATGTGTGTCTGTTTATCCTGTCCTGCCACTGCTGCAGTGAGAGTGTAGACCACACCCAACACCTCCCACCTCCCCTACCCCCACCACTGACCACCACTGCAGTCAGAGCCTTGGCAGATACAGAGCCAGCCAGTATTCACTGCTGCAGGAGTGAAACTAGGCACAGAAAACAGTGGACCTCCCTGACCCAAAGCAACCACCCCTGCCTGTGGCGCATAGAGGACGTACAAAGAACTGCATCTGCCAGCATCCTGCCCCCATACCAACACCACTACCAGCCTGACTCCATGCACAGTTGCCAGCAAGGACCATCCCCCAAGCCTCCCTGAGCTACGCTGCCTCCATCACTGTAGTGAAACCCACATGGAGGTAGGCACTCTGGTACCCACTAGCACCCTGCCTTCAGCCAACAAGCATGCACCCTACTGCACCACTGCTGCTTCTGCCACTGCTGTTGGCAAGTGCAAACAAGCATGGATCCCACTGCCACTACACTACAAAATACTGTGGCTGACACCACCCATTTGAATGTCGTAACCCGCAGTCCAGGACCACCTTGTGCTCCCACCTCCACCCCCACCCCAGCGCAGAAGATTCTTGATGTCACCAGACCTGATTTACAAGGAGTCCTGAAGAAAGCACTAAATATGGAAAGACCATTACAAGCCACAACAGAACACACTTAAATACACAGACCAGTGACACTATAAAACAATGACACAAACAAGTTTGCATAATAACCAGCTAACATCATGGTGGCAGGATCAAATCCACACATATCAACACCAACCTTGAATGTAAATAGGCTAAATGCCCTCTATGACACCACCCATTTGAGTGTAGTAACCAGCAGTCCAGGAGCACCTTGTGCCCCCACCTCCACCCCCACCCCAGTACAGTAGATTCTTAACCTTAAGGAGACAGAGAACAAAGTCAGGGCCTGATACAAGTTGACCAGAGTTAGAGTCCCTGATGAATAGCACAGGATGGCAAGGTGGATAAAGAACCAAGACCCATTGGTATGTTGTCTTCAAGACATTCGCCTCACATGCAATGATACCCATAGTTTCAAGTAAAAGGGTATAGAAAAACCTACAAAGCAAATGGAAAACAATGAAAAGCAGGAGTTGCAATCCTAATTTAAGACAAAACAGACTTTAAACAAACAAAGAGCAAAAAAAGACAAAGAAGGGCATTACATAATGACAAAAGGTTCAATTCCACAAGAAGACCTAACTATTCTAAATACATATGTACCTAACACACAAGAAGACCTAACTATTCTAAATACATATGTACCTAACACACAAGAAGACCTAACTATTCTAAATACATATGTACCTAACACACAAGAAGACCTAACTATTCTAAATACATATGTACCTAACATACAAGAAGACCTAACTATTCTAAATACATATGTACCTAACACACAAGAAGACCTAACTATTCTAAATACATATGTACCTAACACAAGAGCACTCAGATTCATAAAGCAAGTTCTTAACGACCTTCAAAGAAACTTAGACTTCCACCCAATAATAGTGGGAGACTTCAACAACCACTAGCAGTATTGGACAGGTCATTGAGGCAGAAAATTAACAAAGATATTTAGTATCTGAACTTAGCACTGGATCAAATGGATCTGACAGACATCTACAGAACTCTCCACCTGAAAGCAACTGAATATACATTCTTCTCATTGCTACATGGCACATACCCTAAAAGCAACTGAATGTACATTCTTCTCATTGCCACATGGCACATATTCTAAAATTGATTATATAATTGGACATAAGACACTCTTCGGCAAATGCAAAAGAACCGAAATCATAACAACCACTCTCTCGGAACAAAGCACAATCAAATTAGAAATCAAGTCTAAAAAATTCACTGAAAACTATACAATTACATGGAAATTGAATAACCTTCTCCTGAATGACTTTTGGGTAAATAATGAAATTAAGGCAGAAATCAAGAAATTCTTTGAAACTAATGAGAACAAAGACACAACATATCAGAATTTCTGGGACACAGCTAAGGCAATGTTAAGAGGAAAATTCATAGCACTAAATGCCAACACCAAAAAGTTAGAAACGTCTTAGTTTAACAGCATAACATCACAATGAAAGGAACTAAAAAACTAAGAAAACCAACCCCAAAGCTATCAGACGACAAGAAATAACCCAAATCAGATCTGAACTGAAGCAAATTGAGACACGAAAAAATATTCAAAAGATCAGCAAATCCATGAGTTAATTTTTTGGAAAAAAAATAAAATAGATAAACTGCTATCTAGACTAATAAAGAAGAAAAGAGAGAAGATCAAAATAAACACAATTAGAAATACCAAAGGGGGTAATCTCTGACCCACAGAAATACATACAACCGTAAGAGAATATTATGAACACCTCTATGAACATAAACTAGAAAATCTAGAAGAAATTGATAAATTCCTGGACAGACACCCTCCAAAGACTAAGCCAAGAAGAAATTGAATTCCTGATCAGATGAATAACAAGCTCTGAAATTGGATCACTAATAAATAGTCTACCAACCAAAAGAAAGCTCAGGACCAGACAAATTCACAGCCAAATCCTATCAGATGTACAAAGTGCTGGTAACATTTCTATTGAAACTATTCAAAAAATGAGGAGGAGGGACTCCTCCCTAACTCATTGTATGAGGCCAGCATCATCCTGATACCAAAACCTGTCAGAGACACACACGCAAAAAGAGTTAACTTCAGGCCAATATCCTTGATGAACATCAATGCAAAAATCCTCAACAGATACTGGCAAACCAAATCCAGCAGCACATCAAAAAGCTTATCCACCACAATCAAGTAGGTGTTATCCCTAGGATGCAAAACTGGTTCAACATACACAAATCAATAAATGTGACTCATCACATAAACAGAACAAAGATAAAAGTCACATGATTATCTCAAAAGATGAAAAATACTTTCAATAAAATCAACACCCATTTATGTTAAAAACTCTCAATAAACTAGGTATTGGAGGAACAGATCTCAAAATAATAAGAGCCATCTATGACAAACCCACAGCTAACATCATACTGAATGGGCAAAAGCTGGAAGCATTCCCCTTGAAAACCAGAACAAAACAAGGATGCCCTGTCTCATCACTCCTATTTAACATAGTATAGGAAGTTCTGGCCAGAGAAATGAGGCAAGAGAAAAAAATAAAGGCATCCAAATAGAAAGAGAGCAAGTCAAACTATCCCTGTTTGAAAATGACATGATCTTATATTTAGAAAACCATATAGTCTCAGCCCAGAAGCTCCTAAAGCTGATAAACAACTTTGGCAAAGTCTCAGGATACAAGAATCAATGTACAAAAATCACTAGCATTCGTATACACAAACAACAGTCAAGCCAAGAGCCAAATCAGGAATGCAATCCCATTCACAATCACTACAAAAAGATTAAAATACCTAGGAATGCAGCTAACCAGGAAGGTGACAGATCTCTACAAGGAGAACTAAAAAACACTGCTTAAAGAAATCATTGATGACACAAACAAATGGAAAAACATTCTATGTTTGTGGGTACAAAAAAAATCAATATTATTAAAATGGCTATACTGCCCAAAGCAATCTATAGATTCAATGCTATTCTTTTTAAACTACAAATGACATTCTTCACAGAACTAGAAAAAAATTATTTTAAAATTCATATAGACCCAAATAAGAGCCTAAATTGCCACGGTAATCCTAAGCAAAAGAAGCATCATGTTACCTGACTTTAAACTATGTTACACGGCTACAGTAACCAAAACGGCATGGTACTGGTACAAAAAACAGGTACACAGACCAATGGGAATAGAATAGAGAGTTCAGAAATAAGGCCACACATCTACCATTATCTGATCTTTGACAATTGACAAAAACAAGGAAAGGGGAAAAAAACTTCCTATCAATAAGTGGTGCTGTAATAACTGGCTAGCTATATGCAGAAGATTGAAACTGGATGTTTCCTTACACCATATAAAAAATTAAACTCAAGATGGATTAAAGACTTAAATGCAAAATCCAAAAGTATAAAAACTCTGGAAGGCAACATAGACACTACCATTCTGGACACAGGAATAGGAAAAGATTTCATGACAAAGATGACAAAAGCAATTGCAACAAAAACAAAAAATTGACAAATAAGATCCAATTAAACTAAAGAGTTTCTGCACAGCAAAAGAAACTATCAACTGATAGACAACCTACAGAATGGGAGAAAATTTTTGCAAACTATGCCTCTGAGAAAGGTCTAATAGCCAGCATCTGTATATTTACATAAGGAACTTAAATTTGCAAGCAAAAACCAAACAACCCTACTAAAAGGTAGGCATAGGACATGAACAGACACTTTTCAAAAGAAGACATACATGCAGCCAACAATCATATGGAAAAAAAGCTCAACATTACCATCATTAGAAAATGCAAATCAAAACCACAATAAGATACCATCTCACATCAGCCAGAATGGCTATTATTAAAAAGTCAAAAAAATTACAGATGCTGGTGAGATTGTGAAGAAAAAGGAATGCATATATACTGTTAGTGGGAGTGTAAATTAGTTCGACCACTATGAAAAACAGTGTAGAGATTCCTTAAAGACTGAAAAAGGAAATATCATTCTACCCAGCAACCTTATTACTGGGTATCTACCCAAAGGAATATAAATTGTTTTCTATTATAAAGACATGTGCATGTGTATGTTTATTGCAGTACTATTCACAACTGCAAAGACATGGAATCAATTTGTTGGTATTACATCCAGCATTTAGCCTCCACTAAGACTATTTTTAAAACAGACTTACCAAAAATTCCAATCAATGATAGACTAGATAAAGAAAATGTGGCACATAAACACCATGGACCAGTTTACAGCTATATAAATAATGAGATCATGTTCTTTGCAGGACCATGGATGGAGCAGGACCACTATCCTTAGCAAAGTAATGGAAGAACAAAAATACAAATACCACATGTTCTCACTTATAAGTGAGCTAAATGATGAGAACACATGAACACATAGAGTGTAGTAACACACACTGGTGCCTATCAGTGTGTGGAGGACAGGAGGAGGGAGAGGATCAGAAAAATAACCAATGGGTACGAGGCTTAATATCTAGTTGATAAAATAATCTGTACAACGAACCCCCATGACAGAAGCTTACCTATACAACAATCTTGAAGATGTATCCCTGAACTTAAAATAAAACTTAAAAATACATATATATATATATATATATATATATATATATATATATATATATGATGAAAATCTGTGAGACACAGCTAAAGATTTTTTTAAAGGTAAATGCACAGTATGAAATCTTCTATTAGAAAAGTTGTATGGCATTCACACTTCAAAGATATATGCTTCCCAGTAGTTATGCTCTTATATTATGCCCTCCAACAGTGAATTAGAGCTGACTGTGTAACCACAGATAATAGCAGAAGTGAAAATGAGTGACTTCCAAAGCTAGGTCATAAAAAAGTATGCAGATTCTACTTTGGCCTTTTGAATTATTCATTCTTGGGAAACCAGACACATGGTTATAAAATCACTTAAATAGTCCATTGAAAAGGCATGCAGAGAAATTTGCCAGCCATGTGAATATAGCACATTGGAAATAGACCTTCCTGCCCCACTCAAGCCTTCAGACAACTGCAGCCCATCAGATGTCTCACTGCAACTCCAGCAGAAACTCCAACAGAAATTTAGAAAGTCCTAGCTAATCCCTTCTAAGTTCCTATTCACAGAACCCATGAACATGACAAATGGTTCTTTTACTCCATTATTTTGAAGATGATTTTTTATGCAGCATTAGTAACTGGAATAAGAAGAAGTGTATAAAATTAATAATCTAAGCTTTCACCTAAAAAACTAAAAGAAGCAAGTTGCCCACTTTGGGACAATAGTGGTTTAAGCAAGGTTCTTTTTGATTATCTATTTTCTTAGACTCCCTGCTAAGTGGTCTGCGTTTGTTGGTATTACATCCAGCATTTAGTTTCCACTAAAAGAGACTATATTTAAAACAGACTTATCAAAAATCTTATTTCTTTGAAAATATTTTTCTAAATGAAGGCAAAATAAAGACATTTCCAGGGGAACAAAAACAAAGATTTTGTTGCTAGTAAACCTGTCACACAAGAAATATTAATTGAAGTAATGTAAACAGTAAATAGTAATGGAAGTTTTTAGTAAATAGCAATGGAAGTTTTTCAGCCTAAAATCAAATGATCCCTGTGTAATTTGAATCCATGTAGGAAAACAGAGCACTGGTAAAGGGGATTATGTACTTAACCAAACAGAGTATAATTGTACAGTTCTTCTCCTGTTCATAAGTGATTTATAGACATACATATCAATGGAGCAAAATAAAAAACACAGAAATACATCCACACAAATATACCAACTAATTTTTTACAAAGATACAAAAGCAATTCATTAGAAGAAAGCAATTTAAATAGTGCTGAACCAAGTGGACATCCATAGGCCAGAAGATTTACCTTGACTTAAGCCTACACCTAATCAAAAAAAAAAAAATGGATCACAAACATATGTAAATGTAAAGCTACAAAACTTTTAGAAAAAAATGTAGAAAATCTTCAGGATTTTACACTGGATACCAAAAGCATAACCTGTTGAATAAATAAAAAATTGGCCCTGATCAAAATTTAATTTGCTCTGCAAAACATCCTTAAAAAAGGATAAAAAGGCAAGCTATAGAATGCAGTAAAATATTTGCAAACCACATATGTGGCAAAGAACTATTATTCTCTAGACTATATAAAGAACTTTCAAAACTCAACATAAAAAAATACTCCAGTTGGAAATAGGTAAAAGACAGGAAGAAATATTTCACTGAAGAGAATATACAGATGGCAAATATGTACATGAAAAGATGTGCTAAAACATTAGCTGTTAGAGAAATTAAAATCACAGTGGAAACTACACACCCATTAGAATGATGCATAAAAAGTAATGATCACCTCAAATGCTGAATATATGGAGAAATTGGATCGCTCATACATTGCTGGTGGAAATGTAACATTGTATAGCCATTCTGGGAAATAATTTGGACATTTCTTTAAAAATTAACATACAACCACCATACCACTCAGTAATTGAAATCTTGTTCATTTGTTTCAAAGAAATGAAAACTTATGTTCACATAGACACCTGTACACTTGTATTCACAGAATCTTTATTCATAATGGCCAGGAACTGGAAAAACCCAGCTTTTTTTTAATAACTGAATAATTAACAAGCAATGTACAGCCACACCATATTTATTATACAGAATGATGGCCCCACAAAGATGTCCGTGCCCTGTCTGCACAACCTGTAAATATGTTACCTTACATGGCAAAAGTAACTGCAGGTGTGACTAAGGCTACAGGCTAATAAGCCACGAAAGCCCATTCAACGTCATTATTTATGAGATAGTACCTCATACTCATTAGAATGGCTAAAATTTAAAACTTAAAGTACAAAATACTGATAAGAAATGTAGAGGAACTAGAATAGTCATTCATCATTACTGGTGGTGTAAAAGTGTACAATCACTTTGGAAAGGATTTTGGTAGATCTTTTTTAAAAAGATAAACATATACCTTCCTTATGACCTAGCAATTCCACTTCTAGGTGTTTCCCCAAAATAAATGAATGCACGTGTTCACAAAAAGATTTGAACAAGAATGTGCACAGCAGCCTTATCTAAAACAGCCAAGCCTGGAAATAATTCTAATGTCCAGCAACAAATAAATAAATAAATAAGTTATGATATATTTATTCAGTGGAATACTACAATAAATCATAAACTTCTAGAATGACAGAACGGTTTTCTACATTACTGTGGTGGTGATAGCTATGTGATTCTATGCATTTTTCAAAACTCATAGAACTGTACTCCACAAAGAATTAATTTTACCATATGCAAATTTTAAAAACTCAATCATGATGGAGGGAAGAAACCAAGATAGAATGCAGAGTGTCACAAGTGAATCTAACTTCATTACAAATGAATGGCATAATCCAACCAAATAAGGTAGAGAGAAATGAGCTGACCTATCTTTCTTTAGAAGCTTTCTGACTACGTATTATAAGGTTAGAGACTGAAAGTATACACAAACACTGTATTCTAGTTGGAAAATTTGTTTTTCACATAGGTTTGAGATACAATTCTAAAATAACTTTCAGAATGTTTATGGTTGAAAAGTTTAGTAAATAAATTGCAGAGAATGAGAGCCCAGTTTCTCAGTGACAGAAAACGAAGTTACAAGCCAGCAAAGGGGAGTTGTTGGAACAAACGGTGTGGTGCTGCTGGATTAGAGTCAGGGATATCAGTGTGATCTCATGTTTATCCTAAAGTGTGTGTGTATGTACGAGAATCTGTATATCCATCTGTAGGTATATTTTTGTATATACAAATAGACATATAAAGAATAAAAACAGATTTATGTGTATGCATATTAGTAGATGTACATATATTTCCTAGTGCTGTTGTCTGACAGAGCCTGGAGGTAGTGACACTCCAGCAGCAATACACACATTGGGTGCCCAGATTTTGGTTTCAAAATACCATTCTCCCATATAAGAAACCAGGATTCCTTGGACAAATGGTCGATTCTAGGACTTGAACAGGAAAAATACAACTTGCACTTCATGAGCCTAGAGCATATTGTGATACCAGTGAGAAAAGAAGTGGTTTTAAAATGAAAAGATAAAGTCCCCCTGAAAGAAATCGTAATGGTCAAAGCAGAAACAATTTGAGCAACCAAATAAATAAAAGTTTCTATTATAACCCAAAGAATGAACTATAAATATCCATGAGAGTTAATACTGATATAAATATTTGAAGAAATAGATGAAGATGAAGGACAATCCTTTATTATAGAAGAATTCTAATCAATAAATGAGGCAGAAATGAGAAAAATAGGAAACAAACAACAGAACACTATACTAATCATTGCTAGAGGCAAAATTCACTGATGAATGCTAAAATTTGTAGCCCAACCTTCAAGAGAAACAGCTTATCTGCATAGCCTCAAATTATCTCCCCAGAAATGTTTATTAATTACTGTAGTAGTTTTAATGTATATCAAAAAATTTAATACTCCTCTCTTCAGAGGTACAGAGGGGAAGCTTAATTCCCCTCACCTTGAGTATGGACTAGACTTAATGACATGATTCTAAAATAGAATATGAAAACAGAGAAAATAACTGGCTGGGCATGGTGGCTCACACCTATAATCCCAGCACTTTGGGAGGCCAAGGCGGGAGGATCACCTGAGATTGGGAGTTCGAGACCAGTCTGGCCAACATGGTGATACCTTGTCTCTACTAAAAATACAAAAATTAGCTGGGTGTGGTTGCACACACCTATAATCCCAGCTACCCACAAGTCTGAGACAGGAGAACTGCTCGAACCCAGGAGGTAGAGGATGCGGTGTGTAGAGATTATGCCACTGCACTTCAGCCTAGGTGACAGAGCAAGACTCCATCTCGAAAAATGAAAAACAAAACCCTAACTGTATAGTGAAGAAACCTGACAGACGCCACCTAAATAAGTGGTAACAAATAATTAAAACTACTACAGTAATAAACATATTGACATTATGTACCCTCAATGTCATGTCACATCACCTCTCTGGTATTCTTCCCTAAAATCTGTAACTTCAGCCTAGTCACGAGAAATCATCATAAGAAGGCTAATGGAGGAGCATTTTATAAAATACCCAATGGCTGCTCTTCAAAAGTATCAAAATCATGAAAACAAAGGAAAGACTGAGAAACTGTCATAGATTGAAGGAAATTAAGGAAACATGATAACTAATACAATACAGTATCCTGGCGTAAACCCTGAAACAGGCTTTAAAAAGCTCATTGATGGAAAAATGTAGAAATGTGAATAAAGTATATGGTTTTGCTAGTGGTATTTTTAAAAATTTAATTTAGTTCTTAGTTTTGGTCATAGTTATCAGTTATAAGATGTTAACACAAGGGAAAGCTGGATGTAGGTTACATAAGAACTCCATAATAGTATGTCACTTTTCTGTAGGTCTAAACATTTCAAAATAAAAAGTTAGACATTATGTAAACTTACCATTAAATCAATTATATTAACAGTAGAAGATAATAAGCTACTGGCATATGCAAAAACATGGATGGATCTCAAAAACATTTCTAGAGACAAAACGAGTGTATGTTGTATAATTTTACTTATATGCATTTCTAGAACAGACAAAATCAATGGTGATAAAAAATCTTATCATTGTCTCTGGATAAGAAAGGACTGACTGCAAAAGTCTATGTTCATGGAAATATTCTATCTCTTAATTGGGGTAGTGGGTATATGAATGTTTACATTTGTAAAATCTCATGGAAAAGATTTATTTATTCTAAGTGAATTATACCTCGATAAAGTTGCTTTTTAAAAAGAAAATCACGGAGTAGAAAAATGAATAAAAAGTACTTATAAAATATATGGAGCATAAATTAAATAGCACTAACTTGGTCAAGAAAAAGACCGAAGAACAGGCTTGGGTTTGTTTAAAGCTTTGAAAATCACCATAACCCCCAAATTGACCCTAACCTTCTGAGCACTGAAACTGGGAAATGTTCTAAATTTCCAGGAAACAAGGGTGAGAGCAGGCTGTTCCCACACCTCCAGCTAGTTCTGGCCTCCATGTATATTTGAGATTAATTTACAACTATTAAAGCACACTAATAAATGATCAGAACTTATGGCACCATGCAAGGCTCACTTTGAAGTTCAGGCCATTTCCTTCCTCTGCTTGGAAGCACTTGAGACCAAAAACTGCTGTGTTGTCCAAACAGCCTGTTAAGCTGACCTGAAATCAGACCGGTCACTGCATCCAAAGAGTTAATCCAAGCACACCCTGGTGTTGCCATCACCCACACCTCCAGCCCCAAACAAAGATCTGCAGGGTGGCTGCCAAGTCCAGTAAGCCATTAACAGGGAAAATCTAGATGAGAGAAAAAAACATGGAGAGAAGATGTAGAAAACATTGACTTCAAAACCTCTTCCTTGGACCATTAGCAATGAAAGCATAGGGAGGTGGAGAAGATATTAATCTGACTTGGAGAAAGAGCCTGAATTTAGGTACCAGAGGAGACAGAAATCTGGAAAATGAACCTTGGAAAACCTATTTACATTCTCTGGGCTTCGATTTCCTCACCTGAAAAAAATAAGCACATTCATAACATAAGGAAAATCTTACATTGAGTGGCCCTCCCTTGAGTTCTGTTGGGTATGAAGAATTGAAGGAAAAGGATGAGTTTTTCATGTCTCCCAATCCAGTGATTGGACTTCAATGGGCTTGATCTTCACATATTTCTCTGACTGACAACTTCCCTTTTTGTTTGTACTATTTATCCCAGTGTTTCTCAAAGGTTAGACCCTATATGCCACCCTGCATCACACCTCCTAGAAATTAATTTTAAAAGACAAATTTCAGGAGCACCCCCCCACACACACCCAAGACTCCCTGAAGAATCTCTAGGGGTGATAACAGAGAAATGTGCTTTTTTAAAAAAAAAGATATTGTTTTTATTTTAGAATAATCACAAACTCACAGAAAAGCTGCAAATACAGTTCAAAAACGTTTTTATAAACCCTTTAAGATTCAGGAGAAAGCAGCCGGGCGCAGTGGCTCAAGCCTGTAATCCCAGCACTTTGGGAGGCCGAGGCGGGTGGATCACGAGGTCAAGATATCGAGACCATCCTGGTCAACATGGTGAAACCCCGTCTCTACTAAAGATACAAAAAATTAGCTGGGCATGGTGGCACGTGCCTGTAATCCCAGCTACTCAGGAGGCTGAGGCAGGAGAATTGCCTGAACCCAGGAGGCAGAGGTTGCGGTGAGCTGAGATTGCGCCATTGCACTCCAGCCGGGGTAACAAGAGCGAAACTCTGTCTCAAAAAAAAAAAAAAAATGATTCAGGAGAAAGCATGTTGCTCTAACTTCCCAAATGTGCATATCCTACAAGCAAGGACATTTTCCTGTAACCACAAAGCAACCATCAGAATCAGGAAATCAGGCCAGAGTAATTCTAGCACTTTGTGGGGCCCAGATAGGTGGATTGCTTGAGCTCAGGAGTTCAAGACCAGCCTGGGAAACATGATGAAACCCCCTACTCTACCAAAAGAAAATACAAAAATTAGGCAGATAGGGTGGCATATGCCTGTAGCCCCAGCTACATAGAAGGCTGAGGTGGGAGGATCATCGCTTGAGCCCAGGAAATCAAGGCTGCAGTGAGCCATGATTGCACCACTGCAATCCAGCCAGGGCAACAGAGCCAGCCTTTGTCTCAAAAAAATAAAAAATAAAGATGAATCAGGAAGTTAAGACTGACACAGTCCTACCATGAATCTTCAGGTCCTTTCCAGCTTTCACCAACTGTCTCATTCATATAAAAACAATCACATATTGCATTTAGTTATCAAGTTTCGTGAGACTTTTTCAGTGTGAAACAGTTTGCTTTTTCTTGACTTTCATGACCTTAATTCTTTTGGAAGTTACAGGCAAGTTATTTTGTGAAATATTCTTCAATTTAAGTTTGTATAGTTACATTTCTTCATGATTAGATTCAACCTATCCACACTTGGCAGAAATATCACTGAAAGCAATGCCAAACTTTTCAATAGCTCTCTTTAGAGGGCACGTGATTTCAATTTGTCCCATTACTGATGATGTTAACTTTATCACTTAACTGAGATGATATCTCCTAGGCTTCTCCACTATTAAGTTATTCTTTTTTCTTTCAAATTAATAAATATTTTGAAGAAAGATGTTTAAGATTGTAAATATCCAATTCCACCCCAATTTTCAATTTATTCATGTATTTATGTCTATGTAAAATCTAGTTTTTTACTTTACTCGTGTAAACATTATCACCTATTTATACTAATATATATAATACCACCTGTTAGTGTCATCCTCACTTCCCACCAGAAAGCCTTCAAACTGGCTATGGTATATCTTTGATGAGTCTCCATTATTGTTTGAGCATTCCTTTGCTTCCTTGAGGATGTTCTAAGTTCATATTACATTTTCCCTGCTCTAGATCTGAAATCGGCCATTTCCTCAAGGATACCTAGCTTGTTTAGTGGAAAAAAATATTTAGAAGCCAAGATGTGGGTGCTAGGCATGTTTCCTGTTATTGGGATGTGCTAGTGGACAGAGATGGAGTGTGTGTGTGTAAACACACACACACACACATATACCTATACACATGTATTACTATATTTGTTTATATATCTCTACATATTGAGAAGCATGCTGGGCTTGGTGGCTCACACCTGTAAACCCAGTACTTTGGGAGGCCGAGGAGGGTGGATAACCTGAGGTAGGGAGTTTGAGACCAGCCTGACCAACAAGGAGAAATCCTTTCTCTACTAAAAGTATTTTTTTTAAAAAATAGCTGGATGTGATGGTGCATGCCTGTAATCCCAGCTATTTAGGAGGCTGAGCCAGGAGAATCGCTTAAACCCAAGAGGCAGAGGTTGCAGTGAGCCGAGATCATGCCATTGCACTCTAGGCTGTGCAACAAGAGTGAGAATTTATCTCAAAAAAAAAAGAGAGAGAGAGAAAAGAAAAAGAAAAAGAAAGTAACAAAAACCATGAGGTCACGATATGCTTCCAATTCCAATTCAATACCGTCAAATTAATTTGAGCATTCTTTCTTTCCATTTTTGTAACTCCTTTCTCCAACAGGGAATATCTGGCTCTCTTACCTTTAATATATTTACTTACATGAGCAATCCTACTTTATGTGCCAAATCTTTCCTCTTCTACACCACCCCCTTCCTCATATAGAATGCCTCCCACCCACTCAGGCATCGACCCTCAATCCCGGATTATATCCCCATGCAAACATCCTCCTCATTCCACTTGGTTTCTGACTTCGCACACCAAGTGCCCTCATCCAGCAGATGCCCTCCTTCCCCTGAATCTACCCTAGATCACTCACCTGGGGATGTTCTCCCCATTCTGCCCCATGCATAGACATCTTCTTCAACCAGTCAGGCCCAACACTCTGCCACCCTTGCACGGATGCCCTCTTCACCTTGCCTAAGCTTTGGGGACCACACTTTGACAAAAGCTTCATTAAGATTTTAGTGTCCAGCCTGAGTTAAACTTTTTAGCATAAAATCAACCCAAAAAGAGCTTCTGAGCTATGTAAATGTCAACTGTAAAATATTGTGATGAAGGTTGATGAATCAGCTCTCATTCTCTGACCAATTCATGAAGATCTCTGCTTTCTTCTTCCATTAGAGAATGCTGGCCACTCAGGAAAACAGAACACAAAATTTACATTTCAATTTGCAATTCCATTAAAATAATAACAGCAGCCAAGGGGCACATTTATTGTTACTTTTGCCACATTATTAGTGGCCTGGGACCAAGCTCTTATTGATATGATGCCTGTAGAAAAGATACAGAATTCTTAGTATTCTTTTGTTATGGAGTATGGAAATCAACTTTACATAGATTCTGTTTGTTCTTGGTTCATAAGGGGCAGTCCTGCGTATGAAAATAAGCATAGTGTCTGCCTGCCTCTAGCCCATGTGGCCACTTTTAGGTACTACCACAACCAAAGCTATTGTCTACAGATGTCACCAGACATGTAATAAGGAGCAAAGAAGGCAAGAAGCAGGGGAGAGAGAGAGGCACAAAGCGAGATGATGGAAGCAGTAGACTTCAGATGAAACGTGACCATCTGGTTGCCCACTCTATCAGTCATTCTTCTCTCAGCAGCAGCTTAGCCACTCCATTCCTAATGGTTCTTTCTCAACAGCTCACAAGCATGTCCAAGCCTCCTCCAGCTCTAAAAATCCCTCCCTTTAACACATACTGTTCCTTCCTTCTCACCCTTTATCTCTGACTTCCTTCACAGCCAAGCTACTTTTAAAAAGAGCATTTGATACTGTTTTCACTCTCTCGCCTCCATTCACTTTGCTCAGTTTTGAGCCAGCTTCTTCCCTCGCCATTTCTGAAGTTGCCATTGCCAAAACCAACTATGATCATCCTGTTGCTAAATCCAACAGACAAATATTTATCAATCTCCACATACTAGCCTTTTCAACATTAGTTGGCTCTGCATACCATTTCCTCCTTCTTTAGACTCTTGCTGCAGTCGGGTTCTAGAGCATCACTCCCTTCCGGTTTTTCTTCTACCTCTGTGGCTTCTCCTTTTTAGGTGCCTCCACTTTTACCTCCCATCTGTTTGTTCTTGGTTCATAAGGGACAGTCCTGCATATGGAAATAAGAGTAGTGTCTGCCTGCCTCTAGCCCATGTAGCCACTCCTAGGTACCACCACAACCAAAGATATTGTCTACAGATGTCACCAGACATGTAATAAGGAGCAAAAAGTTCAATCCTCTGGCCCCTGGGTGATCACATGCACTCACTCTCCTGCCTTTAACACAGTGAACCCAGATCTATATCTCCTTTCTGGAGCTCACTCCCGAAACCCAGTTCTCTAGATGAAACTGTCAATGTGCAGCTCTGTTGCATCTCAGAGTATTGGATTGGTCATCTCAAACCCAGCATGTAAGAAATTGAACTCTTTCACTACAAACACAAAATCTATGCCTACTATGTCATTTTCCATCTTTTGGAGCACTATCAACGTAGTCCACCAAGCCAGAAACCTAGAAGTCTTTCTGGACTCACATTCTCCCTCACTTTTCATACCAAGTCCCACAGAGCTTGCCTCCTAAGCATCATTTGACTCTCTCTTATGCATTTCTGCTGCCCTTGGCATTTTCAAACACTCAACTTCTCTGATTCTAGTCACTGAAATAGCCTCCAGTCAAACACCAAGCATGTCTTTTCCCATCAACATGGATTTTCTTTCTTTTGTTTTGAGATGGAGTTTCGCTCTTGTTGCCCAGGATGGAGTGCAATGGAGCAATCATGGCTCACTTCCACCTCCACCTCCCAGGTTCAACCTAGTCTTCTGCCTCAGCCTCCCAAGTCATTGGAATTACAGTCTCCTGCTATCATGCCTGGCTAAATTTTTTTGTATTTCTGAGTAGAGATGGGGTTTTGCCAGGTTGGCCAGGCTGGTCTCAAACTCCTGACCTCAAGTGATCCACCTGCCTCGGCCTTCCAAAGTGCTGGGATAACAGGTGTGAGCCACCATGCCTGGCCTCTTTTTTTTTTCTTTTTTTGCTCTGTCACTCACACTGTAGGGAAGTGGCAGCTCACTGCAGCCTTGACCTCTTGAGTTCAAGTGATCCTCCCATCTGAGCCTCCTGAGGAGCTGGGACCACAAGGCACACCACTGCATTCAGATAATTTTTGTATTTTTTTGTAGAGACAGGATCTCACTATGCTGCCTAGACTGGTTTCGAACCCCTCGGTTCAAGCTATTCACCTGCCTCAGCCTCCTGAAATGTGATTACAGGCATGAGCCACCGCACCTGACCCATCATGGGCTTTCTAAACTTCAAATAAAATTATTCTATTCCTCTGCTGAAACTTACTCAAAAACTTCCTATTGCCTGCAGAACAGATTCCAAAATGCTTAGCAGAATGTTCAAGGCCCTTCATGATCTGGTATCAACCTAATTCTCAGTCTTCCTCATTTAAGACTTTCTACCTTGCATGCAATGATTCAGTCTCTCTAACATTTCCTGTCATCCCAGCAATCCATGGTTTATATGTGTTCTTGCCTTAGGACAAGCAGTCTCCTTAGTCAAGAACTCATACCCCACTACACCTCCCTCTAACTAACTAACCAGCACTATGTGGACATGGTCAACTCTGTTTTCTCCCACTCACCATGGTGAGTCCAACAGAGCACTCTGCATGCAACAGGTAGGCACTAAACAGACGCCATCAATCACTCCAACCACCAGTCTATGAATGTGACCAAAATGGCTGGGCCTGGGCCTAGGCCTGTGTCCACACTGGCCAAGGGGTAAAGTGGGTGTTGCTGGAGACATTTTAGAGAAGAGAGGTGGCAAGCTCTTGCAATCCTGCTACTGTGGCTCTGGGCATCCTACTCTGGTAACATTGCGTATTTGATGAATGAAAGGCTGGCCCAAAGTTTCTAAACACAATCTTAAGAAAGAAAATATTTTTCCCCATTCAGAGAAGATGGTATTTTTCTTTCTCTTTGGAGAAAATATCAAGTTTAAAGATCAGTTTCCTCAAAGAGCTGAAGATATTTTACAACAGTTTCAAACTGAATCTGTAACACTGGTCAGCCTTATTCTATTGCCAAGTTGGTCGGAATTATTGAAGAGTAATACTCAAGGCTGTGGTTTTCTGGGAGAAAAGAAAAAACAAAACAGCTCCTAAGAATAACAGAATTACAGTTGAAGGAAACAAATGTTATTTCAAAGGGGTTCCGCCTCACTGACCAAATATCCCAGGTGAGGGCATGGCTTCTGCAGGTCAGAGAGAACCATGCTTATAACACCGTCTGGGCAACCTCAGTCAGGTCACTTAATTTTACATTATAAGTAAATTAGGATGCATCAGATTGGGAGAATATTGGCCATTATAATAAATATGAAAAATATTTACAATGCTGTATGAACACCAAATATCTTTCATTATTAACAAAATGAGCATTTGTAGACTCCTTTTCAGTTAGCAAAGTCCTTTACACATATATTTTCTAAATAAGGTAACTCCTTATAATGACCTCAATTGGGTGATAGTCTCATAAGTTTTATTTTACAGATCAGTGATTCCAGACAGCCAGCAGTGACTTGCCGAGGGTCAAACACTTAGTAAACAAAAGAATCCAGACGTAGCCTCTGGAACCCATGTGATACTTTTCATTTTAATGTCAGAAAATAATGTTGTGTTTTCTGACATTATTTAAATGTCAGAAAATAATGCAGCAACATCATTATGGAAAGTTTACAAGATTCAGAGAAATGACCTCAAGTGTTGCACTGTAAAAAAAAAAAAAAAAAAAAAAAAAAAAACAATAAATAGTTCTGTGATGAGAGATGGATAAATGCCCTGTGAATCCAGCTCACAATTCTCATTCCCCCATCACCTGACAAGATTTCACCACCTACGCATTGGTAAGCTTGACATCTGCCCATTTGTTTCTGACTTCTATGATCTATACGCTACTCTTTCACAGTCAAGCACATAAGAGGGTATTCCTTGATCTAAGTTCTCATTTGGAACTGGTCCATTTTTAGACAGCAGAAAACTCAGAACCTATGAAGTCTAACAAATTTGAGTTCAACCCTGAAATCTATCGCCTATTAATACAGTGACATACAGCAAATTGGTTGTCAGCTATCATCCTCAATTTGCATATATAAACTGGGGAATGCTTATAGTTAATATTTGATCATGACTGGATCAATTTGAAGTTATATTCAATGATAGAACTTCCATATCCTGAATAAATCTCAAGGTTTAATATGGCTCAGACTCAAATAAATATGGCAATCAATAAAATGGAAAATTTTGTTACAAAAATTATTACTGAAATAATTCAATATATTACTTTCATCTCTTAGAGAAAATTTGGTCAATAATGCAAGGTAAACTTTTTAAAAATCCCCTTTATTCTTCTCTCCTATTCTCCCACCCTACAGCTGTTCTAGGATATAAGCGCACTCTCTTGCTCTCTCTTGCTCTCTCTCTGCCATTTTGCCAGATTTTCTCTTTCTTCTGTCTTTTCCAGCTCTTTAATATGTAGGTTGGTCTAGCTTCACTGATATTTTCTTTTGGCTTCACTGTCTGCCTTATCTATGGATCGTACTTCACAACAAAGGAGAGGCGGAAGACTGTCTCTTTTCCATTTCCTCCCACGCCTGCAGTCCTGTCGTTTTCCTCTCTGATTTTTCTAACTATGCTTTAAAAATATTTTTAAATCCTTAGGAACCAGATAGACTGAATTGGGCAGGGAAAGGAATGAAATGTATGAGACATGCAAAATTCTGTACGTATGCAGGCAAAGAAAGTTTGGGAAAACTTACATATGTTAAAATGGGGGCTTTCTAAACTGTATCTATATTCAGGGTAGCAAACTGTGAATAAACCTCTCTGTCCCTACTTTTCTATCCTTCTATCTGCTCTCTGCTCAGTGTGGTCACGGGCCCCCAGCTTTCAGCTTCTTTCTATTTTTTTCCATCTTTTCATCTTCTCCTGTCTTCACTGATTTCCTAATCCAGCCTCTCTCTAGAATGGTGTAATTCCTATCCACTCAACTTTTTACTTCTGTTTCTTGTCTCTACTCCCAGGTTTCATTCGTCCATTCTTTCTTAAACTATGATAAGAATATATAATATGAGACCTGCTCTCTTAATAAAGTTTAGGTGTGTACAGTTGAGGATCATTAACAATGTACAATGTTGTAGCAGCTTTCTAGAACTTACTCATCTCACATAACTAAAACTTTAAAACAATTGAACAGCAACTCCTCACTTCTTCCCTCAGCCCTGAGCAACCACCATTCTACTTCCTGCTTCTATGAGTTTGACTATTTTACATACCTCATGTAAGTGGAAACAACCTAACATCTATTGATAGATGAATGGATAAAGAAAACGTGGTATATATGTTTATTCAGCCATAATGGAATAGCATTTAGCCATAAAATGGAATGGTATTCAGCCATAAAGAAGAATAAAGTCCTACCATATGCAACAACATGAATGAACTTTGAGGACAGCTACAGTCTGAATATGTCTCCCAAAATTTGCATGTTGAAACTTAATGGCCAATGTGGTAGTGTTAAGAGGTGGGGTCATTAGAAGTTGATTAAGTCATGAGAGCAGACACCTCATGGATGGAATTAGGGCTCTTGTAAAAGGGCTTGAGTGAGTGGCTTCATTCTCTTCTGCTCTTCCACTAAGTAAGAACACGGCATTTATCCCCTTTTTAGCCTTTCTGTCCCTTCCATCATGAGAGGACATAGAAGAAGTGTGTGTCCTCTTGAAAGGAGACAGCAGCCCTCATCAGACATAGAATTTGCCAGAGCCTTGGTCTCAGACTTCTTAGCCTCCAGAACTGTAAGAAAATAAAATTCAGTTCCTTACAAATTACCCAGTCTAAGGTATTTTGTTATAGCAGCACAAATAGACTCAGAGAAGGATATTATGCTAAGTGAAATAGTTGGGTTCCATTTCTATAGCTGCCAGGGTCTTTGAGTATAGAAACCTCCCTGCGGGGTCTTACTCACTCTGTGTCCCCACTACACACCAGACACTTAATGCTGTTGAATGCATGTGAGACAGAATGAATAAATTTGGCTCTACTAAAGTTCTTACCACCAGATCTCTACTAGACACTGCCTGCGTGTTGACAATTCTTGTGTCCATTTAGAGCTGATTCCCCATTTAATGTCTGCAGCAACGGTTTCAAATCTTTTATACACTCCTCACACCCAATTCCCACCACCACCCCCCATCTTTTAGTCAGCCTGTTCTCTCCTTTGAAGCTACCTGGTGAGAACAGTCTTTGCACATAATCATTTAAGGTTATGGCTCAACCTCCACCTACTCCCTGGAGTTTTCTGCTGACAGAAACCTTTTTCTCATCACACGATTATGATTAAGTCCACACTTTTTCCTACAAAATGTCTAAAACATATTTTGAACCACATGGAACAGTTTTTAAACCCAATGTTTTCTCATAGAAGTCTTTATTTTCATTCAAGTTACCAGGCTCCAGAGCTTCCTTTATGAGAAACCAGAGAAAAGAGAAGAAAAATCTGTGCAAATACATCCACCAATTTCAGTCTGAGAATACCAATTTCAAAACCAAGCTATTCCACATTAGAAAATCTCACACATCCTTTCTGGGCTCTAAATAACCTCCATTTTCTTAACAAACCATCAAAAGGTAGAGGCAAGAAAGCCTTCATAGACAAACCACAGGTCAGTCCCTTAAATAAATATGACACTGGCTTTCTTCGAGTGAAAGGCCACTGGTAATTCAGCAAGTTCCTTGGGTCCATGTTGGAATGGAGGAAGTTTAACAAGACCTAAGATAGAAAAGGCATTTAATCTGTTTCTCTAGGAATTGTTGTCAAAAGACTTTGAGAATTATTTTAGCTTAGGCCCTTTGACGCTTGCCTTAGGTCTTCTTCCCTAGAAGTCATAATTGGGGTAGCCAATAAATGTGATTTATTGATGAAGAGATCTTCAGAAACATCTTCAGAACCAGTAAAGAAGCAAGGAAAGCAGGAAAGAGACAAGAATGTCCAGGTAGGGTCTAGTCTTGGTCTGACCTACAAGAGCTCTCTGGAATGTAAACTACACTTGAGAGTGATCCTGCATTAAAGCCAGGGTCCGTCTTTTGTACCTCCGAGCTAATCCGTCATTGGTTCCAACGGTGTGTACCCTCCTGGGCTAAGTAGCTTTCCCTGCCTGAGCAGAAAACAGACAGCTGTGAGTCGTTGAATATTCACAGCAGCTATGGATGGGTAAACAGGAGAATGAAAACTAACGTGTATTCACCACCTTCTGCCAGGCACAACATGAGATGCTCTGCATATATGATCTCCTGCAACCTTCCTAAACCCATAAAGAAGGTATTGTATCCCCATTCTCTAAGTAAAACGAGGCTCAGAAGGGTTAGGTAGTCTAAAATTATTTAAGTAGTAGGGATAACTGAGTTGACCTTCTAGTGAGTTTCAGAATCTATATTCTCTCTAGATTTTAGGACTTAATACCCCAGTCACTGGCAGACTATGACAAACACTGAAACAATCCTATAGGAGCCAATTTTATCCTAATCCACATCTCAGAAATACCTGAGACTTCCTGCACTAAGGAGGTAGTAGCAACATAACTCCCAGCAACAGCTGGAACTCTCTTGAATGAATGTCATCAGGCTGAAACCCTTTAACTACACGTTTACAAAACTAGCCTGACTCCCCCTGGATGTGAGCACTGACTTAAAGACCTTCTCTAATTTTCTTTTTTTTCCTGTGACAGGGTCTCACTCTGTCATCCAGTTTGAAGTGCAGTAGCACAATCTCAGCTCACTACAACCTCCGCCTCCCAGGCTCAAGTGATCCTCCCACCTCAGCCTCCTGAGTAGCAGAAACTACAGGCACACAAGACCATGCCTGGCTAATTTTGTTGTTGTTATTGTATTTTTGGTAAAGATGGAGTTTTGCCATGTTGCCCAGGTTGGTCTCAAACTCCTGAGCACAAGTGATCCCCAGCCTCCAAGGTGCTAAGATTACAGGTGTAAGCCACAGTGCCCTGCCAATAGTTTTCTTTTTCCTGTCACATGGCAAACTTAAATAATTTCTATAAGCTAAGCACTGTGCTAAGATCCTAATAAGTCATTTTATTTATCCTCACAATAATCCTATGAGGTATGTGTGACATTAACCTAATTTTACCATTGAGGACCTTAGAGCCCAGAGAGATTATGTGAGTTGTCCAAAATCACACAATAGAAGTAGTGAGAATGTCAATTAGCAACAAGAGCAAAAAATCCATTGAAATTGCAGCCACCTGAGAACTGCTTTGCTTACCTGCCTATCTCAAGGTCTAAGTAGAAATGTAAAGATATATATTATATCTGCTACTATTTAGAAGCTAGCATCCTTGCTTGCCACTGTGGGAAGTGACATGGCAGAAGCAATGATCTCTAACCATAAAAACCCAACATCATTGACCTCTTACACTTCCACGTTTCTGCCTTCTGTTTTCAGCCTTGTTCAACTTAGGTTTCTTCTTTTTTTTTTTTTCTTTTGAGACAGACTCTTGCTCTATCACCCATGCTGGAGTGCAGTGTCACAATCTTGGCTCACTGCAACCTCAGCCTCCCAGGTTCAAGCAATTCTCATGCCTCGGCCTCCAGAGTAGTTGCGATTACAGGCATGTGCTACCACACCCGGATGTTTTTTGTAATTTTAGTAGAGATGGGGTTTCGCCATGTTGGCCAGGTTGGTCTTGAACCCCTGGCCTCAAGTGATCTGCCTGCCTCAGTCTCCTAAAGTGAGACTTGAACCATAGCACCCGGCCAACTTAGGTTTCTTATAGATCTAGATGCCACTGAGGTTAGCAAATAGTTAACATGAACTCTACGAAATAGGGTGATGTAGAGGTTGGACTGCAGTCACACATGGTGAAATTTTCCACACTTGAGCTCTGAAGATGATGGCCACAGCCCAAATTCATGTTCTACCATCTTTTTTTCAGGTTTCCAGCTCATTTAGGTCAGAACCATTACCAATACAATGAGAAAAAATATTCCAAATATATCATTAAAAATACATCTGTATTTTAAAATCCAAAATCTAACTAGATAACATGCCTGCTTCCTTGTTTTTCAAGGGATTCTTTCCTAAACTCCCGCACAGGATCCTTCCTTCAGACAAATTAACCTGCCAGTGCCCCACCATCATCAGAGATGCAGGAAAAGTCACACAAAGGTATTTAAGGAAAAAACATTGGCCACTCTCCATTCAAAAAAAATTTGAATACAACTCAAAAATAAAAATTTTGTGAACATAAAGGGATAAAAACATGTCATGTGGAAGTAAAAGTGCTGCCTTGAAATCATCTTGAACAAATATTTTACCTTATCTGAACCTTAGTTTATCATCTGAAAAATGGGAATGATTATGCCTGCCCATTCCATCCTTTATGGTTATGAAATAAGGAGCAAAATCCAAACTGGACTAAAATCAAGCATTCCATATGTGCAATCACCTGAAAACTGGAAAAGGCTGTAGAAATGCTACAGAGGGTTCTTGAGAGGCAATTGCAGTGTTGTGGAAAGAAACACCACTCCCTGGAAAGAGGAGAGATGGGCTGGGGTCTTGTTCTGTCCTCTCTTAGTGAACCTTGACAACAATCCTATCTGCTAATGTTTATTAGCAGGCTTACATCCATATGTATGTATATATGTACATACATGGGTATATATACCCATGTAAGTACATATATGTATATATACCATATATATATAAAGGGGAGTTTATTAAGTATTAACTCACACAATCACAAGGCCCCACAATAGGCTGTCTGCAGGCTGAGGAGGAAGGCAAGCCAGTCCAAGTTGCAAAACTGAAGAACTTGGAGTCCAATGTTTGAGGGCAGGAAGCATCCAGCACAGGAGAAAGATGTATCCTGGGAGGCTAGGCCAGTCTCTCATTTCATATTTTTCTGCCTTCTTATATTCCAGCCATGCTGGCAGCTGCTTAGATTGTACCCACCCAGATTAAGGGTGGGTCTGCCTTTCCCAGCCCACGGACTCAAATGTTAATTTCCTTTGGCAACACCATCACAGAAACACCCAGGATCAATACTCTGTATCCTTCAATGCAATTAAGTTGACGGTATTAACCATCACAGTGAGTGAGTTCTCACAAGAGCTGATGGTTCTATGAGGAGCTTCCCCACTTTGCTCAGCTCTTATGCTCTCTCCTGCTACCCTGTGAAGAGATGCCTTCTACAATTCTAAGTTTCCTGAGGCCTCCCCAGTTATGCAGAACTGTGAGTCAATTAAATTTCTTTCCTTTTTTTTTGAGATAAAGTCTCACCCTGTCACCTAGGCTGGAGTGCAGTGGTGCAGTCTTTGCTCACTGCAACCGCTGCCTCCCAGGTTCAAGCAATTCTCTTGCCTCAGCCTCCTGAATAGCTGGATTACAGGTGCTCACCACTACACCCACCTATTTTTTTTTTTTTTTTTTTTTTTGAGACCGAGTCTTGCTCCGTCACCCAGGCTGGAGTGCAGTGGCATGATCTCAGCTCACTGCAACCTCCCCCTCCTGGGTTCAAGCAATTCTGCCTCAGCATCCCAAGTAGCTGGATTACAGGTGACCACCACCACGCCCAGCTAAATATTTGTATTTTTATTAGAAACAGGTTTCCCGGGGCCCAAAGTGGCTCCGGCCGGATGTCGTGGCGCTTGCGAAGGCGAGGCCAAGAGTTCGAGGCCAACCAACCTCAGCAACCTTACAAGCTCTCATTGATTGGCAAAAAAAAAAAAAAAAGAAAGAAACAGGTTTCCCTATGTTGGCCAGGCTGGTCTTGAACTCCTGATCTCATGATCTGCCCACCTTGGCCTCCCAAAGTGCTGGGATTACAGGCATGATCAACCGTGCCCAACTACCTCTTTTCTTCATAAATTACCCACTCTTGGGTATTTCTTCATAGCAGCATAAGAACAGATTAATACACCTTGAAAATGAGCCCATTTTCCCAGCATGTTGAAACTGCCTTCTATATGTCATGTCCCGCAAAATAGCTCTGAGTTTACAAAGAGAAAAGAAACTTAATACCTGCTTTAGGGACATGTCTCACAGAAGGTGGTAGCTAATTCCAAAGTCATAGTGCTTTCTTTTTTTTAGAGTCACAGGAAGTAATGGTATATCATAACTAAAATAATAACCTACATCCTGGCAAAATATGAATTTTACTTCTAGATTTCTATACAGATATGTGAAACTATCACTTTGGAAAAATTTATGAGAGGAAAAAACTAAAAAAAAATTTTACTAATTAATTTGACCTTTCTAGGATTTGCAAAACATTCATTTTGAATTTGTACATTTGAAGCATATCAGTCCAAGTTAAGGGGACCCCATTGCTTTTGAGAGTATGGCTTTTATTTGGGGGTTAGAGTATTGCTTTTAATTTCTGCTAACATGGGGAACATTTTTTTCATTATGCATAAAACAGGCAAGTATGTAAATTTCAGCTGAGCAAGAGGAGCTGAATGAGTTTATTCATTTATGAAGGTTTACTGTGTGACAGGTGCTGGGAATAAGACAAAGTTCTTTATTTTTTGAGACTGAGTCTCACTCTATTGCCCAGGCTGAAGTACAGTGGCATGATCTCGGCTCACTGCAACCTCTGCTTCCCGAGTTCTAGCAATTCTCCTGCCTCAGCCTACAAAGTAGCTGGGATTACAGGCATGTACAACCACACCTGGCTAATTTTAGTATTTGTAGTAGAGACGGGCTTTCACCATGTCGGCCAGGCTGATCTCAAACTCCTGACTTCAGGTGATTCGCCTGCCTCAGCCTCCCAAAGTGCAGGCTCCCACCATAGCTGGTGGAACACTTTTCCAGGGGGTCATAAAGCAGTATGGTGATTACTATGAAGGTGCCACAGAGAACCTGGAGGAGACGCTTCCTACCCAACCAGAGAAGAAGGATCACCTCTTGGAGGAGGTGCTGGCATCCTTTGCTCTAACAAACTTCCCCTGACTTTGCTCTAGCCTCAGCTCATATCCACCCCATTAACACCTGTAGACAACATAAGATATAGCAGGAACTCCTCCTCAATCCCACAGAATCATAACTCAATAATACAAGGCTGAAAATAGGTCACATTTCTCCCACATTTGCTCTATGCCAGGTGCTATAATAAGCACTCTGAAAGTTACCTTGTTTAATCCCCACATCAGTTTTATAAAGGATATACTTTTATTATCATCCCCCTTCTGAGTATCTATGGCTGTGTAACAAATAATCACAAAAGTATAGGGCCTTAAATCAGTAGATAATTACCTCTCACATTTCTGCAGGTTGCCTGGGTTCTGTTGCCATTTCTCCTGAGGGGTCATTCACGTGGCTGTGGTCAGATGGCAGCTGTGGACGGAGTCATCAATCTGTGAGTGGGACAATGTTCAAGATGTGTCACTCACACGGCTGTGGGCTAAGAGCTCAGCTAGGGCTAACACAAAGTACCTGTGTACAGCCTCTCCCGTGATTTGCCTTGTTAAGAGAAAAACTGCTGCCAAATTAAATTCAAAGGCGTTTAATTGAACAATGAACGATTCGTGACTTGGGCAGCCCTCAGAATTACAGCAGATTCAGAGAGACTCCAGGGATGCCTCACAGTCAGGACAAATTCATAGACCAAACAAAAAAGTGACATACAGAAATCAGAAGGGAGGTACAGAAACAGCTGGATGGGCTACAGGTTGGGGTTTGCTTTACTTGAACACAGTTTGAACACTCAGCAGTGTATGAGTGGTTGAAGTATGGCTGCTGGGATTGGGCCAAGACTCAGCTCTTGTTACAGGCACTTACTCCTAAATTAGATTTTCAATCTTGTCTACCTATTACATTAGGTTACAGTTCATCCACAAGGACTCAAATACAGAAGTGAGGAGTCCTTCTCAGGCCATGTTTAGTTCACTTTAACAGGCTTCTCACAGCCTGCTACTTAGGTCTCCAGAAGAAACATCCAAGAGCTAGCATTCCAAGAGCCAAGATATGGAACATATCAGACCAGATAAACCTGAGCTGAATCTAGCACTGACAGTGCTGCTGCCACCATAGTCTTTTGATCAAAGCAGTCTCGGGACACACTCAGATTCAATGGGGTACTAAACCTAACTCCACGCTTTGACAGGAAGCAGGAAAGAGCAGGCAGCAAGGTCATATAGCAGTAGGATGGGAGTTGTTGTTATGGCCATTTTTGGAAACTGTAGTCTGTCAGAGTTGTCATTACACATATGAGGTTTAGTAACTTGCTGAAGGCCACAGAGATAATAGGTGTTGGAAGCAGATCATAAACACAAGCACATAACCCCTTCTTTCTACTGCCCATGCAGTGCCATCACTCAATTTACTTACTGAACTATAAATATCTACTTACCTGTCTGTCTCTTTCTAAAGATGGTAAACTCCTTGAGGGTTGTGTCTAATGCCTTGCTGTATTTTTTTCCAGTATCTGGCACAAGTCCCAATACAGAGTGCTTACTCAACATATTTGCTGAGTTAATCAGCAAATCATGCAAAATTCACTCATCATCAGGTCCACAAAGGTAGGAGAGAGTCCTTATCTGGGATAATTTATAAGATTTTTCTAGCCTATCTGGATAGAAATGATGCTAATGAGAAAACAATTTCTGAGGCAAATCAATGAGCCCTATGCAAGTCAGTACAGAACACAGACATGATCTTGTCCTGTAGAATTTGTAACATTTTTATTCATTCTTATTGTGAATGATGGTGGAAAAGGGAAGGAGTTAAGAGAGTAATGCTTCTATAGGAAAATAGCTTTGCAAATTATTCTAGGCCCATGTGTATACAATTATACCTAAGAGACCCTTTTACATTTTTCACTCATACTTCCTGAATGTTCAGAGGTGAATCATATGCTAGAGTAGTGTTCTGGGTATTCTTCACTCTCCATCTTTTTTCATCCTGCTCAGGGGCCAAAAAGGTTTACTGTTATCAAGAGCATCGTTGGGTTCCCTTTCTTTCCAGTTAGTTTTGGCCTGTGAGAAACAACAGCAGGAGTTGAAAGCAAAGCAGAATGAGGCTGAGGCATTTACTCCCATGGAATGTCTCCTCGTTAGGCGGTGGATTCCCCTCTGCCACTCTCTGGGACAGGCTGCCTTCTCTTCCAACTGCAGCTCTTTCTCTAATTCCTTTGTCCATTTTCCCTCCTTCTTTAGGCTTAAGGATAAGGTAAGGCCTCCTCCTAGCTCTGTATACCTTCACTATTCCTAGTTGGTTTCCCTTAAATCCTTCCCTTAAATCAGCCCACACCCTTGTAATTAGTGCATTCATTAAACTTGCCCCAACCACCTGGTTTAAGGCTAGTTCTTGCCTGATAAAAGTGATGTCAAGAATTGGAAGGCTAATACATGCCTTGGAATGTGCCCCTCATGAATTACTCACTACTTTGGTTAATGTTCAAATTCATGTTACAAAGGGAAATGAATTGAGTTAGTTGATACTATGTCCTACGCACAGGACCAAGCTCTGAGGTTGGACTCACTGATAAAGAATATGCTATTTCACAGTCTACTAAGAAAAAGCTGTTACACCCGGTTAAATAAAGTGAAATGGCATTGTTTTTAGTAGAAAAGAAATGAAAACAGCTGGGTGTAATGGCTCACACTTGTAATCCCAGTACTTTGAGAGGCCAAGTCAGGCAGATCACAAACACCTGAGGTCAGGAGATTGAGACCAGCCTGGCCAATATGGTGAAATCCTGTCTCTACTAAAAATACAAAAATTAGCTGGGCATGGTGGCTGTAATCCCAGCTATTTGGGAGGCTGAGCTGGGAGAATCGACTGAACCTGGGACGTGGAGGTTGCAGTGAGCCACGATCACCCCACTATACTCCAGCCTGGCAAGACTTCATCTCAAAAAAAAAAAAGAAAAAGAAGAAAAAGAAAGAAAGAAATGAAAATAACTTGAATATCCATCAATTAATGGAATGGTTGGATAAATTCTGTAGTACATTCATAACAGGGATCTATGGAAAACTAAGTGACATCTACAGCTATAAATGTGGAAAATATATTGGTGATGTATCATTAAGTGAGAAAAAATTTGTACACTAATGTGAATAGTATAATCTCATCTTTTATGAAAAGAAACAGCCAAAACAACTCTATATATGTGCTTATGCAGTTTGTCTATAAACAGGAAAAAAAGTTGGGGAAATATATCAAGTATTAACATTAATTACCTCTGGGGTCATTGGGATGATATTAGTATTTACAGAACTTTGCAGTTGTGCAGTTAATGAACGTAGCATGAATATTGTTTTACAATTTTACAGAGAAATTCAGTAAGGAAATTTTGTTTATGTATGTATTTATTTAGAGACAGAATTTCACTCTGTCACCCAGGCAGGAATGTAGTAGCACAATCATAGCTCACTGCAGCTTCCACTTCCCAGGCTCAAGTGATGCTCCCACCTCGGCCTCCTGAGTAGCAGGAACTACAGGGACAAACTACCATACCTGGCTAATTTTTTATTTCTTGTACAGATCAGGTCCCACTATGTTGGCTAAGCCAGGAAATTTTGAAGAGAAAATAAGACAAGTTTCTAAAGTTCTAGAGTTTCTACAGTTATTCATGAAATCCTTTGACCAGAAATAGTACCTCTCCCAGCCTATATCACCTGCCTCAATGTTGCATGGAACGTGAACTAAGAAATTTTAATCTATTCTGGCAAGTAGAAGCAGAATCAGCATATAAATAAGATTATATTGGTTTAAAGTTGTGTATCTAATTTTCTTACATATAAACATTTCTCTCAATGACTAAAATATTAAGTAGTACTGACTAGATGACTGTATTTTTATCTTACCTCCTATCAGTATAGTAGACAGTATAGTTGCATGCCCAGCAACTATTTGACTTTCTCCCATTCACTATGAAATAACTACTATCACCAAAAATGCCATCTCCCATTTGGCTCAGGACTGAATTACAAGTCCAATCCTGAACAAATTACTTGGGGTGGGGGGGCGGGCGGTGGGCAGAGGAGATAGGATCATACTAACTGATTTAAGTCGATCAGAACCCACTTCTAGAGTCAGTGAAGTTGATCTCTCCCAAATTACATGACAGCAGTGTTTGATCCCTAGATCCACTCATGTCATAAGCTGATCATAGTTTAGCAAAGAACTTTAACAGTGGAGAGAAGATTTTCCCATTCCCTTCTGCATGTAAACAAGAAGACATTTGGCCCCAATTGCCGCCAGCAGCCACCTTAGAATGTGAGGAGACTTTGTAATATTAACCTGTTTGGAAGGTAAAGCAGAGCAATAAAAAGACATGGACATATTGGTTCCACCACTGAGTCACTAGATCAAACTCGCCTGAAATACACACCAACACTGGACTTTACGGTTATGTAAATCGCTGCATTTTCTTATCAATTACACCAGTTTATTTTTCTGCTTTGTGCCACTGAAAAATTCTTTAAAAGATGCTCCTCTCCTCACTCTCTATGGGCCAGAATGTTTCGTCGTTGTTATTGTTGTTGTTGTTTGAGATAGAGTCTCATTCTGTTACCCAGGCTGGAGTGCAGTGGCGTAATCTCAGCTCACTGTAACCTCCACCTCCCGTGCCTCAGCCTCCTGAGTACATGGGATTACAGATACTCGCCACCACACCCGGCTACTTTTAGTATTTTTAGTAGAGACAGGGCCATGTTGGCCAGGCTAGACTCGAACTTTAAACCTCAGGTGACCCACCTGCCTTGGCTCCCAAAGTGCTGGGATTATAGGTGTGAGCCACCATGTCCAACCAAGAATGTTTTAAATGTCAACATTGCATTTATTTTTGTTGTACTACTGAGACAACTCTGATATTTTCTAAATCACCTTAGTGAAAGTTCCCCACTTAGAAGAAGCAAAAAAGAATCAAAATCTGGACCAGTAAAAAAGACCAATAGGAATGGTGGTTACCAGGGGCTGAGGGTGAGAAGTCCTAAGGAGGTGTTGGTCAAAGGATACGAAATATCGGATACCAGGAGTAAGTTTAAGGGACCTATTGCACAACATGCCTTCTATAGTTGGTAACAGTGTATTATTTTCTTGAAAATTGCCAAGGGAGTAGATGTTAAGTGTTCTTATCACAAAAGAAAAGTATATGAGGTAATGAACATGTAATTAGCTCAATTTAGCCATTATACAATGTATACATATTTAGAAACATCATGTGGCACACAGTAAATACGTGCAATTTTTTATTTTTCAATTAAAAACTCATTTATTTTGGGCTGGGTGTGGTGGCTCATGCCTGTAATCCCAGCACTTTGGGAGGCTTAGCATGGCAGACCACTTGAGGTCAGGCATTCAAGACTAGCCTGGCCAAAATGGTGAAACCTTTTCTTTACTACAAATACAAAATTAGCCAGGTGTGGTGGTGCGTGCCTGTAATCCCAGTTACTCAGAAGGCTGAGGTAGGGGAAGTGCTTGAAACCAGGAGGGGTTAAAACCTCCATTGCAGTGAGCCGAGATCATGCCACTGTACTCCAGCCTGGGCAACAGAGTGAGACTCCATCTCCAAAAAAATTAATAAATTATCATTATTTTTTAAAACAATCAAATTTTGGAAAAGACCAATCTGACTTTCCTTGGCGATGACACTCACAGAGGGCATTAGGATGGCTGGATGTGCTCTCTACCAGATTTTATGGATTATTCACTCAGATCCTGTTGCCTGACATTTGCTTTTCTCAGAAGGAGCAAAGGCCACAGACACAGTTCTTTGTATGCCATAAAACTCTTTTCAGCAGAGCAGATCCTTGTCTCCACTGGTAATGAACTGACAGACCTTTAGCCAGCAACTTCATTCTGAGGGAGGGAAAGTCTGGGTTTGTTAAACTCATCGTCCCTCTGGCTCCTCTGTTCTCTAAGCTTTGCCCCACATTCAGTCTGAAAAACACATACACACTCACCAAGTTCTCCCAGTAGAGATAAAGGTCAAGGCTGGGAGGTCTGGAACCTGGAGACAGTTTGGAAAAGTCTTCTGGGCAAGCAAGCACCTTTAGCAGCTGTTTAGGTGGAGATCATTTGGTTTAATGGTTATAAGTATGGTCTCTGGAGACAAATACACCTGGGTTTGAATACAGTCTTTGCTTCTTACTAGTTCTGGGACATTGGACAAGTTTCTTATCTGTACATCCTTCAACGTTCTCATCTGAAATGGAGATGACAATGAATACCCATCTCTTGGGGTTGTAAGGCTTTGGCTAAGGGATATCCACCAATCTCTTAAGATATGACTTATACAGGTAGTAAGCACAAAGTAGATACTAGCTCTAAAGATGCAGGAGCAGCAAAAGCAGTAACAACCCAGGCAGCTCCAAAGAACTGGTTAAAATTGTGGACAAGAGTGATTTTCAGATAGTGAATATGGAAGCAGAGAGCAAACAGATGTTTAAGAACTATTACTCAGAGCTCATAAAGGGTCCATACTGACTATTGCATTTTCTTGTCTAATTCTTTGCCAGTTCTTCCACATTATCAATAATGGATTTGCCCATCACATCTGTGAACAATCAGACAAAGAGAAAACCCTTTCAGCCCAAGCACTCTCCTTTCCCTACCATCAATAAGTTGGAATTACTTTTCCAGTCTTCAAACATCATAAACACACACACACACACACATACACACACACACACACACACACACACACACACTGCAGCTTATTGAGATATATTTTGTACAAGAGACTGGGCAAAATGAAACAAGAAACTACTTTAAATCAAACAATGTTCTCAAGTCCAGGTTAGCATTCCTGGAAAATCCATCCACAGTATTCTTCAGGCAAGTTGAAATCTCTGAGCTGTGATCAAATAGTATGCCAAGAACGTGGTCAGACAGACCGGCTTAGAAACTGGAAAGAAAGGTCTGTTTCCAAATGAAAACTATAGCATAGTCACAGCTGGCATTCCCGGATAAAGGGCTCTGTGAGTAAGACCACGTTTGGGGAGAAATAAATAGATATTGAGCCTGGGACCAGATCACTATCAGGATACAACCTGGTTCTTCTCACAAAGACTTTTCTCCAACCATTTTAAAGAAACAGTTTCACTGACACTTTTGCTCTTGTAAAAAATTGGTGAAATTTTTACATTTACATTAGTAAAGGTGCCACATCTATGTGCTGTGTTATTCTTTTTTTGTCTTAGTTGACACTTTGATTTCCATGACAAATGTTGTCCCTAAGGCCTGTAAATGGAATGAACTCTCCAAATGAAAACATGCTTCTCTTTCAACCAGGAGCTCTTTTAGGGAAGGCTAAACAACTGGGCGGTGGTATTGAGGGGCTTTTCCCTTTCAGTAGCCATCCCAGAAAGAAACTAGGTTTCAGATTTGGTAAGCAGGACAGCTCTTACTGAGAAGTGGCATAAGTTAGAAGTTGACTAATTCTCTTTTATCTGGCAACCCAGAGGTGCCTGAAATTCTAGGTTTTATCTTCAGCAACATGACATAAAAGATAGAGAATAGGATACAGAAAGAAACAGACACAGAGTTGACCCTGGATCTTCTGTTCACAAGCTGTGTAATGTGGGATAGGAAGGGTAAACTGCCTGAGTTTCAGTGTCATCATCCATAAAGTAGAAATAATAAGAATGTTTTTATAGCATTGTATCACAAGACTGTGTAAATAGTTCTCCTTTGCAAAGCCAAACGAGAAGTTCATGAGTAACACGATGATTGCTATCATCATTATTTGTCATGCCTTTCATTTGTCTTGCTAGTATCAATGAAAACACTTTTTCCTTCAAGAATAGCACTTTGGGTCAGGCATGATGGCTCATGTCTGTAATCCTAGCACTTTGTGAAGTGGGCAGATCACTTGAATTCAGAAGGCCGAGGCCATCCTGGGCGATACGGTAAAATCCTGTCTCTACAAAAAATATTAGCCAGGCATGGTGGCACACACTTGGAGTCCCAACTACTTGGGTGGCTGAGGCTGGATTGCTTGAGCCCAGGAGGTCGAGGCTACAGTGAGTCAAGATGGCACTCCAGCCTGGGTGACAAGTGAGACTCTGTGTCAAAAAAGAAAAAAAAATAGCACTTTAGCCATGTCAATTATTTGCATTTTAATGTGAATGAAGAATGAAATTAAGAGGAAAGAGATGACTGAAGAAATGTACTGAAAAGTGGAAATGGCAGAATGCGCTAAGAAAGAAAAATAGTTTACCCAGGAGACTTAACATAAACTTTCTCCTCCTCAAAACACTTGTTAGGCATGGTTCTCTTGTCTCTTCCATACTTCTACTAGATTTGCTTTATTTTCCCTAACAATGAAGTGTAGAAGGTCTGGACTTTTAAACCATAAAATATGCATTTATTGAATGCCGACTAAGTGACAAGCACTGTGATGGGTGTTGGGAATCTAGCAAACACCTGCCAGCTGCTCCTTTGGAGCTCACAGTCCACAGAGTCTGACCTAGAGAAGAAAGCCCAAGATCAAGCCTTGAGATTTTACCCTATTCAAGGACTGGGTAAAACTGAGGAATAGGAAGAAGGTGAAGACGTTCCTAGCTACAAAGAGGAGGTAGGAGGAGATGGGATTCAGAGAACAAGCAGAGATAAGTCTTAGGCCAAAGAAGAATGGCCTCTCCATGGATAAAAGGATCACCAGTTGTTCAACAAAGAGATACTTGCACTCAGTCTTTAAGTGAAACTGGGTTAGGTCCTAACTCGGTTATCAGAAAAACTGTTATCAATAGGTTTTCCAGGAAGCTGACTCTAAGATGGCGATCAGCATGCATGAGGATTTTTAAAAGTGATTTTGTTAAGATCGATAACCTGATAAAAGGAGAGGACGAAAGCAGAATCCAGCAGAAGAAGGGTCAAATTGAATGCACTCCAAGGACAGCCTCAACAAACACCAAAGGGAGCTCTGGAGCAAGAATGGTCCTCAGAATTGTCCCCCTCTTAGGCTGAAATGGTCACATGAACTAGCCATTGATGGGACCACCCTGGGAGGTGGTATTGGGCAAGGTGCCTCTCTGCTAATGAGGCAATCACGCTGAAGGCGCCGACTGCTGAAGGCTACCTACCAACAGCACTCCTAGCATCTGGGGAAATGAATGCTTCATTGACGAGAGATTTGGGGGACACATCATAGTGCTTATCCCAAAGAATAATACAGTCTCTGCTTCATGGGGGTCATGATCTTGCTGAGATAAAGACATTAAACAACAAATCCGGCAGGTGGCAGCATCATGATTCAGGTTGGTCAGCCTGGATTAAGGCAGGATTAGTTGAGTCAGGGTCCTTGGATGCAAACATCCAAAAGGATTCTAGTTACCTAAAGCTTAAAGGGACTTATGGAAGGACATAGACCAGATCAGGAAAGTGACAAGGAGGACCAAGTAACAAGCTCAAAAATGTGCAGAAACAGCAAATAGAGGTTTGACATCCAGAACCTCAACCAAGACCCTGCTATAGAAGCAGTCTGGATTGAGTATCTCTTCTAACCCCAGGAAACACTGGGTGCCACCACCTCAATAAATACATGTTTTATTGAATGAAAATTTACAACTTCTACATTTCTTTGCTAAGAAAAAGAAGGCCAGCCTAGTTGGTATATGGAAGAGCTAGAAGAACCAAGCCTGACTAGTGTTCTGAGGAGGCAGGACTATGTGTTAAGCCTCCTAGGTGACCTATTTTTCTCTTTCTTAGCATGGTCTACCATTTCCACTTCCAAGCATCCTTCTTCAGTCATCTCTTCCCCCTTACTTTCATATCCTCATTCACATTAAAATGCAGATAACTGGCACAGCGAAAGTGTTATCTCAAAGAAAAAAGTGTTTTCATAAATAGCAGCAACAAGACGAGAGGTATAACAAATAATGAAACTAGTCATCGTCATGTTAATCTGGCACTTTTTTTGGGGGCTTTGCAAAAGAAAATTGCCTATAGTGTCTCATTGGATACATACAATGCTATAAAACCATTCTTATTTCTACTTTACAGATGCTGATGCTGAAACTCAGGGAGTTTCAACTTCCTACCCCGAATTACACAGCTAGTAAGTGCAACATCAACTCTGTCTAATTCCGAATCCCACAATCTGTTTTCTTTGTCACGTTGTTGAAGGCAAAACCTAGAATGTCAGGCACTTCTGGGTTGCCAGGTAAAAGAGAATTAGTCAAGTTCTAGCTTAGGAAATCTCTGGCCTATTCCTTGCTCCTCTGCATCACCGGTTTCAAATTTACAGACTTGGGAATGAGGATCTGTTGGCCAAGCATACACAGGTGCCCACATTCTAACTATCAACATCTGGCATTTCAGGCTTCCTCATGCAAAGAAAGATTTTCAAACATCAGAAGAGGGTTCAGACACTGCGCTGATTTTTTAAAAATGCATAAACAGCAAAGACCTGTCAACTTGGGCTTGGTACTCATGAGAAGAAGTTAATAAATGTTATGCAGATGCTGGAAATCCCAAGCTCATGAAGGGCATTCAGACAGTGGGATGATAAAGCAGACAAAGAAACACTAAAGACCAAACCATCACTTGGACTCACAGGAGGAGAGATTAATGAACGTTATGCAGATGCTGGGTCAAGCTGGATAGATGTGGTATTGACAGAAGGCTTTGGTCTCAGCAGAGTAATTAAACTGCACTCAGGATATCAAGGCCAAATCTCAGTCAGAAGATGGACGTTAGACAGGAAAAATGAAGCTCAGAGAGTGGGCATGTACTCACACCCCCAGCACAACAGTAATTCCAAGTTCTTTCTATGGGAAGGAGCGGGCTCTTGAAATATGGCCAAATTGGCCAGGACTGGCTCAGATAGTAAGTAAGGGCTATCTCTGAGTTGAAAGTTTTCTGGTCTAGCCTATCAGTGGAGCTGGAAAAGGTTATGGCAGGAAGATAAATGACACAGGAGGAAGCTTGGATAACTTTCTTCTCCATCTGCTCCAGAGCCTTCCCCCCAACAACGACAATAAAAACCCACAATGTTTATTGATACCAACTGTACTAAACACTGTGCTAGGTATTTTCACAAATTATCTCTTCGAACCCTCAGAAAGAGATCTGTTATGTTCATTTTTTTCACTGCAGAAGCTGGATATCACAGATATTAAATAACGTGTCCTGAATCTGTAAGATTCGAGACCCTAATCTGCCCAAAAACAGTGTACCCATTTTCTATTACCTGTACTCTCTCACCCCTTACCTTACACTCATAGGCACTTTATATTTCTTAGATTCATACTTCTCCAACTGGAATTTATACTGTGATTAGAATGTTGAGGGTATTTGAGGTCACAGGCTTAACATAAAGTACATTTCTGCAATGACAATTTTACTTGAGGATTTCACAGGACTAGGGTTGCAAGTTGGGGGAGGGCAAAGGGTTGAATAACTTAATTTGTTAGTGTTTAAAATAGTTTTGTATTAAACACAGATTCACTGAAGATATGAATATTTAAGACAAAATGGGTAATGTCAAGGAAATCTCACATCACTTAGGCCCACACTAAAATCCCTCTGAGATATATGTTCAGTCTTCTCGGTCATTAGAAGACCTGGTGTGAGATAGATCAGTAGAATGACAATAGTTAACATTAATCAATTGTACATTTCAAAATAGCTAGAAAGAATAATTTGTACATTTCTAACATAAAGAAAAGATAAATATTTAAGATGATGGATATTCCAGTTACTCTCATTTGATTATATGTATATATCAAACTATCCACTTACCCCCAAACTCTGTATATCTCATATCTATCAGTGAAATACTGGCTGGGTGCGGTGGCTCACACCTGTAATCTCAACACTTTGGGAGGCCAAGATGGGCAGATCACCTGAGGTCAGGAATTTGAGACCAGCCTGGCTAACATGGTAAAACCCAATTTCTACTAAAAATACAAAAAATTAGTTTGGCATGGTGGTGTGAGCCTATAACCCCAGCTACTCAAGAGGCTGAGGCAGGCGAATCTCTTGAACCCAATAGGCGGAGGTTGCAGTGAGCCAATATTGTGCCATTACACTCCAGCTTGAGCAACGAGAGCAAAACTCCATCTAAAAAAAGAAACCTCTGGGATCATTCTAGAGATTCCCTATCTTAGAAGAAGACAAAGTACCTGTGACCACTCAGAAAAGCCCAGGCAGTAGGGAAACTCTGATGGAAGAGGACCTTAAACCTGACGTCTTTGGAAAGAGTGGAAACTTCTAGATAGAATGACTCAGAGGCCCAAAAGTGTAAAAGGAATAATGAGATGAAATGGAGCAGAGGAGCGCTTTGGCTTTGGGTCAGGAAAATTTCCAGGCAGTGAGAACTGTTAGGTGATCGACATATCTAGGAGGAAAATGAGGGGCATTCTGGCGCTTAGTTCATCAAACCCGTAGGACTAAGGCAAGCCTGGTCTACAGGGAACCATCTGTACTGACTCCGGAAGGGTAAGATGGACAAGCAGGTCATTTTCGGCTCCTATTTCAGTTGCCCTATGGAACAGGGGTGATTCAAACCGTATGTCTTTAAAACCACTCTTCATGTCAGTGGTTTGGTTGTTTGGGTTCTTTTAGAGTACCACGTGACAAAGGCCCTTGTGACCAAACAAAATTTGTTTCAAACCTAACTCCCTTATCTTCTCTTCCCCATGCATGTAAAGTAATATGCTTTCTCTTAGAACTCATTCCAGGGTAAACTGGATTTATGTAGTGCTTTATGTAAACCGTGAGGCCAAAGAACAGAATATGAAAGATCCCACACTGGGCTGGATCAAATTTCAGGAGAGCCTGAGGTTCAGAATCTAACAGTGCTACCCAGGGACATGCTGGTTGTTGCTAACCTCGAAGGGACACAGGGATGAGCCCTGGGCAAACAAACACGCCTCTCTCATAGGCAGATCTTTTATGAAGGTCTTCATCTCTAGAATGCAGTAAAAACAGCCTGGGCTTTCAGACTCAGACGAAGCTGGGTTCTGACTTATCCTGTCACACAGAAAAAGATACTTTGATGAATGACTTAATTTGAACCTCATCTGTAAAATGCACAAAATAAAGCATGATTGAGAAAATGAACAAATATATGTGCAGTACTGAGCACAGCATCTAGCATATAGCAGGTGCTTAATAAATTATAACAAATAATGTATGGTGATTCTGTTTAAAAATCTCTTAAGACGCTATATGTTCTCTTAATTCCTGGTGCATTAGTATTAGAGTTCAGGTGCTTATGAAATCCAAACCATTCTTATAATTATGTTCCCCTAATGAGTGATTTCCCATCTAACCATGTGATACCTGCTGCCTTCCTAGTTGGAAGAGAATATTGGTGTTTGGCTAGCAGTGCCCCAACTCCAGACTTCAAGGGAAGCCCTGTTCTGTTCATTCTTGGTCCCTAGGGTGGTCTTAACAGCTCAGACTTCCTTTCTCAAATATTTCCTGGCTCCTAAGTAATTAACCTATTCCCTACCTTCCAAATGCTATTAGTTTGCCTTCTTCTTTTATGAGTTTACCTGCATAAACATAATGCTGTCTAACATCTGCCATTTAAATAAGAGAAGATATATTACTTACAGGTTGCAATGAAAATGTTATAAACATCAGGAAGAAATGTGTAACCACTTGTGGCTGCCTTGGCAGTATGATGGGGTTTGCCAAGCAACCTCTTTAATTGCTATTGCTGCAATATTCACAGATCTGCCATGTAGTTCTAAGAATGCACCTAAATAAATACATTAGAGAACTGCTCTGATGGGGACAAGATCTGCAGCTCTGTCATTTCTGATCAACAAGCTTCTTTGTTTCTGACAGTTTTATAGCTGCTGCAGAATTGGAAAGGAGCCCCTTGAGATGGCCTTGGACCACTTTGTGATCTATCCAAGTCTATGATACAGCTATGTTTTGATTTGCTAGTAATCACTCAACAATAAAAGCAGATTTCTGTTCATCTTCAGGCAGTGGGAATAGCTGGGATATGCTTCTGTCAACAAAAAAATGTCCTGTGTCACACTAAATATGAAAAAAAGTGAGTAAAGATGACAAGGAAGAAGGTCAGGGCCATGGAAGAATGGTGCGTTTCTGCTGCTTATATTTGCCGGGCCATCCCTGAGTCATTTCTCTCACTGCAAACACCCAGACTTCTTAGGGGAAACAAGAGGGAACTTACTTCAGTAGGGTTTTTTTTTTTCAGTAGTCATGGGTTGCTCATTTGCCTTTGCTTCTAGCTACTTTGCACCTATTTGCCCTGAAGCTCCAGTGCCTGACTTCCTCCTCAACCCCATCAGATATCTATGCTGCTAGTATTTGTTAGTATCGTGG
Source organism: Saguinus oedipus (assembly GCA_031835075.1). Taxonomy (NCBI): domain Eukaryota; kingdom Metazoa; phylum Chordata; class Mammalia; order Primates; family Cebidae; genus Saguinus; species Saguinus oedipus. The sequence goes on along the minus strand of CM063181.1, from coordinate 63,522,668 downwards.
GGTATTTGTAGACTCACTATGGTTTGGGATACAAATTATGGAGACAGACTCTGGCTACCGTATGCAGAAAAGGAATTAACTATACAGGTATTGGATACCTTACAGAATTGGCAAGAAAATGTGACAACAAGGCTTGGCAGGAACTGAGGGAATCTCAGCCAAGGTCCTTTTTAAAAATGGTCTGTCTAGAATCCCACTGGTGATCTTTAGCCATTCGATGTTTCCTACAACAACATGGACTTATGATTTTGCCACAGCCTCCATGAATAATTTTTAACTGACCATGCCACTTACATCATTCTTTCTACATTCGAAGTAGTCACTAGGGAATGTGGTTGACCAGCCATGGGTCACAGGATGATGCCTCAGCTACTGAGCTAAGATAGCAAATGATCTGCTCCTTTCACTTTCTAAAGAGACAATAACCCCCCACCTATCTTAAGACTTCCCAAAAACACAAAGGATGTTCAAATATTCCGGGCAGCCAAAATTACCAACATCCATTAGAGTCCATCACTTTTGCCAACAACCTCTAAGATCCCATCTTTTCTTCTTAGCATTTTCAAAAACATTGCTACTGTCTAATGCAGTGAAATCATCGTCAGAACAACCAAAAAGTCACCGTCTCATGAATGGGAGGCAAAGCAAAGCCTCAACTGGCATTGGAGCCAGCCCCAGGCACGATGCCTATTCTCCTCCCTGGTATCCTACCAAGTGAAGTCAGCCCCAACAACACATAATATGTGCATACAGATAAACATGGAATAGAGCCAGATAGCAGAAAAGGAAAAGAAAGTACACACACACACACACACACACACAGAGTACATTAAGAAAAGAAATATGATTTGGGGCCATATTTCTCGTATTTGTAACTGATATGAGGCTACAGCTGCAGTTACAGGTCAGATTCTTTGGAACATAGATTCTGAGATAGGCTTTAGCTTGCAAGATATTTATTTAGGAGAGCTCTTGGAATCGACCTCTGTAGAAGGGTAGTGGAGGAAGCAGAGCAGACAAATAAAATCAAGCTGAAATGCAGGCTCAACAGCCCTAGTCAGTGCTGTGGAGTCCTTAAGAGCTAGAATGACCACTCAGAGTTTACTCAAGTTGGGCTGAGATGACCAGGTCTTTAAATTCCCACAGTGATCCATTACTGAATGTGGGTAACCCTGTGAAGGGGCATCAACTTGAGTGAGGCAGCTCTCTATAGCTGAATCAATCTCTGAAGGGGTTGAAAACTAAAGGATCTCTGCAGACAGTCTCCCATAAGCTGGAGCAACAATTGGTTCAATGAGGGATAATCTGGGGGAAGGGGGTGCATCACAGTGTCCACCACAGCTGTTATTTATGATTTTCTCTCTCCTCTTCCTGTTCTATATTACCTTTGTCTTGAACAAGCACTTCAGCTAACTAGTATTCTTTATCCAGTGGGGTAACCCTAACCTTCATTCTTCAGGATGCTAAAGTCCAAACTCACACTATGTTCTTTCCTTTCTACAGGCAGAGGTGAGACTTCATAAGATGTTCAGTAAGGACTACTGATATGAGGAGCTAAGATATGGTCCATAAAATTTCTCAAGCATTAGTCCATCCCATAACATCTTTACATTAAGTGAGTTTCTAGGTAAGAAACAATATTGTTGGATATGCTATAACACTGTGTAGAGCATTCATAGGTTCATAAATGGTAGCTCTGGCAAAACCCAGTGAGGACAAATCATACCTTCTCCATGGAGATGGGTCCATTTTAATCAATCTTCCATCAGGACTCGTGGATGATTTTTAATGCCAACAAGTTTGTTAGTAGTGGTTGCTAGTTCATCAGTGGTGAAGTGGCAGATTATGTTAAGTCCGTGTATAGACTCCAACCTTAATCCCAACACCAAGAGGCATCATAACCTCTTATACATGAGTCAGTTTACAAACATCAGGATGGATTAGGAAAAGATTCTCTAACATCTCAAGTCCCAGATCAAAAGCTTCCTTGGTAAAGGAAGTCTTTCATTGGTAATTTGTAATGTATACAACTATTTTTAGATACATTGCATCAACTTTCTAATTAACAAACTTTATTTTTTAGAACAGTTTTAAGTTTACAGCAAAATTGAGTAGAATGTGTAGAGATCTCCCTCATACCCCCCACTATATCAATTGTTAAGATATGGAATAATATATTTCCTCTTTAAACTTTCTGGCCAGGTGTGGTGACTCATGCTAGTAATCCTAGCACTTTGGGAGGCCAAGACGGGTGAATCACAAGGTCAAAAGATTGAGACCATCCTGGCCAACATGGTGAAACCCCATCTCTACCAAAAATACAAAACATTAGGCCAACATGGTGGTGTGCACCTGTAGTCCCAACTACTCAGTAGGCTGAGGCAGGAGAATTACTTGAACCCAGGAGGTGGAGGTTGCAGTGAGCTGAGATCATGCCACTGCACTCCAGCCTGGGCGAGAGAGTGAGACTCTGTCTCAAAAAAAAAAAAAAATCATAAACCTTCTACGAGGTACATAGTGCAATGGCTAAGAGCCAGCCTCTGAAGCCAGACTGCCTAGGCTTGGACCCATGCTCTATCATATACTAGAAAATGTGACTTCTGAGCAAGTTATTACATCTGTTTCCTCATTTTTAAGTTGGAATAATAATAATAGCACCTATATCCTCAACTGTAAGAGACAGCATCACTTCATGTTCCCTCAGGAAAAAAAAAATGCTTCCAAGTAAACTCTAATGTGCCATCAATTATAGATATATAATAGATATATATTTAGACACATTTTAGAGATGTTCAAATGCAAAATACATAGTCTCAGAATAAATGAGATTCAGTATATGTTAAGAGCTCTTGTTAACTCTCAAATTCATAGATTAATAGATCAGGTAACAATCAGTTCAGGACGTAACCTACTGAAGCTTATAGGCAAACCAAGGGTTCTTCTCAATAGTTACTTGCTCAAGAGGGCATAATTTCTGTCAAAATAAGGGCCTCCACTACGCTATATTTTGTGAAGCCTTACCACAGTTCCAGACTACACAGATATTTAGCTCTACCCCAGACACTTGGGCACCATTGAAGCTGCTGAGTTACTTATTCATTCAGCAAATATTTATTTGCATGCCCAACTCTGGAGAATTATGGATGAGCATGATGGAGATGAAGTGTCTATCACTTTCATGGCATTCACATTCGAATGCACTGAATAATATAGTTGCTTGCTCTACATTCTGGATCAGCTAGAAAAACTTTAGATCCTACATCAACCTGTTAGCCTTTTGAGTCACCTAGCAAATAAAATGGAGCAGCACACCCAGACATGATCTGTATTTCTTCCAAATACAAAGAAGCCCATCAAGTCTCAGAATAAATGAGATTCAGTATATGTTAAGAGCTCTTGCCACCAAGCTTCTTTGTCTCTTTCTTAGAGGCATAGGACTCAGTTGTCATTCAGTTTTATAGGATTATAATAATAATTCTTTATGACATTCCCTATGTCACTGAATCCCTAGATACTTTACTGTAGTGGAATAACCATGTACATTCTTTGAATTTATCACCACCTATGTATGTTTCACTAAACACCAGACATATGGATACCATCTTCCACTCTCCGAGTCTTCTCAGCCTTATTTCCTTAATGTCTTAGACCAGCAAAATATCCTGAGATGGTCATGATCCCTGCAGTTTAAATTATGGCCCAGAGCCAAAAAAAAAATTGATATAATCCTCTGATGATTCTTTCCATTAAAGTAAATTGTACCTGGAGTTTTCTGCTCACTGGGACACAGAGGAAAGCAGTGATTAAATCAATAGCTTCTTAACAGATATCAGAAGATATGCTAATTTTCTCTGATAAGGACACCACACACTATAAAGCAATCACCCCTGACACTCTCCCCTGAGTCATCCGTCTTCTGCAGCTGCCAAACTGTAGAAACAAATGGGAGTTTGATAGAAATCACCACCTCATTTCATTCAAATCATTGACGGTGATATAAATCCCTCCAGTTCCCTTGGGACACTATTACTCTTTTCCATTTCAGTAGGAAGGCTGAATTCCAGTACCTTCTATCTTAATAGACTTTATTCTCTGAGCCAGGAAGACATTGTGAGGATTTCACACATTCTTGAAGATATTTGTTCTATCTATTCAGTCAGAAAATTGGTATAACAAACAAATAATAAAACATGACAATGGTTCAAAGTTACCAGGGCTTCTACTCTAAGGTGGACTTATCAAAGCTGCCTTTATCCCCTGACTTGCACAAGTACCACACTGGCATTCTGATTCTCCAGAAATTAGTTATTCCACAGCCAGAATCTTGGACTTCACAAAGAGTGTAAGCACAACAAAATGACATTGGCAAATAATTAGGGACCCTTCAGGGAAACCTAGAAGGAAGACACAGAGTGGATGCTCTTGGATTGTTATTGTAGTCTTCTCATGGGTTCAGGACTGACTCCAGTGTGGAAATTGAGTGAAGAGCCAGTACTCTATTTTAGTGGCTCAGGTTCAGTCTTTTATGGTTTTTAGATATCCACATCAAGTAGGACCTTAGTCATCAGACTTTATGATCAATCAGAGCCCACAGGAAGGTGACCACACCAGTCCTACAACCTATCTGGGTAACAACAACTTTGCTGAGTAATACTACTTGGTTTTTGCTATCTCAGGAACCCCCCACCTCTACAGAAATTAGGAAGCTTATTTCCATGCATCTTTATGAAGACACATGTCAGCATTCTCATCTTAAAGAGAATGACCATCTGAGAACTATTCAAGATATTCCCACTCACCTTGCTGACATCTATCTCAAGCCCTTAGTGAAATGTCTCCTGAGCCCTTTGGGAGACCCTGATTAGATGATGGGTGGCTGAGTCATACATGATTAATTCACTGAAAACTTTGTATCCCTAAAAGTCTTTGGATTCCATCTCTACATGAAACTGACATTTTTTTCATGTAGGTCCAGATTTCAGTCAACCAAGTAAAAAGACAATTAGAACCACTCCCAGTTGTTCCATCTTGTGCATTTAACCCAAAATAACCAGAAAACGAACCAATGTCAATAAATTCAGCCCAAAATAAGATTAACTTCTTCCATTCTTGATCCAACACCCTTGGAATTCATTCCTGCACACATCTTAGATTTCCTTTTGTCCACATAGATTAGTAAAGTCTTGGAATACTTTGGGATATAAGTTTTCTTCTCTTGCTTAAATGAAATGACTCAGAAAGAGAGAGTCAAATACTAAGTGTTCTCACTTATAATTGGGAGCTAAATTATGTGTACACATAAGCACAGAGTAGAGTGATAGATATTGGAGACTCAGAAAGGTGGGAGGATGGGAGAGGGTGAAAGATGATGGTCACAATGTACACTATTCAGGTAATGGTTACACTGAACGTGCACACTTCACCATTATGCAATATAGCCATGTAACAGAATAGAGTAATGAGATTTCTCCTCTTAAATTTAGGAGCAAACTAGATTCAGAGTCAATGATGTTTATGGAGAGAGAACAAAATAAGAATTGGCTTTCTTTTGGAAGAATTAGATAATTAGTAACAATCTTCTAGCAAGGTTGCACCATTTAATTGAAAACAGAAGAGCTATTGGCTACAGGAGCTCAATGGGGTTGAGTTTAGACACTGAATTCTCCCATGTATTTCCATTCTAATCCATGGAGTCTTATCCTATTTCACTGTCCCAACTTTGGGAAAAGGCTAATGGGACTGAATTCAACCGACTGTGATTTGGCAAACTACAGAATTAAGCCATTTGTTTGATTTCTGGCTACTTTAGCACTAAGTCTCCAAGAGAAAAGACATTGTTTTTCCATAGTCAGAGAACATACTTCTATTTCAGGCTGTTCCTTGAGCCAAGAATGTAGGAATTTGAGTTGGCAATCTCTTTACAGCTATCTAGCACCATTCGAAGGAGCCATCCATCCTATGATGGATACTTGCATTTTCCCATCTTGATCTATACTCAGTTCTTTTCTAACTTGTTCTTTGCCCCAGAAAGCTTGACTTCCCTGTACTGCATCAACCAAGTGACCTTAACCTTCCAGCTTCAGGTTGAGTCCAAACAGTGGGATGTACTAGGAGGTGATCAGATAGATAAAGATAAGGAGGCATTGACTTCCCAGCCCTCCCTGCCAGGCCATAAGTTAACAGTGGCTGGTTATCAAACTTCACAACTTCTGTTTTAAAATCCTCTTCTATAGCTGTAGCTGCAGCAACAGCTCTCTCTAGGTTCTGTAACTGTTCCTTCTACTTGCTCCTTCAGTCATAGAGGGCAATAAGGGATCTTGTAGCTCAAATCCCTAAAATACTTCACCATTCCCTGCTGATTTCCCTTAACCCTGCTGACAATGTTGTAAATGGGCCTTTTGTTAATCTCTCCTCAAATACCCCATTTAAGTGTATCATCATCTGTTTCCTGATAAGACCACAAATAATACACATCCCAACTCATAATTCTCAAATTCCTGGGGCTTTATTCTATTCTAAGGCACTACTCACTAAGTCTACTAATGTCTTGCCTTTAATGCTCATTTCATTTCAGATTATCAAGGATGATAGCTTAATCAGCAGCCCTCAACTACATGCCTTGGGTTTCTAGACTTCCATCCATGCAAGGAGACAAAATATAATCAGAACACAATAGAATACTCCCTGCCATCAATGACAGCACTAATCCTACTGAACTTGAACCCCTCTGCCACTGGCTACTCAACTCTATCACAGTTTTCCCAAGTAACCTCTGACTTCACTGCAGTTGATTGGCCCCATTTTCACATTATTCCTTTTTTTTTTTCTTTTTCTTTTTTTTTTTTTTTTTTTTTTTTGAGATAGAGTCTCACTTTGTCACCCAGACTGGAGTACAGTGGTGCAATCTCAGCTCACTGCAAACTCCACCTCCCAGGTTCAAGTGATTTTCCTGCCTCAGCCTCCAGAGTAGCTGGGACTACAGGCACATACCACCATGTCTGGCTAATTTTTTGTATTTTAAGTAGAGACGGTTTTCACTGTGTTAACCAGGATGGCCTCAATCTCCTGACCTCATGATCCACCCACCTCAGCCTCCCAAAGTGTTGGGATTACAGACTTGAGCCACTGCACCCGGCCTTTCACATTATTCTTGTACCAATTCTCAAGTTAGTGTCCATATGCAGCTCAGTCTTCATCTTTTTCTTGAACTCAGAACTCTGATGCTTTTCCTTTCCCTAATTCTCTTCCAATCCCCCCAACCCACTTTCAGGCATTCTAACATAAGACAATTCATTCTGCTCCCTTTCTCTGACAACAGAGTGAAATGTAGCAGGAGTGGGGGGTTACAAGTCAGATATTTATATAGGAATAAGTTTATTATTTGAAGTAGGGTACTCCACCAGAACAGAACCAATAGGATATATGTATGCATGTAGACGAGTATATTAAGGAGAATTGGGTCACATGATTACAAGGTGAAGTTCCACCAAAGGCCATCTGTAAGCTAGGGAAAGTAAGAAACCAATAGTGTCTCAGTCCAAGTCCAAAAGCTCCAAAACCAGAGAAGCCAACAGTCTGTGGCCAAAGGCCTGAGAGCCCCCGGGAAGCTGCTGGTGCAAATGCCAGAGGGAAAAGGCCAAAGGCCAAAGAAACTGGAGTCTGATGTCCAATGGTAGGAGGAGCAGAAGCAATCACCCAGCATCAGAAGAAGAAAGAGAGATGGAAGACTCCACAGGCAAATTTATTCCATCTCTTCCATCTCCTTTGTTCTAGCTGCACTGGCAGGCAATTGGGTAGTGCCCACTCTCATCAAGGGTGAGTCTTCCTCTCCCAGTTCACCTACTCAAATGTCAGTCTCCTGTGGCAACACCCTCACAGACACACCCAGAAACAATACTTGACTCGCTGTCTAGGCATCTCTCAATCCAATCAAGTTGACACCAAATGTTAATCATCATATTATTCCTATATAATTTTTAGAGTTCTTTCTTAGAGCCAATCAATATTCAAATGCCAGGAAAAAAGGTCTGATCCTATAAAGAAGGTTTATCCAAATAAACCTTAGTAACACTAAGGCTTTCAGCTTTTTCAGCAGTCTAAGACACTGCTATATCAAGTTGCCTGGACAGGCAAAACATCAAATTGTTGTTCGTTTTGCTGTGATAGATTAGATGGTTTTAGCTTAATTTCATAAAAGGTCTTCAAAAGGGGCGGGTGACAATGAACATAGACAGAGCGTGGACAGAAGACCCATATTCAAAGTGAAAGTCTACTGCTTATAGGAAGGGGACTGATATTGAAGTTCCTCCTGATCAATCAGCCACTGTGGGTACTTTAAGAATATTTTTGAATGGAGATAAGCCAAATGGCCGTAACAATGGCAGGTCCCCCATGGAGCACTGTTAACCCCAGATAAGGATGGCAAAGTATGATCATCCTCCCTTGAAGGGTCACTGTAGGCAGGTGTAGGAATCTGGACCAGCAGTGTCATTCTGCTAAAGCAACTTGGGATGCAGTCAGTTTGAATATGAAAATTAAAGATAAAGCTTTCTTTGTAACGTTAAGTGGTAAGGCCAATTATCTTAGATAAATGGAGCTTCTAACCATAAAAGGTTTCCATTACAGTGATTTCCTATTCTTTGAAAAGCTCTCTGTGTACATCTTGGGAGCAGATTCTTCGTATATATACATAATGGGATAACCTAGATTTGGACTGGTAAGACTACCATTGTTTGGACAGGAAGGTACACCACAATTCAAGTTTTGAGGAGGAAAGCCATTTCATTTAGTACCTTTTCTATCTTCATTATGCCTGCCTGCCTGCTTGCCTAAATCTGTAATAGCGCCATTACTTGCTGCAAAGATCGACTTGTCATTGATTCAATTCATGTATTTAATAGTTTCACTGGTAAGACCTCATGGTTGAGTATAATAAGCACTAGACTGGGAATGAGTAAAGCAAGTTGATTCCCAGACCTATAAAACATTTAATTATCTGTGCAACTATGGACAAACAAATTACTCTCTCTAAACCTAGTCCTCATCTGTGAAATCCATAAAATGGAAAAAGAAAGGCCATTTTTCACTGCAACCCAGGGTTACCATGAAGTCAATGGGATAATACATCTGATATTACATTGCAAATTGGATTAAACAGTGTATAAATCTGAGAGATGACCTAATTCATCTTCAGATTTTAACTGGTGAATTTGGAGTTGGCTAGTGCTCATTTGAAATAACATTTCTCCGAAGAGTTCAGGGCCTCTCAATCATCAGTTCCCAAGACTTTTAAAGAAAGTCACAAGACTAACCCTCCACTGCCACATTCAGAGTATGAAAAGCCCATTTAGCTGTCTTCCCCTGCTCTTGGCAGACTCTCAGGGAATGCCAGCAAAATGTCTGAAACTGGAGCAGCAACCCACCAAGTACATCCAAATCTTTCATCAAACTGTGCCTAGTTTAGAAGCAATATTATGTTAACATTACCCCCACCATGGATTATTTCTAATGAAACCAATCTGCCAAGGTGAAATGAGAGCATGTGTCACAGTCAGGCATCATTGGGTTGACCGGAAAACTAAGTTTAAAAGTGAATATCCTTTTAAATAGAGATGAGCCAAAAGGTTTTGAAAATATCAAGACTCTCAACTTCCTTAAATCTGTGACCTAGCCCTTATACCAAAATCCATCCAAATCTTTTAAAGTTTCTGGGGGTAATTAGAATAGAAATTTGTAGTTCTGTGTATTGAGTCACATTCTCCTGATGAATAAACTCTCTTAATTGTAGGCTAGCAAACTTCAAAAGCAGAATCAACTCTGTCAGGCCACCAGGACACCATCCAGGATGTGGAAGATACCAAAGCAGTCTTTAAGGTTGACCTCTGAATTGCCATCATTTCCCTTTTCTCCTTCACTGCTTCGTGATCTTACTTCTATCCCACTTTGTAGGCCTCTCATGCTAGACCCAAGCATTTTATGGTATCTTTTCTGGACACTACACTGGGCTCTGAGATTATAAAGTAAGGCACAGCCTTGGCACTAAAGACTCTGTTTTTATGCCCAGCCTCCTTTTTTACTCATTCATCTTACTCATTCTTTTGGGTCAAATACTTCCTCTATGCTGTTCATCTTTATTTTCCCGGGAAGCCTTAAAAGTTCCTTCTTCACGATTTAACTGCCCCTTGAACTTAGACCCATTCTAATATTTATGGTGCATTTATTATAACTATTAGTTTATATGTTTCCTTGAGATCAATAATCAAGACTTTGCATTTTTATAGTCTAAAACCCCCAGTAGTATCTGGCACAATACACATGTTAAAAGTATTTGTTGAATAAAGGACTCCCCAGTCCAGTCATTCTTTAGTCAACAAACACTTTGATTTTTACCCCTTTAGTTGTTCTTCTCTCCAATTTCCTTTCCTTCCCTATTTTTACTGCTCAACCATGGCCCTCCACCACATTTTACTGTATGTTTCAAATAAATTTCACATTTATTTCTCTTAGGCATCTCCGATCTATTTTCTGTTCACGCCAAAATTATCTAGTGTGTATGTGAGACCATCTTACTCCCTACATCAAATATATTCTTTCCCAGCAAGACAGTAAAAAGGTCTGCTGTAATTGACCTTCTCAAATCTAGTTCTGCCTCTTCCAGCCAAGTTCCCCATGCTCCTAAATAATGTATGCACTTTTGATATTTTTCTGGTCTTGCTCATGTGTTTCCTAAGCTTGGAGAATCCTTCTACTTATGTCTCACTATTGAAAACCTACCTGTCTTTACTGTTTTAGCTTAAAAATATCACAACATCTCAAAAGCACAGGCTTATAAAAATCTTGTCTTTTCAATTTACCGAAGTAACTTGCCACAATCAAATCTAAATGCAGAGCTAGAACTAAAATCCAAGGCTTTAACTCTCGATCTCTTTAGGGATCCCTGATGCCACACCTATAAATAGACAGCATAACCATATGATCGATGACCCAGTAGGGAACACTTTAGAGAGTTAAAGAGGGAAATATTAAGAATTACACCTGGACAACAAATATTAATCAGGTCAACCTACCTAATTATAATCATCCTAAAGCTATGGTAAGATTACATAAGAACAAAGAGTTCTACATTATCTACGTCTTCCTCTTAATGACAGGCCATAAAATAATGAAGGCAATTTGAGATTCTAACAAGCTATTTTGTATTGTACCCTTTATTTTAAAACAGCAATAATACACACATAAGCATTATAACTAGTGTTGTGTCTCTAGTGACTGCACAAGATGTTGCAACACCAGGTACTACATGAGTTCTAGAGTCAGATACATCTGTGTTAGCTACACAGCTTCAGTACTTATTATACGCTTAAGCTTCAGTCACTTCATCTATAAGATGAGGACAATGAGGCCCACCTAACAGGATTTTTGATAGATCCATTTGACACATATTTGGTGTTTACCAAGTGTGACGTTTTATACTGGATACTGTAAATACAATGCTGAGCGAATCATTACTCTTCATTAGAGTCTAGCCAGGGATACCAGTATCAAGCCCAACTGCCTGTACTATCCCAAACAAGGAATAGTGCTATGATCCCATACAGCCATATAACAAAAGGACCTGATCCAGATTGTGAGGTCATGAAATGCTTATGAAGATAATGCCTATCTTGAGAGTTTAAGACTAACTAGGCAGAAGAGGAAAGATAGTTCCTTCTGTTAATAACAATAGCATGTGCAAAAGTCCTGGGTCAATATGGAGCCTGACATAATCAAGTCATATAAGAAAGACCTATGTGACAGGAACACATAACGTAAAGGAGAAAATGGTTGGAGGTGAAGCTGGAGAGAAAGGCAGGGACCAGGACAAGAGACAATTCTATGGCCATATTAAGGGTCTCTGTGTTGTTGTTGTTGTTGTTTGTTGTTGTTTTGTCAAGAACAATGAAACATTAAAGACTTTTAATCACACAGTTCATGGAGGTAGGGGGCAGGGAGAAGATCGACAGTCATAATTAGACTTGTATTTGGTAAGATCACTCCTATTGTAGAACGAAGAATGGATTAGAGGAGGGTAAAAACAAATGCAGGGAGACCAGATGGAGAACTCTTAGGGTAGTTCAGATGAGAAGCAAGTGTGACTTGGATGAGGGTCCAAGGCAGGCAAGGTATAAGAAAATAAAAGAAAGAGGTAAAATTGACAGAGCGATTGATGGTGGTGGACAATGGCAAAAATGATTCTTAAATTTCTGTCTGGCACTTCTCAAAAGAAGTCATTTATGCAGCCAACAAACATGAAAAAAATCTCATCATCACTGGTCATTAGAGAAATGCAAATCAAAACCACATTGAGATGCCATCTCATGACAGTTAGAATGGTGAACATCAAAAAATCAGGAGACAACAGATGCTGGAGAGGATGTAAAGAAATAGGAACACTTTTACACTGTTGGTGGGAGTGTAAATTAGTTCAACCATTGTAGAAAACAATGGGGCAATTCCTCAAGGATCTAGAACTAGAAATACCATTTGACCCAGCAATCCCATTACTGGGTATATACCCAAAGGATTATAAATCATTCTGTTATAAAGACACATCCACATGTATGTTTATTGCAGCACTATTCACAATAGCAAAGACTTAGAAACAACCCAAATGCCCATCAATGATAGACTGGACAGGGAAAATGTAGCATATATACACCATGGAATACTATGCAGCCATAAAAAAAGATGAGTTCATGTCCTTTGCAGGGACATGAATAAAGCCAGAAGCCATTATTCTCAGCAAACTGACACAAGAACAGAAAACCAAACACTGCATGCTCTCATTCATAAGTGGGTGTTGAACAACAAAAACACAGGGACACAGGGAGGGTACCATCACACACCAGGGCCTGTCAGGGGGTTGTGGGGGCTAGGGGAGGGATAGCAGAGGGTAGGGGGATGGGGAGGGATAGCATTAGGAGAAATACCTAATGTAGATGATGGAGTGATAGATGCAGCAAACCACCGTGGCACGTGTATATCTATGTAACAAACCTGCACGTTCTGCACATGTACCCCAGAACTTAAAGTATAATAAAAAATAAAAAATGTTATAACCTAAAAAAAAAGAGAGAATCTGTCTGGATGGTGATGCCATGCACCAAAACAGAGAAAACCAGGAGAAAAGTGGGTTTAGGGTAAATGTATACATTGTCTTGGATAAGTTCAGTGTGACGGGGCCTGGAAACGTGCAAATGGTTGTACTGAGGAGGAATATGGATTCACAGATGCAACGCTCTGAGGTGAGATCTGGGCTAGAGACTAAGCGGGAGCTCATGCCTAAATAGGTGGCAGTGGCAGCCACGGGCATGAATTCTGAGCGAGATTCCTGAGCGATACTGTGGAGAGGAAAAATGAGGAAAAGAACAAGACCTCATCTCATGCTTTGACCAACTTTAATATTTAATGGCAGGTTAGAAAAGAACAAAGCCACAAAAACAAAAAGAGCCTCAGCCAAAGATGGAGGAAGCAATGCAAGAAAAAGACAGTCATCAGTGGTGTCAAACACTGCTGAGACATCAGGAAATAGAAACAGAAAAATTGGATTAAGTGTCATGAAGCTGATTTGTGACCCAAGAGGGCTGTTTCAGAGGAGTGATAGGGCAGAAGGCAGTTAAAGCCGGAATGAGGAGTGGGCGGGGGATAAGGGAATGAAGACTCCAAGTGTAGACAGCTTTTCTGAAACGTTTGACTCTAAAAATTGGAAAGGACTAGAAGAATATTACAAAAAGCATGGTTAGGAGAGCTGTAAGAGGGGGCAGGTATCATGTAAAGGGAATTTTCTGCAGATTAAAGAGAGTTCTGTGTATTTATTTACGGAAAAATCCAGCTGAGGAGATGCATTGATAATATAAGATTCCTTTGCAGACAGAAGAATGAAGAAGCTAAAGCAAAGGAGGATAGTTGGCCTTAGGAGGAGGGACACCCTGATGATGTACCCTGCAGGTAAACACTTCAGAAACCATCAGAAATTCCAATCCAATGGCTTCAATTGCCTCTGAAAGTAAGAGAATAAATCAGAGGCTCAGAGTGAAGGGGCATGGAACACGGTCAGAGGTTGTGACAGAGCAACAGTAGTCACTATGCAGTGGAGATGAGAGCTGCTGGGCCATATGAAGAGTGTCATCATGAATTTACTGCAATACTACTATGTCCTGTTATGTGGCTTTCTCTATCATCACCACACTGCTCAGATACAGATATGGAAAAGTTGGAAATGAGGTTAGGATTTTGCCATATTAACAAGAAACAAAGGCAAACAAGAAAGCATGAGGGAAGAGCCTACCTGAGGACTCAAATTAAGGCTCTCTCTTTACACAGAGGTGTGACAAACCACTGTGTGGCCTTTATATTGGAGTTTCAGAACTGTAACTAATCTCAGCAACTGAGGACCAAATTGCTATGTACAAGTCACATTCTAAAGAAAGCCTCCAACACTGGCTGCTCCCACTGGGGCCAGACTATTTCCTCCTTCCTTTTTCTTTACTGTGCTACCAGGACTTACTAAGAAGAGGCGGAACGGGCTCTACAACCATGGGACTTCATTCCCAAACCCCATGTTGGCCACCAGACATATACAAAACACCTGCACACACTTATTATCACTTTTAAAGAGAAAAGAAAAGGACGATAGAGTTGTAGCCTTTCTGGAGGAGGCAAAAGTGGTCAGAAAGTCATGGTCTTTGTTCAAGAAGTCTTTAAGGGATAGGAAAAAGAGAAATAGTTATAATATGTGCATCGACATTAATGTATTGTTTGCACCTTAACACAGCATGCATTAGCTACCTGTGGGACCTATACATGACTTCTATTAAGTATGTACCACCTAAGGAACCAGGTATATTTTTTGGGGAGAATAGCCCTGTTTCATTGTTGGTTTCCCCTTCTTTTCCCCCCAACAAAAGCCATTGTTGGTTTTTGTCCCTCTCTCATGCTTCTGAATCAATAATTGTTCTTTCTCTCTTCCCAAACTCAGTAAATGGAGCAGAGACAAGAGCCTAGGGTAGAAAAGTCTGGCAAAATTCCCTCTTACAGCTGCTTTTTTTCTGTAGCTCACATTTGCCCAGAGTAACCAAGCAACAGATCCTCTCTTCGCTTCCCTTTTGCCAACACTGTGGGACAGAAGGCAAGGGCTGCCTGCTCCATGTCCGAAGGGAATTGAGGCTTCATTTCGCACTTGGGGCTCTTGAGGACTTGGAGACACAGGAAATATCACCACTGGAAGGCTCAAGCTAAATGTATTCTGACTGCGAGTGCGTCACCCCACTGCTGGGATCTGGGAGACATGGCACCTCTCCAAGGCTCAGAAAAGAGCAAAGGATCACTGCCAACATTTCAGTCCCACTGGTGAGATAAGATCTTACCTTAGTGCAAATTCATCACTGAGCTCCAAAGCAGTGACTTCCTCTCCCTTTTCCAAAACCAACACTCAACTATTTGATGAGTCATTGGTTCCCTGACATTTGTAGAATATACTTGAAATGTTCCCAGAGGGAGGAAAATTATACTGTAATCAAATCCCTTCCTCTCCTCCCTGCCCTCCCCTTTTTCTCCAGCCTCTACAAGTGAGGACCCTACAAGCTTCACAGTGGAGTCCACTGGAGTTTTGGGCCTTTCTCATCTACTTCTGTGGAATGAGCTAGTTCCTGGGTTTTCAAAAGAGAAACGAACCAAATCTCCCCTCCATCCTCATACAGGACCAAAATACTTGTCTTTCTCCCTGTAACTGAGGAAAACTTGAGAGCAATAAGATGGGACCTGTTGTTAGATTAGTATTGGTTAAATATCTGCTCATTGTAGCACTTGATGGGTACTGGTGACTCAGAGTCAGTCAATGAACAAGGGAGCAAGGCACAAGGCAGGAGCTAGTGAGCAGATTACAGGGACCGAGAGGATGGGTGAGTTTGCAACCAAGGTGGGACATAAGATGGATTAGTGAAGGTGTTTGTGTGACAAAAAGTTAGAAGTTGATGCAAGAGTTTTGAAACAGAGTGAATGATGATGGCGGGATAGGAAGGGTATATGTGACTAAGATTGTTTTCTGAATCTTGAATTGATCCATTCACCTTAATTTGCAGGAAGAAGACATGACTAGCTCCTATGTGAATTAGTACTCTTTTGGTTGCATGCCAAAACCCAGTTCATATTGACTTAAGCAAAAAGGCATTTGTTGGTCCACATTACTGTAGTTTAGTGGGGGTATCCAGCTATAGGCTTGACTTAGGCAGAGGACCCAGGTTCTTTCTCTTTACTTCAGCTCCATGTCCACTGTAATGATTTCATATGTAGCATAATTTTTCCTCTTCAGAAAAGAGAAACATCACATCCAGTGTTACATCCTCCCAAGTCTAAGTCTAGTGAGAATTAGCATGCTCCCCTTTCTTGAGGTTCCAGCCAAAGACTCACTGTGTCTTCTTGGTCCTAACTAGGTGATATGCCACTCAGACCACTCTCTGTTCCCAGGGAAGACCTGTGTACCATAACCATTGAACTGGAGTAGATCCACATTACTCAAATTGCATGAATTGAGAGAGGGGTAAAGAAAGAGGAAGTTGGAGTGCTACTTCCAAAAAGGGGCATACAGTTAACCATGCTGCATAGCTTGAATGTATGCCTCCAACATTTGTATGCTGAAATCTAATTCCCAATGCAATAGTATCAAGAAGTAGGGACTTCAGGAGGTGATTGGGTCATGACGTTGGAACCCTCATGAATGGGATTAGTATCCTTATAAAAGAGGCCTGAGGAAACTTATTCATGCCTTCCACCATGGGAGGAGTGAGAAGGGTGCCCACTCTGAAGTAGAGAGCAAGCCTTCAGCAGACACTGTATTTGCTCGTGTCTTGATCTTGGATTTTCCAGCCCTCAGAACTGTCAGCAATAAATTTCTATTGTGTATAAATTACCTAATCTAAGGTATTTTGTTATAGCAGCCTGAATGAACTAAGAAACCACGTCTTGTGATATATTCTGATGGCTCCAAAGATCGACAAAATTGGAGTCAGTTAAATAGCCTGATTCATGTGATCCTATTAACTTTTCTGCAATAAACATTGCTCATTTTTATGCCAGGACTTAACTGAATTATCTTATATAATGTCACAATGATCCTATAAGGTAGACAATTTCTTAACCCCATTTTACAGATAGGAAAGTGGAGCTCAATGAAGTTAAGTGACTATTATGAGGTCTCATTTCTAATCAGTGGATCAGTCAATATTCAAAATCAAACAGATTTAAACCAGATATCCCACTTAAAATGGTCAAAGAATCATAAAATATGGCCCAGAGTTCTCATATGAGGTTTTTTTCCAAAAGTTCTGAGGGACTAAATGTCTCACCCATAGTCAAGCAGTGATGATGCCTATAGAACCTGCATAATTTGAAGCCACAAATAAAAGCTGTAACACCTGCAGTCTCAGCTAGCTACTCAAAAGGCTGAGGTGGGAGGATTGCTCCAGCCAAGGAGTTTAAATCCAGCCTGGCCAACATAGTGAGATCCTGTCTCTTAAAAAAATGAATAAATAAAAGCTGTGGTGCCCAGCTCACTTCTAAGAATTCCTTGAATTCATTCTCTTCGAAGTTGAATGCAAGCAAAAGCTTTATTGCAGAGGCAAAATGTCACTGAGGTCTAGATTCAGTCCATCTGGATGGGTTACTGAAGTCTCTCCAAGCAGCCAAGTAGGGAAGAAGAAATATAAAATAAGGAACAGAGGTTGAAAGAGAAGTGAGGGAGAGATGGCTTTTGGAAGACCTAGCCATTGGCAAAGGCCCCAGGAAGCATAAATACAAAATTAATTTATATCATATTTTGTTAAATAAGGTAACATTGTGCATTTTCCCTCCCCTTGAAAAGCATTTACAATACCTTCTTCTTATGCATTTATCCATTCCTCTGACATTCAACACGTTCTTGGCAGATACTGAGTCACATATAACAGAGACTGAGTCAAATAGTTTATAATTCAGCCTGGGAGGAACCAGCAGCAAACAACTAACTATAAAATAAGGAGATAGATGATATCTCTTACTTGAATAGATCGGCATGGGGGCACAAAGATGGATGGGGGCAAATAATTTTCACTTTGGAACAAACTGTTGGTAAAGTTTGCATGAAGAGCTCTACACTGAATTCAGTAGACCAAGATATTCAGAGATCAGAGGTGGAGTTGAGGGAAGTTCAGAAAATTTTGACTCAAAATCACAAGGTTTTAACCACTGAATTAGACCTGAGGGATTATTCAACTCACTCCCATTTTGCACTTGAAAAAATGGACACTCAGAGTGGGCAAGGTCACTCTGAAGGTTAGTGGCAGCATAAGACTAGATCCTGGGTTTTCATATTCATGATTTAACCTGGGGCTCATCTGCTGCTTTCATCCAGTGCAGTTCCACCAGCGCTTCCTGGACATCTACTGTGGGTCACACGTGGTGCTAGGACCTGAGATTGGTAAAGTGTTGAATAAAACACCATTCATGTGTCTGAGGAGCTCTAGAGGTTGAGGCTGCTGCAGACAAACATTATAAAATACAGACACCAGGGGTGCAGAGAGGGTGGGAAGGGAGGAGCAGCCAGTGGAGCTTTTGAAAGAAGATTCCTTGTAATGTAGCCAGGGAAGAAGAACCAATGGATGCTCCATGAAGAGATGAAAAGCTCACCTTCATTGCCTACATCATACTATGCTTCCTCTGATTGCCCCTGTAGCCCCACTCTCCATTTTTTTCTTATTTTGTTCAACAGGAGGCTATGAGCTCATGAACAGGTTCCCTTGCCATCTGGCATCTGCATGGGTTTGGTCAATGGGAGGCACCAGCAGGAAAGAGAGAGGTTCATAGTATCTATCTCCTGGGTCTGCCACTTCCAGGCCTTCTTTTGGCATAGCTGCATCCCTCTTCTGCAGACCATTCCTATTACTAGAGAGCCAGCTACTATCTCTCCACGTTCCAATAACCTCTCCTTCCCAATGGCTCTTCAAGCCCAGGGGCAGTGGCTCCCCTCTGCTACTGCCAGAAAGCTTTGCCACCCATTGTAAGTTTGCTTTAACCCTGTACACCCCTTGCAAACAGTCACTTCATTTAACCCATTTCAATTGCCCCCTTTGAATGTAGCTTTTGTTTCCTGCCAGGATAGACCAACAACAGGAATGAACAATCTTCACCTCTCCCCCAAGAGAAATCCCCCTGTGCACCCCACAAAATATCTCAAGAAAACTAGAAGAGAAAAAAAATAAGCCAACCTAGAAATGAAGACAACCTTTGTCTTGAATTCAACAGAATACTGGTTCATGTTTCCTATATAGAAAACTTTTCATTTAGAGGTCAGCAATTATTTATTTTAACATGTGGATCATGATATAGCTAATTCATTATAAAATAGAAACCATCCTGGGTCCTCCTCTTAATCTCTTTCCTACCACGATTGTATTGACTCCAGCTATCACCTTTGAGCCACCGTAGTGGAAGTCAGCCTTGGGTAAGAGAGTCAGGAATATTATTGCCCCATAATGTGTGGAAGCCAAGATCTTTGAAAACTAAGTTAGCCAGAGTTCAGAAGCTCAACTTGTGGAAGGAAGGGGGAGTTGAAACAGGAATAAATAGTTTCCCATCAGCACATTCTAGAACACAGTTTTAATATTTTAAAGGCAATATATTGATGTCATTGTTGATAAGATAACAGAAAGAGTGCTGTGAAGGCAAGCCTTAGAGACATCTAAAAAATGGAATGGGAGGAAGGGCTTTTCTAATGGGAGAGTCCCTCAAATCCAAAGCACAGGCCATAGCCACTCATCTGGCCACACCCCCAGTTCCCAACTCCCAGACTGCTTTGCTTCTTGCTACCAGGAAAGAAAAACCACAGAGATACCAGCTGTTTCCAGCTCCTAGGAATGCTACAGGTCTGTGCAGCTCTCCTCTGAAGTCACTCTTCTTGTTTTGTTTATCTCAGGCAAAACGCACAATGAAAGGCACATCTTCATTAGGGAATCTCCCTTTTGAGCATCCCTATGCATGGGCCTACCTTTTCATTACGTAAAGCTACTTTTTCCTTCTTTTTTTTTTTTTTAATAAATATTGCTTAGGAACAAAATACATGGGGATTCAGAGGAGAGTTAATTTGGGCCTCAGATGCTTGTACTTTCGTCATGATAGGGGAGGATGCTATGCATACATGTTGTCCAAGACAGGCACGCTTTTATATTCGGATCTAGTAAAACTGTTTACATCTATCTGGATAAAACTTTTGACTTGTAAATGCAGAGAAAATGATGCTTCATTTTTCCAGATTCAGAGCAACAGAACTCCTTTTTATATCAACAGATATATATGATATGTTTTTGTACAAGCCGCAGAGAACTGCCTACCATGACTTTGACAGGACTTAGTTTATCTTGTCTTTTTACCAAAAGGGTAAAAAGAAAAGATAATTTAAAATACTTTCTCACCAAAAACAAAAAATAGGTTTTTTTTCTCGTGTTAAATAAAGAACAGACTTTAAACTGCCCTCCTTTCCCTTACCAATCCCACCCACTCCTTCAAAACACACACACACACACACACACACACACACACACACACAGAGAGAGAGAGAGAGAGAGAGGAGAAAGAGCAAGGGTCAGAATTGGAAACTCTGGATCTGACCTCATAAACGTGACTGGGATCACAGCTCTGCCTCAGACATATGATCTTGAGAAAGTTACTTAGCCTTTCTAAATTGTAGAATCCTCACCAATAAAATGTGTTCACTAAGACATTTAGCTTATAGATTTTAGGGTGAACTATTTGTACCAGTTTGCCTGGGACTATTTCAGTGTTAAAACTGAAAGTCCATTAGCCAGGAGTGGTGGCACATGCTGTGGTCTCAGCTACTCAGGAGGTTGCTGTGGGAGGATCATCTGAGCCCATGAGGCAGAGGTTGCAGTAAGCCATGATCGCACCCTTGCATTCCAGCCTAGGCAACAAAGTGAGACTCTGTCTCTAAATAAATAAATAAATAACAACTAAAAGTTTCACATCTCAGGAGTCCCCTCAGTTCCAGGACAGGAGTGACCTTCCATTACGAGGATTAAATACAGTAAAGCGTGCAAAGTGCTCCACACAGTGTCTGTAATGTGATAAGCTCTCAAAATATAGTTAGTCTATATTTCCACAGCCAGACCCCTGTGTTTTCTTCTCCATAAAGATATCTAACATTCATTGAACCAGGCATAATACTAGGTGCTATATATTCAAGATCTCTAACTTTCACAAATACTCAAAGAAGTAGGTATGACCATCTGTATTTTATAAATGAGCTGACCACACCTGAGAAATACATCCAAGAACCAGTGCATGGCAGAGCCTAGACTTGAACTCATGTCTGATTTCAAAGTCCCAGAATCTTTCCTCATGTTGCAGATTCAAGCTGTTTATGGGAAGGGGACAGCAGAGAGACTGGATTCATTTGTCCAAGTGGGTAGCTGAGTTTTAGCAGAATGGGGAAATAGGACAAAAAAGCTTCAGGCCTCCTGCTGGGGTGTTTCTCTGGCCCAGAGAGGGTGTCCATCAGCACACAGAAAAGAGGCCATTCTCGATGGGCATGGTGGCTCATGTCTATAATCCCAGCGCTTTGGGAGGCCAAGGTAGGTGGATCACAAAGACAAGAGACAGAGACCATCCTGACCAACATGGTGAAACCCCATCTCTACTAAAAATACAAAAATTAGCTGGGCATGGTGGCACATGTCTGGAGTCCCAGCTGCTTGGGAGGTTGAGGCAGGAGAATCACTTGAACCTGGGAGGCAAAGGTTGCAATGAGCCAAGATCATGCTACTGCACTCCAGCCTGGGTGACAGTGTGAGACACTACCTCAAAAAAAAAAAAAAAAGAAAAAGAAATGAGACCATTCTCATTTCAGGAAGAAAAAGCTGGGAGATGGGGGTTTCTGGAGCACCTTATGTCTTCATCTCTGCCTAATGATTTTCACCCATAATGACATTAATTATCTCAATGGGTGAAAAGAGAATCAGTTGGTCAGCCACTCAAATGCCACTCGGTGGAAATCAAATTTGTGCCAGGCACGATGCAAAGTTCTCCGAATATAATAACGAGCAAGATAAGACCCACCAGTTTTAAGATGAGGGAGGTAAATACATCAAAGTGCAACACTAGTTGGACTTATTACCAAGATTACAAAGCCATAAGGGAGAAAAGAGTCAAAAGATTATTAAATTAGTTAATTAAGATGACAGTGTTTTTTGAGAGCAAAGCACTAACAGAAATGTAAAAGAAGGTAAACATAGGGGTAAGGTTACCAGCTCATCCTGGTTGCCAAGTTTTCATGCTGAAATCCTCCAATTCAGGTCAATTGGAGATGCCTAGTCACCCTGCATGCGCGTCAAAATTAAATGTGCCTATAAAGAGGTAAATTAATGAAGTAGGATAAGTGTAAGAAAAACAAAAGCACAGACACAATAAAAATGACAACTTGTACTCCACCTAGGGCAGAAAGGGATACAATAGGACTGATATAGTTTGGCTGTGTCCCCACCCAAATCTCATCTTGAATTGTAGTTCCCATAATCCCCACATGTCGTGGGAGGGACTCAATGGGAGGTAATTGAATCAAGGGGATGTTTACCCTCATGCTGTTCTAGTGATAGTGAGTGAGCTCTCACAGGATCTGATGGTTTTATAAGGGGCTTTTCCCCATTTTGCTTGGCACTTCTCCTCCCTGCGTCCATGCAAAGACAGACGTGTTTACTTCTCTTTCTGCTATGACTGTAAGTTTCCTGAGGCCTTCCCAGCCATGCAGAACTGTGAGTCAATTAAGCTTCTTTCCTTTTAAATTATCGAGTCTCAGGTATGTCTCCATAGTAGTGTGAGAAGAACTAATACAAGGACTCATAATCTAGGAGTCACAGTCCCAAACTATGACCTACAGGTAAATCCAGCTAGCCACCTGTGTCTATCTGGCCAAGAGGTTAAGAATTCTTCCTTTTTTAAAATGGTTGAAGACAAAATCTAAAGAAAAGCAGTATTTCCTGATGCATGAAAAGTATATGAAATTCAAATTTTAGTGTCTATAAATAGAGTCTATTGGAACATAGCAACCCATTCATTTATTCACATGTTATCTATAGTTGTTTTAGAACTTCAACAGCAGGACCGAGAGGTTAGACAGTGACTATGTGGAAAAGCCTGAAATACTTATTATCCAGCCCTTTATAGCAAGTTTGTCCAACCCATAGCATGTGGGCTGCATGTGGCCGAGGACAGCTTCGAATGAGGCTCAAGACAAATTAATAAACTTCCTTAAAACATGAGATTTTTTTTAAGATTTTTTTTTAGCTCATCAGTGTATTTTATGGGTAGACCAAGGTAATTCTTCTTCTTCCAATATAGCCCAGGGAAGTCAAAAGATTGGACACTCCTGCTCTGTGGAAAACGTTTGCCAACCCCAATCTTGGACAGCCAAATAGGCCCCCTCTGTTGATGCTTGACAAGATATATAGCCTACAAACGATGGTTAAGTTAAAAGTCTTTTTTTTTTTTTTTTTTTTTTTTGAGACAGTCTCACTCTGTCACCCAGGCTGGAGTGCAGTGGTGCAATCTCAGCTCACTGCAACCTCCGCCTCCCAGGTTCAAGCAGTTCTTCTGCCTCTGCCTCCCAAGTAGCTGGGACTACAGGTGCCTACCATGTCATCCAGCTAAGTTTTTGAATTTTTAGTAGAGACAGGGTTTCACCATATTGGCCAGGCTGGTCTTGAACTCCTGACCTCATGATTCACCCCACTCTTAGCCTCCCAAAGTGCTGGGATTACAGGCATGAACCACCGTGCCTGGCAAAAACATTTTAATATTTTTTTAAAGATTAAAAAAAAAACTGTGAAATTCATTGACTTTTACATGTTGGCATCTAATTCAATTTTTTAAATATTATGTGGGTACAACAAAGCAATTTGTAGTCTATATCCAGCCTGCAGGCCACCATTTTACAAAGTCTAATATACATCACATATTCTATAATAACACCTATCCTATGAGGTAACTATATTAGTTTCTCAATTTGAAGGCAAATTTATTACACCTGATTCTTTATCCATCAATTGCTTTCCATTTTAAATTCATTTATAACTCAATTGCTTTACCCATTAGTTCCTTTCTTGGATCTTCCAATCTTCTTTTCAACAGTCTATAAAGTTTTTGACATCCTAAACAAAATAAAATCTTCCTTCAGTCCTACACCCTTTCTTCAGTTATTATCTATTTCCCTTATTTCCTTCCTCAATTTGTTCAAAGTCTCCCCTGACTGCTTCCAGTGTGTCCTCCCATTCCCTCCTCATCCCAGTGCAGTTTCACTGTTTTCCAGACCACCTCATTGAATGTGCTGCCAAGAAGGTCACTACTGACCACTTTCTTGCAAAACTCAAATAATACTTTTAAATTCCCGTCTGACTTAACTTCTTTCTGGCATTTGACGTCATTGACCACTGCCTCTCTTTTGAAAGTGTCTCTGTCCTTGCATTTTACAATACCCACTGTTTCCTGGCTCTCTCCCTACCGCTCAGGTTGCTCCTTCCATTCTTTTTTGTTTTTGTTTCTGCACTGATTTCATTTAGCTAGTATTCATTGAACACCTGACATATCACAAGCATGGTGAATTTTCCAAATGTAATTGGTATCTACTTCAAGCCACAAGAAATAAAACTTTTCCTTAAAATAAATTAGGAATCTAAATGTCCAGCCTGCCTAGCTTATGCAATGTTCTGATTCCGTGACTCAGTCTTTTAGTCTTTTTTTTTTTTGAGATAGAGTCTCGCTCTGCCGCCCAGGCTGCAGCGCAGTGGTGTGATCTCTGTTCACTGCAACCTCTGCTTCCCCGGTTCAAGCAATTCTTCTGCCTCAGCCTCCTGAGTAGTGAGACTACAGGCATCCACCACCACACCCAGCTAATTTTTTTGTATTTTAGTAGAGATGGGGTTTCACTGTGTTGCCCAGGCTGGTCTCCAACTTCTGAGCCCAGGCAATCCACCCGCCTCAGCCTTTCAAAGTGCTAGGATTACAGGCCAGAGCCACTGTGCCTGGCCAGTGTTTGTTTGTTTCTTTGTTTGTTTGTTTTGAGACTGAGTTTCACTCTATTGCCCAGGCTGGAGTGCAGAGGCACAATCTTGGCTTGCTGCAAACTCTGCCTCCCAGGTTCAAGCGATTCTTGTGCCTCAGCCTCCCAAATAGCTGGGATTGCAGGTGCCCACCACCAAGCCTGGTTAATTTCTGTATATTTAGTAGAGACAGGGTTTCACCATGTTGACCAGGCTATTCTCAAACTCCTGACCTCAGGTGATTCACCCACCTTGGCCTCCCAGATTGCTGGGATTACTGGCCTGAGCCACTGTGCCCTTCCCTGGTTCAGTCTTTATGGTAGTTCCCATGTTCCCTCCAAGGTCATGCCAGAATCTGGTAAATGAAAAATGATGGGAGAAATGCCTGGAGGCTTGCCCATCTTCTGTTTGCACACGGCGGCCAGGAACCCCAGTGTCTAGCATTCTATCTCCCTTAGAAGATTACACAACACATCCTGGAATGAACCACCTACTCAGATCCACAGATTTCTCTACACTTCAGAATCCGGGGAAAGCACCCCCTTCTTTCACGGCATTCTAAACACTATGTCTTTTCACCTCTTCAGTTGGTTTAGGTTCTCACAAAAGACAGGAAATCCATTAATTTCAGACTGCTTCTGGACCACCTCTCCTCTACAAAAAGCCCCCAAACCAAGAAAACACTCTGAAAGAGTACTTCTTCTTCAGAGGGAAGTGGAGATTAAAATGCATTAAAAAGTTTTACCAACTTATGATTCAGTGAGATCTCCTTGCATAATTCTTATGGTAACTTTAAGAACTAAGTTTTATTGTAGCTATTTTATAGATGAGAAAATTTAGACTTAAGAGTTTAATTTGCCCAGGCAATAGAACTGCAAACCTTTGGTTTTTATCTACTGCCTAATATGGCTTGTTTCCTTGTTTCTGCCCTGAAATGCTAGTGCTCTTTCTCTAGTCTGAGTTTTTTCACTCAATATACTTTATAAGAATAATGTCATCCCCACATATTATATTAACTGACACCACATCCTAGGTGCACAAATGTCTCCTCAGTTTGAGTCTCCTTCTTCACCTGCCTCTTGGTCCTTTCTACCAGGATGTCTTGTTTATACTTCAATTTCAGCCTTTCCAAAACACAGTGTATTGTTTCCTTTTTACTCTATCATGCGCCCACCTGTTCCTGTTTCCATACTTATTGGTTAGTGGCCCCATAATCTCTCCAACTGTCCAAATTAAAGGCCAATGAACTGTCCTTATCCGTCCTTCTTTCTGTCATTGAGACTTCTCTTTATCTGTCCATTTTTTCCTTCCTTTTCATCCCCAAGACTCCTGCCATTGTTTGGGTCTTCGTCCATGCAGCCAGGGACAATAGGATTCTTTACTGGTTGACTACCCAAATCATGCTCCAAACTGAAGACAGCTAGAGCTTTCTAAGTCATAACTTTGATCATATCAGTCTCCCACATTAAAATACTGGGTGGTTATCAAGTGCCATCAGAATGAAGCGTAGATTCTTTCAGCAAGTTTCTTTGTTATTTGAACTTGGCCTCACCAGTCTAACTTTTGGCCCCAACACCCCGATTCCAACTCAGCATGAGCATGCCACAGGAAGCTAATTTCCATATCCTGAGCATGTTTTGATCTCTCAAAACTCCGACTTTTGCAAATATTAGCTAGAACTGACTTCTTTAATTTTCTTCATAAAATGCATTTTCTAGTTTTTCAGATACCTTTCTGGCTTCCACGCCATCACTTCTCAATGGCTTTTCTGATTTATTACTCCCTTCCTTCTTGGAAGACAGCTTGGCACATAGTAATAGCATGGGACTTGGAGTCAGAGAAAGATTCAAGTGCTGCCTTTTTGCTCTTTGCTTATGTAACTTTGAACTATAATTTTGCATCAATGATCCTAATTTTTCTTGTATATAAAATAAGGAGTTTAATATGAACTTCAGGATTCTTGTGAATAATGAAAGATAACATGTGTCAGGTCACTGGCTCAGAGTGTGGCATAGTGTAGGAACTTAATAAAATGTTAATTTCCACATTGAGGTAGAGTCATTCTTTCTGTTCTCATTTAGTGTTTTTTGCATTGTAAATAGATTTTAACATATATTCACGACCCACTATAGTGTAAGGTTTTGAAAATTAAAAGCCATTTTTAATGCATTTTTATATTCGCAGTGCTGATCTCAGACTTACTCATTAAATTAAATGTTAGATTGAATGTTAAATAAATTCAATTTAGCAAAAAATTGTAAACATTGGCTACTACGTTCAAGTTTTAGTGCTTGGGGAAGTGGAGAGCACAAAGATGAGTAAATTCTTGCCTTCAACAATCAAGAATAACACTTCCATTTCTGATCAAGATGGAATAAGAGGGCCCAAGTTTGACTTCCCACGTGAAATAACACTCAAGACATTGGCTATAAGGCAACAAAAGACAGGGATTACTGAGAAATGGAAAACAAATGAGAAAGCCTATGATTATCCAAGACTGGGCCAAGGCACAAAGCAGGGAGAGCCCAGGTGGAGCCCAACCATCTTCTATAATTGAGGAGACAAAGCTGGGAGTCCAGAGATGACAAGACAGTTGAACTTCATTGGGCAGAATTCCAGATAAAAGAATTGCACAATGAGAGAACTTTAGAATGCTGCAGAGGGTCTCCCTCTCAACTGTTTGGCTGAGCACAGATCAGCACTGAGGCTCTCTGTGAGGAAGCTACCCAAAGCCAGGGAAAGAATCACCTGAAAGAATTTGAGGGACAGTGCCCAGAGTTCACATAAAAATTAGAATTCTTGTTTCCAATAGCCACAGTGCAAACTTTCATAGGGGAAGGTCATCATTTGAAATAGTAAGGGAGGTCTTGCCTCAGTAGTAGGGATGAAATAGACTAAACACAGGTGCTGGCCCCACCTCACACAGCTCCTGTTGTACCTAACAAAGCTTAAAAGTAAACAGGCTCTTTCTCCTGAGGAATTTTTTTGGAGAAACTTTTCCCCAAAATGTAACTGCATTACAGAGTAAAACTCAAGATTATTCAAATGTATGCAAACATATCAAGCATCCAAACAGGTAAAATTTATAATGCATGACATGCAATTCAAAAGTTACTAGGCATACAGACAAGCAGAAAAATACAATCCATAATGAAGAAAAAAAATCAATCAATTGACACTGACCCAGAAACGACACAGATGATTACAGTTCATAGAGTAGGACATTAAAACCATTATTACAGTTATTTTCCATATGTTCAGAAAGCCATAAAAGAGATAGAACATGTTCAGTAAATACATAGGATAAATTTTAAAAAGATTCATATTCAATATTTATAGATTAAAAATTCTAAGATCTGAGATGAAAAATATACTCGATGCTTTTAACAGCAGATTAGACTTTGCAGGAGGAAAATTGGTGGACTTAAAGACATGATCATAGAAACTATTTGAAATAAAATTCATTTAAAAACTATGAAAATAAATGAGCAGTGAAAAACAATCAATAAACCAAATATATGCATAGTTTGAATCCCTGACCATGCAAAACAATATTTGAAGAAATAATAGCCATTAGTTGTCTAAGTTTGATGAAAACTATGAACTCACAGATCCCAAGCACAAGAAACATGAAGAAAAATAAATCACAGCACATCATAATCAAATTTCTTTCTTTTTTTTTTTTTTTTTGGAAACAGAGTCTAGCTCTGTTGCCCAGGCTGGAGTGCAGAGGTGCGATCTCTGCTCACTGCAGCCTCCACCTTGAGGGTTCAAGTGATTCTCCTGCCTCCACCTCCTGAGTAGCTGAGATAACAGACTCGTGCCACCATGCTCAGCTAATCTTCGTATTTTTAGTAGAGATGGGCTTTCACCATGTTGATCAGGCTGGTCTCGAACCCCTGACCTCATGATCCGCCCACCTCGGCCTCCCAAAGTGCTGGGATTACAGGCGTGAGCTACTGCACCTTAATCAAATTTCTTAAAACTAGTGACAAAAAGGAAATCTAAGAGGTGGCCAGAAAAAAAAGAACAAAGAATGGTAGATTTCAGCCAGGCACAGTGCCTCCACCTGTTAATCCCAGCACTTTGAAAGGCCGAGGTGGGAGGATCACTTGAAGCCAGTTCAAAATCAGCCTGGACAGCAAAGCAAGACTCCATCTCTACAAAAATAAATAAATAAATAAAAATTTTAAAAGAATGACAGATTTCCCATCCAAAATAACACATGCTAGAAGACAATGAAGCAATATATTTGAAACAATAATAAAGAAATAATTGTCAACCTAGAATTATCCACTGAAAAAAATATCTTTAAAGGTTATAAGTGAAATAAAAAATTTCAGGCTTACCAAAGCTAACCTCAAAAAGTGAAAAATAGGCTTTATTCATAGGTAAAGATGATCAATATTACTTAAAATGTCAATTCTAAATACACTTATACATAGATTAAACAAAATTCCAATCAAAATCCCAGTAGGCACTTTTCTAAAAATTAATTAGCTGATTCTAAACTTCATATGGAAATGTGAAGGATCTACAACAGAGAGAATTACCAAAAAACAACAAAGTTGAAGAGCTAACACTACCTGATTTTCAAAATGTTTATAAAGTTATAGTAATTAAAACAGTGTCATGTTGGTACAAAATAAGGCAAATAGCTCAAAGAAACAGAATAAAGAGCCTAGAAACAATCCCACACCTACCTGCACAACTGATTTATGACAAAGGTGAAAAAACAACATATGGAAAAATATAGCATTTAACACAAAATGAATCACAAACCTAAAGGTAGAACCTAAAAGTTTAAAGCATCTAGAATAGAACAAAGGAGAAAATTTTATGACCCTAAGGTAAGCAGATTTCTTAGATACTGCACTAAATGTATAATCTATAAAAGAACAACTTGGTAAACTGGCCTTCATCAAAATTTGTGAAAACTCTAATCTTCAAAAGATACTGCAGAGAACAAAAACACAAATCTCAGACTGGGAGAAAACCTTTGCCTCATATTTTTCTAGAACTTGAATCTAGAGTATGTAAAGACTTTTTTTTAAAATTGAGACAGAGTCTTGCTCTGTCACCCAGCCTTGAGTGCAGTGGCACAATCTCAGATCACTGCAACCTCCACCTCCCAGGTTCAAGTGATTCTCCTGCCTCAGCCTCCCAAGTAACTGGGACTACAGGTGCATGCCACCACATCTGGCTAAATTTCTGTATTTTTAGTAGAGACGGGGTTTCACTGTGTTAGCCAGGATGGTCTCAATCTCTTAACTTCATAATCCACCCGCCTCAGCCTCCCAGAGTGCTGGGATTACAGGTGTGAGCCACAGCGCCCGACTGTAAAGACTTATTAAGACTTGATCACAAGGAAATGACTCGATTTTTGTTAAGTGGGCAAAATATTTGGACGGACACTTACTAAATAAAATATATGGGTGACAAATAATCACATGAAAAGATGCCTAACATCAGTAGTTATTAGGAAAATGCAAATAAAAACCACAGTGAGGTATCACTGCTCACCTCTCAGAATAGCTAAAATTAAGGCTACTATTCTAAAAGTTGGCAACAATGTGAAGTAAGTGGAACTCTCATATACCGCCAGTGGGAATGTAAAACACAGCCACCATTTTGGAAAACACATTGGAAATTACTTAAAAAGTTAAATATATAACTGCCTGTCATATGATCAAGCCATCCCAAACCAAGGTATTTACCAAAGAGAAATGAAAGCATATGTTCATACAAAGACTTATACACGTTTCTAGTTTTGTTTCTAATAGTTAAAAACTGTCCATCAACAGATGGAAACAACTGTCCATCAATAGATGAATGGATGTCCATCAACAGAAGAATAAACAAACGTCAGTATATCCATACAATGGAATGCTACTTAGCAATGTAAAAGACATTAACTATTGACACATGCCACAATTTCAGTAAGTCTCAGAATAATTACGCTGAGTGAAGGAAGCCCAACAAGAAGTGTATACTCCAGCATTGCATGAGAGTAAAACTCTGCAAGATACTAACTAATCTATGGTGACAGGAAGCAAATGAACGCTTGGGAATTGGGGGAGGGGGGATGGTATGAGAAGGTTACTCTGGGACATGAGGGACTTTTAGGTGCTATGGATGCATTCACTATCTCGATTGTACTGTTTCATGGGTATATATAGCTGTCAAAAGTTTTCAAATTGTATATTTTATGTGTAGTCTATTGTGTCAGTTTTTCTTCAATAAAGTTGCTTTTTAAAAACAAGAAGCAGCAGAAACCAGGGCTCATCTTTTTCACTTCTACATTCTATCCAGAACTGGACACCCCTGCCAAGAGGGATCAAGGGCATGTACTTCTAGAAATGCAGCTGACACAGGAGCCACTTCCACTCTGGGCTGGGCCTCCAGCAGTGCACTCTGTACACCAGCCTTAAATCCGAGTCCTGTCACACTTCTGTCAGTCTTGTTCTTCATTGTCCCATCCCAGCCCTGTCCTCAAAGCCTTGGGGCTATTCCTATTGCCTTTAACACTTCCCACCCACAAGGCTGTGTGGTCCTGACTCAGCAGAGAGATCATGAGAGACAGCTGAAGTAAGAGGAATCATCTGGACTCATCTGCAGCCACCCTCTTCCCAACCACCACAAGGAATAATGGGCACAGGAAGCTTTGGGGCTGTGGCTCTTGGGCAGAGTTACGCAAACCCAGTTGGCAGCAAACACGGCTTTTGTTCAAATAATTTTTTTTTCAAAAATCAGCCCTGTTGTAAACAATTCAGGATGTTTTCACTCTTGGGAAACTATGTATATGGATTCAGAAACTGCCTCCCTAAAATGAACTCACTGTAATGGGGTAAACCACTGGAACAGGACCACCATGCTAGAGAGTGGTTTGCTACTTACTCAATGAAAGCATGAATGGACCAAAGTCTCAAGATTTTTTTTAAAAAAAAAAAAACAACCCAGCTTAAAATAGCCTTCTAGACTTCATTTTAATGGAGTCCCTGTCTATTCAGGGACTTTCATAAATAACCCCACAATTAATGACGTGTTTATCAGAAAAGCCACTCACCTGAAAATATGCAGTGGTTGATGTCCTCTCCGGGTATGTTTATTTAGAAAGAAAGACGTCCTAAGGATAAAAATAGAGCAGCAGCACTCAACTAAATTTGCAGCCAGTTTCCCCAGGAGCCTCAGGTATAACCTATTTGGAGGAGAGTTCAATCTGAGGTGATAGAGGAATCTTAGCTTAAACAGTTCACAACTGTTTTTGTTTTTAATCAAAGAAAACTTTCTCTCTTGTAATGCTATTGTTGGAAGACAAACACAGCACCTAATAAGTGGACCTTCTCTTATCAGATGTATTTTTATGTGGCATCATATCTAGAGCGTAGCATGTGATTATTAGGTTGGTGCAAAATTAATTGCGGTTTTCACCATCACTTTCAGTGGTGAAACTGAAATTAGCTTTTGCATGAACCTAATACATGGGGTTAATGTACTGAGTGGGGCCTTAAATCAGATCCTGTCACACTTCTGTCAGAGACATTTCCATTATTTCTCATTGCATTTAGAATGGAATCAAAATGCCTAAGTGGGACCTATTGGGCCTCAGTGGGACCTGACCTGGTCCCAACCCACCTCATCCCTGTGTTCAGACACACCTGTTTTCTTTCAGATTCTCACACAGCCCAAGATCTTTCCCCAACCCCAGTCCTTGGCCATGCTCTTCCTTATTGTCCCTCTTTTTTCTCAAGGCCAGCTCATCTCATCTCCTGCATCTTGGCTGGAAAGTCACCTATGAAGCCATTCCTTTTCCATCTTCTTGTCACTGTCCTCCTCCTCTTTAATTCTTTCACAGCACACATTATAGCCAAGCTCTGGAGATGTTTAAAGGGGTCTCTTTCATTAAAGTGTGAGTTCTGTGAGGTCAGGAACTGTATTTATTTATTCATTCTTTTATTCTCAATGGAAAGTATCCGTTGTGTATCTGAAATGCCCAGAAGTGTTTTAGATTTTTTGTTTTCCAAATTTTGGAATATTTGCATCATGCCTGGGTTGAGCATCCCAAATCCAATGTCCTGAAACCCACAATGTCCCAGTAAGCATTTCCTTTGAGCATTGTGTTGGCACTCAAACAATGTCAGATTTGGGAACATTTCAGCTATCAGATTCTTGGCTTTGGGGTACTCAACGTGTATAGGTACTGGCATATAGTAGATGCTCAATAATTAATTGTTAAATATTAAATGAATAATTCTTCATATTCTAATTCATTTCTACCACCCTTTCACCCTACCCCAAACTCCAAAGCCCAATTCAAGCATCCTTCCCCATTCATATCTTCATTCCTCCTGTTTCCATGAAATTTTCTCTGCACTTTGCATTTTTTCAGCATTCAAAGACAAACCATGGGAAGTGCCAGAGACATGCCTGGAACATAGCAAGTGCTCTATAAATGCAGCCACGTTAGTAATGCCAGGGTCACTTCCAGTGTATTCCTACAGCTGTGTTTCCTGGACATCAGTTTTTACCTTACTGTCTTCCCAATTTTTCATGTAGCCACAATACCATCAAATTTACTGTGCTACTTTTGATATAAATTATTTCTGTCATAATGTCTTTCTTCCTATATAAATGTATTTCTAGGGAAGATTATAAAAATTAAAACTCATTTCACTGACCATAAAAGGGAACAATAGTGGGTGGGGAGCTGGGGAAGGATAGCCTGAGGAGAAATGCCAAATGTGGGTGAAGGGGAGGAAGGCAGCAAAACACACTGCCATATGTGTACCTATGCAACTATCTTGCACGTTCTGCACATGTACCCCAAAACCTAAAATGCAATAAAAATTTTAAATAAATAAAATAAACTAATGGGCTATTTTCTTCTGTTTTCTTTTCTTTTCTTTTTTTTTTTTCCTTTTGTGAGATGGAGTCTCACTCTATCACCCAGGGCTAGAATGCAGTGGGGCGATCTTGGTTCACTGCAACCTCTGCCTCCTAGGTTCTAAGGTATTCCCCTGTCTCAGTCTTCCCAGTAGCTGGGATTACAGGTGTGTGCCACCATGCACGAGCTTTTTTCCTGTTTTTGTATTTTTAGTAGAGACGGAGTTTCACCATGTTGACCAGGCTAGTCTTGAACTCATGACCTCAAGTGATCTGCCTGCCTCAGCCTTCCAAAATAATGGGATTACAGGAGCAAGCCATTGTACCTGGCCTGTTTTCTCTTTTTAAGGGAGATTAACTACTGTTAGGGATATGACACTATTCTGAGTCTTTCTCTATGACAATCAGAAGGACTGAAAATTTTTGAATGACTTCCTCACTCCATGCATCATTAGTATAAAGCCATGACTACGTCCATCTAAAATCATCCCACATATTACTATTCAGACCTTTTTGTCCTATTGTGTTGTTACTAATACTTTTCACTTGGCATTTATTATTCTCTACCTGGATTGGCTAATTACATGTTTGTATCTCATCTCACTATCTTATTCCTCTTTATATCTTTAAGGGTTCATGGGTCAATACCTTGGACAGAATATATGTTCAATGCAATTTAAGTTGACTCTAATACTTATGGTTTCAAACCAACTTGGTCAAAACTTCAAAATATTTTTCCAAACTTCAAAATAATTTTAAAAGAGATACATTGAGAGACTGTATTCAGAAGTCCTTCTAATTTCTCTTTCCCTCTGCCCTTCTGATTTTCTGTAGATATGTACCTAAACCATCTCCTCCAGGCCACTATGATTAAATGTCATGTATCAACTAGGAAAAGGGCCTAGTATAAGAAATGTATTTCTTACAGGTCTGCATACACCTGAAACAAACCCTCTAATTTATAAGTGAAATAAAAGCCAAATAAAACCAGAAAAGAACTGAATGTCTGATTTATTTTATTTAAGATTGGTTTATAAGGCTTAAATATATCTGTCATAGTTAACAGTTAACAACAAATAAGGGCAACTTTACAAAATCAGTGTTTTCATACAGTACAGGACTAAATGTGGCAACTGTGCATTGGAAAATTAATATTTCCTCAATGCAAATATTAAATCTGCAGCACCATTTAGAAGCTTCCACTAAAAACTCAAGCTGCAGTATTTATTACAAGCTCTACTCAGAACACAAGGCTACCTAAATCAAGCATTAGAGAAAAACACTGGAGTCATTCAGGCATAATATGTCAGATTTGGTACAGGATTAACATACTAACATTTTTAATGTCCTGGTTTCAAATTAATAAATACAAAAACAATATAAAAATATACAACCAGTTGATAAGACTGTACTGCAGATGCTCAGAAAGTTAAATCTCGCTCTCATATGTATGCAGGTATGTCTTGAGTGTCAGAATTTCTGGGTAGCTGCGGCTGGTCTTTCGGAAGAAGTCCAGACTGGTGAGATGTTCGATGTCACGCACCCGAGCTGTGTGCATCTTCATGAGTTCTTCTACCCATTTCGACTCATCCTCTGAGTTCTGCAATGGAAATACAACAAAATCAGAATCAGAATTTTCCAGAGGAGTTTCTCCAGATAGTTTACTCCAAGTCCACAAATGACCTCTGTGCACTCTTGCACACAGAGCCAATGCATGTTGATCCTTCCTGGCGTCCCTGCCACTCTACCGCATTCCTATTGGTAATGTGCCACAAATACCTGCCCTTGGCCGTAAACATTTTCAACAGCAATTAACTGTACCAAATAAACGAGACGTGTGGTGTCAGAGGGCATTTGACTCAATGGGTTCTCAGAACATAAATCAAAATTCGGAAAACCAAAGGCCCTAGAGAATTCAGTAATTTGTTTCTTTTCCAAGCTGTCCAATTGCAATATTGAGCACAGAATACAAGTAATTTGGAATACGCTTCTGCTTCCCAAGGAAAGTGAAGAACTTAAGCCTAATGCACAAAATTGTGTGTGTGCATTCCTAGTTTTTCAAAAGAAACTGCTACATCAACTACATCATCTACTCATATGCATGAATTGCTATTTGCAAAATGAGGTCAACTCGAAGCTGCTCAGTGGATACATCTGGCACTTTGGAGCCCAAGAGGCCAGAGTTGGAAATGAGGCTCTACTATTTCTTGGCTATGAAACCTTGGTCAAGCTACTTGACTTCTTGAGGACTCAGTTTCTTCCTTGGTTCACAAGGATAATAATGGTTACTTCTGCAGCTCCCTGGGAGGTAGAAAGGAGAAGAAGGAAGAAGGGGTGGGGGAGGTAAAGTAAGGAAACACGGAAG
This sequence comes from Saguinus oedipus, assembly GCA_031835075.1. Taxonomy (NCBI): domain Eukaryota; kingdom Metazoa; phylum Chordata; class Mammalia; order Primates; family Cebidae; genus Saguinus; species Saguinus oedipus. Next base: position 63,486,305 of record CM063181.1, on the reverse strand, counting down.
AAAGGAAGTGAATCTCTATCTGTCTTAGCTGCTTGCCAAAAACTGCCCCATTGACACAAGTTCCAGATGAAAGATATTCAAATGTCCTACATCAAACAACTTACTTCATGTCTAACTTGAAACTAAAAGGTAATTCCAGCAAAGCAGTTCTTTGCATCTCAAAAATAGCTTCTTTCATTTTTGTGGGAAATTGAGGGAAAGAGTGAAATCTGCGAGCCCTGTGAATATGGAGCAGTGTCGACTTTCGTTAGTAGACATAGAGCCAGGAGGGCCTTTGCAAGTAATTCCGTTCACAAACACCCCTGGAATTGCAATGGCTTCCCAGAGCCCTTCTACGGGTTGCAGGGTGGCTGCCTGTCCCAGGGCTGAGAATATTCAGACATGCCCTCATCCAACACTTTGCCACTAGTGGTCTCAATGAACTATCCACCAAAGCCCAAGAACCTGCAACGGGCTTTCTCGGAAAGCTCCAACCCACAGACCTGGACAGGGAACTGCAGCAGCTTATGCCAGGGCTAAATATGTTCCAGGAGGGTGTTGGTTCAGGAAATTGATTCCTGGTCATCCCAGGAAAAATGAAAGAAGGGGAAGAAATTGCTTTGCAGGGTGGGGAAGTAAGGATTTTAACCTTCACGTCCCACCCTCCTAACCCAACCTAACCAAGATCTCTGCGATTCACAGGAAAGGAAAGACCTAAATATAACTCTACCCACAATGGTACTGACCAATCCTCAGTGTGACCCTATAATTAACGAAGTAGGAGGTCTCCCGATGGGTCAGGACCCCCTCAGACTAAGTAGGGCAAGTATGAGCATGTATTTTGAGAGAATTTTCATATTCAGCTCATTTGTTCGATTTTTCAATGGTCAGTCAGTCCAATTTTTTGCAGTCATTTGTAAATGCAGTCATTTGAATGTGTGGACAGGGGTGAAAAGGTTTTCCCTAATTTAAATAATGGCTAGCTGGGATTATAAGGATTCTGAAAAAACATCTGTCTTTTGCTATTTCTTTCCTTGGGAAATGATATGCCAATTTCATTGGAGAGGCAGTCTCTTCTGGTCCTCACACCCTGAAATCTATCAACATTAGGAAATACTGGCTATGTTGCACGTGAAGAAAATATCCTCTGCCTTGATGTTAGCTGGCAGTCCACAGAAGTATTTCCTGATGAAGACTGTTCTGCAAGATGCAAAACTAATACAATTCAAGTAAAAGTTCACGTGCAGCAAGGTAGGAAGGACAGGAAAGACTTTAAAAATAAATCATTTAGAATATTCATGCAAACAAAAGCAAAAACCCCATAAGCTTGCTTGTCTTCCTCATTATGGATATTTATTCTTCATCTGTCTTTTCTCCCTTTCTCCCCAGGTTTGTGAATTCAAGCCCCAGCAATTTTAAGGTAAAATTCACAGCAAGGACAGATGTCTATGTGAACAGGTGAGCCTTCAATGAGAGGCATGCTGGCCATGAACTCTGCAAGAAACATCTCCAAACTGTGCAGAGTAGGGAACCAGTAGGGAGAGGAAAACCTGTGAGGATTTCAGAGGATTTCATTTTTCAGATATAAAATTTAGATCAATTCCAGAACATCCTTTGCACAGAGTTTACAGCAGCATTATAAAAACTCCCCATCACCAAATTCCTCTAATGATAGAACTTGAAGATGTATTCCTCAGGAATCTAAGTATACTTTAAATGGCCTACGATATACATAAAATTTCTTTGTAGTCTTTTCTTTATCTTTGAACTGCATGGCAATTTTTAATTTTACCCGATAATACAACTGTTTAATATTTTGCAAGAATGTCACCTCCCAGAAGTTTGTAATAAAAATGAAGTGCAGAGAATGTATACCACGTTGTATGGAGGCATTACATCCACCTGGTACCCTTGTGGTTACAAACAACCAAAACTGAGAAGGTCAAGCCAGTAAGTTGATAACAGCTTGTCTCTCAATTGCAGTTTCCACAGTTCTCCCCACCCGTTCCATCATTTATAAAACCCTACAGATCCTTCAAGTATAATACTGTTGTCTTCCATCCTTCTTTTTAAATCTCCAAGGCCACAGTCCCAGTTCAAGTTCTCTTGCCTCACTCCTGTGAATCTTGCCAAAGCCCTTCGAGCACCATGTTCAGCCTCCTCCATTTCATACTCATCTTCCTAAAGCAAAGCCTAAAATGTTGCTCTTCCTACTAAACATTTTCCTTGGGTACCTAATGCCTGAAAAGTAAGAAAAAGTTCCTAAAGTTCCAAGTTTGTACTAAGGAAATCTGATAAACTGGAAAGAGGATGGGCTCTTGGAGTCAGAGGCCTTAAATCTGAACCTCTGCTCTTCTACTGACTAACCAAGTAACCACACAACACAATTTTCCCTTATTAGCTACAGGTTCCTCAACAGTTAACAAAGGGCAGGGGAGAGATCATGTATATACACATTTGCCTCGTACTGTGATTATATGATTAGAAATAATACATTAGAGGACCTGCACAGAGACTGGATCACAACATGTACTCAATACACGGTAACAACCACGACTACTGCTGCTACTATTATGACTACAACTGTCACTGCAGCTACTTCTACTTTTCTAAAAATTTGATTCCAATCAACTTTTAAAATCTTTTCTCCCACTATTGGCCCTCATTTACAATCTTCAGGCAAAACTTAACTCACTTTCTGGGATATATTTAAAATTTCTTATTTTCTTCTGCATTCATAGCCTCAATGTTCACCCATAACTAAAGTAATAGATCAAAAACTATCTTGCCCACGAAGCTGATCATCTCTATTGAAGCTATTCGTACGGCTTCCTGCCCTTCAGTGTTTCCATTTCCATATCTGTTTTATTTGTTGACCCACTCTGAAGGCTGCCTAGGAATAGTGACTATGTCTAATATACTGTTGTTTCTCCTAGAGCACCTTATACGCTTAGGAATTTGAGTCGTACTTGTTGACTAAAGGTTATCTTCTGTATATTACATCTCTACTCCTTCTATTATGTAAAACAAAAGCATAGACTATTACTTCCAAAATCAACCTTTGAGCACAAACTTAACCACATTAAAAGGACCTGAAGATTTTTTTATTTGTCCCTCAGTGCCAAGTTAGTGTGGGGCCAGAAGCATATAGCATGGCTCCTATCTTTCTCCCTAGTGTTTTCATGATGTCATCTTGTATCCCAGCTGTCCCTCCGGAGGAAGAGTAAATCAGGAGTCATCTGTGGTATCTGAGAAAAGAATGACTGTTACACCACCATCATAACTAGTAGCAAACCTGATTAGTAAGGTATAGATTTCTCTCTTGCTCGCTCTTGCTGTGTGTGTGTGTGCATTAAAAAGTTTTTTTATGGGCTGGGCACAGTGGCTCATGCCTGTAATACCAGCACTTTGGGAAGCTGAGGCAAGTGGATCACCTGAGGTGAGAAGTTCAAGACCAGCCTGACCAACATGGTGAAACCCCGTCTCTACTAAAATTCCAAAAATTAGCTGGGCATGGTGGTGCTTGCCTGTAATCCCAGCTACTTGGGAGGCTGAGGCAGGAAAATTACTTGAATCCAGGAGGTGGAGGTTACAGTAAGTCAAGATTGCACCACTGCACTCCAGTCTGGGCAACAGAGCAAAACTCCATCTCAAAAAAAAAAAAAAAGTTTTTAATATGGAAATTTTCAAACATCTAGAAAAGTAAAGAGAGTAATATAAACGTCTATGACCTCTTACCAAGTTTCAACAATTATCAACATTTTGCTAGTTTCCACTTTCTTTTCATAAAATTTTGCCATTCTCCACTTTCGTTTGCAAAATGAAAAACATTTGGACACTTAATTCTCAGAATTGCACACATTTATAGAATGATGTTAAATGCACACACACATTGAAACATAAAAAACCAATAGAAGACAAAATTCCTATGTGCTAAGCAAAGTTCTGTTTGGCTCCTTTCTTTCTTCTGTTTAGGGCTAATGCTTTATAGTAAGTGTGTTCCAGTTCAATAATGGAAATATAAAGTAAGAAACAAAGGTGAAGTATGGAAGCAAATCCTAAAAGACTCTCTGTAAACTCACATTGCAGCTCTCATCGTTGTCAGGCCGGTGAGGCAAGATGAAGGAGGACACAGAGAGAGGGCCGTCACACTTGTCGGCAGGCTGAGTGAAATCCAGACAGCTGGTGATGATGCTGTAGTAGTGAGTTGGAACAGGAATGGAACTGCCTTCCACGTACCTGAAACAGGAAGGTAAAACTAAGTCACAGTTGATGAGTTGATGTTGAAGCTTCCTTTTTTAAATGATGACCAATGAATATTGCTTAAGTCACTAAAAATTAACGCCCATTCAGTTGAATCATTTTTCACTTCTAAGCACTAGCCCACTTCTATGTCTTTGAAGATAATGTTTTCTTTGCCTGGAATCCTCTCGCTCCTCAACCTGGCAGAGTGAGAAAGACATTCCAGGCAAAAAAAAAAATGGGTTGATCTAAGAATTGGAGATAGGTAGTGGTGCATAGATCAATGCAGTAGAAATGAAAGGCTAAAGGAGTCAATAAAAGCCAAATTACGGTGGGTTCTGAATGCTAGGATGTGGATTGGGGCATTATTACTTAGGTAGAAATGATCCATTGAAGGTTTTTGTGCTGAGTGTCATTCATTATTAGATCCATGTTTCAGGAAGATAACTTTCCTAGAGTTGTGTAAAATGGACCAGAAGTAAGAGACATTAGAGCTAGGAGAATAATGACCCTTTCAAGCTACAATAAGATGCAGAACTTAATACAAAGAACTCATTTACCAAAGGAAGTACTAAGGACTGAGTGCTAGTGATGGACCTAGAGGTATAAAAATGTTTTCCAGCAGAGAGAAGTACAGAAATTCATCACTCCTTGCCTGGTTTTCTATTATCTTAATTTTATTTGTTTTCTAAATATCAGTATTATGATTGAACTAACTTAATTTTGGCTAATAACAGTGATCAGCTATAAAATAAATGGGTAGTTTAGACAAAATTTCTCTTCTGAATGACTAGAAAAGAAGATAATTTCTATCTTATTATTCATGTGTATTTATAAAATAGCAATTTATTCTGTAATTATCTCTAACTCACAATTAAACCCTCTCTTATATGCTGGGCTGCTCTCTGTTTCATGCTTGTAAAAAATTAAATAACAACATTCTGAATTTGCCAACAAATTCAGATGTTGTTATTTAATTTTACACAACCAAAATACATCCCAATCACCAGAAATCTTGCCTTCTCCACTAGACTGTGGGTCCCTTATGAGCATAGAGAATGGCTTTTATATGCCCAACAGCACCAAAGAGACAGAGATAACCAGATTCAATCCAAATCCATAAGCACTTTCCTATTGAGATGTACTGACTCAGGAAATCTAAGTGATTACATAAGTCCCTCCCAAAGAATGAAGATAAGTGGGAATGATCATCTTCCCATTGAAGAGTTGTTGAAGAAGATATGACAAAAAATTAAATCTTTTGATACATTTTCTTTCATAGAATGGAAAAGTGCATTTATTTACCACAAAACCCAAAATTCCATTTCAATCACCAATGCTCATTTAATCAAAAGAATTGAAAAATTCAAGCTGGGTGCAGTGATTCGCACCTGTAATCCCAGCACTTTGGGAGGCCAAAGCAGGTAGATGGCTTGAGATCAGGAGTTCAAGACCAGCCTGACCAACATGGTGAAATCCCATCTCTACTAAAAATATAAAAATTAGCTGGGCATAGTGGTGGGTACCTGTAAACCCAGTTACTTAGGAGGCTGAGGAAGGAGAATCACTTGAACCCAGGAGACAGAGGTTACAGTGAGCCAAGATCACGCCACTGCACGCCAGCCTTGGTGACAGAGCAAGACTCCGTCTCAAATAAAAAAAAAAAAAAAAAAGAATTGAAAATTCAAAAGGAGATTCAAAGAGGAAAAGATTTAAGAGGCATCATCTCTTCTCCAGCACATGAATATCTGAAAAACCCCTTGAGTGAGAACTTGGGAATTAAGAATCACACACTGAGTAGAAATGAAAGGCTTACTGTTTGATTTTGTCCTCTGTGTCACGTAAGCCATCGTAGTCATAGTCAAAGATTGGCCCACTTATCACGTTAACTCCATTTCTTTCTGAAGCATATTTCTTCACCAATACCCTTTGGAAATAATTCCAGACTCCTGTGCAAAGACAAAAATCAATTCTTCATGAAGGAAACTCCTTACTCTGGCCAAATTCTCTCTAGGATGCATGCTACCAGCCAAATGTCACAAGCCAAGAGACAAGAGACTTGTCGTGATTCATGAGACGAATCCATTCTATGGCATCACGTGTGTGTGTGTGTGTGTGTGTGTGTGTGTGTGTGTGTGTGTGTGTGTCATTTACAAATCAGCAAAGGCAACAATGTAGAGCTACAAGACAGATGGTAGGGGAGTTTAACCCAGTCCAGTAAGTCAGGAAAAGATTCCCAGATGAAGAGGTTCCCAAGCTGAGGTCCAAAACATGAATAAGTAGGTGGTATTTCTCAGGCAAAACATGCCAGGCAGAGGGAACAGAATGTGCAAAACAGGAAGCATGGTGTTTCAGAGTAATGAAAATAAGAGTTTACTCTATCTTCTTGTCCTTCATGATGTCATCAATATGGTAGTTTCCCAGGTTCAAGCTTCACCCCTGACCTTTCCCAGAGCTCTAGACATATTATCCAACTACATACCTCCTAATGCACTGGAATACCTAATATTCATGTCAAGCAAAACATTATCCAAACAGAATTCTTAATGTTCCTTCCTAAACCTGCCCGAACCCTCGCCTTCTCCATCATAATCAATAGCTCTGGCACTCACCCAGATATTTAGGCCAAAAGCCTCAGAGTCGTCTTTGTTTTCTCTCCTTGCAACAGACACATGTGAACCACTTCTGTCAGTGCTGTCACCAAAGTATACCCCAATCATCCCAAATCTGACCACCTCTCATCTTTTCACTGCTTTTATCCTGGTCTAACTTATCATCCTCTCTGAAGTGAACTATCACAGCACAAAAGACTACTCCCCGGGCTCCCGATGAAACACTTACTTCCCTTGTACCTTGTAGCCCACTCCCCCATATAGAACTGATGGATCCTTTTAGACCATAAGTCAGGTCATCTCTTTCTCTTACACACACACACACACACACACACACACACACACACACACACACACACATAGACACACACACCACCCATTTGTAATTAGAATGAAAGCCTACTCCCCACCATAGTCTCTGCCTGCCTCTGTGACACTTTACTTCCTCCCCCTTTCTCTGTCAGGCGCAAGGCTTTCTTCCTGTCCCCTAACCTTGCCAAACTTATTTCAGGCTAAGCTTTTGCCCTTGCTCTTTTCTTTCCCTGAAAAACTCATTCCCTGATCTGTGCATGTTGAGTTTCTCCTCTATAATTCATTTCTCACTTTCACGGTCATCCTCTGCAGAGAACTGCTTGTCCCTCTGCCACTAACTTACATAATGGCCAACGAGAGGGGCAGAATGGAAATGGAGAAAAACAAGAGAATAACAGAAGAAGACAGGATAGGCAAGCCGTGGGCTGGTTCTGAAACATGAGATCCAATTCGCCATGCTCTCTTCAACATGGAGGTCAGGAGGTTCTAGCTCTTGGCCCCTCCCTTCTCCCCTTATTAAAAAGCATCTGGCCATCCTTCTCATAGTGCTTCAATTGCTCTGCATGCCTCCTGAAACTCTGAATGGCAGAGCAGCCCGCAAGAGCCAAAATACCTTAGATAATTATTTGCAGTCGAGAAAGAAGCCAAATGCTAAGAAAGGAGCTCAAATGTTCACTTAAACATTAAGAAAAAGTGGAGAAGGAGAGAAGTAAAGAAATAACAATGAGAACAGTCAAAAGGCCAGGCCCGCAGAAATGTGGCATGTAAAGAAACCGCCCCCCTCGTGGAGAACAGCAAGCTCTCTGTGAAAGGCTTTCTCCACACCAGCCTCAGGGTGGTACCATGTGCTGCCTTGATTACCATTTGGTCAAAAAACACTTCAATAAAGAATAAAGAAATCCAGGAAACCCCGATTTACGGAAACTAAATGAAGCTGCATTCTATGTAATATTGTGATAAATGTTAACTATGTGAGTTTCTGATATGTTTCTCAGTTGGGTCTAAGAACAAATCAAGAAACCTTTTAAAAGCAGACTTTAATTTTTCACTCATAAGCAATAAATTCTATCCTTGAATAAACCTTTATTTACTAACTAGGACATCAAATGAACTTATTTGTCTCTAAACCGTGTCTCTAAACCAGTATTAAGATGCAGAGGCCTGCCACTGTAGTCGACACTCTACAATCGCCCATTCCTATTTTGAGACTCCTTTTCAGCCCTGACAGTCCTGTAACACAGCCTAAACCTCCTCCAGCAAGTTGAAGCACATAGAGGTGCTTCCTTTTCCTACCTCTCCCATAACAATATAAGGTCTGTTCACTACAAATGTACTGGAAAATGGTAACAGCTACTTCATAATGCTGACTCTATCTTTGAACACACGGATAGATAAAAGGATGGATGGATGGATGGACGGATGGATGGATGGATGGATGGATGGAGACACAAATGAATAGTTAAAGAAATATGAATTGCTTTGGCCATTGGATATAAGTCAAAAATCCATATAGACCTTAGAGGCCATGCAATCAAATCTCTTAATTTTATAAATGAGAAGTTTAATGACATTTCTATGATCATACAGCCTATGGTCACACTCCAGGGACTTGGTATTTTGGGCCCAAGCTCATTGTGCCTATACAATTCTTTACTTCACTAGCATCCACAAATATATATATGTCAGGTACAAAGAAATTACAAATGTTCAAAGAAACCAAAATAATAATTGGTATAGCACTAAAACCGTCTGAAATAAATACTCTGATGATTCAGAAGACACTTTCGGCTCTTACTGGGTTTCAGGGTCAACATTCAGAATATGTCATCACCCCAAGAGGAAGAGGTGCCACTGGCTTTTACTGTAATGCTGAACAAATAAATATAGATGCTATTAAATATCAAGTGGCCTTCAAAATACAGTGAAGACCCTTTTTAACCATTAAAACAATAAGCATTGAAATAAAAATAACAACCCGATTACAAGAAAAACACAAACTTGGGTTAGTTCAGTTTCTACCATGTATGACCTGTGGTCACTTTTTGTTATATCAATTTTTTAATTATAAACCAGGGATAAACTACCAGCCAACCACCCTCACAGATTCAAATGTTGGATCAACAGTCAGAAGTTTACATGAAAGGTCCTCAAAAATTATAAAGGCTAAACACATGAAAAGTATTCTTATTAAAATTAACATAGAGGTAGAAAAGGTAAGGGGTAAATTTAGAAATGTTTATTTTCGTAAATAACAGTGTATCAGGTAAATACTGGACTTACGTTTGAAAGCAGGATACATTGGAACCATATTGGTTACAAGGAATGCATCATATTTAGCCTCTGGTGAAGAGCTCAGATCTAAACATTAGGAAAACAAATAGTATATATTGCTTACCAAAATCTACATCAGTTAAAAAAAAAAAAAAGGAATTTTCTTAAATGGTCCAAACAACATGAAGTAAATGAATCTATCCCTACTCCTAACTGCTTTATACAACATCTTCTTACTCCCCTCCCACTCAATCTCTTCTTCACTCAATAGCTCTCTCCCAAAAGCCATTTACAATGTTTTTTCTTACTATCCACTTCTTGAGCCTACCAACATTATTTTTAAAAATTCTTTGATTTCATTAGTGCCATTTAGAATTAAAAAACAGTCATAAAGATAATGAGAGATGGTTTAAGGGCTTCAGATTTTTTTTTTTTTCTTTTTTTGAGATGGAATCTTGCTCTGTCACCCAGGCTGAAGTGCAGTGGCCTGATCACAGCTCACTGTAGCCTCAAACCCCCAGATTCAACAGATCCTCCCACCTCAGCCTCCAGACTATCACGGACTGTGGCATGTGCCACCATGATCAGCTAATTTTTAAATTTTTCTATAGAGACAAGGTCTTGCTATGTTATCCAGGCTCATCTCGAACTCCTGGACTCAGGCAACCCTCCCACCTTGGCCTCCCAAAGTGCTGGGATTACTTTGGGATTACAGTGGTGGCTCACACCTGACCTCAGGTAACCTTAAGAGATCCCCTCTATAGTTTATATAAAGGAGTAGTGTCTTAATGATTCACTGTTTCCTTTTCAGACTGTCATTTAATTATGTAAGGGGGGACACAGAAGATTACCTTTCATATTAGAATTCCCCTGGAGAACTGGATTTTTTGAAAGCTAGTCACTTTTTGGCTGATTTTGGAAGGATCCCATAAAAGTTCATTTCTGTAATCTTTTGAGTACCCTCTCTTGCAGAAAACCCAAGCCACTGAAATTCTAAATACCAAGAATGCACAGCATAACATCCCTCTAGAAGCATCAGATATTCATACTCTGTAACTTACAAGGAGGAAAGAGGAATCCATAGGACATCTGCTTGTCATTTTTGTAGGCCAAACAGTTCTGACTGAAACTTGGAGAAACACGGACATCAGGCCGGACACAACTGGTCAGATGCTCGGGAATAGCAGAGACCTCAGCCTGCATGAGAGTCAGAGGCACTCAGCAATGCCGTGGCTCTGTTATGAACAGCCGAAATCAAACACCCTCTGGCTTCTCCTATAGCTTGTATTCTGATAGCCTGACTCCTTTTTTTTTTTCATCTTTGATAGCCTGACTTCTTTTTAAAAGCCCTTAGTTTTAAGTACAGTAAGCCACGAATTTTCAAACTTTTTAATTGACAGAGCTATCTTTATCAAAGTCTTAAATAAAACAATATAGAAAGCAGAACATAAAGTAGAAATCCTACTGTTGAAATAATAAATAGGATATCATGGAAGATAATTTATAAAATAACACCCTTAGAAATAATATAGACGTACCTCCTCTAAATTGACTATTTATCTGTGTGTGTGTGTGTGTGTGTGTGTGTGTGTGTGTGTACAGAATATACAAGAACATAATATGTGCACACACTACAAATTAGCAATAAATTGTATTTGGGGCAGTAGAAGTATTCTCTTCCTTTGTATTAAAAAATTTAAAATATGCCTCAACTGCCAAATAACATTTTCTAATACCTGATATATATATATAATATATATATTATATTATAATATCAATTATATAATATAATTGATATTATATATATTATATATATAATAAATATATATATAATATATATTATATATATAATGCCTGTAATCTCAGCACTTTGGAGGCTGAGACAAGTAGATCACCTGAAGTCAGGAGTTCGAGACCAGCCTAACCAACATGGCGAAACACTGTCTCTACTAAAAATACAAAAATTGGCCAGGTATAGTGGCATAAGCCTGTAATTCCAGCTACGTGGGAGGCTGAGACAAGAGAATCACTTCAACCCAGGAAGCGGAGGTTACAGAGAGCTGAGATCATGCCACTGCACTCCAGCCTGGGAGACAGAGCAAGACTCGGTCTCAAAAAGAAAATAAAAAACCAGACGCTGATAGCAGGGGAAGGTTGGAGGTGGGGTGCATATGTGGGAACTCTGCACTTTCCACTCAATCGTGCTGGGAAATAAAATTTGCTCTTAAAAAATAAGGTCTATTAAAATAAACAAACAAACCTTGGCAGTTTCGGTAACTATTGGGCAATGACTTAAGCGGAGTGAAAGAAAATGAAAGAATTAGCAATCTCCCTTTAATGTTTAACATATTCCCATGGAATTACCAGAACATTGAATAAAGACTTATTCCAAATATCTTACAATAAATCCAACATAGGATTTATTTCATTAAGAAAAAATAAAATATTTTCTAAGACAAAATTCTGTGAAGCAAGAAATCACTGTATTGATGTGAGGACTGTAATAAAATAAAGAATATAAAATCCAGTTTTCTCAATGACCTGTTTGGAAACAGTATATGATGTCCAGAGTGGCATTAGGAATATTTCACTATAACCACTTTCAAAGTCAGTGTGATATAAAATATCATATCTCGTCCGAAACAGCACTGCAGGTCGCCCATAGAGGAGGTGTCTCTCTAAGAAAGAAAGAAAAAAACTGTTAGATGCGTATTAGATTTTACATCAAACGTTAAAGAAACATTGGAAGAGTCAAGTTACCTAAGATGTGCTGGCTAACTTATTAATATCGCACTTTCTCCTTAATTTAATCACATTAGTTTTTCTAACACTTTTCTGGTTAATCTGATCACCTAAGCAGGGGTCAAGCCTTACAGTTATCAAAACCATAATGTAAATGCTGTTTTATGTAATGCTTTTTTTAGTTATAAAGAATTTACAATTTGTATATAAATGAAACGTTATATAATTTTGAAATGACTCAGCTGAATGGAAAGCCAATAGGATTGGATTTTTGTAGAATTAATTATTTTGACCCCTGAAGAGGCTTATCAGGTTCACCAATGATTTAATTAAGAAGAAGGCACACTTTGATCATTATATGCAAACTGCAACTCAAATATGCATTCCTTCAGCATAAAAAGTGAGTAGTAATGAGCATTCAAAGTAAGCAGCTTTGTCATAGGGAGGAAAACTCTTTAGGTAAGAACTTAAAGGAACATGTATAGATTTTAAAAAGCGGGCATTCAAGATAGTCTTCTAAATACAGAAGAGGAAAGTTCATCAGTTATCAAAGAACTCAATTAAGACCCCAAGTGCAGATTCAGACCTCCAAAGGAAAGCTCTCTTCTTAGGAAAAAAAAGGTCTGAAATGTTACTCTTTGAGGAAGAAGACATGGGAGTTGAGTATGCAGATCTTTGCTCCACACTCTGCAATAAATATCTGAAGCTTGGTCTGCCCACTTTGGACAGGCTAAAGCCAAAACTTCCATAGATTCTTGGAAATCTGGGGCCCTACAGACCAAAATATTCAGAGGTTTAGGCAATTCACAATTCCTTGCATGGTAAATAAATAAGTAAACAAAAATTCTTATACTATTTTTTTCTACTAGAGAAAACCAGTTCTGAAAAACACTTATTAAATTATGTATACATGTTGCTTTAATTAGTCTTACCATTCTAAACTGCTGATTTGAGACAAAGCAGCCCACAGTATTACAACACAAGCCTGTTCCGGGGTAGTTTGTCTGCTCCAGCATTGCAGTAAGCGTAGAAGCCTTAGTTAAGCTGCCAAATTTGGGAACCCGCCCCTAAGGATTAGAACATAATCTGACAATATTAAATAAATGAAATATAATAAATAAAATGTCAGCAAATCATAACAGTAGTACTTGGGAGCAGTTAAACAACCCAGACTTTCCTTCAAAACTTAAACCAAACCTTTTCTAGGTTCAAAATTTCCATTAATGTTTTCCTTTTTGCTGTCTCTGAATTTCCTGGTTTCAGCTAGAAGCAGAAGTATCAAAATTCTTTGAGAAGCTATTCTCTTTTTATCATTCAAGTTTTCATGGTTACCACACACAGTCCTCTAGACTCAAATTCAAGCTTGGCATCTAATTGATTCCTTTAGGGGGACAACAAAATAGCAGCCATGTTCAGATAGACAATATCCCTCCCTAGAGCAACCAACAAACAAGAGTCTCAGACAATCTACAGTCTCTACAACTCTGGGTTTTCCTCTAAATCCTCCTCATTTCTATGAATTCAGTGTAACAGTCTATTCCAGAAAGGCTAATGTATTTGCAACACTCTGTTCATAATCGTTAGCAACATTACACTAATCATATATGTGATTTCCATTCTCTCTACCAGAAATAACGTCTCTAGTCTTGCCCATGTCTGTCGCCTATCTCCTTCCAAATTTATCCATTATTCATCATCAAACACTGAGCACCCTGGTTGTGTCAGACCTTGGGCTATAGAATGGAGGTACTGGGCAAAGATGATTAAGATAGAGCTCCTACCCTCAACGAGCTCACAAGTCAATGGGAGATACAAACATGGCACAAACAACAGATGCCATGTGGTCTGCCCATATCGAAAATAGCTACAGAGTATGATGGGAATGCAGAGGATGGCAAATGCTGGAAATAGGGTGGAGGTGGCATCAGCAAAGTCCTTTATGGAACATATGAAGTTAAACCAGGCTGGCCCCATGTCCCATTTTATGTCTGTTGCCCTGGTATAATTGTTAATAGGGTCCCTTCTTACTCTCAAAAGTGCATGATGAATATTTAGCCCTCATGGAAGAGACATGAAGAGGAAAGGGTGAGGTGAGGGGTCCAAGAGGGGCAGAGATATCTTAAGATTCATTTTCTCCTCCGAGCACAGTGGGTCATGCCTGTAATAATACCACTTTGGGAGGCCAAGGCGGGGAGATCGCCTCAGGTCAGGAGTTCAAGACCAGCCGGCCAGCATGGTGAAACCCCGTCTCTACTAAAAATACAAAAATTAGCCAGGCATGGTAGTGCATGCCTGTAATCCCAGCTACTTGTGTGTCTGAGACAGGAGAATCACTTGAACCTGGAGGCAGAGGTTGCAGTGCCAAGATCTTGCCACTGCAATCACAGCCTGAGTGACAGAGCAAGACTCCATCTCAAAAAAAAAAGATTCATTTTCTCCTGAAAAGTTACTTCAATAAAGCTTTTCCATCTCTACTCACTCTACTGCTCTACATATATAGACTCAACTGCTTCAGAAATTTGTGTTCCATAGCTTCCAAGTTATTGTCATAACTGCAGGTTTTGGTACACAGCTGTAACAAAAATATCACTATCTGACTGCCCTTTTCTCAATTGTTACTGAGCAAAAATAGCATAATAAGGGGAAAAAAATTCAGTGGTTTTTACAGCCTCCTAAAAAATCTAACCAAGGTCCCCAATGACCCAAAAAATCTACTTGGGTCTTCCTGGAGCTTAATAGTTTCATCTAAGAAAGAGAGGAAATAATCTCTTCAGTAAGAAACATACATTTTAAGGTCCAGAATAAAAATTTAGATTTTATTTTTTCAGTTTATCAAAGTATCAAAGAATCACAGGTTCAGAGTTATAGCTTGACTCTTCTAGTCTATAAGCCACAAAATGTAGTTGAATTGTGTTCTCTGCACACATTGAGATATTTATCTCGAGACCAGCAACCCTGGAGACTAGCCTGCAAGCCTCTGCTTTTGCAATGTTTCCAGGATTTCGCAAAGTGGATCTAGCATAACCTGGTCTTCCCAGCCTGGGAATTCCTGTCACGGAATTCCAGACAGAACCTTCATTCTACACTCCAGTTCTCTGTTTACAATAGTGTCTCCAGCAGTTTTGGTACACGCCAAGGTTCTCCTCCAGATACCACAGTTGGCGAAATACTGTGAGGCCAATCTTTTCAAGTGGTGTGGACTTAGCCAGCACTCATTCTTTTTGTCTCCCAAATTCAGGTCGCAGAGACTGGCATTTGTGTTCCTTTTCCCTACTCAGCTTCCTGATTCATATTCCCACAGATGAGCAGGCTGACTTGAGAGTCACATGAAAATCTCTCTTTAAAAAAAAAAAAAAAAAAAAAAATTCACTCTCACAATAATATGCTCTTAAATCTTACCACAAAATCTCTCCCCAAGATCTTTCCTTTTCCTGCAGACTTTCTCCTCTTTGCCTTACAAGTGCTTATTATCATTTGCTGCCATTTCAACCTCCTCTGAGATTTGATTCAAGGCCTCTCTTTAGTACCCTGTCCTTTCTTACCCCAACCCTGAAAACATTACGTTGTAATTTATCAACTGGATAAATCCTACAACAGAACAATAACTTTTCAAGGACATGAACTTCATCTGTTTTATTCACCACTGTATCCTCCATCTCCAACAATGCCAATCATATTTTATCTACATGGCAAACACTTGTTGATAAGTTAATGATATATGTATATATTTTTAAATCTTGGCTTTTGACATATGACCTATCTAATGTTACCCTGAAAGGTACACTGGGCAGATCGGTAGTATCATCTCCAACTTCTGATGCAGGAACTGGAGGTTTATGATTTGTACATAATAATTTAGCTGCCTAGCAGCACTAGAATCCTAGGCCTCCATCCCCCTGGGCCATTATTCTTCTCCTTGGCCTTTGGGGTGATCTCCAGTTGGGTATTGGCTTCTGGGTTATCTTATGGAGGGCAAATGGGAATGAAGATCCAACTACTCCCGGGCATGAGCCCTGCCTGAGTAATGCCTACTGAGAAGCTAATGAGGACACTAGTTTATATCAAAGCATCTAGTATTTCAGAAACAACTTCCAAACATTGATATACAAATTTTTTTTGTCATTGAGCAAAAAGTCTTTCTACTCAGGTTACAAAATGTACATGAAAAACAAAATTTCCTTTTGATATATCCCTTTTGTTCCCACTCTTAGAATATGAAGCATTTTCAGATGAAAGCACATGGGCTTCAGTGTCATATAAAACTGAGTTCAAACCTAATCTCAGCTCTTTATAGTTCTGGTACTCTGTAACTCCCAAAGCTTTGTTCTGGTACTCTGTAACTCCCTGGAATGTTGCACTGTTTTCAGTCAAAATATGTAAAGTGACTTGTCTAGTCTTGACCTAAAGTAGCTGTAGTTGTAACAGTTGCAGTTGTATTGTTTAGTAAAGGGTATGTGCCCCAACCCAATCCTGGCAAAGAATATTACTAGGTAAAAGTTGGCAAACTTCAATCTACCATCAAATTCATCTGGAATTCTACTATAAACAATTACTATGTATTGATTTCTTCCAAGTATTCCCCAAAATACAAAGATACACACAGACACAAACATTCAGAAACAGGAGTGAGTGTATCTCCTTCTTTCTCAAAAACAACTGATATCTCCAAAGAAATAACACAAATGAGAAACATTCCAGAATTGACAAGAGCTAAAGATGATGTTCCCTCTGTAGCCATATTCAAGACTCTGTTTTGAAGTTAACAAGAATTACTAATGTTTAAGTACTTTTTCTTTACTTCCTTTTTTTTTTATTTATTTTTTTTTTTTTTGAGACAGAGTTTTGCTCTTGTTGCCCAAGCTGGAGTACAGTGGTGCAATCTTGGCTCACTGCAACCTCCACCTCCTGGGTTCAAGTGATTCTCCTGCCTCAGTCTCCCTAGTAGCTGGAATTACAGGTGGATGCCATGAAGCCCAGCTCATTTTTGTATTTTTAGTAGAGATGGTGTTTCACCATGTTGGTCAGGCTGGTTTTGAACTCCTGACCTCAGGTGATCCGCCCGCCTCAGCCTCCCAAAGTGCTAGAATTACAGGCATGAGCCACCATGCCAGGTCATGTTTAAATCATTTTTCTATCCAAACTAACTTCTCATTGTGTATAATATGGAGCCAGCCACACATAGGTGTTAAAATTATTTCTAATTCCTTTTTCGCAAAGATGATGGTGAGTGCTAACCTAAGAAAATGTGAAACATTTTTGTAGCAATACCAACAGAGAAAAGACTAAGGTGAAAATAAATGGTGCAATTATTCTTGCAGTGAAAATGATACTTGACTATAGTGCCAAAATTGCTTACTACTAGATATTTTTTAAATTTTTCTTTTCATTCATTCATTCATTCATTCATTCATCCATTGACTCAACACCACAAGGAAATGAGTTATCACTGCATGGAAAGTCTGCCAAGACATTAAGTATATGAGATCCAGAAATAACACCAGGCATGCAATTAAGATCTGGAGTCTACAACATATCTAGAAATATTAAAGTTTAGTAAACAGTTAAGATGGTCATTTTTGAGATTACATTTTTCTTACTCTTTATTTTAGTAAAGGATTTTATTTCATAACAGTTTAAATATTTACAGCAAAATATTGCCCAAGATTAACTTAATATACCTCTTGTTTATCACAGATATTCCTGCGGAGGTTTCACTACTGGCACATTCAGTTTTTACTCATGTATTTTGTACGGATGTATGAGTGATTTTACAGCATATCACACTGAAACAGCCACATATGAATGTTACAAGTGACGTGTGTATAGTACATAACGTATTCTGAAAAATATCAACTACTTATATCTGTGTTTTAAGAAACTAATAATAAAAAGAGTACAACTTTACATCTGTATAGAAGTTTAGGTTTACAAACTACTTTAAAAGGCTTGATACGCATTCAAAGGTACCTAGAAAGGGGAAGTAATTCCCCTGAGCATAACACAGGTGTGCTCACACACATGGTGGTTTACATTCACAAGGTTCTCCTCTAGTCGGGCAGACATTGAATATTTCAAATGGGAGGCCAAATTTATGGCACAGAAAACTTTATAAGGCCTGCAAGAATGCAGACCAATGAAACCGCTTTGTCACTGAAGAAATGACCAAGATAGAGCCCAAAAGGAGACAAAGCCCAAGAGACAAAGACAGAGAGAGAGTGACAGAAGAGCATTTATACATATGCCAGCATCTAAGCAAGGAAATGCATTGCACATACTAAGACAATTACTTTTGAAGACTTTCTTGTATCATTAAAGGCTGGTGCCACTAGGCCATGAGCAGTCTTAGAATAGTTCATGCTATTCTACATTCCCCTCTAACATTTTATGCCACTACTTTAAAGCCACGAATTAGAAACTATCAGTGGTACAATTGTCTCAGAGCGTCCAGTGTCAGTACTCAACAAATGCTTGCCGAATGAATCCATGAGGATTCGTTTCCACAAAAATACATAAACTTTAAGCTTCAGTGGTATAAAAAGACACTTCAGTGATATAAATAAGACACTCATGTTCTACTCTGAGCAGAGCAATGAAGATGTGATCTTTCTTACTAACTATAGCTCCTTATAGCCCTGAGAGTCAGTGATTCACTAAGATGCCTCTTATTTCTATGCTCTGAATTTTGAGGTTATTTATTTTTTGTTTAGAGACAGAGTCTTGCTCTGTCGCCCAGGCTGGAGTGCAGTGGTGCGATCTCAGCACACTGCAACCTCTGCCTCCCAGGTTCAAGTGATTCTCCTTCCCCAGCCTCCCAAGTAGCTGGGATTACAGGCATGCACCACTACTACCCGGCTAATTTTCGTATTTTTTTTAGGACAGACGGGGTTTCACCATGTTGGACAGGCTGGTCTTGAACTCCTGACCTCAGGTGATCTGCCCATCACAGCCTCCCAAAGTGCTAGGATTACAGGTGTGAGCCACAGCGCCCTGTTATTGTTTATACTGAATTGGTATGTTCAGCTTTTACTCATGTATTTTGTACAGATGTATGAGTGATTTTACAGCATATCACACTGAAACAGCCACATATGAATGTTACAAGTGACGTGTGTATAGTATATAACATATTCTGAAAAATATCAACTACTTACATCTGTGTTTTAAAAAACTAATAATAAAAAGAGTACGACTTTACATCTGTATAGAAGTTTAGGTCTACAAACTACTTTAAAAGCCTTGATATGGTTATTGTTTATACTAAATTGTGTTCCACATGACAAAACAAATTAAATGCAGGAATGTTTTTCTCAGACAGAAATGCTTTAGTACCATGAACAGTCAGACTTTGAATCAGCGAAAACATGGGAGTCTCTTAGAAGGTACCATAATTCATTTCATTAGTGACTTTTAGAAGAGAAGCATCTGGGTAGTATTTCTCTGCCTTGGCAACTAAATATCTGAAAAAATTTGAGTCATGAGACTCCCCATCTTTTGACTCTGGCAATGTTCTAATTGCTCTCATTACAATGACACTGTCGTCCACTAGATGTTACGTGTCAAACATTGCAAATCACTTGCAGAGGTTGTGAAGGATTTGTGTGCCTTCTACCAACAATGGCCTATCTTCAAAGTCAGGTTCATTCAGTTCTATGCCAGAGTCTGTGTGGTCTGTGATTAAAGGGAGAAGTGGGATGGTGGAGATATAGAAAAGGAAGAAGGAGGCAGATGAAGATCTTTAAAAGAGGAAAAATAAGTCAAGTAAATCAAATCTTCTACTGGTTTCCTCAGCCCTACTTAATCAGATTGGAAAGAGCACATATGACAAACAGAACCATATGTAAGCTAATAACTCAAGTGATGCTCTCAGGAGAATTTGACCACGTTCATCTTTGTTGCATGACTGTGGCTGCTATGCTTGAATTCTATCTGTGTTTTAAATACACTTTTAGTCATTTCCTGGCTGTTTCAACATGCTATCCCATCTACTTGAGTAACATGTATAGGAGGCTTTCCTTCCCCTTCTGTTTTCCTTCAATTTTGCAAAACTTCAAAATCAGAAGAAAAAAAAAGAGCTTGCATGGTAGATCGTGTTATTGTTCCTAATTATTTACTGCCTCCACCCATTGCCATATGACTTGCAGGATAGAGTCCCTGTGGAAAAAATAGACTTCCCTACACCATGGGTATCATATGCTTGGCTTTGGCTAGCAAACTATGAATGGAACGACAAATGCTTTATAAAAGCAGAAGCAGACGGGGCATGGTGGCTCACACCTGTAATCCCAGCACTTCGGGAGGCCAAGGTGGGCAGATCACAAGGTCAGGAGATCGAGACCATCCTGGCTAACACGGTAAAACCCCGTCTCTACTAAAAATACAAAAAATTAGCTGGGCATGGTGGCACATACCTGTAGTCCCAGCTACTCGGGAGGCTGAGGCAGGAGAATCACTTGAACCCAGAAGGTGGAGGTTGCAGTGAGCTGAGATCGTGCCTCTGCACTCCAGCCTGGGCAACAGAGTGAGATTCTGTCTCAAAAAAAAGCAGAAGCGTTGAGACCCAGTGCACAGTTCTGCCACTCTTTTCCCTCTGCCAAGAGCAGGGTACGTCTCTGATGGAGGCTATTCCTTCAGCCTGGATTCCAGAATAAAGAATACACATGGGGCAAGGCTGTCTTTGGCCTATAGCCAGCATACTAAAATGGAAGCAAGAAAGGCATCTGAGTACAAATCGCTGAGATTTTTTTTTCCTTTGGTCATATCACAAGCTTGCAAAAGTTCACTAATACATGCTTGTTATCATTGCACAAAAAATAAGAGTTAGGGCTCGAGATGATCCTTCAAGTGAGGGGGGAGTTTTGATTTGATTCCTTCTGTGTAACTCTCCCTATCACAATATATACACTGACTTTGAGGTCAATAGCTTCAATATAGGCACCAGCTGCTATTATTCATCATTGTGACTACCATTCCCTTTAGAGGAGTGCCCGATGGTGCCTTAACTTATGACCCATCAGATACAAAATGGATTGCGTACTTTTCAGAGGGCTTAAAAGCTATTGGGGGGGGGAAGCTATTGGAATTTTTCTATTACACAGCTGGCATCTCGAATGCATGCAATAAACCAATACTCATTGCCAGATAAGTATGAAAGTCACCAATTTTATGCAATACCAATATTTTTTTGCAATACCAATTTTTATTTTTAAAAATATCATGCTTACACTATAATGTACAAAAGATGCCTCTTCGATTTTTGAAAACTGGAAAAACCTTATCTGATTATTTTCCATCAGCCCCTTACCTTCTGTAGACCCTTTTGTATGAAGTCGTTTGTTGAGTTCATCCAACTTGTTCTTCATGTGTGAAAACCAGTAAAGGAAAAAAGAAAGTAAATCAGAAATACTGTTTCTTTCCTGTGCCCTTCTGTCTACTTAGAGCCCTGTTAAATTCAAAGGAGAATGCTAAACTCCATTCCTATCATATACTCATTTGAGGAATTGCCATTTTCTCTAAAATTGAACTTGTAGGCTCCACTTCTAGCAGTTCTACGTTCATAAACACCTTCTGCAATCTCTGTTTCCTTTCCTTAAAACTGGATAATCGCGGTACCAATTTCCCATGTTAGTACTGATGACTATTTGGGCATATATGTGTAAGTTAATTAGGACAGTGCCTAAATGTTTCAGATTAATCTCTAGGCACACTAAAGTGATTTCCAAATTATGAAATCACTTTTCACCAAAGCTAAAAAGTAATGACTCTGAAGCAATTCTGAAACATCATGGGTCAGCAAGTCTACCCTTCACTATATATCCTAGCATATGTGGACCAGAAGACATTTCCAGTACTGTCTGTGGCAACATTGTTGTAAGAGGTAACATTTGCAAATTACTAAGTGTTCTCAACTAGGAAAATAAAAAAAGCCCTTCTGGTATATTTATACAATTAAATATTAATCACTGTATTAGCTGTAAAAATAAGTGAGCTAAAACTTCAATTTTTTGAGACTTACACCTAAGTCTCAAAAAATCATGATAAAATAATTGTGATATATATAGTATAAGAGCATTTATTAAAAATTTTATAACAAGCAAAAGTATAGTATGGGTTATTTTAGGAAACTATACAAAAGATTACTTCATACATTATTTAATAAATATATAAGGCCAGGCACGGTGGCTCATGCCTGTAATCCCAGCACTTTGGGAGGCCAAGGCAGGAGAATCACCTGAGGTCAGGAGTTCAAGACCAGCCTGGCCAATATGGTGAAACCCCGTCTCTATTAAAACTACAAAAATTAGCCAGGTGTGGTGGCATGCACCTGTAATCCCAGCTACTTGGGAGGCTGAGGCAGGAGAATCGCTTGAACTCAGGAGGCAGGTTTGCAATGAGCCGAGATTGCACCACTGCACTCCAGCCTGGGCAACAGAGTGAGACTCCATCTCAAAAAAGAATAAGAGAAACCATCCAAACATAGTGTGTGGGAGTAGTCTCTGTTTGCACCACCATCGCATCCCTGTTGCACCCTCCCAAACTCTGCTCTGTATCCTGGGAGGAAGATCTCTAGGGATGGCATTAAAGAGCAAACCTGCCCTGTGGCTCCCTGTTGGGCTCTACCAATGGGAAACATTTGAAAGGAAGTACAGGGGAGGGAGACGAGGGCAGCTCCCTACTGGGTTGCAATGCACAAGCTGCACTCATTGGCCAAATACAATAGTTCTTCCTCTTCAGCTCTCTCTCTCTCCATGTTCTGGAAACTTACTCCCTCCCTTCACCCTTCAAGCCTTGGAGGGTATACCATGCAAACCCCAGGACTATTCACTACTCCTCATTGACTTCCATCCACCCTGCTCAGCCTTTGTAAATTACTCCTTAAATATGACTGAAAAAAATTCCTTTAAAGTCTCTTTTTTTTTTTTTTAAGACAGAGTCTTGCTCTGCCACCCAAACCAGAGAACAGTGGCATGATCCCAGCTTACTGCAACCTCCGCCTCTTGGGTTCAAGTGATTCTCCTACCTCAGGCCCCTGAGTAGCTCAGATTAGAGGCATGCGCCACCATGTCCCAGCTAATTTTTTTGTATTTTTAGTAGAGACAAGGTTTTGCCATGTTGGCCAAGCTGGTCTGGAACTCGTGACCTCAAGTGATCCACCTGCCTCGGCCTCCCAAAGTGCTGGGATTATAGGCATGAGCCACCACGCCTGGTCTATACTCTCTTTCAAAGCTTCTTCTATATGGGCCACCTGTTTCCTGTTGGGACCATGACTAATAGGCATGTGATCCACAGTTGAGAAAACAGGAAAAGATTTTGATTGAGAACTGGGACTCCACAGAATAGCAACATGAATTCTACTTTTTGTCTTTCATGGTCCTTACCTATTCAATATGGTAGTCACAAGCCACATAGGGCTCTTTAATTATAAAGTAATGAAATAAAAATTTTAGTTCCCCAGTCACACACTTTGCTCTCATTTTGAACAGCGTAACTATAGACCACGCCCATTGTCACAGAAAGTTCCACTGGCCAGCACTGTTGGCCACCCAACAAACTCCTCCATGATAAACATAAAGATTATTTCTACCTTTGGCTCTATGTTATCATCACAAGTGCAGCCGAGGTCAAAATCAGACTGAAGGTACATAATCCCTGGATAACTGGGTCTGGTAACCTCCTCTGGCATGGTTGGCCTGAAGGTATTCGTACGCAGAAGATGATTCAGACTTCCATGGGTCCCATTATTAGGAGCCGGCTTCAATCCCAGAAGATCTAATGAAAAGTAAGAAAAGGAGGCAGGTGCTTCTTACTCTTTTTTTGATGAGATACGGCAAGATTTAAAACCCTTCACCTTCTATGTATCTGAAAACTCTGAACACAAATCAGAATTGGACAAAACCAAATTTAGATGGCAGGCACCTCCTCATTACCTCCTGAGCCATTCTGGACTGACTATATCTTTCCATTGCTTTCTGAAATAGCCAAGTTCATTGTTTAACCATTTAATAGAATCCCGGAAAGAAAGAGTGAAGGAACTAGGCTTTGACTAACTATTGCCTGTATCTGTGGTAATTACAACCCAAGGACTATCAGTGTCAGTATCACTGTTTTTTTGCACGTCTCTGGGACTGTTTAACTCCATGTTTTGAAATGAGACTTATAATCATATTAAGTAACTATAAGTCTGCCCTCTAATGACTCCACAGAAGTGTAGGGACATGAGGAGGCTTTGGCCCCGTCCCCTGAAGTGGCACTGAGCAATGAACAGGCTGATTTCATAGCAAGTGAATGGTTGCCAAGTGTTTATTCAGTAATTTGCTTGAGCTCAGAAGCAGGACAGGGGAGAGTTAGCAGCCAAGATAGGAAAAGAACCCAGGAGACCCGACTTGCAGACTCCCCCTCTAACCACCAGACTGGCACTCCCTTATTAAATAGGAAAAGTTGTCCTCATTCAGCAACTAGAAGCTCAAGGAAGAAAAATAATTAAGAGCACATAAATAGTTGGCCAGGATGCAACCTGGCAACATTTTAACTGGGCTGCAGTGGGAGAGATGGAGGTGGGAGAGGGCTCTGTGCAGAACTCTTGCTTCATCAGGTCTCTGACCAGTGGTGTCAAACTGTAATGCTATGTTAGAGCAGCCAGAGGCTGCCAACAGCAACACCGTGAAAACGCCCCATTAGTCAACTGTTGAAGGAAGACAAAGAAGCCTTAGAAGGGGATAATATTCTGTCTTTGAACCAATGGGCAAATTACAAGTTTTTGTGGAGAAGAGAAGGTGATCCCAGAAAAGAGACACCTCATTTCTTTCTCTGACACTGAGAAAGGTCATACAGTAACTAAAGATTGTTTCAATGGTTTTGATAAAATGACTTACCACACATGACATTGTAAAGTTCAATGTTTTCAAATGGAGGTACTTTAGTCTTGTACTTAAATGATGGGCCATAACCTACAAAAACAGTCTTCCAAGAGAAAAGAAAAACAAAAACAGTTAAGCATTGTTAGGTAGGAACCCTTCCTCTATTTATGTCACACCACCTTTACCTATCCTTTCAAAGAATCACTAAAAGGCAGATTTCAATTCACAGTTCTGCCATCATACCTGCATGCTGTTGACCTTGTTATCAAATCCATGGTCTCCCTGGAAAAAACATTTTCCTGATGGTTTCTTATAAACATCCAAAGGTTTCCTAAATTAAAACAATGTTATGATCCGTTAGGATTTCTCATGAAATTACTCTGATAAAAAGATAACTTCAGGGTACAAAGAATCTCTAAGAGGCTTTTGAAGGTCTATTTGTCTATTTTAATGGCATCATTCTTGTGATGATGAAAAGAGGACGTCATTCATTTCTCCAAGTGACTTTTCTATGACAGTCATTGGAGGATAAATGGGGACCTGTGAATAGAGGTCACGATGTCCTCCTTGAACCTTGTGCTTACACCAAGCAGTACACCTGTCAAAAGTCATAGTCTGCCTACCTAGGTGCTTCACTAGCTTTGAGACTGTAAGATTCTCAACTCTAGGACCATGTTTGTCTGGCTCGCTTCTGTGTACCCCTTCCTAGGCTCAGCGTCAAGACATGGTAGGCACTTTAAAACTATGTGATGTCTCACCTATTATATACCCATAATAATTTAAAATTTAAAATAAAATAAATATGTTCAAGCAATGAATAGAGATCTGTATTCTATAAAAATGTCTGCATGCAAATCTGTCAATATACAATACAACTAGAGTGTAACTGAGCAGCCAACTTAACAGTAATCGTGACATATCTAACAAAGCATGGCCTCACCTAGATCATATCTCTATTTAGAATTAAAAAAAAAAAAAAAAACAGAAATACTGCTCTCTAGACATCAAGACCATCTGACCTTTCCTTTTGTGACAGAAGACACCTTTTGCAAAAGTATCATGTGAGCCTTTTCCAAAATAATTTCCATGTTTATTTAATACAAATATTTCCTAAGTACCTATGGGTACAAAGCACTGAAAGTGCTTTAGGAAAACAAAAAAATCTAACATAGGGGTCTCCACCTTTGGAATAATAAGGGCTTGGGATAATAAGACATATTATCCCAACATATAATACCTCAACAATACAAGAAGAGTTATCATTTAAAAGATGCATTGCTAACCAACATGCATGGTTTTGGGCTACACTAATTTGCCCAACTGACATCATCTTTCCCTTAATTTCTACTCAGCTCCCATGTTTTTGCCATATGAACCTACTACCTGCACCAGTGTGACCCCTTCCAAGCTGCCCCATACATAGAAGGTCCTTCGGGGAACATACTCAGCCAATTAATTTTAGTCACATCCCTATAAATTCTCCATAAGGATTCCCCACAACTTTTTTTTTATTATTATACTTTAAGTTCTGGGGTACACGTGCAGGTTTTTTACTTAGGTATGCACATGCCATGGTGGTTTGCTGCATGCATCACTCCATCAACTGCATTAGTTATTTTTCCTAATGCTATCCCTCCCCTAGCCCCCTACCCCCTGCTATCCCTCCCCTAGCTCCCACAACCCACTGACAGGCCCCAGTGTGTGATGTTCCCTCCCTGTGTCCATAGGTTCTCGTTGTTCAGCACCCACTTATGAGTGAGAACATGCAGTGTTTGGTTTTCTGTTCTGTGTCAGTTTGCTGAGAATGATGGTTTCCAGTTTTATCCATGTCCCTGCAAAGGACATGAACTCATCCTTTTTGTGGCTGCATAGTATCCCATGGTGTATATGTGTCATATTTTCTTTATCTAGTCTATCATTGATGGACATTTGGGTTGGTTTAGGTCTTTGCTATTGTGAACAGTGCTGCAATAAACATGTGTACATGTGTCTTTATAATTAGAATTTATAACCCTTTGGGTATACCCAGTAATGGGATTATTGGGTCAAATGGTATTTCTATTTTTACATCCTTGAGGAATCACCACACTGTCTTCCACAATGGTGAAGGTAATTTACACTCCACAAACAGTGTAAAAACTTTCCCATTTCTCCACATCCTCTCTAGCATCTGTTGTCTCCTAATTTTTCACTGATCACCATTCTAACTGATGTGAGATGGCATCTCAATGCGGTTTTGATTTGCATTTCTTTAATGACCAGTGATGTTGAGCTTTTTTCCTATGTTTGTCGACTGCCTAAATGTCTTCTTTTGAGAATTATCTGTTCATATCCTTCGCCCACTTTTTGATGGGTTTCTTTTTCTTATAAATTTGTAAGGATTTCAATAATTCCTGTTCTTCAAACATCTGTCTTCATGATCCCACATATTTAACTCTAAGTACACCCCAGAAAACTACAGTACGATATTTATATATTTGTCATATGTATCTCTCTAAATGTTCCATACTGATACAAGTTTCTAGATGACCAACATTTTCTCATTATCTTCTCTCTCACAAACTCATACCTAGCTAGAGTGCATTTGGCAATTGTTCAATTATTGAGATAGATAAATTCACAGCACTTTTCTTAAGTAGAAAGTTGGGGTAAGAGTGAGTGGGAAACAGCTACTTCCAGGTCTATGTGAAAATGGATAAATCCTTAATAATTTACTCTTTGGAAGTGATTAGAGCCTCTAGACATGTCCTAGACCACATTCAAAAGCAAGGAACCTTCTCTTAGACATCGGAGTCTTTTGTAGTTTAATAGAAGGCAAACATAGGGAGTATTTAAAGCAATGTAAAAAATGCCACAATAACAGTTTTTAACATTAACAACATTTTCTAAAGTCCACTATAGCCAGGTGTGGTGGCTCACGCCTATAATCCCAACACTTTGGGAGGCTGAGGCGGGCAGATCACCTGAGGTCAGGAGTTCAAGACCAGCATGACCAACATGTAGAAACCCCATCTCTACTAAAAATATAAAAAAATTAGCTGGGTGTGGTGGTGCATGCTTATAATCCCAACTACTCGGGAGGCTGAGGCAAGAGAATTGCTTGAACCTGGGAGGCGAAGGTTGCGGTAAGCCAAGATTGTGCCATTCCACTCCAGCCTGGGCAACAAGAGCAAAACTCCGTCTCAAAAAAATAATAATAAAATAAATAATAAAGTCTGCTATGAATATTGCTGCAAGCAGTCTCATCAACTGAGATCAAATCAGCCCAATGTGCTAGGGCAAGGTTTCATTTATGCTTTTGACTTAGTAGTAAGAATAGAGGTTATAATGTAAATTCAAAAAATGAAAGACACACACACACACACACACACACACACACACGCAGATGCACTGACAGACTACAAAGAGACACTGCGATGCCGAGACCTAGAACATAGATATATTGTCTCAGCACTAATTGTTTATGCAGCTCACAAAATCTTTGGAAACAGGGAGATTTCCAACTGATATTTCTTTTAGCGATGACTAAGTCTGATAAAATATTTCCAGTTGCCAAAGAGGTGGTTGTGGAAATGAGAAACAGAAACAGCCCACAAGCCACTTACCTTGCCACATGCCATCTGCGATCCACCAATAAATGGATATCCTCAATTCTTCTGTTGTTGGCGTAGTGCAAACGTTTGGGAAGGTGCTGTTTCAAGTAAGGCTTAAAGTGCTGATCTGGTTTTTTACACTGAAATAGAAATGGAAAAAGACTTTAGATGGAATGTCTTTTAAAAAATTTCTTACAAACTCTCTCTAGAAAGTTGAAGGAGATTTTAAGCCTAACAAAAGGTTGGTGAATAAATGAAATTTATTTCCATCAACTAATGCACACTGAAAACAAATAGGTGCAAAGATTAAATAACTTTGGAGATGGGTGAGACCATCGCTAAAAGCAATTTACACTCCAAGGCCTTTTCCGACTCCTTCAAGTCAAGCGGTTTGGGGTGGGGTGTCGATGGGCAAGGAGGAGTGCCTGGGTTCAGGCTTATCTGATTAGATGTTCTTATGCTGTTGAGGTCTCTAACTAGCATCCGGAACAATGCAGCAGAGTGGGTGGGCAGCTCTGGTTCAGAGAAAGTAAAGATTTGTTTAATCATGAATGAATACTTTTCAGTTCTAATGGAAGGATCAAATATTCTCCCTTTGTATCATTGCCAAGACCGTTAGGGAGCCTGCAGCTGACCACAGGCCAGAAGTTTTGAAAGCTCTTAAGGAAACAAATATACAGGATGGCAGAGCAGCGAGGAAAATGTTCCTCCTGCCCCTGGGGGGGCACACATGGGAGGGAGGCTGCTCCAGGGGCAGAGGCCTACAGAGGGCAGAGAAGGGACAACTTTTAACACTTACCGTGAGATTGGCAATAATGGCTTTGGGGTCATCTGTTCAAAGAGAGGAGAAAGATTTCAAAAGAAATCACAATCATTACCAAGAGAAATCATTTTTGAAGCAAGATACTCAATTCTTTCTTCTTCCATCCCACAGAAGACTATCACTGCGGTGTTTTGTTTGAAAGATACATAAATGTGTGTGGGTATTTAACATTTCAGTCATTGATATGCAGCTAAACAAGTGGAACAGATCCCACAGTAAACTTCCCTCCTAGGTCCAGCTCTGCTCTTCTGGAGGGAATTCATCCTTCCATAGCACCAGGATACTGCCAGGTAAATTGCTTCTTGTTTTAAGTTCTCCCTAAGGGTTCCTCTTGGGACAGTTTATTTGCAGTTTGACCTCAGGAACTAAACTGGGCATTTGGGGCTTTTAATGTAACTTCTTATTCATCTGCAGATCTTTGAAAGAAGTCTTCAACCACTTTAAGATGAAACTTCTAATCCATTGAGTTATTTTTGTTAAAGGGAGTTTTGTTTCCCTAGTTATATTCTAGGTGTAATTATATAGGTAGCTGCACCTCTCCAGCCATAGACACACACGTGCAGGCACCTCCTTTATTTTCAATAGTAGCAAGTAAAAGATTTTATTCAATACTCTGAACTAACTAAAAGCAAAACTATGTAAATGATGGCTGTGCATAAACTGTGGACAGGATTGTATTATCTGATGCTCCTCTTTTGGGCGGACTGTGGGGAGAAAGAGGAGATTGTAAGTTGCTTGGATTTTGCTTTGTTTTCAGGAAGTTTGCTTCAGTATGTTATTACAGAATCAGCAGAAAAGGAAAGCTGTGTTCAGAAGAGATAGCAGCTATCATGAGGCAGCCCTCCCTGGCATATAAATGCCAGTAGAGCAGGCCTTATCTGTATCACATGCTGCTGCATCCCTGGGCCTGTGCAGAGTAGACACTCAATACAGATTTTTTAATGAACGTTTGTTCATATTTGCTAAAAACACATGAATAAACTTGCCTGGGGATATAACTATACAGACTCCAAAGACTATTTTCAGAATCCTAGTTCTAAAACTAGCAATCTAAAGCTAAAATGTGGATTCTATTGACCTTAATTGCATCCCTTACTAAAAAGCAAATAAGTAATAATGTAATAATAATAACCTAAATAGATTCCACACTATGTGCCTGTCTCTCTATAAGAGCTTTGCAGGCATCTTCTCTCTGGTCAGTCACAATAACCCTGGGAGGTAAATGCTGTTCAAATCCTCACTAAGCCAATAGGTTTTCAGAAGGAGAAGGAGCTGGCATTCCAGCACCCAAGAAATCTGATTGAGCAAGCCAGGCCTCATACATCATATTCCTCAAAGGGATGAAACAAAGTTCATGGTCTTTGAAAATAAAGAGAAGTAAATAGCATGCACTCAGATAAGTCCCAGAGAATTACTAGGACATATCCAATGCCTGAGTTCGTGTTGGGAACATCAATCCTTCAATTCTGAAGTACTCAGTCTTTTCAGACTAACAGTCCTCATTTTGTGTGAAGCAAGGGCAGCGGTTCAGCTAATCTGGGTTTAAATCTCAGATCTGCAACTTACTAACCATCATCCTCAAAGCTAGCTCCTTCACCCCTCTCTCAGCCTTGATTTCTACAGTCTGTAAAAGGCATAATGATACTTATCACACAATGCTATTAAAAGGATTAAATAAGATTGTGAGTGTGTGTACACGTGTGTGTGTGTATCTGAAATAGTAGTACGACATCATCATCATATTCAACCTTTATATAGCTTTGATTATGTGCTAAGCCCTGATCTACGTTATGTAAACACAATCGCTTATTTAATCTTGGGAACAACCCTTACAGTGCAGACAAGGAAGCAGAGGTACAGGGCACTCACGTGGTGAGTACCTAGCAGAGCTGAGATATGAACCCAGACATCTGTGCCTGTCACCACCCCATGCTACTGTCTCCCACAAAATGAAACCAAACTGGAAAGTGTTTTTGTAAAGTACAAAACTTTTCATCATTGATGGTTATGATTTCATGGGCCACAGGAACGTTTTTTATTTTCCTCCATTAAACCAACCTCCCCATTACATGTACTAATGTCAGAAATACCATTAAAAATAGAGAAAATCTTTTTTGCTTAGCCCTAAACTGCAAATACTAAAATCGAGGGGTGCCATAATGACTGCATCCAATTTATGTGAGGGCAGGGAAGGGAGGACACAGGGACAGGAAAGGTCATGGAGGAGAGAAGGCAGAAACACCCATGTTTTGTTTATTTCACAACATTGCCTGGAGCTGACCTTGGAACAGTTCCATTTGTGTTGACTCAGGAACATAATTAGGGAAAAATTTAATTTTGCAAAGCTGTAAGGTTGGTGTCAATGGTTTCTTATTCCCAAGGCTAAAAACCTCTAAATAATTTTTTTTTTCAAAGTACAGCTTAAGCCCAGGAAAACTATGGACTTCTCAAAAGCTAGGTAGACAGCACCTAAAAATCTTAGCCCACAAATTAAGTTTGTATCAGTGGTAGATCATAACCTAAACATGTAAAGCATAAGTGACAAGATTATTCCTTTTTATTTCTAATCTTTCAGAACAGCTGCTACTTCCCAAGGGCTTAATATTTTTTCCTGCTAGCTTCTACCAATCACTTTTACAAACAGAATGAGCTCCATTCCACAAGGCTCCTAGGAACCCTCACAGTCCACATGTGATTGTGCCAACCCTTCCATAGACCCTCTAATTTCAGCTATAAAGGACCAGCCTGAACTCCTTATTGAAAAAAATTCTTCTCTTAAAACAGAAGTTTGTGGTCATTAACACGCTTCAAACTAAGTACAATTTCCACATGATAAGAATAAGAAATATTTATATATTGCTATATATTTATATTATTATATTAATATTTATATAATGCTGCCATGTGCCAGGAACCATCCTAAGCAATATACAAAGATTAATTTCTACAGATCACTGCTAGCATTTATCATCCCCATTTTTCAAATGAAAAAAACCAAGACTTAGAGTTTAAATGACTTATTCAAGGTCATTCAGCTAAGCAGTAGCAGAGCTAGAAGTTTTACCCGAGTATTTCAGCTTTAGAAAATAAGCCCTCACCTATTCCATTGTATTACCACTCTAACCACTTAATATTTTAAGAATCAACTTACATTTAGCATTATTGCTAAATTTGGATCGAATTCTTCCTAGAGTTCCAGGCACTAAAGTAATATCATCCACATTAGTTAGGTAATTACTCAAGAACTCAGTTCTGTCACATGTGACATCTTCCATTCCTATGGGGAGGGAGAAAAAGAGTATTTTCAAGCAATATTAAAATGAAAATCTTAACACAGACACTAAATATAACATGCAGGCATCTCTTTACTTAGTTTTTAATAACTTGATGAGAAGAGCTCTGACTTTTGAGATTTTTGTATTTGACTTTAAATGTTTTAATGCTTCTCTGTCTTATATTTTCTCTAGACTTTTACTTAGCCATATCATCTTGCAAGCACTAGAAGGCTGAAAATGCATTACCTCAACTACACTTTAAGGCATTCAGCCAGAACAGCGAGACAAAGGAAGTCACCAAGATTTAAAAAACAACAACAAAAACACAATTAGACAGTCTTTATAAAAAGGATCTCTTCTTTAAAAAAACAAAGCAAAACAAAAGAAACCCTAGATTGCTTCAAACTCTTCCCAGCTAGGGGTAGTATAAACGGAATATACAGTTCTGTATCTCTTTTACAAAATGTCATTTTTTAATTCTCTAATATATCTCCTGTCTTGAGTACATAATCACCAGTCCTCACTGTCTCCACTGGTGGCCTTGGAAGTTACTGACAAAACAATGCTGGCAACAAGAAATGAGAAGGAAAAATGTCAATTCCAATGACCACCCAAACTGAAAAACAAAATAACATTGAAAACAAGTTGTAAACAATGTAATTAGTCAGAACTGAAAGCTAGCAGCTAAAGCACGAGAAGGTTCTAGGTGGGGAGTTTTTTTAAACAACAAATATTTCCCCTCCATCCCAAGATTTTGTTGCCTGTCCCCAACAACAAAATTTCTTTTATCGAAATGCTTTTGTTTAAAACATTGTTGTTAACTCAAATCTTAGCAACATAGACTATGGAGGCTGCTAGAAACTTTATTGAAATGTTTGAGACGACCTAGAATGATGGAGACGTTTTAATATATTGCTCAGTACCATTCAATATATGAATATTCTCTAGCGGGGAAGGTAATCCTGTTGAAGAATACTCATATACTCACATCCTGTAAAGGATGCCGTAAGGTTTTAAACTAAGGAACTACAACCAAGTACCCAGATCTGGCAAAATTCAAAGTATCACCGCCTGGGATCCCAGATCCAAAACCTTCCCTTCTTCAATACAAATTGGAATGAAAAGCAAGAAAAAACACATAGCATAAGGACTATATATCTTATACTTTAACAGGTAAACCCTTAGGAAGAAAAAATAAAGCAATGAACAGCTAGCTACTATGTTTTAGCAACATGTTAGCCCAGAAAGGGTAAGTCCCCAAATACACATTAATAGAGGGATGAAAGAATCTCATATTTGTTATATTTCTAGAAAGTCCCTTATGCCACCCCAACTGTTAACAACCTCCCTTGCTTTAAAGTCCATCAGGCACCGTGCTAAGTGCTCCTCAAGTGTCATCAGCCTTTACTCTGCAGACCAACTTTGTGGAGGGGTGTTAATGTTCTCACCTGAGAGATGAGGAAACTGAGACTTGGAAAGGCCACAAAAGGTATATAGTGTCATATAGCTGTTAAGAGACACCATGCAATTTGAACTCCCATAAAATTCATTCCAACTCCAAAGACCACACCCTAAAACACTAGACCATACCACCTTTTAAGAAAGAGGTGATGTATACTTTGGTAGGTCAAGGCGGGCAGATCACCTGAGGTCAGCAGTTCAAGACCAGCCTGGCCAACATGGTGAAACCCCAACTCTATTAAAAATACAAAAATTAGCCAGGCCTGGTGGTGGGTGCCTGTAATCCCAGCTACTCAGGAGGCTGAAACAGGAGAATAACTTGAACCCAGGTGGCGGAGGTTGCAGTGAGCCAAGATCGTGCCATTTTACTCCAGTCTGGGCAATGAGAGTGAAACTCTGTCTCAAAAACAAAAAAGAAAGAAAGAAATAGAGGTGCTGTAGTTGTCCCAAACCAAATGGATGTATTCATCTTGGAAGCCTGCACACTGACAAGCCAAGGTTTTAACCTATCCATGACCTTACAATGCCTCAGCATATGACTCATTGGGACCCTTCTACTTAGATGTCTGGCTCCAGCATGTGAGCAAATGCTCTTGAACACCTCTGGGCAACTTAAATTGAATCAGTTTTGACATATGCTCCAACTTTTCTGACTGTCTGTAGCTCTCCACCAAGCCAAACGCATGGGGCATGACTTTGCTAAGGGTTACATTTAGCCCACTCAGAGAAAAAAATTAATCCCTTTAGCTTTTTTTCCCCTAATTTGTCATAGATCTTATAGGACATTCTAGAAACACCTTCAGGACCAGAGCTAGGGAAATCTTCCTGCCATTCTTAACAGAACTGCCAAAAGCCAATTTTCATCTTCCAGACTCCACTAGAAGGGAGAAGCCCCAAATTCCAAGGCTACTGTTTCAATCTAATATTTCAGGAATATAGGAGACACTCTCTAGAACTCAGTCTGCATGTCTCTGAGCCCCTTCCTCCTGCCCAGCTCTATAGTCACGTAATGTTTATGATGCTCTTGATCTTAAAGAAGTGGTCATAAATTTTTCTACTTCTTAAAGTGATTTAGAAAAACAACTTCCTATAACGCTTCTGCCTCTCTTTAACAGTCCTCTGAATTACAGCAGGGCCCTCTCCTCTGGGCTTTGACTTCCTTCAATGGATTCGGGGAAACCATTTGTTTACATGCCACTTCTTTGACAAGAATCCTATGTCTCTGCTTGTTATCATATTTAGATGTATTTTTTAACTATATAAACTCTGTGGGCTCCTTTTGGGGATGTGGCTGGCAGGGATGGGGATTGTCACCTGATATGTCACATTCACAGAAGCAGCCATTAATATCACAAGGAAACTGTCTGTATCACTTTAATAAGAGACAGATTTTTGTAGAAAGGCCTTTCCTGTAAAAAATAAAAAAAATATATAGGAAGTCTCAGCTTTTGATCAAAATGAACCCAGGGATCTCTCAGGTTATCTCATGCTTTTGAATCATGGCCTGATTTCTTTCCCCATCTTAAAGAAAAGGGGAAGGAGGGTAAGAATAGAATCTTGGCTTCTAAGGGCAATTATTCTTTTCCTCAATATGATCAGAAACATTACCCATCTATCCTCTTAGCAAAGAAAAAACAAAGCTTTACCATGGTCTCCGACAAAGATGACATTGACACAGCGATGCAGTTTTAGTTGTTTCAGTCCATCCATTAATTGCCCTACAGTTTTGTCAATTTCCCTCAGAGGATTTGTCATCTGGGAAAAAGAAGCAAGTTAGTCCCCACAGGGTTTTCTTTCTTTCCCTTTCAATCTCTCATAGATCTTCTACCCCTAGAACATTTTGGAAAGAAAACTTCCAGCCCAGAGGCAGAGCTTTGTCTGGGGAGATTGACCTGCCATTGCATTCTTAAAGGAAATTTGATCTAAGAATGTTATATATGCTTTCTTTTGAGAGAATGAAAACATCTCCTCATCCAATTCCTTTAAAAATTCTTGGATATAAAAATGTCAAAAATATTGTTAATGAAAATTCTTAAAGAGATAAAATGGACTTTCATGTGACAGCATCCTAGAAATCCAAGAGTTTTGAGAGTGAACAGAAAGTCAGATAGACAGTTCCCTAAGTAAAATCACATTAGATTTTGAACCATGGCAATAAGAGAGACATTAAGTGAATCAAAAGCTGTTCTGAGGTTAAAATCATAACCTTCCACTGGATAATAAATTAGATTATCATTAATACAATGAGATCCATCTTGTTCTATGTAATTTCACTGCTGGATTCTGCAAGCAATGGATTAGAACCTATTCTAAGAAAGAAGAACCTATTCTAAGAAACAAGTTATTGCTTCTCACTTTAGTTATTTTAAAGCTGATTTTGAGTGAAATAAGAATCTATAAGAGTCCTAAGTTAAACAGAAGTGAACCTGAGTTTGTTCTAGAATGTTTCTTCTTTAACAAAATATGAAAACTCAATTATTTTCTGAAGACCATTTCCAAAGCCTAAAAAACAGTATCCATCTCTCATTTTCTTACTTCAAATGGAAGCTTCGAAGAGCATGAATGTTTTCACATACTAAAGTCTTTCCATCCCCCTTTCATCTTCAACTGTGCAATGGAAAGATTTTTAGGAAACATCTCATCAGACAAAGAATAGAAAGATAGAGGAAGCATATTTAGATGAATTTTATAGCTTAGCTAACAATCACATACATACACCCAAGATGATTAAGATAAGCACAAAAGGGATGTGAGTATCGCTTTTACTCAGACACATAATATTATCTTCCACTAGCATCTTCTCAGATGAATCAAGACCTTTCCTCCTATTATTTCACCAGGGAAATCAGGTGTAAACTTTTTTTCATGTTAGGAGTCAGTATCTCCAATCCTATCCCAAGGAAGAAGTCACGATAGAGTTTCAGAAAGAGATGTGCCATATAATCTGAAGGGATTAACAGGTGTGAAGCAAAGTGGTATTTGCTTCTGAGAAAACCATGCTCTCCTGAAGGATCTCTGTCTAGATAAAGAAATACCAAATGCACAACAGGTTTTAATCTTTGGCAATGATTTATTTTCCTTTACTCAGCAGGATGACCCAGATAAAATCCACAACCTACTTCTTAGGGATCAGTTCAGAGGATAACAGATAAGATACTGCTTCAGAAGTGTTCAAAGGTTTTAGGAAAAATAGCAACTGATGGGCTCTTCTAAACATACTGAGAAGAGTAGATATTTCCTGTGGAAATGGCATACAACTCTATCTGCCCATGATCTTCTCTTTCCTTCTGTCTCAGCTCTTTCCTTCTCTACAACCTACGCCTTTTCTGATCACTGAAGGCACAGACTCCTAATCTAAACCAACTTCCAATTGAGTTCTAATCCACATTGCCTTTGAGAATACCCCCTTTTACCTTGCAGGGTTGTTCTCAAGAACCAGGGCCACAGACCATGTGACTGATCCTGTGAGTAAGTGCAAACAAAACCAATCTTAACAGTCACTCCAGCCTAAATGTTAATACTAGTTTTGGGGCAATAAACTCTTAAAAAAGGAAGATACTTCTTTTTTTTCCTGTCATGTTGAGAACTCAGGTAGTCTTCACATCAGTGTTAACCTCTGAAGCACCACATTCTTCTGGACTCAAAGCTAAGGTCAATGCACTAGAGTTTTTCTAAAACTTACTCAGCCAAGTTTCCAACCAAGGAACTGAAAGCAACCTTCAACTCAGACCTGCCCGCCACAAAGCTTTGGAACAGTAGATAAACTTACTTTGTCCTGACGAGTTTCCGCAGCATAATGATCCATCCTATGTATTTTTCTTCTTCTTTTCTTTGGAGGAGCAACTGGTCTTTCCTGTCTCCTCTTAGGGACAACTTTCCTCTTAGGTCTCTTAGCCGGAGTAAAGGGTGAGCCATAACTACTCTCCTGTACTGGCGGATAGAGATGTCTGGACTCAGAAGTCGTCTGTCCCTCTGGGTCAGATGTAAAGCTTACACTTTCCCATCTGGGATCAGCAGAGTCTCAGTTAGAATAACTAAGGCTCCTTAAGTGAGAAAAAATTGGAATAAGGGATGGATGATTCGAGGAACTCTATGGAGAGAAGCCTCTTAAATTGATGTTGATGCTGTTGTCACAGCTTCTTTGCTGAGAACAAGAATCCAATTTAAGAAAATCTAGTCACATGGGTTTCTTTTTGCTGATATATTTGGATATACAGGAAGGTGACATTAGAGAAGCTCTGTATTCCCTAACTCCTGCATTAGGGAGAGACCGGTCTTTGGTTATGAAAAGCTCTCCACTTATAAAGAACTAATTTAAAACTAGGCCAAATACTAACCACTTGGACATTTCAAGGTGACAATGAGGTTCATGTGAGTGATTCCATTCAGAATCTGACAGGTATCTATCTGTTCACGCCAGCAGGTATGTCAAAGCAACGGTCACCTTCACTGGCAAGGATCAAGGATGGAATGAAACATAAATAATAAGTAATCCTCCTTAATCATCAACGTACTCCCACAAATCAGAACTTTCAGCAGGAGAAAGAACTCATTGACAACTGAGGTTTTCAGTATAGAGAAACTCTAAGCCAAAATCTCGTTTAAAATTAAAGATAAAATCTTAAAGATCATCAAAAAGTCATCTCTTTTTTTATCTTGGTATATACAGATCAAGGAAGAGTCTATTCATGCACTTGCTATAAGAAATCTGCTTTTAAGGGGACTTACGTGCTATGGGTTTTGTTTTGAAAATCGAGAGAGCAGTAAAGTTAACACATAAACTAAAGATAACCTTTTGGGATTTCCAAATGCTGGAGGAAAAACAGGCCCCTGATTTACTGATGGTGCAAAGGTGAATTAAAGCAGCAAGCCTTGCTGGTTACCTCACTGACTTCTCTTGGGAGGACTGTCCTGAGAGCCATTCAGATGCAGGAAGGGGCGGGAGGAGGAACAATGTTAGTGTATCCAAGAAGGGGGACATCTGCCATGCGATTTCACCGTTTCCAGGGCAAGCCACGGCAAAGGCACTTCTGCTTCTGACTCATCCACTCTCTCCGCTAGAGCGATCAAAAGACACAGCCCGGAAGACTTTGGTTTTGTTTGTTTGTTTTTTTAATGCTCCTAGTTTTAGGCAAATCTCC
Organism: Saguinus oedipus; assembly: GCA_031835075.1. NCBI lineage: Eukaryota > Metazoa > Chordata > Mammalia > Primates > Cebidae > Saguinus > Saguinus oedipus. The sequence continues at coordinate 63,447,000 of CM063181.1, read as the reverse complement.
ATGAGAAAAGCAGCAAAAGGAAAAGAGGATTTTCCCTTTCATGGTCACTGAACACATTCTGCTAGCGATCAAGTCGGCCCACCAGACTCTATGCCATTTGCAAGAGACCTCAACATTCCAAAGGCTCCAAAGGTGAGCCCTTCCAATTGCAGCAGGTTAGAAGAGCAGAAGAGTAGGGTTTAGTCAAACTGGGTTTTCATCCAGTGATTATATTGCATGTATTTCCTTCTTCAAATGTTAGAGGTAGATGAAAGCTAAGTTTTCACTGACCAGCCATACTTTAGCCTGAATTTAGAAATTTTAGCCTGAGGTTATTAAGAGGATGGGAGGTAGAGGTGCAGATTTCTCTGCTTTTCAGGATACTTTGCCATCTGAAGGTAGGGACTAGCCAGCCAAAGCTCTGCCTTTAGGCCTGGAAGAGCAGCCGAACAGGGGGTCACAGAGAAAGCATAGAAGGTCGAAAAGTAAAAGATTGCGCCAATAATCAAAAGCAAGCATATCTTTGAACATTCACCATTACACTCTGAAACCAGGAGCAATACAACATTTCTTGAAGCTATTAGCTCAATGTTTGGTCATCTCATTTAATAGCTTTTGAGAATCATCCTGAAAAAAATGTTTACTCAAATATTTAGCAAATAAAGCATACATTTCAACTGAATTCATCTTATTATACCATATAGCATTTTGCTAATTAAGGTTGTTTCCATGAAATTTCAAATATGAGTTATTGTCTTATATGTAAAATGTATGTTACTAATTTTTAAATAATCTTTCAAATAGTATGTTATAATCTTTTCATGTATAATAAACGTAAATAATGACATATAGGTAGGCATATAGGACACATAGGTATATAAACCAATTAGCCTACAATAGAAGAGGGGTTTTGCTGACTTGCTTTGGTTTCATGTTTTAAAAGTGTAAACTATTTTGTTTTTCTTTCAGTTAAAATAAGATTCCTAAAACCAAATGAGAAATAATTGAAATCTGAAAATATCCCTTGCCTTATGAGAAGAAAATGACCAGGTTGTCAGGTTGCCAATACTGAAGATAAACTCCAATGTATCCAATTAAGAGTTTACCCAGTAGACATATGAGAATACCCTAGTTGCAAGAAGTAGTAATACTGAAAATACATCACATGAATACTTTCAACTCTTAATGCAAAGGTACTGTAAGAAAAATCTGTTCATATATTTATGAGCAACCCTGAGGATAGAAAAATTATTATAGCAAATTAAAGCATCCTATATCATGCTTCATTGATTCCCTACTCAGTACTTTCAAAAAAACTTGTTTCTTAATTAAAACACATATCCATATACTTTCATGCATGTAATTATAACTGAACTACACATATTAGAAATCCAAAGATGTTTATTGATAAGGAACATATATCGTTAAGCCACATAACTTTAAAGGTTTGAGTTATACCTCATCTGTATTATTAAAAGCCAACTTTTGCCACAAAGAAAATGTTCTGTATAATTTGAACATAGTTATTAACTGACCACTTTGCTTATCTCCTGGACTGAAGGAGGGTTAAATGGTTCCACGGAAGGGACTGTGGTCTGGGCGTCCAAAGTTCTGTGGTTCTGTCTTCAAGTTCTCCACTTAGCAGCCAAGCAAAGGTACCAGAGTCCTGCTTTTAAAAGAATGGCTATACTAATCCCTGTTTTGCCTACCCCACAGGTTCTTTGAGGGGATATTATTACCCAAGAGGTCAAACTTTTAAGTAGGGAATGTGGAACTGCTTAGGTGTTTTGTTTTGTTTTGTTAACATGTTGATAAAATGTGGTTCCTTTGATTCCCTTTAGGTTCATCTCAAAGAAAGTCATGCTAAAGATAAAACATCCATTCCTGCTTTGGTGTCTATTTATTTATTTGTTTGTTTGTTCGTTTATTTATTTTGAGACGGAGTTTCACTCTTCTTGCCCAGGCTGGAGTGCAATGGCGCGATCTCAGCTCACTGCAACCTCCGCCTCCCAGGTTCAAGCGATTCTCCTGCCTCCGCCTCCTGAGTAGCTGGGATTACAGCCACGTGCACCACCACGCCTGGCTAATTTTTTTGTGTTTTTAGTAGAGATAGGGTTTCACCACATTGGTCAGACTGGTCTCAAACCGGCATCATATATGCAGATGTTTACCTCATTTTATCATTTGTGTTTCACAATCATACAAGACAGGTTAAATTTCAAAGGGATGGAAAAAGAGCATCTAACTAATGACTTCAGTGATTTAAGACAAACTAAGAACGGTTTCACATAGCTGTTAGTTACTAGTGCTTAAATAAATCACCACTGAATTAGTGTCACAGCATTCAGAAACACTTATGACTCCTTGGTCACATGCTACAATTTCTTCAAAAATACTTACATCAAGATATGTTTATCTGTATCTCTAATTCATCTGAAAACAATGAACTTATTTATAGTCAGCAGTGTGCTGTGGGATACTAGGCTACTTAAATATTTAAAAATTTTAAATTTGCAAATTTATAAAAGTTTAGATTTGCAGACTCCATCATATTTTTTAATATCTGTGCTGAATGAAATGTGGGGACATTTCTAACCATTCCTTTCCCACCTTCTGAATTTGAAATTATGCTGGATGCTACCTTACAGATTGTCTTCCATGATGATGGCTGAGTGTTTGATAAAAATATGTCACCCTCAGCCGGGTGCAGTGGCTCATGCCTGTAATCCCAGCACTTTGGGAGGCCAAGGCGGGTGGATCATCTGAGGCATCTGAGGTCAGGAGTTAGAGACGAGCCTGGCCAACGTGGTGGAACCCCATCTCTACTAAATTAACAAAAATTAGCCAGGTATGGTGGTGTGCTTCTGTAATCCCAGCTACTCAGAAGGCTACGACAGAAGAATCACTTGAAACTTGGGAGATGGAAGTTGCAGTGATCCAAGACCGCATCACTGCACTCCAGCCTAAAAAAAGTCACCTTGCTCTACTAAGCAGATTCATTCAGCAGTATAGTTCTCTCGATAATTTGTCACTTTGGGCGGGGGCAGGGTATGAATATGTTCATATGTTGAGTGTGGTGACAATTTCACAGTATATAATACCTATTCCAAAATGTATTAAATTAAAAAGGGTCTATTACTATAACTTATGCCAAGTTGACTGTATTATGTCTAGTAAGATTATTGAGGCTGCTCAGCTGATCTACCCTCTCTAAACTGCCTAATCATTTTAAGGGTGCTGAAATTCATTTACACTGTTTTCTATTGCAGCTTTCATCTCAAGATTTTTTTTCCACTCCTTTCCCAAATGCCAACCCTTCCTGATCATTCATCCTCCACCTGACCCCCACAAGGCTAGAATATACCCCATTTCCTGTTAACATCAAGTTTAGGATATATGAATATTTAAATATCAAAGCAATCTGAAATGAAACCCCTGTAAGAGAAACAGGTACGTCTACGATTTTAAAAAAATATTTTTAGTCTTGTAGTTATTTGACTTTGCATAAACCTTGTAGATACAAACATTCATACAGACTTGATACAAATCCTGAAATAAGGTCAGTTGGTCAGGTAGGCCAGGGCCACAGGTTCTTCTCAGGCAGATGCTAAACCACTAACCTCAGGGCCGAAAGGGCCATATTTGTGTCCAGAGAAATCAGGTTGTTCAGAATAGAAGGCATAGACTGAAGGCCTGTAAGAAAATTGAAAGGTTCAGAATCTCTACACGTAACAAAATATATCACCTATTTTTAAAACTGCATTTTAAAAAATGTTCTCAAGTTAATTTATCCCTCAACTACTATTTGTATTACCATGGAAAACTTTCTTTTTCTATTGCTTCTATGACCACCACCCCATCTGTGGTAACTGTCTGGAACCACCTTTAGGACTCAAAAGTCACAAAAGGAAATTTGAACATGTACTCGGGTCCTTGACCCTCAAGATAACAGAGGCTGGTAATTCACATGGGCTATGCAATCTGCAGCCTGAAAGAACAACTAACTCCATTACAGAGAAGCGTCTCTCATGATACTTCTGCAATCCTTGGGATGCTGCTGGTTCATTTATCAAAGCCAGAAATTCCCTTCAGCTCTGCTGGGTAGTGGACAGGATTAATAGCTGCGGTAATCCAAGTAATTAAATGGTCCCAATAACCAAAGTCTATTATATCCTTCTTAAGGAAGTAACACTTAAGGCTAAGAACCACAAAACTTTTAATTCCAAACATTGGCTGTGCTTCTATTCCACAGTCTAGTGTTGGACTCAATTCTAAGTTAAGATGGAAATATCCTGACGAAAGAAGAAAGACAGAAACAAATACCTCTCATTGTCTGGCAGGGTGAGCCACTGCAATATGGTTAATATTCTCCGCTCGTGAGGGATGACACTGGAGGGCAAAAGCAAGCAGAGCATGTTGTTAGGTTGCGTTTCCACAAACTCAAGCCTGATAAGTACGTGCTCTTGCACCCAGGCCAAATGCTCTCTATTTACCACCATCTGTTTCACTTCATCTGTAGTAAAAGGCTTTCTTTCGAGTTAGCGTTTAAACTACTATTTGCAACATATTATGTTGCTCAACCTTTTCCACAGAAGGCTGCACTGGAAACTCTGATTCACAGTCAATATGAGGAACCTGTCTCACTAATCAGTAACTCTACTACAAGCAGAAAGGACCTTGGCTTCAGAATCAATGCCATTTATTCTGTCAAGCCTTTAGCTGTGGCCATAAAAGGATCAGTACTTACATCCCCAGTCTGCCTCTTGCTGGCAGTGTGACCTCTCTTGACCTCTCGGCCTCAGTTTACTCATCGGTAAGATAAAGCCAACAGCAAAAGACACTGTATAGCTTGGTTGTAAGGATGAAATGAAACAAGACAAGGAAAGGGCATGTCTAGTACCTAAGACACAGTAATTTCTTTAAAGCCCTATTTTTTTATTAATGATCATAATTAGTCATCATTCTGCATCTAAATAGCTGTATGACTTTAGAAACCTTACCTAACCTGAAACTTTAAGTTTCTCCTCCATAAAATAATGGGTTAGGAAAGGTTTTCTTGCCATTTTCTTCCAGCCCTATAAAAATCTACCAATAACAGGCTGGGTGTGGTGGCTCACGCCTGTAATCCCAGCACTTTGGGAGGCCAATGCGGGCAGATCACCTGAGGTCAGCAGTTCAAGTCCAGCCCGACCAACATGGCAAAACCTAGTCTCTACTAAAAATACAAAATTAGCCAGGCATAGTGGCACATGCCTGTCATCGCACTACTTGAGAAGCTGAGGCAGGAGAATCACTTGAACCCAGGAGGCAGAGGTTGCAGTGAGCCAAGATTGTGCCATTACACTCCAGCCTGGGCAACAAGAGTGAAACTCTGTCTCAAAAAAAAGAAAAAAGAAAAAGAATAGGCACATATAATTAAGAGACTGACAAAAAGGGTATAATCTTCATCCACAATGACTTTTGTGTTTAAGTCTCTTTCCTCTGTTGAAATATAATTACCCTAAGTCTGGCACTAGCTGTAAGAGCTCTGAGGGTTCCTGGCTAATGTGACAGTACTGCATTCCAGGCTGAGTTACATTAAGGTGCTCACAAGCTGAGTGATATCTTTAGTCAGGGAAAATTCACCCACTCTTTCCCAACAAGGAGCACAAAATATGTTTTTGCTCCCCATCCGAGACCAGGCGTTAGAGGCATGTTCATAATGAATTCACACTAAAGCTTAAGTTTAATTGCAGTCGGGAAAAATTATTGTGGAACATTGGTGAGCCATTTAAACTTTTACTCTCGGTGGATATGAGCAGTGAGAGAGCCAGGAGGATAAACCCTGAGGCAGGGACTCCCATCAAGTGGTCTCTCTCCCTCCCCTCACCGTCACCATCCATCTCACAGGGACTTGTCATTCCCCAGGCAACCTCTTTTTCCGGAGCTATCACACCAGACCAGAAAATCATGTGTACCATAAAATGAGTCCAAATTTAAACATATTCCAAGGCAACTAGATAAATGTGACCCTGTTCATTATATCCTATAATTGAATTAGAAAGAGGCAGAGCAAAGCCAGGTTAATCACTTAAAGAATTTAATTCTTCAGCCTTAGAAATCCTTTGTATCTGAGCACAATAATTGCATACTTTGAATTCTTTCCTAACTTAAAAAAAAAAAAAAAAGTGAATGCTGGAGCCTTTTCAGTTTACCTTATTTCACTACCTGCCTAAAAGCTGCTTTACTTTATGTAATTGGTGTTAAGCTGCAGAAACGGGTCCTAATGAACCCACTGTTAATACTATGGGAAAACACAAACTAACAGAATCTGTGTCAAGCTCAGAATGCTCACCCTTGAATGCCCTCGTTGGATGGGGTACTTGAACAATGGTAGACAGGGAATTAAAAACACCAGCTGTGAGGCCAGAGTGCTTAGGTTTAAATCCTGACTCCAACAAATGCTGGTGATAAGACTTGGCAAGTTATCTAAACTTTTCATGCCTCTAGAAAACAAGGACAATAATAGCATCCATCTCATCAAGTTATTGTAACGATGAAAAGAGAATACATGTGAAGCATTTAGAATAGTGCTGGGCACATAGAAAGGGTTTAGAAAAATGTTAGCTTTTATTGTTATTACTAAATTTATCGGTCTACAGAGATGATATATTAATTCACAAAATATTTGCTAAGGGCATATTAGGTTTAAGGCATTTGTGTACACATAAATAAAGATACTCCTACCAAAAAGACTATTATGGAGGAGGCTCCATTTTCTTTGCGGGAGAAATAAGCAAGTGAATTTTATTTTGTGGACAAGTGCTGATTGTGTGTATGAGAATAAAATGAGGACTCTGGAGAATAAAATGAGGACTCTGGAGGTCTCACTAGCCATCCTTCCTGTGATCTTAGGTGCAAAATTTAACATCTCTAGGTCTTAGTGTTCTAATATCTCTTTTTTTTTTCTTTTGAGACAGAGTCTCGCTCTGTTGACTAGGCTAAAGGGCAGTGGCATGATCTCGGCTCACTGCAATCTCCATCTCTCAGGTTCAAGTGATTCTCCTGCCTCAGCCTCCTGAGTAGCTGGGGTTAAAGGTATCTGCCACCACACCTGGCTAATTTTTGTATTTTTAGTAGAGACAGTTTTCACCATGTTGGTCAGGCTGGTTTTGAACTCCTGACCTCAAGTGATCCACCCACCTCGGCCTCCCAAAGTGCTGGGATTACAGGCGTGAGCCCCCAAACCCGGCCTCTAATTTCTTAAATGAGGAGTTGGACCAGGTTGTCTCTAAGTTTCTTGGGTGTTCTAGGTTATCCTTATGAAACAACTTCAGAGACCAAAAAGACATGGCCCTTAGCCATTAGTGTTTCAATATTCAATATTCAAATATAATGCACAGATAGCACAAACAAATCTGACCAAGAAAGAGTAGATATCCGAGCAGAAAAAGCAATGGTGTACGTGTTGCTGTCTTCACCATTACTGATTGGTGGAGAATTTATCATGAGACCAAGTATATTAGACATGATAAAAAATTAAAAGGAAAAGAAAAACTAGATGAAGTATTTAATGGTAAAGAGAAGCAAATTACCTTAAGACATATATAGCCCTTGTCTAGTCAATGTTGAAAGAGAGAATATGAATAAGAAAACAAATAGCATTTATTAGTTATTCTCTATGTACCAAGTACCCTAATAAGCATTTTACTTGTTTTATTTTATTTTATTTTTAAGACAGGGTCTCACTGTCACCCAGGCTGGGGTATAGTAATGCCACCTTGGCTCACTGCAGCCTCAACCTCCTCAGGCTTGGTGATCCTCCCACCTTAGCCTCCATAATAGTCTTTTTGGTAGGAGTATCTTTATTTATGTTTACATAAATGCCTTAAACTTACTATGCCCTATAGTAGCTGGGACTATAGGCATGTGCCACCATGCCTGGCTAATTTTCATATTTTTTGTAGAGACAGGGTTTTGCCATATTGCCCAGTTTGGTCTCAAACTCCTGGGCTCAAGTGATCTACCTGCCTCGGCCTTCCAAAGTGCTAAGACTACAGGCATGAATCACCATGCCTGGTCATAAGTATTTTAAATATGTTAGCTCATTGTATCTTTGTAACATCTCATGATGAAGATACTATAATTTTTATTTAAAGATGAGGACGTTGATTTGTTGAGAGATTAAATCACTAGTCCAAGGTCTCCAATCTAATAAGCAGCACAGCTGGGATGAGAATCAATCTAAACAATCATGCATAATGGGAATTACTGTCTTTGAACATGAATTGACACAAAAGAATGGAGCATCAGCTGATTATTTCAGAATGAAATACTATCATTTAAAAAGCAAGAAAGATTCTAGGTTGCAGTACAGAACCATGTTAAAAAGAAGCCTTCGAAGTCCAAGTCTATGGTTTGAATTTGGTTCTAAATTTTTTTAAGTTTTTTTGGCATATATACTGTGTAGATTTCCTTAACCTTTACATTCTCTTAACTAACTGAAAGTGTGATCCTATTTTTTAAAGTTATAAAATGCTTTAAAAAAAAAAGGAAAGGAAAAATGAATCCAAGTCACTTTCAGGATAAGGAGATAAAATAATAGTCTGAGAAGTGAAAACTACAGACATCTTTGGAGCATATAAAAGCCACCTTCTTATAAGTGGTTTCAAATGGGTGGAGAAAATTACCATTCAAAACCAGAACACTGAGCCTTTTCAATGAGGCTTTGCAGCAGTTTCAGGGGGGCAGAGGTGGGGACTCGGTATTAATTATGTTGTTGGCGCCTCTCCATTCTGCCAGGCAAATATGTTATAGAGCAGAAAAAATCACTGCTGTAAGCATCTATGACAGTCAAGAGTTAAAGAAATGTCATGCATAGGATAAAACTGGTAAAGCAACATGCCGTCTACAACTCAGAAACTTCTTTAAAAACAGAAAGAAATCTTTTAAAGGGATGCTCTATGCTAGATTCAAATCATCAAACCCAATTTCAATTTAGCCCTTCAAATCTGAAAAAAAAAAAAAAAAAAAAGCTACTTTTATTTCTGATTTTAGAGAATACAGACAGAACCATTCTGGATTAATTTGAGCCTGTGATGGCTCTCAGCACACTGCTATTATAGAATAGTCAGATTTTTGTTAGGCATAGAGGCAAACACGAAAACAGCTTTAGGTGGTTTAAAAAAAAAAAAGCTGGAAAGAACATCTCAGTGGGAACAAAATCCCCGTGAAAGTAGAAACAGATTTCTCTTCTTATTAAGGAACCTTAAAAATCATCAGCATGTTGATACTTTTATTAGGTAGATTCATCTTAAGGTTTATGAACATTAACTGTTTATTCCCCACCACTTCTTTGGGGATAGGAAGAAGCCCCATTTTCTTATTAGAAAAATCCTGGCATTCAATGGGAAAATGAAGTGAAAATAGAGGCTTCCCCTTGGTCTCTCAATCTCTAGCCCACTCCTTTGGCTCCCCAGATACTTGAGACCACCTGGATTTTTTAAAGTTCTAAACCAAAATAAATATAGTATGTTGTTATATATTGATAGAAAACAATAATGAAAGCCACAGCCATAAATAGTCTAAGAGAAATATACATTTCCTAAGTAGCAAGTTGGCAAAAACCTACAAACTGGAATAGAAAAATCTAAAGGACATCCGGAAGGAGAAACCATCTTACTTACTTATATTCTGTTAAGAGAGGATGGAACAAAGGAGAGCTGGAGGAGAAGGAGAAGGTGGGAGGAAGCAGAGAGGGAGGACCTCGGGGGGTAAAAATACCTGGAGGGTTATTTTGAATTAGTAAATATTCAAAAGTTCCATACTTTCACATTTAACTGAAACAAAATAAAAATTAAATTGATATGTTTTAGAAATTGAATCGTAGCTGTCATTTTATAAATATTAACAAAATAAAGGTAACTTACACAGACCAAAAGAATGTTCCAGCGTTCACCCCTTGCTTGGTGGCTGTAATCCATAGCTAATGAGGAAATATAAGCGGCTTAAAATGTGTTCTGAGTTTTGGTCAAAGAATAAAAAGTTTTAAAAACACATTAGATCAGATATCTTATACTCCACTCACACCCCAGCATAAATTTCACATTATTTGTAACCATTTATTTTCACATCTGGAAGTCAGAATCATGATTTCCACAAATGCTATTCTCTGCAAAAGCTCTCAGAAGCTCCTGCTATGATTCTAGTGACATATTTTTAAAATCCTTATTTTATCTCAAAAGCCTCTCTCTTCTGTACCTGTCTTTTCTGATCATTGTTTTGAATGTTTCACTTATGCGGCAGAATTCTGCTCATCAAAGGACCCAAGAGTGAACCATATGTTTCCTTTACTATTGAAAGCCTCACAGAGGAGCACCCCAATTTGGTACCCAGATGTCAGAATTTTGGAACCCAGCTTGTCCTGTTTTAGTTTAAACTAGCTGAATGAGAAGTGGGGGAAGGCTAATTTTTAATCTAGATTTTTCCTATATCTTTTGCCTAGCCTTTTAGTAAATGTTATTTTAGAGGAAGGTTCCTAGAATAAGTTAAATGAACCAAGCATTTCATTAAGGTTTTTAAAATATTCTTTATAGCATGTGCTATTGGGGAGGCGTAAGATACAGGAGTTTAGAACCTGGGCTCTGCAACCAGGCAGCTTGGATTTTTAAGCCTTACTTTTGTCACTTACCAGCCATGTAGTCCTTTGGCGAGTTACTTAACATCTTTGTGTTTCTGTTTCCTTTACAATGTAGAGGATATTATCTAGCACATAGGATTATTCTAAGCTTTAATGAGTTAATACATTAAAGTCCTTAAACCAATGTCTTAACATCTGGCAAACATTCGATAAATTTCCATCTTTATTATTATGCAATAATGGAAATAAATAATCCAGTTATTCTAGTAACATTAAAAACAGCTTAAGATGGCAAGTGTCCCAAGTCTATGAGAAGAAACCCCCTCACTTAAGGAAAGAGACTGGAAGCAAATAAGAGAGAAAATTGTAGTTTGCCTAAGACCAAAACAGAAATGATCTGGGAATTGTAGCCAGCCCCTTTTCTGGTTTCATTGTGACCAGCCTCTGAGAGTATCCTTGGCCGGGCACGGTGGCGCACACCTGTAATCCCAGCACGTTGGGAGGCCAAGGCGGAAGAATCACAAGGTCAAGAGATTGAGACCATTCTGGCCAACATGGTGAAATCCCGTCTCTACTAAAAATACAAACAAAATTAGCTGGGCATGGTGGCGCGTGCCCGTAGTCCCAGCTACTTGGGAGGCTGAGGCAGGAGAATCGCTTGAATCCAGGAGGTGGGGGTTGCAGTGAGCCAGGATCCTGCCATTGCACTCCAGCCTGGCAACAGAGCAAGACTCTGTCTCAGAAAAGAAACAAAACAAGAAAACAAAAAACAGTATCCTTAAACAGGGACAACTTATTTTTTAAGGAAATGGGTAACTGCGAGGTGGAGAACTTCAAGGACCTTAACCATTGTTTCAAAATGATCTGGAATGCCTGCCCTCGGAAAGCTTGAAAAGGGCCCTAGGTCCTTTGGGGCCTCTACAAATCCTCAACCCAAAACTCGTAGCTACTGTAGCTGGCAAACGAGGGATGGGGCAGGAAAACATACAGCACACTCTTCAGTCTGTGGGTTGTGAGCTGCCCGAGGATTTCATGGCTCTGAGGGACTAGCCCTTCTTGGCTAGACTTTTGGTTCCCTGCAATGTCTGGAGACATAAGAATCTCAGATTGCTCTGAGAGCCCTTCAATCCATTTAGTCCAAAGCTCTTTCTACTCTAAAGACAAATTTGGGCATCCACCAGTAACCCCAGCCCAACCAGGGTTCAAAATGTGTCCTGGACTTTCATTCATTCTTGTTTCTGCATCTCCACCAGCAAGATCAGCTCAAACGAAGTGCTGGACACACTGTAAAACCATGCCAGTTCCCAAAGAGGCCAGTTTTATAGTAAGGGATCTATTTTCATACTTATTTTAATTGTACATACACAATCTTAACACATCCAAAATATAAACAACTTCCTAGAAGATATACTGCCTTGCTATTTCCAAGGAGATTGTACTAGGCAATATTAGGCATCTATGAAATTTAAGATTAATAGGGAGCTTCATAAAGGAAAACAAATTTTTAATACAAATTTGTCAGATAATATCCCTGCACTTTCAAAAAGTATACTGTAGAATACATGCTGATGTTGGCATTATCTGGGCAACAGGAAGTTCTAACAGTAATTTAGCTCAGTAACCCTTAGGGAAAAAAGATCACTGGAAGAGGTCTTCACAGTTTCAAAAGGAAGGAGCATGCAGAATGAAAATGACAGGGTATGTTAAACTTATTATGATGGCAAAGTTAAGATCATTTGTTCTTTCTATTTTTCTGCACTTTCCAACAGTTTTACAGTGACAATCAGCTTATTTGTAATCAGAAAAAAACAATCAATTTCAATTTTAAAAAGCATTATGTCTTAGAAGGATACAGTATAAAGTATGGAGACAAATTAAAGGTAAAATTTGTATTTCTTCTAAAAAAAATCAAAAAGCAGAAAAATTCTGCCTGTTTCTTGGTAAAAGTCAGGTGGACCACATTTTCAAAAAGAAAATTGAGCACATAATCAGAAATGAACAAAAACTGAACAAAAAAGATAAAATACTTAAAATGAAAAGCACATTCAAAAATCTGAAACAAAAGAATCCTAGCAGTATAGAAGCAGATGGGTCAAGGTTCAGCAAATGGCGCCAGATTGAACATAAAGTTCTTATAAGTTATATCAGGAGCTGCTTTAAACGTTCCTTTGCAGGTCATATGTCTATATTTCAGGGCTCAGAAGTTAAATGTAGAAATTCCCAAGGGGGAAAAAAACGTCACTAAAATGTTGGTCCAGAAGAAGAAAAGTGTGTACAAACCTACAAGTTTATAAAAAAGAGAGAGAGAAGCTTGCCAGTTCATTGTTAATATAAGTGTTAAATTTTCTCTGAATTTGAATGCAATATAAATTTCTTCAGAGGGTGATTTAAAAAAGAAAAATCAGGCCAGGCACCGTGGCTCACACCTATAATCCCAACACATTGGAAGGCCGAGGCGGATGAATCACCTGAGTTCAGGAGTTCAAGAGCAGCCTGGCCAACAAAAACCCTGTCTCTACTAAAAATACAATAACCAGCCAGATGTGGTGGCAGGCACCTGTAATCCCAGATGCTCAGGAGGCTAGGCAGGAAAATTGCTTAAACCCAGGAGGCAGAGGTTTCAGTGAGCTGAGACTGCACCATTGCACTCCAACCTAGGCGACAGAGTGAGACTCTGTCTCAAAAAAAAAAAAAAAAGAAAAAGAAAGAAAACAACTGAAAAAAAAGTAAACTTAAATAAACCCTAGGTTTGAGCTTTCTTCCTTTAATCCCCAAATTCCCTGCATTGCTTTCCTTTTTTTGGAGGCCCAGCTTTTAACATTTGTGTCCTAGATGCTGCTTTGTGAAAAGGGGACAAATAGGAATGATATTGAATCTTGTGATATGTTATTTATTAGGAATCAAAAAGGCTTCTCCCACAGGAACCAAGTGGGTTAAATATGAAACTGAACACTTTCTCAAATTCAGCATGTAGCTTTGGGTGAAAAGAAGTTTTGAAAAAGAAATATATTAGCCAAAAACATTTTTTCAAAAAATGTAAACTGCTAGTGCAGTCTTTCTAGCAGTTCTTTGAAGGGAAGTCATTCCTTTGCATTCAAAAGCATTGAGCTAGGATAAACAGAATTCTAGGAGACCAGGGGATGGGTGGGCATTTGCTTCAGCAGATCAATTGATGAGAATCAGAACAAGTTGAGGATGTGAGGCTTGGGGGAAGGCAGCAGAATAGACTGGGGCCATATGCAGCTGCTTTTCATGTGATTAGGGCCAGAAGGAGGTGAGTGAGGAAGCTGTTGGCATGGGGCCTGAAGCTGTCAAGGCTGAGATAGAGTGTTGTCCTTATGGCCACCTACCCTAGATGAAGCACGGGCAAAACATGTCCCCGAAGGAAGCAAAGAACAGGTCCATCCAAAACGCAATAGCGGAGCTAGGCTCTGGATTGAGTCTTCAAAAAAGAAATTAACCAAGTCCCTACCTGCATGGGATCCACAGTGTGTGCCTCACAGTGTGGTCAGGCTGGGCATGGTATCTGACATCTGTAATCCCAGCACTTTGAGAGGCCAAGGCAGGTGGATCAGTTGAGATCAAGAGTTCAAGACCAGCCTGGCTAACCTAGTGAAACCCATCTCTAATAAAAATACAAAAAAAAAAAAAAAAAAAAATTCAGCTGGGCATGGAGGCAGGTGCCTGTAATCCCAGCTACTTGGGAGGCTGAGATACAAGACTTGCTTGAACCTGGGAGGCAGAGGTTGCTGTGAGACAAGACTGTGCCACTGCCCTCCACCCTGGTCAACAGAGCAAAACTCTGCCTCAAAAAATAAAAATAAAAATAAGTGGCCAAATTTATGATGGAAAAGATATAAAAGCCCAAAGGAGAGCTTTCTCTTAGCCAGAGCTGGAAATGCTGAAGAAAGGAAGGCCTCCTGGGGCAGACACTTCAGCTGAAATTTGGAAAATCAATAAGAGGCTGCTAAGCAAAGGTGCCAGGTGAGCAGACCTCACCCTAACTAGGTACATTAGGATAGAGTACAAAGAGAAAAAAACTTCAGGTCTACAGTAGTACATGGAGAAGAAACAACAGAATAAAGAATAGGTTAAATGTTCCTGAAAAGAAATATTGTCTATGAGAATAATAAAACAGGCAAAAAGAGGTTAGCAATAACTCGTGCTTTCCATCTAGTCAATCCCTTTTGGCCTGGAAAGTCACCCCTATTCTATGTCATTCTTCTTCTCCTTGCTGTCTCTATCTTAAACATGCATTTCTTGCAATTTTACACTGCAGCCATTCACTAAAATGGTTTCTGTACCAACTCATTGTATCACTGATACTGGCAGAGAGCAATTCTACATCAAGCAACTTAAGTGATAAGAATGCATCTGCTCAACAATTGAAGTTGGGATCACGCCTATAATCCCAAAACTTTAGGGGCTGAGGCAGAGCTTGAGCTCAGAAGTTGGAAACAATCCTGGGCAACAAGTTGAAACACTGTCTTTACAAAAGATACAGAAATTAGCTGGGCGAGGTGGTGTGCGCCTATAGTCCCAGCTACTCAGGAGGCTGAGGTGGGAGGATTGCTTGAGCCCAGGAGGCTGAGACTGCAGTGAGCCAAGATCATGCCACTGCACTCCAGCCTAGGAGAAAGATTGAGACCTTGTCTCATTAAAAATAATAATAATAATAAAAATTAAAAAATAATAACAATCTACTCCTCTTAGAAACACCTTACTCCAGAAACGCTGACTTCAGAGGACTTGGATCATAATGGGGTATTAGACTTGTTTCTCAAATCTCCACATTTAGTCAACCCCTGGAAATCCCATTCACTCCTCCCATTGCTGAGAATCTAGATTTAAACAGAACAGGGAACAACCCCATGGAAGTATCTCTCTACTAGAAATTGCAGGACCATAGCAGAGAGAATTTCCAAAGAAACCAACCCATTTAAGGAACTCCATTAAACCATGTCTGAGAAAGCAGGGTCCTACGGCAAATGGCTGCTTCTAGTAATGCGTGCTGAGGATTAGCAAATTAAAAGCAGACTAGATTTTGCTTAACTATTATCAAGCCTAAAAAAAAGGATAATTAAATTATAAAAGATTACATTAAATTATTTTTGGAAGACACCTGGTGAGATTTAAATTTTCAAATGGCCATTGTACAAATGCCTCATCCCATCTACTAGGTTTTATGCTAGGACAAGAAGTAGCTCTTGTTCACCATGTCATCTGACCTCTATGCCACTAGCTAAATGCTGCACATGGTTTAGTCCCTCAGTAAAAATGAATTGAGTTTAATTTAACTACCAGTAAAAGACGTGTATAAATATTTTCTCTTATAAATGTATAACAATTTATAAGACTTTTAGAAATATTTTTTCACTGGTGACTTTAAAATGTAGAAGCCTCTGAGAGGATGACATAAATGCTTGCAGAATATTCATTAATTTTTTTCTTATAGTACTGTTAGTTGCTTATATTCATATACTTTGACTAAAGTTTATTTTTAATTAATTACTTTTTATATATATAACTGACATATAATAATTGTGCATATTTATGGAATACAGTGTGATGTTTCAATGCATGTATACATTGTATAATGATCAAATCAGGGTAATTACCATATCCATCACTTTAAACATTTGTCATTTCTTTTGGTGACAACATTCAAAATCTTCTATCTTAAATACACTACATTGTTATTTGCTCTAGTCACCCTACTGTATAATAGAACACCCTACTGCATAATAGAATAGAAAAATACTTTCTATGTGTTTTTTCAATATGCCAAATTTCAATAAAATGTGTTTTTAAATTGTAGTTACTATGCTCCTGGGATTTTTTTTTTTTTTTTTTTTTTTGAGACAGTCTAGCACTGTCACCTAGGCTGGAGTACAATGGCACAATCTCCGCTCCCTGCAACCTCTGCCTCCCAGATGCAAGCGATTCTCCTGCCTCAGCCTCCCGAGTAGCTCGGATTACAGGCGCCTGCCACCACACCCAGCTAATTCTTTGTATTTTAAGTAGAGACGGGGTTTCACTATGTTGGCCATGCTGGTCTGGAACTCCTGACCTTATCCACCCACCTTGGCCTCCCAAAGTGCTGCGATTACAGGCGGGAGCCACCACACTCAGCCACTCCTGGGAATTCTTATAGTGGCCATCTTGTCCAAGATGATAGAAACACAAGTCAGTTTCACCACAAATCTTGGTCAGCATGAGGAGAGAACTAAACTTGGTCAAATGCGTCAACTTTGAGAGTTAGTAAGGAAACAGATAAACAGAGTTGAAACAGAGACTTCACTTCATGGGGCAAGTTAGCAGCATTTCTCCTGCTCTGCTTTTACAGAAGTTAATGAATATGTGGCCTCATCTTCTTCTGAGTCATCCTAACCCAGAGGAAACCTAATGTCAACACTTGGTGTAAGGTGATCCAATTTGATAAAATTATTGTTTATCTCTAATCCTTTAAGGGTCTTCAGGTAAGTTTGCTTCCATGATCAAATTAATATAAAAGACGAACTAGTGAAGCTAAATGGAGCTCTAATTTCAATCATTTTGTTTACTCATAAAATACCCCCTATCATAAACTTTGAAAAATCCATCCTGTCAATAAATTTCACTATGATCACAACCCAGGCCACAGTGGACTTCTGGGAGTCCAGCCTGAATAAAGACAGCAGAATCAGAACATCTATTATAAAGAAACTTTTCTGCAGATGTACAAGTCTTCCAATGTTTATTTTTTTTACAATATAAAGCTCATATTTATCCTTGCATACTGATTTACCTGTTATGCAATAGAAATATTTTGATCACAGATAACCTTTTCTTAAAGCGAGATACCTTAAGAAAAATTTCTATTTATAGTCCTTATTTTGCCCATACATTGCAGCAAACATTTACAGGTACAAGATGATTGAGGCATGGTGGATACATGGATATGTGCAGACACTGCCCACCAGTCATGCCACGGTTGAGTGCACAAAGTTCTCCCAGTTCTCCTCCCTAACCAGTGCTCCAGTAATCCACTGTTTCCAGTCAGAATTGGCATGAGATGGAACCACTTCCCATCCTTCTTCTACATGTTTCTGATTGCCTGTGTGCCCTGAGATATGTTCCTAGATGATTCTGATCCTTCTGGCCAGAAGCTTGTACACTTCAGCCCAGCTCTGCACATTCAACAACTGTGGCTTTATGCTGCTTTGCTCATGTCTGACCAAAGCAAGTTGCCTAATCATACACATGGTCACAGGAAAAACATCAAGTAGAAAGCCACCTACAACCGTTTTTATGTTCTGCCCAGTCATTTGATCTGAAGTAAACAGGGTGACTTCTTTTCAAAGTATCAATTTGCTATTTCAGTATCGAGGTAGGATTCTGCTTTTTATATTTAACTTTCCTGATTTTTAAAAAATAGATTAAATAAAATAATCCATGAATTTACTGTGTATTTCAGTGAGTTCCATCTTTTCCAGCAAGTTTCCCTGTTTCTGTTATTATAGCATCAGGGCTAAAATATCGGGGAAGGGTCATAGTTCTACACTTTTCTTTTTCATTATACCCCTAAATCTGGGAAATCAATAAGATCTATTTCTTTTTCAAAATGTTTCCGAAATTCACCTCATCATGATTGTCACCACCATAATCCTAGGGAAGATACTCATCATCTTACACTTTTCAATCATAGCCTCACACACATACATATGTACATATATACACAGAGACACATACACATATGTATACATACATGTATATTACATTTGCACATATGTATATATGCATATATAAATATATGATATATGCACATATCCAGATACATATACACACATATGATGCATATACACACAAATTTCATGTTTATATGTTTATTAAAAGTATCCAAAGACAGAAACATTGCCAAGTATGAGGAAATTACATGCATTTTTTTCCACATCTAACTAATTTAAGGATGAAATGTTTCAAAACATGGACACACACAAACACACACACATAATAAATGCAAAACTTACCGGTTGGCCTCCCCACCATCTATGATTAAATTTCTCTCGCCCTCGCAGATGAAAAGTGGCATCAAATACAGGATCATACATTGAATTGCCAACAATTCCATGTGATTCTGGATATAACCCCTTTTTGTAAAAGCAAATTTATTGTTAAAATAATAATATGATAATCCACATATATAAGTTCTAGTATAAATTTTCTTAGCACAGAAGGTTTTATAGCAATACTTAATTTCCAAAATTATATAAGACATATATAACCTTCACTGTGTATCAATTTGAGCAAACATAAATAATGCCTATGGAATGAATTATAAGCCATCTGAGAAATTTGGTATGATTATAAGAAATTTAATATTTTTTTACTGCTGTAATTTAATAAGATGACAATAATTTTCATTATGATAAATTAACCTTCAGTTTGAAATTTATACATGTGCCTCCAAAGAAGCTTTTATTTCTAAATACATTTTTCCTTCTTTCTAAATTCTATTCCTCCCCAAAACAATTTTTAAAAAGAGAAATAAATTATGTTTTAAAGAAGAAAGAGTAGAATTTGAAGTACCTGAAAATTAAAATATAGCCCTGAAGTCAACATTTTTATTTGCAAATTCAGAAAATAAACAATAGACCCTTTGGTATTTGAGAGAAGTTTAATGTATGTGTTCAAACAGAACTGCACCTAAAAAAAAGTTTCAGCTTTAAAGTTGGAATGAAGTTCAATCACCCACAAAGTTGTAAAAGGCATTTGCTGTGAACAAGTGACCCAGATAAGATGGAAAACAGAAAGATTTTCTTTGAACACTAAGGAACACATTTTAAAAGTAAAGTCTCCCTTTTAAAGTCATTCCAGGATGAAATCAGCCCTTTGAATATATATCATTTGAAAAAATACTTACAGTGGCCAAAGTGTATAAGTTAGGAAAGGTTTTAGTCGGGTACACGGGTCTCATGTAGGGAGAATGTGTGCCGCAAGACCCTGGAAAGAGAATTGCAAATATCAGAACAAGAGAACCAACAGGAATTGCTGATAGAAAATCCATTTTATAAACACTCAGACACGTGTTGCCTTCACTTTTGTATTTCAAATAATAAAACACATTTAAAACTAAGTGCCCAGAGAGCTCGTAGTTACTGTGGAGATCCTGGATTGCAGATGAGAACACAGAGTATGGAAATTACTTACTTAGTTTTTCAATGTTAGGCATGACCTTACTGCCTTTCTTCATGTATGATGCGCGGAAACCATCCACAGAGAAGATGATTAATGGAGGGCGAACAAACCTTAAACAGTAACACATCAAGCTTTTAGAAACATTATTGCCACAGAGTTGCCATTACGCCTCATAATTCTCAATAATGGGAGCAATAGTTTCCAAGAAGAAACTTCAACCAGGCACAGTGGCTCATGCCTGTAATCCCAGCACTTTGGGAGGCTGAGGCGAGTAGATCACCTGAGGTCAGGAGTTTGAGACCAGCCTGGCCAACATGGTGAAACCCTGTCTCTACTAAAAACACAAAAATTAGCCGGGCGTGGTGGCACATGCCTGTAATCCCAGCTACTCAGGAAGCTAAAGCAGGAGAATCGATGGAACCTGGGAGGAAGGGGCTACAGTGAATCAAGATTGTGCCACTGCACTCAAGCCTGGGCAACAGAGCAAGACATGAAGTCTAGCATTAAAGAACAAGGTCACAAAAATGGCCTGAGAAGAGGCACCAGATTTCCTTTAATGTACTTCCTCCATTACTGGCTTTCACCTTGCAAACAAGGTTATTCACAATGTAAAGAAAAGACAACGTGTTTTCCCATTTGCCACCTGGAAAGCTCCTATTCATTCCTTAAAACCCAGTTCACAGTTTCCTTTTCTAAATTGTCCATTGCTCACACTTCTGAATTCCTTCAAGACACTAATTCATATCTTTCATCCTTCCTATGTGCCTCATTTTACTTGATATCCTAATGATCTGTTAATGTTTATCTTCCTTACTAGTTTCAAAGTAGTTTGTGTCTTATTCACCTTTCTATTTTATAGACCCACTGTAGGGCTCCAATAGATATTTCTCAAATGCATTAATGAGCAACTGAACATGAAATTAATAACACAGATCTAAGCACTTATTAAAAACAATCACTTTATGTTTGAATATAAAATAATTTCAAAAATAATTTACATTATTGACGATCTCTAAAAAGTATAACAATAATGGGCTGGACTACCAATCTACCCAGATCAGGATCTAATTTTAAAAACAGCTTTATATTATATTTTAAAGATATAATTGTTCAACCAGAGTTAAGAATACCGAAATATATGCAAAGTTACTTCTAATCGTTTGAAGCTAACTGAGCATATAGGCTTGAGTTTATTTGAAGCCATGTAAGAAATAAGATATTTTAAATGAGTTACATATAAAGCACTTAAAACAATACTGTGTAAGGGTTCACTATAATCATTAGTATCTTATATAGTCACTTAAAAGGACTCTTACTGGCAGAGTGCAGTGGCTCATGTCTGTAACCAAAACACTTTGGGGGACTGAAGTGGGAGGATCTCTTGAGTTCAGGAATTCAAGACCAGCCTGGCCAACATGTTGAAACCCCATCTCTACTAAAAATACAAAAATTAGCTGGGCATGGTGGCTACTTGGGAGACTGAGGCAAGAGAATCACTTGAACCAGGAAGAGGGATGTTGCAGTGAGCTGAGATCATGCCATTGCACTCCAGCCTGGGCAACAAGAGTGAGACTCCATTTCAAAAACAACAACAACAACAACAAAACCCTCAAAAAACTGAACATATTCATTCAACTACAAGCCAGTTGTGGTTAAATTGGGGCTGCCCAACAAAAATATTCTGTCAGTCATTCATGATCTGAATTCTTATGTATGAAATCTATTAAGTTGTGGTACAAATTTAAAAGTCACAAAACATTTCTGTTTTGTAACAAATAACACAGTGACCAGTAATTACTCATTGGTAACTGTTTTGAGATGAGCTATCAAGTCTGCCCTTTCTGCCTTATTCTTCATGTCTGCGAAGATTATTTTTGTTCCAGGAATGTGCTTCTTAGGATTCTCCAAATAATCCATGACTGTCTCCTCTCCCCAGGTGATGCCTTTGGTCTGATGGGCTTCTGTGTAAGAGAATCCAATGACTTGACCTGTCTTCTGCCCAAAGAGACCATGGAGATTTGACCCAGTCATGAGCTTGCCTGCCTTTCCAACAGTGTGGAAGTAGGCACACTTCTGAACAAAAATCCTCTTGCCTTTTTCAACATCACCCATATTTAATTCTCTTTTCCATCACTGGTGCTATAAAGGTTCCCATTTGGAAGACGGATATCCCACTGTCTTGAATGACTTTTTTTTTTTGAATCGAGGGTCTCACGTTTTCACCCAGGCTGGAGTGCAGTGGTACAATCTCAGCTCACTGCAACCTCTGCCTCCTAGGTTCAAGCAATTCTCATGCCTCCCGAGTAGCTGGAATTACAGGTATGCTTCAACATGCCTGGTTAATTTTTTGTATTTCTTTTTAGTAGAGACAGGGTGTCACCATGTTAGCCAGTCTGGTCTCAAACTCCTGACCTCAAGTGATTCACTGATCTCAACCTCCCAAAGTGCTGGGATCACAGATGTGTAATCAATAAGTAATCAATGGATGACATAGTTTTAAAAGTTCTCTAGTCTTCCTCTTTCACTCCCCACTCCCCCCAAAATAGTCAAAACAAGAACTCCAGAAAAAAAAATACTGAAAAAAGTCATAGCCAGAAATGTTTCCTTCTAAGGTGATATTCAGGTGCACTTTGTAAAGTCTTCAGCTGGGGTGGAATATAGAGGATGTTCAGACCCCAATATGTGCAGAGGTGATTGGAGAAAACCGGAGAAAAAAATCTATCCCCATTTCAAGATGTACCTTCAACCTTTTGACTGATAATTACTCCTAAGTACTCATAAGCTTGCCTGTATAAGATGATTTCAGTTTCACATTGTTTCTAAACACTTCTCTTTTCGTTTTCTGTGAGAGTTTATCAGCTCCTATATAAACTTCAAAATATTCATAAAATACACTTACCCTGCAGGGCATTCTGGGGCCTTTATTTCCTCACAGTCATCATCAACCCAATGGGACTCTCCTATGAGGACAAAAAGGTAAATGTATTGTTGAATCTAATTACAAGTGCCATGCCTTGAAGCTTGCAAATTCCAGGATGTGTCCTGTTTGATACTTTCTTTATGGGATATCACCAAAAAAGAAATTCTTAAGTAAAATCTAGTGTCTGGTTTGGCTTTCCCATACATGATGGGAAAGCTAAGATTTAATAACCGCAAGTGGTGTGGTGTTTATTTGAGCCTTCCGAGTCTAAATGGTTTGTAGATTCAAAAAACCAGTGGCGTCAGTGAAAAAAATTTCATGTTTGTATCCATCCAGAAATAAACTGTTTGGTCATTAGACGGAACATTCTTTTCTCCACCACTGAAGATCTCAAAGCCATAGAAAGCATGGCAAAACTTCCCTTTAGAGACTAAATAAAAAAGCTTTAGAATCTATAGAGATAATAAATGGAAGATTATAATAGAAAGATTATTTGCCAATAAATCTGCATAGAGCCCTTGAATTTAGAAAGAAAAACACCGCTAAATTTTACTTTTATCTTCCACCAAGATCTAAGAGCATAAACCTGTCTTTCCTGAGTTACCACTATCAAGAATAGAAAACAGAAAAGGACTCCGATAAAAAAGAAGCTTTCCTTGGAAGAAAATAAAAATTATCGAAAAGGATTTGCCTTAAAGTATTTTAAGACAAACAAAAGTTACACGTCCTGAACAGAAGTAAAATTTGTAACCAACACATTGGAGAAACTGCTCCCATGGAAAGAGCACTGGAAATCCCTGGTCAATAAGACTCTAACTACTAGACAGTGGGGTAAGTAACTACTATGCTTCCTTAAAATAAAGAAGATTTACTGCACATGTAACCCAGAGGCATACACATGGGCCTCACAAAAGTACTGAAACTAGAATTTTAAACCAGTAAAAACCAGTGCTAATGATTCAATGATCAATGATACCAAGGGCTTCTTTTTTCAAAAAAAAAAAAATATTTTTAATATCCTTTGTGGCTTCCTGGTACACTTGTTGCATAGGAAAATTAAAAAGGAAAGGAAAATAAATTCTCAACCAATTCAATGCTTCAAAATAAAAGCATAATTGTTTGGGTAGGGGAAATTAACAACACAATAATTGTTTGGGTATGGGGGAATTCTTTGAATCTAATATAACACCCTCTTGCCACAACTAAACACCTTACGTATTTCAGAACTGACTTGATTTCTTTCCTGAAATCTTTTAATAGAACTTCTTAAATGTTCCACATCAAAGATAATGAAAAGGGCTTGAATTCGAAATTTTAAAAGTGACTTACAAAATAAGGATTCTTGGATCTTCCAATGAACTTCTATAAGTGGGCAGCATGTCAACTTAAAACCTTTAAAGAGAGTAACTGCATCTTTGATATTTTTTGTAGTCCACTGACTATTGTTAATTATTGGAATAAAAGCATCATATTCCACAATCAACCACACAAAGCCAACACTCATGCATGTATGGCTTTAGGGTGTAACAGGAAATGCTGACCCCCCTTATCCCCTTTACCAGCAAGTATCCCATCCCTGGGCAGTTGCCAGTGCCTTGGTGAATGGCTTTCATCCAATGTATAAAAAAATCCCTGGCCCCTTGACTTCAGAGTAGCAACTTGGATTTACTTTTCAGAGCAAGCCGTAGAGGGAGGTGAAGCTATATGAGAGCATGTCCTCCCTTGCCTCTCCCCACTCCTACTGCCCTAACCTGCCTCCCTTTCCCCCAACGTGGTTTTCGTGCAGTACATCCATTCCCTCAATAAACTGAATAAACAAATTCTGGTTTCCATCCTTGTTACTTCAGATCAATGAAATGCAGAGTAGCAAAGCTAATGAAGAAGCATGAGAACTAAAAAGCACGATGCACCTTCCTGCCAAACTCATATCCAGGGTCTTCTACTCCTAACATCCAGGATCTCCTGGAGCACCTCCACTTTTAATTCTTTTAAAGCTCAGGCCAATTTAAAGAAACTCGTACCTTTGCAGACCACTTGGTAATTGGTACAGCAGTCTCCTCTGGCCAAGCAGTCCTCCGAGCAGTGGCAGGCATTTTCTTCATTTCTGACTTCTCCACATCTGTCCTTAGTACACTCCCAGCCACGAGCTAAAATCATCCCAATAAAACATTTTCATTGCTGTGCACCAGCCAAATGAAAGAAGCCAAAATTGCTTACAGGATTTCCAACAAAGAGAGCTAAAATCTCACATCATTTACTCTGCTTGTGAAATCTGAGTTGGCCTGAGGCCCAGAGGACATTTGGAGACCTTACAGATAAGATGAATCTCTAAGTTTTCAAATCAGAGAACAACATCAAAATGCAGTTGGGTTCCTTTGGAAGAATGAGACCCTGAAAGGCAAGCAAGTGTCCCCACTATTCTTGAATAGTTCTAAAGGACCCAACAAATTTATGGCATCGAAGGTTTGTGATAGGTCTATCTATCGTAGGGATGGCCTCTATAGCTTGGCTCTTTTACCTTCTGAAGTAGGTGTGCTTAGCTTTATTTTTATTTTATTTTATTTTATTAATTAATTAATTAATTAATTTTTGACAGAGTCTTGCTCTGTTGCCCAGTCTGGAGTGCAGTGGTGCAATCTTGGCTCACTGCAAATTCTACCTCCCCGGTTCAAGCAATTATCCTGCCTCAGCCTCCTAAGTAGCTGGGATTACAAACATATGCTACCACACCTGGCTAATTTTTGTATTTTTAGTAGTGATGGGGTTTCACCATGTTGGCCAAGTTCATTTCAAACTCCTAACCTCAAGTGATCCTCACGCCTTGGCCTCCCAATGTGCTGGGATTACAGGAATGAGCCACTGCCCCCCAGCCTAAACTAGCTGTGCTTAGCGTTAACCAGTATGGTTTAAACACAAGTAACAGGATGACTACATGGTCTCTATCTGCACCTGGAGGTGAAAGTCCTAAATAAGATGTGAAGAGTATAAAGGGGGCATTACAACGTTTGCTCAAGATTCTAACCGCTGACCAAGTGTGGCCCTACCTACAATGACAAGTCAGAGTTTCTACTTTCACTAGAATTAAATGGGTTAATGGGTTACAGATTTCCCTCTGAGCATACCTGATAGAGAGCTCACTGCTTAATTCCTACATTCAGAAAAATGAACTTTCCATTTCAAAAGGAGTGCTATGTTTTTTTACTTTTTCATCTGCTAGAATGTAGACTCCATGGCAGGAAAAATGGCACCTCTCTCTTCACTCTTCTATTTCCAGTGGTAGACTGTAAGGTTGGGGGACTGTGCCTGGCACATGCTAGGTGTTCGATGAATATTTATTAAATTGAATTGGAAATGACCATGGAGATAAAATATAACTCTTTAAATTCAGGACTACTGTATTGAGAACGTTCACAGTTAATCATTTACTCATTGACTCTGATACCATGTTTTCCATGTTCTCGGTGCTAGGATATCATAAAGAACAGGAGAGACTAGGTCTGTCTTCATGGAGCTTACATTCCAGTTGCAAAAGACAGATCATAAGCAAGTAAACCAAGAAGCAAGATCATTTCAGCTTGTGTCAAGTGTTCTAAAGGAAGTAACAAGGAGCATTGATAGAAAAAGACAGGATGAAAATGCTGCTTCAAGAGGCAGAATGGTCAAGAAAGGTATCGCTGAGCTAAAGTACATATGAACACTTCAGGTCTTTCTCTCTTAAAATATGTCATAAGTGGAAAGAAGGGAATGATTTTGAAAGCAATGCTGCCTCTTGGCAATATTCTACCAAGAGAAACGATTGTTAGGTGAATACATTAATAAAGAGATATTAGTTGTTAGGCATAAGCTAATTTTTGTATTTTTAGTAGGGACGGGGTTTCACCATGTTGGCCAGGCTGGTCTCGAACTCCTGACCTCAAGTGATCCGCCCACCTTGGTTTCCCAAAGTGGGAATTCACGCTGAGATTACAGGCATGAGCTACCACGCCCAGCCATTCTGGTTTTTTAATATCCCTTTCCATTCCCTTCTCTTTTCAAGCAGATTAAGTGCTTAGAATTGCTCTTTAAAAGGATGATCAGTATAAAGATTTATTAATACAGATACTTTCCCACATGCACATACACACACACACACCGCTGGAAACATATACATACATACACACGTAAATACATATTGATAACAAAACACACACACACAGAGTAATCAAAGTTTCACTGAATGCTGGTTGTTTCTAGGCAGTACTGCCTCAGCAAAGGAGACTTTTGTTTTTCTCTTCATCCTTGTATTATTATTTGATATGTGACCCCTTCACATCAGGATATGTTATCTTTGTACACAGGGAAATGGACTATAAGATATTATCGTATCCCATCTTTAATAAACCAAGGAAGAAAGGCAGAACTACATTCAGATAGAGAACTAAGCTAGAGTCAGGGGATCCATTAAATTTTGCAAAGAATTCTAAGACCAGGAACCCAGAAATTTGATATGACATGCCAGAGACAAGATATTCAAGGTAGGAAGGAAACATAAAACTTTAGTAAATTGCTTAGTGCCAAGCAAACACAGATTGCTGGCTTGAAATAATGTTTTAGAGCCAAAAAAACTTTGCTGGAACATCTGTTCCATCTATACATTCAGCTTACAATAGTCTCTCCAATTTAGTTTGCAGACCCACAACTAAAAGAAGCCGGGAGAAGTTTCAAAGGAAAGCGTCCCTTAAAAAAAGTGGTTAAATGTTTGGAAAATGTATTCTAAAAAAGAAACAACAACAAAAAAAAACAGCCTAATGAAGCTCTTCTTATTGTAGGGATGCAGGAGGAAAACAAATGAGAACTAGTAAGGAAGTTCATGTCGAATTTCATATAAATCAAGAGCTACCACTTAAGCAAAACACAGTAACATCTATTTTTAATGATGGCATTTGAAAGATCAAACTAAAAGCAATGATAGTAAGAGTTAGGTTTCTGAAAGAACTGTCTAAGCATAAAAGTCCAAAGATAAGAAATAACTGGTCAAGAAAACTGTGGAAACTGCTTCTGGTGATGTCAAGAGCAGGACTGACTGTTGTCTTTCTTGGATAGTGTGAGTACAGTGTTGTCCAGAAGCATGATGGATAGCCTACAAGGTATCTCAAAAATCCTATCTGAAATATTGGGCTTTGAAAACAGAGTAGGTGGGATGGCAGAAGTTCCCAGAGGTGTTTTTCTCAATTCATGTACATTCATCCAGAAGCTTATATATCCTAATAACTGTTCCAGTACAAAAGAAATGTAAAGAAAGTCACAAAAACTGTGGAAGATTTTTAGAGCTACCCAGAGTGTGAGACTCCAAATAGAATTCTGTAACAATTTTCCATTTGCACAGACAGCAAGCAATGACAGGCAAACTGTTACTATGTGGTGAGACGAAGTAAGACAAATGCTAGAAACTGGGTAAGCAAGAAAAAAAATTTTTTTTAAGAATGTACACAATTAGGCCATGCACAGTGGCTCACTCCTATAATCCTAGCCCTTTGGGAGGCCGAGGTGGGAAGATTGCTTGAAGACAGGAGTTCAAGACCATCCTGACCAACACAGTGAGATGTTGAAAGAAAGAAAGAGAAAGGAAGAAAGGGAGGAGGGGAGGGGAGGGGAGGGGAGGGGGGAGGGGAGGAGAGGGGGGGAGGGAGGGGAGGGGAAGGAGGAGGGGGAGGGGGGAGGGGAGGGGAGGGGGGAGGGGAGGGGAGGGGAGGGGAGGGGGGAGGGGAGGGGAGGGGAGGGGAGGGGGGAGGGGAGGGGAGGGGGGAGGGGAGGGGAGGGGAGGGGGGGAGGGGAGGGGAGGGGAGGGGGGAGGGGAGGGGAGGGGAGGGGAGGGGAGGGGAGGGGAGGGGAGGGGAGGGGAGGGGAGGGGAGGGGAGGGGAGGGGAGGGGAGGGGAGGGGAGGGGAGGGGAGGGAAGGGAAGGGGAGGGAAGGGAAGGGAAGGGAAGGGAAGGGAAGGGAAGGGAAGGGAAGGGAGAAAAGAAAAGAAAGAAATTAAGCCTATACACCCTAGCAGGAATGTGGGAATTGAGAGCAAGAGATAGAAATGATAAAGGTGAAGAAATAAAAACAAAAACAAAAATTTCCAAACTCAGCACATCATGATGCAACTGCAAAGAACCTTCCTCTGCTGGATCTTGTGTGGAAACAATGGTCATTGACACAGGGTACGCTCTTCATACAACCAATAATCATTCAACAAACAAAACTAAAATCCACAATTTGGTTAAAGCAAAACAGGTGGCCACTCCAGGATGTGTACAATAGCAGGCAGTCTTCAAGCTGTCTACTTGAAGCTGGAGAAGATTCATAAGTTACATACCTGTCTTCAAACAGAGCTCATCAAAGTCATGGCAGCAACTGGTGTAGCTCTTACACAAGTTGTCACAGCGACAATCAGGAGGTCCAACCTCTTGAAGTTCAAAGCACCTGCCCTTGCAAGATCCAGAGATGTTGGTCCAGGGGGAATCTGATAGCACTGCAAAGAACCAGAGGCAAAGACAATGGATTGGAGAGTGGTCGTGTCACCATGGAGAGGTGCACTGGGAGGCTGTGCAGTGTGATGCTGCAGTAGACTCTGGAGGAGAAGACTGGCTCCATTACTTGCTACCCAGGTACTCTGGGCAGGTTGCCGAACTTCCTTGTTCTACGATTTCCTAATATGTACAGTGGGGAACTCATAAAAGTAACATGTTGAAATGAGAATTAAATGAATCAATCCATTCAAAAAGACTTAGCAGCATGTCAGACATATAGAAGTGCTGGCGATTGGTTAGGTTACTATTTATAATTATCATTACTCCAAATCTGTGATGGTTAGTGTCCCTGCAGGTGCTAACAATGACACCAGAGAACAGTACCTTGACCTATATCCTTAGAAACAGAAGAGCATGTCCCTATTTAAAAATCCAAAACTTTTTGCAAGGAAAATTTAGCCCAAATGTTCCAAGAACAGACTGAATATATGAGATTGGAATAGAAGACTTTTACAATTCCAACTAGTGTTTTACAAATATAAGATCTATGATCTCGGCTTCTCAAAAAAAATCCTCCATCAATATTTTCACATGATATAAGTGCATACCAGAAATCAAAGGAATCAACTAAAATTTGGGGGGGAAAAAGAATTCAGTAAGATAAAAATTCCATAAATTTGTAATATGCACATAATATAGTTTCAAAATTAAATGGAAGTTTCATTTTACAATAGTACCTAAATGGTAAAATAGCTAAGTCTTTTATGTGGTGTAAATTTAATAATACGTATGTAGAACCTACATGAAGAACATCAGAAAACCCTACCAAAAAAAAAAAAAAATTAAGATCTAATTAAGACCAGACAAGGTGGCTCATGCCTGTAATCCCAGCACTTTGGGAGGCTGAGCTGGGTAGATCATATGAAGTCAGGAGTCTGAGACTAGCGTGGCTAACACAGTGAAACTCCGTCTCTACTAAAAATACAAAACTTAGCCCAGCAAGATGGGTGTGCCTGTAATCCCAGCTAGCAGGAGGTTGAGGCAGGAGAATTGCCTGAACCTGGGAGGCGGATGTTGCAGTGAGCTGAGATTGCACCATTGCACTCCAGCCTGGGTAACGAGAGCAACATTCCAACTCAAAAAGAAAAAAGATCTAATTAAACCTGAAGACTCAATGCAATCACAGCAAAAAAATATCCGGAGTTCATGAAAGTTGAAAGAATATTAAATTTAAATATTTTAAAATAGAAAACCTCTGAAAAGAAAAAGCAATTTGATAAAGACTAGATAACAAAGTATATACTGAAGTTAAATAATGAAAGTAGTTTGATACTAGAAAATAAGTAGATTAATGTTGTGGGTGGGGGGCCCAGTCAGTAAGTAGTGAGTAGAAATAATTAAGTTTGATTCTCATCCCAATATACAAAATAGTTTCCGATGAATGGAAAATATAAACAGTCTCATAACTGTTTCTAGGAATGAAATTTTTTGTAAAGTAGAATGTAATTTAGAAAAATCTATCAACATTTTTAAATGCTCATAAATGTTTCAGCCAGAATTTCTATTACTAGAAATTTATTATTTATCCATATTTGCAAAAGTTTGCCAAGCTACATGTACAAAAAAATGTCCATTGTTCATTGCAGTCCTTTCATTATAGGTGAAGAAACCCTGAAATCAACCAAAGTTGTTTTTCCCATCAAGAAAGAATCGCTACAGCCATGAGTGGACTATTGCACACCTCTTAAAAAGAGTGAGTCAGATCTGTGTATGCTAATATGGAAAGATCTACAAAATATATAAGTAAGTGTTTTAAAGAATAAATACAGGGTAGAGTATGATATATTAGACTTTGCATTTAAAAATAGAGATAAAGAGGGCAATAAGAATAGAAATAAAGATAGAAAGAAAAACAGCCAGAACTAGAGATGAGTAAAAGATAGGACGGGGCAGAGGAAAAATGTAAATGCTCAAGTTTGCATCTGTTTTTTTTAAATGCAGGTGTGAATAAACTTCTTCCTTATGTAGAAACAGTTTATGGAATTACATTTGGGGAAAATGGTTGAGAAAGAAAGAGGAAGAAGATTTTTACCTGTCTGATGTTTGAAATTTCTAACATTTTACAAATTCACAGGTAGTTTCCCGGTCTTTTTGTCTGCTTACTTACTTTCTTTTTCCTTCTCTCTCATATACATACATACCTACCATACAATACATGTGTGTGTGGGTCTGTATATATATGTACAAAATATATACCATATATGTGTATGGGGATATGTGTATATATATGTACAAAATACATACCATATAATATATGTATGTGTGGGTATGTGTATATATGTTTAAAATATATACCATGTGATATATGTAAAAATCCTAACGAACACTATTGACATGCAATTTCTAAGTTTTCTTATTTACATGTTCATGAATTTTTTGTTTTTTATAATTCATATGTCTTACTTTTAAAATCAAGGAAAAGAAGCAGGAAGAGAACAGATGTTAAATGTCATTTCTAGTTTTGCCCAAGCCATTTATCTGAACGTTCTGCTCATCCCTTAGTCCTTTGTCCTCAAAGTCAGAGTCATCCAATCCCAGCCTTTACGGCATCACATCAGTTCAACTAAGGCAAACAGATTTACCAGACCATGAGATGGAAAACACTTTTGCATGGTTGATCATCTAGGATGTTGAAAGACACATAAACCATACCAGTTCGGTTTAGGAAAGAACACTTGTTAACAATGCAGTGGTCCATAAACCCACATTTTTCTATTGACTTTGGCCAACCTATCAAAAGTGCATGCTGAACCATATGAAACCATGGAGGCAGGAGGGGTTGGGAAACACCAAAAAAAGAAAAAGAAAGAAAAAAATACAAAAAAGTCCTAAGTTAAAATAAATAGAAGGAAAATGCTTTTGATTGAATATTCCTTGAGGGTACTGCTTAGAAAAGACTCATTTCAACAGTATCTTGTAAATTTTCAGTAGAATTCAGTGACTCGAGATGCTTACATAAATAAACTTAGCTGGCCGGGTGCAGTGGCTCACGCCTGTAATCCCAGCACTTTTGGAGGCTGAGGCGGACGAATCACAAGATCAGGAATTCAAGACCACCCTGGCCAATATGAAACCCCATCTCTACTAAAAATACAAAAACATTAGCCAGGTGTGGTGGTACATGCCTGTAGTCCCAGCTACTAGGGAGGCTGAGGCAAGAGAATCGCTTGAACCTGGGAGGCGAAGGTTGCAGTGACCCAAGATCACGCCACTGCACTCCAGACTGGTCGACAGAGCAAGACTCTGCCTAAAAAAAAAAAAAACTTAGCTACACTGGTAGCTGACATACTTCAAAGAGATCTAAAGGTTATTTGTTTACGGATGTGTTGTGTTCCTGCATGCATTTGAAATTGTCCTTCAACCATGCACCTTGCTTTCCTGTCATCATAAGCTCTTCCCTATTTATTTTATTGTTTTTTGTTTGTTTGTTTGTTTTACAATAGAGTTTCACTCTTTTTGCCCAGGCTGGAGTACAATGGCACGGTCTTGGCTCACTGCAACCTTTGCCTCCCAGGTTGAAATGATTCTCCTGCCTCAGCCTCTCGAATAGCTGGGATTACAGGCACCCACCACAACACCCAGCTAATTTTTGTATTTTTAGTAGAGACGGGGTTTTACCATTTTGGTCAGGTTAGTCTCAATCTCCTGACCTCAGTTGATCCACCTGCCTCAGCCTCCCAAAGTACTGGGATTACAAACTTGAGCCACTGTGCCTGGCCTATTTCTTTCTTTACTTTCAGAATATCTGTGCAAATTTTTAGCCACATTTAATCTTTCTTCACTCATTCTGTCAAGCTGATTTTTACCATTTTCTTGCAAACTTAATCATTCTCTAAATTTGTTCCTCGCTTTGTTTCTGAAAAATAATTGAATCTCACCTAATAGTCGGTCCCTATCAGTTACAGTCCTTGTCAAACCTAAACACAAACAAAATTAAAGACCAGTTTGTTAGAGTTAGCCTTACACTCATAATGCAAAGATGTATCTCAAAAGAAGTACCGTACTTAAGATTAAGTTATCGACAGCTTCCAATTAGAGTAAATTCCTAAGCCTGGGTAGATCGGGATATACCTATGTCAAAATTCATTCTTGAATGACTTGAATTTAGCTGAGAATGACAGGAAGAGAAAAAGGAAGGTAGTTTGAACCATATAGAACCTCTTATAAACCAATAACCCCAAGAAATTTGAGCTGCTATCTTTTTTTTTAGATGGAGTTTTGCTCATGTCACCTAGGCTGGAGTGCAATGGCGTAATCTCAGCTTACTGCAACCACACTCTCCTAGGCTAAAGTGATTCTCCTGCCTCAACCTCTCAAGTAGCTGGGATAAAGACGCCCACCATGCCCAGCTAATTTTTTTGTATTTTTAGGAGAGACGGGGTTTCACCACGTTGGCCAGGCTGGTCTTGAAATCCTGACCTCTGGTGATCTGTCCACCTCGGCCTCCCAAAGTGGTGGGATTACAGGCATGAGCCACAGGGCTGGGCCAAGCTGCTATCTCTCTTAAATAAAAGAGAGTGAGTGTATGACGACACCTCAGTAATGCCACACACTCCTGTATGCAATGGAAACAACAATCTTGAGCTGAGTGTACAAAACGTAAATAAAATAATTAAATTAACAAATAAATAAACAATAGAATGGAATATTCACTTTGCCTTTCCAGGGTCTATTCCAGCCCAGCCATCTTCTTTCATGACAAGCTCTAGTCCCAATTGTTTTCCTAGAGGTTCTGCAATTCACCTTCATATTCTTTTTTTAATCATTTTTTACGGATGAATAATAGGAATACATCGTTTGGAGGTGATAATACATTCATGTAGTTGGTAAAAATCAAGTCAGTGTACTTGGGGTCTCCATGTTTCCTGTCCTTCTCTCTATACTGAGCCTAAGGTGTTTCAAATCAAGAAAAAGCAAGAAGCAGGAAGAGAACGACGTTAAGTGTCATTTCTAGGTTTGCTCAAGCCATGTATCTGAACACTTTACTCATCCTTCAGTCCTTTGTCCCTGCATGCATTTGAAATTTTTAGGACTTCTCTCTTCATTGTACCTAATGTAATGTCAAACAGGGAAAGATTCTCTGATTTATCAGAAGTCTGAGTTTTAAAATCTGATGTCTTCCTTTACTTGACCCAAATCAAAGGAACATTGATGTGAGCACTTCAGATGTATAACTTATTGAGAGGTGGGATGAAAACTGAAACACAATGAACTTGTGGTATCCCAAATTTTCATCATTACTGAGATTGTCATAAAAGTTTGGAAAACATCTAAGACTAGCAAACAAAGTACTTTCAAACGTATCAAAGCAGAAATATGTGATAAGTACGACAGAGGCTTTGAATTGCTTTTTTTTTTTTTTTTAGACAGAGTCTTGCTCTGTTGCCCACGTTAAAAGGCAGTGGCACTATCCAGACTCACTGTAACCTCCACCTCCTGTGTTCAACCGATTCTCCTGTCCCAGTCTCCCAGGCAGCTGGGATTACAGGCATCCATCACCATGCCTGGCCAATTTGTATATTTTTAATAGAGATGGAGTTTCACCATCTTGGCCTGGCTGGGCTCAAACTCCTGACCTTGTGATCCACCTGCCTCAGTCTCCCAAAGTGCTGAGATTACAGACGTGAGCCACTGCGCCCAGCCAAGGCTTAGAATTTCTTATGAGGCATTTGCTAATACTTTTATGAGATTCAAATTCTATTGTTGCCTTTTAAATTACATATTCAAATGATGTTATTTTACTTCAAAGACACAAGTCAGTTCCAGAAACTTGAAAAACAAATGTTCATAGTTTTACATAGTGTTCTTTTTAAAAATAGAGTCCTCAAATTTTAAAATATACATATGTACATATATGATATGTATAACAACAATGCTATGCATTCCTTATTTTTCACCGAAGAATAATTTCATTATTTAAAGAAACATCAATGTAAAACGTAATTTATTTCATTGAAATTCATAATTCTGATAGAAACAGGTACAATTACTTTTACTTAGGTAAACTTTATGTCTAAAATATTCCATCTTACCATATGTATAGAGAGTTAAGGTTGTAGAATTCCAGTGCTGGCCAGGCGCAGTGACTCACGCCTGTAATCCCAGCACTTTGGAAGGCCGAGGCAGGCGGATCACCTGAGGTTGGGATTTTGAGACCAACCTGACCAACATGGAGAATCCTGTCTCTACTAAAAATACAACATTAGCCAGATGTGCTGGCACATTTCTGTAATCCCAGCTATTCGGGAGGCTGAGGCAGGAGAATCACTTGAACCCGGGAGGCAGAAGTTGTGGTAAGCTGAGATTGCGCCATTGCACTCCAGACTGGGCAACTCTCAAAAAAAAAGAAAAAAAAAATCTGGTGTCATTTATTCCATAATACAGCAAAACAAAAAATTGATTGTTTAATTAACTTATTGGAAGGAGCCTGATGACAAAGTTGTAGCCAAAACATGACTTCATCTTAGGCTCCCGATCATATTTCCCTCTAAATCCCCCCCCCCCCCATAAGATGAAAATGTTCAAATCTGGATGATAGCCAATAGAAGAGGCAGTATTTACGTTTGGAAACATTTAGCTTAGCCTAAAGCTGGAAGGTTCTTCTAAGCTTTGTCTGGTCCTGTTTATGATACTGCTCTCTCTGTGTTCCTCCCATTCTCCTTGATTCTTAGCCCAGGTGTTTCCTGAAAGTGAGAGTAAAGCCTTAAAAAGTGTTACCAGCTGTGGTTACACCACCCTTTTTTCTCAAGAGCATTAAAACAGGGAGGTTCCCCTGCGCCTGCTGCCCTGTTTGAAGTGTAACCCACAGGGCAAGGCAGAGGACAGTGTGCATGGCATTCAAGATGCTGCCCAACTTTAGAATTTAATACTGTATTATGCCTCTTCTGGAGTATATGGTTCATTCTTTCGAGTCATACTTCTTTTATACTGAAGTTGCCATTTTTTTTTTTAATGCTTCTGACTTCATTCCTTCATAAATAGAACTTACACACAGGCCTACATGTCAGTATCTTTGCTGCCTAAATACATCATTTTTTATAAATATCGATTACTGCAACATCACTGTTCTCTCCTCTTCACAGCTGCTAGGCCAGATTTCATAAAGCTTTTTTCTTAATAAAAAGGTCCACCTGGGAAGTTTTTAAACACCTGTGCTTACAAAACATTTATAAATACAATGTCCTGGCCGGGCACAGTGGCTCATGCCTATAATCCCAGCATTCTGGGAGGTAAAGGCCAGTGGATCACCTGAGGTCAGGATTTCGAGACCAGCCTGGCTAACATGGTGAAACTCTGTCTCTACTAAAAATACAAAAATGAGCCAGGTGTGGTGGTGGGCATCTGTAATCCCAGCTACTCAGGAGGCTGAGGCAGGAGAATCACTTGTACCTTGGAGGTGGAGGTTGCAATGAGCCGAGATCCCACCAGTGCACTCCAGTCTGAGACATAGTGAGTCCTCTCTCTCTCTCTCTCTCTCTCTCTCTCTCTTAGTCTATCAATAGAATGTCCTTATATAGAGCTCACAAACTACAAAAAAAAAAAAAAACAGATTTCTCTTTTATTGAAACTAAAAGTTAAAAATTTTAATTCAACATCTAAACCACTTAAATAGTATTTAATGGACATCAGTAGCAAAATCTAATGATTTGCACATCTGCTACCAAACAATGAAATGTTGTCAATTAAAATTAAAGGTATTGTTAACTCCATAAGTTATAAATTTATACACTGGCCTTCAAACCTAATTGAAGATAAATTAAATGCATTATCATATACTTAACACCTTACAGTTCTCATCAGCCTTAAACATATTTTCAAAAACTTTTTCAGATCAATAAAGGCAAATTTATCCCCATTTTCCTAGTTGGAAAAGTAGATCTCTAGGCCTCATATGAGTTAGCAAAGGCCTGGATAAAATTTTAGATCATCTCACTGTAACTATTTTTTTCCATTAACAAAAGGTTTTTCAAATTTCGTACATAGGTTTCAAATTCTAGAAGTTCTTTTCAAAATATAATTTTGAGGATGATTTGCTGTCTTTATTGATTCAAAAATCTAGGCTGAACTTCATGGAAGACTGAGGTTTCTGAGTATGTAAACGAGACAGAGGATTCCCTACAGTTTTCAGATAAATGAAAAATCAATACACTACAGCCCCATTTAACAAAGAACTGAAAAATCTGTACCCTCCTTGGCTTCCAGTTCAGATAATTTCATTCCATTGACTTAAACTCCCCAGTTTCTACCTGAAATTTCACATAAAGCCCCATGACAGGATATTCCTCATAAGACAGTTTTGCTCACAGAGCAAATGGCTGATCTATGTCAGCTTTACAGTTTCCTACATTCTACTATGCCAATATTCAAATAGCTTTTCATTGTAGAACATTTCTAAAATTATCAAATGAACATAAACCTTCTCAATTCTAGTACCATTTTCTGATTTCCCTATGATTCTCAAAGAAAAGCTTTACTCATAAAGTTGTTAGTGAGAGTCTACATTTCATATGAACCTATAAATTTCATTCACATACTTTTCAACTTTCTTTTCAAGCCACTAAAAACAAAGATGAATTAAACTGATCTTTTAAGTCTCTGTTAGCCAGATATTCACAAGCCCACAAATTTCCCTTTGTCTTTTAAGAATTAAATTACTTACCCATCAAAGAGGATATTCTATTTTTACCCGGAGACAGAGTTTCTAAATCACAAGTCTCAATAAAAGAGACACCTGGATAACACCACAAACATACACCCTGCAAGCGCACATGAGTGCACAGACACCTGCAGACATATGAATTGCCTTGCAGTCTTAAAGGCAAAGCAAGTGGACCACATCAGACATAGAAAACAAAGATGTCAAACTAAATTGCACTTATGATTTATATTTTTTTTGAAAATTTATTCCAGTCATCTCACCATCTTACTAACCTGAATGCTCATTATATTTACCCAACAGAATTATGAGTAGCTTTTCTCAATTCATATCTCCTAATAAATCTATAAATCTCTTATGACCTGGTATAAGAAATCTTGTTCAGCCATTACTTCCTATCCTAACAATAAATCCAAGTTAACAAGTGTGTTAGTTAATTAATTATAACAGTCTGTTTGCACTGCCACAGACTTGAAACTAACACCCCAGTCCATAGTACAGCAGCAAGGGCTTCTATGTGTGCAGAACATTCTCAGCTATTCTTGAGGACTCTGAGAAGCTATGGTTACTGAACAACTGCCTGCTTTTGAATGGTGGATCTCACCCTGATCAATCCAAAGCTAGCCATACATCAATAGCATTTGTGTTCTTTCTGTTTGCTGAAACACCCTTGGAGCACTGAGCTTCCCAGGATTTCTTTGGCGCCTAAAAGTATTGTTGGAAATTGACATAGCTGCCTCCCCTCCTAGTGTCTTATTCTCACAAGTGTATAAAATTTACCCAGTGTTTTCTGATGGGAAGGCTTTTCAAATCATAGAATAACCAGTCACGTGTATCAATTGAGAGAGATCCTTTCTAAGTATAGGCAGCATTTAAAAACATAAAAATATTTATACTGTCTACAGTATGCTTTTGCCTAGTTTACTAAGTACATCTTTGATTTTTATTCAGGAGAGAAATCAACCACAGTTCCTAAAAAGCAGATAAGCTACATCAAAAGAAAAATTAAAAAGGGTGCAGGCATACCCAAACCATAAAATTCAGAGTTCAGTTGCATTGTATTCTAAGACTAAGATTCATGTGGTTAGAAGTTTTAACTAATAAATTATTTTAGATGATATCATAAAGGCCTAAAATAACCAATGACTTAATTAAATAATTCAAGGAGCAAATTTGTGTAGCATACTTATGACCATTTAGGTTTACAAATTACAATACAGACTATACTCTTTTTCTAAAAGTGGCATTTATTCATTAGTTCGTATAGTTATTCTTATAACATATGGAAATAATTTACTATACACAAAATATTTTCAAAGACTAATAAATCTAATCTATACTTTTCAAGTTTTCCAGTAGTGAGCATACAAATTCAAGAAGCAATGAAACAGAATAATTCCTGGGATTTTTTTTTTTTTAATTCAGCAAGAAAAGTAGAAATCATCCAAATCTGCTCCTCATTGTACAGCTAAGGAAACAGACTTCACAATTGACTTGCCCAACACCACATAGCAAGTGACAGCGATCCAGGGTACCAGTCTAGGATTTTAATGACTATTTTCCCAAAGAAGTCAACTTTAAAAATAATGAGTGACTCAATTTGACATTCTTTAAGGAAACAGCATTTACTGCTTTCGATCAGTTTTCACCAGAGTAGTACATTAAGATGAAACAGAAAAGAAAGTTCCTTTTAGTGTTCATTGAAAAGAACCAGCAGTTTGCTCTCAAGTTGCTAGCTTTCCCACACAACCGTGCTAAGGATCTGATTCCCCTGGCTGTTCAGTCACAGTCAGTATTAATGGGAGTGGAAAAGAGGCCTTTGAAGAGAGCATTTGCTACTAATAAAAAGAGCATTCTCTAGCTCAGAGATCCACTGTCCTCTCCCTCCCCAACAGAAGACGACTCATTTTGTCCATTTGGCTCCCTGGGGCTGCAATTTTTATGATCTACTTTCTCACTCTTCACCCCAGCCACACCCCATTTCAATTCACTAACTCACTTCTAATATTATTCTTTCAACCTTCTAGCATGATTTGAAAGTAACTTAATTGACTTAAGACAGATTTAGTATTCCATCAATGTATGTCTTGATTAATAATAAACTTGATTAATAATAAAATTTCATGCTGGCTAAACAGAGGGAAGTGATGGTCTTTTATAACAGTCAGATGAAGAAGTACGGAGAAACACAAAATTCACAGGAAGACAGACAGACATGCTGGAACGTCAGGAAAAGTCCAGAAAATATTGTTCCCTAGAGTACCCATTACTTAAAATGTAATTTTTTTATTTCTAAAACCATCAGCAGCTCCAATTTCCAGGAAATTAACCAACTCATTGCTTAAGACCTGGTCAGTTAAGCCCCCTCTGTCTGCACAAGGAGCTCCTTTATAAGAATTCCCACACTGCTTATGGCATAGTGTATTGTAAAAAGAAACTCTTTCACTTTGGTTCTGTTGGTTAAGTCAAGGTTCACTATTAAAACTTACCTTTCCTTTGCCAACAGAAAACACAATGAGTACAAAGCAATCCTGAAAACTCTTCGAGCACCTCCTCTATGTTTTTCCAATTTTAAGTAAATCTTAAAGTCCTAAATTTCTGAAGTTGCATAAAGATAGTTTACTGTCTTTTTTACTTTCATTCTTTTTTCTACATCAGAACTTTCTAGTGGCAAATACTACATCCTACATCATGTGACAGCAAATCAGATTTGTGTAACTCTGATATTCAACCAACACCTGTTCTCAGCACCTCTACTTTAGCCTTTTCTATGAACAAGAGTTTCGATTGTATCTTAACATTTACAAATTTGAGTACAAAAATTGAAATAGCCAGTTAAGAAACAATCATAAATGTTCTCTAATGAAAACCACACTCTCCCACCTGAATTAGATACATAGGTAGTTTTACCCAGAGAAATTTAGGACTTAGTTATACTGCAAGATCGTATTAAAGATAAATATCTTAATAAGCTTACATTGATTTCCTGGTATGTAATATTTTTAAAGAATTGAAAACTCAAATCGTTTGCACACTTACCTGTAGGAGGACCTTCCTCCCATCCTTCTGCTCTCTTAATTCGATGTGCAGTGAATCCTAAGCAGATATTGACTCCAATGGCAAAAGTGAACAGTGATGTTATCTAAGAGAATAAAGAGACCAAGTTGTCAAATACAGCTGAACAAATACAGCTGGACTAAATCAAATTACACAAAGGCAATTCAAATGGCTTCAATATCACCACCAATCCTACCACTTCCAAAATGCATAATAAGGTGCTATCTTAATTTGCACAACAAAGAGGAAAATGCCAATCAGTCACTGATTCTGAAGATCAAGCCTATCCCCCGTCATTCCTCCGTTCTCCCACCTGGCACGGCTAGAACGAGCTCCTCCTTACCATGTTGAGGATTTTTGGAAAGCCTTTTGCAGCGTGTTCTCTTTGCCTTCACGGAGTGCACTGCTTTTGGGGCTCTGGGTTTAGTCTATTAACTACAAGCAATCCCACCTGGGAGGTTGACAGACTCCTGTGATTTGTCCAGAGCTTGATTACATCACAGGGCGTTCGCAAATCGCAGCTCTGAGCCTAAGAGGCTTAAGCTATCATCCCCGTTATCCCCGCCCCCTTCCAGGTCCCTCCCCTAACCCACAGAGACTTTCATGTGGTAGCGCTGGCAACAGGAGGGTTTCTTACATTGCGGTGGCCAATAACAGCGCATGTTCATTTTCCTTTCCTCACAAAAACATGGTTTGTCAAAAAAGAAACCAAATGCATTTCATCCGATAAAAATGAAACAGGGCTGTGCAAGGGCTTCTACCAGCTTGAAGCTTTTAAGGTTTACAATGCAGTCATTCAATGGCGTCAGCCTCACGACTTTATTTTTCTAAGCAAGGAGAGTTTTATCATTTGTAAACCTAATAACGTTCCTGTCTTTCCCATGGATTTATTTTCCTGGCAGTTTGAGCGACCCTGTCCCTAGTATCACATTCTCAGCTACTTCTGCCTCCTTGAAAGTTTCTCATGATGAAATCTCACCAAATTGTAACTAATATGAAAGATAACATTATTTTCCCCATGCTGTTGTTCAAGTTTAGAGAAGTAACGTTTATCAAAATACTGGAAATGCCTGTCACAGCATAAAGTCCTTCTGCCCTGTAAGGACAAACAAAATAACTTCACTCTCTGCCTCTTCTTCCTGAAAAGACTGTCAGCTTGTGTTGGGTTTTTTTTTTAAGAGGCGGGTGGGTGGGGGAAGTGGATGGCATGGGAAGCTTTATTAGCAATTGAATTTAGGAAGGAAATCTCAATGACAGCAAGAGTTGATACATAAACAATTGTCTCCCTAGTTATTTCTCAGTTACATTTGCACGTAGCCACCAAATACTCTGTCCTTTGAGGCTATTGTGGGTACTAAAGTTTCTTTACTAAGCAGTTTGGCAAACAGCAAACTTTCAAAAGAAGAAATCAACGCCTCTAAATCTGAAAGTTGTTTAAATATTACATGCCTTCAGGATTCAAACGAGGGAAGATTTGTTTTTGGGGTCTTTCTCACCAGGTCCAGTGACCATCTTTCTTGCACAGCACATGTGTTCGTGTGTAAACAAATATAAGGCTTACCGTGCAACAAATTACTAACAGAGTAGTGGCTCTGCTCAAATAAAACCTGATAGCACAAAAGCAAAACCTTGTTTATAGGGGGTTGTATAGTAGGCCTGGGTTTCATTACAGAATCTTAGAATCTAGTAATATCTAATTGAAAAAAAGAAAATATATGTACTGCCAAACTCTGAGCTGTCTTTCTAAAATTCTTTTAGTTTTGCACCCTAGGACAGGCTTATAAATGTTTCTATGTAAATCTCTTGCTTTTGTCTGTATGCCATACTGAACAAATTTGGAGTAGGGTATTTAGCAAGGCTTATAAAAGATGTCAACTCCATGTAAGATTTTTCTACAATTTATGTTAAATTTCGAGATACAAGCCTGCTGTGATAGAGGAAAACAATAAACCCAAAAGAAAAATATCAAGGCAATCCTATTATTTCATTATATGCCACAGTGCGCTAAATCTTCTAAAAACAAAAACAAAAACAGCCTCTTCTTTTGCCTTGCCAGAGCCTAACAACATTCAACTTTGTCTGATATTTGATTGTATAGACCTCGCTAGATGACAGTGAGGTTTCCCTTGGAAAAAAATTAGAGTTCAGCAGCTGAACACTGTCCATTAATTTGTCTCTTATATGCAGACTGGCTGTGCAGGGGGAAAAGCTGTAATAGCCAAGTCGATCCACTTGTTACCCATTATCTGAAAGAGTTGAGCTCAGCCACTATTTCTTTTTTCTTTCTTGACACGGAGTTTCACTCTTGTTGCCCAGACTGAGTGCAATGGCACCATCTCAGCTCACTGCAACCTTCGCCTCCCTGGTTCAAGCGATTCTCGTCTCAGCCTCCAGAGTAGCTGGGATTACAGGTGCCTGCCACCACACCCAGCTAA
Source organism: Saguinus oedipus (assembly GCA_031835075.1). Classification (NCBI taxonomy): domain Eukaryota; kingdom Metazoa; phylum Chordata; class Mammalia; order Primates; family Cebidae; genus Saguinus; species Saguinus oedipus. The sequence continues at coordinate 63,403,603 of CM063181.1, read as the reverse complement.
TTTTTGGTATTTTTAGTACAGACAGGGTTTCATCATATTGGTCAGGCTGGTCTTAAACTCCTGACCTCAAGTGATCCACCCACCTCGGCCTCCCAAAGTGCTGGGATTACAGGCAGGAGCCACTGAGCCCGGCCCTCAGCCACTATTTCTGTTAACCGTTCTGCCAAAGAACTTTGTCTTTTACCAGCTTATCGTGCATAAGGAACTTGTTAACATACACACACAAGCACACATGGGCACACCTACATCATCTTGCCACAGTTAAACAGATTTTTACTACAAGATTGTTGCTGTAAATTAGCTGTCAGGAGGATAACCCAAGATGACCAAAGTCCCTACCTCGGGGATCAAATTAACTACAAAATAAAATTATCCCTCATTACCCAAAGCTGAAAACAACCAAAAAGCCTGATAATGTATAAAATAGATCGAGAAATTTAACTAAAATGACTGGAATTTGTCCAAAACCTTCCCTAAGAAAACTAAATTAAGAGAAGTTCACTTGCTGTGGTATTTAAGGCTTTGTAATAAGGTCACCTGTGGCTGGCTCCGTAAACAAGCAGTGCATAAGAAAGACTGAAAAGTTAACTTCCAACATGGTTTATTAACCCAGCCATATTTCAAAGAACACTGCCTCCTGGCAGAAAAAAACCTAGAACTATAAACAAATCTTTCAACAGTCCCAGTGCCTAGAAATCATTCTGCGGTTTTCAAACTTTATTGAGCATCAGAATCACTCTGGAGGCTTATTTAAAATGCTGATGTTTATACCCTGCTTATCAAGACCCTGATTCATTATGTGTAGCCAGTGGAGAGAGGAGAGAGGAGTTTAGAGGCCAGATAAGAACTGGCACAATAGGTTATCTTGAAGAAAGTCACATAAGAACCACATTTATGGAGATAAGACCTGGTTCCTGCAGCAGATGTGACTGCCTGGCTTTAATAATTGTGATCTGGTGGGAAAATTCAACCTAAGAATAAACAAAAACTATGCTTCCCAGATAGGAAAAACTGATGGCTAGAAGGTCTTATCCACTGAAAGGAGGAACTTGCAGTTAGATCATCTGAAGTCCTTCTGATTTCAGACATCCAGGCAGCACATAATACAGAGCTTTCATTTTAAGCCATACCCCATTTGATACCTTGAACTATTTATAATTGGATGATGATCTGAGACTTTTAGGAAACCTAGAAGTTGTGTTTCTCAATTTCTCCATTACTTCCTTCTTTGGGGTGTAAATGATTTTTTGGTATACTCTTTTGAATACCCATTTTTAAGCTCACCACTTCTTTCTTCTGCCTGCTCAAATGTACTATGAAATCACTCTAGTAAATTTTTTTATTTTAGTGTACTTTTCTGTTCCAGAATTTCTATTTGTTTATTTTCTGAATTTGTATTTCTTTACTGATATACTTTGTTTAGGGAAATATTGTTCTCTTTGTTTGCTTTATTTTTGTTCATGTTTTTTATTTTTAGCTTTTTTATGCTAATGATGGTTGATGTAAAACCTCTGTCTAATAAATAAAATATCTGTGTTTCCTCAAAAAAATGATAAATACCTCATTTAGAGAAGTAGAACATTATAATAAATTACTCTGAATCAATTTATGCCCTTCATGTTGAATTGCTTGGCCTAATTCATAGTGGAATTTTAATATGTTATTAATAGCATTCACTATTAATTGGACATTAAAGTTTAGATCTCTTAAAGACAAACTATGGCTCTTCCTCCAGGGAACTCATCTCCAAACTATAAGAAGCAGAGCAGTATTTTATTTACTTTGCTGGTGACACAAAGCAGCAGTGTGTGTGTTGCTTAATTGCAATACAGTAGCTGCATTTATAGAAATGCACAGTCTATCTTTTCATAAAATTATTCTATGAATCCTTGTTCCCTAGCCCTGATTAAGATAAGAGGGCTTGAGGTTAACAGTGAGATTTGAAAGATAAGTGATCGAGGGTTTTCATTCTTGGTCCTTGAAGTAATCCATTGCCACAAACTAATTGAAACGGTATCTACATCCAGAGTTTCTCATTAAGCAGAATTTACATGACTTGATTTCACATTATTCCCAGAATAATCCTAAGATTATGTATGATGTTGGATATTTATTAACCATGCAATTTTCTGTAGAATCCTTTAGCAGTAACTATAGCACATACACAACAAAAATAAGAAAACACCATATATATTCTTCTTATTCTATCTTAAAAGTCTGAGTTTGCTTGTTTTCAAGTTTTGCTGTGGTTGAGTGCTATTAGAAAATTCAGAATAAAAGCTGGACAACAATCTTTGCAAAAGAATTTGCTAGTCTAAACTGAGCAGAAAATTTTGATGGCTAATAGAGAAACAAGCTGGCTCAATTGCTCCCACAATCCAGGGCTGCAGATTTGTATAAAGTAGATAACCACTTACAATCCTAAACCACTGAAGCAACGTTTCATGGGTAGTCTGTGGTTGCGCAGGATTCTCCAGTGGAAAAATAGCATATACCTGTTCAAGTGCAAACTAAGCTTGTGCTATTAATTATTAAACAACCGAAAGCTTATATCAACACTGTTGTATCTTTCAATGACTTTAACTTATGGCATAAATTTTATCCATTATATGTAGTCCCTATGAAATCTAGCCATGAGTCCCGACACCAGAACAATCTCTGTCCTGTATGAATATTGCACAAATATTCATTAGCTCCTACAATGTACCAAACACTCTTCTGGGCACTCTTCAGTTATGTAAGAAGCTGAGCTACACATACCTCCTGCTCTCCACATTAATCAAGTAGACACAAAAATAAATGTAAATGCAACTGTGAAAAATGAAGAAATATAGAGGTAAATCGTGATTTGAGCACATATCATTCAGATTACGTAGTCAAGGGGGTCAGAGAAAATTTGTGAGGAAGTGTTCACTGCGTTGTGATTTGAAGGATGTGTGGGAGTGAGTAACTAGGTTAAGAAAGGAGGAAATAATTCTAGGCAGAGGAGAGAGAACGTGCAAATATTCTGTGTAGGATAGAGATATGGCACATTCACGAGACAAAGAGGCAGCCAGTTTGACTAGTGCAGGGAAAGCAAAAGTGAAGATAAAGAGAAGACTACAGAGGTTAACAGAGGCTGGTCATGTGAGACCTCAGAGGTCATGTTGGGTGGTACTGTCTTTACTCTGAAGGCAACACAAAGCCCTTAAAAGGCTTAAGCAGGAGGAGGCTTAAGCAGATTTTGAAGCATTAATCTCTGTATGGTGTAAATATGAATTAGAGAGAGTCAAGAATGGATATAGTAGATCAGTTTGGAAACTTTGGCAGTAAGCCAGACTAAAGAGCACGACGGCTTGCACCAGGGAGGCTATGGTGCAAAGCTATGGAGAGGGAGACAAGTAGGGGGGTTAGGAAAAAAGACTTGTTAATGAACTGGATATGGGAGTTGAGGGGCAGGAGGGCATTTAGTGTGACTCCTGAATTAATAGATACTTAATAATTATGATGACCATATATATATACTCAGTGAAGTCACTTCTTTTTAATTAGATCATAAGAAAGATAATGGAGATAGGTATCCATTTGCTAACACCTTAGAATGAAATAGCTAAAATAAGGGATAGAGCTAATAGCTTTAAAACAGATTCTGCTTGGAGATTACTAAAAAATAAATAAATCCTGGACTTTAAACACTACAAATGCATCTATTCATAATTGAAGTTTTAAAAAGCATTCCCCCTAGGAAATAACTCAGCTTTGTTCCTAACTCTAGCTCATTAATAAAACATTTTAAAACTCATTGTAACTATTTCTTTTCAACTACTCTAAAGCCTGTATGCTCAATGCCCAGATGAATGGAAAAAATTTCCCCCTTGCAGAAAAGCTGAGTCACCAGCATGCACGTAAGCCACGTGAAGGTTTTCATTTTTGTGTCTACTTTGTAATGTGACTGTGTGATATATGAGCACAAAGGAGTAAGGGGATAATTAGGAAAAACAACTGTTTTACCAAAAGTTTTACCCTGGGTCAACAACTCCCATATTTTACCCACCAGTCTCACTCACATAGGCAAGCTGCAAACTCCACTTGCAGATAAAGAAATGGAGGCTCGAAGAGTATGGGGCATCTCCAAAACAGTCAAATAATTGACTGGGCCAGTTCTAAAACCCAGGTCTCCTATGCCAGCTCAGTCCTCTTTCCACTGTAGCCTGGCGCCTCTCTACTACACCACACGAGGGCCACCACTCAACACGTCCCAAATGCAGCTACCTCCACAACCAGTTCGTCCTCCCAATTCCATTTCTTTTCAGGAAAATCTTAAAATCAACTCACTTTCTGTTCATTTCAATCCTTTCCTCCCCTGCTTTTTGCCAGACACCATGTCTATAGATTCTAGATAATATGACAACTACTGCCATTATCAGGGGCTGTTAGTTCCTGAATTATCTTCCTATGTCATCTCCCTTAGGTTCATCCCTTCGGCTTCATTTTTCTGGACACACATTAGACGGTCATAACTGGTTTTCCTGTTTGTACTCTCTGTCCCCTCTGACCATCATTTCATTAAATTCTCCTTTATAATTCATTCCCATTCATTACCCAGAGATCCCTAAACCATATGCAAATCTGATGATTTTCCTCCCAAACTTAAAACTTTTCTGTTTGGCTTCCTATCAAAGCGGTTCTCAAAGTATGGTCCCTGGACCAGCAGGGAGGAAACCTGTTAGAAGTGCTTGGAGCCTACCTCATACCTACTGAATCAGAAACTCAGGAAGGGAAAGCCCAGAATCTATGTTTTCACAACTCCTCCAGGTGCTTCTGATGCGAGTTCGAGGACACAGACCTAGAGGATAAGCTCAAACTGCTTCAAAAGGTCCATAGGACCCTAAATCCAAAACTCAATTCCCTGAATTCAAATCCCAGCTCGACCACAGTTTAACTGTGAGACCTTATATGACACTTAGGCAAATTATTTCTCCATCCTAAAACTCAGTTTTCTTGTCTGTATCCATCTCGCAGGATTCTTGAGAGTATTACATGAAATAATCCATGTAAATCACCTAGCACAATGCCTGGCACAGAATAATGGTTAATACATGTTAACTTTTCTTAATTAGAGAGCTATTTTCCATTCCTTGATTAAGTTGTGCTCTTTCACACCTCTATTCCTTAACACAAATTGTTGCTTTGGCCTAGAAAGCCCTTCACCTAATCTCCCTGGCGAACACCAACATATTTATGAAAATTCAAGTCAGGTGTCCCCCTGCTGTGAGCCTTCCCAGTTTTGCCCTCCTCTTCACACAGAACAACAATGGGCTGTGTTACCGTATTGTCTGCGATCTCTTTTAACACAGCTCTATCCCTTGTGATCTCTCCAAATCACAGGGACCAGTTATCCTTGCACTTCACAGAACTTTGCATCCTGCCTGGGATATAGGAAGACAATAAATACTTCCCAAGTGAACTAATTGGGACAAAGAAATTTGACTTGTAACAGACAAAGTAACAGATTTCCTCTGTTACTCACTATGTTTGTCACTGCAAACCCAAGCCTCTTCACTTGTAGAGTTATCAGGCTAAGTGGCTTTCTAGCCATTTTTTTAACAGTAAAACTTCGCTTCCAAATAAAATCTTAAAATGAATACCAACATCTAAATTTGGAGTTACTCTATTTGAGGTGGGAGTGGGGAACCAGGATCTCATCTAACAGCCACCTCTTCTCTATGGCACCTTCTCAGAAACCTGGATACTCAAGGAGCAAAATTTATACAACTTGTAAAAACAAACAAACAAATAAAAATCAATAACTAGGCCAGGCACAGTGACATGCCTATAATCCCAGCACTTTGGTAGTCCAAGGCAGGTGGACTGCTTGAGCCCACGAGTTGGAACCCAGCCTGGGCAATGTGGGGAAACCCCATTTCTACTAAAAATACAAAAATTAGCTGCGCATGGTGGTGCACCCCTGTAGTCCTTGTTAGTCAGGAGGCTTAGATGGGAGGATGGCTTGAGCGCAAAAGGCAGATGTTGCAGTAAGCCATGATCATGCTACTGCACTCCAGCCTGGGCAAGAGTGATGAATAAATAAATAAATAAAATCAATAACTAAGTTAATTCCATTGTTTAAATACTATTCTAAATCCTGTCCTCTCATTGTAGTATTCAGACACACACACACACACATACACACACCCCAAAATCTGACCCTCGCAGGCCAGACTTTTCATTGAATAGTGACAGAAACTCTCACCCCAGGCAAGCCCTTTCAAGGAGTCCAAGCTCATTTCTGCATCCACACTTCCACTCATGCTGTTTCCCCATCCAGAAGTCTTCCTCTTTCCTTCGTGTTCATCCAAATCATAATCAATCCATAGCCTTCCCTAAGTCTCAGCAACTTCTCAAAAATCTCCCTCAACACAGCAGCACCCACTGCACAACCCCCATTTCAAGAACCTAGAGATTCTACTCAACACATTTATTACTTTTCTCTTAGAGCTCCCTGGTTTTTTTAGTATTTCCTGTCTCAGCAATAAGATTATAAATTCCAGCAGGAGGAAAAAGCAACATGCTATAGAGAATAAGAGTTTGGATCCTTTGGCCAAGCGCAGTGACTCATACCTGTAATCTTAGCACTTTGGGAGTCGGAGAAGGGTGAATCACCTGAAGTCAGGAGTTTGAGACCAGCCTGGCCTACATGGTAAAACCCTGTCTCTACTAAAAATTAAAAAAAAAAAAAAAAAAAATTAGCCAGCCATGGTGGCGAGTACCTGTAATCCCGGCTACTTGGAAGGCTGAGGCAGGAGAATCACTTGAACCCAGGAGGCAGAGGTTGCAGTAAGCCAAGATCACACCATTGCACTCCAGCCTGAGCAACAAGAATGAAACTTTGTCTCAAAAGAAAAAAAAAAGTTTGGATTCTGGAGTCCAACCAACTTGATTCTGCCACTTTCAAGCATGAGGTCTTACTCAACTTCTCTAAAACATTAGTTTCTTTTTCTTTTTCTTTTTTTTTTGAGACAGAGTCTTGCTCTGTCGCCCAGGCAAGAGTGCAGTGGCCTGATCTCGGCTCACTGCAACCACCGCCTCCCAGGTTCAAGCGATTCTCCTTCCTCAGCCTACCAAGTAGCTGGGATTATAGGCATGCACCACCGGGCCCAGCTGATTTTTGTATTTTGAGGAGAGATGGGGTTTTACCATATTGGCCAGGCTGGTCTCGAGCTCCTGACCTTGTGATCCGCCCGCCTTGGCTTCCCAAAGTGCTAGGATTACAGGTATGAGCCAGCATGCCTGGCCGAGTTTCTTTTAAAAAGTAATAATTGTTCTTATCACACAGGGTTGATATGAAGACCAAATGATGTAATGCATGTTAAGCAAGTACCTGAGTGCTGAAACACACAAATATTCCCCTTTACTCTGTATATAAGAGAATAAGGTCTGCATCATCTGCTATCATGCTTTCAGCATCTTTCAAAGTGCTGGGCATAGAGTGCTTAGTAGTGACATAGGTTCTAAGAATATTCCTTTATTTATAGAGATATTATATGTAAGTAAAGTTAATAATGCTTCAGTCTACCTTTTTCACCTCTTTTTAACCTCATTAGAAAATGAGCGGTTCTTATTTGGCAAAGAGTGGGGTGATTCTGGAAACAGCTTTGAAGGACACATTTCTACCATAATAATAAAGCCCTTCTATTTGGATTGGAAAGCCCCAAAAAGTTGAGCTTTAACTCAATAAATGTGTTTGGATTCAAACCTAAAAGGAAGTTTACACTTGCCACTGCAAAGGTGTTATTACGTGCTTACCAGCACAACGGGACTCTCTCAGGGAGGAAGCAAAACTGCCGTTTCTGTGATTCCCCTTGTAATCATACAACAGTGAAGACATTCAACAAACTAGGAACGGAAGACAACTTCCTGATAAAAAGGCTTCTACAAAAAATCCAGAGCTAACATCATCATATTTAATGATGAGAGACTGAATGCTTTCTGCTAAGATCAGGAGCAAGACAAGAATGTTTGTTTTTACCACTTCTAGTCAGCTTTGTACTTCCAGCCTGACGAATAAGGCAAATAAGTAATAAATGCTACCCAAATTGGGAAGGAAGAAATAAAGCTATCTCCATTCACAGATGACATGATCTTGTATATAGAAAATCTTAATGAATCTACCAAAAAAAGGTGAAACTAATAAAAACGAGCTTATGAATGTTGCTCGATATAAGACAAAAATACAAAAATCAGTTGTATTTTCATATACTAACAACAGAAAATCTAAAAGGAAAATTGCATTTATAATAGTATCAAAGGTCTAAAATACTTAGAAATAAATTTGACAAAATAAGTGAGATTTGTACACTAACCGTTAGAGAATCATTTAGATGTGTTAAAGAATACATAAATTTGTAAAGATCTTCTTCATGATCAGAAGACATTATTGTCAATCTGGCAAGAAAGTGAAAAGAGGACCTACAGGATGGAAGAAAATACTTACAAATCATATAACTGATAATGTTCAAATAACTGGAACATATAAAGAACCCTTATAACTCAGCAATAAAAAAAGATATATAATCCAATTTTTTAAAAATGATCAATGGATTAGAATAGACATCTATCCAAAGAAGATATACAAATGGACAATAAGCAAATGAAAATTTGTTCGACATCATTAGTCATTAGAAAAATGCAAGTCAAAACCATGAGATACCACTTTACACACACTAGGATGCTAAAATTTAAAAGACAGTTAATAAAAACTGTTAGAAAGAATGTGGAAAAATGAATTGTAAAATGGTGCAGTCCTAACCCTAACCCTACCCCTAACCCTTTGGAAAGCAGTTTGCCAAGTAGTATGGCAGTTCCTTAAAATGTTAAATATAGAGTTACCCATATAACTCAAAAGTTCCACTCTTGTATATACCCAAGAGAAAGTAAACGTACTACCACACAAAACTTGAACACCAGCATTCATAGCAGCATGGCCAACTGATGAATGGATAAACAAAATGGGGTAGAGCCATACGGTAAAATATTACTCAGCAATAAAAAGGAATGAAGCCCTTACATGTACTTCAACATTACAAACCTTGAAAACATCAAGGTAGCCACAAAAGCCACATATTGTATGATTCCATTTATATAAAACATCTAGAGTAGACAAACGAACAGGGGAAAAATGTAGATTAGCAGTTGTCAGATGACGGGATATTGACCGCTATTGGGTGTGAGTTTTTGTTTTGGAATGATGAAATGTCCTAAAATTGCATAACAGTGATGTTTGCACATCTCTGTAAATATATTTAAAACCATTGAAACGTACAGTTTAAAAGAGTGAATTGCATGGTATATAAATTATATCTTTAAAAAACTGCTATTTTAAAAAAGAACTAATGAGATTATACCTGCAGAGAAGCAAATTCCAAAGCATCTGGATGCACAGAAAAGGAACATTAACCCTGATTTCCAGTTCTCAGGTTTGTGCATTCAAAGTTGTCCCCAGAGTCAACCCGGTTATCCTCTGAACCTGATGATTAACAGGAGGACTGATTCATTTGAGTCATGGTGTGGTCTGCTCTTAACGAGCCCCTGTGTGTGTGATGAAACCCTCTGTATCCCCCCAAATTGGAAGGACCACTGGGACTTTGTCAGAGTAACTTGGCCCTCTGCCCTATCTCTTTCATCAGGTTTTCTGTTTCATTTTACTTTTAAATAAAACAGCCTAGAAGAAAGCCTAGTTCTTGTGTACACATCTAAAGTATCCTGAAATTTAATGGCAACAAACTGTAAACAGACTCTGCGGGGCAGCAGTGAGAATTTAAGAACAATAATACCTTTCATTTGGAGAATATTTCTTTTAAAAAGTAAAAGGCCTATGAACTAAAGATAATGCTAGATAGATCAAAGCTCACTCACTCTTCCAACTTTGCAATCAATGAAACAGAAAGGCTGCTTGATAGATACGTCACAGAGCTAAAGGACCTCCGACAGGGAGATCAGGATAGCTCATCTGGCAGACGGGCATCTATTATAATGGCTGAATTATAGAGAGGGGATTTTTAAATAGATAAAGAGAGGAAGGGGATTGCAAGCAGAGGAAATTCCAGGAGCAAAGACTCGAAAATTTCAGAAAGGGCGAAGAGAAAGGAAAAAGCAACTATGTATACATAGTACCACACTAGACATGGAAGAGACATTCTTTTAAGTGGTAGCTAGTATTATTTGGTAAGCGTTTGCAGTTTGCCAGGCAACGTACTGGGGACATTTACTTATTGCATCATTTAATATTTATAAAACTTTCACAGTATTATCATTGTCAATAGATAAGAAAACAACCTCAAATATATCAAACAACTTGCCCAAGTTAAACTGCCTATTAAGAGGAGAAATATTTTCTCTTGATTTCCCAATAAGAATTACAAAACTGGGAAGACCTCAAGGGAATGGGAATTTCAACTGTCTACTGAAAGAAACCTAAGTCTACTAAAGGCAGAGGATCTGATAAATGTTTGATGAGTCGTGATACTTGACAATGTTTCCTAATTCAGAAGGTAATAAAAGCCACAGATTAACATTTATTGTAGGTTGACCTTCTTGTGACCACCCCCCCTCCCCCAAGAAAGAATAGGTTGCAAATGAAAAAGTAACCAGAACCTTGGGCATCCTGGCCATGTCATTTTAAAATCCTAAGAGTTCTGGTCATTATCAGACAATTGTCTAAATTTTGGAAACCAGAGTTTTCCAAATTTAAAGAATACTGGTTCAACACAGATTTAGTAAGCATCCATTACAGTATTATCTAATGCTTGTTGAAAGCTTACTCTGTGTCAAGTACCACTTAATATCAAGGATAGTGAGATAAAAGGCATGTTTTAGTTGGAGATGGTAAAGTGTCTTAGTCCATTCAGGCTTCTATTTAAAAAATACCTTAAACTGGGTGGCTTATATATATAACGTAAATGTATTTTTCATAGTTCTGGAGGCTGGGAAGTTTATGATCAAGGCCCTAGCAGATTCTGTGTCTGGTGATGACCCCATTTCCTCATAGAAGGCTGTCTTCTCACTGTAATCTCACATTATGGAAGGGTAAGGGTCTCTGTGGGGCCTTTAATATACTCCCTTTCATGATTTAATCGACTCTCAAAGATCCCACCTCCTAATATCATCGCCTTGGGAGTTAGGATTTCAATGTATAAATCTGGGAAGGACATATACATTCAGACTATAAGAGGAAGTCAGCAGCTTGTTAAAATGCAGTATCCTGAGAATTGGCTCCCTCGATCTCTATTCATCCCACATTCAGGCTGCCTTTGTGTCCCGCAGACTTTTTGCAGAAATGGTTATAGATACAGTTTATAGACTCTGCCAACTATGCTCCTGAGATTGTCATTACGCACATAAGATTTGGATAGCAGAACTGAGATCCCTCTTCCTGTCCCTTTCAGCTGGTTCTCTGTGCAAACAAGATCAGAAATGATAGGTTTTCTGCAGTATTATTTCAGTATCCATTCTCCAGCTTCCTAAGCATCAGGAGATGCCTATGGAGGTGACAGAAATGGTAGCCTCCTGATTCCTCCATCACAGAAACAAGACATGTTCATGAACTCAATATTCCAGTGATATGTACCTGCCACATACAGCGTATTAGTGACTGAATCAAAATTCAAAAACATGTCAACAGGTTGAAGGAGAGACCCAGCCAGATCAATCTATCTGGGATAACATTCTTGAAACAGAATATAAAATTTACTTATACAACTTTACACTAGGAGAGACCAGCACTAACAATAATTCTTATAAAAGAAACCAGGCATTTGTATTACCTGCAAGCTCTATAGAAGCCCACTTTTGGCTTCCACCCTAAATGACTTCATTTTATCCTAGGCTTCTTTAATAAATGATTACTGCCCACATCCACAAGGGAAAAGTTTCAGCTGAGCCTAACCAGACTCCATCTAGATTGTGTTCACCTCTGGAGAGCTCATTTTAAGAGGTTGCTACAAAACTTGACAGCATTAAGAGAGGCATTACCAGGATGAGGAGAGGTCCTTATTATCCAATCAATTCATTAATTCACTCATTCATTTGTTTATTCTATGGAGCACTTACTCAGTCTATGTCAAGCATTGAGGATGCAGCCTCTGCCCTAGCAATAGCACATTTTAGCAGAAGAAAATAATGTCAAGTAGCTGATCAATTATAAAGAAAAAAGAGCACAAGAGCAAGAAAACAGAGGCATAATGAGTGGAGCAATTTTCAGTTGGGCAGCAGCAAAGATCCCTCCAAAAGGATGACATTTGAGCAGAGACTTGGATGATGTGAGGAAGAAGCCGGGTATCTTGGAAAGAATAGCAAGTGCAAAGAGCCTGAGGTAGGAGCGGCCCGGTGTGCTCAGTGAGGCCAGTGCGGCTGGAGTGGAGTGAGAGATGGGGCGGCAGTAAGAGACAATGTCAAAGAGGTAATCAGGTACTAGTTTACGCAGGACTCCGCAGGCCATAATGGAGGCTTCACGTTTCATGTTGGGTGTGATGAAAAGCCACTGGAGGGATTTAATTAGACAATGACATGGTCCAGTTTATGTTTCAAAAGGCTCACTCTTACTGCTGTTCAGGAAAGGGATATTTAATGAGCATGCCTGGGACTGCGCAGCCTGAACATACAGCACAGATGAGGGGAGAAGGTGGGTGTGCATCACCCTTCCTCAGACATTCGAGGGTTAACGCAAGATGCACAAGTTTTATTATGCATCTCTCTATACATATTTTTATCTCTATATATATTGTATATTATATAATAGATTATATATTATTATATATCTATGTGATATATTACATAATATATATTTTTAGAGTATATATGATATAATATATAGGGAGATATATTTTAATATTAGATATTATGTATTCTATATCTCTCTATATGTATTCTATGTCTTTCTGTTTGTTATACTGAGATATAGAATACATAATATATAACATATAGAGATATATAATATATAATATAAATATCTATATATAATATTACATATTATATATATGTATTACATATCTAGATATATATCATGATGTATAGACATAAAAGATATATAGATAGATATATCTATATCTATATAGATGTTATAATGCTAATTATAATATATTAGTACTATATTATAATACTAATACTAATATATATAGATATGTCTATATATAATACTTAATATATAATTTAATGTCTAGACATTTAATATCTAGATATATAATTTATAATATGCTTAAATTATAAATTTATATAGTTATATTTATAAAGTTAATACTATAAATTTATATTATATATTATATATATTATGTATTATATATTTATTATATACAATAAATATTAGGGGGGTCTTGCTATGTTGTCCAGGCTGGTCAACACCTCCTGGCCTCAAGCAATGTTCCCACCTCAGTCCCCCAAAGTGGTGGAATCACAGGCATGAGCTACCATACCCGGGCTCCCATGCATGCTTTTTCTAGGCAAAACTAGAAGTTACAGAGAAGCATACTTTGTCTCATAAGAGAGATAATGAAATAGTTATAAAAAATGAACTCACAGTCACTATTCAGCAAAGGCTGGGTGCTATTAGTCAGGATGTCTTATAAAGTATCTAAATTCAGAAGAAGTTTGGCTATACTACATCTAAGCTTCCCTCCAACTCTAAGCATCTACTATTTTTTCTCTTCTTTAAACTCTCTAAGGGAGCTAAGTTCTCTCCCTGTGATAACCAAAAAGGAGCTACTCAAATTAAATTAAATTAAAAATTATCAGAATTCAGTTTTACTTTTTTCTGGATAAATCAAAAGGAAAAGTAAGGATCCTTATGCATATCTTGTTCTTACTATTTCATCTCCTAAAGGAAACAGAGAGAAAAAAAATTGCTATGTACAATTTAATTTATGCCAAATACAGAGAACACTTGTCAAGGGTAAGCTAAGAAAAGAAGAAAGAAACACATTTCACAAAATCCTTTGATGGACTTAAGCAAGAGATGAAGCAATGTTTTTTTGGATTGATCAAGAAGATAGACATACAATAAGCTGACCAAGTTGACCTTACATTGCCTCTCCAACACGTCTGTATCTCTCATAATCCCTTGTAAACAGAGAGTCACTGCATATTTGAAATACAATTACCTCAGATTGCCACCAGAGTATTATGCAAGAGAGTGCCAGAAGTTCTGGACCTTATGTTGCTCTGCTAAGCTTCCATTGCTCTTAAGAGAGATGCTGTACAACTTGTTAATTACTGAAAATCTGGACTCTCTGGCTTGGTTAGCATCATGACTTGCATGCTCACTAGGTCCGTGGACCTGACTGAGTTATGAATCCTCTCTAGACCTTCATTTCTTCACATGTAAATGAGAATGATTATAGTCCCTTCCTCATAGGGTTGCTGTGGGAATTAAATACAATAATCCATGTGGCATTAATTGCTAATAACTGTAGCCACCATATATTAACAACTAAAATATGACAGATGTTGTACAGAGATTATCTCATTGAATTCTCTTAATGATCTTACAAAATACACACTGGTTTCTCTTTTTTGCAGAGCCTCACAGAAGTTTAAGTAACAAGCCCAAATGTACACACCCAGCAAGGGACAGATTCAGGTCATTCAAATTCAGGTCCACCCCACCAGAACCCAGTTTCTAATCATTTCTTACAAAAACACACTATACTATGCAACATTTAGTTTTATTAGTTTTAAAAGAAACTCCTCCAATCTCTCATATGAGGGGCAGTTGAGAAGTTTTTCCTTAGTCCCTTTAACAGTTGAGAAGTAGAACTGATTCTGTCATGGACAGTTTTGCATTTTGCTACCAGCTGCAGGTTGCAGCCACTATGCCAATGCTCTCTTTGTGTCATCTGACCGATACAGCTGGTTCCACATGCCTTCTAAGTCTGGGGCTGGGTAAACCCTGATCACAGACTTGCAGCCCATGGCCTCGTGATAAAATATTTTCCAAAAGATGCTGTTTTTCCTTCTTTTTTCAATCTTTCCTCCCTTTCTGCAGCTATTTCCCTTTCCTCCTAAGAACTGATAAAAATTCAGAAACCCTTATTTTTGCAATTAATCTCATGTGATCTTACTATTGACAATGGCCTGGTTGTTTCTCCCAACTACCATACAAGTGATGACATGCCAGTGCTAAGAACAAGGATCGCAGACTGACAGAGCTGGGAGCGATCTCTCTGTATTGGTTCCTCTCACAGCACCCACCATATTCTAATTATAATAATAATACTAAGCACAGTAACAACTACCATGTGCCAAGAGCCTACCACTTGCTGAACATTTAACATAAGATTGAGCATGCATTTATTTACTTGTCCACTTATTTACACAGCTGCATATTTTATTGAGAATCAACTATGGTCTAGGCACTGTCCTAGGCACAAGGGAGTCCAGCAGCTAACAAAAGCATCCAAATATCTGCAAACGAAGCTTACATTTTATTTGATAGACTAAAACATAAAATATATAAATATATTAATTGATGATGACGGAACATAGCTCCTGAGTTACAAAAATTGGGCAGTTAGATTTATCATATTTTATAGATGCAGAGTTTGAGTAATTTGTGCAATCACCATATCAGTAGTGATATAGCAGGAATGTGCTATGTTCTGATAATAACTAATCAATATCGCAGCAATGATTATAATAGTTACCATCTATTAAGGTAGTTATAGAATCACATAAAGTAGTTATATAATATCATTTTATTTTATTTTATTATTTTTTTTAGATGGAGTCTCATTCTGTTGCCCAGGCTAGAGTGCAGTAGCACCCTCTCAGCTCACTGTAACCTCTGCCTCCTGGCTTCGAGCGATTCTCCTGCTTCAGCCTCCAGAGTAGCTAGGATTACAGGTACCCGCCATGCCTGGCTAACTTCTGTATTTTTAGTAGAATTAGAGTTTCACCATGTTGGCCAGTCTGGTCTCGAACTCCTGACCTCAGGTGATCTACCTTCCTTGGCCTCCCATAGTGCTAGGATTATAGGCATGAGCCACTGCTCCCAGCCTATAAACTCATTTTGTGAGTAAAGAAACCAAGACTCAGAAAGATGAAATAATTTGATCAAGGCCACATAGTCTGTGGTAGAGAAATGATTTAAACCCAGTCTGCATGGCTCAAAGTCCATGATTTTTACACCATACCATGCCTTCTCTATTGAGTTTATTATATTGGAAATTCTTCTTACTAAACTGAAACTTTCTGAAGAACAGAGATTTCATCTCCATCATCTCCCAAAAGTTCTACAATATCTGGCTTAGAAAGTGTTGAACTTTATATGTCAAAGTCTGCCAATTCTAATTTTCGGATCTTCTCATCGTCCCTTAGCAGTGAGTTGCAGCATGTAATTAGCAGTGCAGTCAACATGACTTTTAAACACCAGAGTGCTAAAGGACTTTCAAAGTTCACGATGCAATGGCAACAGGCTAGCATCAGCCTAACCTCTCTGAGATACCTGTATTCCCAACCAGGCTCGTGACCTGGACGGACATGTATGCCTCTTTATTAGACTTGTGTTTGTCTAGGAATGAAAGGAATCAACAAGTGGGATGTACATGCCCTGCATTTCAATGACAGCTGTCATTCTCTGGCATGAAGGGAGCATTGTGATGAATTGGAAGAGCGTGCGGACTCTTGCTGCCTTGCCTCAACCGCAGGCTAACAACACTTTTCTCAGCATTCCTCAGCATTGGTGCTCACAGCTGCACAATAGAATTTTGCCTTGTGCATTTACACACACAGTGCGGCTAAGCCATAGTAAATGATTAGAATGGGTGAATGAATGATTTTTTGTCTTACTGCTGTTCAAGTTGCTTCACGGCAACACAAGCCCATTACATACAGATGCTTGGAGAGCAAGTTTAATGTTTTTGTTAAGATTTAGTGAAAAGTAGACATTTAAAAAAATAATAACACACCATATTGATTATGGGTTTACTATGTGCCAGGCATTGCTTTAAATACTTTATATTTCTTTTTTGAAAAATTGTATTTCAGATTCAGGGGGTCCATGTGCTTGTTGGTTATGTGGATATTGCATGTGTAATGCAGTATTTTAGACAGAGTCTCAGCTCTGTCACCCAAGCTGGAGTGCGGTGGTGCAACCATAGCTCGCTGCAGCCTCAAACTCCTGGGCTCAAGGGATCCTCCTGCCTCAGCCTTCTGGGTAGCTAGGACTACAGACATGTGCCACCATGTTGGCTAATTTTTAGATTTTTTGTAGAGAAGAGGTATCACTGTGTTGTCCAGGCTAAAAGTAGACAGTTCCTAGAATCAGGTACATCTAGCTTCAAACTTCAGCGCTGCCACTTTACTAGTTGGCAAAGTTTGGAAAATGTGACTCACACTTCTCCACCCCTACTTTCGCTGGCTTCTCGGATCTCAGTTCAGAGACGTTCCCTGACCATCTTGTCCTTCTCCCATTC
Source organism: Saguinus oedipus (assembly GCA_031835075.1). Classification (NCBI taxonomy): domain Eukaryota; kingdom Metazoa; phylum Chordata; class Mammalia; order Primates; family Cebidae; genus Saguinus; species Saguinus oedipus. Next base: position 63,386,162 of record CM063181.1, on the reverse strand, counting down.
ATCCTTCTTTCCCCTATGCTTATGCCTTCAGCACTTACCCAACTCCTGACATTGTCCACAGGACTATAAGCGCCACCATTGTAGAGACAAAATCTATGTCCCTCCCTTTAAGTACCCAGATCCCAGCACTATCCCTGGCACACGGGGACGTTCAACTAATATTGGTTGAATAATTTAACAAAGGAAGAGAATGCTGAAGAAAGGGGAAGAAAAATATAACCAGAATACAGGGGGTTGAGGCAGAGGAGAAAGAGATCAGGCAACTTTCCTGCAGCTTTATTCTTTGTCAGTGGCAGCAGGGTTGCTGGGCCCTTCTACCTCCATCCCTCCGCAACCTGAGCACCCAAGACCAGACTTGTGGGCTAGGCACGGTGGTTCACACCTGTAATCCCAGCACTTCGGAAGGCCAACACTGGCAGATTGCTCGAGGCCAGAAGTTCAAGACCAGCCTGGGCAACATAACAAAACCCCATTTCTACAAAAATAAAAATAAAAAAAGTAGCCAGATGTGGTAGCATGCACCTGTAATCCCAGCCACTTGGAAGGCTGAGGCACGAGAATTGCTTAAACCTGGGAGGGAAATTTGCAGTCAGCCAAGATGGCACCACTGAGCTCCAGCCTGGACTACAAAGCAAGACTCTGTCTCAATTTAGAAAGACCAGAGTTCTCAAGAATTTTCTCATTTTCTAGTGCAGTACTAATCCCCAACACTAGAAAAATAACACCATTTTCTTACCTCTGTTCCTAGACACACACAACATGCTGGGAAAATTGCAAAACTCAGCTGATGTCATCCACACACATTCATGCATTCATGGGGCTTCACTTCAGCAAAACCTCCAGGCTTCCCTGCCAGGACTTCGACTGCATCATATTATTCATCCATTGACTAGAGCACCAACAATGTCTCAAGCCTTCCATTCCCATCCCTCTTCCTAATCTCATCAGACAATCAAGGCCATTCTAATATGCTTAACACACACCACACCGAGATTTTATTCCTAGTGATCCTATAAGAAAATATGCTTCAAAGGGTAAAGAACACTGGTTAAAAAATTGATTGCTTTTCTTGCTTTTGCCTAAGGATCAAAGTTGTTTCTGAGAAAAATTGCTTGTCTTGTATTATTTAAGAAGGCCATTTTCTGGCAGCCCTGACTACATTTTTAACCAACCTGGAGCCACTGGGAATGGATATTTGGGACTGTAAATATCAGGGGTAACAATAAGAGGTTCAGGGTCCAGCAATCACTAGATAAACATCTTATCCCACCACAGGCCTTTTCAAGGCAACCCTGGCTGGCCAAGGAACTAAAGAGATGTGGTCAGGTCAAAGTGTAAGTATAAATATCAGTATTGAGAAGCTGAAAACGCATCTCTCCTAGCTACCATCTGAAAAGGAGGGGCCACTTGCTCTAGAAACTTCCTGGTGGAGGTGTTCTAATGACCAACCACAGGAGATTCCTTAGTTGACAATCGTTCCACACTCTTTGTTTTTATTTCCATAGACTCCCTACTTTGAAAAAAATAGTTATGTGAAATAAAAATAAATGTCTTGTGGACCACATGTCAAGTGCACTCGTAATTTCTTTTCAGACATGATCTCATTTAAACCTGGCAACAATCATGCAAATAGTTACTATCATTATCTGTAATTTATAGGGGTAGAAGCTGAAATACAAAGAGATGAACTAGGGGAGCTGGGATGTAAGCAGTGCAGCCCCAGAGCCTGAGAACTTTACCGCTACACTAGACCATCTGTCTTGTCTTTGAGAAGGGCAGTATTTAACAGGAAGTCACAAATCAGTTTCCCATTGTTTATCAATTTAGGACAAAGATAACAAACAACCAGCCCCTCTGGGGTCAGCTTCTGAGCAGAAGCTTTGGAATTCAAGCAGATCTTGGTTTGAATTCTAAGAACCGTGAAACCTTTCTCAAGTTACCTATCCTCTTCAGGTTTCCATTTATTTCATTATAAAAATGAGAATAACAGTACTGCTTCAAAGACGGTTTTGAGCAGTTGTAGGCAAGGTTTCTGTAAAGGGCCAGAAAAATATTTTAGATCTTATGTGCCATACAGCAATCTCTGTCACAACGACTCAACTTGCTGTTGTAGCATTAAAGTGGTCACGAACTGTATGGAAACAAATGAGGTGGCTACGTTCCCTTAACATTTTATTTACACAAACAGAAGGCAGCTACACAACAAAGGAAACTGTCAAAAGAGTGAGGAGACAACCTATGAAAATATTCACAGAAAATATTGGTAGCCATACATCCGATAAGTCCTAAGATCCAGAATATATGACAGCAAGAAAACCACCTGATTTAAAGATGAAGCTGGAAACCATCATCCTCAGCAAACTAACACAGGAACAGAAAATCAAACATCGCATGTTCTCATTCATAAGTGGGAGTTGAACAATGAGAACGCATGGACACATGCACATGGGGAGGAGAATTTCACACACCAGGGCCTGTTGGGGGGTGGGGTGCAAAGGGAAGGAGAGCATTAGGACAAATACCTAATGCATATGGGGCTTAAAACCTAGATGACAGGTTGATAGGTGCAGCAAACCACCATGGCACATGTATACCTATGTAACAAACCTGCACATGTATCCCAGAACTTAGAGTAAAATAAAAAATAATGGATGAAGGACCTGAATAGATATTTCTCAAAAGAAGATATGCAAAAGGCCAACAGGTATAGGAAAGGTGCTCAACATCACTGATCATCAGAGAAATGCAAAGCAAAACCACAATCAAATATCACACCTGTCAGAATAGCTACCATCAAAAACATGAAAGATAGTGTTGGTGAGGGTGTGAAGAGAAGGAAACTCTTGTGCAGTGTTTGTGGAATTGTAAATCAATGCAACCATTAAGGAAAATGGTGTAGGGACTTCTCAAACAATGAAAAATAGAACTGCCTTATGATCTAGCAATCCCATTGCCAGGTGTATATCCAAAGGAAATGAAATTACCATGTTGAAGAGATATCTGCACTTCTATGTTTATTGCAGCATTATTAACAATAGCCAAAAGATGGATTCAACTTACGTGTTCATCAATAGATGAATTGATAAAGAAAATGTGGTATATATACACAATAGAATACTACACAGCCTTAAACAAGAATGAGAGCCTGTCATTTGCAACAGTATGGATGAACCTGGAGGATATCATCCTTAATGAAATAAGCCAGGCACAGAAAGACAAATACCACATGATTGCATTTATATGTGGAATCTAAAAACTTCAAACTTATACAAGCAGAGAATAGAATGGTGGTTACAGAGGCCAGGGGTGGGAGGAAGGAATGGGAAGATGATGGTCAAAGGGTACAAAGTTTTAGTTAGAAAAGATATCTTATTCCTCCAGGAGGAATAGGTTTGGGAGCTCTATTGTACAGTATGGTGACTAGGGCATAATAATGTACATATACTTGAAAATTGCTAAGAGAGCAAGTTTTAAATGTTCTCATCACCAATGATAAGGATGTGAGGTGATGGATATGTTTGTTTTATATATATACATTTTGTAATGTATACATGTATCAAAATGTCATGATGTATCTCATAAATATATATAATTTTGTCAATTAAATAAATAAACAATAGATTAAATTGCATAGATATATAAACAAATAATTTTATTTAGAATCTAGACAAATAGTTCTCAAAGTGTGATCCCAAACTAGTCACATAATCATTACTGGGGACTAGTGAAAAATGCAAATTCTCTGCCCACACCAGACTTACTGGATCAGAAACTTTAGGGGTGGGGCTCAGCAGCGGGTGTTTAAACAAACCCTTCAGGTGATTTTGAGCAGGTGTTTAAACAAGGCCTCCAGGTGATTCTGATGCAGCTGAAATTTGAGATTTACAGATCTACATATTTCTATTTCTAATAGTGTCCTTTCCTAAGACTGTTTCTTGTGAACCAGCTTTTTCTTTTCACTGTCTTTTGCTTTGCAAGTGTGAAATAAAACTTTGACATGTGCTGGAGAAAACAGACAACAAAAACAGGCTGGACAATATTTGGTCTTCAGGCCACAGTTAACCAACCCCTGGTTTTGAAGATTGCAAGAGATAACGTATGGGCTTTGCATGACCCCTAGAATATAAGTCATCGAAATGGGTATTATAGCCTGGGTACGGTGGCTCACGCCTGTAATCCCAGCACTTTGGGAGGCCAAGGTGGGAGGATCACTTGAGGTCAGGAGTTCAAGACCAGCCTGGCCAACATGGTGAAACCCCATCTCTACCAAAAATACTTTTAAAAAACATTAGCTAGGTATGGTGGCATGCACCTGTAATTGCAGCTACTTGTAAGGTTGAGGCAGGAGAATCACTTGAACCTGGGAAGGGAAGGGAAGGGAAGAGGAAGAGAGGGGAGAGGAAGGGAGGTGAGGTGAAGGGAGGGGAGGGGAGGGGGTGAAGGGAGAGGGTGAGGGGAGAGGCGAGGGGAGGGGGAGGGGAGGGGGAGGGGAGGGGGCAGGGGAGGGAAAAATGGGTAGTATAATTGTTGTGGTTGCAGCATGAGATGAGCAGCACTTTCAAGTTAAGTCAAAAAACAAAATCCCAACCAAACTCAAGAAATTTAACACATTGTCAGTAACTCTTGAGTCTTACTTGGGTAAATGCATAATTTTCATAGACTTCTAAAATATTGAAAAATCATTAATATTTCACCCACAAAATTATAGATAGGGTTGCCAGATACAATACTTGTTTAGTATTTTCAATATTGGGCATGCATTTGTCCTAAAAAGTACACATTGAAATTGAAATTTAACTGGGGCATCCTGGGATTTTGTTGTTGTCTCTTGTTTTGTTGATTTTTGCTAAATCTGATAACCCTACCTATAGATCTCTTATAGTTTCACCATCTGGGAACCACTGGTTTTATCGCATAACAGGGATAACCTAACATGAGCAATATTTTTTCTTTCAGGGAGGAAAGGAATTGCATTCTTATGGAATTATCCCCAAGGTTAAAAACTAATAAGTCCCCCGTGTAGAAGCCACTGAAACACTCTGAGACAACCCAGCGCTCTCCATTCACGGGTGCCAGGAACAAGCTTAGGTCACCCAAGGAAAACTTACAATAATCTTGCATTTGTTCACTGATTAAGTCAAGCAGCTTCCAGGAAAATGTAGGCGACCCTTGTGCCGCTGTGTTGAATTAATATCTGAACAGTATTACTGATGGAAAAACTCAAATATATCCAACGTATCCAAAGTTTTGCAGTTGGATTTGTGGGCAATCAAACTGTGTACTGAGAAAGCCTCTTTTGTCAGTAAACAAAGCTTCTAAGTGGAGAAGAAATATTCTGTGCAAGTAAACACAAGGGCCTAAACCAAGGATTCCTGGTAAATATTTGATAATGATGATGCAGGCAGAGTATGTGCCTTCAGGCTTCAGATATATTTCAATGAGAGGGCTTATAAAATCATTCTCATGAAAGTTATAAAAATGGGGGAATGTGGCTCAGCATGCTAAAATCTATGTCTTTTCAAACTTCAGAGAAGGAAGATAATATCTGACATGTCCATGAAGATGAACAGCGTCTAATTTTAATTAAAAGAGCACCGTATTTAGCATCAGAAGATTCACGTTTGCATTTCAGTGCTATCACTTCCAAGCTGTGCAGCCTTGAACAATTCACTTAGTCTTTCTGAACCTCTGTTTTCTCTCTATAAAACAGAGAGGATGAGAATTTCCATCTTACACGCTTTGGTCAGAGTTAAGGAGATAATAGAAATGAAAACTCTGCAAGCTGTGAGACTGCAAAGCACTATCCTGATCATTTCTATGAAGAGTAAACCCTCTGGTGACTGGAAAGTGAAATAATGTTACTAGCTGAGTGTTACTAGCTGAAAGGATGCTAAGGACATTATGCTTTCAAGAAATGTGGGTTAATGAGCTCAGGCTGCCATATAACAAAGTAGCTAGTGGCTTAAACAATAAAATGTATCAGTCAGGTGCAGTGGCTCACACCTGTTATCCCAGCACTTTGGGAGGACAAGGCAGACAGATCACTTGAGATCAGGAATTTGACACCAACCTGGCCAACATGGTGAAACCCCATCTCTACTAAAAATTTAAAAATTAGCTGGGTGTGGTGGAACCTGCCTGTAGTCCCAGCTACTTGGGGGCTGAGGCAGGAGAATCACTTGAACCTAGGAGGTGGAGGTTGCAGCGAGCCAAAACAAAAACGAACAAACAAACGACAACAAAAAAAAACCAATGAAATATATCGTCTCATATTCTGGAGCGTGGAAGTCCAAGATTAAGGTGTTTGGTTTCATTTGAGGCTTCACTCCGTGGCTTGTAGATGGCCATCTTTTCCTTGTGTGTGTTCCTGTGTCTAAATCTCTCCCTTTTTTTTTTTTTTACAGACACCAGTCATATTGGGTCAGAACCCATCCTGATGGCCTACTTTAATTTCAATACCTCTCTGAGGACTCTGTTTCTAAACAGGGTCACCTTTTAAGGTACTGGAGATTATGACTTCAACATTTGAATTGGGAGAGGATACAATATAACCCATAACAACATCTTTCGTTTAGTCTATTAAAAAGAGGTCAAATGGGTTCAGAGTGTGTCCCAAAGCCTGATTCTCCTCAGATAAAAACATTCCACTCTACAATGGACACGTTCCTGCTTATTGATTCTTTAAGATGATAAATAATTCGCTTTGGAATACGGATTCATGTCTGTGGCCTCATACCTTCTTCAAACACCAAAGCACTAGGCAGTACCCCTCTCTTCACAGAAATATCTTTATTCTGAGCAAACATGTCTCTTTCCCTTATATTTAGTTTATGAACAAAATTTTGTCTCCCATTGATACAAAGGCACTGAAGTTTTTAGATTTCAAACGCAATTTTTTGTTCAAGAAATTGACTTATCAGTTATTGATTCCTTCTGAACCAAGCCTACAGATTGATGACACATTTCCAAATCAGACAAGGTGCCTTCATTAAATTATAGGACTAGTAAGTGTATACACAGATATAAAAATCTCATATATAATAGATATATATAACATAAAATAAAAATGACATTTTTAAAGCAAAGTCTGTCTTTTTTAAACTCACGCTTTCTTAGCAACTCAATATCCTTCTTTCCATCAATAATTGTCTGGCCATCTTAGAAAATATAAATATCCCAGACCAAATGGATGCCTGAATGTTTGTCTTGGGTGATGGTCATTATAGTTCTTTCTGCAACATCAAAAATGTGAAAATAGCCTGATATCTAGCCGGAGTTTGCTAAACAAATCATGAGGAAGATACATCTAGAATGCAATGCACCCGTTGAAGATTACATTTTTGAAAAATATCTAATGGCATGGAGTGATATTTGTGGTATGCTGTTAAAGAGAAGCAGGTTACAGAAGGCTGTGGATAATTCCAATTTTAAGACTACATATACATAAGAATATAGAAGGGATATTCATCAATGAGGTAACATGCTTAGCTCTATATAGTAAGATTGTAGAGAATTTTTGTTTCTTCTTTGTGCTTTCCTTTATTGAATTTTTTTCTACAAAATGTATGCATTACTCATATAATGAAAATATGGCCTTTTTTAATAAATGAGAATTTTCCCCTGAAAGATTATTGCCTCAAACAAAGCACCATTCATTCCAATGGGTTACTGTAGTTTTCACAGATCTTAGTACCTTCCTTCTAGGAGACAGTAACTTAGGAAAAGGGCTTAAAAAGTGTAAAAATAATTATATATTCAGTAATATAATGCAACCTATCACATTATAAAAGGACAGTGTAAAAAGAAAAAAGACCAGGGCATAGTGGCTCATGCCTATAATCCCAGAACTTTGGGAGGCCGAGGCAGGTGGATCACCTGAGGTTGGGAGTTCGAGACCAGCCTGACCAACATGGTGACACCCTGTCTCTACTAAAAATACACAATTAACCTGGTATGGTGGTGCATGCCTATAATCCCAGCTACTCGAGAGGCAGAGGCACAAGAATCGCTTAAACCCAGGAGACAGAGGTTGTGGTGAGCCAAGATCATGCCACTGCACTCCAGCCTGAGCAACAAGAGTGAAACTCTGTCTCAAAAAAAAAAAAAATAAAAAAGGCTTAATGAAGGACTCAGTTTTTAATTTAGATCAGGACTTAATGAAAAGGTATATTTTCCAGGAGGTACATAGAAGGTGGAGAGGAAGGGTATTGCTGACATAGGAAATGGCATAAATGAACAAACTTGCAGTAAAATGCCTGGTCTACCCTGAGAGTCACAAATGGTTTAGTATGAGTAGTTCATGGGAGTTCTAACAGTATGTCAGGGGTCGAGGTAGGAAAATCAAGTCATAGGGCTGGGTGATCATAAAATATGTTGTTCAACCTAAGTAAGACCCCTTCAAGCATGAAAAAGGCTGCTGTTAATAGCTGTAGGAAACGAACGCGTACACTAGGACCATACCAGGAAACCAGAGCATATGGCCACCTAGCAAAGGACTGGCTCCCAGGACACCTTAAGTGCCAAGCTCAGATATATGAACTTTATACACAGAATCTTAAAATCTTGGGGTTGAAAAGAAACGTCAATGCCCTCCAGCCTGGCTACCCATACTCCTGCTTCTCCAACTTCTCCAAGAATTGCTATCAAGACTTTGCTTAAATTTCTCTGTGATAAAGAACTCATTGCCTTGGGATGCCTGTTGGAAAATTCTTTATTGTATTGAGCTGAAATTGATCTCCTTGTGTCTCTCATTCATTTGGCCCAGTCCTGCCATCTCAAAGACAAACACAATGAGTATCTCCCTTCCATATTAGAGGGGAAGACAGACATCATGACCCTCTAACTCTTCTCTTTTGTAGGTTAAATGTCCTGCATGCATCCTTCCTACAGCATTTCTGCAGTCTGGCACCATAGTCTTACAATTCCTAGCTAGCTTTTGAATTAATCCACTCTTGTCATCTTCCCTGCTACCCTCTTGTTTAGGGCCACACCCTCTGTGTCACTCATATGACACAGTGCCTCCTAAGTGGTCTCTCTCTTACCAGCCATCCTTCCAACTCAAAGTTCATACTGCAGCCAGATTGATCTTTCCAAGAACCCAAACCAATTGTGACACTTCCCTGCTTACAACCTGCATTCGCTTCCCATTTTCATAAGGATCAAGTACAGTTTCAAGAAGGACAGTGTCATGTCATTCTGACCTCAGCCACCATTCCAGTCTCACTTCTCTTATCCCCTCCCCTCTCTTGCATTCCTTCTTTAGTCCCTTACACAGCCCTCTTGCCCTCAGCCCACCAAAGGTACTGACACCTCTGCTTGGAGCCCTCTTCCCTTCACCACCTTCACCTTGCTCATCTCTACTCAGCCTTTGGGTCTCAATTTAGACATCACTTCCTATAGAATGTTTACCTTGATCCCATTAAGTCTAGATTAAATATCCCTTCTCAGGTGGTCTCACAGGGACTCAAGCTTCCTCTAACAAAGCAAGTATAATATTGAATTCAAATCACCTGGTTCCTCATCTAACACCTCTGCTCCATCGTAAATACCATGAGATCAGGTCTTCTTCGGCACTGTGGTCTTCAATATCTAGCACAGTGGTTGTCACATAGTAGGTGCTCAAATAATAATAAACAATACAGGTGCTAATAAATTAATGTATAGCACCTGGAACTAGATAAAATAGTTCTAAGTATGATCTGAACAATACAGAGTACAGTGACTATCATGTCTCATGTTCTATAATCTAAAGCCCCTTTTATTTTTGAGACGAAGTCTCATTCTGTCACCCAGGCTGGAGTGCAGTGGCACGATCTCAGCTCACTGCAACCTCCTCCTCATGGGTTCAAGTAATTCTCCTGCCTCAGCCTCCCGAGTAGCTGGATCTACAGGCACACACCACCACGCCCAGCTAAGTTTTGAATTTTTAATAGAGACAGAGTTTCACCATGTCGGCCAGGATGGTCTCGATCTCTTGACCTCATACTCTGCCCACCTTGGTCTCCCAAAGTGCTGGAATTACAGGCATGAGCCAATGTGCCCAGCCTATAGACCTCTTTTAATAAAACAAAACTTTATTTTAAAAGAAACATATCACTATTGATTTTATCATCCATTTAAATCTCTAAACCTTAACTATACAAAGCTGCCACTTCTAACTTTGTCTTTTCCTCTGTCTCTTCCTTTCTCAATCTCCCTTTCCTTTTCCCTCTCCTTCCCATCCCCTTCTGTCATAGACATATACACATGCCTAATAATTTGCGATTGACTTTTGGAATCCATGTGTAAGACTTTTTATATCTGTCTCTGCATATGCACACCCCAAAAACTAAAAGTCAAAACAGATGATAACTTATTGATAACTTTGGGACTCCTAATCCTTGTGGCTTTTCTATTAGCAAATGGGAGCCTTATGTTATGCCTTTATAGATATCCATGACGTTGAATAAACAGGAATGAAGACAGAGCCCAGTAGCATGCCACTACAGACATTCACATGTCATTCCATCCATGAATCAGCTCTCCTTTAATACATGCATTCCATAAGTCATTAATCCATGTGCACATTTCTAATCCAGAAGAAGATCACAGTCTGTGCCTTCCTGAAATCAATGTTGTGAACTGATTAAAGTGTATTGAGTAAAACCATGTTCCAGATGTGTTCACATACTTCATTTTAGTTAAATCTTCCAGCACCTATTATCCTTTTTTAATATATAATAAAACCATCTCACAGAAAATTACACAAGTAGCAATTGCCAGAGCAAGGATGTAAGCCCAGGTCCTGTGACTCCAAGTTCATGGTCATTAGCACATATTATACTGGGATCATCTCAAAAAAGAAAACATGCGTAATTCGACTAATGCTTGCTCCACTACTCACCACCTACTTCACTCTCCCAAATATCTATGGAATTATTAATCCTTTTTATTAGTGATTCCTAACTGGAGGTTCACTACAACTCAAAGGAGTCTCTGGGTTGACTTGTAATGAAGCCACTGAAAGTTCTTACAAAGTGCAATAGGTGGTGTATCCTGCATTTTTTTCTGAGACGAGTAGTGTGCATCCACACCTGAAAAGAACCTTGGTCTCGAATAGTTTCAGAATGACTTCAAGTTTAAATAACTCCCTATCAAACTTAAACATCATTCACCTCTCTGTCTGAAGGTTTAGATTACACAAATCTCTCTCTTTAGGAAATCAAATTGCATTTTCTTACCTCTCGCATCCCAAATTCTCCATCACTTTCGAAAGAGTTTTTAGAGGGCTTGTGCACTGGCCCATTCTGAGGTTCTGGATGCCTTCTCTGGGGCAAGCTTATCAATGGACTCTTAGAAGCCCACCTATCTAGGTCTTTAGTGCCCTTGTCTCATGCCAGATTCCAACCTAAAGAGGATTCCTTTATCTTCACAAAGTCAACAGAGGTAAAACTGCAAAAGGCCTTTCTTGCAGCTCTTCCTTGGGGAAAATTAGGATAGATGCAATAGCAATAGGAGAAGCGCACCTGGTGAGATATGAATTACAGAGGGAGTTCATAGACCCGGGGACTCGAGGCATTATTCTCAAATATCCAGAAAGTCTAAACCCTGCCATTGCTAAGTAAGTGGAAATCTATGTTTTTCCTGATAATCATGCTTAATCTTTATTCCTTAGCATATTATTGTATTATAAATGATAATTTCCTGACTGTATATCTGTCATTTAATTCAATGCTTACACATAATAGTCATTCACAAGAATTGCACAAAAATTCATTGAGTGTCCCAGCTGGGTCTAAGCACTAACTCTAATGATACTAAGACAAAAAGAGTTGATCCCTAAGGATTGCTGTGGGTGGGCAAGTAAATAGATAGTTGTAATAAAGAATGGTAAGTGCTCTGATCCACAGGAATAAAGGAAGCTCTGGGAAAATAAGAGGGGGCTGCCTAACCCATTCTAGAGGATGACCTGCAGAGTTTCCTAGAGAACCAGGCTTTCAACTGGGTCTAAAGAAAGATAAATGTTAGACCCAGACCTCACAGACATACAGGAAGAAAGTCTTATTTAATAAATAGTTTAACATGCCTAAATTCATATATGTTGTGGACAAAATCTATATAAAATATACAAAAATGGTTCATAAAATGTGGAGAGGGATTGAGCAGTAAGAAATAACAATGAAAATGAAGGTAAAAGGCAAGTGGTGGAGAACCTGTATACACCAAAATTATTCTTGAAAGAAAAAAATGGGAATCTGCTGAAGACTTTTCAAAAAAGAACTGCATGATCATATTGCATTTTAGAAAGACCATTTGACACAGGCTGGGCATGGTCCTAGCATTTTGGGAGGCTGAGCCAAGCAGATCACTTGAGGTCAAGAGTTCAAAACCAGCCTGGCCAACATGGTGAAACCCTATCTCCACTAAAAATAAAAAATAAAATAAAAAATTAGTCAGGCCTGGTGGCGGGCACCTGTAATCCCAGCTACTTGGGAGGCTGAGGCAGAAGAATTGCTTGAACCTGGAAGGCGGAGATTGTAGTGAGCCGAGATGGCACCACTGCACTCCAGTCTGGGCAACAGAGCAAGACTCCATTTCAAAAAAGAGAAAAAAAAAAGGAAAAGAGATCATTTGACACAGTGTGGAGACAAGATGGAGGTATGGGCTGGGCAGGACTGGCCCCAAATGAGACTAATGGAAAGTTGTGACCAGAATGGAATTTGAGGGAGTACTGACCTTAATTACAACAGTGGTAGGGGAGGTGGAGACACAGGTGTGTATCAATTATGCTCAGCAAGGAGAGTAAACAGTGCTTAATGGTGATTGTCACGAATGAAAGGGAAGAAGTCACCTAGGGCGATTCCATTGTGTCCGACTTGGACAACTTGGGAAATGTCATTTAAGCAGTAGCAAAGAAGAGAGGAAGAGCAGGCCTGGGAGAAGAAGGGAGAAGACAGATCTAGGTCCAGACTTGCTGATTTTAAGGTGCTCTGTGGGACATCGAAGTGGAGACTGGAATTTGAGGCAAATTATTAGACTAGGTTTGGGAAACACCATGTATATGTAGTGGCTGAAGCCATTGGAGTGAATGAAATCATCCAGAGTGATATGACAAGGATGACACGGGAAGAGAGTCAAGAAGAAAGATCAGTGCACACTGACATTTATGAAATGAAGCCCTTTAAGTATTAAATAGTAACTTAAAAAGGTCAGAAGAGAAGGAGGGAAGCATAGGATTGCAGCATCTGGGACAGTCAGAAACAGAGAGGAAAGGACCAATTGTTCAAAATGACACAGAGACTGTATGTGTGCATGGGAGGGGGGTGGAGTTGAAAATGCTCTACGGTTTTTTTACAAGGAGGTCTTCAGTGGTCTTGCCAAAGGTTGGCCCTCAGTGATGAGGGCAGACGCCAGGTGATTGGGTGTGAAAGAGCAAATGGGTAGTGAGGACAGGGAGACAGCAAATGCCACCCACTCTTTCAAGGAGGTTGGTGGGAAGAGGAGCAAAAAACTGAGGTGACAGCCAGAGGTGAGCACTCCAGGGAAAAGCGTATGCTCCATTAAATACCTGATGAGCAGAAGTGTGGAAAACCTCCTGTGCTCTGTGGAACTGGGTATGTGATAAATACATGAGCAATATCGGGTCCCCTCTCCATCCTGCTGGGCACTAGAACGGCTTTTGTTTCCATTCCCTCTATCAGTGAGAAGCGGCTTGTGCTTCACTTGTTAAAATGAAACCAGAGTGTGGAAGCAATCACTGGAATCCTTTGACCCCCACTCCGCACCTGAAGGCCGGCTGTGCCCGCTGCCCCAGCGGATGCTCCCCAGTGTTTGCCCTTGGAGATTTCCAAGTCCAGATCAAAAGCACCCATAATTGGTTGCCACCCCAGGTTCCCTCTAACCTAATCCCAAATTAGCCAGATCCATTTGAAAGGCCTGTTCAAACAGAAGAGGACAAAGGGCAGAGACATTCGCCGCGCTGAATCGTGCGCGTCAGTCAACATCTCTGTGAACAGAGGCACGCGGTGGGGAAGGGCTCCCTCCGTCAGGGAGATGATTCTGTCTCCAGGAGGCAGGTGGGAGTCCAGAGGACATTACTAAACATATTGTTTTAAAAATCCCCGTCCCTCTTGCCAAGCCCCTGTTCCACAGATAATCAATAAGAAGCCGGGCTGTCTCGCCGCTCAGGACGGCCGAACTCGCCGTGCCCTGCGGCTGGTACGGCTGAAGGTTGCCGCTTGCACGGTCTGGTGCCGGGGTGAACCAAGAGTCCTCCACAGTCCCTCTCTGCAAGTTATTTTCCAGAAACCAGAGACAAACTCGATATGTACAAGCCCATTCTCTGGCAATGAAAACTCGAAATGAGTTAAACTCTCCATTTGCGCGCCTGCAAATTGCTCCAGCTGAGTGCACGGGAACGCAGCCCAACAGGGACTGTTTTCCAGCAAATCTGGAGGCCCTTCGCAAGGTTTCCCCGCTTGACAGAATGGCAGCTGTGACCCGACAGCCCAAGCAATGGAGGACGAGTAGAGAGGGGCGTATACCGTACCCGATCGGCGCGGCGGGTCATGTTGCGGGCGTCTCGGCGCCTGCTCCGGCCCGGGCTCTGCGAACGCGGCCTCTGCTGCAGCCCCGCTACCTGGGAGCTGGGCCCGGGATGGCTGCTGCAGACTGCTCTTGTTTGCACTGAGCTGTTTGCTTTTGGGATTTCTCCAATGCAGATGTAGTCAGGGGGCCGCTGTCCCGGGGGACAATGATTCCATTGGAAGCTGGCCTTTGACAAGACACACACATGACCTTTGACTAAAATGGCTTTGGGGGAGGAAAGCGTCGGGAGGCTGAAGACGGAGCGTCCAGCGCTGCCATCCGCGTTCCCACCCCCGACAGTACCTAGTTAATTTTCCATCTTTCAAGGACAATCTCTGTGAGGTTTGGTTTGCCATTTCTCGTTCATTCTGGAGGATGCAGTCTCTGCTTTCAAAAGGATTTCTCTGCCGAAGTTTCCTGCTGTGTTGCTAATGCATTCCCTGAACTAGCATTTCCAGGTCAAACAGGGGCAGGCCTGTGTTGTATAAGTTCCTCTAACACTCTGGAAAATATCACCACCATTTTTTTTTTTTTTCTAAAACATGCTACAGTTTACAAAGGGCTTTTCACAATCATGCTGTTATTTGGCCTATCAAACAATGCCAGGGAGGCGCTCCTACTACTGCCATTTCACACATAAAGAATTAGAAGCTCAGAAAAATACTTCCCCAGTCACCCAACCAGAAAAACTGAAACCCAAAGTCTTCTTAATTGGCATCCAATCCATATCCACGAAACCACTCACCATCCTGCTGAGTGACCCACACTACAAATGAGAACGCAATTAATATAAAGCAACAGTATCTACGGTTATTTTAATTTTTGAATTACAAAGGTGAGTGTCAAAAATTGCTTTACTAGATAATAGATGTTTTGTTTCTTGATATCCACAGATATCTTGAATTTATTGGCTACATTAAAAAAAAATCTACTGCTAAAAGGGTGCTGTGGTAACCAGACTTGTACTTAGAGGTACAAGCCAGGCATTCCTGGGGCTGCTACCAATGTCCATCACTAACCGGTATCAGCACCTCTTTCTATCTTATTTCTGGGTCCTTCCAGATAGTGAAATACTAAACAAAAGGGAAAGGGCTGTGAGCTTGTGAAATGAGCACTGGACAAGCAGTCAGCATTACAGAATTTTGATGTGATGGGGACAGGGGAGTGGAGGGGTAAAGAGTTATGGTGGATGTCTGCACAGAGGCCCTAGACCTAGACCTGCCCGGTGTGAAAGGCAATAGTATGTTCACTGTTTTCATCTCAGAAAAGGGGAAAGGGGGTAATACTCACTCTCAGTTTTGAAGGACTTGGAGGAGCCACACAGGAGAAGAGGAGACAGGGCATCACCGACCCACACAACACCAAGTGCAAAGCTGCTGTGGTGCATTCAGTGAACTTGAAAATAGTTGAGGCAAGCAGGAGCAGAGGCTGTGGGAGGATGAATGTAGAGAAGAGGGTGTGGGATGGACTCTGATCAGCCTCCTGTGTCACTCTAGGGGATGTGGACTTCATCTTACAGCGCTGAATGAGTTAATAAAACTGGCTCTGGGTTATCAACTCACAAGAAAATGATACGGGAGTCATGCATTATTCTCCAACAACAAAAAGATAGAGATCGACGTCGACATCGCTTAGCTTGGTAGTTACGGCCATTTGCTTAATCTGATAGATGGAGTTCCTTCTTCCTAGCCGCGAAAGTGTGAGCAATACATTCAACCTCACCAAGCCTCAGTTTTCTCATCAGTAAAATTAGAGTTGTGATATATACTGAGGATTAAGTGAAATTATGTAGCTAAAACCCTTAGCCTTTCTGCAGACATTGAGTTATACTCAAGAAAAGACAGCTATTATACTAATGTGTGCAGTGCCTACCACGGAATAACAAGGCACTCTCTTTCTTCCTATAGGGGAAGTTCTCTCACTCCCTTATTCTCATCATACTTCTGGCTTTGGACTCATTAAAAGTTTATCCCTTGTTCCTCCCTCTTCTTATATTCAGCTTTTTTTTTTTTTTAGGAGGAGTCTTACTCTATTGCCCAGGCTGAAGTGCAGTGGCACAATCTCCACTCACTGCAACCTCCACCTCCTGGGTTTAAGCAGTTCTCCTATCTCAGCCTCCCAAGTAGCTGAGATTACAGGTACCCATCACTACACCCAGCTAATTTTTGTATTTTTAGTAGAGATGGGTTTCACTATGTTGGCCAGGCTGGTCTCCAACTCCCGACCTCAAGCGATCCACTAGCTTCAGCCTCCAAAAGATCTGGGATTACAAGCAAGAGTCACTGCGTCTGGCCTCAACTCCTTCTTGATAATACTTCCTTTATGTCTTAGACTAGTCTTTAATATCAATTTCAATCTGTCTCTCCTTCCACTTCAATTTGTTCGTTTCTTAGTCCTACTGCTGTCATACTCACGTGCAAATTCCCCACCCAAGATGTAGCTATCTGCTAGAGTTAGACATCATTCCAAAATCACATCCATTGGCACCACCACTGATGTCTAGCCTACAGCCCTGGCTGGGCACTCGGCACCACCTCAATTCAAACAAATGTCCCTAGCCAGCTCACTTCTCTGATTATGCAAAGTAACTCTTCCCACCTTTTTAGAACCCTGATCCCACTCCCACTTGGCTTGCTTTCAACAAACAAACTCTTTTCCCCCAAAAAAGAACACAGTAGCTATCAGAAGGAAATTCTATTTCCTGTCTCTGCACCAGAGAAATATATCCATTCTCCACTCCTCCCCTCCCACCCCAGAGGTACCTCTTTTTCTGTGTACTATAGATTCCCTTTCTCCCCGCTTCCTCTGGAAAACTCATCAATCATCGCCTTTCATTTCAACTTCTTCTCTACTATCATCAGTTCATTTAGTCAGTATGCATTTATAAAACAACTATAATTAAGCATCTT
The DNA here is from genome assembly GCA_031835075.1 of Saguinus oedipus. Taxonomy (NCBI): domain Eukaryota; kingdom Metazoa; phylum Chordata; class Mammalia; order Primates; family Cebidae; genus Saguinus; species Saguinus oedipus. The sequence goes on along the minus strand of CM063181.1, from coordinate 63,368,688 downwards.
TGATTCTGGACATACATGGATAAATAAAACATCATAGCCTATAAACACATTAAAGTCCCTCCCACACACCATTTTCCTTCATGGAATCTGAATATGTGCCTGTTCCTTACGACAGCAATGACAGCAGCCAGCATGTGTCCACCGCCAGGAACATTCTTCCATAGATCTTCCAAGGCCAGTTTCTATTCGCACTTTAGGTGCTGGCTTCATGTCACCTCCTCAACGAGTCCTTCCTAGGATATGAACAGACACTTCTCAAAAGAAGACATTTATGCAGCCAACAAACATATGAAAAAAAGCTCATCATCACTTGTCATTAGAGAAATACAAATCAAAACCACAATAAGATACCATCTTATGCCAGTTAGAATGGTGATCATTAAAAAGTCAGGAAACAACAGATGCTGGAGAGGATGTGGAGAAATAGGAACACTTTTATACTGTTGGTGAGAGTGTAAGTTAGTTCAACCATTGTGGAAGACAGTGTGGCACTTCCTCAAGGATCTAGACTCAGAAATTCCATTTGACCCAGCCATTCCATTACTGAGTATATATCCAAAGGATTATAAATCGTTCTACTATAAAGACACATGCACACGTATGTTTACTGCAGCACTATTTACAATAGCAAAGACTTGGAATCAACTCAAATGCCCATCAATGATAGACTGGATAAAGAAAATGTGGCACATATACACCATGGAATACTATGCAGCCATAAAAAATAATGAGTTCATGTCCTTTGCAGGGACATGGATGAAGCTGGAAACCATCATTCTCAGCAAACTAACACAAGAACAGAAAACCAAACATCACATGTTCTCACTCATAAGTAGGAGTTGAACGATGAGAACCCATGGACACAGGGAGGGGAACATCACACACTGGGGCCTGTCAGAGGGTGGGAGGCAAGGGAAGGGAGAGCATTAGGACAAATACCTAATGCGTGTGGGGCTTAAAACCTAGATGACAGGTTGATAGGTGCAGCAAACCACCATGGCACATGTATACCATGTAACAAACCTGCACGTTCTGCAAGGGTATCCTAGAACTTAAAGTAAAATTAAAAAAAAAATTACAGTGGGGCATGAGAAACTTTTGGGGATGGCAGTTTATATTGATAGTTGTACATATATATGTATGCATTTATATGTACATATATAAGCAAATGTTTTAAAAAAAGTTCTTCCTTGACCAAGCAATCTAAGGAGCCATCTTCTTCTTCATTTATGGCTGTTGTTTAATCTTTCCTATTCCCTCCATATCATGTATCTCATGTTGTAATGAAAAGCTTTTCTGTCTGACCACTCGCTTATTTTCGGTTGTTTCCACTAGTCTGAACCTTCATGAGGGCTGAGACTCTGATATTTTATTCAGCACTGTATCTTGTACCTAGCAGGCACTCAGAAAGCATTGTTGATTGTACATGCCAGGTGCCAGGACTGTCTTGGCCTCAATCTTTTTAAAAGAAAATTTTTTTTCTTGGCCGGGCGCGGTGGCTCATGCCTGTAATCCCAGCACTTTGGAAGGCCAAGGCAGGCGGATTACGAGGTCAAGAGATTGAGACCATCCTGGCCAACGTGGTGAAACCCTGTCTCTACTAAAAATACAAAAATTAGCTGGGCGTGGTGGCGTGTGCCTGTAGTCCCAGCTACTCTGGAGGCTGAGGCAGGAGAATTACTTGAACCTGGGAGGTGGAGGTTGCAGTGAGCTGAGAACGCACCACTGCACTCCAGCCTGGTAACAGAGCGAGACTCCATCTCAAAAAAAAATTTTTTTTTCTTTATCTCCATCATACAGCCTACTGAATTTCAACATCAACTACAATTAGAACCTCCCAGGCTCTTAACAATCCTGATGCCCAAAGCACACCCAGACCAGTTATCACTGAGCTAAGATTCAGGTAATTCCAAAAGGCCAGCTCGAGAACTGCTGACCTGGCCTCTGCATGACATGTAGGTGGAGCTGAGTAAAGGAGTGACGAGATGAATGAACAATTCAGAGAATGGGGTCATTCAGTTTCTGCTTATCTTTAGTCCTCTTCTCCTTGGTCTCTCCTCACATAATCTGTTATCTAGGCATACAAACCCCCAAGCAAGCCCTGCCCTCTCATTTTTCCAATCTTTCAAGTGCTGCTAGCTCTACCAAACCATCTATACCCCAGCCTGGCTCCCTAAGAAGTTTCCCTTCTGGTGAAATCTGGGTTTGGGCTCAACAGAAGCTTCTCTACCAGGCTCCGCTGGCTCATGACATTGACATGCTATTAGCACAGTCAAGGCTGCTTCCTGCTGCTGTGTGGTGATTGTTCTTGACAAAGAGCTCTCTCCTCCTCCTTGTGCCCCATGTGTAGCAGGCTGCCTAGTCAGCAATGGAATTCCACGGATATTGTAGAAGGAAATGAAGTAACACACTTAATGAACTTTAAAGGAGATGCTCTGCTTTCATTTTTGGGTGAATTTTTGTTTTTATTAGTAGCATTGTTGAGATTTAGTCACATAATGTACAATTCACCAATTTAAACAGTACCATTCCCTGGTTTTTAGGATAGTCACAAAAGTATACAACTATCACCACAATCCATTTTAGAACATTTCCTCACTCCAAATCCAAAAGGAATCCCATACCTACTAACAGTTATTCCTCATGTTCCCCTCATTCTCCCAGCCCTCAGTAACCATTCATACAGACAGAATTCTGTTTCTCTAGGGTTGCCTATTCTGGTCATTTCATATAAATAGTAACATACAATACCTGGTCTGTTGTGATTGGCATCAACTTCCACTTTTGAAGACTCATTTGACCATAAGCATCCCTTTCCTATTGAGTGTACGTGATGGAACATGGACTCTGGCAGAGATCTTGAAGGATGAACCAAAGCAATATTTCTTTGACCATATTTCACAGCAGCCTGGTAAATCATCCAAATTCCTGAGCTCCAAGGCGAAGAGAGTATAAGGAGGAAGCAGAATGGAGACGCTTAGCTACACCCGTTACCCCAGAAAAGAGGGAAGGAGAGATGGATTTCGACAGGGCTCAGCTCTGCCTTCTGCCTCCCCAGCCTGTCCCACATAGGCCATATGAACAGGATGTCCTGCACCACGAGGATCCCACATTGAGGGCAAACTTCCAGAGTCAAACTCTAGATTTGCCATAAATTAGCTGTAACTTTTTATGTTCTGCTTCCTCATCTCTTAAAAAAGGATAGAAATCATTCCTACTTACAGATACCACATCATAGAATTGTTGTGAAGACTAAGTAAGGAAACACACATACAAGTGCACAGCACAGCACCTGGGACATTGTAAACACCAATGCATGTTTACAACTGTTGCTTGACCACAGCTTTTATATATTGTTCTTCTAAGTAATATCCAATATCAAAAGGGGGTTCTGATGCTTTAAAAGGTACTGCAAACCATCATTCTAGGAAAACTTCACACACCATTCAGGATTCTACTGCCAGATGGTCATCTGCATTTCGCTTGCGGTGAGCTGGGACAGTGGAAAGATTTAGATGAAGCTGAGGATTAATTCATAGAAAGTGAGGGGAGAGATGGGTTAGGTTCATTCCTAGCATAAAAAGTTGACGGAGGCTGGGTAGGGTGGCTCATGCGTGTCATCCCAACACTTTGGGAGGCCAAGGCGGGTGGCTTGCTTGAGGCCAGGAGTTTGAGACCAGCCTGGCCAACACGGAGAAACCCTGTCTCTACTAAAATTACAAAAAAATAAATAAATAAATAGCTAGGCATGGTGGTGCGCACCTGCAGTCCCAGCTACAGGTTGCAGTGCGGTGGCAGTAAGCCAAGATTGCACCAGTGCGCTCCAGCCTGGGTGACAGAGTGAGAGTCTATCTAATAATTTTTTCTTTTTGAGATGGAGTCTCGCTCTGTCATCCAGGCTGGAGTACAGTGACGCAATCTCGACTAACTGCAACCTCTGCCTTCCAGGTTCAAGTGATTCTCCTGCCTCCTAAGTAGCTAGGATTACAGGCACTCACCACCACATCCAGCTAATTTTTGTAGTTTTAGTAGAGATGGGGTTTCACCATGTTGGTCAGGCTGGTTTTGAACTCCTGACCTCATAATCCTCCCGCCTTAGCCTCCCAAAGTGCTGGGATTATAGGCGTGAGCCACCATGCCCAGTATAAATTTTTTGTTAAAAGTTGATGGAAAGGATCTGGTTCTTCCTACCAGATATTCACCAGTGCCACTAGCAGGCAGTCTGTTGGCTTTATGGAAATTGAGTCTGTTCACCAAGGGCAGGTCATCTATTCACCTTCATCTTATCCCACAATTTCTTTATTTTCCTTGTACTATTCTTATGTGCCAGATCACCCAGTATGTGGTGTCTCCTAAATGGATCTGAATACAAGCCCTCAGGAGGTGTCTCCAAAATACACCTAAAATCACCTCTTGGGGTAGCTGACCCTCCGGGGCAATGTACTGGTCAGGTACAACCATCTGTCTATATCAGACACTGCAGCAAGGAGCCCCAGGGTATCTTGATTTTGCTGCCAAACTGATCAGACAATTATCCTGCAAGCTCCAGGGGAGCTGTTCTTGCATGGAAGCATCGCATGTCTATTTCGAGCTGTGTAGCGTAATTAGTGGATCTATGTCTCACTTCCACTGTTTTAAATGGTCTTGCCACACATCTGGCAAATCTTTGCTCAGATTCAGCTCCACCATCCCTCTTGCCTTTCCCTTCTCTATGATTCCCCAGCTAGGACAGCACCTAGGACAGTGCCCAGTTATCACCTGGGTATATGACCATCTCTGCTGCTGTACTCTGAGCAACTAAAAAATAAGGACATTTTTCCTTTACCTTTGTGTCTCCCAGTCTAGCCTTGGATCTAGCATAAAAAAATGCTTATTCCGCCCTTGACCGATATGCATTGAGATCCTATTGTGTGCTGGCACTTCAAATGCAAACATTTCATAAAAGCATGGAATTGTAACTCTGAAAGGAATTTTGAGTGGATCAAAAGAAGCCCAGAGAAGGTAGGTCTTATTGAGCGTCCCAATGTCTATGTGGGGAAAACTCTAGGGATACACCTTGCTCTTTTATGGCAGGGATATTTCCTTTGGTTAAAATAATAGAATTTTTATAACTTGGTTGGAAAACTAGAGAAATATCTAAAGGCCAGATGCAGTGGCTGACACCTGTAATCCCAGCACTTTGTAAGGCCAAGGTGGGTGGATCACTTGAGGTCAAGAATTCGAGACCAGCCTGGCCCATATGGCGAAACCCCGTCTCTACTAAAAATGGAAAAATTAACCAGGTATGGTGGTGTGTGCCTATAATCCTAGCTATTTGGGAGGCTGAGGTCAGAGAATCTCTTAAACCCAGGAGGCAGAGGTTGAAGGGAGCTGAGATTGTACCACTGCACTTCAGCCTGGGCAACAGAGCAAGACTCTGTCTCAAAAAAAAAAAAAAAGAAAGAAAGAAAACTAGAGAAAAATCCATGTCATTGTGTTCATTAGTGGTTTTTCCAGCTCAAGGACTAGCCCTCCGAGCACCCCCGGGCTGGTGGCTGAGGATATTCACACACACCAACCCAAATTATCCCTGTTGCTAATTGCACTGTTGCCCAACTCTCTGCACCTCCCACACCCTCATCCTGCAGGCTCATGTCTCACCTACACCAGGGCTGTAAAAATTTAACTCGGTGCAATTGCACAATCTTGAAAGCATGAATTACTTTTTGAGGCAATGAATGAAAGTCTTCAATAGCTCCATGGAAGGAAAAAAGGGAGTAAGTCGTCACAAACATAAATGCTTTTGTCAGGCTCAAGCAAGGTTATTTACACAACTGAAGGAAGCAAGGGGAGTCTCCTGCAGGCCAGCTGGAAAGACAGATGAAATCTTGTTCTGTTTCTCTTCCTACTGCTCTGTGTAATTTCTGTTGTTAAGAATCTATTTCCAGGCTGGGCACGGTACCTCATGCCTGTAATTCCAGCACTTTGAGAAGATCACTTGAGCCCAGGAGTTCCCAACCAGTCTGGGCAACAAAGTGAGACTCTGCTTCTACAGAAGAAAAATTAAAAATTAGCTGGGTGTGGTGGCACATACCTGTAGTCCCAGGTACTCTGGAGGCTGAGGTGGAAGGGTCCCTTGAACACAAAAGGTCAAGGCTGCAGTGAGCTGTGATGGTGCCAGTGCACTCCAGCATGGGTGACAGAGCCAGACCCTGCCTCAAAAAAAAAGTAGAACCTATTTCCCTTTGGATAGAGGTGATGGATACATTTATTATTTTGATCATAGTGATGGCTTTATGGATATTTACATATGTCCAAACACATCAAATTGTATACATTAAATAAGTGTAGTTTTTGTATATTATTTATACCTCAATAAAGTTGTTTTAAAAAAGAAGAATCTGTTTTCTCATTGAGTCCAAATCATGGTTCAGCAAATCATTATTGTGTATCTCTCACCAAGACAGGCTTTGGTGAGAAAGAACAAGACTTTTGCCTCTTGAAGGCTTCTGATACACTTCTCTTAATTAGTCATGATGGCACTGATGCCAATGAATGCCACTACTTTAGGTCACGCCGCCATCATCTCTCATCTGGACCATGGTGTAGATCTCCTAATCATTCTCCTTGACTCCAAGTTGATATCTTCTAACAAACCTTCCATGCTGCAGCCGAAGAGATCATCCTAAAATTCGAATCTGAATTAGAACCTAGAAACCTAATTCCTCTGATTAATACCCTGCAGGGTTTCCCATTGTCCTTAATATAAGTTACTGATCATCTGTCCAAGATTGCTGCTTACAGACATATGCACCTAGCTAAGAAGTTGAGTGAGGCTGGAACCCACAGGCTAAGCCATGAACCCAGGCAATGGCCTACTTTTGTCTAAGATCTAGCAAAAACTAGAGGTGCCCCACAGGGTCTATTACTTACTGTTGTAAACTCAGATCTAGTCATTCCTCCACTTGCATCCATGCTAACCTCAGCACTATAATTCCACTGTATTATCGTCCCAAAATTTCCCTCTGTCTTCTTTCTGACCCTTTACCCATGTTCTCCTCTGCTTGAACTTCTCTTTCTCTCTTCACTGGATAAGTCACATTCTTCTTGCTGCTTTCCACTTACACGTCACCTTCCCTAACCCTCTTGGACTAGGTTAGGTGCCTCCAGTATGTGTTCTCAAAGCACCAAGTGTTTTTCATAACAGAGCTATCATTCTATAGTTTTTTAATTGCCTATTTATCTTTCTTTAAGAGCAGGTCTGTACCATGTTGCTTTGTAATCTCTTTGTCTAGATGTTTGACAGATATCTGTTGATCAAAGAAATGCATGAATAAATGGATGGATGCATAAATATGTTAAAAAATTTTGAACTTCTGTTTCTTATTACTAATATCCAATGTTCATCTGAAGTGTTTTTTTCTCTGCCTTTACAGAATGCCCTTGCAGAGATGCAGTGCTAGGGACTGAGAATCTATCTTAGCTCATCCAAAACCACACTTTTCAGATTTTGCAGATAAAAGAAGGTAAGTTTCTTTCCTTTGAGTCATGACATTTTTATATGAAAAGATACCAGCCTTTCTAAAATGTCTTCACTCACAGGTCTACCCACCCTACCCAACATGTCAGCCAAGGCAATATAGTAGAGAAGGACTTGAATGTCTTGCTGAGGAGTTTGGTTTTCACCCTATGAAGGATAGGGAGTTTATGAAGCATTTTAAGCAGGGGAGTGACATGCTCATATTTGTGTTTTAAGTAATCACTCTGGCAGAGTGAGGAATAGGAGAGCCTGAGGCTAGGAAAGTCCAAGATAAAGCCACTGGAACAGTTCAGGCAAGAGATGCTAAAGGCCTGGACCAGGAAGGGATCATGGCAGAGAACATGAAAATGTAGAATCAAGAAACATTTAGGAGGTCAAAATCTCTTGGACTTGATGGATGTAGTGGGAGGTGAAAAATTGGAAATGATTCCAGAGTTTCTAGTTTCAGCACTGGGTCCCTGGTGGTGCTATCATCCAAGCTCAGAATTGTGCAAAAGATGCTGAGTTTTCTCTAAGATGTATTCAGTTTAAGTTGTGAACTTTCATACGAAACAAAGGTACTAACCATGTCTGTATACCCCTCTTTGGTATGCCTTAAATTCATGGAGATAAATTTATACATAGGAAGTATTCAAAAAGTTCCTTGAATTGAATTGAAGGTGCAGTCCATCCTACTTATAAAATTTTCAGTATATTTAATTACTACTGTAAGTGGTGTGTCTTTTGTAAAACTCCATGCAAAGACCCATCCAATCATACTGCTCTAATATAATATAATATTTATCCATATGACAAATAAAAAATTGCAACCCCCTGGAAAGTATGACTAAGAAATTTTCCTGCAATAATAATTTTCACTAAGCGGTTGAAGGAGTCAGGAAAAGAGATGGTTATGACAGCAACCACAAATTGGTTCAGAGCTACACTTGGCTTCCAGTTTCACTACAAATTTCAGGGAAGCCAGAAAAGATTCAAGTGAAATCTAGTTAGTTGATTAGAAACATGTGAAGGAACCTCACAAAAGGGCACGTGTTTCACATTTCCTAGGCCAAAGTTTGCCAATTATTAATGATCATCTATCCTATGATATCCCAGAAAACAATATTACCTCTGCTGGCCCTTGGAAGGACAGAACCTGGGTCAGGAGAGCATCCAACAAATCCAGGACTTTCATAGAAAGAAAACGAACAAATAAATGCCATGCAGAATGGAAATTACCACACACACACTTTCTCTAGCTTCCCCTACCCTCTGCTAATGTTGCCTCCACACCCCTTTGTATCAAAAAAGAAGAGAAAATTGGAGGATGGAACCTCTCATGTGAGAGCACTGTTGCCTCCTATCCAAACACAAATTCCAGAGTGGAACACACACAGGTTTTGAAAACAGAAAGTTCCAAATTTGAAACCAAACTTCACCATTGACTTTGAGTAACTCACTTAATTTCTTTGAGCCTCAGGTTTTTTCATTTGCAAAACAAGGATAAGACATACTTTGAAGGAGTGCTGTAAAGACTGAATAAAATAATTTATGTAAGACACATAAACGGAGGAGGATCCAAGATGGCGGTTTAGGAGCAACTAAGAATTGCAGCTCCTAGTGAAAGCGCAGAGGGTGAGTGGACATTGCATCTCCAGATGGATATTTATTGCCCACAGATCAGGAGATTCTCAGCGGAGGAGCCCCATGGGTTGCCAGCGCAGTTATCTTGGCCGGCACAGCTATTTTGCTGGTGCCCCAGCACAGTAGTTCTCCATACAAAATACACTTGTCTGGTTGCCTTTTAAGCTGGTGATTGGAGCTCCGAAAAGGCAGTCACCCACTCATCTGATTAAACAGGGAGCCAGGCCAGGAGATTCCTGGGCAGCGCCATTGTTTCAGCCGGTGCAGTGGGTCGCAGCATAAGAAATCACACAGATCCCAGTGCCTTTTCAACAGGTGACTGGAACACCTGGGAGAGAGTCAACCATTCAACTTTAAAAAAAAAAAGGCTCTGAGGCAGAGAGCCAGGTGATCAGGCTCAGCGGTTTCCACCCCCCACCCAAAAAAAAAAAACAGCAATTGGAAACCCTTGGGGTTGAGAGTTTCACGGCAAGCACAGCTGAACCCGGGATGATCCAGCTCTATGGGGGAGGGTTGTCCACCATTACTGAGGCACCCCACACCTATGGAGGTAGTCCGCCATTGCAACCTGCCACTACAGAGAGAGTCCACCATTACAGAGGTGGGCCACCACTGCTGAGGCAGTTCTAACCACACTCATATAAACAGGACTGCAGGGAGGTTCACACGGCAGTGGGCGGAGCCCACAGCAGCTCAGCAAAGCCTCTGCAGGAAGAGAGTGACTAGGCTACCTCCTTGCTGGGCAAGGCAGCCCTGAATAAAAAGGCAGAAGCACAACGGAAACTCATAAATAAAGCCCTAACTCCCTGGGCTAGAGCACCTGGGGGGAAAAAATGGGGAGGGTTATGAGTTCTGCTGCTGCAGACTTAAATGTACCTGCCTAGCAGCTCTAAACAATGGAGCTCACAGCTCAGCACTTGAGCTCCTGTAAAAGGACAGACTGTCTCCTTAAGCAGCTCCCTGATCCCTGTATATCCAAAGAGTCATCTCACAAAGAACTGATCAAACTGACATTTGGCAGGCATCATTCTGGGACAAAGATAGCAGAAGAAGAAACTGGTAGCAAACCCTTACTGTTCTGCAGCTACTGCAGGTGATCCCCAGGCAAGCAGGGCCTGGAGTGGACCTCAGCAGTCCTACAGCAGAGTGGCCAGACTGTTAGAAGGAAAAATAAGAAACAGAAATAACTTCATCATCAACTGGACGTCCTCTCAGAGACCCAATCTGAAAATCAGCAACTACAAAGACGACAGGTGAATAAATCCACAAAGATAAAAAGAAACCAGTGCAAAAAGGAGGAAAATACCTGAAACCAGAATACCTCTCCTCCTACAAGGGATCACAACTTCTCACCAGCCAGGGAACAAAGCTGGATGGAGAATGAGTGTGATTAAATGACAGAATCAGACTTCAGAAGGTGGGTAATAAGAAACTTCTGTAAGTTAAAAGAACATGTTCTTACCCAATGCAAAGAAACTAAGAACCTTGAAAAAAAGATTTGATGAAATGCTAACAAGAATGGACAACTTAGAGAGGAATATGAGTGAATTGACGGAGCTGAAAAACACAACACGAGAACTTTGCAAAGCATGCACAAGTTTCAACAGCCAAATTGACCAAGCAGAATAAAGGATATCAGAGATTGAGGATCAACTCAATGAAATAAAATGAGAAGGCAAGATTAGAGAAAAAAGTGTAAAAAGGAATGAACAAAGTCTCCAAGAAATATGGGACTATGTGAAAAGAGCTAATCTACGTTTGATAGGAGTACCTGAATGTGACGAAGAAAATGAATCCAAGCTGGAAAATACTCTTCAGGATATTATCCAGGAAAACTTCCCCAACCTAGCAAGGCAGGCCAATATTCAAGTCCAGGAAACACAGAGAACACCACAAAGATATTCCTCAAGAAGAGCAACCCCAAGGCACATAATAGATTCACCAGGGTTGAAATGAAGGAGAAAATGCTAAGGGCAGCCAGAGAGAAAGGTCGGGTTACCCACAAAGGGAAGCCCATCAGACTCACAGCAGATCTCTCAGCAGAAACCCTATGAGCCAGAAGAGAGTGGGGGCCAATATTCAACATCCTTAAAGAAAAGAACTTTCAACCCAGAATTTCATATCCAGCCAAGCTAAGCTTCATAAGTGAAGGAAAAATACAATCCTTTGTGAACAAGCAAGTACTCAAAGATTTTGTCACCACCAGGCCTGCTTTGCAAGAGCTCCTGAAAGAGGCACTACACATAGAAAGGAACAACCAGTACCACCCACTCCAAAAACATACCAAATGGTAAAAAGCATAAACAAAATGAAGACTCTGCATCAACTAATGGGCAAAACAGCCAGCTAGCATCAAAATGGCAGTATCAAATTCACACATGACAATATTAACCCTAAATGTAAATGGACTAAATGCCCCAGTCAAAAGACACAGACTGGCAAATTGGATAAAAAGCCAAAACTCATCAGTGTGCTATATCCAGGAAACCCAACTCACATGCAAGGATACACAAAGGCTCAAAATAAAGGGATGGAGGAACATTTACCAAGCAAATGGAGAGCAAAAAAAAGCAGGGGTTGCAATTCTCATCTCTGATAAAATAGACTTTAAAGCAACAAAGATCAAAAGAGACAAAGAAGGACATTACATAATGGTAAAAGGATCAATGCAACAAGAAGAGATAATGATCCTAAATATATACTCACCCAATACAGGAGCACCCAGATACATAAGGCAAGTTCTTAATGACTTACAAAGAGACTTAGACTCCCACACAATAATAGTGGGAGACTTTAACACTCCACTGTCAATATTAGACAGATCAACCAAACAGAAAATTAACAGATATCCAGGACTTGAACTCAGACCTGGAACAAGCAAACCTGACAGACATTTATAGAACTCTCCACCCCAAATCCACAGAATATACATTCTTCTCAGCACCACATCACACTTACTCTAAAATTGACCACATAATTGGAAGTAAATCACTCCTCAGCAAATGCAAAAGAACAGAAATCATAACAAACAGTCCCTCAGACCACAGTGCAATCAAGTTAGAACTCAGAATTCAGAAACTAACTCAGAACCACACAGTTTCATGGAAATTGAACAACTGGCTCTTGAATGTTGATTGGATAAACAATGAAATGAAGGCAGAAATAAAGATGTTCTTCGAAACCAATGAGAATGAAGACACAACATACCAGAATCTCTGGGACACATTTAAAGCAGTATCTAGAGGAAAATATATAGCAATAAGTGCCCATATGAGAAGAGTGGAGAGATCCAAAATTGACACCCTATCATCAAAATTGAAAGAGCTATAGGAGCAAGATCAAAAAAAACTCAAAACCTAGCAGAAGACAAGAAATAACTAAGATCATAGCAGAACTGAAGGAGATAGAGACACAAAAAACTCTTCAAAAAATCAATTAATCCAGGAGCTGGTTTTTCCAAAAGATCAACAAGATAGACAGACCACTAGCCAGATTAATAAAAGAGAAAAGAGAGAACAACCAAATAGATGCAATTAAAAACTATAAAGGGGATATCACCGCAGATTCCAAAGAAATTCAAACCATCATCAGAGATTATTACAAACAACTCTATGCACATAAACTAGTAAACCTGGAAGAAATGGATAAATTCCTGGACACTTGCCTCCTCCCAAGCCTAAACCAGGAAGAAGCCAAAACCCTGAACAGACCAATAACAAGATCTGAAGTTGAGGCAGCAATTAAGAGCCTACCACACAAAAAAAGCCCAGGCCCAGATGGGTTTACAGCCAAATTCTACCAGACACATGAAGAGGAGCTGGTACGATTTCTTCTGAAACTATTCCAAATAATCCAAAAAGAGGGAATCCTTCCCAATTCATTTCATGAGACCAACATCATCCTGATACCAAAACCCAGCAGAGACTCAACAAGAAAAGAAAACTTCAGGCCAATATCCATGATGAACATAGATGCAAAAATCTTCAATAAAATACTGGCAAGCCAATTGCAACAGCACATCAAAAAGCTTATCCACCACGATCAAGTAGGATTCATCCCGGGGATGCAAGGCTGGTTCAACATACGCAAGTCTATAAATGTAATTCACCACATAAACAGAACCACAGACAAAAACCACATGATTATCTCAATTGATGCAGAGAAGGCCTTTGACAAAATTCAACAGCCCTTTATGCTAAAAACCCTCAATAAACTAGGTACTGATTGAATGTATCTCAAAATAATAAAAGCTATTTATGACAAACCAACAGCCAATATGATACTGAATGGGCAAAAACTGGAAGCATTCCCTTTGAAATCAGGCACTAGACAAGGATGCCCTCTCTCACCACTCCTATTCAATATAGTATTGGAAGTTCTAGCCAGAGCAATCAGGCAAGAAGAAGAAATAAGCCTATTCAAATAGTAAAGGAGGAAGCCAAACTGTCTCTATTTGCAGACGACATGATTGTATATCTACAAGATCGCATCGTCTCAGCCCAAAATCTCCTGAAACTGATAAGTAATTTCAGCAAAGTCTCAGGATACAAAATCAATGTGCAAAAATCACAAACTTAAAGAGAACCAAATCAAGAATGAACTACCATTCACAATTGCTACAAAGAGAATAAAATACCTAGGAATACAACTAACAAGGAATGTAAAGGACCTCTTCAAGGAGAACTACAAATCACTGCTCAACGAAATAAGAGAGGACACAAACAGATGGAGAAACATTCCATGCTCATGGTTAGGAAGAATCAATATCGTGAAAATGGCCATACCGTCCAAAGTAATTTATAGATTCAACGCTATCCCCATCAAACTACCAATGACCTTCTTCACAGAACTCGAAAAAACCACCTTAAACTTTATATGGAACCAAAAGAGAGCCTGCATAGCGAAGTCATTTCTAAGCAAAAAGAACACAGCAGGAGGCATCACATTACCGAACTTCAAACTATACTACAAGGCTATAGTAATCAAAGCAGCACGGTACTGGTACCAAAACAGATATATAGACCAATGGAACAGAACAGAGGTGTTCAGAGGCAACACAACATATCTACAACTGTCTGATCTTTGACAAACCTGACAAAAACAAGCAATGGGGAAAGGATTCCCTGTTTAATAAATGGTGTTGGGAAAACTGGCTAGCTATGCGCAGATAGCAGAAACTGGACCCCTTTCTGACACCTTACACTAAAATTAACTCCAGATGGATTAAAGACTTAAACATAAGACCTAACACCATAAAAACCCTAGAAGAAAATCTAGGGAAAACCATTCAGGACATAGGCATAGGCAAGGACTTCATGACCAAAACACCAAAAGCATTGGCAACAAAAGCCAAAATAGACAAATGGGACCTAATCAAACTCCACAGCTTCTGCACAGCAAAATAAACAGTCATTAGAGTGAATCAGCAACCAACAGAATGGGAAAAAAATTTTTTGCAGTTTACCCATCTGACAAAGGGCTGATATCCAGAATTTACAAAGAACTAAAACAGATTTACAAGAAAAAAACAAACAAGCCCATTCAAAAGTGGGCAAAGGATATGAACAGACAATTTACAGAAGAAGACATACATGAGGCCAACAAACATAAAAACATGCTCATCATCACTGGTCATTAGAGAATTGTACATCAAAACCACATTGAGATACCATCTCACGCCAGTTAGAATGGTGATCATTAAAATATCTGGAGACAACAGATGCTGGAGAGGATGTGGAGAAATAGGAACATTTTTACACTGTTGGTGGGAGTGTAAATTAGTCCAACCATTGTGGAAGACAGTGTGGTGATTCCTCAAGGACCTAGAAATAGAAATTCCATTTGACCCAGTAATCCCATTACTGGGTATATATCCAGAGGATTATAAATCGTTCTACTATAAGGACACATGCACACGAATGTTCATTGCAGCACTGCTTACAATAGCAAAGACCTGGAACCAACCCAAATGCCCATCGATAATAGACTGGACAGGGAAAATGTGGCACATATACACCATGGAATATTATGCAGCCATCAAAAACTATGAGTTCGTGTCCTTTGTAGGGACACGGATGAACCTGGAGACCATCATTCTCAGCAAACTGACACAAGAACAGAAAATGAAATACCGCATGTTCTCACTCATAGGTGGCTGTTGAACAATGAGAACACATGGACATAGGGAGGGGAGCACTACACACTGTGGTCTTTTGGGGGGAATAGGGGAGGGACAGCAGTGGGTGGGGAGTTGGGGAGAGATAGCGTGGGGAGAAATGCCAGATATAGGTGAAGGGGAGGAATGCAGCAAATCACGCTGCCACGTGTATACCTATGCAACTATCTTGCATGTTCTTCACATGTACCCCAAAACCTAAAGTGCAATAAAACAAATAAAATTAAATTAAAAAGACATGTAAACTTATGTGATGTTAACAAATGTGCTTGACTCTTCCTTCTGTCTGATGACCTGCCAAAGCAAATTTAAAGCCAAACTTTCACTGAACACAAGTCTCATGCCTAGAAGTCCCAAGGAACTGGAGCCAATTTACACAGCAACTAATGACCTGATCAGGGTGCTCTGTAGAGGGCTTAGTTTCACCGTGGATAAGATGACAACAAATCTGGTCTCCCCTACAAGAGCGAGGACAATGGAATAGTCTGAAATAATCAGCTCAGACCTCATAGATGAGGTATCATTTGAACTGGAATTTAATGGATGAGTAACATTTTCTGGGGGGCTATAAGAGAAATTTTATACAAAATAGGTAGATGAATAGATACATGGAAGTCATGCTGTGCTCAAGAAACAATGACTGGCTAAGTAAGATAAGAAGAGAACAAAGAAATGCTGAGAGATGGGGCTGGCAAGGTTAACTGGGTGAGTTCACCAAGTTCTTATCATGCAGAGCATCTAGAATGAGCTCTATAAATAATGCAGGCTCAAGGCAAATCTCATTAAAGAGCTGTGAAATTTTCTCTTTTGTATTTTATTATATTTTCTTTTTCGTATTTTCTATCCTCATTATAAAAACCATGCACATAGTAGAAAAAAAAATCCATCAGTACAAAAAGATAGAATTTTAAAAATCAGTCCCTCTCTTTATCCCAGACTATGGGGTCTATTGCTCAGAGGTAAGCAGTGTCAGATCTTTATTCCTTGTCCTTCAATAACATGTATAATAAAATACTGTTATGTCTTTTTTGTGAATAAATATTTATACACTATCACACTTGCTACTTTTCTACTTGACAATAGCATAGAGATCTTTCCATTTCAGTATGCATAATTTCACCTCATTATTTCAAATAGCTAAATGGTATTCCACACATTCTACTGTTACATCATCTTTTTAGTAGTCCCCAGTTGGCAGAGTTTTAGGTTGTTCCCAATTGTTTATTACAAACAAGGCTTCAACCCATCTTTGCACTATCTACCCTTTGCAAATATGTGGAAGTATCCCTGTAGAAAAAACTCCTACAAGCAGAATTGCTGGATCAAAGGGTATGTGTTTTTTAAAACTGAGAGCTATTTTCAGCTTGCCCATTAAAAAAATAACTATTTATATTCCCACCACTAGAATATGACCGTATCTACTTTTGTATACTCTTTACATCACTCTGTTATCACAATTTAAGTCTCGGTAAATCTGATAAGTGAACATTGTTTATTTCCTTGTTTTGACTTACATTTCTTTAACTGAGTGAAGGTAACAAATGGCTCATATGTTTATAAACCATTTGCACTTCTTTGTCTAAGAACAGCTTTTTAATTTTCCCTTCCAATTTTTCTATCAGTCTGTGATATTTTCCTCCCTGATTTATGAGAGCTCTTTATATATTAAGGAAATAAGAAATTTGACCATGATTTCATTTATGGCTCTGGGCTCTGTCCAATGCTTACAAAGATCTCTTCCACACCGATGTTATTTTTAAATCCACTCATGTTTTCTTTCACACTTTTATGACTTCCTAGTTCATGTTAATGTTTTTGATAAGTTAAGAGCTTGTTTTGCTATAGGGTATGAGATCTGGATTTTATTTTATTATTCATTCTTTATGTCTTTCTTTTAATAGATGATTTTACCCTCGCTAAAACTGTCATATCCCTATGTTTGTTCTTAGTTCTGTTCTGTTTTCTTTTTTTGAATTCTTTCTCAGTTTTTCACTTTTTTGTTACATGGTCAGTTTGAGTTTTCTTTGATCTATCTGCAATTTGTTTTGCTTTATGGAGAACTCTTTGATGAAAGAACAAGGAGCTCTACCTGGCACACAGTAAAGCCTCCTCTATCACAAGTGGTTGGGTGTTTATGCACCTGCCTGTGTTGATTAGTTGACTCTGATATGATACCATACACCCTCTAAGAGGGTTATGATATTCCTTCTCACTCAGAATTCCTGTAAGGATGGCATGCTAACAGGATTCTCTTTTGACTCTGCTTCCCATGATGCTCTGCACCATGAAACAGGGACAAGGATACTCTACTAGTCTAGGAACAACCACACCACACATGTTGCTGTTTTAGGCACAACTGGCTTTTCAGGGATGTGCTGCCTCCTTCTGGAGACCTCTGTGGATTTACAATGTGAAAGTTGATTATACAAATTGGGTCATTCTTGTCACACCCAACTAAATCAGAGTTGAAGGATTAGGAGGAAAAAGCACTCAGGTACATATCATTGCTCCAAGAATGTAATTCTCTGTGAGCTTGGCTGCTGAAACTGCCTGCTGTAACCTGAAAGTGGTTTTATCTAACAGCTGATGAAACAACCTGCTGTGACTCTAACAATATCTTACCCATTGCCATCACCTACCAATCAAAACTTGCAAGCTTACCAAAAGCTTACTAGTGCCGATGAACTTTGTCAAAGAGAAATACACAATGTTTCTCTTTTTAAAAAAATAAAAATTCTGACCTCTTTATTCTTTTAACATATCGAATACTACCTGGTCTGCATGTTTGTCTGGAACTAAAATTATTTTTTTTTTTTGAGACAGAGTCTCGCTCTGTCACCCAGACTGGAGTGCAGTGGTACAATCTTGGCTCATTTCAACCTCTGCCTCCTGGGTTCAAACAATTCTCCTGCTTCAGCCTCCCAAGTAGCTGAGATTACAGGCATGTACCATCACTCCTGGCTAATTTTTGTTATTTTAGTAGAGACAGAGTTTCACCATGTTAGCCAGACTGGTCTTGAACTCCTAACATCAGGTGATCCACCTGCCTCAACCTCTCAAAGTGCTGGGATTATAGGTGTGAGCCACCGCACCCAGCCTTGAAATTGAAATTCTTTCTTCCCAAATAAAATGGTTAAATCTCAAAGATGCGTCTATATTTTTATTTATTTATTTATTTTTATTTTTTTTCTTTTTTTTTTAAGAGTTGTTTGCAGTAATCTCTGATGGTAGTTTGTATTTCTGTGATGCGTCTATATTTTATTTGACTTCAACAACGATAAATGTCTTCCTCCCATTAGATTCAAATTTTACTGTGTTTAGCAATTCGTCTTCAGAGTTTGGGGATTGTAGGTATTTTCTAAGTTCTTTGAAGATGAAATGTTCTTTTCTTTTGTTCAGTCAGTTTTAGAAGATAGAGTTGGGGTGGAAATGGCTTTAATTCTTTGTTTCTAAACAGCGTTTATCCCTGTAAAACAGTTAAGCAGGAGAGAACATACTGATGTAAAACTAATTGACGGAGAGACTAGAAGGGGAAAGAGAAAGGAGGCAGGGAAATCAATTAGGAGGCTCATGTAGCCATCAAAAATAAGACCAGAGGTGAAGCAAAACTGAACTGGGTGGGGGTGAGCGTAGCAGTAATGACAGGAAGGAAAGTCTGGAAAAAATTTTGCAGACCAAATTGACAAGACTTTGTGACTGATTGGAAAGGAAGTTTAGGGTTTGGAAGAAGTAACTTGGCAAATGCCATGCATTAACTGAGACAGGAAATAGAGCAGAGGGAGTGAGTTTACTTTTTAATATGTGAAGTGCCTGGGACCTTCAGAGGAAGGTATCAGTCAGGCTGCTGCAAACATGGAACTGGGATTCAAGAAGGAGTCAGGGCAGCAGGCGTGGGTTTGGAAGTCACCAGTAGATTGAAAGTTGTGTGGCTGGAACCATGATGAATTTGACAAGAGAGACAGTATAAAGTGAGAGTGGGGTTAAGATGTAAGCTGAAGAAAACCAGTCTTTAAAGCACCTGTGGGGAAAACTGAGTTCACTAGGGAAGGAACTGTAAAAGGGGGAAGAAAATGTAAGACAGTCACATTGTGAAAAACAATAGAAGAAAGAGTACCAAGAAAGGATTTGTAGGCCAGGCACAGTGGCTCACACCTGTAATCCCAGCACTTTGGGAGGCCAAGGTGGGTGGATCACCTGAGGTCAAGAGTTCAAGACCAGCTTGGCCAACATGATGAAACCTCATCTCTACTAAAAATATAAAAATTAGCCAAGCATGGTGGTGGGTGCCTGAAATCTCAGCTACTCGGGAGGCTAGCAGGAGAGTCGCTTGAAACCGGAAGGCAGAGGCTGCAGTGAGCCAAGATCACGCTGTTGCACTCCAGCTTGGGTGACAGAGCAAGACTCTGTCTCCAAAAAAAAAAAAAAAAAAAAGGAAAAAAAAAGAAAGAAAAGATTTGTAGTCAATGGGGTCAAATGTTGAAAAGTGTCATAAAACAAGTACCTAAGAATTGCCCACTGAGTTTGGCAATTGACAACAGCAATTTGGGGAGGAAGAAAGGAGAAACTAATATTAAGTAAGAATCTAATACATACCAGGCAATACGCTAGTGTTTTGCATCTGCCATTTTCAGAAAATCTCCCAAAAGAGGAAACAGAAGGTAAGAGACATTCAGTAATCCTTGCACCACGCTGAAGCTACTAGAGAAAACTAGATTTACATACAGTCCTACGCTGATTCCAAGCACCATCCTATTTCCATTATGTTCACTTTTAAGTCAGATTATATTAAATTAACAAATGCCTTAACCTAAAAAAAAGTTATGTTTTCAGATAAATGTTTCCTAGGGACTCCAATTAGAAAACCGTGGCTGGATTCCTTTTACAAATTCTAGCTGCCATGCGAAACATTATTATTCTACCTAGGACTGTTTTGGTATAATATTAGTTTATCAGCCTCTGTCCTGCAAATCAGCCAGACTCTGCTGGTAGCATTCTTGGCAATGGTAAGTACCAGTGAATGGAAACAAAACTAATAGAGGTCACAAAATTGGTACCAAAAAGGGGCAACAATGCAAATCTCTTTATGCTTCCCCTGTACTTTCTTTTTTTTTTTTTTTGAGACGGAGTTTCGCTCTTGTTACCCAGGCTGGAGTGCAATGGCGCGATCTCGGCTCACCGCAACCTCCGCCTCCTGGGTTCAGGCAATTCTCCTGCCTCAGCCTCCTGAGTAGCTGGGATTACAGGCACGCGCCACCCATGCCCAGCTAATTTTTTGTATTTTTAGTAGAGACGGGATTTCACCATGTTGACCAGGATGGTCTCAATCTCTTGACCTCGTGATCCACCCGCCTCGGCCTCCCAAAGTGCTGGGATTACAGGCGTGAGCCACCGCGCCCGGCTCCCCTGTACTTTAACAAAAAAATTTCCATACCAAGTTGTGTTTATTCATTTCCAAATACCATATGTTGATGAATATACAAAATTCTTTGACCTGGGATACTGTAATTACTCTTTCTGAAGGTATCACCTAATCTCTTGGATTATTTTTTTAGCTTCTGTCTCTCCACAAGACATCAGTGCTTTTTGCTGCTCAGTAAAATGCCTACCACGTAACAGATGGTCAATGGACGTTCATTCTACCAAGCTGCTTTTTCTAGGCTGAGGTCACTGCAGGTGGCTCCATAACTCATTTGACTCTTTAAAAAAGAGCCTAAGAACACCACAAAGCTGGAGAACAGAACTGATGCTCAATTTCATGGCTGAACTGATTCAAAACCAATCAACCAGTGATATTGGTGGAAAGGGGTACCAGCAACTTTCTAGTATTTTTAAATAGGGGAAAAATATATGTTTTATGGGCATACAATGGGAAGATATTTAAAGATTCCGGAATTTCCCTATGCTATTTCCATCCAGGGCACCTAGCCCCTATCTACAGAGAATTCTAAGAGGAAAAGGATATTTCATGGGGACACAGGGCCAGGATTTACATATACAGAATATTCACAGCCATGGGTCCCCAAACCAACTTAATTAGAAGCAAAGAGTAACTCTTTGTGTTGACACTGTAGTGACTGCAGCTTGCAAGGCACACATTCCTCTCCAGCTGACTGCATGGTAATATGGTTTGGCTGTGTCCCCACCCAAATCTCATCTTGAATTGTAGTTCCCATAATCCCCACATGTCCTGAGAGGAACTTGGTGGGAGGTAATTGAATCATAGGGACAGTTACCCCCATGCTGCTGTTCTCTTGATAGTGAGTTCTCACAAGGTCTAATGGTTTTATAAGGGGCTTTTCCCTCTTTGCTTCACACTTCTGTATCCTGCTACCATGTAAAGAAGGACGTGTTTGCTTCCCCTTTGCCATGTTGTAAGTTTCCTGAGGCCTCCCCAGACATGTGCAGCTGCGAGTCAATTAAACATTTTTCCTTTATAAATTACCCAGTCTCAGGCAGTTATTTAGAGCAGCATGAGAATGAACTAATACAGTAAGTTGGTACCATTAGTGGAGTGCTGTTAAAAGGATATCTGAAAATATGGAAGCAACTTTGGAACTGGGTAACAGGCAGATGTAAGAACAGCCTGGAAGGCTCAGAAGACAGGAAAGTGTGGAAAAGTTTGGAACTTTCTAGAGACTTGTTGGATGGTTTTGACCAAAATGCTGATAGTGATATGGACACTGAAGTACAGGCTGAGGGGATCTCAGATGGAGATGAAGAACTTGTTGGGAACTGGAAAAAAGGTGGCTTACTATGCTTTAGCAAAGAGACTGGCAGCTTTTTGCCTCTGCTCTAGAGATTTATGGAACTCTGAACTTGAGAGAGACGATTTAGGGTATCTAGTGGAATAAATTTCTAAGCAACAAAGCATTCAAGGGGTGACAAAACAAAAATCTGGAAAATTTGCAGCCAGAGGATGCAGTAGAAAAGAAAAACCCATTTTCTAGGGAGAAATTCAAGCCAGCTACAGAAATTTGCATAAGTAATGAGGAGCCAAATGCTAATCACCAAGACAATGGGGAAAATGTCTCCAGAGCATGTCAGAGACACACAGGTTGTGGGAGAGCCTAGGAGAAAAAAATGGTCCAGGGACCCCCTGCTGTCTACAGCCTTGGGACTTGGTGCCCTGCATCCCAGCTGTTTCAGCTCCAGCTGTGGCTAAAATGTACAGCTCAGGACGTTGCTTCAGAGGGTGCAAGCCCCCAAGCCTTGGCAGTTTCCACGAGGTGTTGGTCCTGTGGTTGCTAGAATAATTGAGGTTTGGAAACCCCCACCTAAATTTCAGAGGGTGTATGGAAACACCTACATGTCCAAGGAGAAATTTGCTGCAGGAATAAGCCCTCATGGAGAACCTCTCCTAGGGACACTGCCTAGTGGAGCAGTGAGAAGAGGGCCACTGTCCTTCAGACTCCAGAATGGTAGATCCACTGACAGCTTGCACTGTGCGCCTGGAAAAGCTACAGACACTCAACAGCAGCCCATGAAAGCAGCCAGGAATGGGGCTAGACCCTGCAAAGCCACACGGGTGGAGCTGCCCAAGGTTGTAGGAGCCCATTTCTTATATCAGTGTGACCTGGATGCGAGACATGGAGTCAAAGGAGACCACTTTGGAACTTTAAGGTTTAATGACTGCTCAATAGGATTTCAGACTTGCACTGGGCATATAGCCCCTTTGTTTCAGCTAATTTCTCCCATTTAGAATGGGTGTGTTTACTCAATGCCTGTACCCATATTCTGTCTAGGAAGTAACTAACTTGCTTTTGATTTTACAAACTGAAAGGCAGAAAGGACTTTCCTTGTCTCAGATGAAACTTTGGACTTGGACTTTTGGGTTAATGTTGGAATGAGTTAAGACTTTGGGGCACTGTTGGGAAGGCATGATTGTGTTTTGAAATGTGAGCACATGAGATTTGAGTTCCCATAATCCCCACATGTTGTGGGGAGAGTCTTGGTGGAAGGTAATTGAATCATGGGCAACGTTACACCCGTGATTCTGTTCTCTTGACAGTGAGTTCTCATGAGAGCTGATGGCCTAATAAGGGGCTTTTCTTCCCCCTTTTGCTTAGCACTTCTCTCTCCTGCTACCATGTGAAGAATGTGTTTGCTTTCCCTTCTGCCATGATTGTAAGTTTCCTGTGGCCTTCCCAGCCCTATGGAGCTGTGAGTCAATTAAACATCTTTCTTTTATAAATTACCCAGTCTTGGGCAGTTATTTATAGCAGCATGAGAATGAACTCATACAGATGTAATATTTTTTTATTTGTTTAATGGATCATAATTATTTTTTTTATTATACTTTAAGTTCTGAGGTACATGTGCAGATCTTGTACCTCAATATTGTTACATAGGTATACACATGCCATGGTGGTTTGCTGCATCCATCCCCTCTTCACCTACATTAGATATTTCTCCTAATGTTATCCCTCCCTACCTCCCCACCCCCTATCGCTCCCCTAGCACCCACCCCTCAGCAGACCCCAGTGTGTGATGTTTCCCTCCCAGTGTCCATGTGTTCTCATTGTTCAACACCCACTTATGAGTGAGAACAGGTGGTGTTTGGTTTTCTATTCTTGTGTTAGTTTGCTGAGAATGATGGTTTCCAGCCTCACCCATGTCCCTGCAAAGGACATGAACTCATCCCTTTTTATGGTTGCATAGTATTCCATGGTGTATATGTGCCACATTTTCTTTATCCAGTCTATCCTTGATGAGTATTTGGGTTTGTTCAAAGTCTTTGCTATTGTAAACAGTGCCACAGTGAACACATGTGTCCATGTCTTTATAATAGAATGATTTATAATCCTTTGGGTTGACCCAGTAATGGAATTGCTGGGTCAAATGGTATTTATAGTTCTAAAATCTTGAGGAATCCCCACACTGTCTTCCACAATGGTTGCACTAATTTACCCTCCCACCAACAATGTAAAAACTTTCCTATTTCTCCACACCCTCTCCAGCATCTGTTGTCTCCAGATTTTTTTAATGATCCCCATTCTAACTGGTATAAGATGATATCTCAAAGTGGTTTTGATTTGCATTTCTCCAATGACCAGTAATAATTCATATGTTTCTTGGCCACATAAATGTCTTCTTTTGAAAATACCTATTCATATCTTTGACCCACTGTTTTGGGGGGTTGTTTTTTTCTTGTAAATTTGTTTTAGTTCTTTGTAGATTCTGGTATTAGCCCTTTGTCAGATGGGTAGCTTGCAAAAATTTTTTCCCATTCTGTTGGTTGCTGGTTCACTATAATGATTATTTCTTTTGCTGTACAGAAGCTCTGGAGTTTAATTAGGTCCCATTTGTCTATTTTGGCTTTTGTTGCCATTACTTTTGGTGTTTTAGCTTGCCTATGCCTATATCCTGAATGGTATTGCCTATGTCTTCTTCTAGAGTTTTTATGGTGTTAGGTCTTATGTTTAAATCTTTAATCCATCTGGAGTTAATTTTTGTATAAGGTGTAAAGAATGGTTCCAGTTTCAGCTTTCTGCATATGGCTAGCCAGTTTTCCCAACACCATTTATTAAACAGGGAATCCTTTCCCCATTGTTTGTTTTTGTCAGGTTTGTCAAAGATCAGATGGTTGTAGGCTGGTTCAACATATGCAAATCTATAAACATAATCCATCACATAAACAGAACCAAAGACAAAAACTACATGATTATCTCAATAGATGCAGAGAAGGCCTTCAACAAAATTCAACAGTCCTTTATACTAAAAACTCTCAATAAACTAGGTATTGATGGAATGTATCTCAAAATAATAAAAGCTATCTACAACAAACCCACAGCCAATATCATACTGAATGGGCAAAAACTAGAAGAATTCCCTTTGAAAACTGGCATTAGACAAGGGTATCCTCTCTCACCACTCCTATTCAACATAGTATTAGAATTTCTCATCAGAGCAATCAGGCAAGAAAAGGAAATAAAGGGTATTCAATTAGGAAAGAGGAAGTCAAATTGTTTCTATTTGCAGATGACATGATTATATATTTAGAAGACCCCATCATCTCAGCCCAAAATCTTTTTAAGCTGATAAGCAACTTCAGCAAAGGCTCAGGATACAAAATCAATGTGCAAAAATCACAAGTATTCCTATACACCAATAACAGACAAACAGAGAGCCAAATCAAGAACGAACTCCCATTCACAATTGCTACAAAGAGAATAAAATGCCTAGGAATACAACTAACAAAGGACATGAAGGACCTCTTCAAGGAGAACTACAAACCACTGTTCAAAGAAGTAAGAGAGGACACAAACAGATGGAAAAACATTCCATGCTCATGGTTAGGAAGACTCAGTATCATGAAAACGGCCATACTACCCAAAGTAATTTACATCAAGCTATCATTGACCTTCACAGAACTGGAAAAAAGCTACCTTAAACTTAATATGGAACCAAAAAAGAGACCACATAGCCAAGACAATCCTAAGCAAAAAGAACGAAGCTGGAGGTACCATGCTACCTGACTTCAAACTATGCTATAAAGCTACAGTAATCAAAATAGCATGGTACTGGTACCAAAACAAATATAGACCAATGGAATATGTTTTATTAGACATGTTTTGGGGTATACATTTTCTCAATAGAGAAATTAAAAAGAACAATGACAATAAACTCCATCACTTACTGCATACTGCACATGTGCCAGGGACTGTGGTCTAACTCTTCCAATACCCCTATGTGTTATGTGCCTTAATCACTCCATATGTTTGCCACACTCACACATAGAGTAATTTGCAGTGCCAGTATACAATCATGTATGTTTATTATAAAGTCTGCAATTGTAATCATAAGATTAGAGACCCGGGGACCACACCCAACACTGTATTTAAAAAATATATATATATACTGAAATATCAGTAGTGAAATTTGTTTTTAGGAGCTTGAAGTTGTGTTAGTCCCTGCCAGTTTTCTCCCTGAGTTTTCTTCTTCATCAATAATTGAAACCATATTTAGGGAGGCCAGTGGCTCCTCAGAAAAAAGTCTGCATTCCCTGGACTCCCTTGCAGCTATCTATGGCTATAACTAAATTTGGGCAATGTGATATAAGCAAAAGTGGTATACAAAATTTCTGGGAAGTATTCTTAATAGGAAGAGACACATAATTCTTCATTACATTTTCCTCCCTGTTGGCTAGAGTTTACATGTAATCACTATGGTTCCTGGGGCCATTTTGGAATAGAAGCTGTACTCAGCATTACAATAAAAACAAAAGCTATATAGGCCACCTGCACCATGGACCACTGGCTCTTGCCTACAGACCTCTTGAGTGCATGGTAGACACGCATTTCTACTTGTTTAAGCTATTGCCTTTATTTCCTGTTTCCCACAGTCTGGTCTAATTCCAACCAATAGAAGAGCCTCATGACATCTCTTACATTGTTGTTGAGGTCAAAAATGGAATTGTCCTCTATGGAAACAGAAGTGACTTTAACAAGCATGTAGGTTCCTGTTGATAAGCACAACCAACAATATTAATGTCACATTGTTCCCCTTGATTCCAAATAACAATGTTTTCTCTTATCCAAGTCCAAACAATTAATCTGTGCCCATTAGAAGGGAATTGTTCAGCATCATGTATCTCCTTTCTTAACACCCTTTAAGTCCTCCTTTCTAGTAAATCTTAGCCTAAGGCCAGCAAAGTATCATGTTTTTTCTCTTTTAGGGCTTGTACAATGTGTACACATTTTCAGAGCAAGGCATTCTATGCCAACCCCAAGCTGTAACTAAGGACTTAGTAAACAAAACAGTCAGGGCTGGTTAAGACAGCTTAGTGCCAAAAACTTGAAAAATCATCATCTTTATCAAACAACAAAATCCTGAGTGAATGGAAAATGTTAATGCTTTGAATGTTTTGAATTGGTTTTTAATTTTTGAGAAGAACATATATAAAGCTAGAAAAGAAAAACTGGAATAAAATTTAAAGCCCCAAGTTCTTCCCCTTCTGGAATTGAGACTGGAAGTTAGAAGTGTTAGTATTATGGGCTGAAGTGTGTCTCCCTAAAATTCATATGTTGAAGCCCTAACCCCTAGGACCACAGAATATGATGGGATTTGGAGTTAGGGACTTTAAAAAGGTGATTAAGGTAAAACGAGGTCATGCAGATGGGCCCTAAGCCAAGATGCCCAGCATCCTTCTAAGAAGAGGAAATTAGGACACAGACAACATACAGGGGAAACGCAGGTAAAGATAGAAGGGGAAATGGCCATGGAAGGCCAAACAGAGAGGCCTAAGAAGAAACTGACCCTGCTGCCATCTTCATCTCAGGCTTCTGGCTTCCAGCCCTGGGAGAAAACAAACTGCTCTTATATAAGCCGTCCAGTCTATGATACTTTGTTACGGTAATTCGGGCAAATTTATACACTTTGTATATTCTGTCTCAGATTTACACAAATGCTGAGTCCCTGGGTTGGGTCTCTGAAAGCTTAGCACAATGCCTTGGACGCTAGGTAAGCACACCGTTTGTGTTTGTAGTAAAATGAGTGGATTAACTTTAAAATGAAACCACCACTCACCTGGACTTCCTATGCTTAACTCTCTGTGAAATGACAAATGGAAATTAAAACACCAACCCATTTTTCCTTCAACCTCCTCTCTCCTTTTACCCCCAATCTCAAGGCCAGCATTTACATTCAAGTTTTTTTTCCAGTTAATGATGGGAAGCAATGCTCTTAATGCATTGCTTTTAGATGTGTTCTGCATGCTTCTAGAATTAGACACACCTTTACCAAAAAGTCAGAATATGATCTTAGTGTCTTGTTTATAGCCTTAGAAGATGCTAGAATAGTGAAGGAAATTTAAGAGTCAATATGCAAGGCCTGAAGATGCTAATCTACCCTAAAAATAGAAAAACAAGACCAAAAAATTACCTTATCAGGATTTTATTTGCCTGTTCTCTCTTCTCTGTAGGCATTATGAGTCGGAAAGTTACTTCAACTCTTTCTTCTGGTCCATCCAAATTGGCAGAGTTTCAATCACAAAATTTCCTTTGAGGCATTCTTCCCTTCTTAGTTCACATTTCAGATATTTATGATTGAGACTATGGAGCAATGTGAGGGCAGGACCAATTTTGCTTTAACCTTTGCATGGTGTACCTAACCCACAAAATGCTCAATGGAGTTGTCTTTTCTTAATGAATGAATAAATATCTCCAAATGGTGATATTTATTCAATCAGTTCAATCAGTTATTTATTAAGTGCATCATCAATGCAGGCACTGTGCCAAGTATGGAGATAGAGAGGTATTGATGCTCACAGTCCCAGTACATTTTTTCCAGTGACATCTTTTTTCTTTTTTTGTTTCCTTCCTTTAATATTCTCTATCTTGGCCAGGCGTGGTGGCTCACATGTGTAATCCCAGCACTTTGGGAGGCCGAGGTGGGTGAATCACCTGAGGTCAGGAATTCAAGACCAGCCTACCCAACATGGTGAAACCCCATCTCTACTAAAAATACAAACTTAGCCAGGCGTGGTGGCACGTGCCTGTAATCCCAGCTAACTGGGAGGCTGACGCAGGAGAATTGGTTGAACCTGGGAGGCAGAGGCTGCAGTGAGCCAAGATCACGCCACTGGACTCCAGCCTGGGCGACAGAGCAGGGCTCTGCCTCAAAAAAAAAAAAAAAACTTTATCTGTCTTGATCTTAGTCCCTATAAAATAAGGAAGCATTTTATCCCAAAGGAAACTATAAGGTTAAAGTTGCCCCAACTCTACAGACTTTGGAATTAGGTGGTTTGGCTCCAAATCACAAATCTTCTACTTACTTTTTATTCTCCTTTGGGATCTCGAAATCTCAGTTTCCTCTTCTGTAAAATAAAAATTAGAATACCCACTTCTTTTGATCTCTTGTGAAGTGTTAGTACAATGCCTGTCATAAAGTCAATGCTCCAAATATGAAATTATGACTACTACGAAACAAAATGCACAGACTTCGATGCAATCTTGATTTAACTAACAAGAAAAATAGAGGTTAGTAATTTTGAGAAAGCTCACAACGGATACAAGCCATCATTAAATTCTTCAAATGCAGTTGCAGTTAAATAATTCAAACCTAAGCATATATATTACCACTTTTCTTATATTTTTGTTTAGATTGTGCCATTCCTATTGAATATAACTGGTTTTTCTAACACACACACACACACACACACACACACACACACACACACACACACACTCCTTGACTTCTAATTAGAAACTAAGACCACCAGAGATATCTCTTCACTTAGTTGAACCAGTTCTCTCAGAAAATACTTCAGGGCATTTATTTTTGTTTGCAAATCTGAGGATGAGTGGCAAGGTAAAAGCAGCTATTCATTATTTCTAATCCCCTTTCCACTCTAACACAAAAACAGGAATCAATTAATTTCCTTCAGATACCTTCTCAGTTGAGTCCCATTGGCAGCGCTGACAGTTTCTAAGGACTTTCTTAGTAAATGATGTCATTAAGGGCCTTGTGAGTTTCCTTCCTCTCTGCATGAGTCCCTCTTAAGAGCAGAACAGTCAATTTACTGCTCTTTTTCTTTCCTGGTGGATAGTTAAAAATTTATGGTAAAAATATGGAAAATTACCCCACCGTAGTTTTCCTTCAGCTCTGCCAAGACAAAACAAAGGAAAGGTTGCCACAGAACTTACAGAATACCCAAACCATTCCTGAAAGTTGGAAAAGAATTTAGCGAGTCTCAGTTACAGCAGATTGTGCTAATGCTCTGGCTGGAGATCTTTTTGCTTTGTACTGCTGACCTCGCGAGAAGGTGCTGATGCCTTTTCTCTTCTCCTTAAAACTCCAAACAACAGGATTCAGATGTGTTCAGAGCAAGGCTCTACAGAATGCAATCAGGATCAAAGAGTCTATGGGTTTCTTCCTGGGAGTAACTCGTGCCTTTGTTAGGGAAGAATAAGAAGCAGGTGCAGAGGAAGTGAGAAAGGACATCCTCCCTTCTGTTTCTGCCTCTCCATCTCAGTTAGAGCAGGCCCCCTTACCTGGCAGAGATGAGTAGTAGCAGGATGTCTCTAGCAAAGTGGTGAAGAACAACAGAGGGCTTTTGTCTTCAGGGGCACGCATGTAAGCAAAAGTATCATATAGTTGCCTGCTTAAAACTGCACGTGGTTCACCCCCAGGACCCTCCAAGGGGACAGGGGCTCTCAAACACGACTGCAATCAGATAGCCCCAAGAGCTTGTTAAATGTGCACATTCCCAGATTGTGCCCCTGAGACATTGATTAGGGAGTGCAGGATGATGTCCAGAAATTTGAATTTGTACTAAGCAGTCCAGGTGGGGATTGTGATGTAGATGTTCAGACTGTACCTACTGCAGCACTTCTCAGTAAAGCGTGTTGGGCACAAGGCACCTCCTCTTTCAGAACTCACCAGCCTCGGGTCTTCGTCTTCACCCTGGAGCTGTCTCACTGGAAACCTGAAATCTGACATAGGAGAGAATAACTGGAAAACTTTTGTCTCCCAGAAATGTTTGTTTTTTGTTTTTTGTTTTTTTACTTTTTTATTTTGGTGAGAGAGAAGAAGAAAGTGGCTAGTTTAGAAAAATATTTTCAGGTTGGGTGTGGTGCCTCATGCCTGTAATCCCAGCACTTTGGGACGCTGAGATGGGCGGATCGCTTGAGGCCAGGAGTTCGAAACCAGCCTGGGCAACATGGCAAAAATCCATCTCTACAAAAACTACAATTAGGTGCAGTGACATGCGCCGGTAGTTCCAGCTACTCAGGAGGCTGAGGCAGGAGAATTGCTGGAACCCAGGAGACAGAAGCTGCAGTAAACCAAGATTACACCTGCACTCCAGCCTGAGCAACAGAGCAAGACTCTGTTTATTTTATTTTTTTTAAGCCACTTTCACATAAAGAAAAGATGGACACTGAGGCAATTATGAGCATTTCAGGAGCTGAGGGAAGGGTACAGTTTGGGCTTGAGCTCAGTAGTCAGCGGGCATCTGCTTTCAAATCACTGATGACTCAGCCCCATCTAGCAGAATAGATGAACACAGAAAGCCTGCACCACGTCTCTCAGTGGAGTCTAGGACTGGTAACCTTTCCAGGCAGTCTGGGTCCCAGGAACCCCAAGGAAGCCATCGTGCCTGGCTCTTTGGAATTTCTCCAGATCTGGCCAGGAATCTCAAACTTCCCTTTCTTGATTTTCAATAAAATTTCCTCCACAGACCTAAGTCCACTCTAAAGTTTGTCACATCTAACTTTCTACCTACTAGAGTTGTGGATCAATCCTCACATGTTTGGCATCATCAGTTACTGACTTGCTTTGCAGCTTTTTTTTTTCTTTTTTTGCACTTTTCCAAAACAGGCTATCATTGATCGCTGGAAAACCTGGAAAGTTAAAAGGGTTCCTCAGCTTCAGAAGAATCGCTTGAACCTAGGAGGCAGAGGTTGTAACGAGCCGAGATCGTGCCACTGCACTCCAGCCTGGCGACAGAGACTCCATCTCAAAAAAAAAAAAGGTCCTCAGCTTTCTGTTGGACTCACTTCTCAGTACTTGTGATGTTATTGAAAAGCTAGTGACAGTTTCTCCTTCTCAACTGAGGAATCCTAATGCATGTGTTGCTGATTCAAGTTGTATAAATGTGACGCATTATTTTTGTTCATCAGGGTATTAGAGAGTAGAGGATGGTAATACGGTATTCAGAACACTTACTAAGTCCCAGACACAGAGCCTAGTCTTCAGCACATTTTATACAGTTTAAATCTCTTAACAGCCCTACCTGGGAGATGTTGATTATGACCATTTAATAGATCCAGAAAAACAAATTTAAATGACATGGTGAAGTCACACAGCTAGAAAGCAAAGAGCTGGAATTTGCCCTTCTAATTTCGATGCCCTCACTGTATTCCACCACACCACCTCTCTCCATTAAGCACATTAAAAAATATTTAATTAGAAGTGATTAATTATTAAGTACCAACACTGAATTGATTGAGTGGGCATTCAGTAAAAGCATGCCCTTTTAAAAACCAAAAGCCCACACTATGTGAATACCCACGGGATAACATTTCCCCAGAATTGTGAATAGGATTTAATCAAAACCACATTGTACCCAAACGACCAACAGATATTCATAAAGTGCATGACACTCTAGAGAAGGGTCTGCTGCAATATAAAACCTATCAGGGCAGCACGCTGAGCACTGCATTTGAGAACTGCATTCTCTCTTTGGCCAGAGACAGGATGGCTTTTTAATTTCAGGGCATTAGTTCAAATCTGTTCTAGCTCTGAATCGATGGAAAATTGTTCCCTTCTGACAGCCATCCAGCCGTCCATGCTTATTCTCAGTAAATTGGTGTTCCCAAGAGGCAGAAGTGCCTGTGCACAAACTCTGAACGCCACTGGCCTTTGCCTAAGCACATGGGAGAGTTGGGGGAAACCTGAGGAAAAGATCAACTTCCTTTAAAAACATTCCCCAAAGGGACACCACGCTTAAGGCAAAACAGATGTTCCTGAGAAGCATCAGGCTTCTCAGGTCGTGCCCTGCCACGACCATCCCAGAATTCAAATCATCTCGTGGGTCCTGTCTTCTCTTTTTCCTATCTTAAAAGCAGCATCCATGCGGGCACACACACACACACACACACACACACACACACACACACACAGAGTGATCAGAAGTCCAGTGGTAGACTTACTCAATGTCTAATAAAATGTCAGAATAATGGAAAATCTTCCATCTTGGCACCAAATAATTTGTGTATGACCCTATCCAATACCAGCACAAACACCTGCCATTATTGAACACTTACTCTACCAGGCCCTGGGCAAGGTGCTTCCTGTAGATCTGTATTTGAGGAAATGGAGGCTTACAGAAGTTGTTATTTCCAAGATTTCCAAGCCAACTATGGTCCTAGGATACAAACCAGATCAGTTGGACTCTGAAGCCTAAGCTCTAAATCCCCAAACTGCACAACCTCCCAAGTCACAGCACCTCTATGAGATCCATCAGTAAAATGGGTATGTTGGACCAGTTTGAGATTTTTTTTTTGAGCCAGAATCTCACTCTGGTGCCAAGGCTGGAGTGCAGTGGAGCAATCTCGGTTCACTGCAACCTCCACCTCCCAGGTTCAAGCAATTCTCCTGCCTCAGCCTCTGAGTAGCTGGGATTACAGGCACCCACTACCATGCCTGGCTAATTTTTGTATTTTTAGTAGACATGGGGGTTTCATCACATTGGCCAGGCTGGTCTTGAACTCCTGACCTTGTGATCTGCCTGCCTCGGCCTCCCAAAGTGCTGGGATTACAGGTGTGAGTCACAGTGCCTGGCCAGTTTGAGATTTTAGAGGTACAAAAAAGAGCCCATAGGTACTGTGGATTTTTTTTTGTTTGTTTCTTTGAGTTATTGTAATTGTTTGCCAAAAAAATTTTTTGTTTAAAATTTGAACTTGAATATCATTAGCTGGGACATCTGCCCTCCCATTAATCCAGGGCTCACCTGTTCTCCAACATTAGACTCTGCTCTTTGCCTGCTGCCTGTTTGTCCTCTGAAAGCATTTGAGTTTTCAACCCTTGAACACTGTATAAACATTTCTTTATCTTGACCATTTGTAATATCTACATCACTGAAAGATCTATAGTCATAAGAGCAGGTTGGGTATAAAGTAGAAACAAGCAAAGTCAAAGTGGGAGACACTGAAATTAACTACATGATAAGATACCAAGTTTGGTTTACATGAGAAATGGCAAATATTATTCATCTGAAATGCCCATTCTGATCCATGCTTAGTAGATAAATAGAATAATGTGTTGAGAAGGATTCTGAGGCTATACCTTGACACAGCAGAATGCCGATTGAGTCAGGAAGTCTTTTTAGCCACAGAACATTTTTCTTGCTTTTCTTTCCCTTTACCTTCTTCCTTTTTTAATTTTTTTTATTTTTTGGTTGTGTTGTGTTGTGCTGTGTTTAGAGACAGTGTCTTATTATGTTGCCCAGGCTGGATTCGAACTTCTGGGCTCAAGCCATCCTCCCCTCCTGCTTCAGCCTTGCAAGTTACTGAGACTACAGGTGCATGCCACTGCATCTGGCTCCAGAACACTTTCCTTAAACAAAAGCTTTTAAAGATCCCATTAACGAAACAGATGAAAGTGGAATTGCTGAGTGCCCTGACGCACTGCCCTGTTTTAATCCTCTATAATTATTGATGTACTACCTTCAGAAAGATCCTATGGCTCCCTAGAGAATAATTTTTAAATTATTGACAAAGATGTTCTCAAAGGTTCTGTTATATTCTGACATACTCTGATTTATTGAGATGTTAAGAACCTTTGTAAATAATCAGGTTTGGGCACAGTGGCTTGCGCCTGTAATCCCAAAACTTTGGGAGGCCAAAGCAGGTGGATCATTTGAGGTCAGGAGTTCAAGACCAGCCTGGCCAAAAAATGGTGAAACCCCATCTCAACTAAAAATACAAAAATTAGCTGGGTGTGGTGGCACATGTATATAATCACAGCTACTCAGCAGGCTGAGGCAGGAGAATACTTGAACCCGGGAGGCAGAGGTTGCAGTGAACTGAGATTGCACCACTGCACTCCAGTCAGGGCAACAGAGCCAGACTCCATCTCAAAAAAATAGAAAAGGGTAGATAATCAGGAGCATTACAAAGGGAAATGGCTGTGGCTCAGGCCTGTAATCCCAGCACTTTGGGAGGCTGAGGCGGGCAGATCACTTGAGGTCAGGAGTTTGAGACCAGCCTGGCCAACATGGTGAAACATCTACTAAAAATAATAAATTAGCTGAGCATGGTGGTGGTTGCCTGTAATCCCAGTTACTTGGGAGGCTGAGGCATGAGAATAGCTTGAACCAGGAAGCAGAGATTGCAGTGAGTCATGATTGCACCACTGCACTCCAGCCTGGGAGATAGAGACCCTGTCTCTAAAAAAAAAGAAAAAATAGATGCTTTTGCTTAAATTATTGAATCAACCTTAACACAGAGTCAAAACCACCTCAGGCAAAGACACATTTCCATTTCTGTCATTTCACGGATGTTTATCTGGGAAGCCAGACCACCTCCGCTCTGTTCTCTGTGGTCCAAGCTGCCATAATCTCTCAACTGGATTATTGCAAGTGCCTCCTGGCTGGCCTCTCTGCTTTGCCTTCACCCCCCTTATCTATCCACTAGATGAATAAGGACAGAGAGAGTGAAACTTCTCCATGTTAGATCAACTCACTTCTCTGCTCAAACCCTACAATGACTTCCCATTTTATTCAGAATAAATCCCCAAGTCCTCATAACGACCTGCAAGGCCCTGCATATACATGCTGGAACTGTACCTCTGATGACATCTTTACTCACTCTTTCCTTACTTACTATGTCTAGGGCAGTGGTTTGCAAAGTGCAATTTCTGATGACCTTTCAGGGATCTGGGAGGTCAAAATTACTTTGATTCTAATACTAAGATGTTGCTCTCAGGCTCATTTTCTCCTATCACAAAGTTTGTTGATACAGTTTTAGATTCCACACTGCATCTGCTCTTCAAAAGACTACTGCTCTTTGAGTTTTGAGGTAGTGTTAGAGGGAAGACTGACCACAAATATCTGAAAGTGCTATGAAAATATTCTTGCATTTTTCCAACCATGAATCTGTGTGAGGCCAGATTTTTTACAATATACTAAAACCGAAACAATATTGGATACGGAAGCAGCTATGAGACTCTAATTACCCTCTAGTAAGTCAGACATGGAAGAGGTGTGCAAAAATGCAAGACAATGTTAGTCTTCTCATTATTTTTATTTTGGAAAATATAATTTATTTTAAATAAAAAGAGTACTTATATTAACACATAGTATGCCTTTTATAATAATTTTAAGTGAATCTGTAACTATTTTCTAATTTTTTCAGTTTAATTTTCTAATGTGCCTTTAGAATTGACTACAGCAAGAAAAAGAAAAGAACAACAATTTAAAATTTTTCTGATAAATACCAATAGACTCCATCAAACCAATGCTCTTCAAGGTCTTCAGCAATTTTTAGGGATGTAAAGAGGGCCTGATAACAAAAAATTTGAGAACTACTGCTTTAAACTCATTGGCCTTCTAATTGTTCTTCTCCACACCAAAAAGACATCAAGAAATTGTCTCATGTAATTAGGGAGGGCTGAGAAGTCCAAGATCTTCAGCTGGCAATGTAGAGGCTCGGGAGAGCTGACAGTATAAGTTTTAGTTCACTTCTGAAGGCGGGAGAAGACTGATGTCTCAGCTCAAACAAAGGCAGACAGAAAGCATTCTTTCTCACTCAGCCTTTTACTCTATTCAGGCCTTCAATGGATTGGACGAGGCCCACCTACATTGTAAGGAGAATCCGCTTTATACCCTCTACACACTCAAATGTTAATCTCATCCAGAAACACGCTCATGGGTACACCCAGAAAAAAATGTTTAACCAAATATCTGGCACCTCATGGTCAGTCAAGTTGACACACAAAACTAACCATCACATCCTCTATTCATTTGGTCAGTGCTCAATGTTATATTATTAGAGAGAGCTTCCCCTGTAGCATCCTGTATAAAATAACACTACAACTCAAAACTAAACACTAAAACACTAAACACTCCAAATCCACTCTGTCTCCCTAACCATGCTTCAGTTTTCTTCGCATGTATCACCATTTATAAATTATGTATCTATTATTTTGTTTCTTCTTCCCCTATTATAATATTAGCTTCTTAGGCTGCTTGAACAGTTTAGTTCCCTGTTGCATTTCCAGTGCCTAGAACTGGCACATAGTAGATCTTTTTTTTTTTTTTTTTTTGAGATGGAGTCTTGCTCTGTCGCTCAGGCTGGAGTGCAGTGGCACAATGTCAGCTCACTGCAATCTCCGCCTCCTGGGTTCAAGCAATTGTCAGCCTCCCGAGTAGCTGGGATTATAGGTGCCCGCCACCACACCCAGCTAATTTTTGTATTTTTAGTAGAGACGAGGTTTTGCCATCTTGACCAGGCTGGTTTTGAACTCCTGACCTCATGATCCACTCACCTCAGCCTCCCAAAGTGCTGGGATTACAGGCGTGAGCCACCACACCTAACACACAGTAGGTCTTAATAAGTACTTATTGATGAAATAAATAAATGCATCATACTACTTATGTAGACTTAAGACTACAATTAAGGTTTGAGAAAAGAACGTCAATAGGGAGAAAGGACTGAATTGCCTTGAGGTGAACTGTGATGTGTATGTATCAAACACAGTGCTTTTAACAAGGCAGATATTTCTTTCAACTAGAAGTCTAGAACTAGCCAGTTCAGGGAAGGTATGGTGACTGGTTTCTAAAGTTCTCAGGACTCTGTGGTGTGACCCTTTCTTCACAGTTCAATATGTCAGATTGAGAGCCAGACATCATATCCTTATTCTCAAAGGAAAGGACTAAGAAGAAAAGTTGGGTAAAGGGTGCACAATTGTTATTTTTAAAGAAAGATTTTCAGAAGCTGCCACTCAACAATCCTGTTACTCAACAATCCTGCCTACATTCCTTTGCCAGATTTAGTCAAATTACCACACCTCTTTGCAAGTGAGTCTGAGAAATACGCTTTTAATCTGAGTGGACACACACATAGCTAAAATGTTAAGGATGGTTCCGTAGAGGAAAGGAGGGGTAGATATTGGGAGGCCATCAGCAGTGTCTGCTATAGGTAGCTCTCGTATTTGTCTGCATAATTCTGGAAGTGGAATTCCTTTCCCATTAAGGAACTCTTCCCACTCTATATCATGTCCTGTGGTCCTGGTGATATCTGCACAATACTTCCTCTACTACACATGAGAAAGTGACACAGGCTAGATGAGCTATCTATCATATCTTATCCTCTCAACCCACTGATAATCAAGAGATGAACACATGATCCAAGCAAGGCCTGGGATGGGCAGACATGGCCACACAGATCTGCCTGTAAGATTTCTTTTCTTTTCTTTTTTTTTTTTTTTTTTTTTGAGACGGAGTTTCGCTCTTGTTACCCAGGCTGGAGTGCAATGGCGCGATCTCGGCTCACCGCAACCTCCGCCTCCTGGGTTCAGGCAATTCTCCCGCCTCAGCCTCCTGAGTAGCTGGGATTACAGGCACGCGCCACCATGCTCAGCTAATTTTTTTTGTATTTTTAGTAGAGACGGGGTTTCACCATGTTGACCAGGATGATCTCGATCTTTTGACCTCGTGATCCACCCGCCTCGGCCTCCCAAAGTGCTGGGATTACAGGCTTGAGCCACCTCGCCCGGCCAAGATTTCTATATAAAGGATGAAAGATCAAACCTTTTTATCTTGGGGTTGCTAAGCTGGGAATTCATGAATCCAGGACCACTGACATTCATCTCACCTCAGCTACATGAAATATATTCTATCTGCAATAGGAGAGAATGAGGCTAAAATGAGCAGATCCATAGAGTGAAGAAATAAGAATGTTATGCTATCAATTCTTGGATCCAAGTGTGCCTGAAGCCTGATGTCTCAGTTAGGAGATCCAGTAAATTCTTTATTTTTTATTTTTTGCTTAAGTTGGAGTTCTTTCTTTCTTCTTCTTTTTCTTTCTCTCTTTTCTTTTCTTTCTTTCTCCCTCCTTTCCTTCCTTCCTTCCTTCCTTCCTTCCTTCCTTCCTTCCTTCCCTCCCTCCCTCCCTCCCTCCCTCCCTCCCTCCCTCCCTCCCTCCCTCCTTCCTTCCTTCCTTCCTTCCTTCCTTCCTTCCTTCCTTCCTTCCTTCCTTCCTTCCTTTCTCTCTCTGTGTCACTCTTGCTTTTGAGACAGGGCCCCACTCTGTCACCTAGGTGGCAGTGCAGTGGTGACCTCTCAGGCTCAAGATATCTTTCTTCCACCTCAGCCTCCCAAGTAGCTGGGACCACAGGCAACTGGAACCACAGGCATGCACCTTGACACCTGGCTAATTTTTAAATTTTTCACAGAGATGGGATCTTCCTATGTTGCCCAGGCTGGTCTTGAATTCCTGGGCCCAAACAATACTCCCACCTTAGCCTCCCAAATTGCTGCGATTATGTGAGCCACCATTTCTGGCCTTCAGTTGGTTTTTGTTGCATTTGAAATTCCCAACTAAACTGTGTATCAGTGACATGTTTTCTTTACAATTGTCCTAAAATATTATTTGCCACCTAATAAAGATTAATGTCTGACGTGAAAAGGAGAGACTGTGTGTCTATCTCTGTCTCAAACATAGAATTTTGAAGTCTAGGTTATCTCCTCTGAGAAGCCCTCCCTGACAAATCTTTTTTTCCCCTCTATCTCTGTCCACCATTTCCTGCTTGATGTCCTTCACTTTGTTAGAGTGTCCAGAACCTTTCTGACATAATACTTACCATACTCTTTTGAAATAACCTGTTTCTCGGAGTACCTGTCCCTTTAGATGACAATTTCCTTAAGGACTATGGACTATCAGTGCCCTACCTTTACACCCTCATGTCTCCAGTACTTACCTCCCTGCTGGGTATATAAGAATGATTGTATTAAACCTAGTGCTACAAATATGCACCTACAACTTTTTATCACCACCTCGTGGTAGAGGGTTAAATTGCTCTTCTGTTTTTTGGGGGGGTGTGGGTAGAATATAGCAAACAAATAAATGAAGTCCCCTTGGAAGTGGAAACTACAAAACTAAAGTGATGATAAATTAAAGCATCACCATTTAGTTGACTAAACTAAATGCCTTAAAATGGAATTGCTGAAAGGGGGCCAAGTCAAAACTACCCTAAAATAGCAGACTAATGTCATTAATTTTCAATAACTCTCAAGAAAGTTCAAGTTGTAAGACATATTCTGGCAAATAAATCTTGATTTATGGTTGTGAAATTCTGTAATATTGCATTAAAAGATTTTTAAAAATCTGGTTCATTTTTGCACGGAAACGGTTTGAGGTCAGTACATTTCCAGTAGCTTTGCTCCTTAAGAGAAAACCAAGTTCTGGTGCAATCACAGAGCCTGAGTGACCAGTGATTCCAACTGGCTGCATTTCAGTGTCAAAAAAATGTTTGTCTTCTGGAACATGAGCAGATATTAAACCAAATATGACATTTTCCACTTTGCAAGGAGGAAAACAAGCAATTAAAATCATTGCCAGCAGGTGAACGTTGCAAACACTGTATGGGAATATTTTGCATTTCCTCAAATCCTTAGCATTCATTGCCCTCCCCCGGTCACTCAACTCTCTTTGGATACTTGTAAAATTCCCATTCGTATTGCTTCTCTAGCAAAATCCTGCCACTCTTCAGATTACCAGTCTTCTTTGTTTTCTAGTGTATAATCCTACTTCTTGACGAAGCCTTCCCTAGCTCTTCCCCATAATTGCCTCTGCCAACTAACAGGCATGTATCTCTTAACAATGCCCCCTATTAATAATCTCTTTATTGAGATATGTTCATTATTATTTTTTGACACTGCGTCTCCTTTTGTTTCCCAAGCTGGAGTGCAAGTGGTGCAATCATAGATCAGTGCCGCCTTGAATTCCAGGGCTCAAGCAATCCTCCCATGTAGCTGGGACTATAGACACGTGCCACCATGCCCAGCTAATCTTTGAATTTTTGGTAGACGTGAGGTCTCATTGTGTTGCCCAGGCTGGTCTCGAACTCCTAGGCTCAAGGGATTCTCCCACCTCAGCCTCCCAAAGTGCTGGGATTACAGATGTGAGGCACCATGCCCAGCTGAGATATATTCACATAACCTAGAATGCACCCAATTAAAGTGTAAAATTCAATGGTTCTTAGTGTATATATTCAAAAACTTGTGCAACCATCACAATCAATTTTGAAGTTTTATTACACCAAAAAAACAAACAAACAAACAAAAAACCCTGCACCCATTAGCAGTGAACCCTCATCTCCTCCCCGACACTCCACCCATCCCTAAGCACCTACTAATCAACTCTCTCTATCGATTTGCCTCTCCTGGGCATTTAATTTAAATGGAATTATACAATGTGTGGTCTTTTGTAACTGGCCTTTCATTTAGCACAATGTTTTCAAGGTTTATCCATGTGGAAGCTTGCATCAGGACTTCCTTTTCCTTGCTAAGTAATATTGCACTGTATTTATATCCCGTATTTCATTTATCCATTCATAAATTGATAGACATTTGGTCGTACCCACTTTTGTTTGGGCTGGGATAAATAAAGGTGTTATGAACATTTTCATACAAGTCACAGAGTGATAGATTTTCATTTCTCTTGGATACATTACAGAGGATTGTAACTGCTAGGTCATGCAGTAACTCTGTTTAATCTTTTTTTGTGTGTGTGAGACAGAATCTCACTCTGTTGACTAGGCTGGAGTTCAGTAGCGCTATCTTGGCTCACTGCAACCTCCGCCTCTTGCGTTCAAGTGATTCTCCTGCCTCAGCCTCCTGAGTGGCTGGGATTACAGGCACCTGCCATCATGCCCAGCTAATTTTTGTATTTTTGGTAAAGACTGGGTTTTACCATGTTGGCTAGGATGGTCTCCATCTCCTGACCTCGTGATCTACCGGCCTTGGCCTCCCAAAGTGCTGGGATTACAGGCGTGAGACACTGTGCCCACTCTTTTTTTTTTTTTTTTTTTTTTTGAGACAGGGTCTTGCTCTTTGCTCAGGCTTGGAATGCTGTGCCATGATCGCAGCTCACTGCAGCCTCAACTTCCTGGGCTCAGATGATTCTATTTCAGCGTCCCAAATAGCTGAGACCACAGGCACATGACCCCATGCCCAACTAATTTTTCTATTTTTTTGTAGAGACGGGGTTTTGCCATGTTGCCCAGGCTGCTTTTGAAATCCTGGGCTCAAGCAATCTGCCCACCTCAGCCTCCCAAAGTGCTTGGATTACAGGCATGATCCATCTCGCCCAGCCTAATTATCTTTTGATGAACTGACAAGCTTTTCCAAAGTGGCTATCCTATTTTACATTTCCACCAGTAGCGTATGAGGGTTCCAATTTCTCCACATCCTTGTCCACACTTGTTATTGTCTGTCTTTTTAATTTTACTCATCCTAGTAGGTGTGAAGGGCTATCTCATTAAGACTGTGGTTTGTATTTCCTGATAGTTAATGATGTTGAGCATCTTTTCATGTGCTTATTGGCCATTTGTATATTTTCTTTGGGAAAATGCCTATTCACATCCTTTGCCCATTTTATAACTGGGTGATATGTCTTTTTATTATGTAGTTGTAAGAGTTCTTTATATATTTTAGATATATCCCACTTGCAAAATTTTTCTCCCATTCTGGAGGTTGTTTCATCATTTTCTTTAAGTGCCTTCGAAGAATAAAAGTTTCAAATTTTCATCAAGTCCAGTTTATCTTTTTTCTTTTTTTTGGCTTCTTGTGATTTTGTTGTCATATTATTGTCAAATCCAAGGTCATGAAGATTTAATCTTACATTATTCTTCTATGAGTTTTATAGTTATAGCTCTTACATTTAAGTCTTTGATCCAATTTAAGTTTGTATATGGTGAGAGGTAGAGATCAAACTTCATTACTTTGCATGTGGCTATCTAATTATCCTAGCACCATTTGTTGAAAAGACTATACTTGCCACCCTTGTTGAAAATCAATTACCTGTAAATGTGAGGGTTTATTTCTGGACTCTTGATTCTCTTCCACTGAACTATATGTCTGTTTTTATAATACTATCACATTGCCTTATTATATTTTTGTAGTATGTTTCGAAATCAGAGTCTTTCAACTTTGTTCTTCTTTATTAAAATATATTAATAAAATATATTAATAAAAATTCACTTGCATTTCCATGTGAATTTTTGGATCAGCTTGACAATTTCTGCAAAGAATTCAGCTAGAGTTTTGACAGGGAGTATATTGATTCTGTAGATCAATTCAGATGATATTGATGAATTCAGTCACAGAGTGATAGAATTAAACTTTCAAGTTAACTTCCTTTAACAATATTTTGGAGTTTTCAGAGTGTGTGTTACATTTATTTTGCTAAATTAATACATTTTTAGTGATATTACAAATAGAATTTGGCCGAGCGCAGTGGCTCTTGCCTGTAATCCCAGCACTTTGGGAGGCCAAGGCAGGTGGATCATGAGGTTAAGAGTTCCAGACAAGCCTGATCAACATAGTGATACCCCGTCTCTACTAAAAATGCAAAAATTAGATGGGCATGGTGGCATGCACCTGTAATCCCAGCTACTCAGGAGGCTGAGGCAGGAGAATTGCTTGAACCCAGGAGGTGGAGGTTGCAGTGGGCAGAGATCACGCCATTGCTCTCCAGTCTGGGCGACAGAGCAAGACTCCATCTCAAAAAAAGAAACAAACGAGAAAAGTGTCTCCCACAAAAAAGTGAGAATTGAGAGCATTCATGCCAGGTTTTTTAACACAGATCACATCCTCAACCGCTGCCAATAAATATTACCTGTTTTCTTCTGGAAATGAAGAGGTTAAACAACTTACCTTAAATCGCATAGTTCCTATAGAAGAAAGACAAGATTCAAAGGCAGT
This sequence comes from Saguinus oedipus, assembly GCA_031835075.1. Taxonomy (NCBI): domain Eukaryota; kingdom Metazoa; phylum Chordata; class Mammalia; order Primates; family Cebidae; genus Saguinus; species Saguinus oedipus. Next base: position 63,324,945 of record CM063181.1, on the reverse strand, counting down.
CCTGTGGACTCCAAAACCTAAGCATTAGTAAGATAAAAAGTCATCAGAACTTCTCCTAGAGGCTTTTAAAGGGTTCCGTTGTTCCTGAATTCCTTTCTTTTACACTTCACTTAAGAGTCACACACTTTTTTCCTTCCTAGATATGCTAAGGTATGGCTCAGCTGGAGTCCCTGCAACTGAATTAGAATAAGAAAAAGAAGTGGACAAATGGCCAACTCTGACGCTAAGTCTTCTGAGCCACCAGGCAACCACTTCAGATACAGCAAAAGGACATCTGTATTTAAGAGAAAACTCTGTATGTAACAGAAAAATAGCCATGAAGGGCAATCATTCTATTAAGCATGAAAATGGAATATGGACCTTTCGGGATAATACTTGGCTCCTCTCAGAATGGAAAATAATTAAATGGGAATCAATTCCTGATGTGTGAGCTGTCCCTTCAAAGCAAGATATTCTAAAGATGTTAGAAGCTTTTGCCAGGAAAATAGACATCTCTACTTTGCCCTTAAAAAAAGTTACCATTACTAATTAAAACCACAACATTTAGAGAATGATGCCTCCCTTCATGCCCACCACAGCATGAAAGGACTTAGCTCTGCATTTGCAAGGTGTGAGAAACATGTGAGCTGGTGACTTCATACAGAGTAACTCTATGGATATAATTACTGTGTACAGAGGTGTCTGGAGAGCAGATTTTTAATCAATGTCAGGACAAGCCTGTATTACAATTAATAGAAAATGTAGACCACATGGTTCCAAGTCTGTTTGCTCAACCATAAAATGAGCAGCATATTACTGACCTGACTTCTTCCCAGGGGGTAAAAACACAGAAGATAAGCTCCATGAAGACACCAGCTATGTCTATAAAGCCTGATAGCATTAGTTGCTAGATTTAGGCAATTCGAAGATGATTAACTTTGTAGCTGGTCATGGTGGCAGATGCCAGTAATCCCAGCTACTCGGTAGGCTAAGGAAGGAAAATTTGCTTAAACCTGGGAGGCAGAGGTTGCAGAGAGCTGAGATTGCACCATTGCACTCCAGTCTGGGTGATAGCAGGAGACACCATCTCAAAAATCTTTTAAAAAATAAAATAAAATGAAGATGATCAACTTAGACCTTACCAAGTACGAACATTAAAGTAATAATCATAACGACTAACCACCCAACCACCTACCACTGTCCTGGCTTCATAAAAAGACTTCTTAACACTAAGCAAGAAAGATTGAAATATTTATTTTAAAGTAAACAGCACTGGAGAGAGACCTGGCAAGATGGCTGAATAGGAGCAGCTCCAGTCTGCAGCTCCCAGTGAGATCAACACGAAGGCGGGTGACTTCTGCATTTCCGACTGAGGTAGTTGGCTCATCTCACTGGGACTGGTTAGACAGTGGGTGTGGCCCACGGAGGGTGAGCTGAAGCAGGGTGGGGCATCAACTTATCTGGGAAGTGCAAGGGGCTGGGGAACTCCCTACCCTAGCCAAGGGAAGCTGTGAGGGACTGTGCCCTGAGGAATGGTGCACCCTGGCCCAGATAATATGCTTTCCAACCCACAGACCAGGAGATTTCCCTAGGGTGCCTATGCCACCAGGGCCCTGGGTTTCAAGCACAAAACTGGGCAACTGTTTGGGCAGACACCGAGCAAGCGGCAGGAGGGTTTTTTTTTCATACCCCGTGGTGCATGGAATGCCAGTGAGACAGAACCATTCAGTCCCCTGGAAACGGGGCTAAAGCCAGAGAGCCGAGTAGTCTAGCTCAGCAGATCCCATCCCTACAGAGTCCAGCAAGCTAAGATCTGCTGGCTTAAAATTGTCGCTACTAGCACAGCAGACTGAAGTCGACCTGGGATGCTCGAGCTTGGTGCGGGGAGGGGCATTCACCATTACAGAGGCTTGAGTAGGTGGTTTTCTCCCTCACAGTGTAAACAAAGCCGCTGGGAAATTCCATCTGGGCGGAGCCCTCTACAATTTAGCAAAGCCACTGTAGCTATACCACCTCTCTAGATTCCTCCTCTCTGGGCAGGGCATCTCTGAAAAAACAGCAGCAGCTCCAGTTAGGGGCTTACAGATAAAACTCCCGTCTTCCTGTGACAGAGCACCTGGGGGAAGGGGCAGCTGTGGGCGCAGCTTCAGCAGACTAAAACATCCCTGCCTGAACGAACAGGAATGAACAAAGCCTCCAAGAAATATGGGACTACGTGAAAAGACCAAACCTAAATTTTATTGGTGTACCTCAAAGTGACAGGGAGAATGGAACCAAGTTGGAAAACACATTTCAGGATATTATTCAGGAGAACTTCCCCAACCTAGCAAGACAGGCCAACATTCAAATTTAGGAAATACAGAAAACACGAAGATACTCCTCAAGAAAAGTAACCCCAAGACACATAATCATCAGATTCACTAAGGTTGAAATGGAGAAAATGTTAAGGGCAGCCAGAGAGAAAGGTCAGTATACACAAAGGGAAGCCTATCAAACTAAGAGCAGATCTCTCTGCAGAAACCCTGCAAGCCAGAAAAGAGTGGGGGACAATATTCAACATTCTCGAAGGAAGGAATTTTCAACCTAGGATTTCCTACCCAGCCAAACTAAGCTTCCTAAGAGAAGGAGAAATAAAAATCATTTACAGACAAACAAATGCTGAGAGATTTTGTCACCATTTAGGCCTTCCTTACAAGAGCTCCTGAAGGAAGCACTAAACATGGAAAGGAACAACTGGTACCAGCCACTGCAAAAACATACCAACTTGTAAAGACCATCAATACTATGAATAAACTGCATCAATTAACAAACAAAATAATCAGCTAGCATCAAAATGGCAGGATCAAATTCACACACAACAATATTAACCTTAAATGTAAATGAGCTAAATGCCCCAATTAAAAGACACAGACTGGCAAACTGGATAAAGAGTCAAGACCTATCGGTATACTGTATTCAGGAGACTCATCTCACGTGCAAAGGCACACATAGGTTCAGAATAAAGGGATGAAGGAATATTTACCAAGCACATGGGAAGCAAAAAAGAAATCAGAGATTGCAATCCTAGTCTCTGATAAAACAGACTTTAAACCAACAAAGATCAAAAGAGACAAAGAAGAGCATTATATAATGATAAAGGGATCGATGCAAGAAGAAGAGCTAACTATTCTAAATATATATGCACTCAATACAGGAGCACCCAGAGTCATAAAGCAAGTTCTGGGATCCCAAAGTAATCCCAGCACTTTGGGAGGCTGAGGCAGGTGGATCATGAGGTCAAGAGATCGAGACCATCCTGGCCAATGTGGTAAAACCCCGTCTCTACTAAAAATACAAAAAAATTAGCTGGGCGTGGTGGCATTCACCTGCAGTCCCAGCTACCAGGGAGGCTGAAGCAGGAGAATTGCTTGAACCTGGGAGGCGGAGGTTGCAGTGAGCTGAGATCACACCATTGCACTCCAGCCTGGCGCCTGGCGACAGAGTGAGACTCTGTCTCAAAACAAATAAATAAATAAAGCAAGTTCTTAGAGACCTGCAAAGATACTTAGACTCCCAGACAATAATAATGGGAGACTTTAACACTCCACTGTCAATATTAGACAGATCAATGAGACAGAAAATTAACAAGGATATTCAGGACTTCAACTCAGTTCTGGACCAAGCAGACCTAATAGACATCTACAGAACTCTCTTCTCCAAATCAACAGAATATACATTCTTCTCAGCATCACATTGGACTTATTCTAAAATTGACCACACAATTGAAAGTGAAACACTCTTCAGCAAATGCAAAAGAATGGAAATCATAACAGTCTGTCAGAACACAGTGCAATCAAATTAGAAGTCAGGATTAAGAAACTTACTGAAAACTGCACATCTACATGGATGCTGAACAGCCTGCTCCTGATGACTAATGGGTAAATAATGAAATAAAGGCAGGAAAAAAAATTTCGTTGAAACCAATGAGAACAAAGACACAACATATTAGAATATCTGAGACACAGCTAAAGCAGTGTATACAGGGAAATTTATAGCAATAACTGCCCACAAGAGAAAGCAGGAGAGATCTAAAATCAACACCCTAACATCACGATTAAAAGAACTAGAGAAGCAAGAGCAAACAAATTCAAAAGCTAGCAGAGGACAAGAAATAACTAAGATCAGAGCAGAACTAAAGGAGATAGAGACATGTAAAACCCTTCAAAAAAATAAATGAATCCAGGAGCTGGTTCTTTGAAAAGATCAACAAAATAGACCACTAGCCAGACTAATAAAGAAGAAAAAAGAATCAAATAGATGCAATAAAAAATGATAACGGGGATATCACCACTGATCCCACAGAAATACAAACTAACATCAGAGAATAGTATAAACACCTCTACACAAATAAACTACAAAATCTAGAAGAAATCGATACATTCCTGGACACATACACCCTCCCAAGTCTAAAGCAGGAAGAAGTTGAATCCCTAAAAAGATCAACATCAAGTTTGAAACTGAGGCAGTAATTAATAGCCTAACAACCGAAAAACGTCCAGGACTAGATAGATTCACAGCCAAATTCTACCAGAGGTACAAGAGGAGCAGGTACCATTCCTTCTGAAACTATTCCAAACAACAGAAAAAGAGGGATTCCTCCCCAATTCATTTTATGAAGCCAGCATCATCCTCATACCAAAACCTGGCAGAGACACAACAAGAAAAGAAAATTTCAGGCCAATATCCCTGATGAACATCAATGCAAAAATCTTCAATAAAATAATGGCAAACTGAATCCAGCAGCATATCAAGAAGCTTACCCATCATGATCAAGTTGGCTTCATCCCTGTGATGCAAGGGTAGTTCAATGTATGCAAATCAATAAATGTGATCCATCACATAAACAGAACCAATGGAAAAAAACACGATTATCTCAATAGATGCAGAAAAGGGCTTTGACAAAATTTAACACCACTTCATGCTAAAAACTCAATAAACTAGATATTAATGTAATGTATCTCAAAATGCTAAGAGCTATTTATGACAAACTCACAGCCAATATCATACTGAATGGGCAAAAACTCAAAGCATTCCCTTTGAAAACCAGCACAAGACAAGGATGCCCTCTCTCACCATCAACATAGTATTGGAGGTTCTGGCCAGGGCAGTCAGGCAAGAGTAACAAATAAAGGGTATTCAATTAGGAAAACAGGAAGTCAAATTGTCTCTGTTTGCAGATGACATGATTGTTTATTTAGAAAACCCCATTGTCTCAGCCCCAAATCTTTTTAAGCTGATAAGCAACTTCAGCAAAGGCTCAGGATACAAAATCAATGTGCAGAAATAACAAGCAGTCCTACACGCCAGTAACAGACAAACAGAGAGCCAAATCATGAGTGAACTCCCATTCACAATTGCTTCAAAGAGAATAAAGTACCTATGAATACAACTTACAAGGGATGTGAAGGATCTCTTCAAGGAGATTACAAACCACTGCTCAAGGAAATAAGAGAGGATGCAAACAAATGGAAAAACATTCCATGCTCATGGATAGGAAGAATCAATGTCATGAAAATAGCCATATTGCCCAAAGCAATTTATAGATTTAATGCTATCCCCATCAAGCTACCAATGACTTTCTTCATAGAATTAGAAAAAAAAAAAAACCTCTAAATTTCATATGGGACCAAAAAAAGAGCCCACATAGCCAAGACAATCCTAAGCAAAAGAACAAAGCTGGAGGCATCACACTACCTGATTTCAAACTATACTACAAGGCTACAGTAACCAAAACAGCTTGGTACTGGTACCAAAACAGATATATAAACCAATAGAATAGAACAGAGGCCTCAGAAATAACACATCTACAACCATCTGATCTTTGACAAACCTGACAAAAACAAGCAATGGGGAAAGGATTCCCTATTTAATAAATGGTGATGGGAAAACTGGCTAGCCATATGCAGAAAACTGAAAATGGACCCCTTCCTCCACCTTATACAAAAATTAACTCAAGATGGATTAAAGACTTCAATGTAAGGCCCACAACAATAAAAACCCTGGAAGAAAATTTAGGCAATACCATTCAGGACCATAGGCATGGGCAAAGACTTCATGACTGAAACACCAAAAGCATTGGCAACAAAAGCCAAAATAGACAAATAGGATCTAATTAAACTAAAGAGCTTCTGCACAGCAAAAGAAACTATCATCAAAGTGAACAGGCAACCTACAGAATTGGAGAAGATTTTTGCAGTCTATCCATCAGCCAAAGGCTAATATCCAGAATCTACAAAGAACTTAAATTTACGAGAAAAAAACAACTCCATCAAAAAGTGGGTGAAGGATGTGAACAGACACTTCTCAAAAGAAGACATTTATGCAGCAAACATATGTAAAAAAGCTCATCATTACTGGTCATTAGAGAAATGCAAATCAAAACCACAATGAGAAACCATCTCATGCCAGTTAGAATGGCAATCATTAAAAAGTCCGGAAACAACAGATGCTGGAGAGGATGTGCAGAAATAAGAATGCGTTTACACTGTTGGTGGGAGTGTAAATTAGTTCAATCATTGTGGAAGACAGTGTGGGGATTCCTCAAGGATCTATAGCTAAAATGGTATATACCATTTGCTGAGTCAAATGGTATATACCCAAAGGATTATAAATCATTCTACTACAAAAACACATGCACACGTATGTTTATTGCAGCACTGTTCACAATAGCAAAGACTTGGAACCAACTCAAATGCCCATCAACGATAGATAAAGAAAATGTGGCACATATAAACCAAGAAATACTATGCAGCCATAAAAAAGAATGAGTTCATATCCTTTGCAGGGAAATGGATGAAGCTGGAAACCATCATTCTCAGCAAACTAGCCCAGGAACAGAAAACCAATCACTGCGTGTTTTCACTCATAAGTGGGGGTTGAACAATGAGAACATATGGACACAGGGAGGGGAACATCAGACACTGAGGCCTGTCGGGGAGTGGGAAGCTAGGGGAGGGATAACATTAGGAAAAATACCTAATGTAGATAACAGGTTGATGGGTAGAGCAAACCACCATGGCACGTGTATACCTATGTAACAAACCTGCCTGTTCTGCATATGTACCCCAGAACTGAAATATAATTTTAATAAAAAAGTAAACAGCACTATTTAAGTGGAATGAGTATTATCAAAATCTCACTCAGTTCTCCTAATTTTTCTAACTTGGTATGGACAAATTAGCATCTGGGATTTACAGGGTTAGTCTGGGCATTGTTCTCTGAGTCCTGAATTCACTTTCTGGGCACTGGATTTCAAGGACAAGAAGGCTCTCTGGCATAGGACTGCAGGCAGGACCCAAGAGTTTCAAGAGGCATGCAATAAAAAATCTTCACTAGAAATTCTGGAGTGTATTTATAATTGGAGCAGAGAACTTGACAAGGCTTCACTCTTTATCCCTCATGGTTTGATGTGAAGTCTCTCCTTCCTTTAAGATTAGTTTAAGATTATACTACAGATTCAAGTTCCCATGGCTGCCACTTTTGTATGCATCTAAACTCTACTACTAGAACCTAGCCTCCTTGCAGGCAGAAGTTATACTCTCCATGGGATCTGCCACTCAGCAGGCTTTTAAGGTGTGAGCCTTGATGACTGTGGAGTCTGTAAAAGCTCTAAAAGCCACTGAGCAGCAGATGAACATCACTGTGAGTTGATCTTGGGGGGAAAATGGACCTGTCCAAAGAGGTAAGAAAAAACAGTTTACAGTTAACTGGAAATGTTCATGGTCATATATCTAACTACACAGTACCTTGTGCCTATGCTCAGAGTAAAGGAAGGTGGCCTGCAGCTAAGATATGTCTTTTAACATAACTCAAATCAAAGCAATCAAGGCTGTCTATATTTAAGTCCTAAAATAACTTTATAACCTAGATTTCCTTATGCAACATGTAGTCTTCTCTATGTACTTACTACACAGTGTCAAAGGAATGATCTCAAGAGTTTGGCAGCTAGCAAGAAACCTGAAGATAAATCTTGTTTCATATTTTTCAAGGAAACTGGCTGTAGTGGGCTGAGTAATTTATTCAGGACACAGCACTGAGCGCTCACAGAGCTGGGCAGAGAACGCAGGTTTCCTGTTTTCCAGAGCCGTGATCTCTCTACAGCATTGTTTACCCCTCTGGCTGATAGAGTCACCTTCTGCTTTCATATTCAATTCAAAAATGCAAACAGTGACTGGCAGTGGCACCAGATGGTGAAGAGAGAACAGGTATCATAAACAGGATAAAGACATGACCCCTGCCCTCAGCGACTCACAATTGAATGGAAAAGGGCATTCACACACTCAAGTAACATGTTTTGGGGTAAAAGTTTATCTTGAGAAATGATATTTTTTGACCTTTTTCACCTACCCAATTTGCTGAGCCTTTTCTTTTTTTTTTTTACTGTATTTTTAATATCTAATATGCATGCTACATAGGGCATCTGCTATAGGTAACTAAATATCCTTGTTCAAAAATCAAAAAAGCCTCTAGAGGCTGCTCTTCAATGTTTGAGAGAAGGAAAATACAGTATTTATCAAACTTTCTGCTGTAAACTTGTAGTTATCACACCAATCAAGATAAAAATGTCACTTGAGTCAATGTACATCAGTGTTAATCTAACCAATGTTCCAAACAAATATCAGTAAAAGCACTGAAAGATACACTATGGTGAGTACTGTGAGAGTTATACATAAAATGAAAAAAGAGTGAGTGACAGGGTTAATTATGAGTGGTGTGATCCTTGAGGAAAGGGACTGTTTTATTTAATATTTTATCATTTTCCTAGAAAATGGAAAAACTGGTCATTCAAAAATATTGTATGCATGCATGGAGGAAATGAAGGAAGGAAAAATGGGATGCAGGGAAGAAGGGAAAGGAGAGGGAGGGAGGGAGGGAGGAAGAAGCGATGGCTGGTTGGTTGGAACGTGTAAAACCCATGTGTCAGAGCAGGTATTTGAGTGGTCTCTATGCAAAGCCTGATGCTAGGAGTGGGGCAAGTATTCTAGGCACAGAATGGCCTCTTTCTTATTTATGGCCATGCAGGTCATGCACGGTGCTACTCTAGAGGGGGCTGTTTATATATAGATTCCACTAGCCCCGAGGAGGAGAAAGACTGGAAAAATTACTGCATACTGGTAGATGCCTTCTAAATCTATTTACAGTTCATCAATTATGATTAGTTTGGCTGACTAAATTTTTCTTCAAGGTAATTTAGGTGAAGGTAGTGGTGGAAATAGAAGACAGTATGCTATTCTAGACAGACCTGGGTTAAATGACAGACCTGGGTTAAAATTTGGTCTTTCCACTCAGCTGTGCAACTTCAAGCTCCTTGAGGACAGCAAATGCCTACCTTGTTCTGAATTTATGTTGGTACTGTGCACACAGAATGTACTTAATAAATATTGGGTGATAAATCTGAATCACATATGGTGCACTTGATAGTTTCCTCATCTATTAAATGAGGATGCTGGCACTCATTTTACATGGTACAATGAGCATGATATGAGAAGACATAGCATATGAAGTGTGTAGCAAAGCAGCAGGCACATGGTGAATGCTTATGAGTCAGAGTTGTGATTAGAAACAGTAAGACTGTTTTTTGGAATGAAAATGTTTAATCCAATTTTGTAATTGTATAATCCTCTGTATAGTAAGCTGAGAGACAGTAATGAGAGTCTGAAGAGAAGGTGGTTAGCCCAGTATTTCCCAATTTGAGCAGTAACCATCACTAGGAGGGACATTTGAAGACAAGTGAGGAGTTTATGGTTGTCTAATGACTGGACATGTTAATGATGATTGGTGGGCATGACAAGACCAGAGATGTTAAATGTCCAGTAAAGGGTGGGACAGTTCTACACAAAATACCTAAGCCAGTTTCCTTGAAAAATATAAAATGAGATTGTCTTAAGGCATTTTAAAATGCCCAATTGTGCTGTTAATGAAAAGCACAACATTGTTGGGCATGGTGGCTCATGCCTGTAATCCTAGCACTTTGGGAGGCTGAAGTGGGCAGACTGCTTGAGCTCAGGAGTTTGAGACCAGCCTGGGCAACATGGCGAAATCCTATCTCTACAAAAAATACAAAAATTAGCCAGGTGTGGTGGCATGCACCTGTAGTCTTAGCTACTTGGGAACCAGAGGGTCAAAGCTGCAGTGAGCCATTTATGAGACTGCATTCCAGACTGGAGGGCAGAGCAAGACCCTGCCTCAAAAAAAAAAAAAAAAAAAAAAAAAAAAAAGGAGAAGAAAAAGAAAAAGAACTGCACTGTCTTAGAGGTCATGATGCCTATTAGTTTCCTGCCATCTTTCACTTTAAGACAATACATACGAAACTGCAAGGCTGTTTGAAAAGTACTTGCAAAAGAAATTACATTTACCTCCATTCTGTTCTCACATACATGAAAAAATAGATATCAGGTCTTATCTTGTTCAATAGAATCAATTAAAATACAGTTTTTATAAATGCATAAATTCTTAAAAGTTCTAATGATAATGGGGCAGAAAATGTGGCACTATATGCAGAAAATATAGTTTGCAAAAATCATTACAAAGAATTTTACCTGGTCACAGAAGCAACCGAGACAATATTTTAAGGAAATCAAACAAAGCATCTTGAAGAACCATTTTCATCCTTTCTTTATTGTCTCCTGGCCCTGTATTCCACAGAGCAAAATAAACAGCTGTGTCCCTGTAAGATTTCTGTCCCCTTCCTGAGCAATAGTTCTGCTGGGCTTGCTAGAAGATTTGCTTATTCCTTTGCAAACGTGAAGACAGAGAAATGATAAAATGGCAAAACACTGAAGAGGGAAATAAACAGGTCAGGAATGTAAAGAAAAGGACTTAGAATAGTGATCTCCAAAGTGCGGTGCTTACCTACTCCGAGAAGCATCCAGGAGACAAAGGGAGACTATATTAGAACCTCTGCTTGTATTTATTTCTGAAAATTGACAGGTTCTCACCTGAATCATGCATGAGACTATGTGAGGTATTTCCCAGTATCAAGGGTTTGGTGACAGTGGTGTTCTCACCCATTTTTGTATTTTGCATATTGCAGTTTATATGTGTTCAGCTAAATGAACTTAAAGATATCACCCGGGTTTCTATTTTTTTAATTTTTTAAATTTTTTACTTTTTTTTTTACTATTTACATTTTATTCATTTATTTAGCTTAGGTATTTCCCGGTATCAGGGGTTGGTGACAGTGGTGCTCTCACCCATTCCAGTATTTGGCACATTGCAGTTTCTGTGTCTGGCTAAATAAACTTATAGATATGATGTTTTATAAAAATATTTACATTTAATTAATGGATTAATTATAGTGCAGTGGTATAATCATAGTTCTCTGCAGCTTTGACCTCTTGGCTTCCAGTGATCCTCCCACCTCAGCCTCCCAAGTAGCTGGGCCACAGCCATGTGCTATCATGCTTGGCTAATTTTTTAAAAAAAAATTTGTACAGACAAGGATTTTTTGTGTCTCCTTGACTGGTCTTGAACTCCTGGACTCAAGTAACCCTCCTGCCTTGGCCTTGGAAAGTGCTGGGATTACAGGCATGAGCCACTGCACTTGGCCTATCATCTACTTTTCTTTTTCTTCCTTTCTTTTTTTTTTTTGAGAGATTCTCACTCTGTCACCCAGGCTGGAGTGCAGTGGCACAATCTCAGCTCACTTCAACCTCTACCTCCCAGGTTCAAGAAATACTCCTGCCTCAGCCTCCCAAGTAGCTAGGCCTACAGATGCACACCACCTTGCCCAGCTACTTTTTTAGTAGAGAAGGGTTTTGCCACGTTGGCCAAGCTGGCCTCTCCTGACCTCAAGTGATCCACCTGCTTCGGCCTACCACAGTGCTGGGATTACAGGTGTGAGCCACCATGCCAGGCCTGTATCATCTAGTTTTAATCAAACACTACAAAATAGACAGCTGTCTTTCAAAGATTCCTACAATCAGTGGATTGAATAATAATCATGCACACATAAATAACCAACTGAAAAAAATTAATGTTCATCTAATAGGATGAGCTCTTCCAAAGCCACATTAAAAGATAAAACCTGGTACCCCGTTGCCTAATTCAGTAGAACTTCCTGTGATGCTGGAAATGTTCTAGACTGGCACTATCCAGCATGATAGTCACTAGGCATATCTGGTTTCTGAACACTGGAAATACAGCTAAGTGCAAAGAAGGAGCTAAGGTTTTATTTCAAAAATATAATTATTTAAATTTAAATAGCCATATATGGCTAATGGCTACCACACTGGACAGTATGTATCTAGGGGACACAAATAAAGCCAGGCCCTTGGGTTTCAATCCAAATGCTATCACATACAAGCTGTGTGACCTTGGGCTTAACTTTCCTGTGCCTCAAATTCTTTATCATAATCATAAAACCTATCTCATATGGCTGTTGTTAAAATTAAGTTAATGCATAAAAAGTACTTAAAATATTGCAAGATAAGTGATAAGTTTTTATCTCCTAATCAGAGAAGAAAAAGCAAACAAAAATTATTAAAAAAATTTGAAATACAAATTGACAACCTCTTGTTACTAATGAACTGTGAACTTAGTTTACATTGAAGCTTCATAAATTCAGCAGTATGAAGCTATCACAAGCTGCAAGACATTTACAAATAATTTATTAGGTTGGTGCAAACGTAATTGCGGTTTCAACCATTGAAAAGTAATGCAAAAACCCCAATTACTTTTGCACCAACCTAATACTTCATTTTTAGCCTATCCTTTCTTACACTTTAATTTAAAAAAAAAATTATTTCACTGGGCATGGTGGCTCAGGCTGTAATCTCAGCACTCTGGGAGGCTGAGGTGGTGGATCACTTGAGCTCAGGAGTTCAAGACCAGCTCAGGAGTTCAAGACCATGGACAACATGGTGAAACCCCATCTCTACAAAAAAATACAAATTAGCCAAGTGTGATGGTGAGCACTTGTAGTCCCAGCTACTTGGGTTGCTAAGGCAGGAGGATCGCCTGAGCCCAGAGGCTGAGGCTGCAGTGAGTTGTGATTGAGCCAATGCACTTCAGCCTGGGTGACAAACAAAGACCCTGCCTGAAAAGTAAGTAACTAAACAAATATGAAAAATATTTTTAAAAAAAAATTTTTTTTTGGCTGGGCCCAGTGACTCACGTTTGTAATCCCAGCCCTCTGGGAGGCCGAGGAGGGTAGATCAACTGAGGTCAGGAGTTTCAGACCAGCCTGGCCAACACGGTAAAACCCTGTCTCTACTAAAAATACAAAAATTAGTTGGGCGTGGTGCTGCACACCTGTAGTCCCAGCTACTTGGGAGGCTGATGTACGAGAATTGCTTGAACTTAGGAGGTAGAGGTTGCAGTGAGCTGCGATCATGCCACTACACTCCATCCTGGGCAACAGAGAAAGGTTCTGTCTTGAGAAAGCTCTTTTTTTTTTTTTTTTTTTGTTTTTGAGATGGAGTTTCGCTCTTGTTACCCAGGCTAGAGTGCAATGGCACGATCTCAGCTCACCGCAACCTCCGCCTCCTGGGTTCAGGCAATTCTCCTGCCTCAGCCTCCTGAGTAGCTGGGATTACAGGCACGCACCACCATGCCCAGCTAATTTTTTGCCTTTTTAGTAGAGATGGGGTTTCACCATGTTGACCAGGTTGGTCTCGATCTCTCGAACTTGTGATCCACCCGCCTCGGCCTCCCAAAGTGCTGGGATTACAGGCTTGAGCCACCAAGCCCGGCCGAGAAAGATTCTCTCTTAAGAAAAAAAGAAAATCTTTTAAAGACTGGGTCTTGTGCTGTCACCCAGAATGGAATGCACTGGCACGATCATAGCTCAGTACAACCTCAAACTTCTGGGTGCAAGTGAACCTCCTGCCTCAGTCTTCTGCGTAGCTGAGACTATAGGCTTGTGCCGCTATGCCTGGCTAATTTGTTTTCATTTTCATTTTTTGTAGAAATGGGGTCTTGCTATGTTGCCCAGGCTGATATTGAACTTCTGGCATCAAGCCATTCTCCCACCTCAGACTCCCAAGGTGCTGGAATTACAGGCATGACCCACCATGCTCAGACTTACATATACTTTCTAATGAACATACTATATTAATAAATATATACTTACATATTAATATACATACATTAGATATGTACACTCATTTTTTAAAAAATGAGTGTACATATCTAATGTATGTATATTAATATGTAAGTTAATATACATGAATGGAATAAAAAACATGAATGGAATAAAAAACAAAAATGTTTAGAGATGTTTAGAGTTAAAAAACATGAATGGAATAAAAAAAAAAATGTTTAGAGATGACTGAGCTAAACCAAGTGAAGCGAGTTTGTTTCAGCAATAACAATGCTGAGTGGACTAGCATTCAATTACTGTTGTTAAGTTACACAGGTAGTAAGTTAAAAAATTTGCAAATGGAACAGCAGTTGCTCGAACTTTTATAAAGCCACGATATTCTAGTATGATGAACAAAGGAGGTTCTCATTAATTATGTGTCATTTTTAAACAGTAAAAATGTTATTACTTTTTTGAGACACAGTCTCACTTTGTCAATCAGGCTGGAGGGCAGTGGCGCAATCTTGGGTCACTGCAACCTCCGCCTCCCAAGGTTCAAGCAATTCTCCTGCTTTAGCTTCTTGAGTAGCTGGGATTACAGGTGCGTGCCACCATGCCTGGCTAATTTTTGTATTTTTAGTAGAGACAGGGTTTCACCATGTTGGTCAGGATGGTCTCGAACTCCTGACTTTGTGATCTGCTCATCTCGGCCTCCCAAAGTGCTGGGATAACAGGCATGAGCCACTGTGCCTGGCCAAGTAAAAGTATTTTTAAGCCCTGATTTTTAAGTAGCAATAAAATTTCTAGAATAATATATAATTGCTAGGAAAACCATACTTTGATGATAAAAATAGTCCAAATAGTATACATATCAGGGTGACATTAAAAATTGTACTAGAAAAATTATTATATAGAATTTAAAACAAAACCTGTAAAAAAGAGGCAAAAAAGGATACAATGACAAAAGGGCCAATCCATTCAGAGGGTATAACAATTGTAAATATATATGTACTCAATGTCAAAGCATCTTAATACTATATACAAAGGAAATATTAAAGGATCTGAAGGTGAGATAGACTGTACTACAGTATTGCAGGAGATAGTGAAGGAGGCTTCAGTACCCCACTTTCAACAATGGACAGATCATCCAGACGTATTAATAAGGAAACACTGAAGTTTAACACTAACAGACATAAACAAAACATTCGATCTGACAGCAAAAGAGTACACATTCTTCTGAAGCATATATAAACCATTCTCCAAAATCTAACATGTTAGGACACAAAACAAGCTTCAGCAAATTTAAGAAGACTGAAATCGTCTTGACGTCTGTTAATTCAATTCAATTTCAGTCAATTTCAAAATTCTGAAAATTCGACTTGAAATCATATCAAGTTTCTTTTCTAACTACAGTAATGAAACTAGAGGTCAAAACAAGAACTTCAGAAAATTTGTAAGTCTCTAGAAGTTAAACAGCATGCTCTTGAACTACCAATGAGTCAATGAATAAATTAAAAGGGAACTTAAAAAAATATGTTGAGACAAGGCTGGGCATGGTGGTTCATGCCTGTAATCCCAATGCTTTGGGAGGTTGAGGAGGGAGGATGGTTTGAGGCCAGGAGTTCAAGACCAGCCTGGATAACATGGTGAGATCCTGTCTCTGCCAAAAAAAAAAAAAAAAAAGAAAAAATTAAATAGAAGGGAAAACAAGTTGAACCCCTATTTTTTATTAAAATAAATTGCAGATAGATTCAAGTTGGATGAAGAATGTAAACTTGAGACATAAAATTTTAAGAACATTCAAAAAGTCGAAGAATTATTTTATAATCAGAGAATAAAGATCTTTGTTACTATGACATACAATGCAAAAGCCATAAAAGATAAAGCTTAATTTATAAAACACAATTTCTGCAAGTCTGTATTATATGCTACTACTTGTTTTAAAAAATCTGTACATACGATAAAAATATATGGAAATGTATATATAGACTAGCACTGGAAAGATACATAAGACTGTCAACGATGACTGCCTCTGGGAAAGGAGACTGGGAGACCTAGATTGAAACTACTGTTTAATAATCTGTTTCAAAAATATGAATAAAATACCTTTTGCATTGTCTGCTCCTAACCAAAAGTTTAAATAATCAAGGGTTCACCATAAAAAAAAGTACCACATCTAATATAAACACCTGATTAAGAAATAACATACATAACATAAAGCTTCTGGTACAATGCCTGCCATACAAGGGGTGCTTGAATTATAATAGGTCAATAACTTATCACTGTCTTCCTTTAAAAGGAGTAATTATTTTGAAACGTGTGCTTAGAATTTTCAAAGTTGAGAATTCTATATATGGTATCACTATATGCTCAAATACAAAATATCCCATTTTACAAAATAATTTCAGTTGGACAACATTCAATTAATTGAAACTTTTGAATAATTGTCTTTTAGGCCCTTCACCATCTGATCATAACCCTTTGCACTTATACTCCGTGCCAACTGCACAGCCTTCTAATTCCTGAACACACCCTTGCTTTCCTACATACCTTTGAAGATAGTTTCGTCTGCTGAGAGAACTTTACCCCATCTCAGCCTACTGAAACTATTCCCCTTAGTGAGGCCAGCTAAAATCCCACCTAGTCACAAAGCTCTCTGCAAACTATGTGGACAGGTTTATTATATACACACACACAAGAAGGTAACACAAGATATAAAAAGATACAAAGACAGAAAGATCAACTTAAAAAGTTCTTTATTAAACAAGTTAAACACAACTAAAAGTATATTTACAGGCCCAACTTTCAAGTATTTTGTCAAACTTTCTAATGATAAGGGAAATGATAAAAATTGAAGGTATAAAAAATTCTTAAACAAATATTACAGTACAAGGAAAATTCAGAAATAAAAATAAAAATACACAAACATACAAACGATGAAATCAAAACATTTCATACATGTTTTTAAATGCTTCTGGTACACTCACAAGAGCCAAACTGTCTATGTCTAGGTTAATAAACAATATATAAGCTCACCTTTTTCTTTCTTTTGAGATGGAGTCTTGCTCTGTTCTCAGGGTGGAGCAGAGTGGTGCAATCTCAGCTCACTGCAACCTCCGCCTACGGGATTCAAGCAATTCTTCTGCCTCAGCCTCCTGAGTAGCTGGGATTACAGGATTGCACCACCAGGCCTGGCTAATTTTTGTATTCTTAGCAGAGACGGGTTTCGCCATGTTGGCCAGGCTGGTCTCGAACTCTTGACTTCATGATCTGCCCGCCTCGGTCTCCCAGAGTGCTGGGATTACAGGCATGAGTCACAGCGCCTGGCTAAACTCACCTTTTTAAAGGTATCATATTTTGTGTTATACAGAAATAATTTTGGAAATAGTATGTGTTGGGTGTGTAAACTGTTCACATTTAGCAAAACATATTTTACATATGAACATTTTCACTTACACTTACTAGAAAACAAAACAACTTAAAATTCAAACATCTTGATTTGAAAACTATTTTGGATTTCACAGTTCTGCTAAATTCCAACATCATAAACACTGAATGTGTTATCAAAAGACAGTTATTCAAATACTTTTTAAAAAAGAATTGCTTTCCCAAATCTTAGTATTTTAGAGCAAAAGAAAATATAACACATTCTTTGTTCATAAATTCTGATGCTTAGTTTCTATGGTTAATACAAAAAAATGGTGCAGTAAGGAAGAGTCCTGTAGAAGAGCCTGTCTTTTCAGTAGTTCCAAATGGTGTTATATAATATTTCACTGGAAATAATGGTTGCAACACAGATTTGGCAGTCGCTTCTGCATGAAACATAACTGCCCCATAACATCCACCAAAGGCTTTCGAACATAATTGACCTTGGCAGTGCACATGGAGACCATGATGTGAATGGGACTGCCAGTGGATATGAGGGCTTTTGTGAAAAGGAGTTTGCATTGTGTGTGTGTGTTGAGGAGGAAACAGCAGATGAAACAGTTTATCCAGAACTATAGAACACATTTTCCTAATTAGATCCCAACTGTATAAATAACGTAAATCAAATGTTTAGAACTTAAATGGATTCAGAATTTCTGTAGGAGAGGCGAATCCTTCCCCCCCTCTTTTATCATTCTTCACAGAAGACAAAGCTTTAGTGACATACATTCTTCTGGACATGGAAGGAAAGGTCTCCTTGTCCCTTTCTCAGTCCGAAAGGGAAGGAGAACGAACCGATCTGCCGCTGGCAGGGCTGGAGAAGGTGAAAGGCTCCTTGTCCTTGTCTTTACTGTCATGCTTGTGCTTGTGTTTGTGCTTGTGTTTGTGCTTCTTCTTCTTTTTCTTGTGCTCGTGGTGATGATGGTGATGGTGGTCACTGTGTTTGGAGGATGTGGATTCCTTGGTGAAGACTGAGAGTGGAGCGCTGGCCGCTGGATGCATACTCATCTCCAAAGGTGACTGTTCCTTACCTTCAAGGTTAAAAATACCCAAATGAATTCCTGTTGATAATAAGGAAAGCCAAACTCATCCTGAAGTTACCTTTCTAGCCTTCCATTCTTCCTTTCTATCTACTACTCTAGGCTAAACCTTTCAAAACACTGTGTATTTCTAAATGCTACTCCCTATGCTTGGTAACACATCAATTTTTTTCTCCTGTTACTGCCAATTAATGTATTTGTATATGTGTCTTTGCACATATGCATGAGCATATTAATGGGATTAAATTTCTAGAAAACTTGCTAAAGGATATACGCATGTAACACTTTCTTTCTTCTTTTTGAGATGGAGTCTTGCTCTGTCACCAGACTGGAGTGCAGTGGTGTCATCTCGGTTCGCTGCAACCTCCACCTCTCTGGTTCAAGCGATTCTCCTGCCTCAGCCTCCCAAGTAGCTGGAGCTACAGGTACATGCCACCACGCCCAGCTAATTTTTCTATTTTTAGTAGAGATGGGGTTTCACCATGTTGGCCAGAATGGTCTCGCTCTCTTGATCTCATGATCCGCCCACGCCCACCTCAGCCTCCCAAAGTGCTGGGATTACAGGTGTGACCCACTGTGCCCGGCCAGATGTAACACTTTCATGGTATTGCCACATTGCTTTAATTTCTCCTTTAAAAAAAGCTTTATTATAGAGAACTGTAAAGCAGTATGCTTGGGATGCCTTTCTTTCCTCATTTCTTGTCTAACTGATGCATTCATTTAACAAACATCAGAAACCATATTGGAACTGGGGAAAATACTGATAAACTAGACAGAGGTCAGCCCTCCTTCCTCCTAGGAGCTTACAGAGTAGCAAAGAAGAAATTAAGTAAGTGTACCTGAGTAATAAAAAGGCATAAACAGGAACAAAACAGGGGACTTAAATTAGTTGGGGGAGGAGGGGGGTTGGAGAGGCAAAGTGCTCCAGGAAAGTAATGGTTAAGCTGAAACCTAAAGGGAGAGATAGGGAAACAAGTATTTTAGTCTCTTTAATAATTTAAAACCTAACTCAAATGTTTCTTCGGAAGGTTTTCCTCAAATTTCCCAAAGGAACTGGTTCCTTCATGTTTCCACAGCGTAATACAGATAAGGGAATTAAGTCAAAGAGAGATTTAAGTAATTTGCCCAAGGTGGTACTCGCAGGTCTAAGCTATAAATCTTGAGTCTGACTCCAGAGTCTTACTCTTAACCACTATACTACAGTGCCCATCTACACATAGATAGGCTGCTGTATTTCTTTTGTCTTTGAGTCTCTTCCATTAAACTGATAGCCTCTTGAGGACAGGAAGTTTGTCTTTTTCATCTTTGTGTCCCAACATACAGCACAGTATCTATCACCCCGTACTCTGCCCCATCTAACAAAGCTTGTTAAGCAAATGAATTAATTAATATAACAGAGTTATACAGTTGTGCTTCTTTTTAAATAAGATGTCAGGTGAACTTAGTCCGCTTCAAATATAAGTTGAAAGTCACTGATTCTGAGGTGAGAATAAAGTACAAAAACTATTACAGCTCATCCATTCAAGTGATATTTGACTCCTTTACTTCCTTTGTGTCAGGCACTGCTCCAATATTTTAGAACACGTGAACAAATCAAAGTTTCTGTGCTCACAGATTATTCACATTTTAGTATCCCAAAATTTTATTTCTTCATCTTTTTAATAAAGGCAACACTAATACTAAAGTAAAAGGTAAATATATTCTTTATAAATGGAAACAAGTTTGGGGAATTGTATCTTCTGTAATAATTTATTCTTTAAAAGAACAAAAATATTGAGAGATTATCTGATTTAGTTTCAGCCATATGTGCCACTATTATTTTAATTCCGATTTTAATACATAAAGTGCATGAATATGCTGATTCTATATATATGGGAAAATAGGCCAATACCTAACAGAATACACAGGCAGGTGATAAGTAGTAATAAGAAGCTTTAAAGCCTCATGAACAAATTCCTTTAGCTTCCATCTCATTATTTAATAATTCAGTATCAATAGATAGCAGCTTTCTCGTTGGCTGTCTGCACTCCAGGGAGCTTGAGGTTCTCTTCTGCATTTTAGAGAAGAAAGAAGTTTTATCATCAAATGCTAAACACCTACCTATTAATTTTATACCAATTAATTTTATTGGTATAAAATTAATGAAACCAAACTACTTGGATTGGAGAAAGCCAATCATTATGTTGGAACCTGTACTTCTCAGCACAGGAAACTGTCTAATGGGGTTTGTAGGTGTAATCTTCCCAAATAATACCTACAACCACTTCAAAAGTGAATCCAATTTTTTGTCTAGACAATGGCCTTATACTTTGCATTAAAGAAATATTGGTAACAAATCTTCCATTTCTCTTAAGATACATGAAGTCTACTAAGAAGACAATGGATTAGTGAGCACCAATAACAAAGGAGTTAGAAACTAGGGTTCCTAGGACAAACCAGTTCTATGGCAGAATATTTACAAGATGAGCTTGAAACACAGGATGTAACTGTAAGGAAGTTAAAGTCTTGTCAAGTGATCTCAGGAGTCTCTCACGTCCAACCATGGAATGATTTGAATACTGATAAAAACAATAATTGTGATAGACTGAAAATGATTGATCACCATTGGAAATTGCTAGTCAACAACTCATTATCTTGAAAATTATTAAATAAACAGAAAGAATTAAATATTTATCTTTGTTTTTCTATATGACTTACACCACTGGGTAACAGTAAATGAGGAATTTAGCTTTATAGAAATAATCTAGCTTATAAATAAAAATTAAAGTATAAACTGAATTATCACTATCTTGCAACTAAATTAATGAATATAGGTTGAACATCTATAGTGGTCAACCTCATAAAAGAGTCAACCAGACATTGTATATTTCCAGACTGAAAAACAGACACCCTCTATAAAACTGAATCCAATTAGAATTCTAGATACAACCGCAAATTTACAGAAACTAGAGAACCTAACATATTAATTATATCATGGGTATAAAATTAATAAAATACAGACTGATTTTCTAGATACAACTACAAGTTTACAGAAACTAGAGAACATAATATATTAATTATATCCTGGGTATAAAATTAATAAAATACAGACTTGAAAAGTACAGAACAAAACCTGCTTATTTTAACAAACACATTGTAAAGGAGGAAGAGAAAAGAGGTACGGATTGGAAATGTTAGATAAAAAGATACAAAGGCTAGATCAGCCAACTGCAATGTGGACCTTATGTGGACACTGATTTAAACGAATATACTGTTAAAAATAAAAATAAAATAATGGCATTTAGAGTCAGTTGAAATTTAAAGAGTGACTAAATATTTAATGATATAAAAGAATTAGTAAATTTTTTAGATATATTACTGTGGTTATGACTTTTTAAAGTCCTACCTTTTAGAGATACATACTAAATGATTTATGAATAAATTATGTGACATTTGGGATTTACTTCAAAATAATTCAGAAGGGTAGAAATGGGTAAGACTAAATAAGACTGATCATGAACCAATTATTGTTGAAGCTGAGCAACAGATACAGGGTCCTCATTATACCTGTCTGACTACTTTACAGTTCTCTATAATAAAGCTTTTTTTAAGGAGAAATTAAGGCAATCTGGCAATACCATGAACATGTTACATCTGGCTGGGCAAGGTGGGTCACACCTGTAATCCCAGCACTTTGGGAAGCTGAGGTGGGCAGATCATGAGGTTAAGAGATGGAAACCATTCTGGCCAACATGGTGAAACCCCATCTCCACTAAAAATACAAAAATTAGCTGGGCATGGTGGCACACACCTGTAGTCCCAGCTACTTGGGAGGCTAAGGCAGGAGAATTGCTTGAACTAGGGAGGTGGAGGTTGCAGCAAGCTGAGATGGCACCACTGCATCCCAGTTTGGTGACAGAGCGAGACTCAGTCTCAAAAAAAAAAAAAAAGAAAGTGTTACATGAGTATATTCCTATAGAAAGTTTTCTAGAAATTTAATCCCATTAATATGCTCATGCATATGTGCGAAGACACATATACAAATACATTAATTGGCAGTAACAGGAGAACAAATGAACTGTTACCCTATCATCACTAACAAACTTCAGGTCTTAAGTTTTCATTTAGAGTACATATTATAATTGTATATAGTATAAGTATGTCTTATTTATTCTCTCTATATAGAGAGAGCATATGTTTGTATGTCTTTTTCTCTCTAAATAGGTACATATGTATGTTTTGCTTATTATCTATCTTTACTAAATAACATTTACCAGATCTAATCTAAGACAGTGTAATTTCCTTATAATTAAATATAGGACACACACAAGTTTACTTTCATAGCAGCATAATGAGGTCATCTATAGAACTCTATCAAGACAATACATATATTATCATCCCTTGATACAAACAATTACACACATCATTTCACATATCCTTTCAGGGGTGTCCAAGATGCCTGGGATCTTGTCCATTCCGAGGCACCACTCATCTTTAAGCTAATAAAAGTCCTTTTTGTAACCTGAAATACATGTCGCTGTTACTTTTTTTTGAGACGGAGTTTCGCTCTTGTTGCCCAGGCTGGAGTGCAATGGTGCAATCTGGGCTCACTGCAACCTCCGCCTCCAGGCTCAAGCAATTCTCCTGCCTCAGCCTCCCGAGTAGCTGGGATTACATGCACCATCATGTCCGGCTAATTTTGTATTTTTAGTAGAGATGCTGTTTCTCCATGTTGGTCAGGCTGGTCTTGAACTCCCAACCTCAGGTGATCTGCCCGCCTTGGCCTCCCAAAGTGCTGGGATTACAGGTGTGAGCCACCATACCCAGTCACATGGTCACTGTTCTAAACAGCAAATCCATCAGAGAAAGGAGATACATATAATTCACAATACTAAAATTTTCCTATTTTATGTTAAATGGAAAGAATGAAAGAGATGTTCTGAGTTGTATTGTTCTATTCAATGTAAAATCTTTCCTGGAGACCAAATAAAATGCACCATGAGTAAGGGTTAGCCGCAGTCAACTTAACAAGTGTAAAACAAACAGAAAGAGGGACTTAATATAAGTCTAATGTGGAAGCTTTTCAGCCCATCTGATCAAAGTACGGAAAGACACAGTGAATAATCTGCGAATTCACCTTAGGTATATGTTTAAATTTAACATAAAACCTGCAGTTTCTTTTTTTTTTTTCCCCGCTCTGAGGCAGAGTTTCACTCTTGTTGCCCAGGCTGGAGTGCAATGGCCCAATCTCAGCTCACTGCAACCTCTGCCTCCCAGGTTCAAGCGATTCTCCTGCCTCAGCCTCATGCACCACCACACCCAGCTAATTTTACATTTTTACTAGAGACAAGGTTTAACCAAGTTGGTCAGGGTGGTCTTGAATTCCTGACCTCAGGTGATCCACCCACCTTGGCCTCCTAAAGTGCTGGGATTACAGGCACGAGCCACCACACCTGGCCAAAAACTGCAGTTTCTATTAGGAAAGGTGTAAGTTCTGTTCTTCATATTGTTTAGATTATTAAAAAAAAAATGTAGAATTATATTATTGTAATTTAAGGATAAAAAATCAAAGTCTGCTTTTCATATTGGTTTCAAAAGAAAAACCTCTAGGGCAAGTTCTCAAGCTTTAAAAGAAAAATTTTTTAAAATTAAAAAAATTACCAGAATTGTGTTTTTCTGACTTATGCAAGAAGGCATTACATAATACTGCAGCCACAGCTAGGCAGCTGCAGAAACTCTCCGCTTCTTTCCCACAAAAACCACTAGGGAATTCCCTTCTCCTTGTTCCCCTTCCCTGGCCTCTCCTCTCCAGCACTGCAATCCCTACAGCAACCTGGGAGACAGTCCAGTCACCTCAAGCCTCTGCAGTAATAGACAGGGAGCTGCTATGGTGAGAAGGGAAAGAATATGATATGTTCGTCCATATCACCATGGGAACCGTAACAGCCATTTCTCTATATTCCCTTCCTTACCTCAGGAAAAGGAAAATAAATAGTAAAGTAATGAAGAAAAATACTCTTGTCATTTCTCCCTTCTCTTCCCAATGGCTTAATCTACCACCCACCTATGATCCCACCCTAAAATATTCTACTATCATATGCAAGGAGAGGGAAAACTAGGGAAGCAAGGTTAAAAAGTAAACCATAACCTGTCTTCTACTTAACAGTTTCCAGTTTCCGTCTCTTCTTTAAACCCGCATTCTTTTTCTGTCCCTCCTAGACAAGGTCTGTACACATTCCAGTTCTCAGTGATCATCTGAGAGCCAGGGAGCCATCTAGAACTCCATTTCAGCTAATAGAATAGAATAGAATAAAATAAAATAAAATAGAACAGAATAGAATAAAATATAAAATAAAATATAAAGCAGAGGCCGGAAACTCCAAAGCCTTGGCCTGAGGAACAGCATAGGTAAAGAGACTACCAGGTGCGTAAGTGATCACACACCTTACCAAAAGGGCCTCTCAACTCTTTTCAAGAAAAGCTTAGAAATCTAGAATTTTTTTTTGTTTCCTGAATGTCTCCATCAGAGTAAAAGGAAATCTAGATTTTTATGTGTCATCTCTTCAGTTTAGTTATCTAGTTCAAAAACTTTTGTGAGACTTATAGGAAGATTCCTCAGCTCGATGAACTGAATACGGGCCAAAAAACCTAATTTGGGACCTTTAATCTAGAATCCTAGAGACTGAAGAGAGGTCACAGCTTCCCTCACCAGTGCCGTCTCCCTCCTAAACTCAGAACTCTCATCCCAAGAAAGGTGGCTGTCACAGTAAGAGATCTTCAGCTCCTGCTGGGAGACCGGAGAGAAGAAATTCCTTTTTCACTGCCTATTTGACCTGATTTGGGTTAGGCTAAAGTTGTGCTTCCCACATCCCAAAAGCTGGAGCTCCGAGTGCCACTTCTCACAGAAACATGGATACACACAATGGCTAGGTTTAATATTTCTATTCTTGATGTAGGGTAGGAGTTGTAAGGCTTTTGTTGGACTAGTTTGGGAACGTTTCTTAACAAATACAACAATGTGGCCAGGCTGGGTGGCTCACGCGAGGTTGAGGCTGGTGATCACTTGAGGCCAGGATGAAATGAGCCTGGTCAACGTGGGGAAATCCTGTCTCTGCTAAAAAAAAAAAAAAAAAGGACAAAAATTAGCTGGGTGTGGTGATGCACTCCTGTAATCCCAGCTACTCAGGAGGCTGAGGCACAAGAATCACTTGAACCCAGGAGGTGGAAGTTGTGGTGAACTGAGATTGTGCCACTGGACTCCGGCCTGGGCGACAGAGCAAGACTGTCTCAAAAAACAAAAAAGAAAAAGAAAGGAAAAAGTATAGAAAAACTGGATTCAAAATTCCAAAATAAATATATTTATAAATAAACCTTCAAAACATTATTATTTGTAAAATAAAGGTTTTCTACATTCTTATAATATCACTGTTGAATTTTAAGACTTGCTCAGTGGCCTCAGAGTACTGAACAGTAAAAACACATTTAAAGGAGAGTACAGTCACATTAAAGAATATATATTCAAAGTTAAGATTACTACATCAGTCCATCTAACTGGCACATATTTTTGCCTCATGCCACGAAAGGACCCTATACTGATAGCAGCCAAAAATAAAATGTGAATGTATTCCTATTCCCCACCATTAGCACTGGTTCTTTCTCCCCAGTTTTCCCATATGATGCCATGAGAACTAAAAGCCTATAAAGAAAGACTGGAAAAAGCAACAATGACAAAAAGGCACACTGGTGGGCCCACTTTTTTGGGCACAAAAAAGTGTTAAGATTTGCTTCTATATAGGTTAATGTGCCACACTGCTAAGAAAAATCAAACATATTCTGACTCTTTTTGAAACCGAAATTGATTAGACTCTTAGAAATTCAGACAGAATTTTTTTTTTTAAAGGCAAGCAGAAGCATCATCCTCAAACTACATCCAGGAGTTTAAACTTCTGTAAGCTTTATAATTTTTTTAAAATGTAGAAAATTCTTTACATTTAGTAAAATTTCAATAAGCATAATGATAATAAAGCAAAATTATACCAAAACCAAAAACAAAAGCAAGAGAATATAAAAAATCAGCAAGGGCCAAGATTTATCAAAACTCACTCATCAAAGGAAATGCTAAAGTCCCCAGCTAATTTCCTTCTGAAATGTATTTTGGGTGAATCTATTCCAATAAATGCAGAGAACACACAAAGAACAATAAGCAATCCACAATCTGAGGTCAACATCAAAACAGGTTAAGGTGCTGCTTTTGTTTGAAGTCTCCTATTAATAATAGTTGACCTGTAAGCTCCTCAAAACAATACACAGCACTCTTTAAAATATCAGACAAAAACATCATTTATATAAGCAAAATCCATCAGCTGGAATATAATCAAAAGTTAACAGATTTTAAAGTCTGTCTACTTCTGGAAAAACTATTCTTTAAAAATGATTTTGTTTATGTATCTTGTTTTTAATTCCCTGTTCCTTCAGAACTTGAGGACTAAATCTTTGTTTCATGGTAGTTCATCATCATCAAATGTTTCATTTGGATTATAATCTTCTCTTTGTAAGTGATGAAACAGAACAAGCAGAAAACAATGTGAAATAGTAGAACGGGTAACAAGCATATCTGAATGAAATCACTTTTCATACATGTAAGCCCAATCACTGTGAAATAATATAAAAGAATAGAGCTTCAAGTCTTCATGAATGAATTACCAACTACATAAATGGGGATGGGATAAGTGGTTGATTTTTTTTTTATGCCTTTATATCTTTTTTATAAAGGTACAAATTAGATGGTTTCTACTGAAGTTGGCATTTGTCATAATATTCTTAGAAAAAGCATGGCAGGCCAGGCATGGTGGCTCAAGCCTGTAATCCCAGCACTTTGGGAGGCTGAGGTGGGTGGATCACGAGGTCAAGAGATCGAGACCATCCTGGTCAACACGGTGAAACCCCATCGCTACTAAAAATACAAAAAATTAGCTGGGCATGGTGGCGTGTGCCTGTAATCCCAGCTACTCAGGAGGCTGAGGCAGGAGAATTGCCTGAACCCAGGAGGCAGAGGTTGCGGTGAGCCGAGATCGCGCCATTGCACTCCAGTCTGGGTAACAAGAGCGAAACTCTGTCTCAAAAAAAATAAAATAAAATAAAATAAAGAAAAAAAAAGAAAAAGCATGGCAAAGAGCAAAATGTTCATTATAATTAAATGGCATTATCTTTTAAATTATCTTTAAATAGCATATGGGGATAATTTTTTTCTCGCTTATTTTTCTGTTACTTCCAAGTTTTCAATAATAGGAGTTCATTACTTTTGAAAAAGAAAAGTCTATTTTAAAATTGTCTTTAAAGTTAGATAATAGAAACTCAATGTATTGCAAGAAAAGCCAAGTCCTAAGATCTGTATTTTTAAAGAGATTTTTAAAGTTGATGAAGTAACTCTATTACATTTATAGATTTGTTCTTGAACAATATAATATTAATTCTGATTAATTAATTTTACCTGTTCCCTTTCGTGCAAGTTCCAAACTCCACTGGGGTTTTGTGGTGGGTGTGCTGTCACAGCCTGCTGAGTGCTGGGGTATTAAAGCAGATCGGGAGCTAGCTGGCCGATACTTTGAGAGCCCTAAAATGAAAATGCCAAACAAGAAAAAAGAGGGATTTGTTTTTTTCTCAAAAGAAAAGAAAGGCTGACAGGTTTTTATAACGCAGTCTTAAAGACAGAAGCAGTTTATCCACAATAAAATTCTAACAATAGAAAGAATACTAGCTGGGTACAGTGGCTAATCTCAATGCTTTGGAAGGAGGAGGAGGAGGAGGAGGAGGAGGAGGAGGAGGAGGAGGAGGAGGAGGAAGGAGGATCACTTGAGGCCAGGAGTTCAAGAACAGCCTAGCCATCATACTGAAACCACATCTCTACTACAATTAATCAATCAATAAAAATAAAAATAAAATAAAATCAGCTAGGTATGGTGGCGTGTACCTGTGGTCCTAGCTAATTGGGAGGCTGAGGTGGGAGGATCTCCTGAGCCCAAGAGTTTGTGACTGCAGTGAGCTATGTTCATGCCACTGCAATCTAGCCTGGGCCACACAGACTCTGTGTCTTTAGAAGAAAAAAAAAAACTATTTTAAAACTACTAAAAATCTCATTTAATTTAATGCTTTGTCATGGTTCCTATAAACCTAAGTCTGAGTAGATTAAGCATTCAACAGAGACAATAAGCTTGAATGACTTGCTGAACATATAAATGAAACCCTGCATTCTGGGGCAGGAATCATTTCATATTTTTTATTATTTATGTGAAACTC
Source organism: Saguinus oedipus (assembly GCA_031835075.1). Classification (NCBI taxonomy): domain Eukaryota; kingdom Metazoa; phylum Chordata; class Mammalia; order Primates; family Cebidae; genus Saguinus; species Saguinus oedipus. The sequence continues at coordinate 63,296,166 of CM063181.1, read as the reverse complement.
TATATCGAAGCAACAGGAGTAATAAGGTCTTTAGCACAAATGTAACATGTTAAAAACAAAAGAGAAAAATATCTGATTCAAATGTAAAATCCTAAAATACAGCCACCAAGGGCAATGAAAAGGATTTTCGAATAAAAAAAACAGAAACATTACCCAGAAAAAAAAGACAGTCATACCTATGATAGAAGAAATGCATTAAAAAGTAAACCTAGCCAGGTTCGGTGGCTCACGCCTATAATTCCTGCACTTTGGGAGGCCGAGGCAGGCAAATCACTTTGGGAGGCTGAGGCAGGCAAATCACTTGAGGTCAGGAGTTCGAGACCAGCCTGGCCAACATGGTGAAACCTCGTTTCTACTAAAAATAAGCCGGATGTGGTGGCATACGCCTGTAGTCCCAGCTCCTCAGGAGGCTGAGGCAGGAGAACCGCTTAAACCTCAGAGGCAAAGGCTGCAGTTAGCTAAGATGGCACCACTGTACTCCAGCCTGGGTGACAGAGCAAGACTCCATCTTAAAAAACAAAAATAAAAACAAAAAACAGTAAACTGAGTTATTTTACAGTTACTCTAAAAGTTCTGAATTATTACACTCATGATGTGCTATGACAGATAATGATTATAAATGAAAATTATGAATTACAACTTATATATCAGTAAGAATTTTAGAAACATAATGCTGAGTGAAAAAAAGCAAGTCATGTTATATCAGTTCTTAAAAGCTTCAAAAAAAAAAAAAGTACAACTAAACATATAGGATCACATACCTATGTGGAACACTATAAAGAAAAGCAACTGAATGAAACTAAGGGGGAAAAAAAGGAAATGCAATATAGTAGTTACTTGTAGTGGAAAGGCAGTAGAACAGGACCAGGGAAGAAGCATATAGGAAACATCTGTGCATGATGTATAACGTACACGTGAATTTTGTATAATGTACAGGTTCATGGATATTTGTTTTATTACTATATGTCATAACTTTCATCAAAGGCTTTATTCCTTAAAAATTAGAAAAAGCTTATAATATAAACAGGTATAATCTCTTCAAAAAACATGGCAATATGTATTAAGAGCTATGAAAATCTAAAGACAAATATCTCACAACATAGCTAACATTAATCTTTTAACCAATAATACATTTTGGGAAATTTATCCAAGAAACATAATTTAACAAAGAAATAAAGTACAGAATTACTTACAATATATAAAAATGAAAAACAACTTAATGCCTATCAACAAGAAAATGACAAGATAAATTTTAATGTATTGACTCTATGTTGTCTTAGGTAGTATTTTCAAAAGAAAACATGATGTGTTTTGAATGACCTATGAAAATGCCTATGACAATATTATATGGAATAGGCAGGCAGAAAGATAAATGGTGCTACAGGCAGCATTAACTGGAATTAAAAAGATTAATGTAACTATGGTTGCATGATTAAAAAGAAACCAAATGCAGAATTTTATTCTGAAGTCAAGTCTACCACATTTAAAATACAAGTGCGAGTAAACATACAGGATCAAAAAAGAAATTAGAGCTACTAGAAAGAATCTGAATGATGGATTTTACAGAAGCAAATTCAGAAGTATGATATTTTAAAAGGACCAAAATAAAACAACCAAAAGAAAGTATTTTTTCTATTTCTTATTTTGCCAATTTATGTTATAACCTGATACAATTTAATATTTTAAGCTGGCTAATTTCAAACTTTATAGTTGTTCATTTGAAAATAAAGCAGCATACATTAGAATACCGGGAACAAAAAAATGCCCCCATCTCCTCAATCATTGCAGAATACTAATCTTACCTGGAGTTGATGGCCTTTCAAGCATGTTCAAATGATGGGAAATGAAGGCCTGGCTGTCATGAACGGTATCCATATCAATCTCCTCCTCATCTTGAGAATTTGAAAACTAAAACACACATACAACACATAAAACAGAGGAATAAAAGAACCATTATTTCACGTTATGTTTGGATCTTAGCTCTAAGGAAAAGCAGCAGAGAGGCCATAGGATGTACCCCCATATAATCTTAAAATAAAAAGTAGCTTCTTTCTTCAAAGATACTAAGAGAAAGAAAAGATTATGTGGTCCAGCCTCCAAAAGAAGCTGATTAGAAATTACTGGAAATGTAATAGTAACTAAAATCTACTTCTATTTTGCGGGGAAAAAGTAGTCAGTTGCAGTGGAACGTACACACATAGTTCCTCCCCCAAATAGAGAAGAATTATGTGATAAAATAAGTTAAATAATTGGTTTGAATGTCTCAGAAGGACATTTGAGTTTTATAATGCAGTCTGTTCCATGTGTTCCTGCTAAGGAAAAACCACTGCAAGTATTCAAAAGATTTACAAGAAGGTGAATATCCTACACTGTTAATACAGGTTTAACCTGTATTTCTTACTCGGATTTTGAGTTTGACTTTACTGCTATCCTCATTCTTCTCCAGTATTTGACCAGGTTCTAGTGGGAACCCCAGTGGTGTATCAGACTTCCTCTTCACTCCCTGCTGATGAGCTGATATATTACATGATGCTTCCTTGGCAAGGTGATCATCTTCCTGCGGCAATATTCAAGATCAAAATTAGATTTCTGAAGACAAGTAGCTCATATTATAGCTGAAAACTAATAGCTGTAGCAACCATGCAGATTAGGGCATGCCCAGTGGCTAGAAATTATTAGCAATGGGCTTAAAAGAAATTTAACCTTTTCTTGTCTGCTGGTCTTTTTGAGGGGAGAAGGGAGTTCACTTTTTAAGTGAACTTTTGGAGCTTTAAAAGAAAATGACCTTTGGTGCCATTTTCTCCTCTTAGTCTGCAGTGTGAATGTGGATAAATTAACATATATGAGCAAGAATTATAAATATATTCATTTTCACAGATTTATAAATATGTAGATCTTTAATGAGACTCTTTTTATTCTATTTAAGTATTCGTCTTATTTCTTCATAACCCAAACTTGAGGACATACTTTAAATTGACAGCAAATAAGTATGATGATACTTCAGAAAATTTAGGTGAGTAAACATTTTAAAATGAACTATTACTAACTATCATAGAGAGAATCTGCATTTTAAAGTGTCAAAACACCAGTAGGGAATTGCCAGGCAAGTAATCTGGTCTAAATATTGGTGAAAAATGAAGCTTGAAGTACTGGAGACATTTTGTTATCAATAAAAAAAAAAAATTCAGAAAAAATTTCCTTAAATTACCATAAAATGATTAACATGTTTCCCACAAGTCTTTCTACAAAATGTCTGGTAATTTTACAATACAAAGGTAGAAATAAAAGCTTCTCTAAAGGCAAGCAAACATATATGCAGATATATAACGTTTTTAAATGCAACACATAGTCTCCTCCCAAATCAGCAGATTATTCATTTACCTGATCATTCATCCATTCAGTTATTTATTTCATTCAACAAGCATTTGTCAGGCATTTATTATATGTTTAGAACTGTGGTAGGTATTACACAGAGTGACAGTTTTAAAAAGACAAGGCCTCTGTGTTCACATGGCTTGCCATTAACATATATGGGACAAGATGGGTTACTATGTAATAGGTTAAATATTCAGCTGGGCATGGTGGCTCATGCCTATAATCCTAGCACTTTGGGAGGTTGAGGTGTGTGGATCACCTGAGGTCAGGTGTTTGAGACCAGCCTGGCCAACATGGTGAAACCCTATCTCTACCACAAATACAAAAAATTAGCTGGGCATGGTGGTGCACACCTGTAGTCCCAGCTACTCAGGAGGCTGAGGCAGAATTCCTTGAACCCGGGAGGTGGAGGTTGCAGTGAGCTGAGGTCGTGCCATTGCACTCCAGGCCTGGTGATAGAGTGAGACTCTGTCTCAAAAAAAAAAAAGAAAAAAAAGAAAAAAAAATTGGCCAGGTGTGGTGGCAGACACCTGTAATCCCAGCTACTCAGGAGGCTGAGGCAAGAGAATCGCTTGAACCCGGGAGGTAGAAGTTGCAGTGAGCTGAGGCTGCGCCATTGCACTCCAGCCTGGGCGAGCGGAACTGTGTCTCAAGAAAAACAAACGAAAGATAAAATATTCATTTCTATCTTTTGCTACTCAGAGAAGAAATTCTATACTCAAGTACAAAAAAATCATTAGGTTATCACAGTAGGAATAAAAAAAATCAGGAGCACATCACTTGTTCTGTGCAATTATATAGCTGTCAGTAGCATTTTATAATTTGCACAGTGCTAAACAAATGTCAGCTAGCATGTTTTAAGAGGACAAAAGAAAACTGTTAGTGGCTATAAAATTCATTAGTTCACATGAAATAATTCTCTTCTCTAGATGGCTCTGTATTCATGAAACTATATTTTCTGTAATACATGTGATTCTTACAGGGTTCTGAAATCCAACTAGCTGTGGGTGACTGCTCGGATTATTTGCAGCTTCCTGGTTGCCTGCTACTGCCTCTGGAATTATGGTAGGATTCAAGACGGCTTTTTTCTCCTTTAGATTAAGAACCAATCCAAGCTCTGGCAAGGGTAAACAGGAAGGTCTACTGAGGCCAAAAAGTGTGAAGTACAAGTCCACAGCACCACACCGTAACCTCCAGTCATGTGAAGTACCTTAAAGTCAACAATACAGAAACAAGTCAATATGCACATTGATTCATACATTTTAACTGTCCCGGAACCTGTGCAACAAAGAGAACTTTATAACTGGAAAAACCTTTATGACACCTTTCGTCTTACAAAGTGAATACCAGATAGTAACAAAAATCTAACATTCCAAAAACTGTATTTTTTTAAACCTTAAATCTTTTTATTCTTTCTCCTCAGTAATTATTCCACATTCACATATTCTCTCTTCATCTTGTCTGATTCTCTTCATTAACAGCCTGTTAGGAAGACAGCCTCCATAAGCCTTTGCATACACTATCATGGAAACAAATTTTCTGATCTCTAGAACTTACTACTTTCAGGTTCGAAATATAAGAAACCATACAACTTCTATTGGACTTACTGTAGAGGAGGAAAATATTTTGCTAAGCACCTTTATATTTGTGTTACTCTAGTAAGAACTTATTTATGATTTTTAAATAATGGAAATAAGCAAATTACAAGCATGGCAATGGGCAGCAAATGTGGACTTGACCAGAAAATAACTGCCTGGGACAAAGTTCAGTTTCAACTAGTTGAGACAGTAGAAGCAAGTACTCTGCATTTTTCTGAGTCTCAGTTTTTTTCATCTCCGAAATAGGAGTTTTTGTCTCAAGTCATACCTTACCCCATTGCAATGACTTATCAGAGCACATTGATATCAGAGTTCTTTATCCCCTTCCTTTTCTCCCCAGTAGAGCACTCCCCTAGACATTGTCATCAAATGAAATTGACTGAAAAGATTCAATTTGTCAACTAGGGTTAAACAACCTCTATGATCAGAATTTTAAATGACTTGACAATATAAAACAAGTGAACAGAAGAAATACAGACATTCTTCTTGATAAGAAAAATAAACCCAGCCAGGCACAGCGGCTCATGCCTATAATCCCAGCACTGTGGGATGCCTAGGTGGGCAGATCGCTTGAGCTCTGAAGTTCAAGACCAACCTGGGCAACATGGTGAAGCCCTGTCTCTACCAAAAATACAAAAATTGGCTGGATATGGTGACATAAGACTGTAATCCCAGCTACTTGGGTGGCTGAGGGAGGAGAATTGCTTGAATCTAGGGAGCGGAGGCTGCAGTGAGCCAAGACTGCATCACTGCACTCGAACCTGGGCAACAGAGTGAGACCCTGTCTCAAAAAATAAAGAAACAAAGGGCGGGAGGGAGGGAGGAAAGAAGGCCCTATAAATACCTAATTTTTATCAAGAACTGTAGTTTTAAAAGAGTACCGTATTTAAAAAGGAGAAACAAAAAGGAAAAAAATTTAGATATCATAAATATTAAACTTTGTGGTTTTCGATAACAAATATTAGTTAGCATTAGTAAATACATTATCAACTAACAGTAATTCTCATCAGATTTACTCTAACAGGTAACTATTATATGTAAATCAGCAATGGGAAAAATTATAAATTCACTTTCATACTAGACAGTGCACTGAACTAGGCCTCTTTGCATGCTATATTGTGAAATAGCTCTCATCATTCCTACTTGAGACATTTTCAATTTTGTTGCTGTGTAACATACAACACTGGGAGAGGCAAGAGCTACAGAGAAACAAGTAATGGAAAAAACATTACATAGTAAAAGCAAGAATTTTACACTGGAAATGCATCTTCCCTTCCTGGAATATGCATATCTGGACACTTCAATAGCTTGAGGTAGCATTATTTTGTAGGCATTCATTTCTCTTCCTCAAAGCATTTTACACATATAAAAGTTCCACAAAGAGGAGGTTATCAGATTCCTGGGGCTTCTATTAGCAAAGGCTAGAGGGTCTCAACTCTTGAGCAATAAAGAGTCTGGCAACCCAGAGCAGCTGGCCCTGTATCTATCTATCCATGGGTACAGCAGGAGAAGGAGTGAATCTTAGGCATTTTATCAGTTAAAACAACAACAACAACATCAACAAAAACAGAACAGTTTACAGTACATTTACTGTTTGGGAAAAACTAAACCATGAAGATCAATACTGCCTGCAAAAACCAGCCTGAACTTTTATATGCTGTACATGATCTCAAAATGAATCATTCAACTGTGAATTCCTTACCATTTTAAAAATATAAATATTAATCTTAAAAGACAAATTGAGTATGTGTATTTTGATGAGCCACGGCTTTGATTTTGTTTTTGAAAGTCAGCTCAAGGATGATTAGGCAACACAGCAAAGGCTGTTAAGTGCACTTGAAGCCCTCAAATGTAATTTAGGTTACTTTTTATTTCTATGTGAGCTTTTTGATTTTGCTAGACCTTTAATTTGGACATAAGATATGAACATCACTGTTTTGCTCCTGAGGGAGATTCTTGATTAAGTGTTTTCTGTCCTCTAAAAATGAACTTACATATTAAAATTGAGGGCTACAGGGGAGCTAAAAAATGAATAGCAGTACTTTTGTTAAAATTACAAAAGAGAGCAAGAAATAGAGATAAAAGCCAAAATTTCATTGTATTTCAAAATCATGGAATGAAATCTTAAGACAGTTGTCCCATTAGTATATTTCAATTAAGTTGAGAGACAGAATGGGAGAAAAAACACTTCTAATTAATTGCCTTTTAGATCTGTGACCTTGGGCAAGTCAGCTGTCTTGGCTATAACAAAGATGATCAGAGTAATTCACTGAGATGATCTTTAAGATCCCCCTCACCAGGTCTAAAATTCAATGATTCCAAGTTAATCAGTTCCATTAGAAAGAGGGCCTGAAACAGCCTCTGATTTCTGCCTTCAGTTACAGTATTTTGAAGACCCTTCTTTAATCTTCCAGCTACCTCCCCTCTCATATGTGATCACATATGACAAAATGACAGTCACTAGTCTCTCCTCCCAGGAAAAGTGCTAGTCATCCTGTCTTCAGTAGCAGTTATACTCTGGGACCAACCCCGTTTATCTGAATCAGAATACCACCACCCCAAATTAACGATCTTTTTCAAATCAGAAAGTGCCCTGAGACAAACACCACCAAAGTAGTAAATCTGATCCACTTAAAAATCATCTCTTCATTTTGTAAAGTAACTGCTCTTAAAACTGATCAACTAAAAAAGCTGCTAAGAAGAAAATTCAGTTTGAAAGCCACTGTTTTCAGGACACTTCTGAATAAACCCAGCACTCCTTATTGAGGGCTGAAGCTAGAAATTTGTACACAGTTAAGCCAGAAATACAGTTTCCACTGGGTATAATTGTCCTGACTGTTCTGTCCATTTTACAATAAACAAAAACGGCAAATTCATTTCTATTTATGTGTATGTATATATGTACATATATAATTTCTTATGCAAATGAATCAATATGTTTTCATTTTCCTCCACCAGTTCCGTTCCTAAGAGGGAAGGTATCAGGGAGAGAGAGAGAGATGGTGGGGCAGAACTTTGAAATCTTCTGATGCTAATATCAAAACTGTTTATTTTCCTTTCTGAAACCTGGCAAATCCTATCAAACCGAATTAGAAGTTGTCCCTCATTCTACCCCCTTGAGTGTAGTTATAAATTTCCAAACACTAAAAATTATGATGTGAATAAACAGCATTCAATGACTTGAACAATTAATGTTCGTATCATTCTTATAATAATGTTCCATATATTAAAAGTCAATGTGGAAGCAACAGCTAAAACTTCCTTCATGATGATATAGTCTAAGATACCATCTCCTCAATGAAGTTCTGTTTCTTCAGAAATAAAAAAGTCACTCCGTTAGGCAAGACCACCAAAAGTATTTATGTCTTAAATAAAACATGAAGCATGAATAAAAATCTCCAATTCTTAGGTTTTTATTTTTTTAATGTATTTTAAAATTACTGTTGTTTTGGCCTATAATTCTGTATCTTAAATCTATAAAAGTATGTTCTGAATTCTGATACATATTCCTTTGGAAAAGGAAAATTATTTTTTTTCAGTGTGGAAAAAAGCTACCCCACACACAGCTAACCAGAGTAAGCCTGGTTCTTTCAACACCTGTTCCTCATTGCCCAAAGCATAAAACCCAAAATCCCGAGGCCCTTCACATTTAGATCCTAACCTATCTTTCCAGATAATATTATTCTCTAAACATTCCTTCAGAACATAAGGTTTTTTTTTTTTTTGTCAATGTGTGCATTCAACTTACAGAGTTATAAACTGATGTGCAGAACATGAGGTTTTTATATATAATTCTACTACCTAAAAATGTATTTATCCTGCTGGAAAACTCCTTTCCATTCATCAAGAGCTAGCTCAAATGCTACCTCTCCATGAACATTCAAGCATTCCAGACAGTGTTCATGGCTCCTTTCTTTGGGTTCCCCAAATAGTTTGTTCTCTTTAAGTTAGCAACTGTTTCTTCATATTATAATTTATCTGTACCTATGTCTCTCTTTCCATTACACTTAGTTAATACACAGAAAGCATAGCATAGTGGCAAATGGAAAGTGCTCAATAAAAGAACCAGTGAATGAATATGTGAAACCTTTAAAAATGACTGCCCTGGCAAATTAGATATTTTCAATAAAAAATAAACCTATTTATTTAAGAATCTTAAGCAACCATGGACAAAGATCATATCATGTAAAAGATCCTTGTCATTTATTTTCAAATGATTCAGAAAAAAACAGGGTATAAATATAAAGAAAAGGAAAAGGAGATAAAGTAAATGGTAAAATTTTACCTGATGAATCAAGCTGAAAGTATGTGATTATGTACTATATTATTCTTTATATTTTTAAGCTTTAACAATTTTAAAAACAAAATGCTGAAGAGAAAAATGTATATGAAAAATTACATACAGAATGGGTTAAGATATCTGATATGTGTATGAGTGAATATACATATAGACAGGTCAATGTATGTATATATTTACAAAGCAAAAAAAAACATTGGAAAGATACTAGAGTACCTCCCAGAATTTAAGTGGAGTTACTACGCACCAAGAAACACGCAGAGACTAGGCAGCTCTGAGATCTCAACAAGTTCAAATCTGACAACCTTCCCTCTGGCACAGTCACTAAAGTGATGCAGCTACCAGGAGTTCTCAGTTCCTGTAACTGTCTCTTAGCTCCAGATTCCCCTAGTATATTTCTAAAGTGAGTACTAGTATTAACTGAATAACGTATGAATTTTTAAAAGTCATGAGTATCATTGTTTCACTCTCAAATTGATTTCAATTTTTAAAATCTTGTTTCTATAAATCCAAACACAATTTCTCCTACTGAAAAGTTTCTGATTCTTCAAAAGTACCTGATGATTTTAAGATGATCCTTTTGAACTACCATGATATTCTCTCCTATATTTTAAATTGGTTCAGTAAATTTATTAACTATGCAAAGTCAATATACCTCAAATCCACTTTGTAGAAAGAGAGAAATAAATGAATATAATTTCACCTCCATTGTTCAGTTTTTGTTTTCCTGATAATGCTTAACTCAAGTGACCAGATAGCCCAGGAGCCCCAAAGTGAGGAGCAGGCAGGGTTCCACCGGATTTCGGGACATAGACGACGTAGCTCCTTTTGCCATGATGAATCCTCATTACCAGTTCTTAAAATGGTAACCATTAAGAAGATAATATAGCAATGTGAAAAATTCTCATGTAAAATGCTATTTTAAACTTTTATTTCAACTATAACTATGTAACATAAAACACAATTATTTTTCCTAAAGGCCAAATATACCCAAAACTTAATAGTGATGATGTAATAGAATTATGTAATATTTCTTTTCCTTGTAGTTTTTTCAGATAAACTCTAACATGATTATATTACTTTTACCATTAAATTTTTTTTTTTAATTAAACCAAAAAAGGATTTCTCAGAGCAGATTTTCATTTATCCCAAAAGTTCAGGTTTGGAAGGGAAATGACAATCCTCTCTAGTCCATCTTCCCTATCTATTGTACAATGTTCTACAAAAACACTTTTTTTAACCCTCCCAATTATTCATGCCACTCCATTGTTCAGGCTGTTCCCATTTATTTATAAATCTGAAAACCTGAGTAATGAATTGTTTATGACTATAGCTTCACTGATCTCACAAATTATTGGCAAAGAATTTTAAACCAAAGCAAACCCGTACTATACTGCACACTATCAAAATTAAATACTAAATCAGTCACAGCTTCAATTTGTATAATTAAAACTTCCAATGGACTTCAAATGTTTTATAAAAACTGTCTCATTAATTCTGAACACACATTTATTTTGTCTAAAACATCTTCTTTAGAAAATAATAAAAGAATTATTCATATTTCACTGTGCTTTCCTCAAATTTGTAACCTATCATGGTCAAGGAATCATGTATTCCAGTTAAGAATATATTCAATACAGTAGACTTAGTGCCACATATGAACTGTTGAATGATCCTTTACCGGTTCCTGAACTTACGTGTTAATCCCCTGGTTCTAAATAGCAGAAATAATATCTTTTAAGGCAGCCAAAGGTAGTAAATATAAAACATTATGTAAAAAGCAGCAATCATTCTTTCAGAGATTAAAGAAAATATTAAAAAAAAATTAGCAATATTTTAGCATAAACTGGTTTTAAGTGTTTTCTAAAGACCTTGAGGACAAGGGCCATCTTATTTTCAATTTTATTGCCTTTACTTGGTGGTACTGCACTATCATGAAACTGAAAAACAGAAGTTATATAATCAGTTAACATCTCAATATTAGCGAACTAAGTAATAAAATAAAATAATTAGAATTTGGTATTTGTGAGTCAGTGAAGTAGCTACTAATGAGATAAGCTGGACAAGTTATTTTCCAAAATCATAGAGAGCAAATCAAGTGACATACTCAAACCTTTCAAATATTTGAATAGGCTGGCCATGGTGGCTCATACCTGTAATCCCAACATTTTGGGAGTCCAAGGCGGCATATCACCAGAGATCAGGAGTTCGAGACCAGCCTGGCCAACATGGAGAAAACTTATCTCTACTAAAAATACAAAAATTAGGTGGACGTGGTGGTGGGTGCCTGTAATCCCAGCTACTCTGGAGGCTGAGGCAGGAGAATTGCCAGAACAGAGGTTGCAGTGAGCTGAGATTGTGCTATTGCACTACTGCTCTCCCACTGTCTATGTCTATCTGCAACAACTCTTGCTATCTTTAAGCAAAACACATTTTAGCCTAGCTTTTGATTGAATCTTTAAACCAAAACCATTATTGCAGTTTCAACCTATCACAGACATAAGGCAAATTTTCTTTAAATGTACACATTTATAAATAAACAGGAAACAATAATTCAATTAAAGAAAATAGCAAAGAATATGAATAACTTGGAAAAAGAAATACAGATAGCTCAAATATATGAGGAGCATAATGATAACTATCATTATCCTAGTAGAGCATTTTTGAGTGTTTAATATGAGCTAGACACCGTTTCACAAATGCCAACTCATTGAATTATATTTAAAGTAGGTATTATTACCTACATTTTACAAAAACAGCTTAGACAAATCACATAATAGGTCAATAACTGAGCTAAGATTCAACCCTTAGCAAAATGGTTCCAGAGCTAGCACTCCTAAGCAGTGTTTTCTTACCTCTTGACCTCACTCAAGTAATGTAAATTAAAACTGTGATGAGACCGGGCACAGTGGCTCATGCCTATAATCCTAGTACTTTGGGAGGCCAAGACAGGTGGATCACCTGAGGTCAGAATTTGGAGATCAGCCTGGCCAACATGGTGAAACCCTGTCTCTACTAAAAATATAAAAATTAGCCAGGCATGGTGGTGAACGCCTGTAATCCCAGCTACTCGGGAAGGTGAGGCAGGAGAATCGCTTGAACCTGGGAAGTGAAGGTTGCAACTAGCCGAGATTGCACCACCGCACTCCAGCCTAGGCGACAGAGACTCTCTCAATCAATCAATCAATCAATCAATAAAACTGTAATGAGATATCATGATCTCCACAGTACAGAACAATAAGTACTTTGAAAAATACAGTCTGTATGTTATTCTATATGCACTGACTCCTCTGGAAAGGGACACAAGAAATTGGTTACCTCTGGAAAAGGCCACTAGATGGCCACGGAAAGAGGTGAGAAGACTTATTTTTCACCTCTGTAACTTTCTGAAATAATAATAATACTTTGCAGGCTCATGTTTATAGCACTTTAACCATTTGATACTTTCATATAAAAAATATTTTTGTTTCCTCAACCACCCTATGGAGTAAAGTGAGTGAGTATATCCTTAATAGAGGTTACCACAGTCATCACTGTGAGGGTGTGATAGTCTACTTAAAAGAAAAAAACCTCAACTTTTAACTTTAGTTCTTAAATGCCATTGAATTGAAACCTGTTGTAAAATGAAAATATTCTAATAATAATAATAAAATTTAAATCACTGCTCTCTCACCAGAATTCATAAGTTTCCAAAGTTGATCAACCAGGGCTTCATTGCACAAGGGAGACTCCATGTTCTTAGTAAACGGTGGGTTCTTAGTCAACATGTTTAGAATCTTATGCCTGAAAGATTAAAAAAAAAATTAAACTTTTGCTGACCGTTTACTGACAGATGCTATGAGTAGGAGACACCATTAAACAGTGAAAAATTATCTGTAGTTCTTCCTTCCTATTTTATCACTTTCTGTCTTAAATCCAGCTTCGTGTTTATTTAATTTCAAAAGACATGATGTTACATCCTAAATATTTATTAATTGTTTTTTCACTAAAACACTCTGGTGATTTGGATAAAAGAGTAATTAAAAAAAAATCTGGTGGATTTTGTCTTTCTAAAATCACCTTACTGTGTGATGAGGTTTTCTAAACCCCGACTCCACATAATCCTAACCAATCTTTCCCATCCCACTTTCTGAAATGAACATTTCACTCTGCTTAGATATATGTACAAAGATTGGTCAGTAAGTATAAAAATCTTAACATGGGGCAAAAAGAATCTACATACAGATAAAAATGTCTATATTTTAGATAATAAAATGAACATGTCATTATGATAGTATATTTGTAAAGTATGGAAATGTGCAGAAGCATCTTAAATATAAAGATTTAAGTTTTCCTTAAAACACTCTGAGGTTGAGAAGAGTATCCTAATAAAGGGTAACATTTAAACTCCACTATTGGGAGTTTTTATCTCATATGAGAGGTTACCTAAACATATTATAAAGTTTTCTGAAAAATAGGGCAATGAAATGAAAACAAAATTTGGAAAAGAAAACATCCACTGCTATGAGTGGAAGACACTATTAAAAGACTAGAGAAAAAAAAGAAGTAAGAAACCTACTGCAATAGTCTAGCATTTAATGAAAGCATAAAAACCAGCTCTAGGACCAAGTCTGAGAAATTACTGAGAGTAACTGTAATGCTTGCATATAAGTGAGGAAGAAAGAAACTGAGTTGTAATTCTTGTGGAAGTTAGCAAAACTTTAAAGAAGGTGAATTGGGAAAATTTTTACATTTAATTGATGGTAGTAAGACATCAAATTGGATTTGTAATTGAGAAGGAGATGGGAAAAGTGAACTGTTAGATTGTAGGTATAAATAATTTAACCCCTTTAGGCGACAATTTAATGTCTATAAAACTAAAAGATGTAGATTCTGTTAACATCTTCTTGTGCTTTGAAATTTAAGACTGTGAAATAAGACTACAGAGGGTTATGACAATACAAGTGAAATGTAATTATAGAGTGCAATTTACAGATAGGTAATATAAACAGGGATATAAATCTTCATGGATATTTCATATCCATATTTTCATCTTTATATATAAACACAATTCCTATCCTTCAAGCCTCATACTCTATTTGTAAAAGCCAGTAAGTATTATAGGTAAATAACGTATTTTAAAATGTGAGTAAGTTTGTTCTTCAGAGCATTTTAAGTTGTTACGCTTTTAGTCTGTCTGACTGCTTTCCAAGTCACTCAAATTACTCTAAACACCAAGTAAGGCCTGCTAATAAATTGTTTTGTTTTTTTGTTTTTTTGGCCAAGTGCAGTGGCTCAGACCTGTAATCCAAGCACTTTGAGAGGCCCAAGGGTGTGGATAACTTGAGGCCAGGAGTTCTAGACCAGCCTGGCCAACATGGTAAAACTCTGGAGTCTCGCTCTGTGGCCCAGGCTGGAGCACAGTGGTGTGATCTTGCCTCACTGCAATCTCTGCCTTCTGGGTTCAAGCAATTCTCCTGCCTCAGCCTCCTGAGTAGCTGAGATTACAGGTGCCCACCACCACACTTAATTTTTGTACTTTTAGTAGAAATGGGGTTTCACCATGTTGGCCAGGCTGCTCTCAAACTCCTGACCTTAAGTGATCTACCTGCCTCAGGCTCCTAAAGTGCTGAAAAAAAAACTTTTTTTAAGATGGAGTCTTACTCTGTTGCCCAGGCGGGAGTGCCGTGTGCAGTGGCATGATCATAGATCACTGTAGCCTTGAACTTCTGGGTTCAAGTAATTCTCCCACCTCAGCCTCTCAAGCTGAGACTCCAGGCATGCAATACTGTGAACAGCTAATTTTTTTTTCTACTTTTTGTAGAGACAAGGTCTTGCTTTGTTGCCTGTGGTCGTCTCAAACTCCTGGCCTCAAGTGATCCTCCCACCTGGGTCTCCAAAGTGCTGCAATTACAGGCTTAAGAGCCAAAGTACCCAGCCCATAAAATTTTAGTGTTATATTACCTGTTTAAAAAATATCAAGTCTAATAAAAATGGACACTTCATATGTGATAGAAAGGAATAAATGGGTATATCCCAAAACACTGCTCTTAATTACTTTTAAAAGGGTGAAATTAATCATACCAAAGGTTTTATAATTTGGGATATATAAAGAATCCTTCATGTTTATTATCTACTGTTATACAGGCTTTAACTTACAATAGAAATCATATATAAAATTACAAGGAATACAGTTTATTAACAATGTATTTTGAAAACGTCTTTCCAAAGGCAGATTAAATTTGAAAATCAAATTTAAAAAGAACATGAATAAATGCAAAAGATATTCCCATATTTTCAAAAATTTTAAACAAGTATTTTATGTGTAATCTGAAATTATCCAATTCACTATAGGACTTACAAAATATAATACCATCATAGCACATAAACTAACCTCACATAGGGTACAGGGTCATTCTGAATCATATTAAGTAGCCATTGCAGTTCTTCATAACTTCTGTCCACTGAAAATAAAGTAAAATGTATTTGTTGTTAATTATAACAAATTAATGAATAAGGAGTGACAAGCAGGGAGTTTATATTTAATATTCAGGACTCTGCCTTAGCTGAATTTTCAATGAGAGTTGAAGGTTACAGGCAAGCTCTTACATTTTTATGCAATGGGCCACTTTGTAACTTTTTTAAGTATCAAGCTATACATTAGCACCAAGACATTAAGTTGCATCAAGAACATATTTTTTACTGAAGCTCAAACCAATGACAAACATAACATAAAGCAAACTGTAATTAAGACCCTAAATTAGTGATGATTAACTGGACAAAATCTGTTCGAATACAATTGTTTTTCTAAATGCCTAAATGACAGAGAGGTTTGGCTTGCAATGCTATCTCAACTATATTATATAGTATAGTCAACTGTTTTTGCCCAAGTGGTTTCTTCCATTTAAGACTAAAGAAAGTTCTTAACTTTTCAAGCGTAATATAAAGGCAGTTATAAAAACAGTGCTATGAATATAGTTGACATAAAATGATAATTAGCTATTCATTCACCTTTTCAAACAAGTTTTGCCTTCATAATTTGAAAAACTTTGTCTTTAGAATTTTACTCACAATACTTTTCACTTCTTCCATTTTCTAACTTGAGCACCAATATTTAAATTTACAATTTAACGAAACATTAAGTCTGAAGTCATAGTTTACATTTTACATTTAGACATGAACAAAAATGAAGTATGGATTCATGTTTCCCAATTAAATGATATGTATTAAAGTTTAGCATCCTTTTGGAAATCCTACTAGTATTCTATTTCATTTCAGGTAGTACTAACTTATAACATCTAACTCATATTTATGAGACATTAAACACCATTCATACATCTAGGGAAAGAAGACTGGCAACAGTGACATATTTGGTGGATTTTAAAACTTGTCAAAACAGAAACGGAGATGGGTATAGGATTACTTTTCTTTTTCATGACAAAAAATTTACTTAATAACCAAATCACTGTTTTCATAGTTATTTCTAAGACGAAAGGATATTTTAACCTTCAATAAAAAGGAAGCACAAATGACAGTCCTTTCCAAAGTTAGGTCAACATTTAAGAATATACACATTATAGGCTGGGCGCAGTGGTTCGCATCTGTAATCCCAGCGCTTTGCAGGGCCAAGACGGGCAGACCACGAGGTCAAGAGATCGAGACCATCCTGGACAACATGGTGAAACCCCATCTCCACTAAAAAATATAAAAATTAGCTGCGTGTGGTGCACCTGGGTACTGGGGAGGCTGAGGCAGGAGAATCGCTTGAACCCAGGTTGGGGAGGTTGCAGTGAGCCGAGATCACACCACTGCACTCCAGCTTAACCTCCTGGGTGACAGCGAGACTCCGTCTCAAAAAAAAAGAACATACACTTCCTTTATTTTATGACAGTAAACAAATTTTCCTACAGAAATTAACCAAAAATTATGAAGACTTGAGTATACTTTCCCCAACTTGAAAATGAACCAGTATCTACTACAGAATTTCTCTCACCCCTTCCTCTCCTTCCACAGTCAGACAAAAGTTTAGCATACTTTAAGTTCTTTACTCCTCTCATATTTTAGTGCTAGAATCTGGAATTTTAGACTTAGATTATATTTACATGTTCCCTCTACTTGCATATTATTTTTTAAAAATTATTTTTGAGATATGCATTAAACTTTATAGCAAGTTTAACAAATATTTAAGCTTAAGTATTTGTCAGGCATAGTTATTCAGCACTAGTTCTTTCCTTTCACATTTTCACCAGTCTTGAGTTTTTATTTTGACTCACATCCAGTTCAGCTGAAAATTATCTTTGGGAGTTATGTTTTTAAGAATGTTACATAAGAGATGCTGTTCTAATTCTCTAAGGCTACATGAGCAACAACTTTGGCAAGGTAGAAAAACTTGGGTCATAATTTTCCCTAAAAATTACATAGCCATTTGTTCACTGTCTTTTCATGTCTCATATTCTAAAGAATTCAGAGGCCACACTATTCTTTTACCTTGTACAATAATTTGGTTCTGACAGTCCTAGAAACACACATTTTCCTTTAGCCTTAAAAATTAAAATTTCATGAGAAATGACTGTAGGTCTGCTGCATCTATACCCTCCCAGGGTATCCTGTTATTTCTTGGATTATTACTTGTCTTCTACCTGCTCTATTCTTCGTGACTTTTTAACATTTCCATCTCTTCCATCTTTCTCCTCTAAATTAAACAAAATATATGTATTCTTCTCTTAGCAATATTTTGACTTTATGTTTTTCCAAATTCATGCCTAATGTCCCTACTGAAGTTTGTGTTTATGTCTAGTCCTCTACTTTCACAGACACAAACTTTTACACAGGTGTGAGGTATTTTCTTGAATCCTTCTTAGACATTTTCCAAAAATCTTCTATTTCCTAAAATAACATCCAATTAAAGCTACAGGATAAACACTGACTTCTTGGAAAGGCCAAAGATACCTATAATTTTATTCCTTTTCCTCATTTATTAACTCTTATGTGAATTCTACATTTATCAAAGATGATTTCTAAATCAGTGAGTCAAGAATTTGAAATGAAAATATCTATACTGTACATATAACGAAAGCCCCAACAACTAAGACAAGCTTTAAAAAGGAAATATTTCTTTCTAAAATGATATAAGCATGTATTTCTAAAGTATTACCTTTAGTATAATCAACAACTGCTTCCAAAGCTGCTATCCTAATGTCCACAAAGTGGCCATATTCAGCATAAGATTTAAAAAGAGCTGGATCACTTGGCACGTGTCCATTCTTCTGAAGTACCCGTATTGCTCTCAAACAACTAGGGAAAAAAAAATACGTATGTTAACTACTTTCACTGAAGTATTATGAATTAAATTTGTTTCCTAGGCATTAGAGATTCCTTTATGGTAATAAATTTAAAAACTGAGGTGATTTTAACCCACCTTCGATTCTGTAAGAGTCATGTGCCACATAAAAGACATCTCAGTCAATGATGAGCTGCAAATAGAATGGTGGTCATCTAGTAAACTAAAATTAATTTATCACTGAAGAAAAAATATTTTTAATATATTTAGCGTAGTCTAAGTCCACAGTATTTATTATATCTGCTATAGAGGGTGATAATAATGTCCTACACCTTCACAATCACTCACTACACACTCACTGATAAACCCACAGCAACTTCTAGGCCTGTAAGCTCCATTTATGTTATGGTAAGTGTACTATACAGGGCTACAATTTATTATCTTTTATAATCATATTTTTACCATACCTTTCACATGTTTGAATGTGTTTAAATATCCAAGTACTTACCATTGTGTTATCAATTACCTACAGTATTCAGTAGAGTAACATGCTGTACAGCTTTATAGTCTAACAGCAACAGAGCAATATGCTATACCATAAAGCCTAGGTGTAGAGGAGGCTATTGCATAAACAATAAAACTGCCTAACAACTCATTTCTCAGAACATATCCCTGTTAAGTGACATATAACTATAATATTTTGCAATGATGATAAAAATTCAAAATTAACATCTAAATTCTGTTAAAAGAAAACAAATTCTGGCTAGGTATGGTGGCTCACACCTGTAATCCCAGCATTTGGGAGGCCAAGGCGGGTGAATCACCTGAGGTCAGGAGTTCGAGACCAGCCAGACTAACATGGTGAAACCCCGTCTCTACTAAAAATACAAAAATTAGCAACGTGTGGTGACACATGCCTATAATCTGAGCTACTTGGGAGGCCGAGGCAGGAGAATCACTTGAACCTGGGAGGCGGAGGGTACAGTGAGATCACACCACTGCACTCCAGCCTGGGCAACAAGAGTGAAACTCTGTCTCAAAAAAAAAAAAAGAAAGAAAACAAATTCCAAAATTCAAAGTTTCAAGTGTTATTATACTTGTAACAAGAATAGTTTGTTTTTTAAAAAAGCATTTAGCATAAAATATAAATATTTTTTTTCAAATGTTTTAGTAACATAGTTTATTCGCTATTTAGAGAGTTAAAACTGTTCATGTTTGAATCAACTTTTAGCAAACTCTTAAACAGGCAGAACTTCTTGATAGCCATGTAAAGCTGGTAAAAGTGAAAAGTCAGGCCAGATGTGGTGGCTTATGCCTGTAATCCCAGCATTTTGGGAGGCTGAGGCAGAGAGGGTCATGAGGTCAGAAGGTCAAGAACAGCCTGGCCAACATGGTGAAAACCCCATCTCTACTAAAATACAAAAACTTAGCCAGGCATGGTGGCACATGCCTGTAATCCCAGCTACTTGGGAGGCTGAGGCTGGAGAATTGTTTGAACCTGGGCGGTGGAGGGTGCAGCAAGCCAAGATCGCGCCACTGCACTCCAGCCTGGTACAGAGACTCCATCTCAAAAAAAAAAAAGTGAAAAGTCATCTTAAGAAAAGGCTAACAATAGAGAGTGTTTATACAATATCCAATAAAAGAATATGCAGACATCAAAGCAATGCTTATGAAGAATTTATGACATGAGAAACTATTTATAATATAGACAGAATACAAAAACTACATATACAATATAATCTCAAGTAATTAAAAAATTATGTAGTTAGAGAGAGAAAAAATTTAGAAATAAGAACAAATAACTTTAAAGTAAGGAATTTAATCATTACCTGACAGTGATGGTATGTCTATAACTTGGAAGAAGTTTCTCCATATTCAAAAATCTGGTGATTTCTTCAAGAATGAGTCGCACGTCAGGATTTAAGTTATCTAAAGTTCTAACTTCATTATTCACACTGACTGCAGGTGTAACAGAGTTGGCCAGGGCATCAATCATTTCTGCACGATAATAGTTATCTGAAAACTAGACCAAAGAATAATTAAAGGATAACAAAATTAACTCTTCTGATCAAAATTGACAAAATAAAATATACATATAATTAGATAAAATATAATTTATTCCAAAACATAAGCAAGTCCTCTGGTAAACATTCAACTCCACTCTGCATACAGTCACTTTGGAAAACAGTAAAAGAGATTCATTATTATCAACGATACATTAGTTTACTGAATAAATACTTACTACTTGTCGGGTACTCTTATAGTAACCTAGCCATATACTTCTAAAAGGAGACCACAGCCCACAAATCTTGCTATAACACAGTTTCCAATTTGATGCTATACTTCAACATATTAACATATAAGCAATGATCACCAGATATTTGAAGGAAGCAACAAATTAAAAATAGAGACCAGAACAAAGAAAAAAAAACCCACAAAAATAAAAACCAACGTGGAAGAAACAGAGAATGCAAGAACAAGAAAACCAGTAGCAAACAAAAAAATTTTAAACTATTATTAATATTGTCTGAGAAATAATCAATTAAGGTATGCCTTCCAATAGCATAACATTTTAAAAAGAAAAACATGTAGGAAATAAGGATCAAAATTAAACTGGAATATAAAATAGAAAAAAAGAATCCCAAAATTTTCAGCAAAAAAAAGACAGAAAATAAGAGAGGAAGTATAAGGAAATTAGAGGGCTAGTGTAGGAGTTCAAGCCAGAGAAGCAAAGAGAAGGAAGCCATAAAAAAAAAAAAATCTTAATCTATATCCCAGTCAATTCTCATAGAAACAATTTATTGAAAGGTGACCTGGATGTGGCTAGATTAATACTCAGCAAACAGATGCTCTGGCCTGGGAAACTGAACATGGAGCAAGCAAATGAATTCTGTTGAGAATACTTCGTGCTAATACAAACTGCCAAAGAACTGGAAGAAGATCTGCCCCCTTTTGACTTCTACTGTGGAGACAGAGGCTCACATTAACACACATAACGCAGAGTCCCTAAACATTTTTATGTTCAAATACGGGGCAGGAAAAAAAATAAGGCACATACAAACAAACACCACCAAAGAAAAAAATACCCCCCAAAAGTATTCACTATAAAGTTTTGCTTTCAGACCACTGTAATTATTAAAATTTTAATTTCTATAGCTTCTGTTTACTGGAGCCACAGAGAACAATCATGTGACTTTGGGTGAATCTCTTAACTTTTATAAGCCTCAATCTTCTCACACGAAAACAGGGATAATAATAGTATTTAAGGCTGGGCATGGTGGCTCATGCCTGTGATCCCTATACTTTGGGAGGCCAAGATGGGCGGATCACTTGAGGTTGGGAGTTTCAGACCAGCCTGCCTAACATGGTGAAACCCCATCTCTACTAAAAATACAAAAATCAGCCAGGTATGGTGGTGGGCACCTGTAGTCCCAGCTACTCAGGAGGCTGAGGCATGAGAATTGCTTAAACCCAGGAGACAGAGGCTGCAGTAAGCCAAGATCGCACCACTACTGCAGACTGGGTGACAGACCAAGACTTCATCTCAAAAAATAATAATAAATAATAGTATTTATTCAGTAGTCTGGTGAGGATATTAGATCATCTATGTTTTGGCATAAGGCATGGAACGCACAAGAACTTAGTTATTATCAGTGTTACTTGTTACAGTGATTATTTGCATTTTTGCTATCCTTAGTATTCGGAGTCACCAAGTCATATAAAACTACTTAATTTATAGCATCTAACTATAAAAACTGATTAGCCTTCTTCTCAAAATGAAAACATAATGAGTCTTATGTTGTCCCACAACAATAATGAAGTATAAAATGTAATGATCTACCAGTGTATGCCACACGAAATCATAAATGGTAGCAAGCGTAATGGCATGCTGTAAAGTAACATGGTAATACTAAAAACATCACCACACAAATGGGTAGCAGGGCCTTACAGCACAGTTCCCAGATTACATTTCCTGTGTAATTTTAGACTCTCAATTTCTGTGTCTTACTTTTATTTGTTAAACAAGGGATGACAAACACCTTCAACCACAGGAATAGGCACATTTCAAAGAATTTAAGTAAAATCACTATACAAAGTAGAAAGTAGTAAAGAGGAATTAAATTATATAAACACTCCACAAGGGAACTGACATAATGTATAAAACATCTTCCTCTTCTACTTGAATATAATGTGATTTGCCACCATCCTAAATTGTAATTTCTTCAAGTAAAAGAAATTCATGTGAAGGGGAAAAAAAAGGAACATTAAAATTAAGACCAACATAAACCAGCAGACTGGGAAGGAAAGAATTTTACCAAAATGTTTTTAATTAATACGTCATTTAAACAATATGTCTTTTAAATCCAGAAAGCAGTAGGTCAGGTATAACAGTTCTCAAAGGAAATAAAATATCTGATTACTGAGAGGAAATTTAAATCTAATTTATCTCCACTGTAGTGTTTTTGCTATTATACAATGTGGTAAGTTCTGTGGGCTTTCTGACTAAAGGAGATAAATTAAATACTTCCTAAATAGTAGCCAGATAATGATTGAGAGAGTGACTGTGACACATAGGCACAATTAAATGAATATAGGCATCTAGTACTTGTTAAGTGTTCTGGAGACGCAGAGATAAGATGACTCTTCAAGACAAGAACTATTTTATTTGCAAGCAAAACAGAAAGGGGTACAAAGCTGGAGGGTGGACTGGGACCAAAATGTGTTTGAATGCTCTGTTTAATTTTACTTATAAGCACTGAAGAGTCTTTGAAGGTTTTTAAAGAGGGAATTTTCTTAAGGAGGAAGGAAACTCAGGTGAGCTCCATCACAAAGATTACTCTGGTTTAACTATAAAAATATTTTAAGAGGAAAGGTACTGGGATATTAAGCTAGGAATGATGATAATGTTGCAACTACTAATGATAGGCAACATAACCATAGGCAATTCTCTAAGTGCTTTATATATATTACCTAATGTAATCTCCACAAAAACCCTTTGAGATAGAGGTACTATTACTAACACCTTTTCTCTTAGTAGATTAAGAAACTAAGAGAGTGAGACTAAGTAATTTGCTCAAGGTGACACAGCTTTTTCAGGAGTCCAGGAAGGAATAAAGGCCTGAACTAGGACACTGAGACAGAAAAGATGATGCGGGTATCATCACAGCTACTGAAAGGAAGAATCAAGTCTCATGCTTGGTGATATACACTACAATTATGATAGTAAATTCAATTTAACTTCACAAATAAATTCTTTTTTTTATGACTTTAAGCTAACCTACTTATTGATTTTAGGAATCTGTTGTAATGAACTATTTCTATGTTTCTTGATATTATCCCCACACTTCAGTGGTTCTCAACACCATTCTGCCCCTCGGACTTTCTGGCAATGTCTAGAGAGATTTCTGGATATCATAACTGAGGTAAGGGGTGCTAGGAGCATTTAATGGGGAGAGGCCAGGGATACTGCTGAACATGCTGCTGTGCATAGGACAGCCCCACAATAAAGAATTACCCAACCCCAAATGCTGGAAGTGCCATGGTTGAGAAAATCTGTTATACATGAAAGGGTATGAATATTTTACATCATAAAGCTATGGCATGAAGAAGGCTGGATAGTCTATGGAAGTTTTGCTTACCAGTGAAGACTTTGGTGGCTCACACCTGCAATCCCAGCACTTTGGGAGGCTGAGCTGGGCAGAACACTTGAGTTCAGGAGTCTGAGACTAGCCTGGCCAACATAGTGAAACCCTGTCTCCACTAAACATACAAAAATTAGCTAAGTGTGGTGGTGAGTACCTGTAACCCCACCTACTTGGGAGGCTGGGGCAGGAGAATCGCTTGAACCCAGGGGGCAAAGGCTGCAGTGGGCCGGCTGAGATCACACCACTGCACTCCAGCCTGGGCAACAGAGCAAGACTCTGTCTCAAAAAAACAACAAAAAGTTATTGATGGAAGATATATGATATATGCATGTATACAGTAACCTCTTCTGGAAAAGTTTACAAATAGGGTAGAGAAGGGCTCTCAGAATCATTAAAAAAAAGTGTCAGACGTGCTTTCTGATTTATACACATACATATATGTGCACACACCTGCACATATATATATCTTCTGATTCAGTAAGCCTCCACAAATTTAATGCGTATGAAACAGAACTCAGAGCCACTGCCAACAGGGGGACAAGTGGGACTAGCTTCCAATCTCATCGATTCTTGTAATACAACTTTGTGGAGGAAAGTATCTAAAATGAAATCAAAATAGTGGTATAAAATAGTAACACTGAGGTTGTGGTTCAAGCTGGCTGATTAGAAGCAGCTAGTGGATGCCTCTCTCACAGAGAGTAATCAAAGTAGCAAGTAAAAATGAACAATCATATCATCTAAGAGGGCAGGCTGGAATTCATCAGAGAAGCAATGGAGTCATGGAAAGCAGAGGAGAGCAAAGCCGGGCAGCCGGCTGAACCAGGTCAAGTGTGGAGCTGGAAGAAGCTTCCTAATGTGGGGCAGGGGTGAGTGAGAGATCCCAGGGGCTCCACATTTCCACTGTGATCTTTTACAATCCTCGCTGCAGGGAGCCGGGCCCTCTTGGCCGCTCAGGCCTCCAGTCTAATACACAGAGCTGCCTGGAGACTGTGTAGAGACACTGCTGGAGTCTACGTGGAATCCCACAGGCTTTGATCCTTGAGCAGTCAGGTGCCAGCTGCTACTGCCCCACCAGGAAGGAGCAGGCAGGCCCAGCATTTTCACACAACCCAAAGACAGATATGGCAGCCATAATACAGAGGAGGAGGCAGACTGCAGAAGAAGAACAATGGTCTGCCTCAGCTACTGTTTGCTAAATAGGTCCCCCTTCTCCAGTTCTGGGTCCACAGCGCAGCTGCCCTGCCCCTGCATGTATATTTTGGCTGTGGCTCTGTGTTGTGAGAGCCCAGCCACAAGAAGCCAGGGGCCTGCCCTTTGGCTAGTGCAGGAGCAGCTGTTGTCACTATCACAGGTCACCACAGATGCCACCCTGCCACCTTGAGGCCAGGGAGAGAGGGGGAGGCTGAGCACGTTTGCATGTCCCGACAGTGAAATACACCACCACTCCTCTAAGAGGGAAGAGCAAGCAAGCGGGCCACACATCCCACAGCTGCCAGCCTTCATAAGCTCCAGCTGAGGGCGTCTGCCTTCCTCAGCGAAAGAACAGCAGCACGGCTGCCCTGCTCCCACCCAATTGTTTCAGCTGCCAGCTGGAGCCCTTCTAAGAGCCCACGCTGACCGGCCCATGATCAACCCTGGAGTTCCCACCACCTGCTTGTTCGGCCACCAACTCAGCTGTTGCTGCCTGAGGATTCCCATACACCATCGAGCAGGCCACTGACAAGACTCCTGGCTTGGAGGCTTGCCTCGTCCAGTCCACTGCCTCCAGCTTTGTACCCCTTTACCATGAAGGTGCATTAGTAACTTTTCTCTTCCTTTAACACATTGCATTTTCATGCATCTTGTACTTTCATTAATGTTGTGTTCTTAACCCCAGGGCACCTTTCTCCTTCCTCTACCTATTGAAAAACTCCGTATTTTTCCTCTTGGTATTGATTTCTAGTTTTATTCCACTGTGATCTGAGAAGATACTTGTTACGATTTTGATTTTTTTTAATGTACTGAGATTTGCTTTCTGGCCAAGCATATGGTCAATTTGGGGGACTGTTCCATGTGCAGATGAGAAATATATATTCTGCAGTTGTTGGGTAGAATGATCTGTAAATGTCTATCAGGTCCATTGGGTCTGAGCTCACGTTGACCCAGCCAGCTGACATTACCACAGCTGACACCCACCAGCATGTGCCAAAAGATGGGACCCCTCCCGCTCTCTGCTTGAAGCAGCAGCATGACCACAATGGAGAACAGGCAAGCCACAAAGCTGTGTGTATTGGGCTGAGTGAGGAGTTCCAGCGTGAAACCACTCCAGTGGAGAACCGGGAGAGAAGTGTCTTCTGCGGCTCTCAGTTACCCTGTGGCCTGGAGACAGACGACAGTGTGCATCTGCACGGAGGGTCAGGAGCCCCAGTACAGGAGTGTGACAGGGAAAGAGATCACGCTCTGCCTAAAACTTTGAGCTAGTGCAGCCCCGTGAACAGAGACTTCGGTGCATTTCACTAGGAGCTCTACCAGCCATCCCGACGTCAGGGCTGAAACAAATAGAGTACCACACAGTAAACCAAGATCAGGCCCTTACCTGTAAGCACCACCTACTGGCCTGTAGGCTGAACTGCACAACCTAATACAAACCCTGACAACAGAAGTACACAGGGCTATAAAACCACAGCCAAAAAAAGACCCTTTCCAATATACTTCATAGTCACATCCTCAAGGTGGGAGGGGAGGGGGGATCCCATCCAAACAAAAGTAAATAAGATGAGAAGGAATGAGCATAACTCCAGCACCACGAAGAAACAATGTTGTGACACTGGCTCTTGTATCACTGGATCCTAACATAAAGAATTCAAAATATGGATTGTAAGGAAGCCCAATGAGACACAAGAGAAAGCTGAAAACCAATACAAATAAACCAAAAAAAAAAAAAAAAAATTCAGGAGATGAAAGACCAGACAGTCGTATTTTTTAAAAAGCAACAAACAGAACTTTCCGAAATGAAAAATTCACTTAAAGAATTTCAAAACACAAAGTTTTAACAACATACTCGACCAAGCAGAAGAAATAATTTCAGAGCTTGAAGACTGGTCTTTTGAATTAACCCAGTGAGAAAAAAATTTTTTTTAAATGAACAAAGTCTTCAAGAAATATGGGATACATAAAGCAACCAAACCTATAACTTATAGGCAGTCCTGAGGCAGAAAAAGAAAAGCAAGAAGTTTGGAAAGCATATTTAAAGAAATAATTCAGGAAAATTTCCCCCATCTCGCTACAGAGACAGACACCCAGATACAAAAAAATCCAGATAACTGGGAGATAACTGTACAAGACAAACCTCACAAAAGCATATAGTGGCCAGACTACCCAAGGTCAACATAGGAGAACAAATCTTAAAGGCAGCTAGGAAGTGTCAAACCACCTATAAAGAAAATCCCATCAGACTTCTCAGCAGAAACCATACAAGCTGAAAGGGACTGGGGGGGGTCTATTTTTCACCTTTTAAAATAAAAAAAAAAAATGTCAGCCAAGAATTCCATATCCTGCCAAACCAAGCTTCATAAATGATGAATAAATGATATAAAGTCTTTCCCAGACAAGCTCCTTTCTCAGCCAAAGAACACTGGCACGGCTGCCCTGCTCCCACCCAACTGTTTCAGCTGCCAGTTGGAGCCCTTCTGAGAGCCCCCGCTGACAGGCCGGTGATCAACCCTGGGGTTCCCACCACCTGCGTGTTCTGCCACAACTCAGCTGTTACTGCCTGAGGATTCCCATACACAATCAAGCAGGGCATTTACAGACTCTTGGCTTGGAGGTTTGCCTCGTCCAGTCCACTGCCTCCAGCTTTGTACCCCTTTACCATGAAGGTGCATTAGTAACTTTTCTCTTCCTTTAACACACTGCATTCTCATGCATCTTGTACTTTCGTAAATGTTGTGTTCTTATTCCCAGGGCACTTTTCTCCTTCCTCTACCTATTGAAAAACTCCTTATTTTTGACAAGCAAATCAAAGGGAATCCATCACCACTAGACCAGACCTATAATAAATGCTCAAAGGAGTTCAAAACACAGAAATGAAAGGATGATAAAAGTACATGCAAGCAGAGAGCTCACAGATCCTATAATTACACAATTAAGTCTCCAGGGCAACTACCTACAACACTATGACAGGAAGAAAGCCTCACATTTCAATATTAACCTTGAACAGAAATGTCTTAAATGCTCCACTTAAAAGATATAGAGTGCTGGGCATGGTGGCTGATGCCTGTAATCCTAACACTTTGGGAGCCCGAGGCAGGTAAACTGCCTGAGCTCAGGAGTTTGAGACCAGTCTGGGCAACATAGTGAAACCCTGTCTCTACTAAAATACAAAAAATTAGCCAGTCATGGCCGCATGCACCTGTAGTCCTAACTACTCAAGAGGCTGAGGCGGAAGAATTGCTTGAACCTGGGAGGCAGAGGTTGCAATGAGCCGAGATTGTGCCACTGCACTCCAGCCTGGGTGACAGAGTGAGACTCTATCTCTAAAAAAACAAAAGATATAGAGTGAAATCTTGGATAAAAAACAAGACACTACTATCTATTGCCTAGAAGAGACACCCTTAATGACAAAAGATACCTACAGACTCAAAGTAAAGGGATGAAAAAGATATACTATGCAAACGAAAAATAAAAGCAAGCATAAGTAGCCATTTTTTTCCTTTTTTTGAGACAGGTTCTCGCTCTGTCACCCAGGATGGAGTGCCATGGTGCAACCTCGGCTCACTGCAACCTCCCCTTCCTGGGTTCAAGCAATTCTTCCACCTCATCCTTCCGAGTAGCTGGAATTACAGGCATGCACCACAAGCCTGGCTAATTTTTTTATTTTTAGTAGAAGGACGTTTCACCATGTTTGCCAGGCTGATCTCGTACTCCTGACTTCAAGTAAGCTGGCCTCTTTGATCTCCTTTCACCTCATCAACTTACAACTCTTTCTAGATTCAGCCTTTCTCAGGAAGCCTTTTCTGGCTTCCCCATCCTTAATTTGGGTTAATCCTTCCAAGCACTTCTTAAGTAGATTAATTAACCTAATGTCATAATACTTATCTCATTAAAAATATTGTTCTTGGCCAGGCGTGGTGGCTCATGCCTGTAATCCAAGTACTCTGGAGGCCAAGGCAGGCGGATCACCTGAGGTCGGGAGTTCAAGACTAGCCTGACCAACATGGTGAAACCTCATCTTTAAAAAAAAAAAAAAAAAATTGTTTTTTTTTTGTATGTTTCTTTCACTATAGATTAAGTAACTGGAAAGATCATAAGTTATTTATCTCAGTATCATCAAAACCTAGTATTGGCTGGGTGCAGTGGGTCACACCTGTAATCCCAACCCTTTGGGAGTCTGAAGCGGGCAGATCACGAGGTCAGGAGTTCGAGACCAGCTTGGCCAATATGGTGAAACCTCATCTCTACTAAAAATACAAAAATTAGTCGGGTGTGGTGGCGCGGGCCTGTAGTCCCAGCTACTTGGGAGGCTGAGGCAGGAGAATCGCTTGAACCTGGGAGGTGGAGGTTGCAGTGAGCCAAGATCGCACCAGTGCACTCCAGCCTGGGTGACAGAGCAAGATTCCATCTCAAAAAAATAAAAAAAGAAAAAGAAAAAAAACAAAGGTTGCTTGCTGAACAAACTTTAATGTGGTCCTGAAATTAAGAACTTTTAAGGGAAACAATGAGAAATATATTATACCATCCATCAGATAAAATATCCCTGGAAACTACTTAGCCATTTATGTATTGAATGAAATATAACACTAGATAACTTATTTTAATTTAGTGTCACTAGTTTTAGTTACCAGTTGTTTTATAATTCTAATTTAGTGTTAAATTACATGAAAATCAGAGCCATTTGAGCAAAAGAATAATGAAAGAATAGAAAGCACATGCTTCCTAAAATTGGTATGCATAAATGAGCTTACTACTCATTAAAAAAGGTCAGACTGAACCGGCGTGGTGGCTCACACCTATAATCCCAGCACTCTGGGAGGCCAAGGCAGACAGATCACTGAGTTCAAGAACGCAGATCAGGAGTTCAAGACCAGCCTGGCTAACATGGTGAAAGCCCGTTTCTACTAAAAGTACAAAATTAGCCCGGCATGGTGGTGCATGCCTATAATCCCAGCTACTCGGGAGGCTGAGGCTGGAGAGTCGCTTGAACCTGAGAGGTGAAGGTTGAGGTAAGCCAAGAAAAAAAAAAAAAAAAAAATGGTTGAACTATCATGACAAAGGCAACTAAAAGATAACCTTGGACTCCCATGTCTCTAATATGCCTTATTCTGGGAGAGACCAATGACCATAGAGCCTATCAGAGATGACGTCAAGGGTATTAAAAGATGGCAAGAAAACAAATAAATTAACATATTTTTAAAGTCGTCTTTAAGCTCAAATTATTTGAATGTTACTTAAACTAAAGAGGCAGTACTGTTTTGATTATCATTAAAAATAGTCGTCTTTTAATGAACATGCCTGTGTCTTTGTATGTGCTGTTCCTTCTGTCCAGAACGATATTCCTAGACTGGTCTTATTCATATTCTGGGAAAATCCTATTCATCTTTGTGACTCAGTTTGAGGGTCACTACTTCTATATAAAACTTCCCTCAATCTCCTGCTATGTCCTTCAAAGTAGACACTATAGCTGACCCTCTCTCTGTATATGTGGGTTCCATATCTATGGATTCTGCATCTGCGAATTCCACCAACTTCAGATCAAAAATATTTGGGGAAAGAAAAAAGAAGGTTGTGTCTGTACTAAACAGGTATGGACTTTCTTGTCATTATTCAATAAACAATACAGTATTAACAATGGTATATATGGCATTTACATTGTATTAGGTATTATAAGTAATCTAGAAATGATTAAAAGTATAGGAGAGAATGTGAATAGGTTATATGCAAATATTATACCATTTATATAAAGCATTTCAACATTTGTAGATTCTGGTATCCAAGAAGGGGTTCTTGAACCAATCCCCCGCCATTAATATTGAGAGATGACTATACTTTGCATTCCCCTGGGCAATCATAAATACTTCCACTCTAGCAATTATCACATATGACTGTTAACTATTGACTTGTCTGATTTCCCTATTAGGTTGTGTCCTTGATGGTGCAAAATTAGACTAATATAGAGCAGCTATTTAATGAAAAAATAAAGTTCATCAAGACACTAACCATCTTTTTATTCCAGTTAACATGGGACACTGTCTAGCATAGCATATATTCTTAAAAACATTTGCTGACTGTTGGACTAATAACAAGTAGGATGAAATAATTTTTGAAGCATGACATCCAATTGCTATTTGCTAAATAAATGAATAAAAACACAATGGTAAAGAAAAAAAGGTAAAATGAATAAACAAACAAGTTAATCCCAATAGAGAATTCTTTTCTAGGTATCACTAGGTGAACAAAAAATAATATAAATAAAATTGTGCTGTCAGATTTTACCAAGTTTTAGCTGACATCCCCAAATCTGATGCACTACACTCTCCACACTACAAGAGGTTTGAAGAACATTTAAAAACTAATCCTTGTTTTTATCCACTGGTTATTCTAGTAAATCATGTTTATATGCCTCTATCTCTAGAAATTTCAAGTACCATAAACTCAACGATTTTTAATAGACTAAATACTTACTTAGAAACAAAATATCCCTGGGTAGTTATATAATATTCATGAAGAAAATTACCTTGCCTTTCCAAGAAAACGGTTGTAGAAGATAAAAAAATAAAAGTACCTCACCTTATTTTTCCTGTTGTCATTGTACTTGATTAAGTCTAAAATAAACGTTAAGACTTCTTTAGGACAAAGATTATGAACATCTCTTAATAAAGCCATCGCAACTGGCATAGTCTACAAAAGAAAAAAAAGAACTTTTAAAAGCACATATCCTTTTTGTTACTATAATTAATTGAACTATATATAGAAAAGGGTTACTTTTGGTCTGAAATAGGTATCTGAATGGAGCCTAACACCCCCATACCCCAACCCCTCCCACTGACAACGTATCTCAAAGCATTCTAACATAGGAGAAGACCTGGACAGGAAATTAAGGAAGAGCTGCATGACCGCACACCACTCTGCAGGCTATGTGCCTTGGCCCTCGTTTGCTGGAGGAAATATATGTAAAGTAAATTATGTAATTTCACTTCTATGTGATACCGTGAAAACGGCACAGATTTTAGAATTACTTCTGTGTGATACAGTACAAAAGATATAGATTTTAGCATTAGATGGACCATTATTCAACTCCTAAGCTCTACTATCTTCTGTGCTAGGTGTCTTTAGCTAGTTGCGTACTGAGTAGGAGTGTCATTTCCTCAAACCCATTTTCAGGATTAAACCACGTAAGTAGGTGGAGTCAATCTTCAGTCTTAGAACAAATTGAGTCTCCCAACACCTAATCCTCATGGAACACCCAATCCTCAACTTAAGGGAAAAAAATGTGAATTATCTAAAATCCAGCCTAACTTTTCCCTTTCCAAATTTTCATAGGCAACATTTTTAAGACAGTAGAAACATGACTTACACACACTGGTTAACTCTATTAGTAAAACAAAGTGAATGCAATTCTAGGCAGAACTACAGATGAAAAGACATCTTAGTCCTGAGCACACGGGAAGATACGGATTAACCCCTCTTTTTACTCAATATAACCATACCCTCTAAAATGGACAGAAGGAAAGATGGCTCTTTTTCTTGCTTGAAGAGGCAGAGATAACAGGAGCAACACCAGTCAGTGTTAGTGCTGTAGGAACAACTGAGGGAAAGGCTCTTTTCCATAGAAATACCTGTCCTATGCCTTTTCTGCCCTTTGAGACTCAAGTTTCATTTAGGCACCAATCTCTCTCTCCTGTCCACTAGAAGTATTATCAGAAAGGTGAACTGGTATGAAAGGACTGACTTTACGATTTTTTTTGACAGTAACAAGAAAAAATACATCTGATAACACAAACTAACACACATACACACTTTAGATGCAATGTATACAAATTTAAAAGTAAACCCCAAACATCATATACTGAATACCACCCATTCTGTTTTCTTTTATTTAAAAACAAAAACAAAAACTACATTGATTTTGGCCAGGCGCGGTGGCTCACGCCTGTAATCCCAGCACTTTGAGAGGCCAAGGAGGGTGGATCACCTGAGGTCGTGAGTTCAAGACCAGCCTGACCAACATGAGAAATCCTGTCTCTACTAAAAATACAAAATTAGCTGGGCATGGTGGCACACGTCTGTAGTCCCAGCTACTCAGGAGGCT
Source organism: Saguinus oedipus (assembly GCA_031835075.1). Taxonomy (NCBI): domain Eukaryota; kingdom Metazoa; phylum Chordata; class Mammalia; order Primates; family Cebidae; genus Saguinus; species Saguinus oedipus. The sequence continues at coordinate 63,262,706 of CM063181.1, read as the reverse complement.
GAGGCAAGAAAATCACTTGAACCTGGGAGGCGGAGGTTGCAGTGAGCTGAGATTGTGCCACTACACTCCAGACTGGGAAACAAGAGCAAAACTTTGTCTCAAAAAAAAAAAAAAAATACACTGATCTAATGATCTCTTCCACTAAATGGTTCATAACTCCAATTTGAAACATTGACCTAAGATACATGAAAGCACAGTGGCATCATGAGACAGATACATCAGGCAGACACAGAAACTGACTTGCTTCTGTATCATAAATTCGTGAAATGGTAATACAGAGCAGTTCTTAGAAACAAAATTACAGGATGCCACAGACTTCTTTGATCAAACCATTACTACCTTTCCCAAAACCTGGATCATCCAGATTCTGCCCTGCTGATTAGATTTACTACAAATACATCCTGACTTCTTCTCTCAAAAGGCTCCCCAATACTGCTATGCAATCCTTCTTCTTTGCCCTCTATCATAAATAAATTTCAACTTGCCTAACATTCCACTCGACATCTATCTTTCACTTGTTTTCAATCTACATTCCACCTGCCTCAAAAAAAGGATTGTTCTTATCTTTTCTGAAATGTTCTTCCTTACTCTGCCCCACCCCCTTACACTTCCAGAACTTGCTTAACCTTCACTATTTACTTTCTCCCCTTGACTATTCCAGCTTTCCCTCTCCACTGAGTCTTTTCCCTGTGACATACGTGCCTCAAGTTTCTTCTCCATCTGTACAAAACAAACCCAAAAAGTCCTTTTCTCAACCTTGCTTCATCCTTAATATAGTATCCTTTCTTGTATCTGAGTAAAATCATGAAAGAATAGGCTTCATTAGTTCTAAGGAAAAAATGGTAAATTATCTGAAATCCAGCCTAACTTTTCCCTTTCCAAATTTTTATAGGCAACATTTTATAAGGAAGTAGAAACATGACTTACACACACTGGTTAACTCTATCAGTAAAACAAAGCAAATTAAATTCTAGGCAGAACTAGAGATGAATAGACGTCTTAGTCCCTAGCACATGGGGAAATATGGACTAACCCCTCTTCTTACTCAAAATAACTATACCCCCTAGAATGGTCAGAAAAGGGGATGGCTCCTCTCTACTTCTAGTAAAACTGCTACTAGAGAGTTCTCTCTATTTCAACTTCACTCCTCCTTTCTAGTTTAATCTAGATAATCTGATCCCCACCTTATTATAAAATTACTCAAAAGACTATGAATGATATTCAAATTGGCCAAATGGTGACCATTCTGTCATTCCCATATCCTTTCCTAAAACAATGACTCTAACCATACCACAGCACACCACCACTTTCTAAAAATTCCAATTGTAGAAAACGTATCATAAGTGTAGTATAAAACAATTTATATACTTGATCTTAATTCTAAAAAAGATAACTTACAACTGAGTAAACTGAGGTGTATAAGGTTAAGAAACTTGTGCGTGTGAAAACTGCTAGTGAGTAGTGGACTGGGACTAAAACTAGAGCTCTATACTGTGTTGTCTATGTCTCAGATGTGCTATCCACATTCCGGGACTGATGACAGAAGCACTTACTCACTTCTCCATCCCCCATGTAACCAACCAAAAAGGCAAATTAAACTTTAATATTAATGTGGCCAGTGAGTTACTTGCACACAGATCATAAAATCTATAATCACTTAATCAAACTTTGGAAAAAAGTTTAAAATCAAAAAAAAGAACAGAGGCAAAGAAAGTAAACACACCTATTATTTGAACAGTCTCCAACTTAAACTGAGATATATAAAAACCATGAGAAAATCAGAAAGTAAACGGTACCTTCTGCAGAAAATAACTTTGAAAGCTCATAAAGTTGTTTGTTTTCACAATGTTTGGACAACTTTTACAACAAAACATCCTAGTAAAGAGTGACTTCATGGCTGGTGGTCCTGTCCATGTGCTCACCATTGAATTTGCAATCTGCAAATAATTAGAAAACAAAATAGTTTCTATTACCTATGCCAACATACTTTAAAACAAAGCAGCTTCTTAAAAGTTATCAATACCACAACTGGATTGGTTTTTCAACAACTTTAATTCTCAGAAATTTAAAACAATGTAGCGTTTTATCACCATTTCCAAGAAACTATACAAACTCACCCTGCAAAAAAAATTCTTTTTTTCGCCGGGCCTCATGGCTCATGCCTGTAATCCCAGCACTTTGGGAAACCACGGAGGGTGGATCACCTGAAGTTTGGAGTTCAAGAGCAGCCTGGCCAACATGGTAAAACCCCGTCTCTACAAAAATACAAAAAAATTTAGCTGGGCATGATGGTGGGTGCCTGTAACACCAGCTACTTGGGAGGCTGAGGTGGGGGAATTGCTTGAACCCAGGATGGGGAGGTGTCAGTAAGCTGAGATGGCACTACTGCACTCCAGCCTGGGTGAGAGAGAGACTACGTCTCAAAAAAAAATTCATTTTTCTTTTAATTTTTTGGAGATGGAGTAGCGTTCTATTGCCCAGGCTAAAGTGCAGTGGTGTGATCACGGCTCACTACAACCTCTGCCTCCTGAGCTCTAGCGATTCTCCCACCTCAACCTCCTGAGTAGCTGGGTCTACAGGTGGGCACCACACCTGAGTAATTTTTGTATTTTTAGTAGAGGCCAACATTTCACCACGTTGGCCAGGCTGGTCTTGAACTCCTGCCTCGGCGGGCGGATGTTGAGATTACAGGCGTGAGACACTGCACCCAGCCAAAAAAATTCTTACATATAATTATTTTCTACAAGTCAATTTTTAAATGACAGTATTAAGTTTTAGGAAAATATGTATGCAAAAGACTTATATTTTGAATAGTTTGTCTTTATTCATTTAGGCAGATATAATTCTAATATTTTATTTATTTATTTATTTATTTATTTAGAGACACGGTTTCACCATGTTGGCAAGGATGGTCTTGATCTCTTGACCTCATGATCCACCCACCTTGGCTTCCCCAAGTGCTGGGATTACAGGTGTGAGCCACCGCACCTGGCCCAATTCCAATATTTTAAACTTATCAGACAGAAACATCACCATTAATTTTAAACAATATTTTTCAATCTACATGCTTTACCAAAGTGTATCTTGCTTTACCCTATATCTTGCTATTGATATTTTTAGTGTATATAAAAATCATGCCTGAAAAAAATGAAATTATGATTAAACATGTTCTATAATTTTATGGACCTGCTAAGATTTTAATATACAGGAATCACAAAGATCTTTATAGAAACAATGAAATTATATCCTCTGCAGATGATTATCAAGGAAAATCACTGCTTTCTCTCATATATCTGAGAACATAAGAATTCAACTACTCACTTATTGCATCAAAAGTAAATCAAAATCATTATTAAGTTGTTAAAATATAGGACAAATGGATTTAACAGTGAGAAAGGCAAGAGTCACTAAATGGAAAATGAACCTATTATCAAGTTTTTAAAAAATACCTGGAAAACATTATTTCTGCCCAAATTTTGTCTGCATTTTTCTGGTTTTCATTTGTTCTACCTTCAGATAACTTGCATCTAAAGAAATATATTTGGTGTTCTTAATTAACTTTCCTAGAATAATACAGAGTCTACCATTTTAAGTTACTCATCACTAATACGGATTCCTAAATTCAAACCAACGCGAAATGATTACTACAGTGGAATAATTAAGATTAACCAATCAGCCGAGCACAGTGGAGCATGGTGGTACATGCCTGTAATCCCAGCTGTTTTGGGGGCTGAAGTAGGAGTATCGCTCAAGCTCAAGAGTTTGAGGCCAGCCTGGGCAACACAGTAAGATCCCATCTTTATTTTTTAAAAAAATGCGTGCGCGCGCATGCGCGCGCACACACACCCCCACACACATACACGGAGAGATTTCATGTACTACAATATAAAATATCACTCAAACCAAGGAGTTGCTCACCAAATATATTATTTGCTTTAAAAATGTGGTTGATAATTCAACAAAACAGTGAAAATCTAACTTAATTTTGATAATTATAAAATTATTCTGCATATCTATTATCAGGTCAAAACAGGTTTCTTTCAAAATAGTCCTATTAATTTAAATGCATTTGGCAAAAGCTGTCAAAGAATCGGCTACCAAATAAATTTAAAGACTACATGAATTTTAATTCATTTTCAGAGATATTAAAAAATACATACAATAGTCATCTTGTTTTCTTTCTGCTATACATAATCTCACCTTTGCAAGACAGAAGCAAGCTGACATTCTTACTCTGTAGAAACACTGCTCTTGTTCTAATATATCAGTGAGTGCAAGCCGAGATGCTGGAGTAGGGAACTTTTCCAAAGCCAAAATGGATTCCTGCTGTGCAACAACATCTCTCTCATAGCGGAGTTGATACTGCCACATGAAATCAGCTTGCTCAAATTCTACCTTCCTCAGTACTGACATATCTGGGTCTATCCTTATCCATAGCAAAGGGGAATCAGCACTGAAAGAAAATGTAATTTTCTTTTTAATTTAGAAATAAATACAAAGCATTTATTAACCAGGTTCCAAGATGTAGTATTCAAGACTGCCCGAAGTTTCACTGTATTCATTTTTTTAAATTGCACTGACAAATTTCTCATTATGTTTAACATATCTCAACTTTCTCACAATGTCTGATCTGTATCAATCTTGCTAAAAAGACCTTCAAGAAAATATGAATCATCTTTTACAAAGGACACTGAATCTCTCATTTCCCATCTGAAATTATTTTGGTGATTTTGATTTGATTATATGATGCAAAAAAAAAAAAAAAGAAGAGAAGAGATGAATTTCTTAATTTGTTTAGCTGTCTTAAAACTTTTTAAAAATACTAGACTCATGATCACCTTTTTCAAGCAAGTTCTGGAATCATAACTTGGAGGCATATCACAAATTTATTTTCATGTACTTCTCAAAGTAACAAACATAGTTTAAAAAATCTAGTCTATGTCAACACCTTCATCAGAAGAATACCACCTGTAATATTAATTCAATTCAGCACATATTATTGGCTATTTACTACAGGCAAGGTACTTGCTATGGAAAAATCAAAATTAACAGTGATCTAAACTGGGTGCAGTGGCTTACGCTTGTAATCCCAGCCCTTTGGGAGGCAGAGGTGGGTGAATCACTTGAGGTCAGGAGTTCAAGACCAGCCTGGCCAACATGGCAAGACCACATATTCTATTCACTAACAATACAGAAATTAGCCAGGCATGGCGGCATGCAGCCAGGCATGCAGTGAGCTGAGACAGCACCACTGTACTCCAGCCTGGGCAGCAAAGCAAGACTCTGTCTCAAAAAAAAATTAACACTGATCTTGAAGGGCAAATGAACATAATCTGTATATAAACAGTAATAATAATCTATCAATCAAGTTAGTAAATAATTACAGAGATTTTATAAAAAATATACAGCTACAGACTGGGCAAAATTAGAAAGTTTAAGCTGTATCATATTTAAAATAAAACACTGTCAATCAATAAATATTATCACATAAAGTTTAGAACAGTGGTTTTTAAATTGTTTTGCAAGCATAGGGAGACTTAAGGCACCCCAGAGCTTTGTTCTAAAGACAAAGAATATCACCTGGGAGTTCATGAGAAATACAAACTATCAGGCCTCACTAGTGTAGTACTGGATCAGAAACTGCATTTTAGGACAGTCCCCAACTGATTCATATGCAGGTTATAGTTTGATGCCACTGCTCTAGATGCTACCAAGAGAGAACAAGAAATCTGCCTAGTCAAAGTTGTGCCCACCCCTCAACTATAATGCATTTCCTCTTAATTTCACCTAGGCCCTAGCAGACTTAATCTCTTTGATTAGTTATGATTTTACATAAAATTTGTTTTGAACATGGGGTTTCTATTAAATTGAAATAATTTTAGAGCACTCACTTGGAGAACAGTTATATGCTTTTACATATGCATAACAAATGAGACAAATGAGAATGCACAAAATATTATAACCTTATATGTAAGTTAACTAACTTACTCCATTGCAGAAAGATCCATGTCAACTTCTTCTCCATTCATCAGTGGGATTTTTTTCTTTTTATTCCTACATTTAAGAAGGAGGTTGGAAAATTGTGAGACTTCTAATTCTGAATGGAGATTAACAGTAGTTAAAGTTCAAATAAAGGATTTCACACAACTTGGAAAGCTATCGTTAGGAAAAACAGCTGTCAAATGTAACAAAATTTAAATAGAACAAAGTCTGTTTATTTTAAAGCTGGAGGAAATGAAGTAAATATCAAATTATTTTCCTGATCAAATGTTAACAAGACGCGTAAGTATATAATAAAATGTCAACCTAAAACATCTGTTTCAAGAACTGGTAGATGCAATTTTATATAGAAAAGGAGATATATCAATAAAGGAAACTCTTAAATAGAAAAAGGATCAGGCTTGAAATGGGATATGAATAATTCTGAGCTGTCTACTATATATATGCCAGGTTCTGTCATATATGAAATAATTAACAAATAAAATATCTTAAGAGCATTGATTAATATGTAGAACCAATTAATACACACAAGATTCAAGATAAGCAAAAACAAAAGCAAGTATTTTTACGTTAACCGGGGAAGGGCAAATAAAGAGAGGAACGGAGAAAAGTCCTCCTATGTTCCTCATACCAAAGAATACTCAACTGACATTCTGTTATTACAGAGAAAAAAAACCTAAGGATAGCAATCAAATGTTACCAATTTCCAAGGTAGACAGGACAAAAAGAAGTTGAGAATCTCACTCTGCATTAAGAAAGAATTTTCTCAGAGTTAAGAATGCCTATAAGAAGATTTCAGGATCAAGTTCTCTAAAGGACTTCAAAATCAACAGACATAGACACTCATTTATCTGAGTGAACTAAACACAGTCATGAATATAATAAAACTTCTGTTCCTGAAAGTTTATCTTTCTCCAGCAAGATACAGAAATGTTCTCATCTCTCACTATTCAGAGTAGATGCTAACTGTTGTTTAAATAAGTGGTTAATGAAAAATATATTAAAGAAAAGTGGCAATTTGCCTTTCAAAGTCATCAAGAAGGTTCTGAAGGGGCATGGTGATATAGAGAAAAAAGAAAAAAAAATAGTAAGCAAGGTGCAGGGGCTTTGCAAAACATATTCAGCTCTTTCCTTTCAATTATCACTTTCCTAATATTTCCTGTGGGTATTAATCCAACAAGAACAATTAAGGATGAACCTGAGCTATTTGTCTTGAATTTTTTTCTAGCACCAAAAACTCAAACTTCCATTCTAGCCCCTCGGCCTCTACCATCCAACAAAATAAGGATTCTCAAACCTAAATGTTAAAATTTATTTAATTCTTTTTTTTTTTTTTTTTTTTTTTTTTTTTGTGACGGAGTCTGGCTCTGTTGCCAGGCTGGAGTGCAGTGGTGTGATCTCAGCTCACTGCAACCTCTGCCTCCTGGGTTCAAGCAATTCCCCTGCCTCAGCCTCCCGAGTAGCTGGAATTACAGGTGTGCACCACCACACCTGGTTAATTTTTTGTATTTTAGTAGAGACAGGGTTTCACCATGTTGCCAGAATGGTCTCAATCTTCTAACCTAGTCATCTGCCCGCCTTGGCCTCCAAAACTGCTGGGATTACAGGTGTGAGCCACAGTGCTCAACCAAATATTGTTATTTAATTCTAAAGATAAAAATGTCATCAAGAAAGCAAGCAAACAAAGAATGTTTGGTAATACAAACTGGAAGTAAAATGGAAAAAAAGGTACTAGGTAACATGTTCTCTACCTAGAAAATTAGGTATACACAGGCTGGCATGGTAGCTCATGCCTGTAATCCCAGCACTTTGCGGGGCCGAGAAAGGCGGATCACCGGAGGTCAGGAGTTCAACACCAGCTTGGCCAACATGGTGAAATCCTGTTTCTAATAAAAATACAAAAATTAGCTGGGCGTGGTGGCAGTCGCCTGTAATCCCAGCTATTTAGGAGGCTGAGGCAGAAGAATTGCTTGAATTGGCAGGCAGAGGTTGCAGCAAGCTGAGAGAGCATCACTGCACTCCAGCCTGGGTAACAGAGCAAGACTCTGTCTAAAAAATTAGGTATACAATATAATTTTTATTTTGGCATTTTAGTCTGTAAGATTTGTAGTTTAACTTTCAGTTTATAGTTATTATTTAATGCCTACCTTCTGCTTTTGGAATGGCAGGGTATATCATGTTTAAGGCTGTTTTCTTCAATTTGCAATGTATGATTGAAGGATCCATCTAACTCCTGCACTGTCACTTTAAGTGGTCCCTTTAAAAACAACAACATACTGTTCAGAGATGTGTTTAAAAAAATATATCAATACGTATGCTTATGTGTACAGAGAAATATAGATCAAGATATAAAATATTACACAAAATAAGTATCTGCAGATCTAGATAGGTAATAGGTGCTTAAGGGGGCAATGGAAGATTCTGAGTCGCCTGAAATCTCTGTACCTCGTCTTTTCTTCTTTGACAAAGTCCATGTTTTCTCAATTCATTCTCTGCAAACAAAATCTCATTAATTTCTAACTAATAACCCACCCCTAAGTTCCTCTTATATTGAAACTGAGGTGACAGCAGTACAAAGGCCATTTTGGAAAAACACTTACCACATATTTCTGAGTTCCAGGAGATGTATAGTCCTGTTTTATTTCCAATTCCAAGACATTTCGTTTTCTATTAAATGCAAAACTTCCATAAAATTTTACCACTCCACTCTGATCTCTGAAGAATTGTAAAGGAAATTTTACATACTGAAATGAATGTGTACGAAACAAGTAATTCATCATGGTATTGATAACTTTTCAAATGCACTCCCACCAGTTCAAAGATTGAGAGCACACTCTACAGTAAACCAGGTGGCAAAGTATTCAAAATTCTTGTGAAAAATGCTTTCCCAGATTTAAATATAATTTCTGAAACACTGACAAATTTGTGTTTTGAAAGAAGCAGAACCATTATACAAGGTTATTAATATAATGCTGTTTTGAAAAGAAAAATGCAGTAACTGCAAAATTTTCAAGATGCCACTCAAATTGTGCCAATCCCAACCACATCCACAAGTCAGCAAACTGCTGCACCTCACAAGTAATCCTCCAGGCCTGTCTGGTAGATTACTTACCTATACTACCATCAAACCAATTTTTTTACTCACATATTCTTTATTCACTAGAAAGTACTTTAAAATACACCAAACTTTACAAATACAAACATACATGTGTGTACCTTATCGTCTAGTAGGCATCTTAGATGAAACAATTCACAGTTCATCATTATTTCTACCACTGTTTAGAAATATAAACAGTTCATACTCCCTTTAGGCCCCCTCAAGTCTCTCTTCTTCCATCTTTCCCCTGCACACATACCTTATTCCCTTCCCCACTTTGTTGAACTGTTATTAAAAGGATACACCCACTGCTTTATTAATGGCTGAATATCTTTGCCAGAGACATTTGAAATGGATTTCAAAAACCCAGACGTGGAAACCAACATCTGACTCCACATATGTGACTGGAACTTCTGAGATGAAGCAGTACTAGCCAGACTTAGCAGTTTATTGAAAACCTGTAAGAATAAAAGTATCATTTAGTAAGTTCCTATAACACATTCCTTTCATTTACATAGAATACTTACTTTGCACTGTATCTTTATTGTAGTCAATTATAGAAGATAATAATTTCACTACTTATTACATGTATTATTCTAAAGACTACCAGCAATAGAAATATGCAAAGAAATAAGCAGCCAGAATACAAACCATTCTTCATATAAACATTATTGAATGCTAATGATGTACTGAATAAATAATACTGTTTATTAAGAATTATAGTAAGAATAATACATAATACCTATAATTGACTGTGCCATGAGTTTACACAGAAACTAGAAATCAAGAAGCTAATAATACTCATCAGGATTTATACACTCCAAAGCTTTAGTAGCTCTTTATGGACCAATTCTCATTTAATGTTTCTGTTCTTTATTCTAAAGGCTGGGGGCAGTGGCTCATGCCTGTAATCCTAGCACTTTGAGAGACAACAGTAGGTGGGTAGCTTGAGCCCAGGAGTTGGAGACCAGACGGGGCAACATGGCAAAACTCCATCTCTATAAACAATACAAAAATTAGCCGGGTATGATGGTGCATGCTTGTAGTCCCAGCAACTCGGAAGGCTGAGAGAGATGAGAGGATCCCTTGAGCCCGGGAGGTCAGGGCTGCAGTGAGCAGTGACTACACCACTGCATTCTCAGCCTGCGTGACAAGAGTGAGACCCTATCTCAAAAAAAAAAAAAAAAAAAAAAGGGCCGGGCGCGGTGGCTCACGCCTGTAATCCCAGCACTTTGGGAGGCCGAGGAGGGTGGATCACGAGGTCAAGAGATCGAGACCATCCTGGTCAACATGGTGAAACCCCGCTCTTGTTATCCAGGCTCTTTGTTACTCCAGCCTGGGTAACAAGAGCGAAACTCCGTCTCAAGAGAAAAAGAAAAAAAAAGGCCAGGCGCAGTGGCTCACGCCTATAATCCCAGCACTTTGGGAGGCCGAGGCGGGTGGATCACATCAAGACCATCCTGGTCAACAAGGTGAAACCCCATCTTTACTAAAAATACGAAAATTAGCTGGGCATGGTAGTGCGCGCCTGTAGTCCCAGCTACGTGGGAGGCTGAGGCAGGAGAATTGCTTGAACCTGGAAGGTGGAAGTTGCGGTAAGCCGAGATCGTGCCATTGCACTCCAGTCTGGGTAACAACAGCAAAACTCCATCTCAAAAAAGAAGGCAAGGTGAAGAACAGAAAGATTAAAGAAACTTAACTTTACAGCAAACTTAAAATGCTTTAAAAAATTATTATTTTTTTACCTGCCTCTAAGAATGTCAAAAAAAAAAATGGCTGAACATTTGGTTTTCACTCTCAGCTACTAAATTCCAACTATTCACACTAAAACTCATTTAAAATACAACGCAAAATTTAGCAATAGCAAAAATAAACATCATTTATATTAGTTTACTTTTTTCTATTGAAAAGAGTTTACAGTGGCATTTCATCCTTAATATAATACAGAACACAAATTCATATGCATAAGTATGTTTTACATTCATCCCCATGATTTTAATTTTTTTTTTTCTCTTGAGACAGTCTCACTCTGTCACCCAGGGTTGTGTGAAGTGGCACCATAATGGCTCACTGCAGCTTCAACCTCCTGGACTCAAGCAATCTCCTGTCTCCTCCTCCCAAGAAGCTGGGACTACAGAATCATGCCACTATGCCTGGCTTCTTAAAAAAATATTTTTTTGAGATGGGGTCTATGCTGCCCAGGCTGGTCTCAAACCCCTGTCCTCAAGCAGTCATCCCACCTCAGCCTCCCAAAGTGCTGGGATTATAGGCATGAGCTACCAAGCCTAGCCACCATATTCTAATTACATCTTCATAAAAATCATGTGCTAAGTTGTTCTGGCATTGATACTCATTCTATATCTGAGGAAATGCAAATATAAAGCACAGGTTACTTAGTGGGCAAACAGAACTACACATCCAGATGTCCTAACTCCTATTCTACAGAAACGTATTCAGAATATACACATACAGATCTTTACTTACCATTGTTAAGTTCTTAACTTTAATACTTACTTGTAGCATAAATTCCATACTGATCCTATTTTCAATCAATCTCATCACAAGGTGAGCTTTACACTGAAACATAGTATAGTATTCCCAGGACAGTGTATGTGGATGCTTTATTGAAAAGTGTAGATGGGAAGCCGGACTAAAAAAATAAGCACATTTACCTAATATAGCAAATGTGACTATTAAATAAATAATACACTTCATGACCACATCAAGAAAATACATTAAAAACATCATGAGAATATATAAGCAATTTCTTAGTACTAAGAAACATCTAAAAATAAACTTAACTGGAAGAAAATTATGCAATTTTACTTAAGGACATAAAGGAAAATCTGAATAAATGGAAACAAATACCAAGCTCCTAGATGAGAAGATACAATACTGTAAATACTTCCATTCTCCCCAAATCCATCAATATAATCAATGCAATTCCAATCAATATCCCAACATTGTAGCATGCACAAAAATACAGTAAAGACAGATTATATATATAAAACAAAAACAACTCCAAAAATACTAAAAGAAATGAAAGATAAAATTTCTCTTTATAATTTTGGGATGGGAAACATTTTCCTAAGGAAAAATCTAAAATCTGGAAGACATAAAGATCAGAATGACTATGTAAAAATTTAAAATTCGGATTATAAGTCAATTTAGAGACAGAGCCTAGAAAATATTTATAACGTACATGAACCTTTAAGTTGTTTACAAATTCACTAAACCAAATAATGCAATGGTGAATATCTTTTTACCAATGTGCAAATATTTCTGTATGATAAATGCCTAGAAGAATTTCTTTTTCTTTCTTTTTCACAGCAGTCGGTCCTTTGGAGAATTTTTTTTTTTTTTGAGACTGAGTCTCACTCTTGTCATCGAGGCTGGAGTGCAGTGGCATAATCTCAGCTCACTACAACCTCCGCCTCCCGGGTTGAAGCAATTCTCTTGCCTCAGCCTCCTGAGTGGCTGGGACTACAGCCGCCTGCCACCAAACGTGGCTAATTTTTATTTTTTTAGTAGAGATGGGGTTTCGCCGTGTTGGCCAGGTAGCCTCAAACTCCTGACCTCCGGTGATCTGCCTGCCTGGCCTCCCAAAGTGCTGGGATTACAGGCATGAGCCACTGCACCTGGCCACAAGAAGAATTTCTCTATGACCACATACGTAGAAGAACTGTTGGATCTAAAAATTACCCATTCTACAATTCTGATTAGTACTACACTAAATTACCCTTCAGAAATATTGTATCAAACTATATCCTGACAGTGTATTAGTGGTGCTACGGTTTGTTTGAATGATGTTGCCCCCTCCAAAATTCATGTTGAAACTTAAATCCCAATGCAATAGTCTTAAGAGGTGTGGCCTTTGGGAGGTGGTAAGTCATTAGGGATCTACCCTCATGAATGGGATTAGCAATCTCATAAAAAGGCTGCAGGTTGAAGGAGTGTTCTCTCACCCTGCCATCCCTTCTACCTTGTAGAGGCACAACATTCTACCCCACTGGAGGATGCAGCAACTAGGTACCATCTTAGATGCAGAGAGCAGTCCTCATCAGGCACCAATCCTCCTGGTGCCTCAATCTTGAACTTGCCAGCCTCCAGAACAAGAAGTAAATTTCTGTGGTACTTTGTTATAGTAGCATAAACAAACTATGGCAAGTGGTATTACTCATCTTCAGAATGTGGCATATTGATCGAGGTAGGAGGACTGCTTGAGCCCAAGACTTTGAGATCAGCCTGGGTAACAATGTGAGACCCCATCAAAAAATTTTTTCCTTAATGTGGCATTTAAAATTTAAAATACTTTAATCAATCCGATATTTTAAAAATTATTTTTAGATTTTACTTGTTACTTCCAACCTTATGAGGTTATGAGTTTGTAAGCTTTAGCAAAGAATAGCAATGAGAAAGGTTAAATAAATTCTGAGGTACAATGAAATACTATTTAGCTCTTAAATGGAATGAGTTGTATATGTAGTCGTTTATAATATCATCTCTGAACAGTAAACATACTTATCCTTCTCTTTTCCTCCACCGAATATGGGATGTAGTAAAACTCCACCAGTTTTCAGTTCATATGTCACTATTTTGTCTAGCTCCTAAAAAATAGAAGTCAGTAAAATTTGTAAAGTAAAATTATTTTACATATCAAATTTTAGAATTAAACTGTGAATTTTCATTTCCTAAAATCAGAATGTAAATTTCTTAAAGTAAGTGCAATGCAGTTAGAGAGTAGCTTATGTTCTTATAAATAAAGCAGCCTACACAGCTGGCAGAATGACGAAAGCCAAAGACTTGTCTGCTTTGTGACTTCAGGCCTGGGCAGCAGCCTGGCAACTTTTTCTTACGGCTGTTCTCCATCTCTTTGAGCTGTCTCCCAAGTTTATTTTTCCCTTCTCTGTATTTTGCTTCAGGGAATTTAGGCAAGTAAAAAGGAATGAGAATAAATTATGTCAGGAATCCATCATTTTAAAACTCCAGTCTTCTCTAACATGACATAAATCGAAGTTTGAAAAAAAGGGTTTTGTTTTGTTCTGTTTTTTAACAGGAAAAAAAAAGGAGGGCAGTTCTTTTGTTTTGAGACAGGGTTTCACTCTGTCAACCACACTGGAGTGCAGTGGCTGATTATGGCTCACTGCAGCCTTTGACCTCCTGGGCTTAGGTGATCCTCCCACCTCAGCCTCCCAAGAAGCTGGAACTACAGGCACAGGCCATCATGCCTGATTAATTAAAAAAAAAAAAAAAAAAAGCATAAGTGTAAAAAAGACACCACTACAATTATGCTGGAAACTCATGACCAGTTTAACTAATACAGATGTAGTACAGAAAAGTGGCAAACAGCATAGTGAAGCAATTAAAAGCCAAGTTGGAATCCTGGGTCTACTACTTACTAGCTGTGCACTTTGACAAAATAATTTAACCTTTCTTTCTGTGCCTCAGTTTCTTCATCTATAAAATGGAAATGATAGCAAAGTAGTTAGGATCATTAATATTTCTTTTTTTTTTTCCAGGGTGGAGTCTTGCTGTGTCACCCAGGCTGGAGTGCAGTGGCATGATCTTGGCTCACTGCAACCTCCGCCTCTCAGCCTCCTGAGTAGCCGGGATTACAGGCACATGCCACCATGCCCAGCTAATTTTTGTATTCTTAGTAGAGACTGGGTTTCACCATGTTGAGCAGGCTTGTCTCGAACCCTTGACTTCATGATCCCAATAATAATCCTAAGTGTTGGGATTACAGGAGTGAACCACCAGCCCAAGATCATTAATATTTATAAAATCTTTTTAACAGTGCCTGAAACATTTTAAGTGTTGTGTTATTTTGTTCTTCTTAATTGTTTCTGAAATGATGAACAGACTCCTCCAGTTTTAGATGTATAAATACGAATATGTTAGTAGTTAAAATCTTTGAAAATTAACTTTTTGGCTTACTTGGGTTTATTCTTGGGTGATAATAATATGTAAAATAAGAATAAGGGGAAGATAATAAGGTTTGTTTAATGAAGATATTAAAGGCTGCGATGTTTCCACCTGAGAATAAAGACACTAAGCATGATATGATTAAAATGTTTATATATATGACCAGAATGTGCTAAGTAAAATACAACAAGAGTGGTTTTTTATGGCCAAATCTATAAATTGTAAAAAAAACAAAAAAAAAGACATGACAGTGACAACATAAATGCATTCAAGGCCTAACCCATAATATAAGCAGTTAATATGTGCAAAGCATCATGCACATTACATGTATAATGTCTAACAATCACTGCCCATGGTCAGACACTACTATTGCATTCCTTATACAGATGAGACTTGAAAAGATTAAGGTCACAAAGCTAAACAAATTTAGGAAGCACAGTTATAAATGAATACTATAAGGAGCTGGGACATACCTAATGACCAATCTCATGTTTAAGGAACTTAAATATTCTCTTCCTTAGGGGAAAAAAAGTCTTTGGGGGCCAATGTTGACAATGGAGATTAGATTAAATAGGCAATTAGTCTTTCTTAGTAAATTGATTCCCATTTTGCTGGGAAAAATTAGGGATTTTCAAGTAGTATTTTAAAAGTATTTTACAATTATTAAAAATGGAGGGGCTGGGCATGGTGGCTCATGGCTGTAATCCCAGCACTTTGGGAGGTTGAGGTGGGTGGATCACCTGAGGTCAGGAGTTCGAGACCAGCCTGGCCAACACGGTGAAACCCTGTCTCTACTAAATAATAAAAAAAATACCTGGGCATGGTGGCACATGCCTGTAGTCCCAGCTACTCTGGAGGCTGAGGCAGGAGAACCCTGGAACCCAGGTGGGGGAGGTTGCAGTGAGCCGAGATCGTGCCACTGCACTCCAGCCTGGGCAACATAGTGAGACTCCATCTCAAAAAAAACCATAAAACAAAAAAACGGAGGACATGAGACTTGGAAATCAGGAGACACTAAAGTCTTACTGACGTGTAAGTGGGTAAGGGATCTAGCTTTATTACCTCTTTAATCCAATGGCGGTACTCATTAACACCAAAAGTTTTTTTCATCCAAAGTCCATAGATATAGCCTGAAATTCCCTTTAGCACCCATTCATCAGACCTAAGCAAAAAGTCAAAGTATAAATTACTTTTAATCATAAAAACGCCTCAGATAATGTCAAAGAGGATGATGGAATAAGTGTAATGTGTATTTCTCTGCCCTCATAAAGAAAATGAAAATTATTAGCAAATCATTAGGTTTCCCAACTTCCTCTGGCTGAGTTCTATTTGCCCATTCATTACACCTTATTCACACTTGCCTTTACCTTTAAGTATGAGACTGCTTTACAGTCTTGCTTCAGGTATAAATTACCAGAGTATATGCTCTACTCTGACAGTGCTGCTTCCCTCCTGCCCAACTCTGTTCTTAATGTCTCTGTCTCTAAGGAAATACCTGCTCAGAGCCAGGACTATACTGTTCAATTCTAAAAGTCTACATGCTATGATTGGCAATCCTATGCATTATGCCAATACCAATGCCATTCTAAAACCTAAAGTTTAATTGCTTCATTCACTTTTTTTGGTTTCTCTAGAAAAAAAAAATCACAATTAACATCACTTACTCATTTATTCATTTGCATATTCAATCTATCCACCCACCCATCCATCCATCCATAATATTTTGCCTATTATGTTCCAAGCACTATTCTTTAATGAAACTTCTACGTGTAGCTTTAGGAAAATTACAAATAAGAGATTTATCTTTAGCCTCTGCCCTCTCCCCTCCAGCAAGCAAAAAAAGAAAACTAAGATTTACATACTGTATATGGTACAGAGTGTTCACAACTATAATTTATAATCTTAATGTTCGTGTTTTTTTTCAAAATCATCTTGTGTTAATAAAACAGAGAAGAAAAAACATTTATTCCTTTCATTTCTTTCAACAAACTGGTACAAAGCTGGGCACTAGTAGGCAAATCCCTAAAGATTTGGAGTACTATTTTGCTCCTCTTAATAACTACTATTTCCAATTGCTTTGAACATAAATATTAAAATTCTAACTATGGTTTTCTGTACATTTAAGTTCTTTTATTTATAGTATTCATTCAGTTCTTTAAGAGACTGTTTTACCAAAATCTTACCTTATAAACTGCAGAAGTGATTATATTAATTTCATGGCTAAAAAGTTAGCATGAAACTTAAAATCACCATTTTTCTTTAAATACATATAAAACAGTGTCTTTTAAATTAGCTATCTGCAATTAGGGCAAAGGTCAGCTTAAATGCAGGAAAAGAAAATAAAAATAGAGTTGATTCTTTTCTCAGTAGCATGAAATTTCAGGTTACTCACCAAGACATTCTAGATATGAAACATCCAAAAAACTGCTGGGCCAAGGACTGGGCTAAACACCTTCTAGTCAAAGGTGTCTCATCTATAATCATGGCACTGTGTAAAAGATTTGTGCTGGAATTTAAAAAAGCAAGCTCATTATAACCAAGAAATACTTATTCAGTAAAAATAAAATAAGTCCACTTTTAAAATAATAGAAGTTAGATATAAAATAGAAAAGAATTCTCCCAAAGAGCTTTCTAATCTTTTCAAAATTTAGCTAAAATTCATCATTAGTAACTTTTGCTTACAGCAAGGAGCACGTTTTCCACTGATGATATCAGTAAATTTCTGACAATTTCTAATATCAGTAAATTTTTAAATAGTGACAGAAAAAAAAATCATACTAGTTAATCATACAATGATTTGTATAATTTTTTAACAATTTATGAAAACAAGACTGAAACGGAAAATATTAATTTTAGTTAATTATGGATAATAATGAGCCTTTTGAGTTATCTTAAAATTTTTGTCTTCATATTTTTCTACATTTTAAAATTTTAAAAACCAACCAAATTTTCTATAAAGCCAACCAAATGGAGAAAAGTTCAAAACTTCTCTTAAAATTGACCACAAAACCAGTAACTTTCCTTCATATCATTACCTTAATTTAGGCATTTCAAATCTGAACAGATACCAACCTAAAAATGCTCATGGAAGCATAAGCAGCCACTTCAACATAAGCCTCATCAATGAATACAGTCTTAAAACAGGAATATGGGTATCGACATGTAAGAATTTCTTCATAAAATTCAAAGACTTCATGAAGGTATGATGTGGTATGTTTAAGCAATGGAAGAAGTTGGGGCAAACAAAAATGAGTAACCTGAAAAGAAGAAGCAAGGAGGATCGTCTAAATCAAAGAGCTGACTTTAATATTGTAAATTTCCTAAATATCTCAATTATAAATAAATGTTCTCAAAAACTTATTCTTTAATAATTTCAAGATGCTGAAAGAAAATGTTGTGAAATTAGTGATTACTTTTACTGATCACATTTATAAAATATTCATTGTACTTAAAAATTAAATTCATGGTGGATTATAAGTCTGTGGAAGGCTTAGACCTACTAAAATATAACTCTGGTTCCAAATTCAATTAAAATTTCTTCTCAAATGTACACATAACAAGAAACACTTAAATTTCAAAGGCTTATTATAAACCTACCTCTTATTCATAAATATCAAACCTAGTGAATAATGCATGTTAATACTACCTTACTAACAGTTAATGTTAATCGTATTATCTGCATATAAAAAATAATTACTGTAGTTCCCGCCCCCGGTATTTCAATTACATATCAAAAGCTGCAGAAAAGCTTAATGGTACTTAGGAGATTTAAAAAAAAAAAATGCCAGCAATGGAAATAGTAAGTCTGGTTTTTTTATAAGGCTACATCTCACTATGGTCATACAAATATCATATGCTGTCTCTTATTATGATCTGTGCCAAGTGAATGCCATCAACAGTGACATAGATCACTGACTACAACACCCTTGTAAGGTTTCATGCAGGAGGGTGAAGGTATGGTAATCTTTTTGAGTTCAACAGAAGTTTGACAGGAAACTTTTGGTATAGGAAAAGAGAACATCCCAGAGTCGAAGATGGGAAGAAAACAGGTATGATCGGAGAAATATAAGTAAAACTATTTTGAATATAACATATATTAGGGTCAAATTACAGAAGATCTTGAAAGCCATGCTAAAGATTTCTAATTACTGCAGAATTACAAAAGCAAGTTTTTAGTGTATCATCAAAATTATTCTTCTAATAACATTTAAAAAGAACAGATGAGAGGCTACCATAAGAGTGGTGAAAAGCATCTATGAATTATTAATGATCAGGGCCCAAAACTGTATCATGATTAACACTCCCTTTGTACGCAAATAAAAATACTATTCGTCAAAAAAAGCATTCATTTTTAGACAAACCTACACGACAGCAAATTTACTGCTAATGCAGGTAACAACTCATGTATTTGACACAGAGAAAGCCTAAAGTCATAACAAAATAATTCAAAATAACAATAAAATATAACAAAATAATTCTTGACTGTCATTTGCCTTGTTCCTATTCAATAGCTCAGAGTAGAAAGAAAAATCTTCTCAAATACAAAATAGGTACTGATCAAACATTGATTTTAAAATTGATCATTTACCAAAGACAATAAAGTTCACTGCCAATCTTATCAGTGGACAAACCTTTAAAAAGAGTCACTGTCAAGACAACATAAGCAAAACCATCACAAAATATCCTGAATCTTTTCCATGAGTGATTTTACAAATCCTGTGAATTTCAGCAAAGTAAATATAAATGGCAAACTGAGGAGCTCACCAAAAGCCTGCTGCCCTCAGTTTTTCTTCACATGACTAGAAGATATGCTGTTGAAATATACATAGTGAAATTATATGTATGTAGTTTTTTAAAAAACTTAAGTTGAAGACTAAGAGTTAATAACTAATAAATCATTTTCTACTCAGCATAAGTCTCATGCTAGGGGAGGCCTAAAATCACTGTTTGGCCTGTCAACTGATAAATGAATTGTAATAAGGTATGTGATGGGAAGAAACTAGTCTTCATGAGTTTGCTAATCAGAATTCTAACTCTGTCTATTTTCCTCTGTATATGTTAAGTAAGAATAAATCTTGCTCTTAAATTTTGAATTTATAATATTTTAGATTCCAGAGATGAAACCATAACATTCAAAAACATGCTAAACAAAGAGATGACATTAGTAATGAACAGAATTAATTACAAAAATCAACCTATACTCTAAATCAAGATATAACTGAAGCGCTTTTGAAATGCTAAGCCCCCTATTGGAAAATAATCTAAAATTTAAATACAACATTTTCAAAGAAATTCAGTAATTCACATCATTAAATCTATCAGATACAGAAACATTTTCTCTCTAGTCATATTCTTGATAGTTAAAAAGCTATCTTTTTTAGTATTGAGACATAAAAGTGTGTAAGACATTATCTCTGGTTAGAGGAGTTATTAAGAGTGAAGACTTAATATTTCATTAACATGTATCTTTTTAAAAGCAGTAAAAGGGCAGGAGAAGAGAAAGAGGGGAGAGCTCTGACTTACCTCATGCATGTATGGATCTACAAGTATTTCAAATGGTCCAATGGCCAAGGAGATATTTGATGCTGCTGTAGGAATGGTAAGCATATAATGGAAAGTTTTCTTCCTCATATCATGGGTATACACTGTCTCCACCAAATCTCCATTAGAAACAGCAACCATTGCAGCATCTACCGTAAATTCTAATTTCCATGTACACAATTCAGAGTATGAATCAACACAAGGGAACCAAAATCTAGAAAAAAGATTGACAGAACAGAAAATGCACTGAGAACGTCCTCTACATTGTTTACCCCACATTTAAGTTATTTCAGCATTTCTAGAAAATGAACAACAAAAAAAAAACTTCAGCTATTTGGCTACTGAAGCTTTTTACTATACAACCTGAAAAAAATCTGATAAAATAAAATCTGTTACCAAATACTATCTGGCAACATTAAAAATATATATTAAAAGCTGTTACCAAATACTATCTGGCAACATTAAAAATATATATTACATAGTACCACCAGTTCAAACCCTAAAAAAAGTTAAGCAATTCTTAGTTTCCAATGTTTTAAAAAATAATTTTAACTTGTATATGCACACTAGTCAGTTTTTATGCAGCATTTATTTTCAGAAACTAAAAAAGACTTACTGTAAAAAGTTTTATAAAAATAATATTCAGAATTTATTCCATTCAATTATAAAACTTTTTTTGGAGTATGTAACACATTGTATAAATTCAAATGATTGCTGGTAAAAGATATAAAATTTATAGTCAGTTTTCATCAATTCAGGTAAGGTGTTATGGGACAGGGTAAGTACTCACTATTGAGGCATAAAAGTGTATAAGACATTACCTCTGGTTTAGAGGAGTTACTATAATAACCTGAGGAGAGGTCAGGTGCAGTGTCTCACACTGTAATACCAGCACTTTAGGGGGCCAAGGCAAGTGGATCACCTGAGGTCAGGAGTTTGAAACCAGCCTGGGCAATGTGATGAAACCCTGTCTCTACTAAAAATCCGAAATTAACCAGGCATGGTGGCGTGTGCCTGCAGTCCCAGCTACTCGGGAGGCTGAAGCAGGAGGATCACTTGAACCTACAAGGTGGAGGTTATAGTGAGCCAAGATTGTGCTGCTGCACTCCAGCCTGGGCGACAGACTGTCTCTACTAAAGTCATAGTGAAACCCCATCTCTACTAAAAATATGTAATTAGCCAAGTGTGGTGGCACACACCTATAGACCCAACTACTCAGGAGGTTAGGCAAGAGAATCACTTAAACCCAGAGGTGGGAGTTGCAGTGAGCCAAGATTGTACCACTGCACTCCAGCCTGGCCAATAGAGTGAGACTGTTTAAAAAAAAATCAGCTGAGTTGAGTAGCAGAACATGGAGTGGGGAAGTAGAGAATGAAAGCAGGTGAAAGAAGGGTTCTGTGATGCTTGCAATATTCTTTGTCTTTAAGTGTAAATTATGTGGGCTTGTTCACTTATGAAAATTCATCGAGCTTTACACTTTGTGCAATTTTCTGCATGTATATTTTACTTCAATATAAAGCTTTTTTAAAAAGAAGGAAAATCAAGTGAGATGATTATTTTACAACAGTAGACATGAAAATGAGAGAGAAGAAGAGAGATTTAAGACTGAGCGGGGCGGGGAGGGCCAGGCTTGGTGGCTCATGTCTGTAATCCCAGCACTTTGGGAGGCTGAGGTGGGCAGATCACTTGAGGTCAGGAGATAAAGACCAGCCTGGCCAACATGTGAAACCCTGTCTCCACTGAAAATACAAAAAATTAGGCAGGTGTAGTGGTGAATGCCTATAATCCCAGCTACTTGGGAGGCCGAGGCATGAGAATCACTTGAACACAGGAGGCAGACGTTGCAGTAAGCAGAGATAGCACCACTGCTCTCCAACAAAGGTGACAGAGCAAGACTGTCTCAAAAAAAACAAATAAATAAAATAAAATAAAAAGAAATTGAGAAGGAATTACTAACAGAAAGTAATCTGAAAGAAGTCTAAATTTCGGAGGAAATAAAACCAGTATTTCTTGTTTTACACTAAATTATGTATTGCTTATACATAAAAAATGTGATTTAAAAATTAATTGAAATATTTAAGAATCTGTAATCTACCTTGTAGAATTTTGATACCCACAAGAGAAAACATGAGCACCTCTCTCTGCCATACTTCCCTCTACACTGGGTACCACAAAATGAAGACCTCCTTTGGGCTGATCCAAAGAAAAATTGATGTGTATCTTCAGGACCTTTAACTCTGCAACAAATAAATATACACATACATTGATACATTAGTAAGTTACAGTGGCCTATATAATAAAGGCAAAGATTTAATGCTGAACATGAAATGGAATTGAGGACTGAGATTTACATGAAAAACCACACTATAGCCCACATTTGGACTTATACCATCTGTCTGCCTATATTAACTCAACAGACTGCTTCTATGGGTATTTCTGCCCCAATCAATTATAATTATTACTTGTATTTTTTTCCCAAAATATACCTTTGGTTATGCCATATCCTCCTTTCAACATTTCTGACAATGTACAATGCCCAAAGAAAAAAGTCCAAAACTCCCACACGGCACACTTTAGGCCTTCCAAATCCAACCCCAAACTTACTGATATAGTTTGGCTCTGTGCCTCCACCCAAATCTCACCTTGCAGTTCCCATAATGCCCATGTGGTGTGGGAAGGACCCGGTAGGAGGCAATTGAATCATGGGGGCAAGTCTTTCCCATGCTGTTCTCATGATAGTGAAAAGTATCACAAGATCTAATGGTTTTAAAAACGGAAGTTTCCCTGCACAAGCCCTCTCTCTCTTTGCTGGCCGCTATCCACATAAGACGTGACTTGCTCTTCCCTGCCTTCTCCCAAGACTGTGAGGCCTCCCCAGCCATGTGGAACTGTCATTTCATTAAACCTCTTTTTCTTCCCAGTCTCAGGTATGTCTTTATCCGCAGTGTGAAAATGAACTAATACACTTAACTTTTCAAGTTCTTTCTCCTATTACATTCTTCCACAGAATGAACCTTAGGTGACTTTGGGGAGTACAAGGATGAGAGGTAGAGGAGGAAACACAACCACTACTTGAGAATTTGCCTTATTATTATGGTTTTTATTATGCTTGATTTCTTCATTATAAACATGTGCTGCTTTTGCAAGATTTTAATTTCCCTTCAAGCATTACAATCATATGGATCATCTCCAAATCCTAAACATGCAATGATGACTTCCACATCTGTCCCCCAAATCAGGTTAAGTTCCTCCACAAAACCTATCCCACCCCTAAACTCCCCAATAGAAAGCAAAAAAAAAAAAACAAAAAACAAAAAAACAAGAAATCCTATACTTACCTTAATTTTTATAAGGTTATATAAATAGGCAAAGCAGAAGCTAATATATAATACTATAATGGCTAAAACTTTAAACAAGACAAAAAGGTTTAAAAAGTCTGCAGAATGAGTATCAGAAATCCTATTTTTTAGCTTTAACTCCACCAATAATTTGCTAAATGAACTTCAGCAGGTTACTTACTCATTAGACTTCAGATTACTCTTTTGTAAAAAGCAGCAATTGAACCAGATTGTTCAGGATCTTTCCTGCTACAAAATGCTGTAATTCTAAGCTAATTTGATATTGTGCAGGTTTCTCAAATCTTGACAAATTGTTCTGTCTATATGATTTTTCAAAAATATTTCTCATGGCCAGGCATGGTGCCTCACACCTGTAATCCCAGCACTTTGGGAGGCCAAGGCAGGCAGATCACTTGAGGTCAGGAGTTTGAGACCAGCCTGGCCAATATGGTGAAACCCCATCCCTACTAAAATACAAAAATTAGCTGGGCATGGTGGTAGGCGCCTGTAACCCCAGCTACTAGGGAGGCTGCAATAGGAAAATCACTTGAACCCGGGAGGCAGAGGTTGCAGTAAGCTGACATTGTGCCATTGCACTCCGGCCTGGGTGACAAAAGCGAAACTCCATCTCAAAGAAAAAAAAAAAAAACAGTTTGTTTTTTCCTTTAAAAAACAATGGTGAAATAAATTGCTTTTTTCACAGCCCTAAACTGATACTATCCTGTTAGCCAGTGATCCTTAATAAGAAAAAGAGCTTCCAACCCATTCTGTATATTTCAACTGGTTAATCTACATTAGGTTATTATTATTATTATTTTTTTTGAGACAGTCTCTCACTCTGTTGCCCAGGTTGGAGTGCAGGGGTGCACTATCAGCTCGCTGCAACCTCCACCTCCCGAGTTCAAGCGATTCTCCTGTCATCAGGAGGTGCCTGCCACCATGCCTGGCTAATTTTTGTATTCTTAGTAGAGATGGGGTTTCGCCATCTTGGCCAGGCTGGTCTTTAACTCCTGATCTCAGGTGATCTGCCCGCCACAGCCTCCCAAAGTGGTGGGATTACAGGCATGAGCCACTGTGCCTGGCCGGCATCATTAGTTTTCATGTAAAATTCTCTAGTCCCTGAATCTAACATGATTTTAGTTTGCAATCAATAGTTCTTGGTGCTTTACCATCGACGTGTTTCCATAGCTCTGATGGAACCTTAATGCAAAGTTCTCCATTTCCAGCGTCAGGGTCCACAGCACTAACTGCAGCTGCATAAGCATTGGAAAAATAATTGAGGTTTCTCCTAGGGGAAAAAAAAAGAGCCAACTTTTAATAATAAGCCATATATCTTATCAAACATTTTCTTTTTTCTTTTTTTTTTTTTTGAGATGGAGTCTCACTCTTGTCACCCAGGCCAGAGTGAAGTGGCACCATCTTGACTCACTGCAACTGCCGGGTTGCAAGCATTCCCGGGTTCAAGCATTCTTGTGCCTCAGCTTCCTGAGTAGCTGGGATTATAGGCACCCACCACACCTGGCTACTTTTCATATTTTTAGTAGAGATGGTGTTTTGTCACGTTGGTCAGGCTGGTTTCGAGCTCCTAACCTCTAGTAATCCAACCGCCTTGGCCTGCCAAAGTGCTAGGATTACAGGTGTGAACCATCACACCTGGCCTCTGAGCATTTTCTTAAATATAATTTGATACCAACTGTTGGTAAGCATTTTTTCTTCATACATAATTCCCAAGAACACTCTTTAGCCAAGTAATGGTTTTTTCTACTCACCATGTTAAAAACTATTAAACTGTAAATACAAATGGAATATACATTGTACTCATCAAGTTATATAACTATTATTATGACTATTACATTCTTCATTAATTTTGGAACGCCAAAGCCACAATACTTTTTTTGATACAAATGTAAAGAATATGTGAAGAATTGATTATTCTTTATCAACCTGGCAAAAATTAGAATGGATTCAACAAGCTTTGTAATTTGACAAAGATTAAGATGTCTAAAACAAATTAGGATGGGAATCAATTCCTCAAAATGTAATACCACTCACCTCCACCCACTAGTGCATCACTATGGAGGCTTAATGAAGCAGAGAATTTTCAGAAGGCTCACTACTATATTCACTATGTCAGGAGAGACTACTAAATATTTGTTGCATAGTTATCTGACCTTACTTCCCATTTGATGAAAACAATACGCTAAAGTCTTATGGAAATATGAAAGTGTTCTTCTCAATTGGTTTTTTAATTGTATTCCATAAAAGCAACTTATATGTGTATATACACACATATTACATTTTCTCACTGAAATTAGTTTAAAAAAGGTAAGAAACAAAAGACGGGAAGAAGATATGGGAAGGAATGGGAAGGGTAAGAATACAAGATGTACAGACACTGTCTTCTGTGACTGACGAACAGACATCTTATCCTATTATTAAATGCAGAGTTCTAGGCTGGATAGGGTGAGTATTCTGGCTTTCAGGCAAGGCAATGGGTCTCTTATCTGCTCTTTGACAGGTGACCTTTCCATTTATTAGTAGTGTATACTAACTACCCCAAAGGTAGATGTTTTTGCTTTTGTTTTCTGGAAGGAAAGGGATGCAGATAATTTTGTGAAAAGTGTTTTATGTCAATTCTACAAATGTAGCTTTAAAAGCAATGTAATTTCAACAACTCACCTTTGTGAAATGGAAAGTTATAGGAGTAAATCAGGGATTCCCTGAATTTTTCCAATCCCATTTGTGTATTACCTCCCTAAATGTGAAAGATTTTAAACCAGCCGGGCGTGGTGGCTCATGCCTGCAATCCCAGCACTTTGGGAGGCTGAGGTAGGTGGACCACCTGAGGTCAGGAGTTTGAGACCAGCCTGATCAATATGGTGAAACCCCATCTTTAAATAAATAAATAATTACTTAAAAAAAGATTTAAACCAAAGATTATTGGGACCATAAATATGTCTAAAATTAAGCCTCCCTTCTAAACCTTTGCAATTCCTTATGGCAGTGGTTCTCAAACCTCAGTCTGTATCAGAATCACTTGGCAAGCTTGTTAAAACACAATCTGTAGGACCCTACCCCTAGTTTCTAATTCAATGGGTCTGGGGTATTGCTTGAGAACTGGCCGGTCTAGCAAGTTCCCAGTTGACAGTAATGCTTGTCTGGGAATCACACTTTGAGAACTGCTACACCTTAAGGCAATATTATACATCTAGACTAGTTAAAATATAATTTTCACTAAAAAGTTTATGATAAAGTTTTGACATCCTACCCAAAACACAAAGAATCACAGAAATGATACAATCCAATGTTACCAAAGCTTTGAAAAGCAAGTGCCCGCAAATGTACTGATTTATACTAATTTAAATACCAGGGCACAATCAGGTAAAATACTGATAAGAGATATCAGAAATGATAAGTAATAATCCAAAGGGAAAAAAATTTGTATGTGCCAAAACATTCACTCACTACTGGGAGATTTCCAAGATGGCGTGGTAGGAACAACTCAGGATTGCAACTCTCAGTGAAGGCGCAGAGGGTGAGTACTAGCCGCATTTTCAGACAGACCTTTGTTGCCCACAGAACGGGGAAATTCCCAGGTGTAGAAGAGACACGGGACACCAGCGCAGCCCTTTCGACTTGCGTGGCCATTTTGGCCGGCACCGCGGCGCAGCGGCACCCCACACAAAACTCACTGGTCTGGGTGCCCTGTTAAACCGGCAATCCGAGATATGGGAGGGCAGATTAACATATCCATCTGATTAAACGGGACTTGGACAGTGAGCCAGAGCAGGAGATTCCTGAGAAGCGTGATTTGAGCCGGTACAGTTGGTCACGGCACAGGAAATCACACAGATCCCAGTGCCCTACCAGCAGGCAACTGAAACACCTGTGAGAGAGTCAACCATTCAACTTAAAAAAAAAAATGAGAGAGACAGAAAAAGGACTCTGAGGCAGGGAGCCAGGTGATCAGGCTCGGCGGGTCCCACCCCCACAGGAACAAACAAAACAGAGATTCGAAATGCTCGGGGTTGAGAGTTTTACTGCGGGCTCAGCTGAATCCAGGACAGTGCAGCTCGGTAGGGGAGGGGCGTCTGCCACTAAGGACGGATGCATTCCACCCCTATTGAGGTACACGCCCATTGCGGAAGCAGCCTGCCGTTGCCAAGGCAACCTGCCATAACAGAGAGACTCCGCCAGCAGGGCGGAGCCCACCACAGTAGGGCGGACCCTGCGGTAGCAGGGGGGAGCCTCGGAAGGCAAATAGTGACTAGACTGCCTCCTAGCTGGGCAGGACAGTACAATGGATACTCATAAAGAAAGCCCCAACTCCCTGAGACAGAGCATCTGAGGGGAAAAAAAAAAGAGGGTTTTATAAGTTCTGCTGCAGCAGACCTAAACACACCCGCCCAACAACCCTGAATGAACAACGGAGCTCACAGCTCAGCACTTGAGCTCCTATAAAGTACAGACCGTCTCCTCAAACAGCTCCCTGACCCCTGTATATCCAAAGAGTCACCTCAAAAAAGGACTAATCAGACTGACATATGGTGGGCATCATTCTGGGACAAAGACAGCAGAAGAAGAAACTGGTAACATCCCTTACTGTTCTGCAGCTGCTACAGGTGTACCCCAGAGAAGCAGGGCCTGGAGTGGACCTCAGCACTCGTACAGCAGAGGGGCTAGACTGGTAGAAGGAAAACTAAGTAACAGAAATACTTCATCATCAACAATCTGGGCGTCCACTCAGAGACCCAATCAAAAAGTCAGCAACTACTAAGACGACAGGTGGATAAATCCACTAAGATGGGAAGAAACCAGCACAAAAAGGAGGAAAACACCCGAAACCAAAACACCTCACCTCCTGCAAAGGACCAAAACTCCTCACCAGCAAGGGAACAAAGCTGGACGGAGAATGAGTGTGATGAAATGACAGAATCAGACTTCAGAACGTGGATAATGAGAAACTTCAGTGAGCTAAAAGAAAATGTTCTAAATCAATGCAAAGAAACTAAGAACCTTGAAAAAAGATTTGAAAAAAGATTCGAGGAAATGATAACAAGAATGGACAACTTAGAGAGGAATATGAATGAATTGAAGGAACTGAAAAACACAACACGAGAACTTCCCGAAGCATGCACAAGTTTCAACAGCCGAATTGACCAGGCAGAAGAAAGGATATCAGAAGTCGAAGATAAACTCAACGAAATAAAATGAGAAACCAAGATTAGAGAAAAAAGCGCAAAAAGGAATGAACAAAATCTCCAAGAAATGTGGGATTATGTGAAGAGACCCAACCTACGTTTGATAGGTGTACCAGAATGTGACGAAGAGAATGAATCCAAGCTGGAAAATACTCTTCAGGATATTATCCAGGAAAATTTCCCCAACCTAGAAAGGCAGGCCAATACTGAAGTTCAGGAAATACAGAGAACACCACAAAGATATTCAGCAAGAAGAGCAACCCCAAGGCACATAATCGTCAGATTCACCAGGGTTGAAATGAAGGAGAAAATACTAATGGCAGCCAGAAAGGTCAGGTCACCCACAAAGGGAAGCCCATCAGACTCACAGCAGATCTTTCGGCAGAAACCCTACAAGCCAGAAGAGAGTGGGGGCCAATATTCAACATCCTTAAAGAAAAGAACTTTCAAACCAGAATTTCATATCCAGCCAAACTGAGCTTTATAAGTGAAGAAAGAATACAATCTTTTGCCAACAAGCAAGTACTCAGAGATTTTGTCACCACCAGGCCTGCTTTACAAGAGGTCCGGAAAGAGGCACTACACATAGAAAGGAACACCAGTACCAGCCATTCTAAAAACATACCAAATGCTAAAGAGCATCAACAAAATGAAGAATCTGCATCAACTAATGGGCAAAACAGCCAGCTAGCATCAAAATGGCAGTATCAAATTCACACATAACAATATTAACCCTAAATGTAAATGGGCTAAATGCACCAATCAAAAGACACAGACTGGCAAACTGGATAAAAAACCAAAAGCCATCAGTGTGCTGTATCCAGGAAACCCATCTCACACGCAATGATACACAAAGGCTCAAAATAAAGGGATGGAGGAAGACTTACCAAGCAAATGGATAGCATAAAAAAGCAGGAGTTGCAATTCTAGTCTCTGATAAAATAGACTTTAAAGCAACAAAGATCAAAAGAGACAAAGAAGGTCATTACATAATGGTAAAAGGATCGATACAACAAGAAGAGCTAACGATCCTAAATATATATGGACCCAATACAGAAGCACCCAGATATATAAGGCAAGTTCTTAACGACTTGACTTACAAAGAAACTTGGACTTCCACACAATAATAGTTGGAGACTTTAACACTCCACTGTCAATATCAGACAGATCAACCCGACAGAAAACTAACAAGGATATCCAGGACTTGAACTCAGACCTGGAACAAGCAAACCTGATAAACATTTACAGAACTCTCCACCCCAAATCCACAGAATATACATTCTTCTTAGCACCACATCACACCTACTCCAAAATTGACCACATAATTGGAAGTAAAGCACTCCTCAGCGAATGCAAAACTGAAATCATAACAAACAGTCTCTCAGACCATAGTGCAATCAAGTTAGAACTCAGAATTCAGAAACTAACTCAGAACCGCACAGCTTCATGGAAACTGAACAACTGGCTCTTGAATGTTGATTGGATAAACAATGAAATGAAGGCAGAAATAAAGAAGTTCTTTGAAACCAACAAGAACGAAGACACAACATACCAGAACCTCTGGGACACATTTAAAGCAGTCTGTAGAGGAAAATATATAGCAATAAGTGCCCACATGAGAAGAGTGGAGAGATCCAAAATTGACACCCTATCGTCAAAATTGAAAGAGCTAGAGGAGCAAGATCAAAAAAGCTCAAAACCTAGCCGAAGACAAGAAATAACTAAGATCACAGCAGAACTGAAGGAGATAGAGACACGAAAAATCCTTCAAAAAAATCAATAAATCCAAGAGCTGGTTCAAAAAGATCAACAAAATAGGCATACCACTAGCCAGACTGATAAAAAAAAAGAGAACAACCAAATAGATGCAATAAAAAACGATAAAGGGGAAATCACCACAGATTCCACAGAAATTCAAACCATCATCAGAGAATACTACAAACAACTCTATGCACATAAACTAGTAAACCAGAAAGAAATGGATAAATTCCTGAACACCTGTGTCCTCCCAAGCCTAAACCAGGAGGAAGCTGAAACTATGAATAGACCAATAACAAGGTCTGAAGTTGAGGCAGCAATTAAGAGCCTACCTCACAAAAAAAGCCCAGGTCCAGATGGGTTCACAGCCGAATTCTACCAGACACACAAAGAGGAGCTGGTACCATTCCTTCTGAAACTATTCCAAATAATTCAAAAAGAGGGAACCCTTCCCAAATCATTTTATGAGACCAACATCATCTTGATACCAAAACCCGGCAGAGACTCAGCAAGAAAAGAAAACTTCAGGCCAATATCCATGATGAACATAGATGCAAAAATCTTCAATAAAATACTGGCAAACCGATTGCAAGAGCACATTAAAAAACTTATCCATCATGATCAAGTAGGATTCATCCCAGGATGCAAGGCAGGTTCAACATACGAAAGTCTATAAACGTAATTCACCACATAAACAGAACTGAAAACAAAAACCACGATTATCTCAATTGACGCAGAGAAGGCATTTGACAAAATTCAACAGCCCTTTATGCTAAAAACCCTCAATAAACTTGGTATTGATGGAACATATCTCAAAGTAATAAAAGCTATTTACGACAAACCAACAGCCAATATCATACTGAATGGGCAAAAACTGGAAGCATTCCCTTTGAAATCCGGCAAGAGACAAGGATGCCCTCTCTCACCACTACTATTCAACATAGTACTGGAATTTCCAGCCAGAGCAATCAGGCAAGAAAAAGAAATAAAGGGTATTCGAATAGGAAAGAAGGAAGCCAAATTGTCTCTATTTGCAGACAACATGACAGTATACCTAGAAGACCCCATCCCCTCAGCCCAAAAACTCCTGAAGCTGATAAGCAACTTCAGGAAAGTCTCAGGATATAAAATCAATGTGCAAAAATCACAAGCATTCCTATACACCAATAACAGACTTAAAGAGAACCAAATCAAGAACGAACTGCCATTCACAATTGCTACAAAGAGAATAAAATACCTAGGAATACAACTTACAAGGAACGTAAGGGACCTCTTCAAGGAAAACTACAAACCACTGCTCAACGAAATAAGACAGGACACAAACAGATGGAGAAACATTCCATGTTCATCGTTAGGAAGAATCAATATCGTGAAAATGGCTATACTGCCCAAAGTAATTTACAGAATCAACGCTATCGCCATCAAGCTACCACTGAATTTCTTCACAGAACTGGAAAAACCACTATGAACTTCATATGAAACCAAAAGAGAGCCCGCATAGCCAGGTCAATTCTAAGCAAAAAGAACACAGCGGGAGGCATCACACTACCAGACTTCAAACTATACTACAAGGCTACAGTAATCAAAACATCATGGTACTGGTACCAAAACAGAGATATAGACCAATGGAACAGAACACAGGCATCAGAGGCAACACAACATATCTACAACCATATAATCTTTGATAAACCAGACAAAAACAAGCAATGGGGAAAGGATTCCCTGTTTAACAAATGGTTTTGGGAAAACTGGTTAGCCGTATGCAGAAAGCAGACTCTGGACTCTTTCCTGACACCTTACACTAAAATTAACTCCAGATAGATTAAAGACTTAAACGTAAGACCTGGCACCATAAAAACCCTAGAAGAAAATCTAGGCAAAACCACTCAGGACATAAGAGTAGCAAGGACTTCATGACCAAAACACCAAAAGCATTGGCAACAAAAGCCAAAATAGACAAATGCGACCTAATCAAACTCCACAGCTTCTGCACGGCAAAAGAAATAGTCATTAGAGTGAATCGGCAACCAACAGAATGGGAAAAAATCTTTGCAGTTTACCCATCTGACAAAGGGCTGATATCCAGAATTTACAAAGAACTCAAACAGATTTACAGGAAAAAAACAAACAAGCCCATTCAAAAATGGGCAAAGAATATGAACAGACACTTTACAAAAGAAGACATACATGAGGCCAACAAACACATGAAAAAATGCTCATCATCACTGGTCATTAGAGAGATGCAAATCAAAACCACATTGAGATACCATCTCACGCCAGTTAGAATGGCGATCATTAAAAAAGCTGGAGACAACAGATGCTGGAGAGGATGCAGAGAAATAGGAACACTCTTACACTGTTGGTGGGAGTGTAAATTAGTTCAACCATTGTGGAAGACAGTGTGGCGATTCCTCAAGGACCTAAAAATAGAAATTCCATTTGACCCAGCAATTCCATTACTGGGTATATATCCAAAGGACTATAAATTGTTCTACTATAAGGACACATGCACACGAATGTTCAATGCAGCACTGTTTACAATAGCAAAGACCTGGAACCAACCCAAATGCCCAATGATGATAGACTGGACTGGGAAAATGTGGCACATATACACCATGGAATATTATGCAGCAATCAAAAATGATGAGTTTGTGTCCTTTGTAAGGACATGGATGAATCTGGAGAACATCATTCTCAGCAAACTGACACAAGAACAGAAAATGAAATACCACATATTCTCACTCATAGGTGGGTGAGGAAAAATGAGAACACATGGACACAGTGAGGGGGGTGCTACACACTGGGGTCTATTGGGGGGAATAGGGGAGGGACAGCGGCAGGGGAGGTGGGGAGGGATAGCCTGGGGAGAAATGCCAAATGTGGGTGAAGGGGAGGAAGGCAGCAAAACACACTGCCATGTGTGTACCTATGCAACTATCTTGCACGTTCTGCACATGTACCCCAAAACCTAAAATGCAATAAAAAAAAAAAAAAAATTCACTCACTACTTATGACTACAAAATGCCCAACAACTGGAGAATAATTATACAAATTACAACAGACTGAACTAGAGAATAATTATACAAACTATAATAGACTGAACAAATGGAGTATTATTTAGCCATAAAGATGACCAAAAAATGAAGCACACACACAGAGAAAATGGAAACAAAGTATGAAAGAAAATAGAACATAAAATGGATAGCAGCAATATGTTTAATGATAAAAATCAGAAGTAACCTCAATAGATGTAATATTTATTTAAGGTGAATAAATAAGCTATTTTAGACATAGTATTTTTATAATATAGCAGTCAAAATATTTCACAGAATATTTTAAAGTAGCTTCTGGTCTACAGATTACAGTAACCATCTAACCCACTGAAAATGCTTTCAATATTTATGAAGTACATAGTTAAGAAAAACATTAAAAGCAAAAAAAAAAAAAAAAATCACTAAGATAATCTAATTAAAGTTCCTTAAAATTTTAACATGAAGAAGGGAAACTTAGAACTATGTTGGGCACAGCTAGCAAAATCACTTGAACCAAATGTACAGAGTGGTAAAACAGGTATTAATTAGAAAAAAAGATTCGGATTCAGAGCCTAGTAACAATCTAAGAAAAAAAATCTTTTGAGAAAAACTAATGTGATCATTAAAAAAATTTTTTAAAGCTGTTAAAAATAGTAACTTTTAAAGTGTATAACTTACTGTTTTGATTCACTGTGACAAACTTCCAAGGTTGGATCATTATAAATAAAAGCAGCCTCTAAGTCATTGATCCTTACTCGGTATATTCTACACTGTTTGCTGTTCAACTTGATTCTATTCAAGTTTGCAACTGTGGGAAATATGGTCAGTTCCACAAATCCCTATAAAGATAGAGAGAAACAACTTCATTACAAAGACTGGTATGTTTCAGAATATAGTTTTTATTTTTACCACTTACATACATACCGCACTCCAGAGAGAAAATCCCAAATAGCTATACACATACATATGTTTTCCAAGTATTTTAATTTCAAACATGATTGTCCTAGTGACCGAATGGGTGTGAGTTATATATACTTTATCGTCCCGGTGGTTCATACTATCAGTGTAAATTAGGCAGTCAGAAAAAAGTAAAAGGCTTGCTACTCTCAAAAACCAGAATTTCTAAGCAGACTAGGACTAAAAAGGGAGGAAGAAAAAAATGACAGCGGAAAGAGAATCAAAACCAGAAGACTGATGAGAGAAAGAAACATGAAAGAAAAAAATTGGGTAAAAAATTATACCACTGAAGCTAACAAGTGTGAGTTTCTGCTTATGAGGTGGCAAGCACTACAAAAGATACCAAGGCAAGTAGGGAAAATCTGCTGCTATATCCCGATCCATGTTCTACCATGTTAGCTGTATGGTATGCAATCTATCTGTATCTGACACATGAAAACCAGTTAAATACAGACTTTCCTCTTGTATTGAATCAACGGGAAACATGAACAGATGAATCATGGAATGTATGTCCAGTGTGATTTTAATATCCTGGGTTGAAAACTGATGTACTCAAACATAAAACAAGGGAGGGTATAAACAGTAATATTTCAGGGGCTCCAAAGTGAACAGAAAACATTCAGAGGCTGTAACAGAAACATCTAAGCCAAAATTCAGATAGCAACCATAGAGAACTACATTATAATGGCTGCTACTGGCCAGGCACGGTGGCTCATCTGAGGTCAGGAGTTCAAGACCAGCCTGGCCAACATGGTGAAACCCCGTCTTGTAAAAAAAAAAAAAAGTTTAAAAATGGCTGCTACCATGTACCAGACATTGCACGAGATACTTTCCTATGTTCCCTTTAATCCTAATACCAACTCTAAGAGACAAGTACTACTTTATACTTTTTTCAGAGAAGCTACAAATACTACTATTAAGTATTTTTAAAAAAGAACTTTTTACAGATAACAAAGGTAAAAAAAATTAGGTCACTAATAAGTAGAGAATTGAGATTCAAACACCATCTAAATGATTCCAAATGATTCTCACTATGCCATAATGCCTCTGGGTAGAAAGGTTTTAAATAATATGCAATAATTGTTTTTAGGTAACATTTAGCCCATCTGTCTCAAGAAAGCCTAAAGATTCTGTAGCCCCTGTGTTCTCAATTTCCAAGTAAGAAGAGAGCCATACACCCTTAAATTAGAACAATCTGCACAGATCTGTGAGTTAGAAATGCAAAAAAACAGAAGCGCAAATGCCAAAATACAGTTGGTAAAGATTCCGTGTTTAAAGGTGTAAACTGAGCAGCTGTAGGAAGAATAACCAGAATCCCTTTAATTAGCATATCTGTCATCCAATAACCATTCTAAATTTAAATGAGCTTAGATCAGCTGAAAGATAAGAATTAGAACCAAGACAACTACAAAACAAGATTAAAGAAAGTGCTGTCAACAGCTACTTGGGTGGGACATAAGAACAACAATTGGCTTTCTAAACTCTGGTAACAATGATAGAATGAAGGAATGCATTTCACAAAGATAGGAAAAGCCCAGTCTCCTTGCACCATCAAGTCTCTAACACCACCTAAGACTCTAACCTACACCTCTACAGACCCATTAACCTCTACAGGTCTTCAATCTCTGCCACCCTTAGCCACTGGTCATCTGCAAGCCCCTCAGGTCACCTAGCCTCTCACTCCTTGCTACTTGCTCTCTCCCCACCACTTCCGGGAGCCCACATTCCATTTTCAACATTTCCCCTGTGCCTTTCAACCTTTTCTAAAACTCCCTCTCTACCCTCTAGCCTTAAATGAAATGGCTCCTGAATCCTCCTAGACAAGAAACTACTTACTCTCCCACTCACTATAAATGAGGGTAGCAGAAAACAGGCATTCTCCTAGTTTCCACTACTGCTTCTGGGCGATTTATAGATTTTAATTTAATGTGCACTATAAGGGTAAGGACAGCATTGTGTCAGAGTTAAAAGCAGGTGTTCTGGAGGTAAACTCACTGTATTCAAATCCTAGCTCTATCACTTAGTAATTGTATGATCTTGAGCTAGTGACTCCAGCTCACTGTGCCTCAGTTTTCTTTTCAAAAATAATGACACTACTGGCTTTTTAGTGTTATTATGACAACTGAACAGCCAGGCATGGCTAAAGTGGAAGGATTGCTTGAACCTGGGAGGTTGAGGCTGCAGCTAGCTGCGACTGTGACATTGCATTCCAGTCTGGGTGACAGCAAGATCGCATCTCAAAAAACAAAACAAAAACAACTGAACAATTTAATACATGGAGTGTACTTAAAATTGTAGCTAGCACCTAGTATACGCTCAATAAATGTTTTTGTTATTCTTTTCTGCTTATCGTTTATGTTCATGCTAGGCAGGTACACCATCCTCTATGTTTCTTATCTATACAACTCCCCAACATTTGCTGAAGGCTCATACTCTTGCTTTTTTTTTTTCCTTTTTCAGAGACAGGGTCTTGCTCTGTCACCCAGGCTAGAATGCAGTGTAGCAATCATGGCTTACTGCAGCTTCAACCACCCAGGCTCAAATGATCCTCTCACCTCAGCCTCCAAGCTCAAGTGATCCTCCCGCCTCAGCATCCAGAGTAGCTGGGGACTACAGGCACACACTACCATGCCTGGTTAATTTAAAACTTTTTTTCAATAGAGATGGGTCTTATTATGTTCCCCAGGCTGGTCTGGAACTTCTGGCCTCAAGTGATCCTCCTATCTCAGCCTCCCAGAACACTAGAATTACAGGCATAAACCACTGCACCTGGCCACATACTCTTCTTTTGTAACATGTCTGCCATCACTCTAAGTGACTTGAATATAGATGTGTCTGTTCCATCCAATAAGACTGCCTCAAAGTTCCTTGACCTCAATTTCTACAATCTTCACTTCCATCCGGGAAGAATCAAGATCACACTCTGAAAAGCACTTCATCACTGCTTGCAACTGCTCCGATGCTGACATTATGAATTATGATTGTGCCACTGCACTCCAGCCTGGGTGACAATGAGACCCTGTCTCAAAAAAAAAAAAAGTTTTTCCTTGGTTTCTGCAGCCCAAGTGGCTCTTGGTCAGTTTTCTCCAACATCATATTCTTCAGATATTTCTCCCGGATGCTCATTTCCTGCTAGATACTCTAAGTGAGCTTTTCTACACCCTTCATGAACAACTGTATATCAAAGGCTTTTAAATCTCTCTCACCATCTCATTCTTTAACTGCACAGACATGCAGCCAACTACCCACTATTCATCTCAATTTAATAACTCAAAAGTGCATGAAATGTAACATTTTCTAATCTGACCTATGAATCTTTCCTCTCAAACCTGCTGCCCTTCTCTTCCACACACAGAAAATAGAATAACCGTTTGTTTAAACTTACGCATTTTTTCTTGTACCCTATCATACAGAAGTAGATAGCATGATCAATTGCTGAAGACTCAGTAACAGCAATAATCAAAAAACCTCCTACAGGAAGCTGCCTTAAATTAGTAGACAACATACAGGATTATCTCTCTTAGACAAAACAGAACTGGGAACCCGGCGGTCAAAGTTGGAGTGACTATTCTCACTATTACACTAAAAATGCCATAGAATTTTTTTTTTTTTCAAGACGGAGATTTGCTCTTGTTGCTCAGCCTGGAGTGCAATGGCACAATCTTGGCTCACTGCAACCTCCACCTCCCAGGTTCAAGTGATTCTCCTGCCTCAGCCTCCTGAGTAGCTGCGATTACAGGCATCTGCCACCATGCCCAGCTAATTTTTTGTATTTTCAGTAAAGACAGGGTTTCACCATGTTGGCAAGGGTAGTCTTGAACTCCTGACCTCAGGTAATCAACCCACCTCAGCCTCCCAAAGTGCTGGGATTACAGATGTGAGCCATAGTGCCCAGCCATGGAAGGAATTTTTGTCTCCTGTCTCTGTGACCCTGGGTTCAGTGTGTTGAGAGGTCCTAGTGCCCAAGGGAAGAACACAGCTACCAGGGCACATAATCATGATTCCATTACATTGGAAGTTGAGGCTGCCCCTTGACCACCTTAAGCTCCTTATCTCAAAGAAGCAAAAAGCAAAGAAAGAGGTCTAGTTCTCGCTGGAATTAATCATTCCAATTACCAAATAACAAATTAAAGCTTCGCTACACAATAAGGACAAGTATTACATCTAGAATCAAGGGGGTTCCCAGAGATGCCTCTCAGATCCCCCTAACAGTCCTAGGCAACAGAAACAACAAGCCAATAAAGACAAGAGAAACAACAGTGAAAACAGCAGTGAAAGTCCTAAAGAAACAAGAGTCTAGGCCGGGCACAGTGGCTCATGCCTGTAATCCCAGCACTTTGGGAGGCTGAGGTGGGTGGATCACGAGGTCAAGAGATCGAGACCATCCTGGCCAACACGGTGAAACCCCGTCTCTACTAAAAATACAAAAAAAAATTAGCCAGGCATAGTAGCACATGCCTATAGTCCCAGCTACTCGGGAGGCTGAGGCAGAAGGATCGCTTGAACCCAGGAGACGGAGGTTGCAGTGAGCCAAGATTGTGCCACTGCACTCCAGCCTGGTGACAGAGTAAGACTCCGTCTCAAAAAAAAAAAAAAAGAAACAAGAGTCTAGTTTATCCCAACAGAAATGTCAGCAGAAGGAAAAGGAAACACCAAAGGGGTGGAAAATAATGCAGTGTATATCAACTTTGGCCAAGCTACCAGCTAAGGAAAGCAGGGACTGTAGCAATTAAGTTTTACACTGTTTCTTTCAATCAGTTTTCTTTCCATTATCTTGCATAAATGATAGTAAAGGTAACTAATATTTTGGGTGGGAACAGGGCTGAAATGTCATTTCTCACACTAATAGAATAGCTCAGGGTTTAGCAAACCCTCTCTTAAAGGGCCAGACAGAAATATTTTAGGCTTTGTGGGTCACACAGTCAGTTTCAGCTACTCAACTCTGCCAGTGTAGCTCCAAAACCTCCATAGTCAATATATAAATAAATGGGTATGGCTGTATTCAAGTAACACATCACTTAAAAAACAAGTATTCAGCCACTACCAACTCTTTCAGTCGCTCATAGGACTTTGTAAGTCCCCACGTTAGGAGCACTAGCTTTTCATCTCAACAAAAGCAACAGTGGATGTGCTGGGGTTAAAAAGGTAGTCTGTTCTGATTATTCTCCTTTTGCCCCTCCTGATCTGTTCTCTACCCTACTCAATACCCTAGGAGTTGCATTAACTGGGCTCTACCCTTCCGGCTTCTGACTGAGTTGGTCCAACAGTTTCCACAAAAAGGAAACTGGAAAGCAAGTTTATATTAATTACCCTAGATTCCTTTCTGCCAGGCTGCACGTAAGCAGTAGCTTCATTCTTTTATTAAAAGACACAGATCCTAAGTGACTCTTTCCGTGGTGACAGTAGGTTCTAGTAACTTCTTCCCTTTGTTGTTTCAGACCTAGAAGTGGCAACTGTTCCTCACTGCTGCTAGCTCAGAGGGTTCCTCCACCTCATGTTGGTTTCCCTTAACTCTGTTCTAAATGGTCCATTCATTTCCCTCAATTAACAAGTGTGTATCTGCCATTTATTTCCTGCCAAGATCCTAACTCACACCCAATCCAACCAAAGTTTCCAATGGGAAACTTAAGTCATCCACAACTCCGTTATAGCAGTCCTGAAAAAGCTATGTGCAACTTCTGTCTATTGATTCCTCAGGGACCACAGAGGTGGAAAGGGGAATGATATATGAAGAGCATTGAACTCTTAGGTTATCCCTGATTAAACAGGGTTTCATCATTTTCCAACTTTATGCCCTTAAGAAAGTTACTTAACCTCCATTCTTTCAGCTGCCTAATATAGAATATTAGGATTAAAATATTATCTACCTCACAGAGTAATTATGAAGATTGAGTCTTAATATATATGTAAGAATATATACATATAAATAATATATGTAAGAATATATATATTAACATACGTAAGAAGATATCTTACATATATTAATGGCTAAATTTATGTTTGCTAATTCAATCATGTCAACTCTATTTCTACTCCATTTTCAATAATGCTATCTTTATTTAGGCCTTCACCATTTCCCCTCTAGATTACTGCAGTAACCTCTGAACTAGATGCCCTAATTCCCTTATCTTTTCTACCCAATTCATACAACATAATACAACTAAAGTATCCTACTATAAGACACAAGGTACATAATATACGGAAGACTGCATGAGAAATTCCATAAATGAGATTAGATTTAATAAACCTTTTAGGCACATTACAAACCTAAGATTCTATGATTCTTATGAAAAGTGACATTTTTCTGTCTATTCAGGTCATCCTAAGTAAACATATACATACACAGGTAACAAATCTGACAGAGAAGTTGATACCATCACTCAAGGAAAACCAGCTCTACATTTTAATCTATGTAATAGAGGTAGCCCTAAAAAAGTAAATTAAATAAATACTTGTTTTCGGCTGGGTGCAGTAGTTCATGCCTATAATCCCAGCACTTTGGGAGGCAGAAGGCAGGTGGATCAATTGAGGTCAGGAGTTCGAGACCAGCCTGGCCAACAAGGAGAAATGCTGGCTCCAGTGAGCCAAGATCACGGCAGTGTGCATTCCAGCCTGGGTGACAGATCAATACTCTTGTCTCAAAAAACAAAAAACAAAAAACCTTGAGTGTTCAAGCTTTTTCCTAAAATTGATAATATCAGCAAGCCATACATCTAAATTGTGTGTGGCAGGGGTGGGGTGGGGGATGTAGAGGGTTTCTAGATCTCAAATACTCTGTCTAAAACTTCACTACAAAGCAACACCACCTAAACCAAGTCAGTCAAGAAGCAAAAGTGGCCTCTTAGAAGCTAAATCAGTGAGTGTATTAATCTTAAGTTTTTTCATAGAAGAAATGTCACTATGGGCTTATACTTGTTTCATGCACAGTTCTAAAATGCTTGGCTATACATCATGCTTTCATATTATATACCAGATAAAGAAGTATAAAATTTTAATTAGGAAATTGAAAAAAAAGAAAGGGAGAATTTCGGAGGTGACAGGTATTAGTGGAAGGTCTATGAAACTTGTAATCATATAGACCTGAATTTTAATTCTTACCTATTCTTGAAACACAATTATCTGGAAGAGTATTAACTTTCTAAGAACTCTGAGGGGTGGAC
This sequence comes from Saguinus oedipus, assembly GCA_031835075.1. Classification (NCBI taxonomy): domain Eukaryota; kingdom Metazoa; phylum Chordata; class Mammalia; order Primates; family Cebidae; genus Saguinus; species Saguinus oedipus. The sequence continues at coordinate 63,220,697 of CM063181.1, read as the reverse complement.
TTGTTACTGTTTATAGTGGACTTGTTACTGTTTATAATTGTCGAGAGTAAACTTACCACAACCGATTTCCTCTGGAAATTTATGTTGTTGATGCAGACGACCTGATGGGTTGTACATTAATAAACATAAAAAGAAAACAAGGAAAAAAAATAAATTCTATTATTAAATGAAAGTATAATTCTATCCAAGTATAAATTAGGACTATGTTCTAGGTAATTCAAAATTACATGTCAATATTTCATTTTATTTTAAAACTCTATGAACTGGGGTAGGGAGCAGTGGCTCACCCTGTAATCTGAACACTTTGGGAGGTCGAGGCGAGCAGATCACAAGGTCAGGAGTTGGAGACCAGCCTGGCCAACACAGTGAAACCCCCTCTCTACTAAAAATACAAAAATTAGCCTGGCGTGGTGGCACATGCCTGTAATCCTGGCTACTCAGCAGGCTGAGGCAAGAGAGGAAGCTTGAACCCAGGAGGTGGAGGTTGCAGTGGGCCTACATCGCGCCGCTGCACTCCAGCCTGGGTGAAAGGGCAAGACTCTGTCTGGAAAAAAAAAAAAAAAAAAAAAAAAAAAAGCGCTACGAATTGGGATAATTTTTAAAAAGCTGGCAACAGTCATGAAAACAGATCTGACAGAAATACAATCTACTACAGTTCTTAGAAAAAAACTTTAGTAACCTGCAACGAGAATTAAATTTGCTGAATAACGCTGTTATTCAAAACATTTTTTTCCCGTACAAACACCATTTCTATCAGTGAGTAAATGCTAGTTTTCCCGCTAGGTTTCCCAGGCCCACCAAGTCAGTTTCGCAATCACAATATATAGTAAATGGCAACAAAACGAAAAGGAAGGAAGGGAAATGAAAAAATACTTATAATTTATATGGCCTTGGGCTTTCAAAGCCCTTGTCTCCTTTCTTCCTGTTCATTCTGGTGGGCTCTAAACCAGTCGGCGGCATGAAGCAGTCCCGCGGAGTTTGGCTTCCCGGCTTCCCTGGGGGGTACCGGGCATTACTGGTCAATGGCACCTCATACTCCCCGCTCCCCTGCGGTCCCCAAAAGTCACGTCCCGCAGCCGACTGGCCTCCCTGACGGGTTGCTACCGCCTCAACCTCTCTCCTTCGACCTAGCTCCTATAAGCCGCCGTCGACAAGCTTCCGTCCCAGAAATGCTCCTCTCCGCAAGTGCTCAAAGCGATCTTAAGCAGACATCTTGTCTGTAACCTCTGACCTCCGACGTCAGCGGAAGCGGAATGGCGGCGGGGGTAGAACCAGGAAGTCTTGCCAATGGGCAGGGCTTGCGATAACAGCATATTTGCGCTTGCCTTTTCGCAAGCACACGGTGGGTGAAACTTAACGTTTAGGAAAGCGAAGAAACTAGTGGGTGAGGCGAGAAGAGCAGGAAGGAAAGGAGGGAAGGTAAAGTTTTCTAGTACAAGCACGTTGAGAAGAATGGAGGATAAAGTTTGCAACGAGCCAGGTAGAAATAGGCTGCCGCAGGGTGCTCGAAACCGGGCTGATGGAGTGGTGTGAAGTCTCCCGAAATCACGAGGAGGGGCTGCCTCTGTCTTGCTGTGAGAACAGACACCATAAGGTCTGGTGATTTAAGCGGTAAAATATGTAATTAGACTCCAGGTAGTACGAATGTCAAAACTCCAGCACTCCAAAGCTCTCACTAGGCACTGCTGCCTTAGTATTTATTTTAAAATATAGACTACAAGGCCGGGCGTTATGACTCATGCCTGTAATCCCAGCACTTTCGGAGGCCGAGGCAGGCGGATCATTGAGGTCAGGAGTTCGAGACCAGCCTGGCCAACGTGGTGAAACCCCGTCTCTACTAAAAAGTATATAAAATTAGCTGGGCGTGGTGGTGTATGCCTGTAATACTAGCTGCTTGGGAGGCTGGGGCAGGAGAATTGCTTGAACCCAGGAGACGGAAGTTGCAGTGAGCCAAGATCATTCCACTCTACTCAATCCTGGGCAACAGAGTGAGACTGTCTCACAATAAAATATAGACTACAGGCCAGGCGCGGTGGCTCATGCCTGTAATCCCAGCACTTTGGGAAGCCAAGGAAGGCGGATCACTTGAGGAAACGAGTTCAAGACCAGCCTGGCCAACATGGTGAAAGCCAGTCTCTAATAAAAATACAAAAACTAGCTGGGAGTTGTGGCATGTGCCTGTAATCCCAGCTACTCGGGAGGCTGAGGCAGCAGAATCACCTGAACCCGGGAGGTGGAGGTTGCAGTCAGCTGAGATAGTGCCACTGCACTCCAGCCTGGACGGCAGAAGGAGACTCCATCTCAAAATAAATAGACTACATATAGATAGACTGTATGTGTATATCATATAATCCACATAAATGCAGAGACATTTATCATTGTGTCGTAATTCATGTTTGTGAGAATAAAACTTGTAAACTTTGGTAACAGTTAAATTTTGCTTAATTAACTATAGATTATAATTAATATGTTTGAAACTTGGACCATTTAACCTTGGCCTATCTCCTCCAACTGTCCTGGTAACAAGTCATTAGCTAAGTTAAAATTAATTTGAACTTCGATCTAAACCAAAACATATCGGGCAAATAAAGCTATAAAGGAACTTCAGCAAGCATTCTAAAACCAACTAGAAATTACTTGAAGTTTTCAAGTGAGCATTACCTGTGCCAGTATTCTTCATTACAGAATTATAAACCCATTTTTTTCCCAAAGTGCATGTCTATGTCAGGCAAACAGAGGAGTAATTATTCAGCCAGTTTCATGTATGTAAACTAACAATATAAATAACTGATAGCACCTAGTGACTGCCAGTTTTGGTGGAAGGCTAAAAGTAAAGGGGAACTCACTTGAGAAATGATATTTAAGTGAATAAATAAGTCTCTTCTATGAAACTATTACTATTTAATTCTCTGAAAAACTTCAATGTATTAATGATTAGAATATCAAATCCTAATTGAAGAAATGACATTTTAAATATAAAAAGCCAAACTTTAAGAAAACCATAGAGACCTGAGACATACTAAATACAGGAAATAATACTTTCTTTTGCCCTTGTTTACACTGTGTACAGGGTACAAATTAATTTGAAAGCTACATCCTATAATATTTAAGAAATAACAATAGTAGTTTCAAAATGCTTAAGATGAGGAGAAAAATGTCTTAGAAGACTAGGTTTTTAAAAGGCAGAAATAAAAGTTATTTTTCTTGTTTCCAGCAACTTTATAAAGCAACATGAGTCCCGAAGAAAAGACTGTTGTTCTTTTAAGAAATCGGTCTTCTCGAATTATAAACTTTTACACCATTTTGCATCGAAGAACGAGAATATTTAGTGAGTAATGCACCTATGGTTTGCTTCTCTCCACACAAATCTCTGTGGGAACAATAAAAAAATAGATAGCATGAATATTTTAGGGAACATTATAATATGATACAGTACTATGTACTTACTTTCTCTCCCCCTGAATCTATCCTCTCAACAGCATAAGTGTAGGTGTTTGTGGAAGAGAGAGGGTGGGGAGTGTTTCTAAGTTTTTTTTTTTCTTTTTTGAGATGGAGTCTTGCTGTGTCACCCAGGCAGGAGTGCAATGGCACGATCTTGGCTTATTGCAACCTCTGCCTCCCAGGTTCAAACAATTCTTCGGCCTCAGCCTTCCAAGTAGCTGGGATTACAGGTGCATGCCACCATGCCTGGCTGATTTTTTGTATTTTCAGTAGAGATGAGGTTTCACCATGTTGGCCAGGCTGGTCTCAAATTCCTGACCTCTTGATCCTCCCACCTCGGCCTCCCAAAGTGCTGGGATTACAGGCGTGAGCCACTGTGCCCGGCTGGTTCTAAGTTTTAATTAAACTAAGTACATTACATGTATTATGTCATTTAACCCACACAAAGTAGGAGTAATGTATTACTTAACCTTGTTTTATATATGAGGAACTATAGCTCAGACAAGTAATAAATGACAGTGTCAAATTCTGCCACCAGGTGTGTATGACTTCAAAGTCTATGCTATTTCCATTATATCACACAGCCTCTAAATTAGAAATACAAGCAGTGTGATACAGTGAGTCCTGTACAGTGGGGCCTAAAGTCAGAGATCCTTGATACAAGGTACTTGTGTGAACTTGTCTAGGTTACCAACTCTTCCTGAACTTTAGTTTCCTCTTCTGTACCTCAAGGAGAAGATTCTGACTGGAACATAATGAGCGGAGAGACGAATAGGAGGACATGAGCTGGAGAAGGGAGCAACAGCCAGATCACGCAGAGCCTTGTAGGATGGGGAAAGATAGTTGCTCACTGAATTCTACATGTAATGGGAAGCCAATAGGAGAGTTTTAATTAATGGAAAAGCACAATGTGATCTAAGTTTTAAATAATGGAGTTGGCCAGGGACAGTGGCTCTCGCCTATAATCCCAGCACTTTGGGAGGCCAAGACAGGCAGATCACTTGAGGTCAGGAGTTTGAGACCAACATGGCCAACATGGTGAAACCCCTCCACTAAAAACACAAAAATTAGCTGGGCATGGTGGCACACACCTGTAATCCCAGTTACTTGGGAGGGTAAGGCAGGAGGATCACTTGAACCCGAGAGGCAAGGGCTGCAGTGAGCCGAGATTGTACCACTGTACTCCAACCTGGGTGACAGAGTGAGACTCCATCTCAAATAAATAAATTAATAAATAAATAATAAATAAATAAAGGAGCCAATGAGTTGATGATTATGGAAGCTGGGTAGTGGATATATGAAGGTTTCATTATATTGTCACTTTTGAATATTTAAAGGAACAGAATAAACAGGAGAGAGGGGGAGGGGTAAAAATAGAACAGGGAAACCAATTCAGAGGCAGGTACAAGATGATCCATTAGGATTTGCTCATAGTTTGAACCAGAAGGTGGGGGAAGGAAAGGACAGGGATGATTCCTAGACTTTGGTTTAAGTAACTGCATTAATAGCAGTGCTGTTAACTGTGATTAAGAAGAAGTGGGGTAAGGATCAGGGAGAAACAACAGTTCTGTTATGAACCTGGTAAGCTTGAAATTTCTATTGAATATCCAACTGGAAAGGTGAATTAGGCAACCAGATAAAGGAATCTGGACCTCAGGGAAAAGGGCAAGTATGAAGATGAAATTAGGAAGTCATTAAATTTGTTTCCAGGCCTAGATGAGGGCACCAAAGGAAAAGTATAAACAGAAGAGAAGATGGCCCAAAAATAGAGTCCTGGAGTACTCCAATATTTAAAGATTGAGAATGGGGAGACATCAACAAAAGAGATGGTTTTCTCCCCCTCCTCCAAGGAAGAGGGGAGAAACTTGTGTTTTTAGCAGGAGGAAGCAGACACTGTCAAATAGTGCCCAAGTAATCAAGGTCACATAATTAACCACTGAGTACAGAAAGATGGATGTCATTGGATTAAGAAGATGTCAGTGGGTAAAGGAAATAATGGGAGGTGAAATGCATAGAGTGAGTACATGAAACTTGTAAAAGGCATTTTCTTATGAAGGAGAGCAAAGGACACAGGGTCCAGTAGGTTGCTATTGTTGTTTTTCAAGATGGGCAATATTATAGAATTTTGTATGCTGATGGGGATGATTCAGAACAGGCAGACATTAATAACACGAAGGGTGAAAGGGACATTAATAACTCGAGGATCCAAGTCTTTAAGACAACAGAGGAGATGGATCTACTGCAAAGGACTGGCCTTAGGAGCAGGGACAATTCTTTCACCACACAGGACTGTAAAGGAAGTATGTGCACACATGAGGAGGTTGGGCGATTTGGCAGTGGGAAAAAAGGTAGTTCTGGTCTCAGTGCTTCTGTGTTCTGAAAACATAAGATCATAAAAGGAAACAGAAGGTACTGCTGGTAGGAAAAAGGAAAAGAAGATGTAGAAGAAGCTTCATGCTGGCAGCTTCATTGTGTATTATTCTCCAGAAAGTTTCAGCTGGCCAGGTGTTGGCACAGAGTAAGCAGAAAGCTGGGTTTAATCTTTTTAGCTTTTTGCCAGGGAGATATGGCAAGAGGGAGAGGGTCACAGGAGTAAAGTGTAGATAGTAAAAGCTAGGAAGACTGGCCATGGGATTTGAGCTGGGCAAAGAGAAGAGAGAGCAACTGAGAGGTGTGACACAGTGAAAAAGCTGTAGTGTTAGTGGATTTTAAGTGTTAGGGGACTCAACATTTTGTAAGAAGTGACTTTGGGGCCTACTGGTTCTAACATCCATAATGTTAAATAAAGCATGAAGTGGCAATGAGAGAGGTGTTTGCCTTAGTTATAGTGGGGTATATCCCTCAAAGGGGACAGTTTTCCAGGAATGAGAGCAGAAAAGTGGTTTCAGAAGCAGTATTGAGGAACAGACATAACACATATTCCACCTCCAGCATCAGTCACTGTGAAGGACAGAGAATACAGCCACCACCTAAGAGTGTTTCTAGGGAAGCAGTATCCTCAGGGAATACTCAAGAAAACTGTATTCTGATCATAAATCTAAAATGCTATGCCACTCTTTATAAAAAGAACCCTCAAAATCCATCTTTAATAAATTACTTACTCAATATATGGAGCTATATCTTCTTCTGTCCACTTCTCCCTTAGAGAGAAAAGGCTATTAAAACGCCCCTGATTATCCTCAGGTAAATCATCTACTTTCAGCAAAAATATGATTTCTGGTCTCGAGTGTCTATCCACCAGCGCTAAACCCTACAAGAAATGAGAAGAAACAAGGCAGTTAAAGTAATGTTGTAATGTTTAAACATGACTCATTCTTTTACCTTTAGGTTTAGCTTAGCTCAAGATATTCAAAATGTCAGCTACATGAAACTGAAACTCTCCAGAGATTTACAAAGAGCTCCTTTAAGCAGTGACTTCGTTTCTCTTCTGCAGTCTGGTGTCTACCACCACCGCTTTATCAAGACAGCTCTGGTTCTAAAGGTCTCCATAACCTGTCATTGCCAAATCCAGTGGGCCCTTTTCTTGGATTCATTGTACTAATCCTCCATTTTCTTTTTCTTCTTTTTGAGACAGGGTCTCACTCTGACACCCAGGCTGGAGTGTAGTGGCGCAATCTTGGCTCACTGCAACCTCTGCCTCCTGGATTCAAGAGATACTCCTTCCTCTGCCTCCTGAGTAGCTGTAACTACCGGCGCATGTCACCACATCCAGCTAATTTTTATATTTTTTAGCAGAGAAGGGGTTTCACCATGTGGGTAAGGCTGGTCTCAATCTCCTGGCCTCAAGCGATCCGCCCTTCTCAGCCTCCCAAAGTGCTAGGATTACAGGTGTAAGCCACTGCACTCGGTCCCTAGCCCTCTATTTTGTTACTGTGGATTACTCCTTCTTCTTTAAGTACCTCTCCATCCCTGACATCAGAGTCTCCTTATTTTCCTCCTAACTTGATGCTGTAGTTCCCTGGGGCTTCCATCCCAACTGCTCTACTTGCTTCACTGTCACTCTACTGAGTAACCTCATCTAAACCTGTGGCCTGAGCCACCACTTACTTGCTAATGATTATAATATTTATATATTCAGCTCAGATGTCTCTTTTGAATCCCAGACCTCTATATCCAAATCTATGTATAACTTGTTTATCATCCAAACCCCACACTTATGTGGTCACTAAAGCCTATGTAATAGATGTTAAGGCTTCAGGACTCCTCTATCCATTCCCCATTACCTATTTCTTTGGCCAGTACACTCTTTTGAAAAAGTACCTCTTATGAAAAAGTATCCTTTTTCATAATCTAACCAACCTTCCATCTGTCCATCTTTTTTACCGTCATAGCATTCTTTTCAAAAGGCCAAGCTGATGAGTTCCTGATGATGTAACTCCTCTGACTGATGTCACTCAGTGGCCTCAAAGAGCTTTCTAGATAGAGTTGAAATTCCTTAGCACAATCCACAGTGTCCTTACCTCACAAGCATCCTTCACTCCAGTCCATGCATCTCTATAACAGTGCCCCAATTTTTATACCTCTACACCTTTGGCCATGCTCTCTAGATTTCCACCTCTGGCCTTCCTTCCATCTAGACAGCAACAGTTCATCTTTCCATACTCAGCAGCTAAAACATCTGTTCCTACAGAAAGTCATCCCTTATTGACCAGTCTGATGGCTAAGCCCCTTTTCTTTGCTCTTTTAACATCGTGTATACGCCTTTCCAATGGCGTAGATCACTCTGCTTTATAAAAACAGATTTAGGCCGGGCGTGGTGGCTCACGCCTGTAATCCCAACACTTTGGGAGGCAGAGGCGGGTGGATCACGAGGTCAAGAGATCGAGACCATCCTGGTCAACATGGTGAAACCCCATCTCTACTAAAAATACAAAAAATTAGCTGGGCATGGTGGCGCGTGCCTATAATCCCAGCTACTCAGGAGGCTGAGGCGGGAGAATTGCCTGAACCCAGGAGGTGGAGGTTGGGGTGAGCCGAGATCGCACCATTGCACTCCAACCTGGGTAACGAGCGAAACTACGTCCCCCCCCGCAAAAAAAAAGAACAGATGTAGGCATGTAATATGTGTCCCCCATTGCCAGTCCCCAGGCTGAGCACCATGACGACACATTTTCTCCTGAGCACCTAGCATGATGCCTCAACATAAAAGGAACTCCATAAATACCAAGCAAATATTTTCATTTAACTAACAAAATACTTACCGAGTATACGCCACATGCAGACAGTATGCTACATACTAGCAAGCAGCAGCAAACAAAGTGCCATCAAAGCGGAGAGTGGTGAACCACAGAATTAAACATTCTTCCAAGCTAAGGGGAGAGTGCCATGAAGCAAAGTACACCGTGCTATGGAAGAGTAAAACCAGAGGCCTTTCCTTCAAGCAGAGAATGAAGGAAGGCCTCCTTGACGAAGCGACTCAAAGATGAGCAGGAGGTGACCAGATGAAATTAGAGAGAATATCATTCTAGAACAAAAAGCTTTATGTGAAGGTCTCAGGTAGGTAAGAGCTTGATGATCTTGAAAACCTGAAGGAAGGTTGGTATGTAGTGAGCAGGAGAGAAAGCAGCCAGAGATGAAGCTATGAAGGTGATCCTGAAGGGCCTTATAGGCCAAGATATGAATTCTGGGTATTTTTATCCTAAGGGCCATAGGCAACCATTAAACTGATTTAAGGCCAGGTTCAATGGCTCATGCCTATAATCCCAGCACTTTGGGAGTCCAAGGTGGGCAGATTACCTGAAGTCAGGAGTTAGAGATCAGCCTGGCAAACATGGCAAAACCCCATCTTTACTAAACATACAAAAATTAGCTGGGCCTGGTGATGGGTGCCTATAATCTCAGCCACTCAGGCGGCTGAGGCTTGAACCTGGGAGGCAGGGGTTGCGGTGAGCTGAGATTAAGCCACTGAACTCCAGCCTGGGTGACAGAATGAGACTCAGTCACAATCAATCAATCAATAAATCAATAAAGAGATTTAAGCAGGAGACATTCATCTGCTCTGACTGGCATTTTTATTATTTATTTATTATTATTTTAGTTATCTTTTTTTTTTTTTTTTTTGAGACGGAGTCTCACTCTGTTGCCCAGGCTGGAATGCAGCGGCACAAACTTGGCTTACTGCAACCTCCGCCTCCTGGGTTCCAGCAATTCTCCTGCCTCAGCCTCCCAAGTAAGTGGGTTTACAGTTGCCCCCCACCACAACTAGCTAATTTTTCTGTTTAGTAGAGACAGGCTTTTGCTATGTTAGCCAGGCTGGTCTTGAACTCCTGACCTCAGGTGATCCGCCTGCCTCAGAGTCAACGTGCTGGGATTACAGGCATAAACCACCATGTCTGACTGGCATTTTAAAAAGATCATTCTAGTAACACCACAAAGAATGGATTGGAAGGGAGCAAAATTAAAAGCACAAGGGGCCTGCCTAGGGATGCTATTGCTGTAAAATCAAGATACTAAGATAGTGGTGATAAAAACGGTAAGAAATGGAACAAAATGAGATACACTGAATAGGATCAGGGATTAACAGTAAATAGACCCAAGCAATCTTATAGAGGTTATAGATATGTTCTAAAACTGTATTGTAGTGATAGCAACTTATTACAATTATTAAAAATATTTTAAAGGTATACTTTATAATATGTAAATTATATCCCAATACTTTATTGAGTTTTAAGGATTATGTGATGGCTTGGATGTACATGCACTCCTAATGTGTGTCTAGGAAAAGAAATTGGTTCCAAATTCAGCTCCAACTCAAGTATCATTCACCTAGTAAATTACTCAACTGTTGAAGTAAGATAGCAATGTCTATTGCTACTACCTTAAGCTGATCAAGACTAGTGATCATTCCTTCAGGAACACTCTGTTGCCATACTTCTTGAAACTCAGCGAGATTGAATTTCACCGCATTCTGAAGCAGCATATGTGCTGTTGCTCTGCATATTTTATCAGCATCCAACTCAAAATAAACTTCACCTAATGAAAAGGAATCATATTTTCACATTTTCCTCTTATAATTAAATACTGTACTAATGTTTCCTTTTCTTTAGTGCAGTTTCTTGAAAGAAATTATACACCTAAACTCACTTCCCACAACCCCATAGTTCCTGGGTTTTTTTTTTTCCAGACAAAGTCTCGCTCTGTTACCCAGACTGGAGTGCACTGGCACGATCTCAACTCACTGCAACCTCTGCCTCTTGTATTCAAGTGATTCTCCTGCCCCAGCCTCCCGAGTAGCTGGAATTACAGCTGTGTGTCACCATGCCCAGCTAATTTTTGTATTTTTAGTAAAGATGGGGTTTCACCACTTTGGCCAGGCTTGTCTTGAACTCGTGACCTCAGGTGATCTGCACACCTCAGCCTCCTGAAGTGCTGGGATTACAGGCGGGAGCCACTGCGCCGGTCTTTCTTTTTACTCTGTTGCCCAGACCAGAGAGCAGTGGCACAAGCAAGGCTCACTGCAGCCTCGACCTCCCTGGGCTCAGGTGATCCTCCCACCTTAGATTTCTGAGTAGCTGGGACTGCAGACACGTGCTGCCACAGCCAGCTAATTTTTGTATTTCTTTGTGGAGACAGGGTTTTATTACATTGCCCAAGCTGGTCTTGAAATCCTGAGCTTAGCAATCCACCTACCTCAGCCTCCCAAAGTGCTGGGATTACAGGTGTGAGCTACTCTACCCAGCCAGAGCTCTTAGTTTTAATATATAAGAGTTAAATGAAAATACTTTCCAAATCTTACCTTCATCTACATATTTCTTCCCATAACATTTAAGACAGTGTTCTATCATTTCCCTGAAAAATTTAAAACACACATTTGAAAAGTTCTAAGTGTTTTTATGCATTGTATTTTAACCCCATTGCCAACTCGAAATTAAGAAAGAAATTTGAAATTTGAAATACTAAGTGATTTTGGTTGCCAAATAATATTTTATTTAAATTAGGAACTAACTAAATTATACTGGAAAGTTACTAGGTGCCAGGCCCCATGCTAAACATATTAACATCAATTATGTAAGCATACATTTATCATTATTATCATTTGAGACAAAGTTTCGCTCTTGTTGCCCAGGCTGGAGTGCAATGGCGCAATCTCAGCTCACCACAACCTCCACCTCCAGAGTTCAAGAGATTCTCCTGCCTTGGCCTCCCAAGTAGCTGGGATTACAGGCATGAGCCACTGCGCCCGGCACATACATTTATTATTATAAAATAGCTCAAACATGCATATTATTTCTTTACGTTTTTATGGCCAAAAACAAGATAATGCACATGTATTTAACTCAGTGACCAAAATTCCCAAATCTTCTTTGGCTATAATTTTAAACATTTCTCAAAGATATCAAAATATAATTATTGTAGTTTATGCACTGGGTTTAATTTCAATCTGTAAAAGAACTCTCTTCCCCTTAAGGAAATCTGGATAGACAATAAATTAAAAGACTTACTCTGGCTCCAACGGTCCAAGTTCCTGAAGGCATGTATTCAAAGGAACTTTTCTAAAAGACCACGATTCAGAATCCACAAGCTGAGTTACATGATTCAGAAGTTTCATCTCATAATCAAATTCAAGAATCCTCCAATAACCTACAAATTTCAAAAGTTATATTTACCAAATAACTTTTTTTTCAAGGCAGGGTCTCAACTCTGTCACCCAAGCTGGAGTGCAGTGGTGCGATCTCAGCTCACTGCAACCTCCACCTGGGTTCAACCAATTCTCCCACCTCAGCCTCGAGTAGCTGGGACTACAGGCATGTACTACCATACCTAGCTAATTTTTTATTTTTAGTAGAAACTGGCTTTCACCATGTTGGCCAGGCTGGTCTTGAAATCCTGAACTCACATGATCTGCCTGCCTCAGCCTCCCAAAGTGCTAGGACCACAGGCATGAGCCACCATATCCCAGCCATGAAATGCCATTTTATAATTGATGGCACAACCACTACCTCAGTGAAAGAAAAGTACATACCCACCATTTCTAAGGAAGAATGTTTCTATTCTTACTCTGACAACATAAAGGCAACATTTTTTTTTTTGAGGCAGAGTTTCGCTCTTGTTACCCAGGCTGGAGTGCAATGGCGCAATCTCGGCTCACTGCAACCTCCATCTCCTGGGTTCAAGCAATTCTCCTGCCTCAGCCTCCCGAGTAGCTGGGACTACAGGCTTGCACCACCATGCCCAGCTAATTTTTGTATTTTTAGTAGAGACGGGGTTTCACCATGTTGACCAGGATGGTCTCGATCTCTTGACCTCGTGATCCACCCGTCTCGGCCTCCCAAAGTGCTGGGATTATAGGCGTGAGCCACCGCGCCTGGCCCAAGGCAACATTTTAAAAATGAATTGTGTGATGTAAATCTGAGGAAGAGAATGAGAAGTAATCTACACATCCCCCTAGGAAAATTGTATCCATCCCCATGCTGCTGGTTAATACTGCATAGGGCTGTATTAAAATACATGGTTTGATTTACCTTTCAAAAAAAAGCTCTAGAGATGGGCAGTGTGGCTCACGCCTGTAATCCCAGCACTTTGGGAAGCCGAGGCGGGTGGATCACCTGAGGTCAGGAGTTCAAGACCAGCCTGGCCAACATGGCAAAACTCTGTTTCTGCTAAAAACACAAAAATTAGCTGGGCATGGTGGCATGCACCTGTAACCCCAGCTACTCAGGAGGCTAACACAGGAGAATCAATTGAATCTGGGAGGTGTAGGTTTGCAGTGAGGTGAGATCACGCACCTGCACTCCAGCCTGGATAACAGAGCGAGACTCTGCCAAAAAATAAAATAAAATAAAATAAAAAAGCTCCAGTCAAAATACTAAAAATATCACAGGGCTTTTCCATCAATCCCATGCTCTAACACATGCTCCCATATTTTTTATACAGGCTTATTATATAAATTAACATGTTCAAAAATATGTTGAGTCATTACTAAATGAAACACAGTCACATCTTCCAAGCAGTTTGGAAATAACAATGAAGCTATTATTATTATTATTTTTTGAGACAGAGTCTCACTCTGTCACCCAGGCTGGAGTGCAGTGGTGCTATCTTGGCTCACTGCAACCTCTGCCTCCTGGGTTCAAGCGATTCTCATCCTCAGCCGACCGAGTAGCCGGGATTATAGGTGCATGCCACCACAACCAACTAATTTTTGTATTTTTAGTAGAGATGAGGTTTCACTATGTTGGCCAGGCTGGTCTCAAATTCCCGGCCTCAAGTGATCCACCCCCGTCAGCTTCCCAAAGTGCTGGGATTATAGGCGTGAGCCATCACGCTGAGCCCAAATGACACCATCCTTAAACCCAAAGGAATTTTAAATAAACTATATGCAATAGGGCGAAGATGTCCAAAAACTGCTCTCCCTTATGATGCCCAATTTCATAATTGTTATAATAGTGATAAGTAACGCTACCTCCAATTTCACAGGCATTTAGAACTTGTAATTGGGTCATTATTTCTTCCTCACTTGCTTGAATTTGATCAAGCAAATCTTCAGTTGTATACTGGAAAAAAGATAAAAATATTTTAAGGCCCTTGAAGATTAAATTTTTTTTTTTTAGATTTCTTGCTGAATTTTGGGGAATAAATACAAAGAACAGATTAAGGCAATATTTATGCATTAGCTGAGTTTCTTTTGTTAATGTATAAGATTTCAACACAAAAATCAATGGATGCCTTATAAAACAAATAAGAGGTAAATCTTCATGACACTGGAAAATATGAAAATTAAATATGATACCAGAAACCCAAGCAACAAAAACAAAAACAAAAAGATCAATCCACATCATCAAAATAATAATCTTTTGTACTTCAAAACGCTATCACCGCAAAAGGACAAATACCATGACTGACTTACCTGAGGCAATAAGAGAAGTCAAATTCATAGAGATAGTAAAATCGTGGTTGCCAGGGGCTGAGGGGATAGGGGAAGCTTTTAGCTATATACATGGCATTATGATGTACAGGATTTGCTTTAAAATACTCTGGAAAAAAAAGATGGAAGGATAGAAAGGGGATAGAAGAAACAAGACTGACAAGACCTTAATTGTTCAAGTGAATATCGAATATATGGGTCATTATACTGCTCTGTCTGCTTTGGGTATGCTTGAAATTTTGTAACTTTATTTTTTTAACACAGGCATTTAACAGCTATATAACATAAATTTTAAAAAGTAAGAATGTGACCATTAAGTGCCTCTGATTATAGTTTTTAAATTCCAAATAAAAAAGTAAAAATAAGAGTCTTACTTTTGAGCAATTTGAGTCCTTCTCTCTTTGACTGTCAGGTCCTTCATACGGATTTTCCATCAAAAGTTTCTTTAGCTTCTTTAACTTAGGTCTACATCTTCTTAATTCCCAATAATTATTAGAAAAACCAAAGATCTAGAAATTATAATATATCACAACCTTTTAGGGGCCATTCTAAAAGAAAATTTCATACAAAATTCCAACTAATCAATCTGCCCCCTCAACAAGTACAGAGAAAAGGAGGCCCAAGGTATTCTGTTTTGTATCAGGAAGGTATTTATCCAACCATCTCAACTAGATGGATGGGCAGCCTCAAGAACATCTTTTCAAATCCCATTAATAAGACACTGCCAACATTGTAAGAATCTCAAATGTACTCTGAAAACTACGCCCCAGAAAAAATGATCAGGATGGTGACAATTCTGCAAACCAGGTGGAAACAACTAAAAATGAATATACCTAAGACAAAAAAAAAAAAAGAGAAAAGGTATTACCATAGTTTTTAAATAGGGATTTTAAATCGAAGAGGGTGTACCCTTGTGTTGCTCATGTCAAAATGAGGCAAAAGTTAAGGGACAGAGATTTCTGATTAATCCAAGACATTACTACTGTTTAGAACTGCAGCTAATTACATTGTTGGATTTGTGAAATTGTGAGAGGTCTACCACTCAAAATCCAGTTGATAGAAGCTAGAGAATGGATGAATATCTGTTATCTCTGCCTGTACATACAAGACTTGCCTAGTTCCTAGCATAGAGTAGATGCCCAATAAGTGTTTATCATAAAAGGAAAAAAGAGGCTAAACTGGATTATCTCTGGGATGCCCTCTAACTCTGAAATGGAAGGACAGGGGATGCTTCTACTTTCAAACTAGGATAAGCCTTGATTGACAAGATGAGGCCTAGAGCCTGAAGGAGATGTTGCTGAATCTAAGGCCTTCAAAAGAAGAGTTTAAGGACCAAATCAGATAGACTGATTTTATCCATAGTTAAAAGTGGTTTGCTGTTTTATGATAGTCTCAGAAAAAAACAAAGCAAAACAAAAAAATGTCAGCCTTCTGGCTACATCCAATACACAGATATTGTGGTATGCTTTTGTGTGCTGGGGACGTTTGGCACAGTGTTTCAATTAGATGCCAACATTAAAAAAAAAATAGGAGATTTCACCACAAAAATCTAAATTTCAGTAATTATTTGGAAAATACAAATCAGGGAGCCGTGGTGGCTCCGGCCAGTTGTCCTGGTGCTTGAGGAGGCGAGGCTATGAGTTCAAGGCCAACCTGAGCAACATAAGAAGCTCTCATTAACAAAAAAAAAGGAAAAAATAAATCAAAAGTCGAGCAAGGCTGGGCCTACTTTCCCACAAGGCAGCTGGGTAGTGGCCATCCACCTACGTGGGGATTGTGCTTTCCAATCTGCTGTAGACCCAACCACTCCCTGTTATTCCTGGCTATCTTCCACCATTTATCAACCCCAGCCTATTTCTTATCTAACCCCTTTAAGCACCTAAGGTTCAATCACGGATTATACCTTTGGTTGGTGGATCTACATTTTAGCCAACCTCAGTACATAGAATTTCCATAATAAGCAAGAGCTCAAAGATTCTCGTAGGAATTATTATGCCCTCACAAAAGCACCTACAGAACAGGTAAGTGATGGAAAAATAACATTACTTTTTTACAAAAGGATGAACTGCCAATATTTTTAGTTAATTACAATGAAAGACAAAAAAAAAAAACTCTACAAAAACCAACATAGAATATTTACTGGAAGTTCCTCTGTTCTAGTAACATTACATGACTCACTGAAACTTTCCAACATTTTCCCTTCTTTCCTCTCCAATTCTCTATTTAAGGATATAGTTGGCCTAAAGTCATTCTCAAAGAAATAAGGGCTATGCTTGGATTGTTACATGTGTAACAACTTGGACAGAATGGAGACTTGTTTGGTTACCACCATCAGCATTTTCCAAAATAATTAAAAATTTGTTATAGTTGGCTACAGATATTAATGAACTAAACCAGCCTCATAGCTAAGAAATACACTTCATTCAAAAACTCAAATTTCTTCATTTCTTCTTTTTTTTTTTTTTGGAAATAGAGTCTAGCTCTGTTACCCAGGATAGAGTATAGTGCAGTGATCTCAGCTCACTGCAACCTCCACCTCCTGAGTTCAAGCAGTTCTCCTGCCTCAGCCTCCCAGGTAGCTGGGAGTACAGGCACGCACCACCACGCCCAGCTAATGTTTTGTATTTTGGTAGAGACCGGGTTTCACCGTGTTGCCCAGGCTGGTCTCAAACTCCTGAGCTCATGCAGTCCACCTGTCTTGGTTTCTCAAAGTGCTAGGATTACAGATGTGAGTCACCACGGCTGGCCCAAATTTCTTCATTTTTCCACCTCATAAATATTACTAAATGAACCAGTTATGGTTTGAAGGAGTCTCCTTTCACAACACATCCACAGCAAAATCTGCTAAAAACAGGTAGAGGTTTTAGAATGAGTCATTAAATAACAAACTGCACATTATAGAAAAAGGTCAAATTGGGACTTGAAAATCAAAATGGGGAAAAACAGACAAGTTCACAAGACTCCACAAAAAAGCAATAATAATCATAATCATGTTGAGAAGGTCAAATCTCTTTAAAGAACTTCTTGATTCTCCCTGATTATAGATTTCACACCTAAAGTTTTTCACTAAAGACCAGATTACCACATCTGTTTTCATTCTCAGACTTTTATAAATCAGAGTGCAGAAAAGAGCACCTCAGTGTGAATAATGTTACAGTGCGCCTCTTCCTTCTTCAGCTGGTCTGGAGTTTTACAACCCGGAATGAAAAGCAACATATTGGAAGTGTCTGCTATCTTCAAGTCGTATGTTTTGTCTTTACTGCACAGCACAGCTTGCTCATCTTTATCACCACGAATCACCAGACTGTAGCAAAATGGGGGGAAAAGATACGGTTTATTGACACTCACTAGTCATTTTCATTATAAACAGCTGTCAAACCCTCTAGGCTTACAGAACTTAGAATTAAGTCCTTTTTTACGTTTTTAAAATAACCTTTATTTTTAAAAAGTTAAGTGCATTAGAAGAAACTGAAAAACACAAGAAGCAAAGAACAAAGTCACTCACAATCAAACAGTTTATAGTTTGACATGTTCTTCTAGGTCCTGTGAGTGTGTAGGCACAACATCCAATTTTATGGGACTGAGATCATACAGTATGTATCATGATTTTTCATATGTCATGAATATACACCAATTCAAAATCCCAAAGTTATATGAGTATTTTGATAACCAAGAATACAATACGCCAACTCAATATGTTAAAAAAAATGTACTCCTGCCTTTCTTGGGATAAAAATTTCATAGAAGACAAAAATGGCAACACGCCTCTAGATAAAAGCATTGGCAGAGTTCCAATTTAAATACTGCATTCTCTTAATGCTCAATTTAAAATGAAACACACAGTATCAGAATACACTAAGTATATGTTAGGGACAAGCTGCCTCAGAAAACCCCCTCCGTGTAAACTGACCCCTTCCCCACACTGATTGCTCTGCAGCTGCATTCCTGAACCCCTACCAAGGCGCCACATCCAGGCTGCCAGATGTGCTACAATTAAGCAAAGCCTGATTACAGCCATCCCGGCAGCTGGAGGGAGGACAGGGAAAACAAGTATTTGTTATTCATGCTTGTAAATTCCTGTTTGACACATATGCGTAAAAGAATCCTGGTTTCTCTTTTTAAACAAAACTGCCACCACAGAAGTCACAAGATAATGTATTGTAGTTCTGTTACAAGTTGACAAACTATCTCTGTGTCTGTTACCAGCGGATAGATTACCTCAGTCCTGAAACTCCCTTATTCCCCTCTCACCCCATATAAACACCCGTTTTGTAAGCTCAGGGCTGCCTCCTCTGATTGTTACAGAGCAGCCCAGCAGATTAATAAAACTTGCTTGCCTGACTTTGGGTCTATTCTTCTTTCTCTCCGCCACCTTTACGGTATACAGAATACACTAAGTATGTTTCTAAGAGAATTTGTTAGCAGATCTATACGATTAAAATATTAGCAAAGTATATTTCCATTGAAGTACTTAATGTATCCCTATAGTACAGCCAAAAGAGGATGCATACATCAATGGCTATCATCAAAATGTAAATATAGACACGTGGACACTGGACACATCTGCATACATCTCTCCCTTTATACTTCATTCTGCCCCTCTGCTGCCAACCTAATGAACAAGTCCTGACATAGACTGCTCAGAGGTGGTTTAACAATTCCATGTCCAAGATGCATCTTTTCTATTATAACAAAGGTATATACAAATTGGCTAATTCACGAACTCTAGTTTTTATCCTATGTTGTCACCCCAGACATTCATAAAGCATAGACAGTGCAAAATAATGAACTCTGTCCATAATAAACATAGGCACTTTACTAAAAATGCTCATATAGACCTGTGGTTATCATCTAAAACCATCTTCTAGATATAGAGATACTGGCAGAGAGCCCTTCCCTTCACCCTCTTCCACCATCCCCAGTGACTAAGTATAGGACGTCTAGCTCCAAGAGGTAGACTAATAAAAGCTCACTCCCAGAAGACAGGCCTTCCTGAAAACTAACAAAAAGGACATTCATAAAGGGACTGATTTACTACATCTATTTTTAACATACTTTGAGCATTAAAACTTGTTTATTGTTTAATACACAATATTAACTAAAATGCACATACAAAACAATGGTTAGACCAGCTGAACTGATCTCAGGGGCACAGAACCCTTTTCCCTGCATACCTCCTCCTCCCCCACCCAATGCCACCCAATGAGTAGTCAGCATAAGCTCCTAAACATCAAGTTTTAACAATTCCATTCCCAAATGCAACCAATCACTCCTAGGAAGTAATGAAAACAAATGCTTAGAGGGGTGTTACTTTAGCCCTCTACTTTTAACCTATGTGGTGCACTTTTAAACACCTAGAAAGACTAGATGTTTCAATCTGGACTTAAGTTTTCCATTATATACACAGTAGCATTGAATAAATGGTACATATACATAACACAGACCGTAATGGGAACATTTGGCCTAGAACCCCCTTCCCTTTCCGACCTCTGTCAACCCCATGGACAGCTATCAGCCAACTGTAATGCTGAGAGAATTTTAACTATTTCACATCTGTTTTTAAGAAGACTTCTCTATGATTTCTAACACAAAGTGTACTCAATGCATGAGTTTACTAATTCTACTTCTGTCATACACTGGCAACCTCTTTAACATTGACTACATGTATATCAGGAGTCTTACGTCCACTTATCATGCACTATATACACAGCACAGTAAATGAAAATGCAGACATAACGGACAATGGTAAATGTGCCTCATCATAAACACATTGGTAGAAAGTTTGTTGCATTCCTCCTTCCCCCGAAATTGCACATATATCCTAATGTCTACTGCTCAGAGAATTGATCAATTTCCAAAAGACAATACTTCATATTAAAAGGATAGCTACAAAATGTGTTATTTACCACCTCTACTTTTAACATACTTTGTGCACTTCTAAACCTCTACAAAGACTAGATGTTTCAAATTAGGACTTAAGTTTTTCCACTATAGGGGCCCAAACTGGCTCCGGCCGGATGTCGTGGCGCTTGCGAAGGCGAGGCCAAGAGTTCAAGGCCAACCAACCTCAGCAACCAACAAGTTCTCATTGATTGGCAAAAAAAAAAAAAAAGTTTTTCCACTATATACACAGTGGTGTTGAATAAACTACACACATGTAACAAGGGTTATATCTGAAAGTGTCTTCTAAACAGGAACATTCTGGTCTAGAACTGTTCATTCATTCCAACTCCTCTCCATCACCAACCTGGTGGATATAGGCACATGTGTCGCTTAAAGCTGATGTAACTTCACTTCCGAAAGTATTTTTCAGAAGACAGCCTTTCTATGAAATTTAAGAAAGTGTATAGAATGTGTTAGTTTACTAACTGTACTTCTGTCATACACTGGCAACCTCTTTACTATCTAGAGACTAGATATTATACAATTGGGACTCACTTGTCCAGTATATATACAATATACAGTACAAAAAAGTTAAATGAAATGCATGCAACATATAGGCAATGGATTAAGTGAAATTTTGTAACAAACAGTGGCAAAACACCTTTTGCAATTTTTTCCCTCCCACCCCCCAGGTGATTCAAACAATTCCACTTCCCAACAGCATTTCCCATCAGTTTTTAAAAAGTATTTACAAAAAGTGTTATTCTAATACTACCTTTAAATACATCAAGTACTTCCAAATATCTAGAAAGACTAGATACTTCACATAACTTGTCCACCACGAACCCAGAATTGTTAACCAAAATTGCACACACATAACAATGGTTATCATCTGAGGTATCTTCTACATGTGACCATTTCAGCCTCGAATCATTCCCTCCTCTCTTCCTTCTCTGCCTTCAATCCAGTGGACAAGTCCAGACACGTGTAATGCTTAGAGGGTTGAACAAATTCTTCTGCAACTGTCATTTACAGAAGACAAGTTTTCCTATGAATTTCAACACAAAGTGTACAAAATATGCTGATTTTCCTAAATAGTTTGTCATATACTGTCAACCTCTTTAATCTAGAGACTAGATATTGAAAAATTAGGACTCATTGTCCATTGTATACACTGTATACAGAGCAAAACAAAATGCATAAAACATACAGAAAAATGGTGTCTGAAAATGCCCACGTATGAATATACTAGCATATTGCCTTTTGCAATTTCTCCCCTCCTACCTCCTGTAAACCATTGAACAAGTATAGACAGTACTATTCTGTTCACAAAGGCGGCTTCACAATTCAATTTCCAAAAGTATTTCCTATGAATTTTAGCAAAAAGATATTTGCAAAGTGGTCTTTTACCACCTCTACATTTAACATACATTGGGCACTTCTAAATGTCTAGATAGACTAGATGTTTCAAGTAAGGAGTTAATTTGTCAACTATGTACACAGCAGTCTTGAATAAGCTGTAAACACGAAACAACAGTTTTAATTTGAAACAGTCTTCCAAATGTGAACATTCTGGCCTAGAACCCTTCCCATCTCCATCAACCCAGTGGGCAAGAATGCTCAAATTTTCAGAAGACAATCTTTCCTAGACTTGTAAAACAAAATGTACAAAATATTAGTTTACTAGCTCTACGCAACCTCTTTAACATCTAGAAAGACTAGATGTTGTAAATTAGGACTCGTTTGTCCTTTATGTACACCATATACACAGGTAAGTAAAACAAAATGCACAGAGATAATGATTCATCTGGCCTCGTTGTAAGCAGGGTGGCATAGAGCTCTCTGCACCTTCCCCCTCCCTTCTCCTCCCCTGAGCCACTGCACAAGCACAGTGAGTATTATTGAACAGGTGATTCAGCCATTCCCACAAAGAAAAAAACAATTCCTATGAATTATAACAAAAAAAATTTACAAAATGTGATTTTACTACTTCTAATTTTAACATATATCAGGTGTCTTCAGGGCAGAGGGTACAGCCTGTCCCAGGGTCCCCCAGCTCACCCACGCCCGGGCCAGAGGGCCTGGAAGGCCCTGGGGGAGCTCTCTGTGCCCTGTGTCTCTGCCTGACCAGAACTCTAGAAATAAGTTTTGATGCTGCCTCTGCCCCCTGCTGGCACAATGATGGATTCCATGCAGCAAGCTCTGGACCAACTGAGAGCCACAGGGACCCCGACACCCTGAGGCCTCATTAAGGAAAAATAAAGATGGGCAAGAGAGATACACAGAGGCCAAGAGGCCAAATGGCACTACATGGCATCCTCGTGTAAACTGCTGGGAAGAGCACAACACGAAGCATCCAGAAGCTTCAGTCAAGCTGTCACAATTTTCTACAACATGCTAAAGCCGTACTTCTTAAACTTATGCGTAGCATCTGAGAGAATGTTGCTCAAAAGCAGAGTGGGATTCAGTGGGTCTGGGATGGGACCAAGGGTCCCGTATTTCTAACAAGATCCCCAAGGATGGCCAAGCTGCTGCTCCTGGTACCCACCCAAGCGTCATCCTTGAGTATTCCCTCACAATCAAAGGAGCACATCCTGGCCTAACCATAAGTTGTGTTGCAAAAACACTTGGGACCTTCTGAAAAGGATGCAGTGCTGAATGAAAACCATGAAAGGATATGTTTACACCGTGGACTAAACAAAAGACTTTGACAGCCGGGCGTGGTGGCTGACGCCTGTAATCCCAGCACTTTGGGAGGCGGAGGCGGGTGGATCACAAGGTCAAGAGATCGAGACCACCCTGGTCAACATGGTGAAACCCCCATCTCTACTAAAAATACAAAAAATTAGCTGGTCATGGTGGCGCGTGCCTGTAATCCCAGCTACTCAGGAGGCTGAGGCAGGAGAATTGCCTGAACCCAGGAGGCGGAGGCTGCGGTGAGCCGAGATCGCGCCATTGCACTCCAGTCTGGGTAACAAGAGCGAAACTCCATCTCAGAAAAAAAAAAAAAAGGAGAGAGAGACTTTGACAAAGGGATTTTGTCACAGCTGAAGAAAGGCAAGGACACAGTGCCTCATGCTTGTAATCCTAGCACTTTAGGAGGCTGAGGCCAGAAGATAACATGAGACCAGGAGTTTGAGACCAGCCTGGGCAACATAGCAAGACCCCATCTCTACAGAAGAAAAAACTTAAAAGTTAGCTGGGCGTGGTTGTGCACACCTTAAGTCCCAGCTACTCCGGAGGCTGGTGGGAGGATCGCCTGAGCCCAAGTAGCAGTGGCACTGAGAGGGGAGACCCTCTTGCCTTCTTCAATTTCACCTCTTTCTCCCCCCCCGACTTCCAGATGGAAAGAGGAGTGAAGAAGGAAAATAAATAAAATAAAATACCAAAAAGCTGGGAAAATGACTCCCTCTTTAGTTCTCAGCATCTCTACTATCTGTTAACCTTGAAAGAGCTACAAATGAATGTTATCCCTGCCGGCTGGAGCCTGCCACTGGTTCACACCCCCATGTCTCCAGGGGCCAGGCTTCCTACTGGAAATACCTCTGCCAACAAACAGCTTGTTGCGATTGCCTTGTCTCTGTAAGCCCCCCTCCCTTGCTTGTCTCCACTCGTGCTGCATATGAATTAGCAAATCAATGAAGCCAAAAGATTGTAAGGTTGGATGTCCAGCAAATGAACAGTGACATAGTTCCATCTCAGTTTCCCCTTTAGTGTTGTAAGCCTATAAAAGGGGAGAAAAGCTGCAGCTCAGGGAGCTTGGTGAATGAGGCTGTTGCCCACCGCAGCTCCTGGCTGAATAAAAAGCCACTTCCTTCGTCAGTTCGGTGTTCAAGAGGTTTGTTCCCCGTTGCTCCTGCTACAGCACCATCATGCAGTGAGCCATAATCATGCCATTCCACTCCAGCCTGGTGGACAGAGTGAGACCATGTTCCCACCACCCTCTCCCCAAAAAAAAAGATAGAAAAGAAGGAAGGGGGCGCAGTGGCTCACACCTGTAATCCCAACTCTTTGGGAGGCTGAAGTGGGCAGATCACGAGGTCAGGAGTTCAAGACCAGCTTGGCCAACATGGTAAAACCCCATCTCTATTAAAAATACAAAAATTAGCTGGGCATGGTGGTGCGTGCCTGTAGTCCCAGCTACTCAGGAAGCTGAGGCAGGAGAATGCTTGAACCAGGACCTGGGAGGAGGAGGTTGCAGTGAGCTGAGGTCACACCACTGCACTGTAGCCTGCGCTACAGAGCGAGATTCCGTCTCAGGAGAAAAAAAAAAAAAAAAAAAAAAAAGGAAGAGGAAAAGGATGGAGGTGAAGAAGAGGAAAAGGAAGGACTAAAGACTAAGATAATGGCACTGACAAGGGAGTGGATTCTAGCCATTTTCCTTGTTTGTAAAGCATTTAGCTCTCCTGTGCACAACTTGTTTCTTTTGAAAAAATAATAAGAAACCTGAAATAGCAGACTGTGTATTTATTTTTTACTAAGTCTTCATTTAAGTGAAAAGAATGAAAGGTTTTTTAGACTCCCAGTGCTAATAATGCTTAATAGGCCCAAAGTACCTAGTCTTTAACGTTTACTTCTAACTGCACTATCCCCACTTTGAAATATTTGATTTCATCCCTTCCTACACACCAAAATTAAAAACACACGTTTCCAGGCCCTGTTTTTTTTTTTTTTTGTCAGGTGGACAAACTAGAACTGGACAGAGAGAAAATCCTCACACTTGAGTTCCTTTCTCAACTCTCCACCAACTGAGCTGAGATGGAAACAGAGGAGCGAAGTTCTTTCAGTTCTGTTAAACATGGTGAAACCCCGTCTCTACTAAAAATACAAAAAATTAGCTGGGCATGGTGGCGGGTGCCTGTAATCCCAGCTACTCAGGAGGCTGAGGCAGGAGAATCGCCTGAATCCAGGAGGCAGAGGTTGCAGTGAGCCGAGATCACGCCATTGCAATCCAGCCTGGGTAACAAGAGCGAAACTCCGTCTCAAAAAAAAAAAAAAAAAAAAAAGATACTTTGAGGTACATAGTAGGTATCTGAAGAATGGCCAGTTTACTGTAATACTCTTTGGTGGGCAAAGTACAAAAATTGAAAGCCTAAAGGATTCCATTAAGAAAAAAAGAGCACCAGGCACAGTGGCTCACGCCTGTAATCCCAGCACTTTGGGAGGCTGAGGTGGGCGGATCACGAGGTCAGGAGTTCAAGACCATCCTGGCCAACATGGTGAAACCCCAACTCTACTAAAAATACATAAATCAGCCAGGCATGGTGACAGGTGCTTGTAGTCCCAGCTACTTGGGAGACTGAGGCAGGAGAATCACTTGAACCTGGGAATCGGAGGTTGTAGTGTGCCGAGACTGTGCCACTGCACTCCAGCCTGGTGACAGAGCAAGACTCTATCTGAGAGAGAGAGAGAAAGAGAGAGAGAGAGAGAGAGAGAGAGAGAAAGAGAGAGAGAGAGAAAGAGAGAGAGAGAGAGAGAGAGAGAGAGAGAGAGAGAGAGAGAGAGAGAGAGAATCGCGTTCAGACAATCAAGCTGGAGCTTCCTCTTTTGCAGGAGTTGGGACAGCACAGGGTGGAGGGATACAACGATTCTCTAGACTTCTTAAGACTGCCTTTAAAAAACTACCTCAACTTGCACTTTTAATCAATGATCTTGCGAAAGTCTGTATTTGACCTGGAATTAGAAACAGCTTCAGATTCCTGCTGAGTGACTCCAAGAAAGTTTCCTTTAGGGTGGGTGGGGGTCTCATCAAAATACCAAGTCTGTAGGCTGATTCCCAACACTCCTATTATCTGAGTAAAATAAATGTAAGTGGAAGGCAAGAGCTTTATAAAGATTGGATATCACCATTGTATTTTAAGGTAGAATGGTAGGTATTCTGTAGCTGACACACGCCTCCAAGGACAGCTGGACCAGTGCTACTCATCGCCGCAGTGCAGCTAACTGGACCGTCCACCAGAGGCGTGGACTCCTTGGGAACAGGCAGCTTGCTATGAGTCCCCCGCCAAAAAAAAAATCAGTGCATCCCTCTGGCCCTGTTTCCTCATCCCGAGTTTCCCTGCTGAGAACATAACGTGGCCGGCAGGAGGCTGAAGGCGCGACGTCTCCAGGGCTCACCTGTGTCCATCTTCCAGCTGCTGGCACAGCGTGGGCTCCAGCTCCAGCAGGCAGAAGTCGCCGGCGGCAGAGCCGCTGGCCCCCGGGCCGAAGCTCAGGCAGTGCACGGTGGGCAGTAGCTCGGCCGCGTTCAGCTTGGCGATCAGCAGCGTGGCATCCACCTCCTCGCGGGTCCTCTTCATCGCAGCGCCCGGGTGGCTGCGGGTGTGGCGGGCAAGAACGAAGCTCCCCAAGCAGCGGGAAGCTGCGAAACCTGCGTTTGCAAAGCGCGCCAAGGAGGCAGTGGATGTGTTTCCGGGGCGGAGCAAGCTGCGGGCGCGCCCTCGGGAAGGCCTGCACGCTCTGGGTGCGCCAGCCCCTCCGTGCCCCACGCGTCGCCGCCACTGCAGGAAGGAAACGCGGCTTTCCGGGGGGCGGTCTCGGCGGAAGCTCGCAGGAGCAGAGCAGCGACCCGGCGGGGTGGGACACGGATCCCTCGCCCACCCTTTCCGCTGCGCCCTTGCCCGCCCCCATCCCCGCCTCCGGCCCTGGTTCTCAGCAGCCGACGCCCGGCTTTCCTCTCCATCCTCGTTGTCTCATCTTCCGCCAGTGGCGGACCCTGTAGTAACCACTTGGCCTGTGTAATTCCATGATTCCGTTGCCAGAACCCTGTAAGGTGGGCCCTTGGTCATTCCCTTTTGCCAGTGAGGAAACAGTCTCCTTGCTGGTGATGGCAGAGCCAGGAGGTGACAAAGTCTGACTCCAGCCTAATCGACTGTGGCTCTAAAAGCTTACTGCGGGGTTTTGTGCAAATAACCCATGTTCGGGAGCGAGGCCCAGGGTTGACTCGGAAGCAGTATCTCAATACTTTCTTTTATTTTTATTTATTTATTTTTGAGGTGGAGTCTCGCTCTGTTGCCAGGCTGGAGTGCAGTGGCGCGATCTCAGCTCACTGCAACCTCCACCTCCCGGGTTCAAGCGATTCTCCTGCCTGAGACAGGGTTTCACCATGTTGGTAAGGCTGGTCTCGAACTTCTGACCTTGAGATCCACCCGCCTCTACCTCCCAAATAGCTGGGATTACAGGAAGCATGAGCCACTGCGCCCAGCCCCACTAACCACTTTTAAAACATCTGAATGCATAGGCGTTTGGTGGGATGAAATCCTGAATGTGAAAGTGGTTGCCTGATGAGAATTTATTATTGAAGAGAACCGTTGTAGTTGCTCTATTAAATGGGAAACATTCCCTACAACTAGAAGCAGTGTAGTGTAGAACCCTGACATTCACATCAGACAGGCATGCCTGAGAATCCCAACTCTCTTCGGCACTGTGTGACCTAAGGCAATTTACTTCATTTCTCTAAGTACAACTTCCTTATCAATAAAAAAAGGAGATGATAATACCTACATTCTAAAATGCACGGCTGCTTAATAAATGGTAGCAGTTCTTTTTGCTTTTATGTATCAATTCATTATGAATTTAATTTCCAAATAATGATATGAAATTATTGCCATTAATTTTATATTCTGGCAGAGAGTTGGACCTGGGTTCCTCTCATAAGATAGAATGATGATAGTTTTTATTAATTCATTCACTAAAATTATGTTAATATGTTTTTCTAAAGAAATTTTCTATACCTTTTCAAAAAACATTTGAAGTTGGCTTAATCACTCATCTGGTAGCAGGAAAAAAAATTATCAAGTTAAAAAATGAACAGTTATAATAAATTTCGAAAGGTCTGTTCATGAGAACAGAATCAGCTAAAATTGATTCTGATCTCATGGACACTGTACTCTTGATTATATTGCTCATAATGTGTTTCATGGCACAAAAAGGGAATTTTATTTACTAAATCATAGTTTATATTATAGAATCACATATGAACTTTTTTCCTTTTCTTTTCCTCCCTTCTTCCTTCCCTTCTTTTTTATTCAATACAGAGCACAATGACTTCTAGGCATTCCAAAAACTGAGAATTCGGCCTTGTTTTGGGTCCTCCTTTTTATTACTGTGACTTTCCAACAGATTTTCTTGCTTTTCATCCCCCTTCCTACTGCCCATCCATCTCTATACCACAGTCAGATTAACTTTTCCAACATTAAGGTCTCCGGTGACATTACACTCTGCTCTCAGGTCATCAACCCCTCCCTCTCCTGTCAAAGCTCATACTCAGACCTCCCCTGGCTTCTGGTTTTCTGTCTTCTGTGTCCGTTCTGCCTTTCCAGACCTCACAGCCCCAAGTACTCTTCATATACACCATAGCCCCATCCTTCATACACACATGGCCCCATCCTTCCCTACTTTCATACTTGTGTGGCCAGGTGTGTTTAATTTCAGCCATCATTTACACATTATTATTATTTGAGATGGAGTCTTGCTGTCACCCAAGTTGGAGTGCAGTGGCACAGTCTCACCTCACTGCAACTTCCACCTCCTGAGTTCAAGTGATTCTCGTGCCTCAGCCTCCCAAGTAGCCGGGATTACAGGCTGTGCCCCCATGCCCAGCTAATTTTTGTATTTTTAGTAAAGACGGTTTTTTGCCATGTTGGCCAGGCTGGTCTCAAACTCCTGACCTCAGGTGATGGTGATCCGCCCACCTTGGCCTCCTAAAGTCCTGGGATTACAGGTGTGAGCCACCGCGCCTGGCCCATTTATAAATTAGAAGAGTTTTCATTAACATTTTGATTTTTCTTCTTTTTGAAAAAATCAGGATATCTCTCAACATGGGATTCATATTTCTGCCTAGCAGCAGGGGGCTGGAGCTGCTAATGGTTTCTTCATAGTTCTCTTCAGGGCTGTGCCAGACTCCCGCAATCTGGAAACTTACATTATTCTTTAGTTCTGGGAAGCTTTATTATATGATTTCCTTGATAAGATCCCCTCACCCCTACCCCTACCCCAGATTTTTTTTTCTTCTTTTATTTCTTTTCTTTCTTTTGATTCAGGGTCTCACTCTTTTGCTTAGGCTTGAGTGCAGTGGCTCCATCTCAGCTCACTATAACTTCTGCCTCCCAGGCTCAGGCTATCTTTTCATCTCAGCCTTCCAAGTAGCTGGGACTACAGGCGAGGGCACCACCATGGCTAATTTTTGTCTTTTTTTCTAGAGATGGAGTTTCACCATGTTGGCCAGGCTGGTCTTGAACTCTGGGACTCAAGTGATCTACCCATCTCAGCCTCCCCCGAGTGCAGGAATTACAGCGATGAGCTACAGTGCCTGGCCTGTTCTATATTTTGGAAATCTACTTTTTATATTTTCTTATACAGACATGTAAGTTTCAAGATCAGATATTTGGTTTTAGAAAGATAAAGAAAATAATAGAAAAAGTGGGGCAAAATGTTCACAATCGGTACATCCTGGTAAAGTGAATAAAGGTTCGGAGAAACTCCAAGGCTAGGTACACGAAGGGAGTGATGGCTCTGGGGCATGTATCAGGTTGACTGAGCAACTAAACAGGTAGTTCCTCGTGTCCAGCTGTCATAAGCTAGCAGTAACTTTGTAAGCTAAAGCAGCGTGAGAAATGGTCTTTAATAGGTAGAGAAATGCACCCCCTCCCCACCTTACAGCTAGCTAATGAATCATGCTTCTGGAGAGCATCAGCTCCCAGAAGACAAACTACCAGCAAACCTCCCTATTCAAGTATGGCCTTACTCTCTCCCCACACTCTCTGGAGTTAGGGAGAGAACACAGAATAGCTGGTGCACAGGGCTTCTCAAATATAAAGCTGAAGAGAGAATCGTCATTTGTGTACATCTGGTAGCACAAAATGGAGACATCTAAAATCATCAAATAGAAGAGTTAGCACCCAAGGAGGTGGAACAGAACAAAAACCACGTGACCTTATGGTAAATACACTATCTTCACAGTAACGGGAGATAATTCATAGATAAGATTCGATCAGAGATCATTTCCCTGCTTCCCAAATGTTGGTCCCATTTGGAATGACATAGTTAGTATTCGGCAGCCCCTCACATTAGGTTCTTCATTCGTAGAGTAAGAACTAGGTCAGACATGATAGCCTATGCCTGCAATCCCAACATTTCGGGAAGCCAAGTCGGAGAATAGTCTGAGCCCAGGAATTCAAGAGCAGCCCGAGTAACATAGGGAGACTCCATCTGTATATAAATTAAAAAGAATTATTATAGTAGAAAAGTCCAAGCAGAAGCACTGAAATTTGACTCCATGCAGAAATTGCAGAAATTTAAAACAGCATCACATAATAGTGGTAATGGCAAAAATTAACACTACCCTTAAAGACTTAAAGAATGCAGAGATAGTGGTTCCTCTTTTTTTTTTTTTTTTTTTTTTTTTGAGATGGAGTCTTGCTCTGTTGCCCAGGCTGGAGTGCATTAACATGATCTTGGCTCACTGCAACCTCGACTTCCCTGGTTCAAGTGATTCTCCTGCCTCAGCCTCCTGAGTAGCTGGAATTACAGGCACGCGACACCACACCCAACTAATTTTTGTATTTTTAGTAGAGTCGGGGTTTTACCATGTTGGCCAGACTGGTCTCGAACTCCTGACCTCAGCCTTCCAAAGTTTTGTGATTGCAGGTGTGAGCCACCGTGTCTGGCCATGCTTCCTTGTATACCTGCATTTAATTCACCTGTCTGGCCCCTGCAACTACTGTGCTGAATGCAGTATCCTTCCTAAGACAGTTCAGCATGGTCTACAGCTACGTATCTGTTACGTTTGACCTCATCTCTGCCACCTTTTTTCCTTTCTCTATTTATAGGCATATTTGTTTTGTTGCTTATTTTCTTCATTATCTTTCACTGGACTGCCTTAGTTTGATTTTTTTCCTCCAGCAGTTTGGAACATATGTACCCTAGCCTGACTCAGCTACTCTTTCCCTTTGCCTCTTCAGTGTTCCTTTGCAGCATTGGGCACACTGCCTTTTTTTTTTTTTTTTTTCAGGTTTTTGTTTAAATCACGTTGCCTCTTGCGATACACGGCTCTGTCTGGCATTCTCTTCCATCTTCTTTACCTGGGTAACACCTATTCATCCTCTAGCTGATAACACTGTCTGATAGAACTTACTGAGATGTTGGAAATGTTCTATAACCACACAGTTCAAGTGGTAATAACTAGCCCCATGTGGCTTTTGGGTGCTTGAAAAATGAACAGTGAGAATGAGAAACTGAATTTTAAATTGTATTGACTTGTAGTTGATTTAAATTTAAACATCCACTTGGGGCTACTGGCTACTGTATTGGAACACTCAACTCTAAATCAATAGTCGCTTCTCAGAAATCTTTCTCTGATCTCTCTGATCAGGTCAAATCTTTCTAATATAGGCTCTCATCATAGAAAGTCTTATTTTTAGTTTTAAGTAAATTGCAGTTTTATATTTATTTGTGTGATTACTTAATGTCTTTTTTTTTTAAATCAGATTGTAGACTTCAATAAGATAAGATTTTGGTTATCATTAAGTGAGTGCCCAGGATGTAGTAGAGCATGATATATATTTGTTGAACAATTTGCTGAATGAATGAATTATAACAGTGTTTACCTTTGAGGAGAGGAGAAGAAGAGTAAATAAAAAGGGATTTCTGACTGGGTGTGGTGGCTCACTCCTGTAGTCCCAGCACTTTGGGAGGCCGAGGCAGACAGATCACGAGGACAGAAGTTCGAGACCAGTCTGACCAACATGGTGAAACCCTGTCTCTACTAAAACTACAGAAAAAAAAAAAAAAAAAATAGCTGGGCATAGTGATGCATGCCTGTAATCCCAGCTACTCAGGAGCCTGAGGCAGGAGAACCGCTTGAACCCAAGAGGCGGAGGTTGTGGTGAGCTGAAATCACACCTCTGCACTCCAGCCTGGGTGACAGAGCGAGACTCCGTCTCAAAAAAAAGAGGGGGAGGATTTCTGATTTATCTTTATGTATCTCAACACAGAGAACATATTCCTGCATTAAATATGTGCAGTTAAATACATTAAACATTTTTTCTCAGCTTTACAAAACCCAATATACAGACAAGTAACTCCAAATGAACAGGTAATAAATCATACATGAATAAAGAGAAAGAAAAAAAGAAAGAGAAGAAGGGAGGAAAAAGGAGAAGGAGATAGTTGATCATTCTATTTTGTAACACAGATTAAAGAGAGACAAGAATAGAAGCAAGGAGACCTGCTAAGAGGCCAAATGAGTGATGAAGGTGTCTGGATTTAGAAGTAATTTGGGCTGGCCATGGTGGTTCTTGCCTGTAATCCCAGTACTTTGGGAGGCCCAGGCAGGAAGACTGCTTGAGGCCAAGAGTTTGAGACCAACCTGAGCAACATAGTGAGATCCCCATCTCTACAAAAATTTTTTTTAAATAAAGTAAAAATCAGTTGTTGTGGTGGCTCATGCCTATAGTGCTAGCTACTCAGGAGGCTAAGGCAGGAGGATCACTTGATCCCAGATGCTTGAGATTGCAATGAGCTACACTCCACCTTGGGCAACAGAGTGACACCCTATTCATTTTTTATTTATTTTTTGAGACAGAGTCTTGCTGTGTCACCCACGCTGGAGTCACCCACCCATCTCGGCTCACGGCAACCTCTGACTCCCAGGTTCAAGTGATTCCCTTGCTTCAGCCTCCCAAGTAACTGGGACTACAGCCATCTGTCACCATGCCCATCTAATTCTTTTTATATTTTTAGTAGAGATGGGGTTTCACCATGTAGGCCATGCTGGTCTTGAACTCCTGACCTCAGGTGATCCACCCTCCTTGGCCTCCCGAAGTGCTGGGTTTACAGGCATGAACCACACTGGGCCCAGCCCCTGTTTCAAAACAATAATTTGGAGATAGAATGGACAACAGTGAACTTGGAGTTTGAAGTAAGGTCTTGCCAGAAGCTAAAATATTAAGCTTTAAAGTGTACATCAGTTGTAGTTATGAGGGTGCCTATGCCTGAGATCATCAGGGACATTGATGTGCAACTGAAAAAGGGCTAAAAATGGAGCCTCACTACCATTGGAGGTGGAAGCCTTGAAACAACTATCTCCCCAGAGGAAAGAATTGCAGGCAGTGGGAGAATTAGAATAAAGCACTGTCTTGGAAACTGCTTTACTTTGTTTCAAATAAGCAAGTTCTGGTTTATAGCAAGATTCATTTAGTTCTATGAAAAATATAGTAGCTTAGGCTGGGCATGATGGCTCATGCCTGTAATCCCAGCACTTTAGGAGGCTGAGGTGGGCAGATCATGAGGTCAGGAGTTCAAGACCATCCTGGCCAACATGGTGAAACTGTCTCTACTAAAATACAAAACAATTAGCCGAGCGTGGTAATGCGTGCTTGTAGTCCCAACTACTTGGGAAGCTGAGTCAAGGGAATCACTTGAACCCAGGCAGAGGATGGTGCAGTGAGCCAAGGTCACACCACTGCACTCCAGCTAGGCAGCAGAGCGAGACTCCATCTCAAAAAAAAAAGAAAAGAAAAGAAAGATGGAGGGAAAGGAAGAAGGAAAGGGAGGGAGAGAGGAAGGGAGGGGAGGAAGGAAGGAAAGGAAGGAAAGAAAGAAGACAACGAAAAGAAAAATATAATAGCCTAAATTTTAACTTCACCTTTTGTTAAACTTCCAAGGTTTTGTTTATAAAACAATCAGGCTTTTGCCCACTAGATGGCGGTATTATTTAATGTTTTCTAGAGCAGCTTCCTTTGCTGTTTTTTTTACCTCCACTGCCTTAGGAAAGGGAAATGAAGGAATATTTATTAAATATTGACTGAGTTAAGCACTTAACTGAATACCCTCTATATGCTACCTCATGCAGTCCTTGCAATAATGTGAGTCAGAATCATGACATTTCTCTGTTCAAAATGCTTCAGTGGATTCTGATCTTTATTTTTTTTGAGACCAAGTTTCACTCCTGTTGCCCAGTCTGGAGTGCAATGGGGCAATCTTGGCTCACCGCAACCTTTGCCTCCCAGGTTCAAGCAATTTTCCTGCCTCAGCCTCCTGAATAGCTGGGATTGCAGGCATAAGCCACCATGTCCAGCTAATTTTGTATTTTTAGTAGAGACAGGGTTTCACCATGTTGGTCAGGCTGGTCTCAAACTCCTGACCTTAGGTGATAGGCCCGCCTTGGCCTCCCAAACTGCTGAGATTACAAGCGTGAGCCACCACGCCCAGCTCT
Source organism: Saguinus oedipus (assembly GCA_031835075.1). NCBI lineage: Eukaryota > Metazoa > Chordata > Mammalia > Primates > Cebidae > Saguinus > Saguinus oedipus. Next base: position 63,186,294 of record CM063181.1, on the reverse strand, counting down.
GATCTCCTTTAAAATTAAAAACCAAAGTCCTTACCACGGCCCATAAGACCTTATACAATCTCCATTACCCCCACACCCTATAACCCATAGCTTGCCACTCTCTAAATTTACAGAACACACTATTACAGAACAAAGGAGTTAGTTTTTTATCTCAGGGGTCCTTTGTTTTTCAATCTACCTTTTTGAGGTAGAAATTAAGTAAAATAAACTGCATCGGTTTAAAGTATACAATTTAATCTTTTGGCACTCACAAACACTGGTATCTTTTCTTTCTTAGAGGCAGGAGAAAACTTTTGAGGGTGATGAGAATATTCTGAATATTTTTGCATATTGTCCGAAGGAAAAGAAAGAGAAGGAATGTTTATGAAATACTAACTTCTATTTACTTTGTGTTTGATTTACTCTTCTTTTTCTAGGTTCTTATTGTGTTAGACCTTTTTTTCTTTTTCTTTTTTCTTTTTTTTGAGACGGAGTTTCACTCTTGTTACCCAGGCTGGGGTGCAATGGCGCGATCTCGGCTCATCGCAACCTCCGCCTCCTGGGTTCAGACAATTCTCCTGCCTCAGCCTCCTGAGTAGCTGGGATTACAGGTGTATGCCACCATGCCCTCCCTGCTAAGTTTTGTATTTTTAGTAAAGACAGTTTCACCATGTTGGTCAGGCTGGTCTCAAACTCCTGACGTCGTGACCCACCCACCTTGACCTCCCCAAATGCCAGGATTATACGCGTGAGCCACCACGAATGGCTTGAAAATACCATTTTCTTACTTGTTTTATCCCCTCCGTTTTTTTCCTTTCCCTCCCCTTTTCCCCACTTGTGGACTATTTGAATTTTGTAAACAATTTCATTATAATTTATCTATTGTCATTTTAGCCCTTTCTCTTTGCATTTTGTAAGTCATGATTGACAGGTTAAAATATACATCCTCAACTTTTCACTGCACAGAGTTAACACTGACCAGTTCACGTATAATGTAGAGAACTTGCAGTCATATAGTCCCTGCAGACCATCTTTCCATCCTTTGTGCTATAGTTGTTGTATGTATCATGTATCTATATATTATAAACTAGGTGTGCTGGTTAATGTTGGACAATCGGTCTAAAGAAAAAGGTCCAGTTTACAGTGTTTGCTGATTTCCGTAGTGTAAATGTTTCCACCATGGTCAATTTCAAGTTGCCGGTGTATCTTCAGCTGGTTCATAAATTTCCTGAAAATTTAACAATTGGTTCTCATGAGCTAGTACATGTCAGCTTTAGTATTCTGCTGATTATAGACCCAGCCATGTTATAATTTTGCTTTAAACAATCACATATATTTTAAAGAAATTAAGGCTGGGCACAGTGGCTCATGCCTGTAATCCCACCACTTTGGGAGGCCGAGGAGGTAGGATCACTTGAGGTCAGGAGTTTGAGTCCAGCCTGGCCAATATGGTGAAACCCCATCTCTACTAAAAATACAAAACTTAGCCACGCGTGGTGACGTGTGTTTGTAATCCCAGTTACTCTGGAGACCGAGGCCGGAAAATCACTTGAACCAGGGAAGTGGAGGTTGCAGTGAGCTGAGATCACGCCACTGCACTCCAACCTGGGTGACAGAGCAAGACTCCATCTCAAAAATAAATAAATAAATAAGAAATAAAAATAAATTAAGAAATTGAGACAAAAATAATCTATATTTCCCAAAAGATATACATATACCATTTGCTATGCTCTTCATTTCTCCCTAAATCCTGAGTTTCTAATCTGGTACCATTTTCATCAGCATGAAGGACTTCCTTTGCATTTCTCGTAGTGCAGGTTTTCTGGAAACACATTTTGCTAGTGTTATTTTATCTTAAAATATTTTTGTGGCTGGGTGCGGTGGCTCACACCTGTAATCCCAGCACTTTGGGAGGCCGAGGCAGGTGGATCACGAGGTCAGGAGTTCAAGACCAGCCTGGCCAATATAGTGAAACCCCGTCTCTACTAAAAATACAAAAACTAGCTGGACATGGTGGTGCATGCCTGTAGTCCCAGCTACTCGGGAGGCTGAGGCAGGAGAACCACCTGAACCAGGGAGGCGCAGGTTGCAATGAGCTGAGATTATGCCATTGCACTACAGCCTGGGCAACAGAGTGAGACTCCATCTCAAAAAATATATATATATTTATATAAAAAATTATATATATATTTTGTACACATATAAATATATATTTATATAAGTAAATATATATAATTGCGTTTATTTTTTCTGTGAAAAAGAAAAACGATTTAAAATTTTTTTTAATTTAAGAAATATTTTTATTTTATTTAAATACTTGGCGAGGCACAGTGGCTCATGCCTGTAATCCCAGCACTTTGGGAGGCCAAGGCACGCGGGTCACCTGAGGTCAGGAGTTTAAGACCAGCCTGGCAATATGGTGAAACTTTGTCTCTACTAAAAAATACAAAAATTAGCCGGACATGATGGCATGCACCTGTAATTCCAGGTACTCAGGAGGCTGAGGTGGGATAATCGCTTGAACCCAGGTGGCAGAGGTTGCAGTGAGCCACGATCACATCATTGCACTCCAGCCTCAGAGTGTGACAGAGTGAGACTCCATCTCAAAGAAAAAAAATCTTGATGGTCTAGGATTCTGTTTTTACAGCTTTTTCTTTCAGCACTCTAAAGAGATTATTGCACTGTCTTTGATTTCCATAGTTTCTTAGCAATCCATGTTCTTTTGAATAGTTGTTCCTCTAAATGTGATGGATTGTTTTTCTCTCTGTTAAAGAATTTTCTCTTAATCTCCATTACAATAAAAAAATTGGGGAAACACTTAAAATTGTATCTAGCCCAGCTGGGCACAGTGGCTCACGCCTATAATCCTCAGCCTTTGGGAGGCCAAGGCAGGTGGATCACAAAGTCAGGAGATCTCCACCAGCTTGGCCAAGATGGTGAAACCCCGTCTCTACTAAAAATACAAAAATTAGCTGAGTGTGGTGGTGGGTGCCTGTAATCCCAGTTACTCAGGAGGCTGAGGCAGAAAGAACTGCTTGAACTCAAAAGGTGAAGGTTGCAGTGAGCGGAGATCATGCCACTGCACTCCAGCCTGGGCAATAAAGTGTGACTCCTTCTCACACACACACACACACACACACACACACAAAAGAATTGTATCTAGCACGAAATAAGTGCTCTATGGGGGTTTGTTAAATAAAATGAAGATAGCCTTACTTCCAACTGTTATACTTGTAATAGTGTTTTTGTGTTTGTTTTGGAGTATTAAGACTTTTTATTATGACAACCTGCAAAGTTTTGACCTTCCTTTGTTTTTAGTGCCTCTGTTGAGAGGGGAACGTTTATGGCCCTTTATCAAGCAAAACTTCCCAGCAAGCACACCTGTTTATTCAAACTCAATGATTTTCCAGGGCATCCGTTGTGATGGATAAAGGTAAGGATATTTGATAACTTCTTCATCAATGGAATTTTTCATTTGAGAACAAAATAATATTTTAATGTCCCAAGGCACTGAGCAAGTATATTTTCTGTGCCTAGAACTGGGCTGGACCCCACAGAGGAAGACAGAAGGATGACAGAGGTGCCATGCTAATTTATAGTTTAGGTGGAGAGAGAAGACATACTCTCAAGAAAGAAGGAAAACCTAGTGGGCACGGTGGCTCATGCCTGTAAACAGCACTTTGGGAGGCCAAGGCAGGCCTATCATAAGGTCAGGATATCGAGACCATCCTGGCCAACACGGTGAAACCCTGTCCCTACTAAAAATACGAAAATTAGCTGGGCGTGGTGGCGCACCCCTGTAGTACCAGCTACTCGGGAGGCTGAGGCAGGAAAATCATTTGAACCCAGGAGGCAGAGGTTGCAGTGAGCCTAGATCACGCCACTGCACTCTAGCCTGGTGACAGAGCGAGACTCCACCTCAAAAAGGAAAGAAAGAAAGTCTATTTCTGTTCCATGCTGTGTTGGAGTATGCTGGGCTATGTAACATGATGCTAACAGAGGGGTATGATAATGCAGGAGTCAGAGCAGGGAGATCTCAGAGAACTGTCATTGTTTCCCCTCCTTTTTTTTTTTTGAGAAATGGAGTCCCACTATGTTGCCCAGGATAGCCTGGAACTCCTGGCTCAAGTGATCCTCTCACCTCAGCCTCCCAAGTAGTTTACCACTGTCCCTGGCTCCCCTTTATTTAATGTAGTTAGAAAGCACTGGCCGATTATCAGAGCCTGTAGGGGATAGAACTAATACCATGTACTTGCAAAGCTTCATCAAATTTCTGATTTAATTCTGTGAAGTTGATGTTACCATCACATTCTTAGTCTGAAACAACCAATAGTGGAGACAGTCGGGAATCTCAGTGGCTAGGCAGCCTGGAGGTAATAACACCTACATCACCGGGTTGTGGTGAGGCCAGTAAAGCATATAAAACAGAGCTACTGGGCCTGCCGCGGTGGCTCACACCTATAATCCCAGCACTTTGGGAGACTGAGGCGGGTGGATCACCTGAGGTCGGGAGTTCGAGACCGACCAGCCTGGCCAACATAGCCAAACCCCATCTCTACTGAAAATACAAAAATTAGCCGGGCATGGTGGCACACACCTATAATCCCAGCTACTTGGGAGGCTGAGGAGGAGAATTGCTTAAACCCAGGAGGAGGAGGTTGCAGTGAGCCAAGATCGTGCCATTGCACTCCAGCCTGGGCAACAAGAGAGAAACTCCGTCTCCAAAACAAACAAACAAACAAACAAACAACAGAGCGACTGGCCTGTGGGGAGAGCTTGGGGCTCAGTGATCTGTCTCTATGGAGAGGCAGTAGACTGGAGGAACTTCCAGAGGGGCTGCTAAAGCCAGAGTGGCTGGCTTCAAACCCAACTGCTATCATTCACTCTACTACAGCAGACTTGCCTAGTCCTCTCGGGGCCTCAGTTTCCTCATCTGAAAATGGGAAGGAAAATAACACTCACAGGGTTATTTTGAGGTGTAAATGTAATACTTTTTGAACATGGCACATAGCAAGAACGCAATAAAGATAATCTATTATTATTCCACCTAAAAAATTCTCAACCCCATGTAATTCAATGTCTCCTTTAAAAATAACAGATACGTGGCCAGGTGCAGTGGCTCACACCTGTAATTTCAGCACTTTGAGAGGCTGAGGCAGGTGGATCACCTGAGATATGGTGAAACCCGATCTCTACTAAAAATACAAAAATCAGCTGCGTATGGTGGTGGGCACCTGTAATCCCAGCTCCTTAGGAGGTTGAGACACGAAAATTGCTTGAACCCAGGAGGCACAGGTTGCAGTGAGCCGAGATTACGTGACTGCACTCCAGCCTGGGTGACAGAGTAAGATTACGTCTCAATAAATAAATAAGTAAATAGCAGATAGGTAACTCTCACTTTATTTTGTTGTCATTAAATTCATAAATAATATAACCTTGCTGTGTACATAATTTGAAAAATCAATACAATGTCCTTAATAGAGTGTTAAAAAAAAAGAGGAATTATGTATAATTCAATAATGTAGGCCTGGTGCAGTGGCTCACACCTATAATCTCAGCACTTTGGGAGGCCAAGGTGGGTGGATCACCTGAGGTTGGGAGTTTGAGACCAGCCTGACCAACATGGAGAAACCCCATCTCTACTAAAAATACAAAATTAGTTGGGCATGGTGGCGCATGCCTGTAATCCCAGCTACTTGGGAGACTGAGGCAGGAGAATCACTTGAACCTGGGAGGCGAGGTTCAAGATTGCATCTGAGTCAAGATTGCACCATTGCACTCCAGCCTGGGCAGCAAGAGAAAAACTCTGTCTCATAATAGTAATAATGTATATTTCAGTATTTAAATGATTACAGTAAAAAGCCTAATGAGATAGTTGTAGTCAGATGTTTACAACTACTCATAATGAGGCCAGGCACAGTGGCTCACGCCTGTAATCCTAGCACTTTGGGAGGCCGAGGTGGGTGGATCACCTGAGGTCAGGAGTTCAAGACCATCCTGGCCACCATGGTGAAACCCCATCTTAAAAAAAAAAAAAAAAAAAAAAAAAAAACTACTCATAATGAATAATTTTAGAGTAAGAAAATTTAAGACAATATTTAGCTGAATATTGCCATCATTTCTTTTTTATACTTGGCATTTTAAACTTTGGCTGAATACTATATTCCTGTTCAACACATACATAGAATTATCCCACAAGTGACAGATACCAAATGCAGACTGAAGTTGTTTTATACTGGAGGTGTGCATACCACACAAATAGCACAAAAGAGCAGTAATTTTATTCAATGATAAATCTTTATTAGTAATATTCTGAATAGAACAATCTTTTTTCAGTATACAGAATACATTCCTAACGATTCCGGATTATATGCTAATTTTTTTTAATGCAGTCTCACTCTAATCACCCAAGTTAGAGTCCAGTGGTGCGATCTCAACTCACTGCAACCTCCACATCCCAGGCTCAAGTGATCCTCCCACTCAGCCTCCCAAATAGCTGCGACCACAGGCATGCACCACCATGCCTGGCTAATTTTTTTGTATTTTTTTGTTGAGGTTTCACCATGTTGGCCAGCCTGGTCTAGAGCTCCTGAGCTCAGGCAATCCACCCATCTTGACCTACCAAAGTGCTGGGATTACAGGTGTGAGTCACCGAGCCCAGGCTATATACTAAAATTGTGACAAAAATACCTCATAAGAAAAATATTCAGGATTTGGAACAACCCAATTTTTTTGTGAGTTGCTGTCCCAAACAAGTGAGACTATCTAGCATTCCTAGTCTTCAGTCACTAAACCGAGTAGCATTCCCAATAATATGACACACCATAGCCTCCACCCCAAATTTCCCAACAAACCCTCTTGGGGGTGACCCTTTTTCTATAGGAGACCTACAAGCATTTAGTGTCACTGCGAGTACAACCACTAGGTGGCAGCATACATCAAGGTATTAAACATTCAAGCCCATGAGGGAACCAAGGTTAAGACTAGTAAGACTTCGTGGGAGGGGAGCAGGGTTGGGAATGTAGGACAAGAAGATGTCAACTTTATTTGTAATATTTTATTTCTATTACTACAAAAAGATGACTTCAATATGACAAAATATTAAAAACAGGTGTGAATGACAAAAGCCATGGAAATTGTACTTTTCTCGATTTTTACATGTATGTATGTATGTATGTACGTATGCACGTATTTATTTTGAGAGGGAGTCTTGCTTTGTCACCCAGGCTGGAGTGTAGTGGTGTGATCTCGGCTCACTGCAACCTCCACCTCCTGGGTTCAAGCGATTCTCCTGCCTCAGCCTCCCTAGTAGCTGGGATTACAGGTAACAGCCCTTTCCCAAAGCAGATCTCCTTCTTGCCTGGGGTCTAGAGTGCCTCTGCAGGATTAACATTAGGCACAAGATTAGAAATTATGGTTTAGGAGTCATGCAGCTGGAGGCCACAAGATTCTGACCCTCCCTAAACTGCTCCTAAGATCAGGGTGTGTGCCACCACACCCTGCTAATTTTTGTATTTTTATTAGAGATAGGGGTTTACACCAGATTGGCCAGGCTGGTCTTGAACTCCTGACCTCAGGTGATCTACCCACCTTGGCCTCCCAACGTGCTGGGATTACAGGCATGAGCCACTGTGCCTGGCCTTTTACATTTACTTTTAAAAGACAAGCCCCTTCTTAAAGGATCTACAAACTGAAAGATCTGCACAGAATATTGCTAAACCATCAATCTTCCATCACAAACAGAATAAAACTTGTCGTAGCTAAAGAATTGGGACTTCCATTAATGGTTAAGAACAATTTAAATCTTCTGTAAGGAGATGTACATTTGGGCCAGGCACGGTGGCTCATGCCTGTAATCTCAGCACTTTGGGAAGCAGAGGCAGGTGGATCACCTGAGGTCAGGAGTTTAAGACCAGCCCAGCCAAAATGGTGAAACCCCCATCTCTAATAAAAATACAAAAATTAGTGGACATGGTGACACATGCCTGTAATCCCAGCTACTTGGGAGGCTGAGGCAGGAGAATCGCTTGAACCCAGCAGGCAGAGGTTGCAGTGAGCTGAGATTGCGCCATTGCACTCCATCCAGCCTGGGTGACAAGAGCAAAACTCCATCTCAGAAAAAAAAAAAAAAAAAAGATGTACATTTGTAGGAAAGAGTGAAATTGCCTTTGCAAAATTTATGACTGAGACAGTGAAAGAGATCTAACTTAACCAACTTTAACTTGCTTCTAACATCCAAGCTGTCCTTGTTCATTCCTGGGCATTGGCTGAACCAGCTTTGGGAGAAACTTAGTTTATAGTTTAAACAAAGATGGTAACAGCCCTTTCCCAAAGCAGACCTCCTTCTTGCCTGGGGACTAGATTGCCTCTGCAGGATTAACATTAGGCACAAGATTAGAAATTACAGTTTAGAAGTCATGCAGCTGGAGGCCACAAGATTCTGACCCTCCCTAAACTGCTCCTAAATTCAGTGCTTGAGATGTCTTGCAGACCCTACACTTGATAGATCAGCTGGCACTGCCAAGATCCATTAACTGGCTCGTCTGATCTTGGGGGACCCAAACCCAGGAACTGACTCAGTGCAGAGAGACAGCTTTGACTCCCTACAATTTCACCCCTGATGAATCAGCGCTCCTAGCTCACTGGCTTCCCCCACCCACCAAGTTGTCCTTAAAAACTCTTCTCCCTGAATGCTCAGGGAGACTGATTTGAGTAATAATAAAACTCTGGTCTTCTGGTTCTAGATCCATGAGGAATCCCCACACTGTCTTCCACAATGGTTGAACTAATTTACACTCCCACCAACAGTTTAAAAGCATTCCTATTTCTCCACATCCTCTCCAGCATCTGTTGTTTCCTGACTTTTTAATCATTGTCATTCTATCTGGTGTGAGATGGTATTTCATTGTGGTTTTGATTTGCATTTCTCTAATGACGAGTGGTGATGAGCTTTTTTTTCACATCATACCATTTGACCCAGCAATGCCATTACCGGATATATACCCAAAGGATTGTAAATCATTCTACTATAAAGACACACACACACACACACACACACACACACACACACACATACACACACGTATGTTTATTGCAGCACTATTCACAATAGCAAAGACTTGGAACCAACCCAAATGCTCATCAATGATAGAGTAGATAAAGAAAATGTGGCACATATACACCATGGTATACTATGCAGCCATAAAAAGGATGGGTTCATGTCCTTTGCAGGGACATGGATGAAGCTGGAAACCATCATTATCAGCAAACAAACACAGAAACAGAACACCAAACACTGCATGTTCTCACTCATAAGTGGGTGCTGAACAATGAGAACACATGGACACAGGGAGGGGGACATCACACACCAGGGTGTTTCGGGGGGTGGCGGACTAGGGATGGAATAGCATTAGGAGAAATACCTAATGTAGACGATGGGTCAATGGGTGCAGCAAACCACCATGGCATGCATTTACCTATGTAACAAACCTGCACGTTCTGCACATGTATATCAGAACTTAAAGTATAAAAAACATAAAAACAAAAATAAACTCTGGTCTTCTGGACAGTTGGCTCTGCATGAATTACTCTTTCTCTATTGCAATTCCCATCTTGATGAATCGCCTCTTTCTAGGCAGTGGGCAAGGTGAACCCCTTGGGCAATAAACAGCAATAAACTGCTTGGAGAAGTGCAGGACAATGGCACAGAGAAGGTGGCATTTCAGTTAGTCTTTAAAATCAGGCAGGATGGCTGGGCAGAGTGGCTCATGCCTGTAATGCCAGCACTTTGGGAGGATGATGGGAAGATCACCTGAGGTCAGGGGTTCGAGACCAGCCTGGCCAACATGGTGAGATCTTCATCTCTTAGCACATGCCTGTAATCCCAGCCACCCAGGAGGCTGAGGCAGAAGAATCACTGGAACCTGGGAGACAGAGGCTGCAGTGAGCCAATATCGCACCACTGCACTCCAGCCTGGTTGACAGAGATTCTGTCTCAAATAAATAAGCAAATAAAATTAAAATCAGACAGGAATACTACTAATGCATATTAAAAGACAACAATAACCATGACAGCTAACATATTAAACTTCATAGCTGGCTGGGCACAGTGGCTCATGCCTGTAATTCCAGCACTTTGGGAGGCTGAGGTGGGCGGATCACGAGGTCAGGAGTTCAAGACCAGACTGGCCAACATGGTGCAATCCCATCTCTACCAAAAATTACAAAAATTAACTGGGCATGGAGACTCGTGCCTGTAATCCCAGCTACTTGGGAGGCTGAGGTAGGAGAATTGCTTGACCAGGGACCTGGGAGGCGGAGGTTGCAATGAGCCGAGATCACGCCACTGCACTCCAGCCTGGGCTACAGAGTGAGACTCCACCTTAAAAAAAAAAAAAAAATTCATAGCTGACAGCATTTTCACACATTTTATCAATTCAAGTTCATCTCACATTGCTGCTGACCCTTAAGAAGAGTTTCTTACACCAGTGCTACTTCAAGTGTGGTTTGTTAACTGGGCATGATCTCAGCTCACTGCAAACTCTGCCTCTCAGGTTCAAGCAATTCTCCCACCTCAACCTCCCAAACAGCTGCGATTACCGGCACCTGCCAACACGCCTGGCTAATTTTTGTATTTTTAGTAGAGACAGGGTTTCACTACATTGGCCAGACTAGTCTTGAACTCCTGTGATCTGCCCCCCTTGCCTTCTTAAAGTGCTGGGATGATCTGCCTGCCTTGTCCTCCTAAAATGCTGGAATGACAGGTGTAAGCCACTGTGCTGGCTTTATTTTTATTATTGTATTTCATCAATGTTTCAGGCTTCAATGGGTTGAAAGCACGAGCGTGCATGCATACGCACACACACCCCTGGTTTTTTCCCCACAAAACCTTTGAGAAACATGGCCCCAAAGCACCAAAACAGACAGAAGGCATGAAAGTGGCAAATGTGGAGAGCTAGAAGAGAAAGCTCACACTTAGTAGTTCCCACCTGGAATAAATGCTTTAATTAAAGTGTATTTAATCCTTCCAATAACCCCATAGGATTGGTGTTATGATCTTAACTTTACGAAAGAGGACAGCAAATTCAGAGAAGATAATGAACTTGCCCAAACATGGCAAGAATCACACCAAGGTTTGTCAGAATTCTGTTTTTCTAAAATATTTATGCTGAACTAATTGCCATATCAGTGCCCTTTTCTCTTTGATCAATATCTAAAAGAAAAAAAAATCACAGTTTATCAGGAACCAGTTGCTCCTGGGCTCACAGTTATGGACATGTCCTCAGGATTTGGCTCAACAATTTTTCCCTAAGTTAGGAAAAAGGGTCTGTCTTCTTACCCAGTGGAGCCAGGTATGTGTCATATGTCAAAAGAAAAGTCTGGGTGCGATGGCTCAGGCCTGTAATCCCAACACTTTGGGAGGCCAAGGTGGGCAGATCACTTGAGATTCGGAGTTCAAGACCAGCCTGACCAACATGGAGAAACCACATTTCTACTAAAAATACAAAATTAGCTGGGCACGGCCGCACACACCTGTAATCCCAGCTACTCAGGAGGCTGAGGCAGGAGAATCACTTGAACCCAGGAGGAGGAGGTTGCAGTGAGCTGAGATCGCGCCATCACACTCCAGCCTGGGCAATAAGAGTGAAACTCTGTCTCAGGAATAAAAAAAAAAAAAAAAAAAAAAAAAGAAGGTTAAAACAATAATCGAACCAATTCCTATTTCCTGTTCACATATACCTACCTATACACACAACCCCCAACCCCACCACACACACATACTTCTTGTCAGGCAAGAAAAATAAATCATGCTCTCTCACTGTCACTGGAGCAATAGCATCAGTTATTTTCCTGACTTGAATTTTCTTTTCTTTATGTTAAGGTGCTTTTTTATCTTAAAATCTGTGTTACTGACATGGATCTTAGAAACTTTACATAATAGAAATTTCCTTTTCTTTCCTTCCTTCTTTCCTCCCTCCCTCCCTCTCTCCTTCCTTCCCTTCCTCCTTCCCTTCCTTCCTTCCTTGCTTCCTCTCTTTCTTTCTCTCACTTTCTCTCTTTTTTTCTTTCATGTCAGGGTCTTGCTTTGTTACCCACACCAGAGTGCAGTGGTGTGATCGCAGCTCACTGTAACCTTGAACTCCTGGGCTCAAGTGATCCTTCCACCTCAGCCTCTCAAGTAGCTGGGATTACAGGTGTGCACTGCCATGCCTGGGTAATTTACAAGGTTTTTTTTTTTTTTTTTTTTTGTAGAGACAGGGTCTTGCTATGTTGCCCAGCTGGCATTGAACTCCTGGCCTCAAGCAATCCTCACTCTCTAGCTTCCCAAAGAACTGAGATTACATGTTATTTCATGTAAGCCACACAACATCTCTATGAAGTAGGAATTATTATTCCTGTTTTATTGATAGGGAAGGGAGGTCAAGAGAATTAACTAGTATAAGGTTGCAAAATTAGCAAATGACAGAATCAGGATAGAAATTGCATGTTTGGGAAGCTTGTACAAACTCTTGATATTTTCTATGTAGTAGTTATAAGATTCTAAGTGGTAGCCACAATTATTATTTTTTAACTAATTATTTATTTTGAGATGGAGTTTTGCTCTTGTTGCCCAAGCTGGAGTGCAATGGTGGAATCTTGGCTCACTGCAACCTTCACCTCCTGTATTCAAGCGATTCTCCTGCCTCAGCCTTCTGAGTAGCTGGTATTACAGGCACACGCCACCATGCCCAGCTAATTTTTTGGATTTTTAGTAGAAACAGGCTTTCACCATGTTAGCCAGGCTGGTCTCGAACTCCTGACCTCAGGTGATTACATCCGCCTCGGCCTCCCAAAGTGCTGGGATTACAGGCGTGAGCCAACCGCTCCCGGCCCAAATTATTTTTATTTTGTAAGGGACAACTAAACAAATTTAAATAGGACATTACAGGAGTGGAGTTGGATCCCAGGTCAGCCAGATTCCCAGGCCGGCATTCCTTATTGATTACATCATAAGGCAAACAAGTTGTCTTTGGTGAGAGGCTGGAGCCAGAAGGCGGCTTAATTTCTTCATTCTCTGTGGTGACAATGTATAACCTTCACAGTTAACCATTTGGCTATATTGTTATTACGTTTTGCTCTCTGGCAACTTGGGGTATGGAACGTACAATTAAAACGCCTTCACACTTCCCTAGTAACCTCCACAGCATGAGCTTTGTGGGTAAAGAGAGCTCACCAAATTCAGCCTCCTGCCGCACACACAGCTAGGATGCAGCGCCCCGCCCAGATGTTTATATTTTCCTCCATCGGCTCCGCCCCCCGACCACGAGGGGCTCTAGCCACGCCCCCAAGCTCCCGAGTCTGAGGCCCGACTAGCCCAGCGCTTCTGCCTACCTACAGGGATTCCCTCTCCAACCAATCCGGTCAGAGCAGTGCAGCTGCCCCGAACAAAGATGGCGGGGGAGGCGTCAGTGAGGGCAGACTGATCCGAACACCCAAACCCTCGGCGGACAGCGGAGCCAGTGGTAGCGGCGCGGCTCCAACCATGGAAGAGGGCAGCAGCGCTGGCAGTGACAGCAGCACCAGCGGGAGTGGCGGGGCGCAGCAAAGGGAGCTGGAGCGCATGGCTGAGGTCTTGGTCACCGGGGAGCAGCTACGGTAAGGCAAGAGACATAGCGGGTGGGCTCACAGTGGCACTGCCAACCCGTGCCCGCTGCAGTCCTGCGCGCACGCGCGCCCTGGCTCGTGGCTTGCGACTCGCGTGGGGCGCCCGGACAGCTGCGGGCGCCCCACGTGGATGGTCGTCGGTGCGCCCGCGCTCAGCGAGCGGGTGGTGCGCGCTGCGCCCTAGACTGGTTGCTGCAGCCCTGTGCGGGGCAGAGTCCCCGCCACCCAACGCGCTCTCCCTCTTCCCGGGTGCCTGCATGCCGCCAGGCCTCCGGGCTGACAACCTGCTCTTCGTCCGCCAAGAGAGCAAGAGGGGTTGATGTGGGGTCCCAAGGCGACCCCAGCCCCCTCTACTCCTTGGTGAGAGGAGCAAGACCAATGATAGCCTTCACTAGGTTTTCCTTTTTGCTGACAAGTCTTCCTTCACTCCCCTGAGCTTCGGTGTTTTCCATCTGTAAAACAGGGCTGATCACCGCGCCTCATTTGAAGGGCTTTTGTGGGGCTAAATGGAGTGAGCATTTCTGAAACCCTGCACCTATCAGTTAACCGGCACATCGTCCTCAATCATTTGGGTCCGCAAGGGGGCGTGGAGGCACCTTGTCGGGCTGCCTTGAGGCTGTGCCAACTCCCCGGGCTCGCACGTTTGGGGCAGCGGGATTCATGAGGACCCTGGCTGCTGCAAGAATTAGGACTTGCCGCGTCTCACGGAACTTGAGAACAAGCGACGACCCCCAGGCCCCCCCTTGCCATTCCCATCCCTGTCTGGTCCTTCCTTTAGGGCTGTTTGGCAATCGGACTTACGGTTTAACTGGTTCTGCAGCTGCCCTTCGTGTGGTCATAAATCAGTTTGCCAGGGAAAAAGAAAACCCAGCTCTGCAGCGTTTGAGCCACAACTTGTGAGGGCCCCTGTTCCTTCTAGTTCTTAGCTTGAATTCCCCTACTCATTTTAGTTTCTAAATGGCTGTGCTTCAAGACCTGAAATAGTATCTTGCAAAGATCTCGGAAGAAGACCAATATAGGAAGTCAGAATTAACTGATTTTTAACGTTACAAAAGGCAAATCGCACGTATCCATTCTTCGCGGATTTTTTAAAAATATGTGGTCAAAATTAAAGGGAATACCAACTTGTTTTCCTTCATCAAAAGTACTTTCTAATGAAAACATTAAAATAAGACTTTTCTGATTCAATCTGAAACATTTTCTAAGTTTAATTTCTTTGCTCTTCATTACTGGGCCATCTTCTTAAAAGTCTTCCGTTGGATAGGGTTACTTGCTTTTTGTTTCTTTTACAAATACTAAATTTTGTTTTGACTCTTTTTGCGCAGCAAGCACTTTTTCCTTCAGAATGCAGTTTTTAAAGGCCTCCTCTTCACAGTCCCCAGAGTACCTGGTACTTCCCTGCCCCTCTCTTCACTGCAGCAGTTTTGAGTGCCATCCTTTCACTCCGGAGTTAGACCTGGGTTTGAATGACTGCTTCACCATTATGTAAGCAAGTATCAGTGTTAAGTTGCTTCAAGGAGGACTTTAAGCTAGACTGAATCTTGGCTTTGCTACTTACTAGTGTGGGACCTTGGACAAGTTATCACATCCATAATCAGCACTTTGGGAGGACAAGGTGGGTGGATCCCTTGAGGCCTGGAGTTCTAGACCATCCTGGCCAACGTGGTGAAACCCCGTCTCTACGAAAAATACAGAAATTATCTGGACGTGGTGCACACGCCTGTAGTCCCAGTTACTCAGGAAGCTGAGGCAGGAGACTCGTTTGAGCCTGGGAGGTGAAGGTGGCAGTGAGCCCAGATCATGCCACTACTCCAGCCTGGTGACAGAGCGCGAGACTCTGCTTCAAAAAGAAGAAGAAGAATGGTGGATAATAATGGAATTTACCTCAGAGTGTTACAATGAGGATTAGGTGAGTTAATGCTTAGAAGAATTTCTGATAGATACATATTAAGCACCAGGTCAACATTAGTAAGGTAGAGTTCTCCGACCTTGGATAAGTAAATTCACTCCTCTGAGTCTCTGTTTCCACATTTCAAAAAGACAATGAAGATGAATGTATTTCATATAGTTGTTGTGAGAATTTGCCCCTGGGCTTCATGAATTAATGAGCATTCAACAAATATTTCCTGGAATTAATTAGGATTATTGGTCTCTCTGCATCACCCTATGTGACTTCCAGCCAAGCAAGATCTGACAGGAAAGATTGCGTTGTGGTGAAGAGCACAGGATATCAAACCAGGCTGCTTGGGTTCTTATTCTGCCTCCAGCATTTATTCTGTAACTTTAGTACAATATGTTTATCCTCTCTGCCTCAGTTTCCTTTTCTATGGAATATTATTCTGATGACACTCCTGTTTCAAGGAAAGGTTTGGTAAATATTAGCCATTTAATTCTACTTTGGAAAATTTTAATCATTGTTCTTTTTTTTTTTTAATCTCAACTGTTTTGGCACTGTAACTAGCGCATAGTAACTACTTAGTAAGAAGTTCAATGAATATTGTAAGTATTCGATATACTTCTATTAGTACAGAGTAGTATAATAGTCAGAATTCAGGAATTAAAGTGGTCGTATGCCTGGTTTCCTAGTTATTGGAGGGTTGGGAGTTCGGTCATTATTGTCACTTTCACAAAGCGTTTTTCTGTCTGCAGCTGCCCTCTCTCTGCAGGATTGTAAGTGCTTTGTAATGTGCAAGCCTCCTGCCTCTAAGAGCTTCACACACTCCCAGTTTCCCTCTGCTTTTTCTTGCTTTACATTACATTCTGGGTCATCAAAGATGAGGTGGAGGACGTAAGAGGAAACCAAGGACTGGGACTGGAAATAAAAAATTTGGCCTCGAGCCCCAGTTCTATCCATTCCTTTTTCTTTCTTTAATTGTAGCTATGCCCCCTTAAGCAAGTCACTTAACCTTGCTAGTTCTTAGCACCCTTTCCTACAGAATAGGAATAATAATATCTTCCCACAGAAGATTTGTGGTATTGGATCAAATAGAGTGCAATATAGGGAGAAACTTTGTAAAATAAATCAATAGAGCAAGAAGAGTGTTGTTATGACCACGGTAACCTCCAGATGTGAAATTGGAGGCTAGCTCCACAATCTTGACACTTTCTAAAGGGCAATTGGTTGTATAAGAACAAGGAACTAACAGACCTAAAAATATCACTTGGTTCCTTTTTCAGCTTAACTGCAGGATCCTTTGTTTAATTTCCTTCATCTTTCTCTTGTCATAAAAGATTTTACTTCCTTGCCCAATGTATTTCTGTTTTTGCATCTTAACGATGCATTTGGATACCACGTCACAGCCTCAGCATGGTTATAACAAGTGTTTGGGAGGATGTGGAAGAATTAGAACCCCTATACACTGCTTCGTGGGAATGTAAAATGTTATAGCCACTTTGGAAAAAAAAATTGGCAGCTCCTCAAATATTCAACATAGAGTCATCATATGACCTAGAAATTCTGCTTCTAGGTAGCTAACAGGAGAAATGAGAAAACATGTCTACATAAAAACTTGTACACAAATGTTCATAGCAGTATTTGTAATAATCAAAAATAGGGCTGGGTGCAGTGGCTCAAGCCTGTTAATCCCAGCACCTTGGGAGGCTGAGATGAGTGGATCGCCTGAGGTCAGGAGTTCAAGAACAGCCTGGACAACATGGAGAAATGCTGTCTCTACTAAAAATACAAAAATTAGCTGGGTGTGGTGGTGCATGCTTATAGCCTCAGTGATGCAGGAGGCTGAGGCATGAGAATCGCTTGAACCTGGGAGACAGAAGGTGCAGTGAGCTGAGATCGCACTATGACACTCCAGCCTGGGTGACAGAGCAAGACTCTGTCTCAATAAATAAATAAATAAAATAGAAACAGCTCAAATATGTATTAACTGATAAATGGATAAACAAAATGTGGCATATCCATATAATGGAATATTATTCAGCAATAAAATGGAATAAAGGGCTAGGTGCAGTGGCTCATGCCTGTAATCCCAGCACTTTAGGAGGCTGAGGCTGGTGAATCACAAGGTCAGGAGTTTGAGACCAGCCTGTCCAACATGGTGAAACCCCATCTCTACTAAAAATACAAAAATTAGCTGGGCATGGTGGTACGCACCTGTAGTCCCCAGCTACTCGGGGGGCTGAGGCAGGAGAATTGCTTGAACCCAGGAGGTGGAAGTTGCAGTGAGCTGAGATCACACCACTGCACTCCAGCCTGGGCAACAGAGGGAGACTCTGTCTCAAAATAAATAAATAAATAAAAATAAAGAAGTCCGACAATATTACTATTCTCTTTCTAGCAATGATAGCAATTATAATAATAATAACACTTATATGGCACCTATTACCTGCTAAGGACTCTTTTTTTTTTTTTTTTCTAAGGACTCTTCTAAGCACTTTATATATAGTAATGCCTTTAATCTTCGTAGCAACTCTGTGTAGTAGATACCTTTATTACTTTATTTTGTAGATTAAAAAATTGAGGAAAAGATTATTTAAACCAACAGGCCATAGATTATTCAGCCAAAAAATGGTCGAGCTGAGAGTTTCTGCTCTTAAGCAGTATGCTAAACTATAATAGTGTTCCCAGCTAGTGACTTAGAGGGTTTAAAAAAAAAATGAAACACTAAAACAACTTTAAAACAGAATCACATATATGAGAATATTACATTGTATTGTGGTGACTTTGGTAAGCAAAAAAGTAGACAAGTGGTTTTTCCACTCTGTTGGGGAAAATCTAATTTATTCCTGTGAGTATTTATATTTTGACAAAGTAGGATTGTCACTTTCTCTATTCACTATTAAACTCAGTCTTTCTTGACATGTAGTTTTGAAAGTGAATTTGGACTCCACTGATTCAGAATTTTTAACCATTTTAATGGGAAGATAAATTGTAGTTCTATTTTGCCATCTGTGAGAATGGGATTGGGGTAGGGAGGAGAATTAAGAATGTATCATAAAGGGAATGCTTAAAAAGAGAAAATGCATTAATCATTTCACTTTTGCTCTTCTACCAAGATGAAATGTGCTAAACAACAATCTTATCCAATCACTAAGGCTGGCTTCCTAAAAGCAACCTACTAGACTGTGAGTTTAGTTAGCTAAGTTGGAGGAAATGCAGTTCTTTCCAATTTTGTCATCTTTGCCTTTTTTTCTATAACAGGCTGCCTTTCAGGCTCTTACAGGCTTGCTATTGCCTTTTTAATAAAACGCCTTTAATAAATATTGAATTGCTTTCCTAAATTTACTTTGCAAATGCAAAGTAAATTATTCTGAACACTTTGCAAAGTGTTCAGAAAAAAGGTAAAAATCAGGCTGGTCATGCTGGGTTAGGCCTGTAATCCTAGCACTCTGGGAGGCTGAGGCAGGCAGATCACTTGAGGTCGGGAGTTCCAGACCAGCCTGGCCAACGTAGTGAAACCCCGTCTCTACTAAAAATACGAAAAAATTAGCCGGGTGTGATGGCATGTGCTTGTAGTCTCAGCTACACAGGAGATTGAGGCAGGAGAATTGCTTGATCGAGGGAGGCGGAGGTTGTAGTGAGCTGAGATGGCACCACTGCACTCCAGCCTAGGAGACAGAGCAAGACTCTGTCTAAAAAAAAAAAAAAAGGTAAAAATCAGCCATTCAACCAAAGACCAAGCTATAATAAATCAAATATGAGATAAATCAAGTTTAGAAGATCGACAACAGGAAAAGGAGAAATAATTCATCTTATACAAGTAGGAACCTAAGGAACTTTACGGTTGGTTGTCTTAGGGGGTGTCCCCTCAGAAGCTAGTACTGCAGTTTTAGTCCCCAAACAGCAGAGAAGATGTCCTGGAATCAGGAAATTACTGCCAGCACAGACTTTTAAAAAGGAAAAGCTTAGGCAATGGAGAATCCCTATATTTGGAGTCAGTGGTCAACAGCCTAATGCATGTAGAGTGTTTCTTCGATTTTTTTTTTTTTGAGACAGAGTCTCACTCTGTCACCCACGTAGACTACAGTGGTGCGATCTTGGCTCACTGCAACCTCTGCCTCCCGGGTTCAAGTGATTCTCCTGCCCTAGCCTCCTGAGTAGCTGGGATTACAGGTGTGTGCCACCATGCCCGGCTAATTTTTGTATTTTTAGTAGAGATGGGGTTTCTCCATGTTGGCCAGGCTGGTCTCAAACTCCTGACCTCAAGTATTCCTCACACCTCAGACTCCAAAAATGCTGGGATTACAGGTATGAGCCCCTGTGCCCGGCCTTGTAATTACTTTTCTAAATGGCCATTGCTGATATTTAAGTTATGGCTTCCATTAGCTTTGGAATCAATAAACCTGAAAATAAGTTAAACCTCAAAAGAAGAGAGTGCAAGGTGAAGTGAGGTCATTCTCCTATCCTGTTCTGTTCTACCTTTCATTAAAAAAAATTTTTTTTTAATTTTAGAAAAAAAATACATTGCGTTATATCTTATTTATTTATTTATTTTATTTATTTTTTAAGATGGGGTTTCACCATGTTGGTCAGGCTGGTCTTGAACTCCTGACCTCAAGTATTCCTCACACCTCAGACTCCAAAAATGCTGGGATTACAGGTATGAGCCCCTGTGCCCGGCCTTGTAATTACTTTTCTAAATGGCCATTGCTGATATTTAAGTTATGGCTTCCATTAGCTTTGGAATCAATAAACCTGAAAATAAGTTAAACCTCAAAAGAAGAGAGTGCAAGGTGAAGTGAGGTCATTCTCCTATCCTGTTCTGTTCTACCTTTCATTAAAAAAAAATTTTTTTTAATTTTAGAAAAAAAATACATTGTGTTATATCTTATTTATTTATTTATTTAATTTATTTTTTAAGATGGGGTTTCACCATGTTGGTTAGGCTGGTCTTGAACTCCCGACCTCAGGTGATCTGCCCGCCTGGGCCTCCAAAGTGCTTGGATTACAGGCGTGAGCCACTACGCCCGGCCTTTTTTTTTTTAAGACAGGGTCTCACTCTGTCATGATCTTGGCTCACTGGAACCTCTGGGTCCCAGTCTCTAGCGATCCTTCCACCTCGACCTCCCAAGTATCTGAGACTCAGGAACACACCACCACAACTGAACACGTAACTAATTTTTGTATTTTTTGTAGAGACAGGGTCTCGCCATGTTGCCCAGGCTGATCTCAAACTCCTGGACTGCAGCCATCCTCCCACCTTAGCCTCCGAAAATGCTGATATTAGAGGCCACTGCCACCAGCTTCCTGTCCTGCTCTTTCTAGCTTTGATTTGAGTCAGTTCATTTCCCCTTCATTGGTGGCTCTGAAGTGGTTGGTTTCCATGAGTTTAGTGATTAGGAAATGACAAAGGAGAGAACAATCAGTCCCTCTTTTCACAGGGTGATTATAATTCTCCGTGTTCCATTATCTACTGAGAAGAGGTGGGTACCAAATCTGAGTATTATCGGCCTTAACTAAACTTGGAAGTTTATGTCAGTGATTGTTTTTATGGATCATTAGATACATGGGGGACATAGTGAAGATGGGGGTTGGGGAGAGGATATAGTGGGACAGACAGCATGCTTGCAAGGTGGTACCTTCAGGATCAACTTGAGCTATTTTGATCAGGGCTGGCTGCAGATAATCACTTTTTGGGTAGTTTTAAAAATGTTTGCAAGGTTGGATGGGGAGATGAGAAGAGGAAAAACACTGTGCAGTATGAGACAAGATATCCTTCAGTATTTCCAGCTTCTGGATAACAGCTGTTGCTAGGGTGTGGCAAAAGGGAACACATGCCATGGCCTCTAGCTTGGGGAGGCCTGCGGCAGCTGCAGAGGAGGAGGTAGGTAGCAGCTGAGGAAGGCTCCAGGCGCAAGTCTTACTCTCAGGCTGCTACTTACAGATCTGTTTGTGTGTATTTGTTTCCATCCTTATGTCCTCCTGTCTCCCTGCAATACTTTTACCCATCTTGGGTTCTAATATTCATCCAGAAGCCTCTGTATTGAGCAAGCCTCGGCCCAGTACATGTCTAAGTCTTGGCCTTGTTTAGACGATCCAGCTCCATGAGGTTCGCCTTTGGGTGGTAAAACTATTACAGCTACAGAGGACTGAATCCTGTTCTTTCTGGGCAGAGCAGGCAGGATTCAGAAGGACTAGTCCTAACACTGTATGCTCAGTAGCTACTCTGACCTTGACTTCAGTTGTAAGAAACAAATGAACATTCTCATGGCCATTCTCTCATTACATGTCATCCTAGTTTCATTAGAGTTAGGTTAGAGTTAGAATGAGACAGTTTCACTCTGTTGCCCAGGCTGGAATGCAGTGGCATGATCTTGGCCCATTGCACCCAAGTGATTCTTCCGCCTCAGCCTCCCCAGTAGCTGGGATTACACCTCACTAATTTTTGTATTTTTAGTAGAGACAGGGTTTCACCATGTTGGCCAGGCTGGTCACAAGCTTCTTGACCTCAAATGATCTGCCTGCCTCAGCCTCCCAAAGTACTGGGATTACAGGCATGAGCCACTGCACCTGGCCAGTAGCATTTTATTATGTATGAAGTTTGGCTAACATCTAACAAATATTGAAATTCTGGAGGAATATGGTGTGAGTGGTGAGTGGTGTATGAAAGCAAAGAAGATAGTGTAGAAGGGGGTCAGTGTAGACATAAAGAATATGTGCTGGTTTAAGAACAACCAATATGAAGAGGCAAATTTGCAAAGAAAAATTACTTTTAAAGGATTGGCTTTTTTTTTTTTTCATGTTAAAGGATTGAGCACATGTTTCTGTTGAGAATCTGGACTTAGTTTGCTACTTAAAATACAAGTTCCTTATACAGATAAGGTTTGTGCCCTATTTCTAAACACATAATGAATGTAGTAAAGAGGAAATTTCTTTTTGTGTTTTTCTTTTTGGAGACAGAGTCTCTCTCTGTCACCCAGGCTGGAGTGTGGTGGCATGATCTCAGCTCACTGCAACCTTTGTCTCCAGGGTTCAAGCAATTCTCATGCTTCAGTCTCCTGAGTGGCTAGGCCACAAGCGCTTACCACCATGCCCAGCTAATTTTTTGTGTTTTAGTAGAGACAGTGTTTCACCGTGTTGTCCAGGCTGGTCTCGAACTTCTGAACTCAGGCAATCCACCCACCTTGGATTACAGATGTGAACTACCGTTCCTGGCCCAAATTTCTTGACTTGAAGAACTATTGTTTTGCTTCTTAGTTTCTTTCTCCTTTCCCAGGAGGAAAGAAAAATGGAAGAAACTTGGACCCTCTTTTCACTAAATTTTTTTAAAGCACTACTTGTTTTTTACTCTTTAACTTTTCTTTTCTTTTTGAGATAGACACTCTGTCGCCCATAGTGGCGCGATCTTGGCTCACTGCAACCTCTGCCTCCCAAGTTCAAGTGATACTCCCAAGTAGCTGAGACTACAGAGATGGACCACCATGCCCAGCTTATTTTTGTATTTTTGGTAGAGATGGGGTTGGCCAGTTGGTCTTGATCTCTAGACCTCGCGATCTGCCCACCTTGGCCTTCCAAAGTTCTGGGATTACAGGCATGAGCCATCGTGCCTGGCCCTCTTTCACTTTCCTATAAATGAAAATGACATACACGGAATATATTCACTGCCAAAAGCAGGGTATATTCCCTGTACTGGGATATGACTGTGTTTCACATTGAAGTGTGAAGTACCCCTTAATCATCTTAAGTTATAGTGTAGTTGATAGAATAAGACTTTACCAAAGCTCTTTCTATTTTGTTCTGAGGAAGTGTCAATAATGTGATTTTGAGGGAATGACCTAATGTGTGACTCTGACTCATTTTCCTTCACATTCCCGATCTCATTCTACAAACTGATAAAATAAATTCCAATGGTAGAAACAAATTCTACTTTTATACACAGTGAGCATAGCCTAAATTATCATGAGAGAGGAGCAGCATGCCTTGACACCGTGATAAGGGACATCTTTTCTCTTGCCATACTTGAAGATCCAGAAGTTGTCACAGAGTATTTAAGGACATCCAAGTATAAGCAATAAGAGTGAACTAGAGCTTTTTCCTCTAACATTGTACGACGAAAAATTTCAAATGTAGAGGAAAGTTTAAGGAATTTTACAGTGAACACTCATGTCCCCCACTTAAGATTCCACAATTAACATTTTACTGTATTGCTTTATCACATAACTACCCATCTAGCTCTCCCTTTATCCATCCATCAATTAGTTCATCTTTTTTGGAAAGTATTTCAGAGTAAGTTGTAGACAATAATACACTTTTCCTAAAACCTTCAGCCATCAGTGTACTAACTAGTATTCACTATTGGCTTTTGGTTCTTTCTTTTTTTCCCCAGAGATAAACTATATATAGAATAAAAGATACCATTTCATGAGTATTGACTAAGGCAATTGCACTTCTATGCAACCCAAACCTCTGTCCAGATATTTTTAATGATTTTGGTGCAAGAAACAGACACATAACCATTTCTCTATAGTTCTATTTTGTGTGTAAATTTTTTTTTTTAAACAGGGTGTCACTCTGTCACCCAGGCTGGAGTGCCAGGATGTGATTTCAGCTCACTACAACCTCCACCTCCCAGGTTCAAGCATTTCTCCTGGCTCAGACTCCTGAGTAGCTGGGATTACATGTGCCTGCTGCCACACTTGGCTAATTTTTGTATTTTTAGTAGAGCTTGGGTTTCACCATGTTGGCCAGGCTGGTCTTGACCTCCTGACCTCAGGTAATATATCCACCTTGGCCTCCCAAAGTGCTGGGATTATAGGCATGAGCCAGTGCACCTGGCCTATGTGTGAGTTTTGAAAAACTATAACAATTCAGTCATTTGTTAATCACAGTGATAGCAAAGTGTCATGTCCTGTTGTATGCTTTTATATGTATATTATTTCCTTGAATTATTACAATAAGTTTATTGCCTCCATTTTAAAATGGAAGAAACCAAGGCATGAGCAACCTGCCATAGTCACATACATGGTAAGTATGGGAGCTTGGTTTATTGGTTTTGAATCCAGGCCTCTTAGAATACATACATACAGCTGTGGAAGTAGCCCTGTAACATATCAAGAATTAAGGCATATTCTCCTTACCTTCAGGTCACTGTCTAAGCAGCATGGGAAGGGGAAACAGTCTTATGCATTTAGGTACTAATTCAAAAGGGCAATATATACAGTGGTTTAAACAATGGGGGGATTTCTTAAGCTTATGTAACATTAAATTTCAGGTGAAGGGCTGGGCACAGTGGCTCACGCCTGTAATCCCAGCACTTTTGGAGGATGAGACGGGCAGATCACCTGAGGTTGGGAGTTCAAGACCAGCCTGACCACCATGGAGAAACCCCATCTCTACTAAAAATACAAAATTAGCCAGGCATGGTGGCATATGCCTGTAATCCCAGCTACTCAGGAGGCTGAGGCAGGAGACTAGCTTGAACCCAGGAGGCTGAGGTTGCAGTGAGCCAAGATTATACCATTGCATTCCAGCCTGGGCAACAAGAATGAGACTGTCTCAAAACACACACACACACACACACACACACACACACACACACACACACACTTACACATGCACCCTTCAAGTGAGGTTTGATCAACATTTCAGGTCCATTTCTCTTAAATTTTCGTGATTCCACTCTGAGGATTCACGATGTCTTCATGAGGACTTCTTTTATAGTGATATAATGGCCACCCACAGCAATCAAGACTGAAGACAGGGCTGTCTGCCATTCACCATCAACAGAAGTCTTCAGCCCTGATTGTTTTGAATCACCTTAACTCACAGACTCACTAGATATTAAGAGACAGCAATGTCCTTCACTGGTTGAAGAAAATGTTCCACAGAAAAAGATACAGACTGGAGAAAATTAGGAGACATTAACATGTATTTGTTCCTCACTACTTGCAATGTAATTGTCCCTGTAAACCTCCTCACCATGAGGATGGCCTGTTCATCATGCTCAGTCCTTCACCCCAATCCATTCCCTTACTTGGAAGTCATGCCTCCCACCTGCCGCCCTGCAAAGATTTGCTTAGTAATAAAGTAAAATAGAGCTCTCAACATATGACTGAAGTGGCAATTGGCTTATATTCAAATTTCATGGCATGATTTTTGTATTACTTGAGTTTTGATGTCTTTCCAAGAAACACCTCCACCCAGAGAGAGTCCCAGCCAAAGCTGTATAAAAGTCATCTCTTTGTATAAGCAAAGCTACTTAAGGAATAATTAAGATGCAGGCTTCTGGGAAAACTGCAAAATGTTCTTTACTTGCATAACTCAACTGAGAAAAGGTCTTTCAGGTCATGTGTTTCAATATATTTTATCATTCCCCCAGCCTCCATTTTCTACAAACTGCAAATTGGAGCTACTTTTTTTTTTTTTTTTTAATACAGAGTCCAGCTGTGTCACCCAGGCTGAGTGCAGGGTGCAATCTCGGTTCACTGCAACCCCTTCCCTCTGGGTGCAAGAGATTCTCCCATTTCAGCCTCCAAGTAGCTGGGACCTCAGGTGTGTGCCACCACACCCGGCTAATTTTTGTATTTTTAGTGGAGATGGGGTTTTGCCATGTTGGCCAGGCTAGTCTCAAACTCCTGACCTCAGGTAATCTGCCCACCTTGGTCTCCCAAAGTGCTGGGATTACAGGCATGAGCTACTACACCAGACCTGGAGCTACCTTTGATTATCAAGGTGGCAATTTTTTTCTCCACTATCAATAAGATTTAAGCTTCTACCTCCGTATCTCATTGCACTGACATTACAACAGTAACTTTGACACTGATTTTTTACTGCATCTTATTATAAACATAAATAATAGGAATGAATCCAAATAAAAGTGGTTTTGTGCTCAGATAATGCGTATGAATTTAGCCTTTTATTGTATGAAATGGGTAGCACGTGTCCACATGCAGCAAACCTTTTGTACTCAAGTACTGACAAGGAACTGTGGTATGAAAAGCATGATTTTCTTATGCCTGTGTTGACTACAAAAGAGAGAAGCTCCAGTTAAACCCATTGAGAAGCATCCATGAAATACGAGAAGCTGGGCTTGGAGCCAACACATTTGTCTACATGTTCACCATTTGCTGAGTCTGTGCTAATGAGCGCTTTAAGCCAAGAAGAGCAGAGTCTGATTACTAAGGACTTTATTATAATTTATCATTACATCTGTCAAGTGAAGGTATAGTGGTTAGGGCTGGGAATTCTTTAGAAATCGCTATCCCAATGCACCAGGATTTATTGAGCCATTTTGTTTATCACGGGACAAAAAGTTATTTCATTATTTATGGGCTCAATTAACCAGAGGGAATCTCTTCAATTGTCTTCCTCTGCTTTTGGTGGTTATTTGGCTGCTAGATCATTTCTTTCTCTAAAGGGAAACACAGAGAAGGAGAGGAATTTGGTTTGGCTACTTGTCAGCAGTTCTGGAAAATTTTTATTTAGGGAGAAGTTTGAAATGTGTGAGAATTTGGGGATTATCTGGACATTTTTGGTTCCCATGTTGTTCCTATCTATCTGTAGTCTATGATTTCCTCGTTGAAGCCAGACTTATTGAGAGTGCATGGAACTGGTGGATGAATCTCCCAGGCCAGGCGTGGTGGCTCGTGCCTGTAATCCCAGTTCCTTGGAAGACCGGGGTGGGCAGATCACTTGAGGTCAGAAGTTTGAGACCACCTTGGCCAACATGGGAAACCCTGTCTCTAGCAAAGATACAAAAATTAGTGGATGTGGTTGTGGGTGCCTGTAACCCCAGCTACTCGAGAGACTAAAGTGGGAGAATTTCTTGAATCCAGGAGGTAGGGGTTGCAGTGTGCTGAGATCTGAGTGCATTCTAGCCTGGGTGACAGAGAGACTCCGACTCAGAGAAAAAAAAAAAAAAAAAAAAGGATCTCGTCTTCATAGGTTCTTGAGATTCAGAACACCTCTCTGCTACCTGTAACTCCCCTACCCTATCAGTGTTCTTCCACTGATTTCTCCAGTCTCTGCCAAAGAAAACTTACAGTGGCCAGAACTCTGTCCCTTCTTTGTAAGCTTCTAAATAGGTGTTGAGGGGAAGGTCACCACCACCATTGCAGTCATACTAATTATGACTGTATACGTTCAGGGATATCACTGTAATCTTTTTTTTTTCTTTTTTTTTTTTTTTTAAGATGGAGTATTGCAATCTTGGCTCACTGCAGCCTTTGTCTCCCGGTTCTAGCAATTCTCCTGCCTCAGCCTCCTGGGTAGCTGGGATTATAGGCACCCGCCACCACACCCAGCTAATTTTTGTATTTTTAGTAGAGATGGGGTT
Organism: Saguinus oedipus; assembly: GCA_031835075.1. Taxonomy (NCBI): domain Eukaryota; kingdom Metazoa; phylum Chordata; class Mammalia; order Primates; family Cebidae; genus Saguinus; species Saguinus oedipus. The sequence continues at coordinate 63,158,443 of CM063181.1, read as the reverse complement.
TCACCATGTTGGCCAGGCTTGTCTTGAACTCCTGACCTCAAGTGATCCACCTGCCTCAGCCTCCCAAAGTGTTGGGATTACAGGTGTGAGCCACTGCTCTCAGCCTGCAATCTTTATTAACAGTTTATGTGAAAGGAAATGTTATTATGACATTTATCCTAATAGTTGTTTTCTTTTTTGATACAAGCTCTTCCTTTGTTGCCAGGCTGAAATGCAGTGGTGTGACAATGGCTTACTGCAGTCTTGACCTCCTGGGCTCAAGCGATCCTCCCACCTTAGCTCCCCCTTGAGTAGCTGGGACTATAGGTGCATACCAGCAAACCCAGTTAACTAAAAAAAAAAAAATTTTGTAGGGACAGGGTCTCACTATGTCCAGGCTGGTCTCAAACTCCTGGGCTCAAGTGATCCTCCTGCCTCGGCCTCCCAGAGTGTTGGGATTATGCCTTGGGTGTAAGCCACTGCACCCAGCCTCTAATAGTTCATAAAAGTTCATAATTGAATTCACTATTATTAACAGAACATAGCATCAGTTAGTTAATATGCCTGGAGAGTCCTGGGAATTGGACTTTCATGGAAAGTTCAGTATAGTATGTAACAAAGACAGTGCTTGTTTATAATTACCCTAGGTTCTTTTCAGAATCTTTTTCAAAGGTTACATCTGAAAAATGCAGTTTGTCACCTAAAATTTGCATACATTAGAAGGCAGACATTTTTACCACATGAGGCCATGTGGATTTGAGAATCTTATCTGTATGACCTGAAATGCTTTCCACAGTAGAAAGTTGTCAAAGTGAGGTATGTTTTTCTCACAGGGCAGATGATTTCTGCTTGAAGAGATAATTTCCCTGGATGAGGGTCAAGGTGATTGCAGGCCTGTCTCCCCCTCTCCTTCAGACTCCTAGGAATGGAAAATATAAGCCGAAGTTGAAACCCGGAAGAGAAGTACAACTGTAATTGCTGAACTCATTACTCTAGTGACTTAAAAGAAGGGATCCCCCTCCTGCATTGAGCTTTTATACCTGGTATAGACTTCCATCAAAGGGTCTTAGTACCTGGTATAGACTTTCACCAAAGGGTCCACACCTTGTGCATTTTTGTCCCCTTTGTGTGGTGAGGTAGATAAAGGTGAATGCCAGACCATTTTATGGGACAGATTAATGAACAGCTTAACTGGGCACCCATAAATGCAAAGGGTCAGCAAGAAGGAGTGCATGGTCCTCTATCCTCTTATTATCCTACAGTGAGTTGGGACGTACACCAAGCTGTCTGGCCAAGCTGCATGTTTCTGTTCCTCATGGGGTACCGGATCCCTCTGCTACTTGACCTTCCTATAGTGTAAGCATGAGAACGGCTGAATGGCTTTATTTCTGGAGGACAGATATTTTGAACTCAGGCAAAGAAGAGACTGAGCTGGGAAAGAGTAGCTGCTCTGTGCCTGGAAGTCTTGGGGTCTTGGTTGAAGCTGTAGCCTCTCCTGCTGTAGAAAGGCCAGGCTACTAGTCCCAGCCCACTCACTGCCTGGCAGATCAAGCTGAGCCTCTGAGGTCACATCCACAAATTCCCTGGGTCCCTCCACAGCTGGCAGGTCTGTGCAGTTTCCAAGGTGCGGTATGGTTTCCTATTCATTTATATATCCAGAGATTCTTTGCTTAAAATCCAGGAGGAGGCATCAATGATTTCCGTGGTACAAGTGCCTTTTGACTTGTACCAATGCTTTGAAATGAGGACTTTAAACTTTACCTTATCTTATTAGATAAGGACGTTTAGATCAAAGTTTAAACTAGGGTTTTTTTTTTTAACACTTTTTAACACTCTGTTTCATGTCTGCCAAGATACACGGCTAATTTATTCCTTGGGAGTAGGTTGTGAGTTTTGTTATGATGCTGTTTTTTGCAATATTTATCAATTTTGTGTTACGTTGATTTTCTTTCAACCTTCTCAGTAAATAGTAACAACAATAATAAAAATAGAAACCAGTATTTATTGAACCATACTGTGTGCCTGGTAGTGGCAGGCAGTTTACTTGGAGTGTATCGTTTAAACTTTGAGTAAGTATCATTAGCCCCATTTTAGAGATGAGAATGCAAAGTCTTAGAGAGATTAAGAAACTTGCCCAGGGTGCCAAGGTGAGCAGATGGGAGCTGGGACTGCAGCTCCACAGCTTCCCTACAAAGGTCAACAGCTCTAAGCTGTTGGAGCGTGGCGGTGAGAGGCAGAGATGCCCCAGCTATTGTGCACATGGAGCCTGGACGTTGGAACTTTCACTTCTCTTTGTTTCTTTGTTTCTGTTTGTTTGAGAAGGAGTCTTGCTCTGTTGCCCAGGCTGGAGTGCTTTGGTGCCATCTCGGCTCACCACAACCTCCGCCTCCTGGATTCAAGCAATTCTCCCACCTCTGCTTTGCAAGTAGCTGGGATTACAGCCATGTGCCGCTATGTCTGGCTAATTTTTGTGTTTTTAGTAGAGACGAGGTTTCATCATGTTGGCCAGGGTGGTCTCGAACTACTGACCTCAAGTGATCCATCCCCCCGCTTGGCCTCCCAAAGTGTGGGGATTACAGGCGTGAGCCACCATGCCTGGCCTTGACTTATCTTTGAATATTTGTGTCTGTGTTGGGCAAAATTAAACTTACATAGATGGTACTAATTGTGTCAACTACATGTATGAAAATGATTAATAACAACATTAATACATCACAAATGGAATATTAATAAAAGCTACAAAAACTTGGGTTGGTTGTATGAATAATTATTAATACTATTATGCCTAATTACTAGACAACATACTGATCGTGTATGTGTATGTGTACACATATAAGAAGATATCACTATGGATTATTGATCAACTAAAAATATTTGAAGTTCTAGAATATGAATATAGCTGGCTATATTTTAGGTTCTTGAAGGAAACTTATGGCTGCTTTCTATGATATGAAACTCTAGGAAAATGCACGTCCTCAGCATGGATGTGTTTTACACATAAGGGTTATATTATCCAACAGAATCTTATGCAAAGAATATTAAAACATATTCCAAAAATTATTTGGTATATTGTAGTTTAAGAGCTTTTCAAGATATTTCTCAATTTCTGTAAGCCCTGGACAATTAATTCAAGACCCTCACACTTTCTTTGTAGGAATGGATAAGGCAATAATTTTATGACTAAAACTGAACTTTTTCACATGAGACCTTGAGATTTGGTGGAAAATAGGACCTGTTTGATCTGCCTGCCTTGGCATCCCAAAGTGCTGGGATTATGGGTGTGAGCCCCTGCCTGGCCTGTTTCCTGTTCTATAAAATAAGAAGAATAAAAGGGGTGCTTGAGGTACATGCATTTAAAGTTCTTAGAATGAGGCCTACCATGTGGGAAACACTCACTGTTAGTTGCTTCTGCTATTAATAGTAGTAAATAGGTCAATATGACTCAGTTAACATTCAGGAAGTAACTTTTTTTAAATTATAAAATGAGGATAGAAGACAAAAAATTACTTAAATAATTAGTCATATAGGACCCTAAATCATTTGCCTTCTAATGTTTTTCCCCTCAGCATAAATGTCTAACCCTTATTTCTTTATTTTTTTTGTTTTTGTTTTTTGAGATAGAGTCTAGCTTTGTTGCCCAGGCTGGAGTGCAGTGGTGTGATCTCAGCTCACGACAACCTCTGCCTCCCAGGTTCAAGTGATTCTCCTGCCTCAGACTCCTAAGTATCTGGGATCAAGGCATAAGCCACCACACCTGGCTAATTTGTTGTTGTTGTTGTTGTTGTTGTATTTTTAGTAGAGTCAGGGTCTCACCATGTTGCCCAGGCTGGTCTTGAACTCCTGAGCTCAGGTGATCGATCCACCCTCCTCGGCCTCCCAAAGTGCTGGGGTTACAGGAACGAGCCAGCATACCCGGCCAACACTTATTTCATTGATACAGAAAATGTCATTAATAATGTTTATGCCGCTAAGGACTAATGGGTTCTCTCTGTGCAGTCTGTGCCAAAAGCCCATATTCCTTTTGGTAAAATTCATATGAGATCACATGTATTGTTATTTTAGCCAAATATGAAATGTTGAGTTAATTTTCTCCAATCTCTTTTGGTGAACCCTCTGTCAGCCACTGTAAATTTAAAAGTAGTATTGTAAGTATAAAGTCATACTGTTCTTCAGCTTTTCCCTATCCTGTAATAGAACGATTTCTTCCTTTTGTCATATATTTATCAGCTGCTTGTTTTTGTTGATGGTATCAGACTTCCTCATGTTATTAGACAAGAAATTACTTTAGAAACCTGTTATTATTTATCTGGATTGCACTTTACTAACACTGGAGTCTCTTTCCATGTCTTTTAATTCTTGTTGTCTCAAGATTTTATCTAGGAGCTGAATGAAACCTGAAGAAGGAATTACCTACTCTTTTCATTCATTTTCATATCTTTAAGCAGGAAATGTTGTTTATCAGTTGGACTCAAAAAGCATGCATATATTCATTCAGATGCTAAATATAGATTTATACAGGTTAATGCCTTAAATTACTGTGCAAGCATCTATGTGTATTTACACTGGTAGTCAAAATTTTCAGTTAAATAAAGTATCTGCTTTCTGAGATGAGTTTTCTGGCATTGGCAATTGGAATGGTTTTTGTTTTGTAAAACATTTTTTAAAAAATCACAATCTGTTACGAGACAACCATACTGTGTATTCCATGAATCACTACATAGCTCAGAGGAACTTGCAAAACTATTTCAAGATCATGCAGTCTTCGTCATCTAGAAGTTCTTAAATGTCTCTGGAAATCTCTTACCTATTTAATTTTAAATCCTTCTAGCAGTTCCTTTGCTTCCCTCATGAGACTCCTGAGCATAGTAACGGTTGTACAGTCACATTTTTCTGAGCTTGGTTTTTTAGACTTCCCTTGACTTTGTAAGATCCTCTGTATCCTTTCAGTAAAATCCCTCTTTGCTTAAATTAGCCAGATTTGGTTCCTGTTTCTTGTAGTCAAAAAACCATAATTAACACATAAATTAGTACCAAGGTTGGGGTAAATATAAACTCTGTGACAAAAATTATAGATGTTTATTACACCCCTCTCCACTTTTTTTTTTTGAGACAGGGTCCCATACTGTTGCCTAGGCTGGAGTGCAGTGGCATGATCATAGCTCACTGCAGCCTTGACCCCCTGTGCTCAAGTGATTCTACCACCTAAGGCTCCTGAGTAGCTAGGACTACAGGCATGTGCCACCACACCTGGCTTTTTTTTTTTTTTTTTTTTTTTTTGAGACAGAGTTTTGCTCTTATTGCCCAGGCTGAAGTGCAATGGTGTGATCTTGGCTCACTGCAATCTTCACCTCCCAGGTTAAAGCCATTCTCCTGCCTCAGCCTCCCGAGTAGCTGGGATTACGGGCATGCACCACCATGCCTGGCTAATTTTGTATTTTTAGTAGAGAACGAGGTTTCTCCATGTTGGTCAGGCTGGTCTCGAACTCTCGACCTCAGGTGATCCTCCCACCTTGGCCTCTCAAATTGCTGGGATTATAAGTGTGAACCACTGTGCCCAGCCTCTGGCTCATTTTTTATTTTTTTTTTCAAATGACAAGGTCTCACTACATTGCCCAGGTTGATCTGGAACTCCTGGGCTCAAGTGATCCTCCCACCTCAGCTTCCCAAAGTGCTAGGATTTCAGCTGTGAATTACACCTGGACCTTGCACCTTTTTTTCCCCCTAAAGCACAAACACAGAGCTATTTGTATGAAATTATTGCCTGCTACCTACAAGGCATAAGCAAAGGCTAATTCTGCCTGGTATAGAATAATCATCTTATCCCTCACAGTTGTATGAATTCTAATACCCAAAAATGTTTGACTTCTAACTACATTTGTTGTATAAATGGCTGAATGTTATTCTATTTTTGCAACTCTCACAGCATCTTCACTCTTCTAAGGGTAGAGTAGAATATATATAAATGTGAAATGCATGTTGATTGATCCCCAGTGGAAAGTGAAATTGCTTTTAGTTTTGAAGCATTGAAATTTCATTCTCCCCTTTCCTCTTTTGAAAGTAGGAAAACTCAGAGATTTTAAGAATTGACCCTCTCTCTGCTTTGGAATTCACATTGGGAGTAAGAAGCAGCGTGTTTGTACTTAATTCATTTCATTTGGTTGTTTGCAGATTCAGATCTATTCATGGACAAGGATATTTATGCAATTCTCTCATGAGCCAATTAACTTTCTATTGGTCTTTTTATGTTTTAGTCTGTCGCTGCAGTGTGCTATTGAATCTGCTGAATATTTAGGTACAAACACAAACTCCCACTTCAGTATCAGCTGATTATGTAATGGCAGGTGAGAAGATACACAAACATGTTAATATTTTCAGTTCTCTCTGATGCTGTTAGAAATACATGATAATTTCACCCCCATGGATTCACAGCAGTGATTAGTTGATAGCTCCAGTGCTTTCTGAAGCCATGGACACAGGTCATACTGTTAGCTGTTGGTCTGTGGAATCACAAAGAACACTTGCTGGGTGAGATGAAAATATAAGGAAATTCCACTATTTCTATAACAGTTTTCCTTTTATTTTGTTTTATGTTATTTCTTTTTTATTCTTTTTAAACTTATTTTCAGTTTTCCTTTTCTTGATTTTAGGTGTGGTTTTTTTTTTTTTTTTCTGAGACAGAGTGAGTCTTGCTCTGTGGCCCAGGCTGGAGTGCAGTGGCACAATCTCAGCTCACTGCAACCGCCTCTTTCCATGTTCAAGCAATTCTCCTGCCTCAGCCTCCCAAGCAGCTGGGATTACGGGCATGCACCACTATGCCCAGCTAATTTTTTGTATTTTTAGTAGAGATGGGGTTTTGCCATATTGGCCAGTCTGATCTCAAACTCCCAACCTCGTGATCCACCCACCTCAGCCTCACAAAGTGCTGGGATTACAGGCGTGAGCTACCATGCCCAGCCTGATTTTAGTTTTGTGCTAAGTGTCTGTGATACATATTATGAACATCCACTAACATTTAAACAGCATTTTATATTTTAGAAAGAGATTTTATGTACATCATTCTATTGATCCCCGGCATTCTACTGACCCTTAGTCCTATGAGCAGAGAGGAACCTAAGTGATTATATGGACTCCCAATTTAGAGATGAAAAGCTTTACATGAAATTTTGTAATACTCCTTAATCAATGTGTGTTCCCAGGATTTGGCACAAAGATGGGTACATAGTAGATGTGGAATAAATATTTGCTAAGTGGCAAAATTAATGGAGCTCAGAGAGAAACCAAGTGACTTGGCCATGGGCACACACGACTAATTGATGGAGACAGTGCTCAGATTTAGGATTTAGGATTTCGTTTTTTTTTTTTGAGAGGGAGTTTCGCTATTGTTACCCAAACTGGAGTGCAATGGCACGATCTCAGCTCACCGCAACCTTCGCCTTCTGAGTTCAAGCAATTCTCCTGCCTCAGCCTCCCGAGTAGCTGGGACTACAGGCGCGCGCCACCATGCCCAGTTAATTTTTTATTTTTAGTAGAGACGGGGTTTCACCTTGTTGACCAGGATGGTCTCGATCTCTTGACCTTGTGATCCATCCACCTCGGCCTCCCAAAGTGCTGGGATTACAGGCGTGAGCCACCGCGCCCAGCCTGGTTTTTTTTTTTTTTTTTTTTGAGATGGAATCTCACTTTGTCTTACTTAGGCTGGAGTGCAATATCATGATCTCAGCTCACTGCAGCCTCTTCCTCCCTGGTTCAAGCAATTATCCTGTCTTAGCCTCCTGAGTAGCTGGGACTACAGGTGTGTGCCACCACACCTGGCTAATTTTGTATTTTTAGTAGAGACAGGGTTTCCCTATATTGGTCAGGCTGGTCTCAAACTCCTGACCTCATGTGATCCACCTGCATGGGCCTCCCAAGTGCTGGGATTACAGGCCTGTGAGCCACCATGCCTGGCAGATTTGGGATTTTTTTGCCTCCAAGTCCACACAGCTTTCTAATGCTTATGCTCCAAAGAGGACAACTGAAGTAGTTTATAGTGATGCTAAGAGCTAAAGTAAAGAAAAATGTTTGAAATCTTAACATGCAGATTTCTTAAGTTGAATGAGGAATTATTTTCAGCTAAAATTAAGTTGTATAGTTTTTATGTGTTCAAGGGGAATTTTTAAAAAATATGCAAAATTGGAGAGGATATCTTGAGGGTCATGCCATTTTGGAGTTTTAGAGTAAATCATTAAATTTCAGGGTTTTTAGACATGAAAGAACCTGTACATTTGGAGACAAGGCAGGTGAAATTAACTAAAATTGTGTGCTCCATGAGGGCAGGGTCTATGTGTATCTTTTTACCACTCCATGCCCAGTGCCTGGCACAGTGCCCAATGGACAGTGAAGTAGGAGTTCAAGTAAAATTTATTGGCTGGGTGAGGTAAAAAAAAAACACTAGGGTTTTTTGTTTGTTTGTTTTTTGAGACAGAGCCTTGCTCTGACACTCAGGCTGGAGTACAATGGAGTGATCTCGGCTCACTGCAACCTCCGCCTCCTGGGTTCAAGTGATTCTCCTGCCTCAGCCTCATGAGTAGCTGGGATTATAGGCACTGGGCACCACACCTGGCTAATTTTTGTATTTTCAGTAGAGATGGAGTTTCGCCATGTTGGCCAGGCTGATCTTGAACTCCTGACTTCAGGTGATCCACCTGCCTTGGCTTCCCAAAGTGCTGGGATTACAGGTGTGAGCCACCATACCCAGCCAGTGAATACACCTTTTACTTAAACTGTGAGAGTCTCTTATGTGCCAGACCCTGTGCTAGCCCTTGATGGCAGTATGAAAACCATTAGAATCTTGTCCCCAAGAAGCTCACAGCATAAGATTCCAGAAAGCTACAGCCACGATAGAAATGTGGACAATTACAACCCAGCATGAGAATTTCTGCAATAGAGGGATGGTACAAGGTGCAGTGGAAGCTCCAGATGGAATGACGGACTGCCTGGGAGAGTGAGATGGCCAAGACTTCCTCCAGCAGGTGACTTTTGAATCCGGAAGTGTGTTTACTAGGAGCGCAGTGCAGGAGGGGAGGAACACCAAGCAGAGACAGGAGGAGGTAGAAAGACTAGAAGGTGTGAAATAGCCTGGCATGTTTAGGAAAGTTCAAATAGTCCTGTCTGTCATCCAGTGGTTTTCGATGTTTCTGCTTGCCTGTTCCTATCTGTAAAAATATTTTAAGCATAGATTTTCCCCCAATATGAGCATTTTTTTTTTTTTTTGATACCGAGTCTTGCTTTGTTGCCCAGGATGAAGTGCAGTGATATAATCTCAGCTCACTGCAACCTCTGTCTCCCAGGTTCAGGCAATTCTCCTGTCTCAACCTCCTGAGTAGCTGGGACTAAAGGCACTTGTCACCACACCCAGCTAATTTTTTTTTTTTCAATAGAGACAGGGTTTCACCATGTTGGCCAAGCTGGTCTCGATCTCCTGACCTTGTGATCTGCCTGCCTTGGCCTCCCAAAATGCTGAGATCACAGGCGTGAGCCACCACACCTGGCCTCAACAGGCCAGTCTTAAGACTCAAAGCCCTGTGAGAGAGGCCAGTCTGTCAGTTTCACTGCTGCACACCCCTTGTCTAGACAGTGCGTAGCATTACTAGGCACTCAATAAATACGGATTGTTCGACTGGTTTGATTTTCCCTATTGCTGGACCATAAGCTTAAAGTGATGGCTGGTGAAAAATGTTTATAGACTTTACTGAAGGAAGGCCTTCATAGCATTTCCCAGAGTTCTACACAGGATACCAGAGCTTTGATTTTGGAGCTCTAGCTCTCACTGTTTATCTTAGGGTAGTCAAGACCCTCACATAAGTTCCCTGTGTCTTCTGAGGGCATTCACATTGTTCATCAGGGCCAATAGTATTCCTGTGCATTACATGGTGCCTGTGGTGAGGGATTAATAAAGGGGATATTGTGACTTTCTTGGCAGGGATGAAAGGACTATCAACATGGTAAATAGCCCTTGTATAAGCAGGCGAAGAGAATGAGGCTATTCTTCCTCCCACCGTGGCTCTCACTGGTGATGATAACAACACCAAAAGCATATTTTTCTGTTTGACTTTTGAATCCAGAGGTCTATGATGTGGTAGCAACAAAACTGTTTTTTTTCACCTGGCAACAAAACACAAGATCTGGCCCATGACACTACCTTCCTACTAATGGATGGATTGGAACAAGGTTGAATGGTCATGTTTTGTGTGAAGTGCAATTAACATTTTATTATGGATTAATTTGAGGTTTTTAAGAAATATATAGGGCACACATTTCTTTACCAAATTTCAAAGAAACTTAGATATATCCTTTAAAAAACTTTTCTTCCCAGAATGATTTTTAATTAATTAGTTAATTAATTTTATTATTATTATTTTTTAATAGAGATAGGGTATCACCATCTTGGCCAGGTTGGTCTTGAACTCCTGACCTCATGATCCACCCATCTCAGCCTCCCAAAGTGCTGGGATTATAGGCATGAGCCACCGCGCCCGGCCCCCAGAATGATTTTTTAGAGACAGATGCCTACCGATAATATTTTATGTTTAGTTAATCAGCCTATAAATATTTATTGAGGGTCTGTGGGACCAGCTTTTGCTTGTACTAAACAAAATATCAAGAAATAGACAACATGATTCCTACCCTTAGGGAGATGACTTTTTTTTTTTTTTCATTTTCTTTCTTTTTCTTTTTCTTTTTTTCTCAGATCAGATGAGTAATGTGCCAGTGTCATAACAAAGTTCAAGGTTGGCACATCTCACACAAGAGTGTGAACACTCAATCATCATGCTCATGAACTACAAAAAGATCTAGGGAGACGACTTTTTAAGTAGAGAAAGAAAATAAGGGCTGGTGTGGTGGACTGTGGGAGATACACACAGGTGGATCACTTGAAGGTCAGGAGTTCGAGACCAGCCTGGCCAACATGGTGAAACCCCATCTCTACTAAAAATTAGCTAAGCGTGGTGGCACACACCTGTAATCCCAGCTATTTGGGAGACTGAGGCAGGAGAATCACTTGAAGGTTGCAGTGAACCAAGATCATGCCACTGCCCTCCAGCCTGGGCAACAGAGCAAGACTGTCTCAAAAAAAAAAAAAAAAAAAAAAAAAGGAAAGAAAAGGAAAATAGTCCATTGAGATACTGTGCTATAATATGAAATGTTTTTAGTCCCTGGTTCCTCACAAAGCTTAAACTCTCAGAATATCCCTTATTAGCACAACTGAGTTTATGTTAATGAAGTGACTTAGGGTGGGACCCCTAGCTAGTCTCAGGATGGGGTTGGTCTAGAAAGACCAAGTAATTAGAAGATTAGAGGGTTGGAACTTTCAAACCCACCCACCAATCACCAGGAAAGTGGAGGCCAAAGGGGGCTGCAGATCAGACTCTAGCAAAGACTCTTGAACAATGAGATTTGAAGAGTTTCTGGTTTGCTGACATGTGTAAGTGCTGGGAGGGTGGCTGGCCAAGAGAGGGCATGGAAGCTCAGTGTCCCCTTTCCTGTACCTTACCCTATCCATCTCCATCTTGTGTTCATCAGTATCCCCTCTAATACACTGGATTAAAAAACAGTAAGTGTGTGGGGCACTGTGGCTCACTTATAACCCCAGTTCTTTGGGAGGCCCAGGGAGAAGGATGGCTTGAGGCCAGGAGTTCGAGACCAGTTTGGGCAACATAGCAAGACCCTGGTAGTACAAAATAAATGAAAAAAAATTTTTTTTAACCCAATAAATGTAAGTAAGTGTTTCCATGACTTCTGTGAGCCTTCACAACAAATTAATTGACCTTGTGGAGGAGATGATGGGAACTTTGATTTAAAGCCACTTATAATAGAAGTATAGGTGACTGCCTACTACTTGCAATTGGTATCTGGAGTGGGGACAGTTGTGGGACAAGTGTAGCTGGGACTACAGGCATGCGCCACCACACCTGGCTAATTTTTGTATTTTTGGTGGCGATGGGGTTTTGTCATGTTGTCCAGGCTGGATGCAGTTCTTTTCTTAAAACAAAGAAATTGAAGACTCGAGTTGCTATTGAATCAAGCTGCTTGTCCCTGAATTTCCCTTGTGTAATCAGTGGGAAAATTACAAGTCTGATAAGTCGGGACTGATTTTCTGGACATTTTACATTTCATTGGAAAAATAAATCAGAGTTATCCGATTCCTCCAGGGCAAATGTAACTGTGATGTAAATCAGAGTCACCAAGGAACAGAGCCCTGAGCTAAAATAGATGCCAGGGCCTCATTTAAAAACCATGACAGACACCCCACCTATTCTCAGAACACAAGTATCATTTACTTCTTGGGGCCTGGAGTGAGAGTTTGTCGGTGTTGGCTTTGCTTCCTAGAATCTCACAGGATAACAAATGCTAGGATGGAAAGATATTGGACACAGGTGCAGTAGCATGATTATGTTAAATTGAGAACAGACTTTCAAAGGCTCTCTATAATCTTAATGATTTCCAGAGGGCCCTCTTTCAGCTTCCCTACATTGCCTCTGGTAGCCTAATTAATAGAGTGTGACTTTTTAGTTCTTGCCAAGTGCCAACCCAGCTCAAATGACAACCATCAGGAGAATGTGGCAGATAACTGAAGAAACCTTTAGTTACCTAGCTATCTTTAGAAGACACTGTCTTTGGCTTAATGAGCGCTGTATTTTATAAGTAGCCACAGGTGTTTGGAACCCTGTCAGCATTCTTGGAGCTCTAAATAGTGTTTGGTAAGTTTTCAGCCTTTATATAGGCATCAGCAGGGTTTGAGTATCTGCCCAATATCATAGCAAAGTAGAAAGTTACAAGAGAAAACAGAGCCTCCAGGGTGGCATGAAGGATGTAAACATGCAAAATAACACTACAGACAAAACCATTAATGTAACCAATCGCAAACCATGCAGAAATATTAAGGCTGAATATACTCTTTCAGGTGTGAGTCTTGATGAGTGAAAAATCTTGGGTTCTAGGTTCTATATGTGGCCTTGCCACTTACACACTATTAATAACCAATTCCAATCGCCAGATGTGAACTTTCTTCTCATCTATAGACAGAGGTTAATCATCTCTTAACTACATCACATGCTTGTTTGCCAAATCAAGTTTTTGCAAATGAGATACAGTATCTAGAAGTAGTTTATAAGCCATAATGTGCTGAGCACATGAAATGCGGATTCATTTATTTATTGTTTACTTATGTATTTTTGAGATTGAGTCTCGATCTGTCACCCAGGCTGGAGTAGAGTGGCGCAATCTTGGCTTACTGCAACCTCCGCCTCCCAGGTTCAAGCAATTCTCCTGCCTCAGCCTCCTGAGTAGCTGAGATTGCAGGTGTGCACCACCATGCCTGGCTAGTTTTTGTAATTTTTAGTAGAGATGGGGTTTCACCATGTTGGTTAGGCTGGTCTCGAACTCCCGACCTCAGGTGATTCTCGCCTGCCTTGGCCTCTCAAAGTAATAGGATTATGGGCGTGAGCCACTGTGCCTGGCCTCGAAAATGTGGATTTATTATTATGTAGAGCCTCATTAGATGTCAGATATATAGAACACTGGATAATCCAGTTACCACCTAAAGTCTCACTCACACCTGGCATAAATGTCCACTTGGCTGTTGATAATGGCATTGGCGCCTTTTGTATTATTTTCCTATCCTCAAACTGTTTGACTGACCTGGGGATCCAAATAAAGGTGTATCTAGATGTATGAAATTGTATCTACCAAAGCCTCATCAAATACAGGCATATACCAAGAATATTCAGGGGCTACATTGGTAAACAGGAGGCCCAAAAATTGGACTCTGAGTGTACAGAACACCTGCAAGAATCAGAGAAACTATGTTAAGAAAGAGAAAATGCAAACCCAGTATAAGCCAATATACAGATTACCAGAAGGTACTTTTCACTGGCTGTATCTTCCAGACATAGAAAATAAGATTTTCCTGAGGGTGGTATCAGATATGTAAAATAGCATTTTATTATGCAGACTTGAGAAACATTTTTGTTTTCTACATAGTCATTAGTGAAATATAAATTTTTAGGTTTTTTGAAATTTTTTCCAGGCTTCATTTTTTTTTTTTTTTTTGAGACAGAGTCTCACTCTGTCACCCAGGCTGGAGTGCAATGGCACTGAGATTATAGGCATGAACCACTGCACCCCGCTGTGATTTCTTTTTATGTCTAACAGAATGTGAGTTAAAATGAAGCCTGGAGGCCGGGTGTGGTGGCTCACGCCTGTAATCTCAGCACTTTGGGAGGCCAACGCAGACAGATCACTTGAGGCCAGGAGTTGGAGACCAGTCTGGCCATCATGGTGAAATCCCCATCTCTAGTAAAAATATAAAACTTAGCCAGGCATGGTGGTGGGCGCCTGTAATCTCAGCTACTTGGGAGGCTAAGGCAGGAGAATCGCTTGAACCCAGGAGGTGGAGGTTGCAGTGAGCCAAGTTCCCACCATTGCACTCCAGCCTGGGCAACAAGAGCAAAACTGCATCTCAAAAAAAAAAAAAACAAAAAAAAAAACAAAACAAAAAAGAAGAAAAGAAAGAAATCACAGTACCAAGTGTACTGTGATTTTGATGTCTGCACTGAGTACCACAGATGGTCTAAACATTTGGCTACATGAGTTAATGACGGTTAAGGGATAGTTAAACCCAAAATGGTTAATGTGGTATGGTTTGGGATTATTTGTGACTTTTTGTTTACTAGTGGGGTGTGTGTGTGTGTGTGTGTGTGTGTGTTTGTGTGTGTTTCCATCACTGCATCTGAGATTCTCAGTATTCAGCATTTTTGGTGTGTGCTGTTTTATCTTTTCAACACAGCAGAGGTGCCTCTGTCCATTGCCTCATAGGAGTTTCGTGAACACGAGCACCTTCAGTGTTGGCTCCTTATCTTTGGGACTGAGCAGATACAGTGGCCTTCTATCAATTTTCCTGCTAGCTAATACTCTGACTTCTTTGCTCAGCTGTCCATTGTCTCCTGGAGCGCCCTGTGCACCAGCCTGAGCTACACCTATCAAGAGCTGGGTGGACCCTGACAGCAGACAGAGCTTAGGCCACAACCCAGCACCCTGCTGTGTACACATTCTGTGAAGAATAATATGTCTCTTCCTGAAGGAAGGGTTATGTAACATTTATTATCCAGTGGAATTAAACACACACAAGGGTAGTCCAAATACTTCTTCATATTAATAGAAAGGTGATGGTAGAAACATTCTGAAGTCCTTCTGTTCCACAGAGATGAGTATACAGCTCTCAAAGGACCCAACATTAGAGGTTCAGGGTTTGCATTCCATACTGCACTATGATTTCTTTCTGTCCAGCGTGAAACAAAGATGAAATCCAAACCTTGATACTCACTGAGTGTCATTTACCATAAGCTCCATCCCACAGACTTTGGGAAATATGAAAGAAGAATGAGAGAGTTTTTTACTCATCTAATTTGTAGTATAGTTGAAAAGAATTAATGCAAATGAGATTAAAGTAATACAAAATACTATATAGGTAAACATGAGCATTTTAGAAAGTAGACTGTATCTGTCTACTTTCTAGAACACATCCTGGAAGAAGGCTGAGGCATTTGAGTTTGGTGGATAAATCGGAAAAGAGGGAGAGCATATTCTGAAAAGGGAGCGTAACCTACATATAGGGAAGAGGCAGAAAGGAAGGATTGGGCTAAAAGTGAAACAGGAAAATCATGTTGGATAGGTTGAGTTTTAACATATTAAGGAGACTTTGACTGGCATACACAGAATTCCCGAACATATAGATTACAACATTTCCATTTGGAAGAAACAGCACCTGTTTCAGTTACATAATCCTTGAACTCCAGAAACTGGGCCAGCAGGAGCAGTTGTAAGCTATGCCAGGTATGCAGTTGGGAATCAATAAATGTGTTTCGGTTGAGAAATTTTTGCAAGCCCCTCAACTGAAAGCAGCCTCTGCGATAGCTGCAGACGTTCCCGAGAACACTTCTGAAGACTTGAAATAGTTTTAAATCCAGAAAAACCTTGTCTATTCTCATGTTAGAGACATGCAACACTCAAAGCCTGTGGCACTTTGGCAGTCTCAGCCTCCGTCCTGTGAACTGAAAATAAATGATCGTAACCCTACACAGTGTTTGTACAGCATGCTTAGCACAAGATTCACTTTAATGTGTTCATCCTTGTTTGGAAGCCCACAGGAAATGAAATTTGCTGTTTTGTGCTCCCTGGCCTTGTGGTTTGTGGTAGATCTTTTCAGTACAAAATGTGCTCAAACAGTTGATTCCATTTTGATCTTGTGAGTGAGGATTTATCCTAGAGGCTGTCATCCTAAAATAATAAAAAGAATCGGAATCTAGGGTGTTTTTTTAATTATTATTTGAGATTGAGTCTTGCTCTGTTGCCCAGGAGGGAGTGTAGTGGCCCTATCTCGGCTCATTGCAACCTCCACCTCCTGGGTTCAAGAGATTCTTCCTCCTCAACCACCTGAGTAGCTGGGATTACAGGCACTTGCTACCACACCCAACTAATTTTTGTAGTTTTAGTAGAGATTGGGTTTCACCATGTTGGCCAGGCTGGTCTCGAATTCCTGACCTCAAGTGATTCAAATGCCCTGACCTCCGAAAGTGCTGGGATTATAGGTGTGAGCCACTGCCCCTGGCTAGAATCTAGTTTAAAGAGTGTTTGTTCAAAAAAGAAAAACAAAAAACACACCAAAAAATAAAGAGTGTCTATTCAAGATCAAAGTGTGAGGACTACAGCACTGGGCACTTCCAAGTTGCCTTGCGGATTGGTCTGCAAAACAAAAGAGAAGTTCACATGTTTAAAGAAAAAAGGAAGGATGAACCAGGAGAGGGGGCAATGACAAAAGTTGTTCATCAGGAATTTTCATTGGTTTGCAGAAATAACATTGATTAATGATTGGCTGGACACTGTTGAACTACAGGGTGTATGGCATTTTCTGGCTACTTAGTGTCAGTCGATAGCCCACAAAGCAAGTGGCTTCAAGAGGTAATTATTTAGCTCAAGCAAGAGTGGACTGTGACTGCTGTTAACCTTTTAAATGTCTTTCTAAGCCTGATCATTTACAGGGGCTCACATTCCTCAGATAAAAGGTTCTTATTTCTCAAGGTTCATCAGGGTGTCCATAAAAACCTAAGAAATTTGAGTTGAGAGATTTTAGAGATAAATCCAGTCAGTTTCCTCATTTTCCAGATCAGGAAGCTGAGGTCTAGTTGGGTGAGAGATCTCCCCAGGCCATGTTTCCTAAACTGGCAATGCACACTCTTCAGTTAGGTGTCTGACTCCTCCCAGAGACAACACAGGACCTGGCTTCTGTTGTTCCATCGAGGCTTGGACAATGGTCAAGTTGGCTTACCATGCCCTAGCTTCACCTGTGCATCCGTTTTCTTCCCCATCAAAATGGAAACAGCTTTAATATCTATCCAGCCCTCTTTTACTTTTTCTTTTCTTTTCTTTCTTTCTTTCTTTTTTTTTTTGGAGACGAAGTCTTGCTCCGTCACCCAGACTAAGTTCAGTGGCTTGATCTTGGCTCACTGCAACCTCCACCTCCTGGTTCAAGCGATTCTTCTGCCTTAGCCTCCCAAGTAGCTGAGACTACAGGCACGCACCACCACACCTGGCTAATTTTTGTATTTCTAGTAGAGATGGGGTTTTGCCATGTTGCCCAGGCTGGTCTCAAACTCCTGATCTCAGATGAGCGGCCTCCCAAAGTGCTGGGATTACAGGTGTGAGCCACTGCATCCACCTTCCTTTTTATTTCTTACATAACACAATGTTGGCTCTGTTTCATTCCAACCCACTGGATTTGCAATGTGTGGTGCCTAATCAGTATCATCAGCATTACTCAAGCCTTTTTTTCTTTTCTTTTCTTTTTTTTTTTTTTTTTTTTTTTTGAGATGAAGTCTTGCTCTGCAGCTCATGCTGGAGTGCAGTGGCACGATCTTGGCTCACTGCAACCTCTGCCTCCCAGGTTCAAGTGATTTTCCTGCCTCAGCCTCTCGAGTAACTGGGATCACAGGTGCCCGCCACCATGCCTGGCGATGTTTTTGTATTTAGTAGAGATTGGGTTTCACCATGTTGGCCAACCTGGTCTGGAACTCCTGACCTTAGGTGATCTACCTGCCTGAGCCCCCCAGAGTGTTAGGATTACAGGCCTGAGCCACCACTTCCTGCTAATCCCTCAAGCACTTTGGAAAAATGCAAACCATTGGGCTTACCCCAAACCTATTGAATTACAAACCATAAGATGTGGGGCCCATCCTTCTGTGTTTTACAAGCCCTCCAGGTGATTCTAACACAGTCTGTTTTTGAGAATTACTGCTCTCACCTCTGACTGTAATAGTTGCAGCAGTCTGCAGATTACTTGGTGTGTATTTTTTATATTCCATGAGTGGATGGCATATTGGATATATTTTAGTTATTATTCGGTGTGCAGTGGTGTGATCTTGGCTCACTGCAACCTCTGCCTCCTGGATTTAAGCTTTTCTCCTGCTTCAGCCTCTCAAGTAACTGGGACTACAGGCACATGCCACCAGGCCCAGCTAATTTTTGTATTTTTTAGTAGAGACAAGGTTTTACCATGTTGGCCAGGATGGTCTCAATCTCTTGACCTCGTGATCCGCCCACCTTACCCTCCCAGAGTGCTAGGATTACAGGCATGAGCCACCGTGCCCAGCTTATTTTAGTTATTATTTAAATGATATTCTTATATTTGATCTTTCTGTATATTTTGTCTTTGTCTAAAATTGTCCCTGAGAGTGTTTCTTCTCAGGGAAGAAGTTTTCAGTTTCAAGGACTAAGCATTTCATTGTAATGCAGTGTGTTTCTCAAGAGTGAGTATAGTCTGGGTGTTTCCAGAAGTGACTTGCAGGGCGGTCACAAACAGATTCTAGGCTAGCTCTCTCATTAGCGGGCCACTCTTGATTAAAGCATTACACGAGCAACTTACGTTTCCATAGTAGCGCTCAACCAATGTTCTGGTAGCAGTCAGGAGGTCAAGGTTTAAGTCTCATCTGGGAAAAGAGGCAAGTAAGTTATCTAACTTCTGTAAGTCTCCATTTTGCCAGCTGTAAAACAGTGATATTGGCAAGGACTTGAACTAGATTGCCTGACATTCCTTTCCAGTTAAG
The DNA here is from genome assembly GCA_031835075.1 of Saguinus oedipus. NCBI lineage: Eukaryota > Metazoa > Chordata > Mammalia > Primates > Cebidae > Saguinus > Saguinus oedipus. Next base: position 63,139,325 of record CM063181.1, on the reverse strand, counting down.
ACAATTCAGTGATTTGGTTATCAGGAAGATTCATAACACAGAGGAGATGAGATTGATTCCAGCAAACCTCTCAGTGAGGAGTGGCCAAGCACTCTCTCTTGGACTCTTCTCTGCTTTGACTTACCAATCCACCAAAAGGGTTCCTTTTCTAATCCTTTAACAAAGAGAACAGCAAGTCTCTCCAGTAGTTGCCAATCGATTTTTCCTTGATTGAGGACTTCATTTAAAAAAAAAAAAAGCTGAAATGCTACTTAGTGACCTTTTGACAGTACTTCTGGTAAAATGTGACTCTCAATTAATCCTTACAGTAACCCTATGAGACATACTGTATTATTCCCATTTTACAGATAAGAAAGTGAAGGCACTGAGAAGTTTAATGCTTTGTGCAAAATTACACAGTGAATAATGAATGGATGGTCGCTGGATTTGAACCCCAGCTGTCTAGCTCTGCAGGTTTGCTGTAAGTGAATGGTGAATAGTGAATGAGGATGGCAGGAAGTTAATTTGCTAATGAATGCAACTGAGCCCCTTATCCCAACTGGAAGCTATGCTTTCTTTTCTTCTCTCCTACTTGCTGCCACCTAAATAACGATGATCACTGGCCATGTGCTTGATCTTGGAGACCAGGGGTGAAAGGTAGGACACAATGTATGCCTGGTTTGAGAACTAGTGTTGCAGGTGAAGAGCAAACACCTGTGTTGTGGAAGGGCAGGAGTCAGGACACAGCATCCTCTCATTACAGAGGTCACAGCAGGGACTGGGACCCAGATCGGAAGGAAGCAGATGTGACAGGGCAGGGAGTGTGCTACCCCTATCTTCTACCAAGACAGCAAGCACTTGTGATATGGTAACCAGTACTGATCTGTTGAGTTACTCTGTCCTCAGCAAGTTCCCTGAACCATTCTGGGCTTATTTCTTCAGCTGTAAAATGGCAATTAGAGGCCTAATACTCCTGGGGCTGCTGTGTAAACAAATAATAATCTGTTTGGGAAAAAAAAAAATCTTGGTGCTTATTGGAAAGGTGCTTTGTAAGCAGAAAGAGCACCATTTTTCTGAGTTATCAGAGGGATAGATCAGAGCTGGAGATGTTGATGCAATCACTTGTTTCCTTCATTATTGGAGACCTCTTGGGAAAGAGCTCATGTGGAGGAAGAATTCAGTGAAAATCTCAAGTCACAGACAATGAAGGCTGACTTAGGGACCTTCCCATTTTGACCCTGTATTTACCTCCTATCTCAAAGCTGAGTTAAGAGGTTGAAAGGGCCTCCTGAATATTTATGCACACATCATTAAAAAGTGTTCATTATATGTCCCACATGCGTTGGCACCAACTCTTTGGAATGCTGCAACTCACCAACCCCATTTCCCGGATGCTCCCCAGGAGTGTCATCTTAATCATACAACATTGGCTCAATGCAAACATGAGGACAATATGATGACTTCTTTCGTAGTCACTTCTCTGAGTCCCGTCTGTATTTATATTGGTAGCAGCATCTGTGTGATGTATAAATTGCATACATTCTCACTTTTGTCATGGCACTTTAACATAACTAGAATGTTTTCTTCTTCTTAGCCTATATGAGCATAAAATTGGCAGAAGACAGATACTTCTGCCATGTAACATTTGGTAGCACAGAAATCTCTCTCAACATAGAAATCAGAAGATCTGGGTTCAAGTACTAATTCTTTATTAAAAATGTGACTTGAGCAAGTCACTTTAATTTTTCAAGCTTCCTTCCTTATCAAATTATTAATAATGACATTGCTTTCCTGATAGGGATATCTATTATTATTATTATTATTAAGATGAAGTCTGTCTCTGTCACCCAGTAGCTCACTGCAAAGGGTTCAAGCGATTCTTCTGCCTCAGCCTCTCAAGTAGCTGGGAGTACAGGTACGTGTCACCATGCTTGGTTAATTTTTGTTTTGTTTTGAGATGGAGTTTTGCTCTTGTTGCCCAGGCTGGAGGGCAATTGCATGACCTCGGCTCTCGGCAACCTCCGCCTCCTGGGTTCAAGTGATTCTCCTGCCTTAGCCTCCCGAGTAGCTGGGATTACAGGTGTGAGCCACACTGCCTGGCTAATTTTGTATTTTCAGTAGAGATGGGGTTTTTCCATGTTGGTCAGGCTGGTCTCGAACTCCCAACCCCAGGTGATATGCCTGCCTTGGCCTCCCAAAGTGTTGGGATTACAGACATGAGCCACTGCACGCACTTGGGGGTTTCACCATTTGGCCAGGGTGGTCTCAAACTCCAGACCTCAAGTGATTCGCCTGCCTCAGCTTCCCAAAGTGCAAGTGCTGTGATTACAGGCATGAGCCATGGCCCCTAGCTAACAGAATATTATAAGGCTCAGCTCTGATTGTGTATTATGGCCCCATTCAGATGTAAGGTATTATTGTTATTAAGTCTGCTGTTGACCAAATACAAAGTTAAGCTTTTAAAGAATTAAAGTTAGTTTTATTTGGAAGACTTACTGAGGACTATAGACAGGGCAGTAGCTCAGGAGCAGCCCTTTAGAGAGGTTCTATCCGACTGCCCCGGCACAGAATTTCAGCCCATTGCTTATACAGGTGGTGGAGGTTCAGTACATGCAAAATCACATCAGACTTGTACAGAAATTACATTGAAGCTGAATCACATCAAGGTTTGGATGTAAGAGTACATCTGGTTATAGATTACAGAGGTGTAATTACCAACCCCTTCAGACGTTATCTTACGGGTAGGAAAAGGCAAGGACTAGAGTCCTTTATTATTTATTTGTTTATTTGGTTTTTCATTTGTTTGTTTGAGATAGGGTCTGGATTTGTCACCTAGGCTGAGACGTGCGCCACCACACCTGGCTAATTTTTATGTTTTTATTGGCAGAGATGAGGTTTCACCATGTTGCCCAGGCTGGTCTCGTACTCCTAGGCTTAAGCAATCTGACGGCCTCAGCCTCCAAAGTGCTAGGATTATAGGCATGAGCCATGGTGTGAAGCCTCGTTTATGTTTTAGGGAGTACAGTGACTCAGGCAAGAGACATAGGGAGCTGTGTGGGCTATCCTGTTTTGTCTTCAAAGTATCTTTCTAGAGAGCTACACATTGTTACAAAGTCAAGGGGCTTTGTGAAATTATGTTGGCAAACAGAAATGAGCAAACATGGCCTCTTACATGTGTTACATTGTCTCACACTGCTAATCATCCGTGTTGATTTCAAAGACAGTATGTGATATATGAGATTCAGAATGAAACATTCTTCCTTCCCAGATACCTTTATGATCTCAATCCATTGCAGTGACAAGACACAGAGCTTGCATGGAACTTTGCTTTGTACTAACTTGATGTGAGTCCTGGAAGGGCTCTGTATAGAACATAGGACCGTGACTTGTTCTTTATTCACAGAGCCGTTGCTAGTGAAACATTTGGCATGGACCACCTTATAAAGTAGTTACTACAGCTATTTGCAGTGTGTGTGTGTGTGTGTGTGTGTGTGTGTGTGTGTGTGTGTGTGTGTGTGTGTGTGTGTGGTCCAAGACCAATTGCTTCTGGCTCTACAGAATCACCTGTGCTCTGTTTACACCAACCAGTTCTATACTCTTTCCTTCCTATTTCTGTCGGTATTTATTCTTTTGTTCTGATCAGGTTGGGAGAATTCAAGCATTTTCTTGAAGCAAAACTACATGAAATGTGTATTATGATCCTATTTCATGTAAAAAAAAATACACATATAAGCCATATATATGCATATACATAGAAGATTTCTGTAAGAATACATAAGCAGCTATTAGGTTCCTTTGGAAACTGGAGGTTGAGGAAATCCTCAAACATATGTATGGCACAGTAGATAGAAACATATAGTGACCTCCTATGCCCCCATCTCCCAGCTTCAGCAATGATCAGTTCATTGCCAGCTCACCCAGCTTAATAATTGTCAGTTCATCTGAACCAAGGAAAGAGACTTTTAATTTTCATTTTTTATACATATTTGAATTTTTTCCTACTGTGAGCATATATTATTTTGATAATTAAAAATTTGAATTAGAAAATAAGTCCAAATGTTAAAAGGAAATGCAGTATGTTAGATTTCATTTTTATTGTTTTTGTTTCTTTCTCTTAGAGTCTTTCAAGGGTGAATGATAAAGAGTGACTTTCCCTGGGTTCTCAGCTCCCCAATGGACAGATATTGGCAGTTGCAGAACATCTGGAAAGGAGAATTGCTGTGGTTTAAAGCACATCTATGTCAGCGCTGTTGCCCAAATCTCAGGCTCACACTGTCAGCCCCGGTATTTGGCTTGCTGTTTGTTAAACTGTTTACTTTGGCTGAGATTTATGACGCTGTTTTAAAATGAGAATATGTGGTTTCAGTCTCCCCTTTGTTCCCTGAGTCCCACAGTCTGCCACAGTTCTCTGCGAGCTATTTTTGAAAAACAATTTCTACGCTTCTTATCAGATGGACAGTGATTTTTGCAGGTATTATTAACACCCTGCACTCAGTAATGTTTGTTCTCTTAGTGCTGAAAGAGGAAATGGTCTGATGTAATTTCAGCAGCTGGTTAGCCGGACAGGAATAGAACATTACAGAATCACCTTGAATCTGAAGCCTGTGAACCAGCTGTCTGAGATGAATAATAGGAAGGTTATTTTTCTCCCTTAATTTATATTCCATAGCCAGTGGGATTGAAAATACAGCTAATATACAGATGGTCACTCTTCCCAATGGTTTAATGCAAATGGATTAGGACTCTGCTACTCAGAAAACTATTTTGTCTATGCTTCCCACCATGCTGAATGCATACTGTGTACTAATTAACTGCCACAGTGATGAGATTCTAGCCCCTACTATTTGCTATGCACTAGAATTGCAGCGATAAATAAGCAACTCTCCTTTAGCATCCCTGATCTCATCTAGTTGTAATCCAGTGGGATGGATGCTTTACTGTTGGTGCTAAAATATTGTGGGAGAATAGAGGAGAGAGAAGACTGTTTTCTGGCTCAGAAAGGCTGGGAAAATGTTCACAGAGGAGGTGCCCTTGAAAAGCTGACCCTTGAAGAGAAGTCAATTTTTTTTTTTGTTTTTTTAATTATTGAAGGCAGGAGGAAGGAGCATTCTCAGCAGAGGCATAGAGGATGATTAGCATGTTCAGAGGCTGAAGAAGAGTTCAGAATGTTCAGGGTACAGGGCAGGAATGCCTGTGACTGGGAGGTAAGAAAGGCAAAGGAGCTCAAGAGGAGGCCTAGGGTCAGGGTGGAAGGCCTCTTTTGTACGTAAGTGGGGTTCTTTTGGATCCAAGGAGTCGAGATCCACTCAGTTCCTGGAGAGGACTGAGTTTCTGTTATTATACGAGTGCACATGGCTTGGAAGAGGAACTGAGGAATAGGAACTGAGGAATTCCTGTAACCTGTGCCTCTTGCATCCCTCATTTATAGCGTCAGGGGCTTCCTGTTGCTTTCTTGGCTTCTCTGTGCTGGTGCCCCCACTCCCCTCTCCTTCCTGATGGTCCCATTTCCTCGATGACTTCTAGCCTTGAGCTGTTGTTTTGTTTGTTTTACCTTTGTTCCAGTAATTCTTTTTTTTTTTTTGAGATGGAGTCTTGCTCTGTCACCAGGTTGTGGTGCAGTGGTACAATCTCGACTCACTGCAACCTCTGCCCCCCCGGGTTCAAGTGTTTCTCCTGCCTCAGCCTCCAAGTAGCTGGGACTATAGGCATATACCACCATGCCTGGCTAATTTTTGTATTTTTAGTAGGAACAGAATTTCACCATGTTGGTCAGGATGGTCTCGATCTCCTGATCTCCTGAACCACCCGCCTCGGCCTCTGTTTTTTGTTTGTTTATTTTTTGAGACAGGGTCTCGCTCTGTCTCCCAGGCTGGAGGGCTGTGGTGCAATTTCAGTTCACTGCAACCTCAGCCTCCCGGGCTCAAGGGGTCAGCCTGCCTAGTAGCTGGGACTACAGGTGGTGTGCCACAATACCCAGCCAATTTTTGAATTTGTAGTAGAGACAGAGTTTCACCATATTGACCAGGCCGATCTTGAACTTCTGACCTCAGGTGATCTGCCTGTCTTGGCCTCCCAAAGTGCTGGGGTTACAGGTGTAAGCTGCTGTGCCCAGCCGAAAATAATATCATTTTTATTAGTGCCCTTATACATTCATTTGTTCACCAAATATTAAGTACTTGCTGTGTCAGGCAAAACACTTATGTGTATACAGTGTGAAATTTTTTTATCTTTTTATTGGGATAGTCTCAAGTCTCTGTGTTTCTGACTATAAAAGAAAAAAAGATAGTATCATAGTTCTTATAGATTTTAACCCCTGACGACATGTCTAAAAATACTGAGTTCTAGGCCATGTCCTGGATCCAAAATTATTTCCCTCCATCATACTCAGTTTTCTTAAACATGAAAATGTCCCAGGCCCCAGTGGGACAGTAAGGATATTATGTAGTGCTTCTTCTCTTCTACCCTTGCAGAGAATTGGTGGAAACCAGGAATGTTCAAGAATTAGCACTAAGCTCAAGCATCATGGAAGATGGAAGGATAGTAACTAAAAGGTTCTCTTCTGTAGTGTTTTTGTTTTTTTCTTTTGAAACAGGGTCTGGCTTTGTCACCCAGTCTGGAATGCAGTGGTATGGTCTCCACTCATTGCAACCTCCTCCTCTTGGGTTCAGGCAATTCTCCTGCCTCAGCCTCTGGAGTAGCTGGAACTACAGGTGCACACCATCACACCTGGCTAATTATTCTGTAGTAGTTAAAGATAAATAGTCCAGGCATAGTGGCTCATGCCTGGAATCCTAGCACTTTGGGAGGATGAGGTGGATAGATCACCTGAGGTCAGGAGTTCGAAACCAGCCTGACCAAAATGATGAATCCCGTCTCTACTAAAAATACAGAAAATGAGGTTGGCATGGTGGGGGGCACCTGTAATCATAGCTACTTGGGAGGCTGAAGCAGGAGAATCGCTTGAACCCAGGAGGTGGAGATTGCAGTGAGCCAAGATTGTGTCATTGCACTCCAGCCCAGGCAACAAGAGCGAAACTCTGTCTCAAAAAAAAAACAACAAAAAACCTAATAATTCTTTTAGGTTAGAAAGTTTACAGGAGCTAAAACTTTTCTCTTGGCTCATAATGTATTCCTTCTACTACTATATATACCAAATTACACAGTCGCTTGTTCCACATTTTAATTTCTAAGTAAATTGGTCTTCATTATTCTTGGATTCCTGACAGACATCACATCTAAGAATTAATATTTCGCATTCTGCCACTCTGAGCATGTTAAACAAATTACTCAGTGTTGTTGTGACTGAATTAATTAGAAGGATTCATGTGATGACTTTAAAACATCCTTTTTTTTTTTTTTAAACTAGGGCTTTTTTTTTTTTCATTAATAATTACAACCCTACATAGGTCATTTGTCATTTGTGGTTTTAGAAGTCACTTCTTCAGGGAGTTGTCGTGAGGTTTCATGACTGTAAAGCAGTTCTAACTGTGCCTAGCACATATTAGATGCGTAGATTATCTTCATTCTACCAGCGAAAGCTCTGATGCTCAGAGGTTGTAGAGTTACTGGCAGTGCCAGAGTGGAAACCAACTCTTTGTATTCCTAATCCTGTTTTTCTCATTATCCTCAGAACTGACATTTTGGGGTGAAATCTGTGATAGTCAGAAATGAACAAATCTGTGGAGTGGAAATGTACCAGGCCCTGGTGGGATGGTAGGGATAGTGTGTAGTGCTTCTCCCAGGAAGTACTTGAGACCCAGGAAGAGTTGGTGGGTCTGCACTTCCCAAAACATCACCCCAGAACGTGGCCTGGTTGCCAAAAGGAAGAACTGAACCTCATTTGCTTGCTGGGAAATACTCGTGCCATCTCTCTTATTCTAAAGATCACCGGTGCCTTCCCTGGAGCTGTAAGCTGGAGGCTATTTTAGTTGGTTTTGTTTAGACTTATATATATTAAGGTAATACTGTAAATTAATTTAGTGGCTTTAAAAATATCTCCGTATCTATTAACTTTTATCCGCTTTATCTGTTTATTTATTTTTGAGATTGGGGTCTCTCTCTGTTGCCCAGGCTGGAGTGCAGTGGTATGATCTTGGTTCACTGCAACTTCTGCCTCCCAGGCTCAAGTGATCCCCCTACTTCAGCCTCCCAAATAGCTGGGATTACAGGTGTATGCCACAAAACCCAGCTAATTTTTGTAGAGACAGGGTTTTGCCATGTTGCCCAGGCTGGTTTGAACTCCTGAGGTCAAGTGATTTTTCCACCTTGGCCTCCCAAAGTGCTGGGATTACACATGTGGGCCACCACGCCTGGCCTATCTACTTTAATTGTTTTTTCTCCTTTGTTTTATTAAAGTATTTTTTTCAATAAGAATTTCATTTTTCAGCTATATGATCTGTTTGTCCTGATAGTTTATAATTTGTTTGATAAACTGTCTGATAGCCATTTATTTTCCAAGATCTATATCTCCCTCTTCATAATCATTTTATCTTTGAGTCCTTATTTTCCTGACTTTTTGTTCTTTTTAAATTGTTTTTAAATTTTTTATAGTTCAGAACACTTTAAAGAAATTGTCTGTTTCTTGAATTGTGTTTTCTTTCCGACAGGGTTCTTCTTACCTACTGAATGCTCTCTTTTTCCCTTCCCTTCTGTTTTTCCCTTCTTTCCTTTTTTTTTGTATTATTTATTTTTGCTTCACAGTGTCACATAGCTGTTTGCTTTTTCCCATGATGTTTATGCTTAATGGAGATGGTTCTGTCCATATTTTCAATCTGTCCATACTTATCTGTGCTTGGAAATAAAGACAGGCGACATCTCCTTGGTGCCATACTATCTCAGAATGTCATTTTCCCCTCTGAGCTGAATTTAATAGCTAATTATTTGTTCCACTGTTTTACAACTTAAGAGCTCATGGTGATGAAAAGGAGAGAGTCAGAGAGCCTTGCTTCTGAGGTTTTGTTCAACTTCCTGCCCCAGGGTTCATTTTACAAGTCAGAGGTGGAGCCCGCTGCTGTGGAGGGATGTTTCCACCCCTGCAGTGGTCCCCAAATGTATATTGAGCTTGGCAGGCTTCGCTGTTAGAAAAAGATCTAGTTCTTCATTTCCTTCATTGCACCTATCTTTCTCCAGCAGCCAACTCAACTGTCTCCTAATCAGAAGATAGAACATTCAGTTATTTACATTTTTAAAAAAAAATTCTTCAAACTTTGGGTTTATTAATGAAAATTCTGAGGATTCATTGACTTAGCTACAAGGCTTCTGGGTGGTGAGAGTCCACCTGCCTTATCTGGCCACTCCAAAATCTCCTGTTTATTTTTATTTTTTGGCTGCTATTTTATTTATTTATATTTTTGTCTTTTCTCTTTATTCAAAAAATTACACAGTGTTGTTGTTGTTTTATTTTTTGTTTTTAGATGTAGTCTGGCTCTGTCGCCCAGGCTGCAGTGCAGTGGCATGATCTCGGTTCACTGCAACCTCTGCCTCCTGGATTCAAGCCATTGTCCTGCCTCAGCCTCCTGAATGCCAGGTATTACAGGCACCCACCACTGCGCCTGACTAAGTTTTCTCAATTTTAGTAGAGACAGGGTTTCTCCACGTTGGTCAGGCTGGTCTCAAACTCCTGACCTCAGGTAATCTGCCTGCCTTGGCCTCCCAAGGTGCTGGGATATAAGCATGAGCCACTGCCCCTGGCCACAAAGCTTTTTTTTTGGGGGGGGGGTCATTTCAATGGGTAGAGAGTATTTTACGGCTAATCCACTCTATCTGTAATACAGGCCTAAATCACTTTCTTATATCATGATTCCTTTTATTTATTTGTTTGTTTATTGATTTTAATTTTATTATTTTCTTTCCAACCTTTACTTTAGGTTCAGGGAATACACGTGCAGGTTTGTTACATGAATAAACTGCACATTGCAGGAGTTTGGTGTACAGATTATTTTGTCCCCAGGTAATGAGCATAGTAGGCAATAGGTAGTTTTTGGATCCTCTCCCTCCTCCCATCCTCCACACTCAAGTAGGCCCCTGTATTAGTCCATTCTCATGCTGCTAATAAAGGCATACCTGACACTAGGTAATTTATTAAAGAAAGAGGTTTAATGAACTCTCAGTTCCATATGACTGGGGAAGCCTCATAATCATGGTGGAAGATGAAAGAGCAAAAGGACTTCTTACATGGCGACGGGCAAGAAAGCTTGTGTGCAAAACTCCCATTTCTAAAACCTTCAAAGCTGGGCATTGTGGCTCACACCTGTAATCCCAGCACTTTGGGAGGCCAAGGCAGGTGGATAACTTGAGGTCAGGGGTTGGGGACCAGTCTGGCCGACATGGCAAAACCCCGTCTGTACTGAAAATACAAAAAATTAGCTGGATGTGGTGATGTACACCTGTAATCCCTGCTACTCAGGAAACTGAGGCAGGAGAATCACTTGAACCCAGAAGGCAGAGACTGCAGTGAGCCGAGATTGCACCACTGCACTCCAGCCTGGGCAACAGAGTGAGACTCCATCTCAAAAACAAGCAAACCAAAATAATAAAACAACAACAAGAACAACAACAACAAAAAACCCATCAGATCTCTTGAGATTTATTCACTACCAGGAGAACAGTATGGGGGAAGCCACTCCATGATTCAGCCACCCTTGGCATGTGGGGATTATTACAATTCAAAGTGAGATTTAGGCAGGGAGTCAAACCACATCAGTCCCAATGTCTATTGTTGCCTGATTTCTGTTTTTTTGTTTGTTTTTGAGATAGAGCTTTGCTCTGTTGCCCAGGCTGGAGTGCAGTGGTGTGATCTCAGCTCACTGCAACTTCCGCCTCCCAGGTTCAAGTGATTCTTCTGCCTCAGCCTCCTGAGTAGCTGGGATTACGGGCATGCACTACCATGCCTGGGTAATTTTTGTATTTTTAGTAGAGACGGGGTTTCCCCATATTGGCCAGGCTGGTCTCGAACTCCTGACCTCATGTGATCTGCCTGCCTTGGCCTCTCAAAGTGCTGGGATTACAGGTATGAGCCACAGTGCCCTGCCTCTTGTTCCCTTCTTTATGTCCATGTGCACACAATGTTGACCTCCCTCTTAGAAGTGAGAACATTTGGTATTGGTTTTCTGTTCCTGCATTAATTTGCTTAGGGTGCCACTTAAAAACATTTATGAAGTTAGGGTTTTTTTTTTTTTTTTTCTTGTCTGGCTACTTCTAGTTAAATTTTTGCTGGTGGTGCGATCTTGGTTCTCTGAAACCTCTGCTTCCTCGGCTCTCTGAAACCTCCTGGATTGGAGCAGTTCTCCTGACTCAGCCTCCTAAGTAGCTGGGATTACAGGTGTGCACTACCATGCCCAGCCAATTTTTATATTTTTAGTAGAAACGGGGTTTTACCATGTTGGCCAGGCTGGTCTTGAACTCCTGACCTCACTTGATCCACCCACCTTGGCCTCCCAGAGTTCTGGGATTGCAGACATGGGCCACCGTGGCTGGCTGCTTTTTATTTTTTTTAAGTTATTTTCCTTAATATGAAGAAAGGGAGATTCTGTGCTTTGGTTTCACTCCACCAGCGTTACCAATTTATAATCTTTACAGTTCACATTTCCTACCTGGTCGTTGGCAAATGAAGGCTAGTCTGGCTCCAAGCACATGGGTAAAAAAGTATCTTCTGTAATACTTAGATAAACATGATGATTCAGGTGCACTAAAAAAATTACACAACTAGATTTCCCTAGAAGAGGAAGCCCTAAGGACTCACAGTGTCATCTGGCATCAATGTAGTTTCTTTTTTCTTTTTTTTTTTTTTTAGCATAAAATATTAATCCTAATGTACTAACCTTCAAGTTTAATAAAATATATTTCCCATAAGGTTGTCAGAAAATGCAGGGTACCCATTAAAATGTGAACTATAGATACAGTATAATGAATTATTTTTAAAGTATAAGTAGGTCCCTTGCAATATTTGGGTCATGCTTTTACTACACAATGGTTGCTGTTTATCTGAAATTCAGATTTCACTGGGTTTCCTGTCTAGTTTTTCCTTCCTAAACCTGGCAGCCCTATCTATCACCACCATCTTATGAGAATGTTTTCTGGGTCTGTCAGATACCTGTTCTTTAGCATTTTCCTGATATCACTGATATCCTCATCTCTCTTACTGGTGGATTCATTGCTATGTCCTTTTCTTAGCCAATCCTATAATATAATTTTTGACTCTTAAGTTTTACATAATAAATATTTGAGCCAAGCATGGTGGCTCATGCCTGTAATCCCAGCACTTTGGGAGGCCAAGGTGGGTGGATCACAAGATCACGAGTTCAAGACCAGCCTGGCCAACCAAGGTGGTGAAACCCTGTCTGTACTAGAAATACAAAAAACATTAGCCAGGCCTGGTGGCAGGCACCTGTAATCTCAGCTACTCGGGAGGCTGAGGCAGAGAATTGCTTGAATTCAGGAGGTGAAGATTGCAGTGAGCCAAGATCGTTCCACTGCACTCCATCCAGGGGGACAGAGCGAGACTGTCTCAAAAACAAACAAACAAACAAAAAATAAATATTTGCAGATGGTCGAACATTGTAGAGTAAGCATCATTAACATTTATTCCCAATTATTTCACATTCAGATGAAGAGCAGTAATGAAGCACATAAGATAGTTTTGAGCGACCAAAATAGATGTCATACATTCCATGCACGAAATGCTTCTATTTCTTTCTTCTTAGATGTTCATATCAGGCTTTTGCTGAAAATATTTTAACTCTTAAGTACTCACCAACTACTTAGCAGACCACAGCAGAACAAAAAGAGCAGATTAGGGGAACTGCTTGAGTTCAGGAACAAGGACAACAGGTGCATATCACAGCAGGACAAGGGAAGGAGACAGGAGAGTGAAAAACAGACCACCCAAAATTCTGGAACCGCTGGGTGCAGAGCACATAGCTTTGGCCATTTATGTGGTCTCTGAAGGCGCCACTGTGGAAACATTCCATGCCATGGAGCCACAAGCTGGCATTCAGCTGGAGGGTGTATTGGGACAACATTTGTATTAGTAACAGGTTCCTGAATAAACTCACTAAAGCACAGGGAATGTATTGCTCATGTAATTTAAACCCAGGTTAGGCAGCTTCATGAACTGTTGGATTCAGGTGTTCAAATAGGGTTGTTTGTAATTTCTCTCTCTCTCTTTCATCTCTATCTCTTTATCTCTATCTGGTCCGATTTGCTCTGTGTTGGATTTCTTCCTAGGCAGGTTCTTCCTTTATGATGGCAAGATTGGGTAGTAGTAGCTCAAGGCATATTTTAGATGGAGTTTCACTTTTGTTGCCTCGTCTGGAGTGCAGTGGTGTGATCTTGGCTTATTGCAGCCTCCGCCTCCTGGGTTCAAGCGATTCTCCTGCCTTATCCTCTCGAGTAGTTGGGATTACAGGCACCTGCCACCACGCCCAGCTAACTTTTGTATTTTTAGTAAAGACAAGTTTTCACCATGTTGGCCAGGCTGGTCTCAAATTCCTGACCTCAAGTGATCCTTCTGCCTCAACCTCTCAAAGTGCTGGGATTACAGTGAGCTAAAGATATTTAATGACACTCTGATGCCTTTAGAACTTCTGTTACGCTATTACTGTCTGAGATTGGTTTAATAATTTGTGCTGTCATCAAAATTTCCAAAGTAATTGCTAATTTTTCTTCCAGGCTCAGGCTGCATGAAGAAAAGGTTATTAAAGATAGACGTCATCATCTCAAGACCTACCCAAACTGTTTTGTCGCAAAAGAACTGATTGACTGGCTGATTGAACACAAAGAGGCTTCCGACAGAGAGACAGCAATTAAACTCATGCAGAAATTAGCAGACCGGGGCATTATTCACCATGGTGAGTGACGCGGTGACAGTCAAGGTGACTTGAGAGAAAATGAAGGACTAAATCTTTTCATGAGCATACCCACTTAAGAAAGAAAACATTTTGCTTTATTTTATCTCCAGTGTACCTCTCCCTGATTGCATTTTCTTCCTCCCTCTAAGAGGCATTTGGGTTATTTCTAGGTATGGCTTTATGCCTCTCCGTATATGCATCTTTAAGGAATATGTCATATTGTTTTAAAAGTTTTAAATCATTATAGAAGTGCATATCTATTCTTTTGCAAATGTGAGATTCATTCATGTTGGTAGAATAGATCTTGTATTTTTGCTATTGTATAAAACATATGTATAATTATGCCACTGTACATTTTTCTTTTCTTTTTTCAAAATTATTATCCTGCTCCTTCTGTAAAGCCACTGTACATTTTTCATTGGGCATTTACCTGGTTTCCAAGTTTTTGCTGTTACTCTCAGGCCAGGCTGGTTTTGAACTCCTGACCTCACTTGATCCACCCACCTTGGCCTCCCAGAGTTCTGGGATTACAGGTGGGTTCAATGAAGACTCACAAATGTGTCTTCTTGGAATCTCTCATACTGGCCTCGACCTTTGCACATGCCATTGTTTTCCTGGAATACTCTTTCCCCTCATTTTTTGACCAATTTCTACTCATTCTTCAGGTCTCCACTTACATGCAAACTCTTTGGGGAAGCTTTCTTTTTCCAAAGCTGTGTTCCTGGGGCACTGGGTACTCTTCCTTAGGGATCCCATTGCACTCTCGCCTTCCCTCTGTAGCCTTATCATGCCATATTTCAGTTGCAGCTGACACTTCTCCTTACTGCACTAGATTCCACATTCTTTGAGGCTGATTCATGCCCCAGTGTGCTTTAGAAGAGTTTGTAGATTGCATGATGAATTGAATTTTGTGAACTTTCTAATACATGATGAAGATGATGGTGATGGTGATAATAATAACTAATGCCGAGCACTTACTCTGTACCAAGTACATTTACGTGGTTTCCAAGTGTAAAATAGTGTCACTATTTTAAATGTATTAACTCATATGGTAGGTACTTGCACGCATGAAGAATTTGGTAGTGAAATCATTCTTAATCGGCATCATACTTCACTTGAGTGATGAGTGATTTTTTTTTTCCTCATTTGCCTCTCTGTGCATATTGTGTTTCAGTGTGTGATGAGCATAAGGAATTCAAGGATGTCAAACTCTTCTACCGCTTTAGAAAGGATGACGGCACGTTCCCATTGGATAACGAAGTGAAGGCCTTTATGCGAGGACAGAGGCTGTATGAAAAGTATGTTCTGCGTTTAATCCCCACTGTGACTTGTAGAGAGAAGCAGGACTGTGACAGTCTCATTATGTTGATTTCAGCGTGGCTCTTCCATGTGGGCTGCTTACATAACTGTTCTTTTCCGTATGAGAAAACTATCACCCATTTGCTTTCTCTTTGCCAAAAAATAAGTCAATTTCATAAGATTCTTAATAAAGAATTTACTTAAATCTTATTTCCTATATTTAAGTCAATTCTACAAAGCTCCAGAAGTAATTTGTTTACCATCAAATGATGCGGATACCCCTTTCCTCTCTTATTTTTATTTTTTATTTTTGGGAGAGACCAAGTCTTAACTCTGTTGCCCAGGCTGGAGTGCAGTGGCATGATCTCGTCTCACTGTAACCTCTGCCTTCTGGGTTCAAACAATTCTTGTGCGTCAGCCTCCCGAGTGGCTGAGACTACAGGCATTAGCCACCATGCCTGGCGAATTTTTGTATTTGTAGTAGAGACAGGGTTTCACCATGTTGGCCAGGCTGTTCTCGAACTCCTGACCTCAGGTGATTGACCCACCTTAGCCTCCCAAAGTGCAGGGATTGCAGGTGTGAGCCACTGCACCTGGTCCCCTTTTTTCTTTTAAATACTGTTGTATAACTTGGAGGTTCAGACTTGTAAGTGACTGGAGAAGCAGCATCAAGAGCAGGGGAATTGGTCAGGCCAGGAGATGAGTAGTGAGGGAACTTCGGATAGCAGGATGTCTATGAAGAGTAAGCTTTCAGCTCGTTTGAAGAGATAAGTATAGTGTATGTAGCACAGGAGTATTCAGTTGGTGGGTCTCGAATCTTCTGAGTGGCTGTCTCTGGGTTGATCTGCTACTTCTGTGGTCTTTTTTCCATTCTGCCTTCCTCATTTAGTTTTCTGGGGCAACTATTAGAAAAAGGGGTGCAGAAGCAATGGTACCTCCTTTGTAACTCTGTCTGCCTTACAAGACTTGAGGGAATTGAAAAATACATATTTATTGGCCAGGTGTGGTGGCTCATGCCCATAATCCTAGCACTTTGGGAGACTGAGGCGGGCGGATCACTTGAGATCAAGAGTTCGAGACCAGCCTGACCAACATGGTGAAACACTGTCTCTACTAAAAATACAAAAATTACGTGACTCACGCCTGTAATCCCAGCACTTTGGGAGGCTGAGGTGGGCAGATCACAAGGTCAGGAGTTCGAGACCAGCCTGGCCAACACAGTGAAACCCTGTTTCTACTAAAAATACAAAAATAAGCTGGGTGTGGTGGCGGGTGCCTGTAATCTCAGCTACTAGGGAGGCTGAGGCAGGAGAATTGCTTGAGCCTGGGAGGCAGAGGTTGCAGTGAGCCAGTCACGCCACTGCCCTCCAGCCTGGTGACAGTGCTGGACTCTGTCTCAAAAAAAAAAAAAAAAAAAAAAAATTATCCAGGTGTTTGTGATGGTGCATGCCTGCCTGTAATCTCAGCTACTCAACTGACTGAGGTATGAGAATCACTTGAACCCAGGAGGCAGAGGCTGCAGTGAGTTGAGATTACACCAGTGCATTCCAGCCTGGGTGACAGTGAGACTCCATCTCAAAACAAAAACAAAAACAGGGCCGGGCACGGTGGCTCACGCCTATAATCCCAGCACTTTGGGAGGCCGAGGCGGGTGGATTACAAGGTCAAGAGATTAAGACCATCCTAGTCAACATAGTGAAACCCCGTCTCTACTAAAAATACAAAAATTAGCTGGGCATAATCCCAGCTACTCGGGAGGCTGAGGCAGGAGAATTGCTTCAACCCAGAAGGCGGAGGTTGCAGTGAGCCGAGATTGTGCCATTGCACTCCAGTCTGGGTAACAACAGCGAATCTCTGTCTCAGAAAACAAAAACAAAAACCATATTTGTCACATAAAAGAGCCTGCTCTACAATGGGTGGGGATAAGGGTCTGGTCGGGTGTCTGAGTGGTCAGATTAAGTGGCATGATGGTTAAGAGCCAGACGGAGTTTGAAGTGTAGCTCAGTGTCTGCATTAGTGATTACAGCAGTGTTAGAACCTACCTCCTCATGCTGCTGTGGGAATTAAAAGGGTAACTGTGTCAAGTACTTAAGTATTTAGCTCAGTATATCTGGGGTGTAGTAAGTCCTCACAGATGATAGCCATTCCAGATATGAGCACAGTACTGATGGCCACTCTGGACTGTGTCCTTCCTGTGTTATGCTTTCTGTCCCAGTTCTTGTCTCTGTTTCTTGAGGTGATATGGTCACCATTTGAAGTCCTAATTTGTATTCATTCTTCTGTCACTTGCTTTCTATATTGAAATGGAGAAACTCTCTTATCTTTCTGACTCACATGAATTTGAATGGAAGGGATCCATCAACACCTCCATTTGTATACTTGAGTATGTGCATTTGTGTTGTTGCTACTTTTAATTTCTTAGTTGCTTTTGTAAAATTCTAACAGGTGTTAGGTATTTCTGTTACCACAATGGTCCTTTCAAACGATGATTCTATGTTGCCCAAAACATGTGTGTCATCTCCATGGAAGAAGGCCAGTGGATTCTGTAACACTCTTCTTCTTTTTTTTAATTAAAAAAATTAACATTATTATTATTTTTTATAAAGACAGGATCTCACTCTGTCTCCCAGGCTGGAGTGCAGTGGCATTATCATAGCTCACTGTAACCTTCAATTTCTAGGCTCCAGTGATCCTCCTGCCTCAACTTCCCAAGTAGCTGGGAGTACAGACTTATGCTACCATGTCCAGCTATCTTTTTTTAAACTTTTTTTGTAGAGGTAGATCTCATTATGTTGTTCAGGCTGGTATCAAACTCCTGTCGTCAAGTGATCCTCTTGCTTTGGCGTCTCAAAGCATTGAGACTACAGGTGTGAGCTGTCACACCTGTAACACTCTTCTCTAGCTGCAGCTTATCTCTTGGGATCCACAAAACCACACTATGGGGCAAGGATCAGCCATAATTGAAAATGTCTGGGCTGGGCGCGGTGGCCCTTGCCTGTAATCCAAGCACATTGGGAGGCTGAGGCGGGCGGATCACCTGAGGTCAGGAGTTGAGATCAGCCTGGCCAACGAGGTGAAACCCCATTTCTACTAAAAATACAAAAATTAGCTTGATATGGTGGTGCATGCCGGTAGTCCCAGCTACTTGGGAGGCTGAGGCAGTAGAATCGCTTGAACCCGGGAGGCGGAGATTGCAGTGAGCCAAGATGGAGCCATTGGACTCCAGTCTGGTGGCAGAGCAAGACTCCGTCTCAAAAAAAATAAAAAAATAAAAAATGGCGGAGAACCGTTATTGCTTAATAGGATAGTTATGATGGCGAGATAACAAGAAAAGTTAACGTGGCTCACACCTTCTAGAAAGCAGACTTACTCCAGTCTCATATTCTGTTGCAGCTTCCCTTCCATCCTATGTGCCAGTCACCCTGCACTGTGTATCTCTGAGCATCTTCTCTCCCTTCAGGAGATGTATAAATGCATTAATTATTCAACAATTATATATCAAGCCCTTTCCACATGCTAGGCACAGCTGAAGACACTAGAAATGCCTATAGCAAAGCCCCTGCCTTCATGAGCTTGCACTTCAGTTGCGGCAGACGTTAAAGGCACAGACACGTGAAGATGTGATATAGTAAAATACAGGTGTCATGGGTGCTAGAAAGAAAAATAGACTTACTGAGGATGGGAGGTACTTTAAATAGGGGGATGAGGGAAGGTGTTTTTGCAAAGGTGACATTTTAATAAAGGAAGCCTTGCAAATAACTGGTGGAAAAACATCCCAGGCAAAGGGAACGGTAAGGATAAAGGCTTTGAGATAAAAATGTGCTGGACATATTTAAGGACAGTAATGAGACTAGTGTGTCCAGAGGGAAGAAGTAAAGAGGAGAGTAGTAGCAGATGAGATGGGGGCAGTTCATAATAGGGCCCTTAAGACCGGGATAAGAATTGATGATTTTAAGTGTAATGGGAGGCCATTGGAGAGGAGGGGATAGGAAGTGGCAATCTGATACTTTCTGCACGTGCTGTCCCCCCTGCCTAGAGGACTCATGCTGTTCTCACTCCTTTCCCTAAATCACTGACTCCTGTGATTTCATGTTAATTATGAGAGTGACTCAAGTAATGTGCAGTGGCTCATACCTGTAATCCCAGCACCTTGGGAGGCCAAGATGGGCAGATTAGCAGAGGTCGGGAGTTTGAGACCAGCCCGGTCAGCATGGAAAAACCCCATCTCTACTAAAAACATAAAAATTAGCTGGGCTTGATGGTGGGCACCTGTAATCCCAGCCACTTGGGAGGCTGAGGCAGGAGAATCGCTTGAACTTTGGAGGCAGAGGTTGCAGTGAGCCAAGATCGCACCACTGCACTCCAGCCTGGGCAACAGAGCTAGACTCTGTCTCAAGATTTAAAAAAGCCACAAAAAACAAAACGATGTTTATTATTTGTAAGTTAAGCCTCTTAAAGCACTTCCTTTAGATTATTTTACCTAAGCTTCTTTTAAAAATAGATGGAGCATTACTTTACTGGCCCATTTTCAGATGGAGCCTCTGGGACCCAGTTCAGTTAAGTAATTTATATGTGCCGGCCGAGCGCGGTGGCTCAAGCCTGTAATCCCAGCACTTTGGGAGGCCAAGGTGGGTGGATCACGAGGTCAAGAGATCGAGACCATCCTGGTCAACATGGTGAAACCCCATCTCTACTAAAAATAAAAAAATTAGCTGGGCATGGTGGCATGTGCCTGTAATCCCAGCTACTCAGGTAGCTGAGGTGGGAGAATTGTCTGAACCCAGGAGGCAGAGGTTGCGATGAGCCAAGATCGTGCCATTGCACTCCAGCCTGGGTAACAAGAGTGAAACTCCATCTCAAAAAAAAAAAAAAAAACTATATGTGCCATTGACATAGTTTTTTGAGGGACGGGGTGAGACATGAACCTGGGGTGGCAGGTGCTGGGGCCACTGCTGTCTCATCAGCTGTGAGGGGATGGGCGTATTGTCAGTATTTCTTTTTGCCTCTCTTCTTTCTTCTTTGTTCTGTGTTATAAATAGCACTTTGTGAAACTTTGTGGTTTCTGACTGAGGTTTTGCTGAACCATGTTGATTTTGGGGAACGATGGCTTTCTTTTTTTCTTTTTATTTTGAAGAGTCTCACTCCATCACCCAAGCTGAAGTGCAGTGGCATGATCTCAGCTCGCTGCTGCTTCTGCCTCTTGGGTTCAAGCAATTATTGTGCCTCAGTCTCCTAAGTAGACAGGACCACAGGCTTACACCACCACACCTGGCTAATTTCTTGTATTTTTAGTAGACATGGGGTTTTAACCTGCTGGCCAGGCTGGTGTCAAACTCCTGACCTCAAGTAATCAGTCCACTTTGGCCTTGCAAAGTGCTAGGATTACAGGCATGAGCCACGCTGCCCGGCCTGGGTAGCCTGGCTTTCTAAACCATAGTGGTGTTTCTCAATCTGCTCATTGGTGGGATAAACCCAGGTCTCAAAACTACAATTTCAGTAACTGCTAGCTCTTAGTATGTATATCACTCTAGTATCTTACTTGAGCTGGAACAAATGCTAATGAAGACGCCAGAAGCTGGCCCTTTCAAGTTGTCCCAGTGTGAGTGAGGAAAACTTTAGAGGAACTGGAGGCATGAATCGTCCTGCATAGTGAGTGACAATGACTGAGTCACACAGCCCAGGTTTTCCATCCCAGCTTCGCAACTTGCTTGCTTTGTGACCTTCAGCACACTGCTTAAGTCTCTCTGATCTGCAGTCTACTATGGAGATAAGGCTGGGATGCACTGCTGGAAAAGGCTATTGGGAGGATTGACTGAGCTCCATCTGTATAGTGCTGAGCGCACTACTTGATGTGGACTGAGAACCCAGGAAATGTCAGCTGCTCTTATTAGAGTAGTAAAAATAATATAAATACATGACACCTATTCTTCTTGTTTTCTCATATTATTTTATGATGCAGCCTAGCTTAGCAGGTGAGAGCCCAGGAGCCCAGCTACCTGGTTGTGAATCTTGGCTTCATGCCTTGAGGCAAGTGGCTTCATCTCTCTATGTCTCCATTTGCCTATATTGTAAATGGAAGTGCTGACCTCATAGACTTCTTGTGGGGGTAAAATGGACTAATGGGAGGGGCATACACTCAGAGTGAGTGTATGCTATTGCTCACCTCCTGCTGTCAACTTTGGGAGAGTATGAGAAAGAGGGCATGTGCTTATGGATTGATGCCCTGATGTTGTCATTTTGAGGAATTCACCTAAGTGCATTCAGGGCACTTTCATCAACAAGCTTTAAGCTCTGTGGGGCCTCCATCATGGCCAGCCAATGGACTGAGGGTGTAAAGAATAAGTCATAGCATTTTGTCCCTTCAGGAGGGGCTTACAGTTTTCCACTTAATTTTGCACGGGCATGGGAACGATCCAAGATGGCTGACCGCTAACATCTCAGTATTGCAGCTCCCAGTGAAAGCACAGTGAACAAGAGGACGCCACACTTTCAGACAAATTTTGGTCACTCACAGACCAGAAGATTCCCAGTGGAGGAGCCGCACGGGTCACCAGCTCGACTCTTGTGGCCGGCGCGGCAGTTTTGCCGGCACCTCGGTGTGGCAGCCCTTGGTACAGAGTAAACGGGACTGGTCCCCCTTCTGACCGAGGTTTGGAGCTCCGTGAAGGCAGAGTCGCCTATTACGGACTCAGGAAGGAAGCCAGACTGGAGATTCCTGGGCAGAAAAGCACCATCAGTCTTAATGCCGCTGTTTTGGCCGGCGCGGTGGGTTGCTCATATTTTGGCCCTGGGAATTAACAACTTGGACGTCCACTCAGAGACCTAATATGAAAGCTGGTAATTAAAAAGATGACAGGTGGATAAATTTACAATGATGGGAAGAAACCAGCATAAAAAGGCTGAGAATACTCAAAATCAGAATGCCTCTCCCTCTAAAGAGGATCACAGTTCCTCATCAACAAGGGAACAAGGCTTGATGGAGAACGAGCGCATCCCATTAACAGAATCAGGCTTCAGAACATGGATAATAAGAAACTTCTGTGAGTTAAAAGAACATGTTGTAGCCCAATGTAAAGAAACTAAGAACTTTGAAAAAAGGTTTGACAAAATCCTAATAAGAATAGACAACTTAAAGAGGAATATAAGTGAATTAATGGAACTGAAGAATACAATATGGGAACTCCAAGAAGTATGCACAGGTTTAAACACTCGAATTGTTCAAGCAGAAGAAAGGATATCAGAGGTCGAAGTCCAACTTAATGAAATAAAATGAGAAGACAAGAATAGAGAAAAAAGGATAAAAAGGAATGAGCAAAGTCTCCAAGAAATGTGGGACTATGTGAAAAGACCAAATTTACGTTTGATAGGTGTACCTGAATGCGATGGAGAGAATGAATCCAAGCTGGAAAATACTCTTCAGGATATTATACAGGAAAATTTTCCTAAACTAGCAAAGCAGGACAATATTCCACCCCAGGTAATACAGAGAACACCACAAAGATATTCCTCAAGAAGAGCAACCCCAAGGCACATAATCATTAGATTCACCAGGGTTGAAATGAAGGAGAAAATACTAAGGGCAGCCAGAGAGAAAGGTCAGGTTACCCACAAAGGGAAGCCTATCAGACTTACAGCAGATCTCTCAGCAGAAACTCTACAAGCCAGAAGAGAGTGGGGGCCAATATTCAACATCCTTAAAGAACAGAACTTTCAGCCCAGAATTTCATGTCCAGCAAAACTAAGCTTTACAACTGAAGGAAAAATAAAATCTTTTATGAACAAGCAAGTACTTAGAGATTTTATTACCACCAGGCCTGCTTTACAAGAGCTTCTGAAAGAAGCATTACACATAGAAAGAAACAACCAGTATTAGCCTTTCTAAAAATATACCAAAAAGTAAAGAGCATCAACATAAAGAAGAATTTACATCAATGAATGGATAAAACAGCCAGTTAACATCAAATGGCAGTAATCCTAAATTTAAATCGACTAAATCCCCCAATCAAAAGATACAGCCAAAACCCAACGGTATGCTACATCCAGACCCATTTCACATGCAAGGATACACAAAGACTCAAAACAAAGGGATGGAGAAAGATTTACCAACCAAATGGAGAGCAAAAATAAATAAATAAATAAAAAGCAGGAGTTGCAATTCTCGTATCTGATAAAATAGATTTTAAAGCAACAAAGATATAGTGGTAAAAGGACCAATGCAACAATAAGAGCTAACGATCCTAACACCCAGATACATAGAGACTTAGACTCAATGAGACAGAAAATTAATAAGGGATATCAAGGACTCAAACTCAGATCCAGAACAAGTAAACAATAAATATTTATAGAGCTCTCCACTTTATTTATTTTTTTAATTTTTATTGCATTATAGGTTTTGGGGTACATGTGCAGAACGTGCAAGATAGTTGCATAGGTACACACATGGCAGTGTGTTTTGCTGCCTTCCTCCCCTTCACCCACACTTGGTATTCATCCCCAGGCTATCCCCCCCAGCCCCCCTGCTGTCCCTCCCCCATTTCCCCCAACAGTCCCCAGTGTATAGTAGACCGCCTCTCTGTGTCCACGTGTTCTCATTTTTCTCACCCACCTATGAGTGAGTATATGCAGTATTTCTTTTTCTGTTCTTGTGTCAGTTTGCTGAGAATGATGTTCTCCAGATTCATCCATGTCCTTACAAAGGACACAAACTCATCATTTTTGATTGCTGCATAATATTCCATGGTGTATATGTGCCACATTTTCCCAGTCCAGTCTATCATCGATGGGCATTTGGGTTGGTTCCAGGTCTTTGCTATTGTAAACAGTGCTGCAATGAACATTCGTGTGCATGTGTCCTTATAGTAGAACGATTTATAGTCTTTTGGATAGATACCCAGTAATGGGATTGCTGGGTCAAATGGAATTTCTATTTCTAGGTCCCTGAGGAATCGCCACACTGTCTTCCACAATGGTTGAACTAATTTACACTCCCACCAACAGTGTAAGAGTGTTCCTATTTCTCCACATCCTCTCCAGCATCTGTTGTCTCCAGATTTTTTAATGATCACCATTCTAACTGGTGTGAGATGATATCTCAGTGTGGTTTTGATTTGCATCTCTCTAATGACCAATGATGATGAGCACTTTTTCATATGTTTGTTGGCCTCATGTATGTCTTCTTTTGTAAAGTTTCTGTTCATATCATTTGCCCATTTTTGAATGGGCTTGTTTGGTTTTTTTTTGTAAATCTGTTTGAGTTCTTTGTGAATTCTGGATATCAGCCCTTTGTCAGATGTGTAAACTGCAAAGATTTTTTCCCATTCTGATGGTTGCCGATTCACTCTAGTGACTGTTCCTTTTGCCGTGCAAAAGCTGTGGAGTTTGATTAGGTCCCATTTGTCTATTTTGGCTTTTTTTGCCAATGCTTTTGGTGTTTTGTTCATGAAGTCCTTGCCTACTCCTATGTCCTGAACGGTTTTGCCTAGATTTTCTTCTAGGGTTTTTATGGTGTCAGGTCTTACGTTTAAGTCTTTAATCCATCTGGAGTTAATTTTAGTGTAAGGTGTCAGAAAGGGGTCCAGTTTCTGCTTTCTGCACATGGCTAGCCAGTTTTCCCAACACCATTTATTAAATAGGGAATCCTTTCCCCATTGCCTGTTTTTGTCTGGTTTATCAAAGATAATATGGTTGTAGATATGTTGTGTTGCCTCCGATGCTTCTGTTCTGTTCCATTGGTCTATATCTCTGTTTTGGTACCAGTACCATGCTGTTTTGATTACTGTAGCCTTGTAGTATAGTTTGAAGTCTGGTAGCGTGATGCCTCCCACTGTGTTCTTTTTGCTTAGAATTGACTTTGCTATGCGGGCTCTTTTTTGGTTCCATATGAAATTCATGGTGGTTTTTTCCAGTTCTGTGAAGAAATTCAATGGTAGTTTGATGGGGATAGCATTGAATGTGTAAATTACTTTGGGCAGTATAGCCATTTTCACAATATTGATTCTTCCTAACCACGAACATGGAATGTTTCTCCATCTGTTTGTGTCCTCTCTTATTTCGTTGAGCAGTTGTTTGTAGTTTTCCTTAAAGAGGTCCCTTACATTCCTAGTGAGTTGTATTCCTAGGTATTTTATTTTCTTTGTAGCAATTGTGAATGGCAGTTCGTTCTTAATTTGGTTCTCTTTAAGTCTGTTATTGGTGTATAGGAATGCTTGTGATTTTTGCACATTGATTTTATATCCTGAGACTTTGCTGAAGTTGCTTATCAGTTGCAGGAGCTTTTGGGCTGAGGTGATGGGGTCTTCTAGGTATACTATCATGTCGTCTGCAAATAGAGACAATTTGGCTTCCACCTTTCCTATTTGAATACCCTTTATTTCTTCTTCTTGCCTGATTGCTCTGGCTAGAACTTCCAGTACTATGTTGAATAGAAGTGGTGAGAGAGGGCATCCTTGTCTAGTGCCGGATTTCAAAGGGAATGCTTCCAGTTTTTGCCCATTCAGTATGATATTGGCTGTTGGTTTGTTGTAAATAGCTTTTATTACTTTGAGATATGTTCCATCAATAACAAGTTTATTGAGGGTTTTTAGCATAAAGGGCTGTTGAATTTTGTCAAAGGCCTTCTCTGCGTCAATTGAGATAATCATGTGGTTTTTGTTTTTGCTTCTGTTTATGTGGTGAATTACATTTGTAGACTTGCGTATGTTGAACCAGCCTTGCATCCCCGGGATGAATCCTACTTGATCATGATGGATAAGTTTTTTAATGTGCTGTTGCAATCAATTTGCCAGTATTTTATTGAAGATTTTTGCATCTATGTTCATCATGGATATTGGCCTGAAGTTTTCTTTTCTTGTTGAGTCTCTGCCGGGTTTTGGTATCAGGATGATGTTGGTCTCATAAAATGATTTGGGAAGGGTTCCCTCTTTTTGGATTATTTGGAATAGTTTCAGAAGGAATGGTACCAGCTCCTCTTTGTGTGTCTGGTAGAATTCGGCTGTGAACCCATCTGGACCTGGGCTTTTTTTGTGTGGTAGGCTCTTAATTGCTGCCTCAACTTCTGATCTTGTTATTTGTCTATTCATAGTTTCAGCTTCCTCCTGGTTTAGGCTTGGGAGGACACAGGCGTCCAGGAATTTATCCATTTCTTCCTGATTTACTAGTTTGTGTGCATAGAGTTGTTTGTAGTATTCTTTGATGATGGTTTGAATTTCTGTGGAATCTGTGGTGATTTCCCCTTTATCGTTTTTTTATTGCATCTATTTGGTTGTTCTCTCTTTTCTTTTTTATCAGTCTGGCTAGTGGTCTGTCTATTTTGTTGATCTTTTCAAAAAAACAGCTCTTAGATTTATTGATTTTTTGAAGGGTTTTTCTTGTCTCTATCTACTTCAGTTCTGCTCTGATCTTAGTTATTTCTTGTCTTCGGCTAGGTTTTGAGCTTTTTTGATCTTGCTCCTCTAGCTCTTTCAATTTTGACGATAGGGTGTCAATTTTGGATCTCTCCACTCTTCTCATGTGGGCACTTATTGCTATATATTTTCCTCTGCAGACTGCTTTAAATGTGTCCCAGAGATTGTGGTACGTTGTGTCTTCAATCTCATTGGTTTCAAAGAACTTCTTTATTTCTGCCTTCATTTTATTGTTTATCCAATTAACATTCAAGAGCCAGTTGTTCAGTTTCCATGAAGCTGTGTGGTTCTGAGTTATTTTCTGAATTCTGAGTTCCAACTTGATTGCACTATGGTCTGAGAGACTGTTTGTTATGATTTCAGTTGTTTTGCATTTGCTGAGGAGTGCTTTACTTCCAATTATGTGGTCAGTTTTGGAGTAGGTGTGATGTGGTGCTGAGAAGAATGTATATTCTGTGGATTTGGGGTGGAGAGTTCTGTAAATGTCTATCAGGTTTGCTTGTTCCAGGTCTGAGTTCAAGTCCTGGATATCCTTGTTAATTTTCTGTCTGGTTGATCTGTCTGCTATTGACAGTGGAGTGTTAAAGTCTCCCACTATTATTGTGTGGGAGTCTAAGTCTCTTTGTAAGTCATTAAGAACTTGCCTTATATATCTGGGTGCTCCTACATTGGGTCCATATATATTTAGAATCGTTAGCTCTTCTTGTTGTATCGATCCTTTTACCATTATGTAATGACCTTCTTTGTCCCTTTTGATCTTTGTTGCTTTAAAGTCTATTTTATCAGAGATGAGAATTGCAACTCCTGCTTTTTTTTGCTCTCCATTTGCTTGGTAAATCTTCCTCCATCCTTTTATTTTGAGCCTTTGTGTATCTTTGCATGTGAGGTGGGTTTCCTGGATACAGCACACTGATGGGTTTTGGTTTTTTATCCAATTTGCCAGTCTGTGTCTTTTGATTGGTGCATTTAGCCCATTTACATTCAGGGTTAATATTGTTATGTGTGAATTTGATACTGCCATTTTGATGCTAGCTGGCTGTTTTGCCTGTTGGTTCATGTACATTCTTCATTTTGTTGATGGTCTTTAGCATTTGGTATGCTTTTAGGATGGCTGGAACTGGTTGTTTCTTTCTATGTGTAGTGCCTCTTTTAGGAGCTCTTGTAAAGCAGGCCTAGTGGTGACAAAATCTCTGAGTACTTGCTTGTTCGTGAAGGATTTTATTTTTCCTTCACTTATGAAGCTCAGTTTGGCTGGATATGAAATTCTGGGTTGAAAGCTCTTTTCTTTAAGGATGTTGAATATTGGCCCCCACTCTCTTCTGGCTTGTAGAGTCTCTGCCGAGAGATCTGCTGTGAGTCTGATGGGCTTCCCTTTGTGGGTGACCCGACCTTTCTCTCTGGCTGCCCTTAGTATTTTCTCCTTCGTTTCAACCCTGGTGAATCTGACGATTATGTGCCTTGGGGTTGCTCTTCTTGCAGACTATCCTTGTGGTGTTCTCTGTATTTCCTGGAGTTGAGTATTGACCTGTCTTGCTAGGTTGGGGAAATTTTCCTGGATAATATCCTGAAGAGTGTTTTCCAACTTGGATTCATTCTCTTCGTCACATTCTGGTACACCTATCAAACGTAGGTTGGGTCTCTTCACATAGTCCCACATTTCTTGGAGATTTTGTTCATTCCTTTTTGTACTTTTTTCTTTAATCTTGGTTTCTCATTTTATTTCATTGAGTTGATCTTCAACTTCTGATATTCTTTCTTCTGCTTGGTCAATTCGGCTGTTGAAACTTGTGCATGCTTCGCGAAGTTCTCGTGTTGTGTTTTTCAGCTCCTTCAATTCATTCATATTCCTCTCTAAGTTGTCCATTCTTGTTATCAATTCCTCGAATCTTTTTTCAAATCTTTTTTCAAGGTTCTTAGTTTCTTTGCACTGGTTTAGTACATGTTCCTTTAGGTCAGTGAAGTTTCTCATTATCCACTTTCTGAAGTCTGATTCCGTCATTTCGTCACATTCATTCTCCGTCCAGCTTTGTTCCCTTGCTGGTGAGGAGTTTTGGTCCTTTTTTGGAGGTGAGGTGTTTTGGTTTCGGATGCTTTCCTCCTTTTTGCGCTGGTTTCTTCCCATCTTTATGGATTTATCCGCCTGTCATCTTAGTAGTTGCTGATTTTTCAATTGGGTCTCTGTGTGGACGCTGAGATTGTTGATGATGAAGTATTTCTGTTACTTAGTTTTCCCTCTAATGGTCTATCCCCTCTGCTGTATGAGTGCTGAGGTCCACTCCAGGCCCTGCTTATCTGGGGTATACCTGCAGCAGCTGCGGAACAGTGAGGGATGATACCAGTTTCTTCTTCTGCTGTCCTTGTTCCAGAATAATGCCAGCCAAATGTCAGTCTGATTAGTCCTTTTCTGGGGTGACTCCTTGGATATACAGGGGTCAGGGAGCTGCTTGAGGAGACAGTCTGTGCTTTATAGGAGCTCCAGTGTTGAGCTGTGAGCTCCGTTGTTCATTCAGCGTTGTTGGGAGGTTGTTTATGTCTGCTGCTATAGAACTCATAAAACACCACCCTTTTTTTTCCCCCCCTTAGATGCTCTGTCTCAGGGAGTTGGGGCTTTCTTTATGAGTATCTGTTGCACTGTCCTGCCCCACTAGGCAGCAGTCTATTTACTATTTGCCTGCCGGGGCTCTGACCTGCTAGCGCGGGTCTGCCCTGTTGCTGCTGGGCTCCCTTCTGCTGTGGAGTGCAGAGTCTCTCTGTTATGGCAGGTTGCCTCGGCAACGGCAGGCTGCGTCAGTCCTGGGCAGTACTTCAGTGGGGGTGGACTGCGTCAGCAATGGTGGACGCCCCTCCCTCACTGGGCTGCACCGTCCTAGATGCCGGCGGCAAAACTCTCAGCCCCAAGAATATCCAGTCGCCGCCCTGCTTGTCCCCGTGAACGTGGGACCCGCCGAGCCCGATCACCCAACTCCCTGCCTCAGAGTCCGTCCTCTCTCTCTCTCTCTTCCTCTCCCCAAGCTGAAAGGTCGACTCTCTCACTGGCGCCCCAGTAGCCTGCTGATAGGGCACTGGGATCCGTGCGATCTCCCGTGCCGCTGCCCACTACCCCAGCTCAGATCACGCTTCCCAGGAAATTCCTGGTCTGGCTCATTGTCCAAGTCCCGTTCAATCAGATGAACATGCCAACCTGCCCTTCCAAATCTCAGATTGCCGGTTTAACAGGGCACCCAGACCAGTGAGTTCCGCGCCGGGTCCCGCTGCGGCGCTGGCCGAAGAGGCGGCAGGAGCCAGCTGCGTTAGCCGGCTGCGCTAGTGTCCCGTGTCTCTCCCACACCTGGGACTTTCAACGCTCTGTGGGCATAAAAGGAACATCCGAGAATGCGGCTAGGACTCACCCTCTGCGCCTTCACTGAGAGCTGCAATCCTGAGTCGCCTCTACGACGCCATCTTGCCTCCTCCCCAGCTCTCCACTTTAAATACACAAAATATACATTCTTATCAATACCACATCATACCTACTCATAGGTGTAAATAAAATATTGATTGGCCATTATTAATACCCATTTCTTTTAGAATAAAGCAACATTTCCATTCTCTCTCCCTCTTTTTCTTCCTCTTTCTTCCTCTCCTTCACTCCTTTTTTTTTCTTTCCTTCTCTCAAAAAAAAAAAAAAAAAAAAATTTTGCATGGGCAGCGGCCAGGCGTGGTGGCTCACGCCTGTAATCCCAGTACTTTGGGAGGCTGAGGCAGGTGGATCATGAGGTCAAGAGATCGGGACCATCTGGTCAACAAGGTGAAACCCCATCTCTACTAAAAATACAAAAATTAGCTGGGCATAGTGGCACGTGCCTGTAATCCCAGCTACTCAGGAAGCTGAGGCAGGAGAATTGCCTGAACCCAGGAGGCGGAGGTTGCAGTGAGCCGAGATCGCGCCATTGCACTCCAGCCTGGGTAACAAGAGCGAAACTCCGTCTCAAAAAAAAAAAAAATTTTTTTTTTGTATGGGCAGAAGTACCCAAGACACTCAACACGTAAACATAAGTCACATTTTCACAAACAGTACAATTTTTACTTCTC
The DNA here is from genome assembly GCA_031835075.1 of Saguinus oedipus. Taxonomy (NCBI): domain Eukaryota; kingdom Metazoa; phylum Chordata; class Mammalia; order Primates; family Cebidae; genus Saguinus; species Saguinus oedipus. Next base: position 63,108,727 of record CM063181.1, on the reverse strand, counting down.
AAAGGAAATCTTTGTAAACAGGATAGTACCCATAACTTAAAAGAACAGTGTTTTTCGTGGAACAACTTCAAGATGGTCCATGAAAGTTAAAAAAAGAAAAGAAAAGAAAAGAAGAACAATGTTGAATGTGTATACACTGTCTTAAGGTGGTAGAAGGTATTTTGAGTGCCTGTTCCCCACTGCAAAACTTGATTGGCAAAACAGATTTCTTTAAGGAAAAAAGCTGGCCAGGCGTGATGGCTTGCACCTGTATACTTAACACTTTGGGAGGCCGAGACAGATGAACCACTTCAGGTCAGGAATTCAAGACCAGCCTGGCCATCATGGTGAAACCCTGCCTCTACTAAAAATAGAAACTTAGCTGAGTGTGGTGTCATACACCTGTAATCCCATCTGCTTAGGAGGCTGAGACAGGAGAATCACTTGAACCCAGGAGGTGGAGGTTGCAGTGAGCCGAGATCATGCCACTACACTCCAGCCTGGACAACAGAGCAAGACTCCATCTCAAAACAACAAACAAACAAAAAAGTTGAATTCAGGATTATCGAGTGCTCTATATACTAACAAATAGAATCAGCTATAAAAGAGAGTATGCACTTGAGGTATAATTTGCTCTTTTCTTACTAAACCTAGTAGTTGCAATGTACATTTTAAATTAACCTTGATTTTATCTTCAGACTTAGAAGAGACTTCTGAAATTTAATTAAACCTCGGCCTTGATATGGAACTAAATCACCTCTGAATCTGGTTCATAGACATATTAGTCTAGTTTTTTATCCAAAGGGCCTTGATTTTCTCAGTAGCAGGAGTTTCTCTCTCCAGCTACTTTTAGTCACTTTATGCTGCTTAGGAGTTTAGGCCTGATTGAAGAATTGGCTTAACATGTCTGTATGCCATTAGATATCTATTGAATTCCCACTGCTTCCTTCAATCTGTCTTCCACAGGACCAAAAAGAAATAAAAGAGAGAAAGTAAATGCAAAGAGTGTGCTTTATCTTATCAGAAGTTTCTCTACCCTGTGCCTTAGGATCTTTCTCCTGTTCTCTCCCAGTGCCTGGGACAATAAATATTTGTTGAACGAACAAAGGGCTCTACATATTGTGATTGCTACCAGCGGCTGAGCCTGTACCATGAAAGGGCTCCACAGAGCTTGCTTTTAATGACAAGCAACAATAGCCAGAGATTCACCTTGTCTGGCCTCTTTAGACTCCACAAAACATCATATACATTAATTTGTTTGATCCTCCATACAACTCTGATTTATACCCAGCAGCCATAATCAATCCCATTATAAAAATGGAGGACATGAGCTATACAGAGAGGTTTAATGACTGAGATAGACCCTAGGTATGGAACTGGAGTGGAAAAAAAAAGTCTTCAAGCTTTTGTCTCCATCTTGTTCTATTTCCAGTGTAGACGTGTTTTGTGTGTGAGCAGCCTGGCCAACATGGTGAAACTAATAATTTTAAAATAAGGCCGGGTATAGTGGCTCATGCCTGTTATCCCAGCATTTTGGGAGGCCAAGGAGGGCAGATCACGTGAGGTCAGTAGTTTGAGACCAGCCTTGCCAACATGGTGAAACCCCCATCTCTACTAAAAATACAAAAATTAGCTGGGCATCGTGGTAGGTACTTGGGAGGCTGAGGTGGGAGATTTGCTTGAACCCAGGAGGTGAAGGTTGCAGTGGACTCAGATCACACCACTGTACTCCAGCCTGGGTGACAGAGTGAGATCTGTCTAAAAAATAATAAATAAATAAAATAAAACAAAAATAATTTTTTAAAGAGAAGTGTTTTTCAAACTGAGATCTTGCATTTTACAAATTGCAAACTGTAATAAAAATATTTTCTGGCCAGGTGCAGTGGCTCATGCCTATAATCCCAGCACTTTGGGAGGCCGAAGCAGGTGGATCACGAGGTCAGGAGTTCAAGACCAGCCTGACCAATATGGTGAAACCCCTTCTCTACTATAAATACAAAAATTAGCCGGGCATGGTGGCATGCGCCTGCAGTCCCACCTACTCAGGAGGCTGAGGCAGGAGAATCACTTGAACCTGGGAGGTAGAGATAGCAGTGAGCTGAGATCATGTCACTGCACTGTAGCTTGGGTGACAGAGGGAGACTGCAGCAAAAAAAAAAAAATTTTTTTTTGAATATATGCATATATATGTACTTTCACAGTTTACTTGTGTCGCCCAATTATTAAGTGGTTTGGTATAATATTAGAATAAATGTTTCCAGCCTTCTTGGTTTATTTGAAGAATGTCCTGAGATTGCAGTGTGAGTGGGTTAAAAGTTACCTTTTGTAACTGTTTATTTGGGTAACCGGGTATGTGTACACTACGTAATTAATGTCGAGGACTATTAGGAATGTGAGATTTTTACCTTACTTGCAAGCTCACAAGTTTGCTGCCACCATATTATGGATACTGGCAGAAGATAGAAGATCTTGGACAAAGACAGCTCATTACTCCAATAGCAACAGCTAGAGTATCATCGATTTTAATGAATCAGTTCCCAAGCCAGAGTTCTCACAGAACAGCACAGTGAGGGGCAAGTAATACCTGCACATGCAGTGGGCTGTGTGACACCAGGGAAACCTATGCTTGAGGACCCTGAATATTTTACAATGGTCTTCAGCAAACTTGCCCTCTATCCCAGATAAGAAAAATGTTATCTTCATTATACTGGCAGAACACAAATCTGCCCTTTTGCTCGAGAAAGAAATACTACTTTACCTTTTAAGTCTGTTCACTGTACAAACATTCTTGAAAAGCTAGTCTGGAATAATGAAAAAACCCGAGAGAGACCCACAAAGAATCATTTCCCAACAACTTCAACAAAATGTACAAGTTAATTGGATTCTGTAGCTGATCACTGGGGTAGCCATAATTATCCTTACCAATCCTCTTATTTCTATATTTTGGTATTCATCAAGACTACCTTACAGGTTTCTCTGTTTAACTTTTTTTTTTTTTTTGAGACAGAGTTTCGCCCTTATTACCCAGGCTGGAGTGCAATGGCACGATCTCGGCTCACCGCAACCTCTGCCTCCTGGGTTCAAGCAATTCTCCTGCCTTAACCTCCTGAGCAGCTGGGACTACAGGCTGTGCCACCATGCCCAGCTAATTTTTTTGTATTTTTAGTAGAGACGGGGTTTCACCATGTTGACCAGGATGGTCTTGATCTCTTGACCTCGTGATCCACCTGCCTTGGCCTCCTAAAGTGCTGGGATTACAGGCGTGAGCCACCGCGCCCAGCCAAACCTATGCTATTTTTAAAGGGCCATCATCTCTTCTCATAGGTTATTCAATAACTTTAGAACAAAGTTTAAGTGGTTTTGTTGTTTATGTGCAGCCTAATTAGAGCCATGGGAAATTTTTTGCCTAGAAATACATTGTTGTTGGATACTTCTAAAATCTTTATCTTTCTTAAAATTTTTTTTAAATTTAAATTTAAATGAAATTTAATTTTTTTTTAAATTGAGACAGAATCTGGCTCTGCCTCTTAGGTTCAAGTGATTGTCATGCCTTAGCCACCTGAGTAGCTGGGATTACAGGCATGCATTACCACACCTGGCTAACTTTTTTTATTTTTAGTAGAGACAGGGTTTTGCCATGTTGGCTAGGCTGGTCTCAAAGCCCTGGCCTCAAAGCCCTGGCCTCAAGTGTTCTGCTTGCCTCGGCCTCCCAAAGTGTTGGGATTACAGGTGTGAGCCACCACACCCAGCATTTTTTTTTCTTTCTTTCCATTGTGTTTTCTCTCTCTCTCTCTCTCTCTCTCTCTCTCTCTCTCTCTCTCTCTCTCTCTCTCTCTCTCTCTCCCCTCTCTCCCTCCTTCCCTCCCTCCCTCTCATTTCCTTACAGAGAGACATGCAAAGCTGTCTAGCCTGACAGGTTATTCGGATGCTTTGTAATTTGCCCATCAGGGGTCTTGGGGACTGAAGAGACTATGTAAAGCAAGCTCAGTGTTTTGTAATTCTAAATCTCAACAAAAGTTTTATACTGTAGTTATTTTCAAACAGTTCTTCTATGTAAACATTGCCTTATAAGTATCATTTAAAGTACGTCAAAGAGTGTGCTTGTATGTTGGAAATAACCAGCCCTGGGTCACCTAACTTTGTTGGCTCACTCATCTTTTACAGTGGCAAGCTTGGTCTGTCAGGGAAGGGCCATCTCACGAGGCAGCCTCATGGCTGGTTTCATCGAGGCAGCGGAGCTCAGTAGTGTTCCCTGGCAACAGAACAACTAGTCGGTATCTACACATTTGGTTATACCCAGGGACTGGTGGTAAAATGCGTACGTGAGCATAGAACTATTGGAAAACAAGTGGTGGGAGGCAACCTCTTCGCAACTATTTATTTATTTTTATTTATTTATTTATTTTTAGCCAGAGTCTCATTGTCACCCAGGCTGGAGTGCAGTGGTGTGATCTCAGCTCACCGCAACCTCTACCTCCCGGGTTCAAGTGATCCTCCTGCCTCAGCCTCCCAAGTAGCTGGGAATATAAGTGTGTGCCATCATGCCTGGCTAATTTTTGTATTTTTAAAAAAGTATAATGCTGCTTAGAAATATGGGTGTGCCAGTTGTGTGCCAATATACTGGCACATCCATATTTCTAAGCGGCATTATTCAGAATCGCCCAAAAGTGGAAGTAACCCAAGCGTTCACTAATGAATGAATAAACAAAATGTGATATCCACATATAATGAAATATTATTCAGCCTTAAAAAGGAAAGATATGGCCATATTACACCTGTAATCCCAGCACGTTGGGAAATATTGTGCCTGTAATTCCAGCACTTTGGGAGGCCGAGGTGGGTGGATAACCTGAGGTCAGGGGTTTGAGACCAGCCTGGCCAACTTGGCGAAACCCCATCTCTACTAAAAATACAAAAATTAGCCAGGTGTGCTGATGGGCACCTGTAATCTCAGCTACTTGGTAGGCTAAGGCAGGGGAATTGCTTGAACCCTGGAGGCAGAGGTTGCAGTGAGCCAAGATCCCACTGTTGCACTCCAACCTGGGTGATGAGTAAAACTCTCTATCTCAAAAATATATATATATATATATATATATATATATATATATATATATATATATATATATATTTCTGACATGTGCTTCACAACAGGCATGTATCTTGAAGACATTATGCTGAGTGGAATGAGCCCCTCACAAAAGAGATAGATATATGATCTCACTTATGTGAGGAACCTAGAACAGTTAATTTATAAAGATGGAAAGTAGAATAGTGGTTGCTAGGAGCAGGGGAAAGGGGGGAATAGGAAGTCATTGTTTAATGTGTATATGGAGGTTCAGTTCAGGAAGATGAAAACGTTATGGAATGGGATGGTGCTGATGGCTGACCATTGCTATGAATGTACTTAGTGCTATTGAACTTAAAAATGGTTAAAATGGGGCCGGGCGCGGTGGCTCAAGCCTGTAATCCCAGCACTTTGGGAGGCCGAGGCGGGTGGATCACGAGGTCAAGATATCGAGACCATCCTGGTCAACATGGTGAAACCCCGTCTCTACTAAAGATACAACAAATTAGCTGGGCACGGTGGCGCGTGCCTGTAATCCCAGCTACTCAGGAGGCTGAGGCAGGAGAATTGCCTGAACCCAGGAGGTGGAAGTTGCGGTAAGCCGAGATTGCGCCATTGCACTCCAGCCTGGGTAACAAGAGCGAAACTCCGTCTCAAAAAAAAAAAAAAAAAAAATGGTTAAAATGGTAAATGTTATGTTGTGTATATTTTACCACAATAAAAAATAAAGAAATATTTTAAAACACGCAAAGAGGCAGGGAGTGGGGAACAGACAGGCTTATCTTATCAATGTACTGGCAAGCAAGAGAAAGCCAAAATGATCTCTAAACAGTTGAGGCCAGATGTTTTTGGTCAGAGAAACTGAAGAGATAGAGGAGTCAGCCCGGAGGTGTTGATAACAATGAAGGCAGCAAACCCCACGTGAGCAGCCCTTACTGATGCTTCTGTATGCCAAGGGCTTTTCAAGTATCTTAGGGAAACTTCGTTCTAAACCAACAAGATAAATATGGTTAGTCTCCCTTTGGAAATTAGGGAAATTGAGTCTAGAGAAGTTAGCCAACTTGCCTAAATTCACACAGCTGGAAAGTGTCAGAAAGCAGCTTCAAATCTGGGTTCCAGCTCTAAGACCCATGATCTTGACTCTTTTTCCTTCAGTCTCAGGCAACAACAGTAATGAACCCCCAAACAAAGGTAAATGATATGCGGATTAATCCATTTGTTTTAGACAGAGTTTTGCTCTTGTTGCTCAGGCTGGAGTGCAGTGGTATGATCTCAGCTCATCGCAACCTCTGCATCACGGGTTCAAGTGATTCTCCTGCCTCAGCCTCCTGAGTAGCTGGGATTACAGGCATGCACCACCGCACTCAGCTAATTTTTGTATTTTTAATAGAGATGGAGTTTCTCTATGTTGGTCAGGCCGGTCTTGAACCGCCGACCTCAGGGGATCCGCCCAACTCAGCCTCCCAAAGTGCTTGGATTACAGGTGTGAGCCACCGCACCTGGCCAGCTCAATCAATTTTTAAATGGGTGGGGAAAAAAGTGTCTGTTACTTGGCTCATGCCAACTTCTTCAGTCTAGTTTAAGAAATCATATTGTTCTAGGCCGGGCGGGGTGGCTCAAGCCTGTAATCCCAGCACTTTGGGAGGCCGAGGCGGGTGGATCACAAGGTCAAGAGATCGAGACCATCCTGGTCAGCAAGGTGAAAACCCCATCTCTACTAAAAATACAAAAATTAGCTGGGCATGGTGGTGCGCGCCTGTAGTCCCAGCTACTCGGGAGGCTGAGGCAGGAGAATTGCTTGAACCCAGAAGGCGGAGGTTGCAGTGAGCTGAGATTGTGGCATTGCACTCCAGTCTGGGTAACAACAGTGAAACTGCATCTCAAAAAAAAAAAAAGGAATCATATTGTCCTTACTGTTGCTTATAATGCCACCTTCCCCCTGCTCTAATATATATGGCAATGATGTTAGAGTGTTGTTAGCATGCAAGACAGGCAGCTGGCCAGCTGTGCTTGTCAGAAGCCATCAGCCCTAGATTGTCATCTGCAGATTTCTAGCTCTGGTTGATTTTGTAGAAGCAACTTGATTATTTATTTATTTAATTTTTGGTTTGGAGTCTTACTCTGTCACCTAGGTTGGGGTGCAGTGGCATGATCTTGTCTCACTGCAATCTCTGCCTCCTGGTGAGTTCAAGCAGTTCTCTAGTCTCAGCCTCCCGGGTAGCTGAGACTACAGGCATGCACCACCATGCCTGGCTAATTTTTGTATTTTTAGTAGAGATGGGGTTTCGCCATGTTGGCTAGGCTGGTCATGAACTCCTGACCTCAGGTGATCCACCCGCCTTGGCCTTCCAAAGTGCTGGGATTACAGGTGTGAGCCACTGTGCCCAGCCATAACTTGATTTAAAGGTAAATATTGTTGCTATTCGATGAACTGGACTCATTGATGGTGATTGACTGTGCTGGCTACTTCTGCCAAGTTTTCCTAATCTTATGTAATGTCAGGGCTATGAACCAGGTTTCTGTAATACTGATTTTGCCAATTCATCTCTGTAGTAATTTTTCAGCTTGTTAGAATGGAGAAATCATTTAAGTGTTCTGGACTTGAAGAAGTATGTCACAGTTCTTATTCTGCCCCTTATTAGCAAGACATTCAGCTTTTCTGAATCTCTGTTTTTTCATCTGAAAATGGAAGAAAATGCATATTTCACAGGCATGTTGTGAGGATACGATAAAGTCCAGAGGAGTCTCATCTGATGCAGGATGTGCTAGCTTTCTAATAAACAAGGAAAAATGTAATGCATATAGTCTAAAGTATCCTTGTGCTACTCAAACTGCATAAAAAACACACATCTTCCTACCCTCGAATTGTATTCGGCATGGTGAGATATTCAGCTTGTCTGTGGAACATTTCTGTTTGTCCTTCCAGATCCTTCCTCTATCCCTTTCCAATCTGCTGACTTATATGGACGGTTTCATGAGAGTTCATTGCCCTTTGGCTTCCGGTTCTGCTCAGTCAGTGGGACGCACTAGTAGGAAGTAGGTGGGAGGAAAAAGATCGAAGTCAGGTATTTATTCCCCTGCTTCCTCTCTGCTATTAATCTATTCTCACACTGCTATAGTGATCTGCCAGAGACTGGGTAATTTATAAAGAATCAGGCTTTAATTGACTCACAGTACTGCATGACTGGGGAGGCCTCAGAAAACTTACTCTCATGGCGGAAGGGGAAGCATGCACATCTTACATGGCGTCAGGTGACAGAGAGATTGTGTGAGGGAAGAACTGTCAAATACTTATATAACCATCTCATGAGAACTCACGAGAACTCACTGTCAGGAGAATAGCATGGGGGAAACTGCCCCCCATGATCCAATCACCTCTGACTCAGGCCCTCCCTCAACACATGGGGATTATGGCGATTACAGTTCAAGATGAGTTTGGGTGGGGACACACAGCCAAACCACATCAGCTACGGTTCTGTCATGCAGCCCTCCCCTTACATCTGTCCCCTTTCAGCTCTGGAAACTGGTCTGTCTCCATAACCCTGAAACCTAGTGCTGTTAAATGACCATCCTGCTCTGTCAGCCCAGGAGCTTCACCGTCCTTTATAATTTCCCTTAACCCTACCCATAGCTTCGATAGTTCCTTTATTATAAACTGTCTTTTTAATTAACCCATTTGCATGGCCTTGTTTTTTCTGGCTGGGAGCCTGTGAGATCTACCCGGGAAGTGAGATGAGTTCATCTCCCGTTTCCTTGAGTGGACAGGCAGGCAGAATTATCCACACTCTATAAATGGAAAAGCCACTTGCTCTGTTTTGTTTTGTTTTCTTCTGATTGTGTACTATGCATGATGTGATGGTTGAAGTTGGCACATGATACACTTAGTGGCCACTGTTGTGCAAGCATGGAATACGGCGGGATTGTAACGAATTATTTTGACATCCTTCCTCTCTGCTTCTGTATTACCTTGGGTTCCAGCACAGCAGCCATCTCAACAGGGAGATTGAGTCTTGATGTTTCAGTCTCTCCAACCTAACTTTAAGCTCTCTGAGGTCATGCACCTTGAGGCCTCACACAACTTTGGTATACACACATAGCATATGCCCCCTAAACGTTTGTTGAAGAGATGAATAGATAAATGAATGGATGGCAATTCTTAATTAGGAAAGAAGTCAATAGGCAGTCCCTTTCTCCTTTTCCCAACCTGAAGAGTGTTCAAATTTGAGTAAAACTAGTAGTAGATATTGATTATTCTAAGGTCACTCTATTTGTGTTGGTTGGCTGTGGGTTCTGATCTTAAAAATTCAGAAGATAATAATCATAGCCATTATTTACTGAGGATGTCTATGTTCTAGGCACCTTCGAAAGTATTTTTACATATTAGTTCATTTAATCCTTCCTACACTTCTAAGAAGGAAATATTTTCATCACCAACTTACAAAAAAGGAAGGTGAATTTGAGATGGGCTTTCAGTAATACTCCATTTGCTAAAGAGTGATTCTGCCCAAAAGTTGCTCATAGCAGGCTCTTCACTTTCCCACAATTATGCGTTAAAAATTCCTTGCAGTGAACCTATAGAAACCGAAAGCCATCTTCAGCATATTTTGAATACAAGACCTCTAGCTGCCACAGATGGTCAGCTGGTTCCATCCGGAAGAGAGACAAAAACTCAGAGTCCAGAGGGAAATCCCTCTTGTTTAAGTGTGGGCATTCTAGGGAGAATGGATGAAGGCAGATGGGACAGGATTAGGCTGTGCTAAGCATTCTAAGACACAGACAGAGCAGCAATGGGCTTAGGGCCTTCTAAGAGAAGAGGCACACATTGAAGTAAAAGTGGGTATTTGAAGAGTGATACCGGTGGAAGGCAGGGCTGGGAGGTTTTAAAGAAGGAGGATATTCTTCCATCATGAAAGGCTTTGTCCATGCAAACCAAGGCTCCCTTGGTGGTCACTTGGTTGTTAAGTACAGAGGTGATTCCAAGAGGTAGAGTTGCTGTGTTGTTTTTCTTGCTTTATTTGCTAAATGAAAACATCCCTGCTTAATTGCAATCCTTTCACGAAGAGCTTTGGAGGGAAATCAAAGGTGCTGTTCCACCAAAAGGAAAAAGCACCAAATTGACAGAAAGCATTTAATTATTTCAGGCCCCCTAACAGAAGAGTGTTTCAGACCAGAAAGAAAAGAAAATCCAAATAACATTTTTAACTTTACTAAAGTTAAATTTGTAATTAAATTTTAACGATAAAGTTAAATTTATTGAAATGTAGTCTCCACAGAGCAAAGTCAACATATCGTAAGTGTACAGGTCAATGCATTTTCATAAACTGAACATACCTGTGGAACTACCTCCCAAATATATATATATATATTTTTTAGAGGCGCATTGGAGAAGGAAACAGGGGTTTAGAGAATGATATTTAGAAAGAAAGGAAATAACATTGGAAACAATTTTTTTTTTTTTTTTTTTTTTTTAGAAAAAAAGAGAAGGATAGGGAGAGAGGGAGAGAGAACAGGAATATTGCTTTATTCTAAAATTGGGTATTAATAATGGCCGATCAATATTTTGTGTATTTAAAGTGGAGCGCTCTATAAATACTTATTAAGTTTACTTGTTCCGAATCTGAGTTCAAGTCCTGGATATCCTTATTAATTTTCTGTCTCGTTGAGTCTAAATCTCTTTATGGGTCTTATGTATCTGGGTGTTAGGATCGTTAGCTCTTATTATTGCATTGATCCTTTTACCACTGTATCTTTGTTGCTTTGAAATCTGTTTTATCAAATGCAAGAATTGCAACTCCTGCTTTTTGTCTATTTATTTATTTTTGCTCTCCATTTGGTTGGTAAATCTTTCTCCAACCCTTTGTTTTGAGTCTTTGTGTATCTTTGGATATAAAATGGGTCTGGATGTAGTATAACGTTAGGTTTTGGCTGTATCTTTTGATTGGGGGATTTAGTCGATTTAAATTTAGGATTACTGCCATTTGATGTTAGCTGGCTATCTTATCCATTCATTGATGTAAATTCTTCTTTATGTTGATGCTCTTTACTTTTTGGTATATTTTTAGAAAGGCTAATACTGGTTGTTCCTTTCTGTGTGTAATGCTTCTTTTAGAAGTTTTTGTAAAGCAGGTCTGGTGGTAATAAAATCTCTGAATACTTGCTTGTTCATAAAGGATTTTATTTTTCCTTCAATTGTGAAGCTTAGTTTGGCAGGATATGAAATTCTGGGCTGAAAGTTGTGTTCTTTAAGGATGTTGAATATTGGCCCCCACTCTCTTCTGGCTTGTAGGGTTTCTGCTGAGAGATCTGCTGTAAGTCTAATAGGCTTCCCTTTGTGGGTAACCTGACCTTTCTCTCTGGCTGTCCTTAGTATTTTCTCCTTCGTTTCAACCCTGGTGAATCTAATGATTATGTGCCTTGGGGTTGCTCTTCTTGAGGAATGTCTTTGTGGTGTTCTCTGTATTACCTGGGGTTGAATAGTGTCCTGCTTTGCTAGATTGGGAAAATTCTCCTGGATAATATCCTGAAGAGTATTTTCCAACTTGGCTTCATTCTCTCCATCACATTCAGGTACACCTATCAAATGTAGATTTGGTCTTTTCACATAGTCCCATATTTCTTGGAGACTTTGCTCATTCCTTTTTATCCTTTTTTTCTCTATTCTTGTCTTCTCGTTTTATTTCATTAAGTTGGTCTTCAACCTCTGATATCCTTTCTTCTGTTTGATCAATTCGGCTGTTTGATCAATTTGATCAAATTGATCTGTTTGATCAATTTTTTTTTAATGTTCTCTGAGGCTGGGTGCAGTGCCTAACTCCTGTAATCCCAGCACTTTGAGAGGCCAAGTCAGATGGATCACTTGAGGTCAGGAGTTCGAGACCAGCCTGACCAACATGGTGAACACCCCATCTCTACTAAAAATACAAAATTAGCCAGGTGTGGTGGCTGTAATCCCAGCATGCCTGTAATCCCAGCTACTTGGAAGGCTGAGGCAGGAGAATCACTTGAATCCACGAGGTGGAGGTTGCAGTGAGCCGAGATCGTGCCATTGCACTTCAGCCTGGACATCAAGAGTGAAACTCCATCTCAAAAAAATAAATAAAATTTTAAAAAAACGTTCTCTGTATTTTACCAAGATTTAGTATCCGAAACAAAATTAACTTTTGCATCGGTGTTAGTATCTTCTAGAATATAAGACATTCTTTTAAGTAATTTTCCTTGACTTTTCTCTGTTTTACCTGCCACCTGATGCTGCCCTTCTACTGTCAACCTCTCCAGATGCCTGGAATTGGTTATTCTGGCCTGTTCAGACTGTCATCCAGCCTCTGCAAGGGTCAGCTCTCAGGCGCGTGTGTATATGAACCTTGTATATCACTTGTTCATGCTACTTTATACTAGGCACTATGCTAGATGCTTTAAACAGATTAGCTCTGATTTTCACAATGATACTATTATTGTGAAATTATTGTATTATTGTCCTCATCATGTACAAGAAGCAGCTCAGGATCTTAGCACCCAATTGCAGCTTGGAAGTCACAGTTGAGAGATTCAGTCCCACTACCTCTCCGGAGCCACGGGTGCTCATAGGCGAGAAAGGAGGACAAGGTAATCGACCAGATCATCCCAACTCCTTTTGTGTGGCTCTGGAGTACTGTTTTGTACTCATTATATTTCCTTCCTGCGCTAGGACAGATGTATTCAGAAAGAACGGTGAAGTCTGTCCTTTCGATCATATTCTTCTTTTGCGGACCAGTCCTTTGTCCTAGTCCACGCTGAGGTGGCTGAGAGTCACCAAGCATCTGCCTGCACACCAGTGGCTCCTGCTTGCCGAGTGTTTCTTTTTCCTACCTACCCTAGGCTGAAGTTAGTCACTGGTGCTTTGGCTCTGATGACCCCCTTCTGATTTCTAGTCTGTGGGTGAAATCATTTTGTATAAGAGCAGTTCCCAGATTTCAAGAAGTTTATTTCCTTTGCTTCCTCCTGATCATTCCAAAGTGGAAACGTAATTACCTTATCTTTATATTCCTGGTGACCAATACAGGGCAGTGAATCCAGTAAGTGCCTGAGACATTTGCTGAACTGAAAGCAACGTTGCCGTAATATAATCGAAAAGGTGATGGGTAATCACGGAACAAAAGGATTATTATGCTGTCATCTTTATCCTGATTGACACTCCTGAGCTCAGAATTCTTCTGTGGCTATCACATGTAGGCAATGAAGCCTTTCTGATCTGATCTTTGCCTTCTGCCCATGCTTAGCTCCCTGTGCTTTGCTCTCCTGCTCTCTTCCATCCTCTCCTGCCCTTCCCATCCTCTCCTGCCCTTCCCATCCTCTCCTGCCCTCCCCATCCTCTCCTGCCCTCTCCCATCCTCTTCTGTCCACCCCCATCTCCCCTTGCCTTCCCCCATCCTCTCCTGCCCTTCCCATCCTCTCCTGCCCTTCCCATCCTCTCCTGTCCTTCCCATCCTCTCCTGCCCTTCCCATCCTCTTCTGTCCACCCCGTCCCCTCTTGCCTTCCCCCATCCTCTCCCTGCCCTTCCCATCCTCTCCTGCCCTCCCCATCCTCTCCTGCCCTCTCCCATCCTCTCCCTGCCCAGACCCACATGATTTGTCCTGACCTCTCATTTGCACTATGCACTTGTACTTGCTGTTTGATCCTGTGTCCTCTCACCATTTCGCAGGACCAACTTCATTTCTTCTTAACTTGGAACTTGAAAGCACCCTCTGATACACTTAAGATATTTCATTCCTTTGCTTTCCCTTTATCTTGTACATATCTGCACCTCTGTTATAGCATTTATCTGTCTTGCACAAAGGTTTTTAACATTTGCTTCTCCATCTGATAGTAGGCAACTTAAGAGTAAGGACCACATCTTTTCCTTTCTGCATATCCTGGGAGACAGATGATGCTCAATATGAATTTATTAAATGGTCAAGGCATCATGGTGGGTGTCTGTAATCCCAGCTACTTGGGAAGCTGAGACAGGAGAATCTCATGAACCCAGGAGGCAGAGGCTGCAGTGAGCCAAGATTGTGCCACTGAACTCCAGCCTGGGAAGCAGAGCAAGACTCCATCTCAAAAAATAAAATAAATAAATATAAACTAAAATTAAAATTAAAATTAAAAATTTTTTTATTAAATGAATGAACAAATGAAAGTACTGAATAGTGATTTTTTTTTTTTTCCTGAGGGGGAAAAAAACACTCAGCTAATTTTTGTATTCTTATTAGAAACAGGGTTTCACCATGTTGGCCAGGCTGATCTCGAACTCTTGACCTCCTGATCCACCTGCCTTGACCTCTTAAAATGCTGGGATTATAGTTGTGAGCCACTGGGCCCAGCTAAATACTGATTAACAAAACAGACAGACCCATAGCCAGACTAATAAAGAAGAAAAGAGAGAAGAAGCAAATAGACACCATAAAAAATGATAAAGGGGATATCACCACTGATCCCACAGAAATACAAACTACCATCAGAGAATACTTTAAATACCTCTATGCAAATAAACTAGAAAATCTAGAGGAAATGGATAAATTTTTAGAGACACCCTCCCAAGACTAAACCAGGAAGAAGTTGAATCCCTGAATAGACCAATAACAAATTGAGACAGTAATTAATAGTCTGCCAACAACAACAACAAAAAACACCTGACGGATCCACCAGAGGTACAAAGAGGAGCTGGGACCATTCTTTCTGAAACTATTCTAAGCAATACAACTACTCCCTAACTCATTTTATGAGGCCAGCATCATCCTGATACCAAAACCTGGCAGATGTGCAACAAAAAAGAAAATTTTAGGCCAATATCCATGATGAATGTCAGTGCAAAAATCCTCAATAGAATACTGGCAAACTGAATCCAGCAGCACATCAAATAGCTTATCCACTACAATCAAGTCAGCTTCATCCCTGGGATGCAAGGCTGGTTCAACATATGCAAATCATTAAACATAATCCATCACATAAACAGAACCAATGACAAAAACCACATGATTATCTCAATAGATGCAGGAAAAGCCTTTGATAAAATTCAGCACCCTCTTGTGCTAAAAACTCTCAATAAACGAGGTATTGATGGTACCTATCCCAACTTCAGTATTTTGCATGTGGCTATCTAACTGTCCCTGCACCATTTATTGGAAACACAACCCTTTCCCCATTGTATGGGGAAGGGATTGACCATAGATATATCAAAGTAGTGATTTAAAACTTGTGTTAAGATAGAGAATTATACAAAACACCTTGGTTGAATAATGAAATCAGAGACTGGGTCTCTTGTCTTTTTACACTGTTTTCCACAAATAGGAGAGACAGAGTAGGCCTGCTATCAGCTAACCTGTTAATATGTAGAAAGGCAGGGCCTACTCATCATTGTGTTCGGTATTTTATTATTGTTTCTTGTTTTTTAATTTTAATTATTATTTTTTTTTGAAATGAAGTCTTGCTCTGTCTCCCAGGCTGTAGTACAGTGGTGTGATCTCAGATCACTGCAGCTTCCACCTCCCAAGTTCAAGCAATTCTCCTGCCTCAGCCTCCTGAGTAGCTGGGATTACAGGTTTGTGTCACCATGTCTGGCTAATTTTTCTTTTGAGATGGAGTCTCGCTCTGTTGCCCAGACTGGAGTACATTGGTGTGATCTCGGCTCACCGCAACCTCCACCTCCCGGGTTCAAGTGATTCTCCTGCCTCAGCCTCCTGAGTAGCTGAGATTACAGGCATGCACCACTATACCCAGCCAATTGTTTTTGTATTTTTAGTAGGTACAGGGTTTTGCCATGTTTGCCAGGCTGGTCTTCAACTCCTGGCCTCAAGAGATCTGCCTGCCTCAGCCTCCCAAGGTGCTGGGGTTACAGGCAGGCGTGAGTGACCATATCTGGCCGGGTTTCTTATATCTTTCTTTCTTTCTTTCTTTCTTTTTTATTAAAAAGGCAGGGTTTCATGGTGTTAGCCAGGATGGTCTCAATCTCCTGACCTTGTGATCCACCTGCCTCAGCCTCCCAAAGTTCTGGGATTACAGGCGTTAGCCGCCACATCTGACCCTTCTATCTTTTAAATATATTTGGCTGGGTGAAGTGGCTCCCACCTGTAACTCCAGAACTTTGGGAGGCTGAGGTGAGAGGATTGCTTGAGCCTGGGAGGTCAAGGCTGCAGGGAGGTGTGGTCGCACCATGGCACTTCAGCTTGGGTGACAGGGTTAGACACAGTCTAAATATATATGTGTGTGTGTGTGTGTGTGTGTGTGTGTGTGTATTCATCAATTTTCCCAGATCGTCCTCAGTTTTTCTTCACTTCATCTTACCTCTCCTAAATATCTTTCTTTACTCTTCCTTTCTTTCTCTGTTTTGGTAGCAAATTCTTCCATTTTCTAATAATTATGCAAACATTTAAAATAAATAATAACGATTCATGTCAAATAAGCCTTTATAATAGGTTTTAGAACCCAGCTTCCCTTGACATTTGTTTGAAAAGGCTCACAGAGGTTTGAGTTGTTTTGAATTGCGGGTACCAACACTTGGTTTCTCTCCTTCTTATATAATTTTGTGGTGATAAAACCATAGTTGAATGTGGCCTTTTAGGATGGCCATGGCCTGAGAACCACAGTTGGCTTCTATCTAAAGTTGACTCCGATTCTGAAAAATTATTGTTGAATGCAACACTAAAACCCATGGGGAATGTGAAAATTATAACTTTCCAGAATATCAGTCTCTTCAGAGCATAAAACCAACACTAAAATGTTCTCATTTTTCTTTCAGCTACTTTTTTCTTTTTTTTTTTGAGATGAAGTCTCACTATGTTGTCCTGGATGGAATGCAGTGGCATGATCTTGGCTCACTGTAACCTCCACCTCGTGGGTTCAAAAGATTCTCCTGCCTCAACTTCCCAAGTAGCTGGGACTACAGGCACATGCCACCACACCCAGCTAATTTTTGTATTTTTGGTAGAGTTTGGGTTTTACCATATTGGCCAGGCTGGTCTCAAACTCTTGACCTTGTGATCTGCCTGCCTTGGCCTCCCCAAGTGCTGGGATTATACCTGACTTCAGCTAATTTGAACTAGCAAGCAAAGAGGATGGGATTTTATCTTCCAGAAACAAATAACACCCTCCATTACTGTTGCTCATGGTATTCACTTAGTTTTTAGTCGGTTGATTAGAAGATATTTGTTGAGCACCTAATGTATACCTTCTCCCTGGGCTCAATTTTCTAAGAAAAAAAACATTTAAGACATGGTGCCTGTCCTTCAGAAACTTTTAGTTGCACTGGAGAACTAAAAATAGTACATAAAAATTGAGAGGAAATTCAGGCCTGGAGTGGTGGAAATTCACGCCTGTAATCCCAGCACTTGGGGAGGGGTTGAGGTGGGTGGATCACCTGAGGTCAGGAGTTTGAGACAAGCCTGGGCAACATGGCAAAACCCTGTTTCTACTAAAAATACAAAAATTAGCTGGGCATGGAGGTGCCTGCCTGTAATCCCAGCTACTCAGGAGGCCAAGGCAAGAGAATTACTTGAACCTGGGAGGCAGAGGTTGCAGCGAGCCGAAATCCGAAACACTGCACTCCAGCCTGGGTAACAGAGTGAAACTGTCTCAAAAAAAAAAAAAAAAGAGGAAGTCAAAGAATTTCTTTAAAAATAAATAAAAATCAAAAAAAAAGAGAGGAAATTCAAAGAGAGGGTGAGACCTGTATGGATTGCTCCTTAGTTGGGATACATTCACAGAGACCTTAGGACTTAATCTGTCCATTTAAAACAGTCCCACTATCTCCATGGACACTTTATGTGCTTGACAGCTGGGCCCCTTCTCTTTCCTTCAGGTTGGTACAGCCCCCGCCCCCCCACCTCTGCACAGGACACAAGACTGGTCATGAAGGCCTGGAGTTGGACTTTAGCCCCTGAAGCTAGGTTCCCTTATACAGTGAACAATCTGTATCACTGTATAAGGACCCCCTATTTATTTTAGTTTAAGTTCCGGAACATGTGCGGAACGTGCAGGTTTGTTACATAGGTAAATGTTTGCCATGGTGGTTTGCTGGTACCTAGGTATTAAGTCCTGCATACATTAGCTATTTTTCCTTGTCCTGATGCTCTCCCTTCCCGGTCCCCACTCCCCACCCCCGACAGGCCCCACTGTGTGTTGCTCCCCGACCCACCCCATGTCCATGCATTCTCATTGTTCAACTCCCACTTATGAGTGAGAACGTGTGTTGTTTGGTTTTCTGTTCCTGTGTGAGTTTGCTGAGGATGATGGCTTTCAGCTTCATCTGTGTTTCTGCAAAGGACGTGTAGTTTCAATTTCTTCAGGCAAAGAAAAATGGGAAGAAGTAAGGCAATAACATGAGTAAGGAACTAAGGTGAGATTGAGTATGTTCTATTCAGTGTCCGATATGAAGGCTGGTGAAGGAGGGTAGCAGATCCTTGTTGGCAGACTACAAAGTGCTGTTTCTTCCCTGTTCCTCCCCTTTCCAGCACCAAGTATTTTTACTCACATATGTTAACTGAACAGAGCTTTCTGTTTACTAGTTCCAAACCAAATTATTATGAAAGTTGCGTCGATTTAGCTATATAACATGTGCTCTATAGACAATAGCATAGTACTTAAAAGTATCAGCCCTCATGTGAGTGAGCGTTTCTCCCTAATTAATACTTTCTTGCTGTCAGGGCCGAGGGAAAGCTTTCCCTTTCTTGCTGTTGGGGCCAGGGGAGAAAAGGCATATATATTTATTCATGGTTTTATGTGATATGGGAAACTTTAAAATGAAGACCCAAAGATACAGGGGAAATTGTCCATTTTCATGCTTAGGTTCAAGAAATTATGGATAGTTGTGTAGAAATATGATTGAGGCCAGGTGTGGTGGCTCATGCCTATAATCCCAGTACTTTGGGAGGCCAAGGCAGGCAGATCACTTGAAGTCAGGAGTTTGAGACCATCCTGGCCAACATGGTGAAACCTTGTCTCTACTAAAAATACAAAAATTAGCTGGGCATGGTGGCACATACCTGTAATCCTATCTACTTAAGAGGCTGAGGCACAAGAATCACTTGAACCAGGAGGTGGAGGTTGCAGTGAGCCAAGATTGTGCCACTGCACTCCAGCCTGGGTGACAGAACAAGACTCTGTCTCAAAAAAAAAAAAAAAAAAACAAACCCATGATTGGACAAAAACAGTATAATCTATGGTGAATAGTCTGAGTGGGGAAATCCAGTAAAGGCTGTCTGTCTAGATTCTTCTGACCTCTCTGAGCATGCATTCCTCCTGAGTGTAGGATAAGACCCTCTCTGGAATGGGAGTCTTATGAGCTACAGTCAAACAAAATAGATCAGATAGTTTCTTTAGTTTTCCTTTCTTTCTTTCTTTCTTTTTTTTTTTTTTCAGACAGAGTCTCATTCTGTCACCCAGGCTGGAGTGCCATGGTGTGATCTTAGCTCACTGCAATCTCTGCCTCCTGGGCTCAAGCAATTCTCCTGTCTCAGCCTCCTGAACAGCTGAGATTACAGGCATGTGCCACCATGTCCACCTAAGTTTTTGTATTTTTAGTAAAGACAAGGTTTTACCATGTTGGCTAGGCTGGTCTTGAACTCCTGACCTCAGGTGATCCACCTGCCTTGGCCTCCAAAGTGCTGGGATTACAGGCGTGAGCCACCACGCCTGGCCAGATAGCTTCTTTATGGCCGGTTTTCACACAGAGAGGCAGAGGGAAAGTTAGAGTGATTCTTTTTTTGGCTTAAACAACAGAAATTCATTTTCTCACAGTTCTGGAAGCTGGAGGTTCAGGATAAGGCTGCCCGCAAGTTTGGTTTCTTGTTACATCTCTCTCCTTGACTTTCAGATGAGTCTTCTTGCTGTGTCCCAGTACGGGCTGCCCTTTGTGTGTGCACATCCTTGCTTTCTCTGTGTATATTCTAATCTCCTCCTCTTGTAAGGACATCAATCAGATTGGATTCAGGCCCACCCTAAATGCCTCATTTTAACTCAGTTACCCCCAAAGGTCCTATCCCCAAATATGATTACATTCTGAGGCACCAAAGATTGAGACTGCAACATAGAAATTTGGAGAGAACACAATTCTGACCATAACAATGACTGTAAAAATAAAAACAAAATAAGTGTTGGCAAGTATGTAAATAAATTGGAATCTTTGCTTATTACTGATGGGAATATAAAATGATGCAGCTGCTATGTAAAACAGTACAGCAGTTCTTTAGAAACTAAAAATACAATAACCATACCATCTAGCAATTTCGCTTCTGTCCAATACCCAAACAATTGAAGGCAATCAATTCTCAGAGATAACTGTACACCCAAGTTCATGGCAACATTATTCACAATAGCCAAAGTCGGGGAGCAACCCAAGTGTCCGCCGGTAGGTGAATGGATATACAAAATACGGCAAGTCAGTTGACTAAAAAATGAAGAAAATTTTGACGTGTGCTATAATGTGGATAACCTTGAGAACTTTATGCTGCGTGAAATAAGCCAGGTATAAAAAGACAAATACTCCATTATTCCGTTTATGTGAGGTACTTAGACTAGTGGAATTTATAGAGACACAAAGTAGAATACAGGTTGCATTTTATGGCTGGCATTGGGAAAAGGGGTTCTGGTTTCTATGACTTGCCTTGGGGAAGAGAGATTCCAGTTTGTTGGCTAGCCCTGGGGGAAAATGGGACTGAGACACAGGAGGGCTGGAGAAAGTCAGAGAAACACTTTAGTTTCTGAAGCTGCCTATGAGGCCTTCATTTGGGGGTATTGTTTTCTGAGTCCCAATGTTGCTTATCACACAAATCAATATACATTCAAAACTGTTGGAAGCATACATCTAAATATATAATTAGACATTGAGAAGAAGCTTATTAAGTATTAAAAATTTTGTCAGGAATGAGGCATCTGGCTAAACCTAAACTGAAGCCTAATTTAATTTCTTGATTGATAACATTTTTTTCCACTTACAAGCATAGTGCATTTTATTTGGGGGATACCTTGAATAACAGAGAACTCTTTTTTTTTTTTCCCAAGATGGAGTTTTGCTCTTGTTGCACAAGCTGGAGTGCAATGCTCACCGAAACCTCAGCCTCCTGAGTAGCTGGGATTACAGGCATGCGCCACCACACCTGGCTAATTTTGTATTTTTAGTAGAGATGGAATTTCTCCATATTGGACAGGCTGGTCTTAAACTCCTGACTTCAGGTGATCCACCTGTCTTGGCCTCCCAAAGAGCCTGAATTACAGGTGTGAGCCACCACGCCCAGCCAGGTGAACTCTATCAAGAAGAAAAGAAAACTCATTTATGACCTACCCTCAGAGGTAACAGGTTTTTTTTCTTTTGAGACAGAGTCTCACTCTGTCACCAAGACCGGAGTGCAGTGGTGCAATCTTGACTCATCGCAACCTCCCCCTCCTGGATTCCAGTGATTCTCCTGCCTCAGCCTCCCAAGTAGCTGGGATTACAGGTGTACCCCACTATCACCTGGCTAATTTTTGTATTTTTAGTAGAGATGGGGTTTCACCATGTTGGCCAGGCTAGTCTAAAACTCCTGACCTCAAATAATGCACCCACCTCGACCTCCCAAAGTATTGGGACTACAGGCGTGAGCCACCATGCTCGGCCGAGGTAACAGTTTTAATATTTGGGTGAATAAATTATTAACTTTTTTTTTTTTTTTTTTTGGAGGCAGGGTCTCACTCTGTCACCCAGTCTGGAGTACAGTGGTGCAATCACAGCTCACTGCAGCCTCAAACTCCTGGGCTCAAGTGATCCTCCCACCTCAGCCTCCTGAGTAGCTAAGACTACAGGCATGTGCCACTACACCCAACTAATTTTTTGGAATTTATGGTAGAGATGGGGTTTTGCCATATTGCCCAGGTTGGTCTCGAATTCCTGGGCTCAAGTGATCCTCCCATGTTGGCCTCCCAAACTGCTGGGATTACAGGTGTGAGCTACCATGCCCAGTCTGTTTTGCTTCTTGAAATAATTGATCATATTGGCTGGGTGAGGTGGCTCACACCTGTAATCCCAGCATATTGGGAGGCCAAGGCAGGTGGATCACAAGGTTAGGAGATCGAGACCATCCTGGCCAACATGGTGAAATCTTGTCTCTACTAAAAATACAAAAAATTAGCTAGGCATGGTGGCACCTGCCTGTAATCCCAATTACTCAGGAAGCTGAGGCAGGAGAACCACTTGAACCAGGGAGTTGGAGGTTGCAGTGAGCCGAGATTGTGCCACCGCACTCCAGCCTGGAGACAGAGCGAGACTCCGTCTAAAATAAATAAATAAATAAATAAATAATTGATCATATTAACATATGACTTGTTTTTTAAAGCTCTCTTTCTAAATTCTGAAGCATCTTTTTGACTTCAGCCCACAGGCCATTTCATCTCCCTCCCTGGCTTTGCTCCTGTACATCATTCATATCTATTCCCAGGTTACGTAGGGCCTCTTTAGCTCTTTTGAATTTTTTTTCCAATGTACAAGGAGATCGCTATCAGCTTATTTCTATTCTTGTGCTGGCCCCTAAATGTAGTAGTTCCTTCTATTGTAGTACTGCCTTCCCTCTAGGTTAATATGTGTCTGGGAAATCTGAGTCAGATATAGATCCAGGAAAGGTTGAAATCAGCTCACATGTACAACCAAGACCAAGTGCTTGCAGGAGGCAAACATTGTTTTGTGCTTTTTTTTTAGACAGTCTTACCCTGTTGCCCAGGCTGGAGTGCAGTGGCACAATCTCTGCTCACTGCAACCTCTGCCTCCCGGGTTCAAGCGATTCTCCTGCCTCAGCCTCCTGAGTAGCTGAGATTATAGGTGCCCACCACCACACCTGGCTAATTTTTGTATTTTTAGTAGAGATGAGCTTTCACCATGTTGGTCAGGATGGTCTTGAACTCCCAACCTCAGGTGATCCACACACCTCGGCCTCCCAAAGTGCTGAGATTACAGGCATGACCCACTGTGCCTAGCCTCTATAATTGAATCTTAAGAGTTTTTTATATGTTCTGTATGCAAGTCTTGTTAGACATATAATTTGCAAACATTTTCTCCCATTCTGTTCTTGATGGCATTGTTTACAGCACAAAAGTTTTTAATTTTGAAATAGTCCAATTTGTCTATTTCTCTCTTACGTTGCTTGTGCTTTTGGCATCCTAAGAAACCATGCCTAACCCAAGCCTATGGAAATTTGCTCTGTATGTTTTCTTTCAAACATAGTTTTATAATTTTAGCTCTTATGTTTAGTTTCATAATCCATTTTGACATGATTTTTATCTAAGGCATGAGGTATATATTAAAAACCACTAAATTGGCCAGGTGCGGTGGCTCACGTCTATAATCCCAGCACTTTGGGAGACCAAAGCAGGTAAATCACCTGAGGCTGGGAGTTCAAGACCAGCCTGGCCAACATGGAAAAACCCCGTTTCTACTAAAAATACAAAAATTTAGCCAGACTTGGTGGTGCATGCCTGTAATCCCAGCTACTTGGGAGGCTGAGGCAGGATAATCACTTGAACCTGGGAGGCAGAGATTGAAGTGAGCTGAGATCACGCCATTGGACTCCTGGACAACAAGAGCTAAACTCTGTCTCAAGAAAGAAAAAAAAAAACACTGAATTCACTGAATGGTACATGTTAAATAGGTTAATTGTATGGTATGTGAATTATCTCTGAATAAAGCTGGAAAAACAAGGAAGGAAGGGAGAGGGCGGGAGAAGAGGAGGAGAGGAAGAAGCAGCCATCCTGGCAGTATCTGCTTCCTCTTTCTTGAGCCCCGCACCACCACGTCCAGACTTCCTTATTGGAGACAGGCCATTTTGAGGGGCACCGCAGAGCCAACCATCCAGTTCTGGTCATCATCTGCATGCGATTGTGAGTGACCCCAAGCTAGAGTGATAGAGGAACTGCCCAGGTGAATGCCAGGCAATGCATACCATACTAAGATACAATTCAGGGATGGTTACTTTAAGCCACCAAGTTTAGGAGCAGCTCATCATGCAGCAAGTAGTAAGTCGAATTCTTGCTTTAACGTTGTGATTACATGTTAATCCTAAAATAAAATTTCACAAAAAGCTTGGTCTTCAAGATAGGAACCTGGTTGGGGACATTAGTTGATTAAAAGGGGGAAATGAAATAAGGAAGCCCTAAGGCTGGTAGGGCATGTCGTAAATGGCAAGCTGACCCAATCCAGGCAGGCATGCCAGCTGGTCTGAGTCCTAAAGCTCACACTGGCAGAAGCAGCTAGCCAGTCACTTGTCCAGAGGCCACCAGATACTTAGCAGGAGCTCTAGAGGGCTGGCAGGTTATGTTTCAAGTTACAAGAAATAACACAGTTAACCCCATCCACTCGCCCTCCCCATTCCCTGAAAGGAAAAATCACTGAACTGGAAGGGACAGAGTGGTCAGAAACAAGGATAAAGGCCGGGGAGTCTGTGTCCTCTATCTTAAATGGAGACCATCAGTAGTGCTCAACTCTCTTGACGATCTGCATACAGATCTCTTTTTTTTTGAGATGGAGTCTCTGTCGCCCAGGCTGGAGTGCAATGGCACAATCTTGACTCACTGTAACCTCTGCCTCCTTGGTTTAAGCAAGTCTCCTGGCTCAGCCTCCTGAGTAGCTGGAATTATAGGCACCTGCCACCACACTCAGCTAATTTTTTTGTGTTTTTAGTAGAGATGGGGTTTCACCATGTTGGTCAGGCTGGTCTTAAACTCCTGACCTCAGGTGATCTACTCGCCTCGACCTCCCAAAGTGCTGGGATTACAGGCGTGAGCCACCACGCCTGCCCAGAGACAGGGGCTGCTGTGTCATCCAGGCTGGAATGCAGTGGTATGATCATAGCTCACTGCAACTTCAAACTCCTGGGCTCAAGGGATCTTCCTGCCTCGGCCTCCCAAAGTGCTGGGATTACAGGTATTACTGGGAGTGTGCAACTGCACCCAGCTTGGGGTCATTTTTAGTATATACTTGGATAATAATGTATAGCAGGAGAATGCATAAAATTAAGTTTAATTTACTCATTCAGGTTTTTAAAACCTATTGTGCTAAGAAAACACTGTGAACTACCTAGACAGGGACTCTTGTCTCAAAAAGCTTCTGGTTAAGCGAGCAGGTGATTCCCCTAGGGCTCCAAGAGGGACCTTAGAAATGGTACATGGTTCAGATTTGTGAGAATTGGAGATTACTTAGAGAAAGTAATATCTAAAATCAGAAAACTGAGAACGCTAATTTTTCCTCCATTGTGTCCTCCAAGGCACCTTATTTGAGGGTCAGAAGAAATGAAGGAATGGTGGTATTTCTTTCCTGGACATGCACATGGGTACTTCTATTTTCTTTTTCTTTTCTTTTCTTTCTTTCTTTTTTTTTTTTTTTTTTTTTTTTGAGACAGTCTTGCTCTGTCACCCAGACTGGAGTGCAATGGTGTAATCTTGGCTCACTGCAACCTCTGCCTCCTGGGTTCAAGCAATGCCTCTGCCTCAGTCTCCCATGTAGCTGGGATTACAGGCATATGTCACCATACCTGGCTAATTTTTGTATTTTTAGTAGAGATGGGGTTTCACCATGTTGGCCAGGGTAGTCTTGAACTCTTGATCTCAAGTGATTCACCCGCCTTAGCCTCCCAAAGCATTGGGATTACAGGTGTGAGCCACTGCGCCCAGCCTCTATTTTCTTTTCTAGATTCCTGTCACCAGTGCAGTCTCCTACATCTAGCTCCAAGATTTATTCTATGCAGTTTATTCCCTGGAATTTCCAGTGTTCATCCATCATTCTGTTGCAACTTTCTGAGCTATGTAACATGTCTCAGTGTGTGTAGTTTCACATATTTTTGCCACTGTTTATTTATACCAATGTGTTCCAGCTGTCTATTCCTACAAAACAAATCATACTAAGATTTAGTAGTCTAAAACAACAATGATGTATTGTTTCTTCTGGTTCCATGCTTTGCCTGGGCGTTCCTCTATTGGTTTCATCTGGGCGCATTCATATACTTGCCAGAGGGTCTGCTGGGCTGGAAGGTCCAGGGTGGCCTCATTCACATGTCTGAGAGCTGGTGCTTGCTGTTGCTTGGACAACCTGGTCCTCCTCATACCAACTCAGCTGTTACTAACTCTGGGAAAGAGTTGAGATGAAGTCTTGCCCTGTCATCCAGGCTGGAGTGCAGTGGCACGGTCTTGGTTCACTGCAGCCTCTGCTTCCCAGGTTCAAGTGATTCTCCTGCCTCAGCCTCCCACTACAGTAGATGGGATTACAGGCATGCACCATCATACCCGGACATTTTTTTTTTTAGTAGATTTGAGGTTTTGCCAGGCTGGTCTTAAACTCGTAACCTCAAGATCTGCCCTCCTTGGCCTCCCAAAGTGCTGGGATTATAGGTGTGAGCCTCTGCGCTTGGCCTCTAAATAAGATTTTTAAGTGATTTCTGTTACATGCTGAATAAGAATGTCTTTACTGAGTTCTCTTAGATGCTCATACCTTTTATACTCTTATGCTCTTAATATAAGAGTGGGCTGGGTGTGGTGGCTCACGCCTGTAATCCCAGTACTTTGAGAGGCCAAGGCAGGCAGATCACCTGAGGTCAGGAGTTCGAGACCAGCCTGGCCAACATGGTGAAACCCCATCTATACTAAGGATAGAAATTTTAGCCACGCGTGGTGGTGCGTGCCTGTAATCCCAGCTACTCAGGAGGCTGAGGCAGGACAATTGCTTGAACCTGGAAGGCGGAGATTGCAGTGAGCCGAGATTGCACTATTGCATTCCAGCCTGGGCGACAGGGCAAGACTCCTTCTCAAAAAAAGAGTATACATTCATACATATACTTAGAACTTCACTTGCCCCAAAGGTTTTTGATGATAACAACAACTTAGTGCAGGAAGTGGAACAGGTGTTGTCTTCCCCATTTAACATGAGTTTGGGAGATAGTGAGAAGTTACATGACTAGTTTGTAGCAGAGCTGTGTTTGTGTCCCAGTCATCTAATTTCTAATCCTGAGCCCCTTCCATGGATTTCAACTAGAACTCTAATCATTCTTCTAGGAAGAGAAAAGGGACCTTAAAAGAATCTCTGTTTTCATCAGTTTATAGCTATTAAGGCAGAAATTCATCTTGCCTCAACGTAGGTACAATGATTGCTTACATAGGATAACACGTTGTAAATACTCTACATTATGTTGTATTACAAGGTTTTTTTATTCACACACTCTTAGGATTTTCGCAACAGCTGGGTAACGATGCCATTATACTCTTGAGAAAAACAAGGCTGAATAAAAGAAAAGTGGCTTGCCTTACATCTCAAAGCTACTAAGCTACTCACTGGGATAAACCTAAATCTTTGAATTCCTAGTTCAGTATTCCTTCTACAGCATGGTTAGGCTCTGAGTCTAAACACATTGAAAATAAACATCATATGGCATTCAGGTACAGAGGCTTAATTACCTCCAAATGCAGTGATTGATAGGTATAGAGTGAGTGTTTGCATGACCTCAAGCAAGTTTCCTTCCCATTACACTGCAGGCTGCCTTTCAGTTTTTCTCATTTGAATAAAAACTACATTCTTCTCATGTGGATGAAGAGGGTTTGGACTACAATGATCTCCAAGATTTCTTCCTACTCTAGAATGAAATAGTTCAATTTGTATTGTAGATTATTGTTAGTTTCAAAGGCAATGAAGGTTTTTAAGAGACAGCCAGACTTTCATAAGGAAGACAGGAACTCATCAGGAATAATTTTACAGAGGAAGGTGACACAATGACTGTGTCATTTTATAAAGTTCCATTTTTATAGGCTGGGTATGGTGACTCACACCTGTAATCCCAGCACTTTGAGAGGCCGAAGCCAGCAGATCACTTGAGATCAGGAGTTTGAGACCACCCTGGACAATATGGTGAAAACCCATCTCTACTAAAAATACAAAAAAAAAAAATTAGCTGGGTGAGGTGGTGTGTGCCTGTAGTTTCAACTACTTGGGAAGCAGAGGAAGGAGAATCACTTGAATCTGGGAGGTCGAGGTTGCAGTGAGCTGAGATTGTGCCACTGCACTCCAGCCTGGATGAGAAAGCAAGACTGTCTCAAACCAAACAAAACAAAAACAAAAAATCCAACAGTTTTGTGGACAAACATGGACTCAACCTTCTTGGAGCCTATAATAGAGCTGTCTTTAATCACACAAACTATACAAGGAGCGACGAGATGGTCTAGTTGAGACCTTACTACCACCACTGAGATGCAAAACAGGAAGTCAAGGAGGCACGTGAGGGGGCTGGTGGGGAGAAAAGGGGGAGAGTATTCCAGCTATAGGGATGGCATGTTCAAAGGCCTGTGGTAGATGGGGCGTGGTATGTTTGAAGAACTGAAAGAGGCTAGGATCATGCATACTTTATAGGCTATGTGAAGAAGTTTTTTGGTCTTTATCCTAAAAGCAATGAGAAGTTATTTAAGTATATTTTCTTTTTCTTTCTTTCTCTCTCTCCCTTCCTTTTTTTCTCTCTTCCTTTCTTTCTTTTTCTTTCTTTCTTTCTTTCTTTCCTTTCTTTCTTTTTTCTTTTTTTGACATGGTTCCTTCTTTCCTTCCTTCCTTCCTTCCTTCCTTCCTTCCTTCCTTCCTTCCTTCCTTCCTTCCTTCCTTCCTTCCTTCCTTTCTTTCTTTCACTCCCTCTCTCTCCTCTCTCTCTCCCTCTTTCTTTCTTTCTTTCACAGAGTTTCACTTTCGTGCAATGGCACAGTCTTGGCTCACCACAACCTCTGCCTCACAGGTTCAAGCGATTCTCCTGCCTCAGCCTCCCGAGTAGCTGGGATTATAGGCTCATGTCACCACGCCTGGCTAATTTTTTGTATTTTTAGCAGAGATGGGATTTCTCCATGTTGGCCAAGTTAATCTCAAACTTCTGATCTCAAGTGATCTACCTGCCTCAGCTTCCCAAGGTGCTGGGATTACAGGCGTGAGCCACCATGCCCAGCCCCAAATACTGGTATTAATGTCAACCAGAATAAGGACTGACATTTATGTTACATTGCATCATATATGGATGCATAGGAGAACACTTATAGGGCCAGTTGGAGCTATTTTGGAGATGTGAAATGGAGTCCAGAGTTGTTGAGCAAGGCCTGGGAAGACAGGTGTGAGAAGAGAAGCAAGCTGCGTGGGTACAGGAGGATTACAGAAGAGCAACTTATGTAGTTATCTTACTCAGCTCAGACAACCGTTATAAAAAATTACCATAGGCCGAGTAACCTAAACAAAGAAGGTTTGTCTGGGAGGTCCAAGATCAAGGTGCTGGCAGATCCAGTGACACCTGCTTCTTGATTTGTAGATGGCTGTCTTCTCCTATGTTCTCACATGGCAAGATCAGAGAGAGAGAGAAAGAGAGCAAGCTCCCTTTTCTCTCTTCTTATAAAGGCATAATGCCATAACGAGGGCTCTACCCTCATAACCTAATTACCTCCCAAATGCCCCATCTGCAATGTCATCACATTAGAGACTAGAGATTCATCATATATAATTAGCGGGGATGACCGGGCACGGTGACTAATGCCTGGAATCCCAGCATTTTGGGAGGCCAAGGTGAGCGGGTCACCTGAGGTCAGGAGTTTGAGACCAGCCTGACCAACATGGTGAAACCCTATCTGTACCAAAAATACAAAAATTAGCTGGGCATGGTGGCGCATGCCTGTAATCCCAGCTACTCTGGAGGCTGAGGCAGGAGAATCACTTAAACGGGGGAGGCGGAGGTTGCAGTGAGCTGAGGTGGCCCCATTGCACTCCAATCTGGGCAACAAGAGCGAAACTGTGCCCTCTCCCCCAAAAATTAGCGGGGACACAAACACTCAGTTCACACCACTAGTCTTCTTCTTAGCACAGAAGTGGAATAATGCCATTAGGAAAGAAATACTAGCCTTTTCAGA
This sequence comes from Saguinus oedipus, assembly GCA_031835075.1. Classification (NCBI taxonomy): domain Eukaryota; kingdom Metazoa; phylum Chordata; class Mammalia; order Primates; family Cebidae; genus Saguinus; species Saguinus oedipus. The sequence goes on along the minus strand of CM063181.1, from coordinate 63,078,803 downwards.
AAGATAGAGTAGAACACGGTCAGTCAGTTGTAACTGCTTTTCAAGATTGCCAACTTGAATGAAGTCTGCTAATTGTAGAGTTTTGGATTGTATTTCCAGTTTTTTTTTTTTTCCAATTACTAGGAGAAAATGCATCTTCTTTACTTCTGAAGCAGATCTTCCTCTTAGAAATTACACGTATGGTGGCACCTGACAGCTGCGTCTGTCTGTCTGACAACTGCACTGTGGTACTTCACAGAAGTCTATGATTTCAAATGAGCTGTTTTCCTTTTGTGTAGGTTTGTTTATTTTTCTTTTCCTTTTTTTTTTTTGATTCCTAGGCTGATGAGCCCTGAAAACACACTTCTCCAGCCCAGGGAGGAGGAAGGGGTCAAGTATGAGCGTACCTTCATGGCATCTGAATTCCTGGACTGGCTGGTTCAGGAAGGTGAGGCCACTACGAGGAAAGAGGCAGAGCAGCTTTGCCACCGGCTGATGGAGCACGGCATCATCCAGCATGGTGAGTGTATCGGAAAGCTTTTGCTGCAGTAACAAACAGCCCCAAATCTTGTCTCTTACAACAGCAAGTACTTATTTCTCACTCAGGAATCTGTGAGTCAGCTGCACCTCTGCTTATGCTCAGCTTGTCTCCAAGCTGGGGGGAAATTCAGGTCTGTGCTCCATGCCTTCCCATTCTGGGACACAGACTAAAGGAATATCCACTGTCTGTGATGCGTTGTTTTTATAGATGATTGCAGATGCTAAAGAGGGCAGGCAGATTCTTATAGTGCCTCCAAAACTGCTGCTTGGATGTAATGTAACACCACAGCTCTGTATCTAACTGGCTAAAGCAAGTCATGAAATCACATATAACCATGGACTTGGGAAGTAGGTGTCTCCCAGAAGGTTGGTTGTTAGAGGAAAACGAACATTTCCTGAACCTTGATGTAAGCTGCCACAGTGAAGAGATAATCCAAAGAGGCTTCATATAAGTGTCAATTTCCTTTTAGGGCTGAGTCATAATGATGCAATGTGAGTTATTGGTTAAGAAGTGTTTTACAGTCAGCCCTCTGTACCTGTGGGTTCTGCATCTGTATATTTAACCAACCACGAATTTAAAGTCTTTGGGAAAAAATCCAAACTGCACATGTATTGACATTTTTTCTCATCATTATTCCCTAAACACTATAATATAACAACTAATTACATAGCATTTACATTGTATTGGGTATTATAAGTAATCTAGAGATGATCTGAAGCATACAGAAGGATGTGCATAGGTTTTACATGTAAGGACCAAGAGAACACTTTCTTCTTTGCCCTCTGAAGGTCTGATGAAAATCACTGAAAAGAGGCAGATTTGTTTCGTTTTGTTTAAGAGAGAGTCTCCCTCTGTTGCCCAGGCTGGACTGCAGAGGCATAATCTTAGCTCACTGCAACCTTCACCTCCTGGGTTCAAGCAATTCTCATGCCTCAGCCTCCTGAGTAGCTGGAATTACAGTGGGATTACAGGTGCACACCACCAGCTACCATGCCCTGCTAATTTTTGCATTTTTAGGGGAGAGATTCGCCATGTTGGCCAGACTGGCCTCTAACTCCTGGCCTCAAGTGAGCCACCCACCTCGGCCTCCCAGAGAGCTGCCATTACAAGCATGAATCACCATGCCTCACCCAAGAGGCAGATTAATAGGAAAAAAGGCATACAAATTCATTATCATGTATGGGAGCCTTCAGAATGAAAACCCAGAGATACAGGGAATATTGCCCATTGTTATGCTTAGGTTCAACAGATTATGGACAGGTGTGTAGAAATATGATTGGACAAAAAGGGTATGATCTAAAGTTAGTAGACTGAGTAGAGAAGCCCAACAAGGCTGATCTGTATAGATTCCCTTTGGCCTCTATATAGCATTCATTCCTTCTGGGTGTGGGGATGGTGTCTCTCTCTGTCACCCAGGCTGGAGTGTGGTGGTGTGATCTTGGCTCAGTACAACCTCCACCTCCCAGGTTCAAGTGATCCTCCTGCCTCAGCCTACTGAGTAGCTAGGATTACAGACATGCACCACAACACCCAGCTAATTTTTGTATTTTTTAGAAGAGACAGGGTTTCACTATATTGGCCAGGCTGGTCTCGAACTCCTGACCTCAAGTGATCCACCTGCCTCAGCCTCCCAAAGTGCTGGGATTACAGGTATAAACCACCGCAGTCAGCTTGGAATGGGAGTCTCATGACTTACAATTAAACAATGCAGGTAAGACAATTACTTTATGGCCTGTTTTGACACAGAAAGGCAGAGGGAAAGTTAGAGTAATCGTTTAAGATGTCATGACTGGCTTTGAGGAAATGGGGTTCTGGTTTCTGAGACACAATAGGGAAAAGAGATCCCAGTTTTTATGGCTAGCCTTGTGGGGAAATGGGACTGAGAAACAGGTGGGCAGGACAAGGTCAGAGACACATTTGTTTTTGAGGCTGCTTCTGAGAACTTCATTCTGGGGTATTGTTTTCTGAGTCTCATCACATGCAAATACTACATCATTTTATATCAGGGACTTGAGCATCCTTGGATTTTGGTATCCGAAGGAGGTCCTAGAACCAATCCCCCATGGATACTGAGGGACAAATATAGTTATCTTTTCCTGCATAACAAATTACCCTAAAACATAATGTTGCAAAACAGTCTATGTTTGTTATTCCACGCAGTTTCTGTGAGTCGAGAATTTGAGAGAAGCCTGGCTGGGTTGTTCTGGCTTGGCATCGCTCATGAGGTTGCAGTCAAGATGTTGGCTGGAACTACAGTCATCTGAAGAGTTGATAGGCCGGAGCACTTACTTCCACAGGGCTCACTTGTTGCCTAACAAGTTGGTACTGGCTGTTGGCAGGAGTCTTCAATCCATTGCTACAGGGACTTCTTCATAAGACTGCTTGAGAATTCTTATGACGTGGCAACCTGGCTTCTTCCAGAGACAGCAACCCAAGAGAGTGAAAGACAGTTGCCACAGTGTTATTTTCTAACTGAGCCTTGGAAGCCACACACTCTCATTTCCTCAATAATCTGTTGGTTACAAGGTCAGTCCTATTCAGTGTGGAAGAGGCTACACAAGACATGAATACCATGAGGCAGGGATCGCTGGAGCCATCTCAGAGCCTCATTCTCGTGAGATCATAGCCTCTGGAACCCAGCTTCACTAGTTATTAGATATTTACCTTCCCTCATCTGTAAAATGGGGATAACCTCATAGGGTGGCTATAGGAGTAACTGGGTTAGATATAAAGTACTTGGTTCAGTATCCTGCCCATAATAAGTGCTTCATCAATTTAATGAATATAGTTGCAAGGTATAGGCTTGAGACATGAAGAAAGGGCTGGGAACCCGGCAAGCATTTCAGTCTTCGTCAGTATGAAAGTGAGTATGATTCATTCATGCTGAGAGCACCCTCTCCTAGCCATTCCCACCCAGCCTAAGACTTTTAGCCCAAGAGTTCAGAACTTTAAATAGATTAGATGAGGCTCTTACTACTCAAAGTATGATCCATGAGACCAGCAGTGTCACCTGGGAGCATGACAGACATGCAGAATCTCTGACCATACCTAAATCCTGCTGAATCCAAGTGCTGAGATCCCCAAGTGATTTAAATGCAAAATTAAGTCTGAGAATCACTGGACTAGATTTAACTAGATTAGAAAAGATCAGAGCATATTTTATGTAGTAAGAATAGATTAGGTTGGTTGGGTGCAGTAGCTCACGCTTGTAATCCCATCACTTTGGGAGGCTGAGGCAGGCAGATCACCTGAGGTCAGGAGTTTGAGATCAGCCTGGTCAAAATGGTGAAACCCCATCTGTACTAAAAATACAAAAAATTAGCCAGGCATAGTGGCATGTGCCTGCAGTCCCAGCTACTCGGGAGGCTGAGGCAAGAGAATTGCTTGAACCTGGGAGGCAGAGGTTACAGTGAGCCAAGATTGTGCTGCTGCACTCCAGCCTGGGTGGGTGACAGAGCGAGACTCCGTCTCAAAAGAAAACACAAAAAACAGAGTAAGTATTGTTTTACAAAACTTTTATTTCATTTAGAGATATACTATAAAACATAGGGGCATATGCAGGTGTGTATTGGGTTACAACCTAAAAATTATTTGTTACTGTGCATTGGGGTCAAATATTTTGGCAGCCATGGATCTACAGACATTGCTTAGCGTGAGTGACACTGTATTGCAGTGCAGTGTCTGCCACAGTTGGACGCACAGCTGTCTGCTGGTGACCTAACATGTCTAGCTCCAGTTTAAGTTCACTGAGGAAAGGAAGATGGACAGGAATGCACAGTGCTGGCGTGCTCCCTGACCTTAAACAGCTCATAGTATTGTCAGGACTATGAGATTATAGAAGCAATTAGAGAACAGTAGAAGATGTGCTGTCTATTTCATTTATTTATTTTACACTATGTGCCAGGCATTGTGCTAATCCTTTTACCCTTATTAACTTATTAATAAACTATGAGGTAGATACCCATTTTTAATTTTTTTGAGACAGAGACTTGCTCTATCACTCAGGCTGGAGTACAGTGGCATGATCTTGGCTCACTGTAACATCTGCCTCCCAGGTTCAAGTGATCCTCCTGCCTCAGCCTCCCTAGGATCCGGGACTTCAGGTGCATGCCACCACCCCCGGCTAATTTTTTGGTATTTTTAGTAGAGATGGGGTTTCACAGTGTTAGCCAGGATGGTCTCAATCTCTTGACCTGGTGATCCACCCATTTTAGCCTCCCAAAGTGCTGGGATTACAGGTGTAAGCTACTGCGCCCAGTTGATATTCTTTTTTTAAAAAAGTATTGTGATAAAAACATTAATATGAGAGCTACCTTTATTTATTTATTTATTTATTTATTTATTTATTTATTTATTTTGAGGCAGAGTCTCACTCTGTCAGCCAGGTTGGAGTACAATGGCTTGATCTTGGTTCACTGCAACCTCCGTCTCCCAGATTCAAGGGATTCTCGTTTCTTAGACTCCTAAGTAGCTGGGACTACAGGTACACACCACCACACCCAGCTAATTTTTGTATTTTTAGTAGAGATGGGGTTTTCCCACGCTAACCAGGCTGGTCTTGAACTCCTGACCTCAAGTGATCCACCTGCGTTGGCCTCCCAGAGTGCTGAGATTACAGGTGTGAGCCACCATGCTTGGTCTGAGAGCTACCTTCTTAACAAATGTTTAGATGAACAATACTATAGGGACAGCATTCTTATTATCTCCATCTTACAAATCAGGAGGTGAAGGTACCAATAGGATCAATCATTTGTCGGAGGCCACTCAGGTAATAATGTCCAAATGAACATTACTGCTAGTAAGTGTGACCTTGAAGTTGGGTGAGATGACTGGGGTTTTCCCCAGTGAAAAATGGTAGGTTTGGGTTATAGTTGGTTCTTTCATATCTTTGCTCTACACAGAAAAAGTTAGATGAGGCTGGGCATAGTGGCTCAGCAAGCTGACCAATGTGGCAAAATCCCATCTCTACTAAAAAATCAAAAATTATCTGGGCGTGGTCAGATGCCTGTAATCCCAGCTACTTGGGAGGCTGAGGCAGGGAGAATCGCTTGAACCCTGGAGGCAGAGCTTGCAGTGAGCCAAGATCATGCCACTACACTCCAGCCTGGGCGACAGAGTGAGACTCCATCTAAAAAAAAAAAAGTCAGATGATACCAACTTCTAGGAGAAAACCAGCCTCTTACACTATGATGTACTGACTCACAGTGCATAACCTTGGCTTTAGAAAGAAGATAGAGGATGCTGTGAATGATTTCCAAATGAATTCCAATGCTTCAATTACAGTGTAGCTTCGTAATGTTATAAACAGAAACACCATAAAGGTGCAATGTAAAGGATAAAATAAAGGCATTTTTGATAATAAATCTTAAACACAGAAGTATCCTTCCATGGTTGTAGGAGGACTGAATATTCTACATAGAAGCTGGGGTTTCTGAGGGACTTTCAGTACAGTAATTCATTGCTAGGTCACTGGTTGTAACTTGGAGTTATGAAAATATGGCCACAATACCTGTGTGTGTTAGAGCTCATGGTAAGCAACAGTTAGTGTCTTGAGCAAAGCTTTGAATTGTCTGGCTAATGATTAATTTCATAGGTTAAACATTAAGGAAAGTCAGCCTTTAGGCTTTGAGCAGAAGCTTTCTGGATAAAAATGGTTCCCTATTTTGAAACCAATACGTGTAAAAATCAGGCATATGAAATCCTAACTAGCTTCATTTATGAATGGTGACAGGTGCAATTTACTCCAGGCAGAAATTGTTAGATGAGTAATAAACATGCATGTGTATTTATGTAGATATATATATATATATATATATATATATATATATGCATGTGTATTTATGTGGATATACATGTGCATGTGTATGTACATATTTATACACATCTATATGTTGACCACATCTTTACATATTTATCTAGCTTTTTAATTTATAGATGTGTACCATCTATAAAGGCATTAGGCTAAATACTTTATAGATTTTTTTTTTAATTAATTAATTAATTAATTAATTAATTTATTTATTTATTTATTTTGAGACAGAGTTTCACTCTTGTTACCCAGGCTGGAGTGCAATGGCACAATCTCGGCTCACCACAACCTCCACCTCCTGGGTTCAGGCAATTCTCCTGCCTCAGCCTCCCGAGTAGCTGGGATTACAGGCACATGCCACCATGTCCAGCTGTAGATCTTAATATACAGTATAGGTAATATGTATGTGCTTCACACATACACTTTGTATGTTGTACTAAATCCTCACAGCAATTTCGTGGCATTAGTAGCAGCATTGCAGTTTTACAGTGAAGAAATCTGGGCTTCAAATTCTTTAAGAGATTTTCTCAAGTTGCATAGCTATCCCATAGCTACTAGGTGTTGTGTCTTGGAAAGAAGCTTGCCTTGGCCTGGGACGTATGTGACCGGCACAATGGAATGAACGCAGTCTTTGGAGGGAGACATGTTGGATTTAGATGCAGCTTTTCACCCACTAAGTGGCCACATCTGCATCTTGTAACTTTCCCATTCCTCATATTTCGAAACTATAAAATTAGAGTTACATGATACACCTTTGAGAGTTTGTTTTTTCAGAGACCACACGTTCAGTGCTGTACTAGAAAGAAGGGTTCAATGTGTAGTTGTTTTTACGGCTAAGATTTATTACAGTGAAAGGATACACAGCAGGGTCAGCAGGAGAAAAGGGCACATCGGGTAGAGTGTGGAGAAATTCAAGGACAGGTTCCTGTGTTCTTCCTTCTTCTTTTTTTCTTTGTGTGTGTGTGAGAAGTCTTGCTCTGCCACCAGGCTGGAGTACAATGGTGCAATCTTGGCTCACTGCAACCTCCAACTCCCTGGTTCAAGCGATTCTCCTGCATCAGCCTCCCTAGTAGTTGAGATTACAGGTATGCGCCACCACACCCAGCTAATTTTTTTGTTCTTAGTAGAAATGGGGTTTCATCATATTGGCCAGGATGGTCTTGATCCCCTGACCTCATGATCTGCCTGCCTTGGCCTCCCAAAGTGCTGGGATTACACGTGTGAGCCATCACGCCTGGCCTGTTCTTCCTTCTTGAAGAGACTCCCTCCTCTAGCCATGAAATGCAGTAACACATGTGCAATATCTCCCCCCGGGGAACCCTTGCAGGGGCCAGAGGAAATATCCCCTTTGCTGTCTGAAGGTTGGCTAAAAAATCAACTCATAAAAGGCAGATTAAATGGAGAAAAGGCAAACCAATTTATTAGTGTGTACACAGGGAGAACCGGAGTGATTACATAATATCTCGATGGGGTACAGATGCTATCTATCCTACTTCTTAGAAGAAAGGGAGATGGGGAAGTGTGAATGACTTTTAGGAGAAGTCAATGGGCCTGAAGAATATGCAACGGCCTCCTACAAAGTCCGTTGGGTCAGCAGAGCAGACCATGGTTTGTCACTAAAGTCTGTCCTGGTTTGTTGACAGACTTCAGTCTTTCTTCTTGCCCTATGAGTTCAGTTAATGAAAACTCAGGGAAGGAACCAGGAGTTAATTGTTTTCTTCTTTGGCAGGTCCAGACTTAGGCAGATAAATAAGTTCAGAGAACTTTATCCAGTGCTTTGGGGGACACAGGATTGAGGGACAGAAGCTAGGGAGAAGGTCAGATAGCATATCGAAGTGCCGTATTTTGGGGTATCCATTTTTGAGCCCTAATACCATGACAAGCTGCAGAGCCAAAGATTTTTACTGGGGGCTTTTCTCATAAGTACACTCTGCTTGCTCAGCCAGCCACAACTGCCAGCATTCCAGACTCTCAGAAGGAAAGCAAGTAATCTCCATAAATCACACTGTTTGCACAAACAGTCCAGTCAGGCCGATACAACACAATTCAGTGCACCAGGTGGGCAAGCTCCTTATCAGTTAGTGACGTGGGAACCTTCCAAAAGCCAAGTTCCCAGCTGCTAGCCATGGGCCAGCCCTGTAAGCTGGCCCTTCTGTATTGGGGCTGCTATGGTAACTCTTTCCTGCCCGGAATTGTTGGAAGAATTAAATGACTGCACCTGGCAGAAGTTTTTAACACAGCATCTACCTCTTATGGCCCTCAAATGCTAGCTCTTGCACATGATCTGATATACTCTAAATAATAGGTGAAATGTATAGAGCTCTTACTATATCCCAGCCACTGTTCTGAGAGTTACATATTTCCCTAATTAAGTCTGAGTTAGGTTTTATAATCATTCTCATTTTTGAGATGAGGTTAAGTAACATGCTGAAGGCTGAACGTGGTGGCTCACGCCTGTAATCCTAGCACTTTGGGAAGCTGAGGCAGGCAGATCACTTGAGTTCACGAGTTTAAGACCAGCTTAAGCAACATAGTGAAACCTTGTCTCTACTGAAAATAATAAAATTAGCCAGGCATAGTGGCATGTGCCTGTAGTCCCAGCTACTCAGGAGGCGGAGGCAGGAGACTTATTTGAACCCAGAAGGCGGAGGTTACAGTGAGCTGAGATTGTGCCACTGCACTCTAGCCTGGGTGACAGAGTGAAACTCTGTCTCAAAAAAAAAAAAAAAAAGTAACATGCCGAAGATAAGAGCTAATGAGTGGTAGATTCGAGATTGAAATCAAGGCAGGTCTAGGTTCAGAGCCTGTGCTCTTAACTGCTAAAGAAGATGAGATGCTGACTGCATGCCCCACTAGAAAAAAAATCCTCAACTTCTATTGCATCAGCTGACACAGCCTGGCAGATATTTAAACTATAAAAATTATTAACCTGTGAAATCTACAAATTCTTTCCTGAAACAATGAGCAGGGACTCGGAGAGTTTTGGGTAACCTTTGCAAATGGAATGAACACATTTCTTTTTCTTGAAACAGGGTCTTGCTCCATTGACCAGGCTGGAGTGCAGTGACAAGATCATGGCTCGCTGCAGCCTTGACCCCCCAGGCTTAGGCAGTCCTCCCACCTCAGCTCCTGAGTGGCTGGGGCTACAGGTGCTCACTACCACACTGGCTAATTTTTGTATTTTTCTTTTCTATTTTTTTTTTTTTTTTTGACTGAGTCTCACTCTATCACCCAAGCTGGAGTGGAGTGGTGCAATCTCTGCTCACTGCAAATCTCTGCTTCCCAGGTTCAAGTGATTCTCCCAGCCTCCTGAGTAGCTGGGATTACAGGCACATGTCACTATGCCTGGCTAATGTTTTGTATTTTTTTTAGTTGAGACGGGTTTCATGGTATGGTCTCGATCTCCTGACCTCATGATCCGCCCACCTTGGCTTCCCAAAGTGCTGGGATTGCAGGCGTGAGCCATCATGCCTGGCATTTTTGTATTTTTCGTAGTGGGGTGGTGGCGCCAATTTTCCAGCTTGGTCTTGAACTCCTGGGATCAAGTGATCCTTCAGCTTTTGCCTCCCATGAGCCACTGCACAGGGCCTGAACACACTTCTTCACTCACATAAGCTATCTTTCTCAACTGCCTTAGTTGCCATCCAGCTATTTTAGCAGCCTTAAATGGAGGGAGATGGAAACCAGAGAATCACGTGGGTAAATTGCTCACAGCTGCAGCAGCTGACCCTGGCCAACCAGGCTACTGCTGCTGTGTCTGGGTGGATAATTTCCTCTTTTAGAACTTTAGTCAGAGCTCTCCAACAATTTCAACACTAAAGCCCTCTTTCTTTTTCTTTTGTTTTAAAAATGTATTTATATAACACTGTGCCATATACAAAGCAGTTTTACATACATTATCTTGTTAATCCTCCCAGTTGCTTGAGAGTAGCTATGATTATCTCATCCTTCAGTAGAAGGCAGTAGCAGAGACATTGCTCTGCTGGCCACGAAGAGAGAATTTGGGATCTGTAGCAAAGGAGGCTAGAGGCCACATCTAGGCAGGAATTACCTATATCTCTCCAGTAATTAAGGTAATTGGTAGAGCCTAAGCCTGGAATAGCCCAGCTGGAAAGGAAAGGGGAAACAAGGGAAAAGGAAATGGAAGGAAAAAAAAAGAAGGTACTAACTGGGTGTGGTGGCTCATGCCTGTAATCCCACCACTCTTGGAGGCTGAGGGGGCACGATTGCCTGAGTACAGGGGTTCGAGACCAGCCTGGGCAGCATAGTGAAATCCTGTCTCTTAATAAAAAAGAAATGAAAAAAAGAAGATACTGGTGATTGAGGCTAAAGGCAAGATTATATAGAGGAGAAAAAATAATTTTTTTCTTTACCTTTCATGAATTCTTACCTGGGATCTGTTGTAACAAAGGACAGATTAACAAGAGAAAAATGAACAGAAGTGTAATAATATGTATGCTCTCTGTGATACATATTATTACATAGGGTGCAAATATGGGTGAAAATCCAGAGAAATGAGTAAATCTCTAGATCTCAAAAGAGTAGTTCATGTCAGCCACATAAGAATAAAGAAAAAAAAGGGAGTAATTCAAATCAGGCATGGTGGCTCATGCCTATAATTCCAGCACTTTGGGAGACTGAGGTGGGTAGACCACTTGAGGCCCAGAGTTCTAGACCAGCCTGGCCAACATGGTGAAACCCCTTCTCTACTAAAAATACAAAAATTAGCCAGGTGTTGTGATGTGCACCTGTAATTCCAGCTACTTGAGAGGTCAAGGCAACAGAATCGCTTGAGCTCAGGAGACATAGGTTTCGGTGAGCCGAGATCTCACCATTGTAGTCTAGCCTAGACGATGGAGCGAGACTCTGTCTCACACACAAAAAAAAGATGGGAGTGTAGTTCAGACTTCAGGCTTAAATATTATTATTCTCTGAAACAAAGAAAAAAAGATGTAACCCAGTTAAGACCAGAGGACCAGGAAAAGCACCTTATACAAATGTAAAGTTTGTTATGCAGCTTTAGTCAACACCTTCTCCATTTATTACAAGTCTCTAGTGACGTAGCTTTCTTTCTGTTCCTGGTGCAGAGAGGCCGAGACCTTAACAGAGGGCATTTCTCAGCTGGGCATGGTGGCTCACACTTGTAATCCTAATGATTTTAGAGGTCAAGGCAGGAAGATTGCTGGAGCCTAGGAGTTTGAGAGCAGCCTGGGCAACGTAGCAAAATCCCATCTCTTAAAAAAAAAAAAAAAACTTAAAATAAGGACAAAGGGACATTTCCTTTACAGATGTACTTTTCTAAAAGGACAACTTTTTGGAGCTACTGTTGTGTCGGCAGCTTCTCAAACTAACCAGTACCGAACAGTCCTTATGGCAGGTGGCTGTATTTTGGGGTGGCATGTCCTGAGCTCCATCATGTGCAACTTTCTCAGAGTATATGGCATTAAGAAAAAAATTATTGACACATTTTAGAAAAGTAGGGAAACCTTTGTTTAAGATGATTACAATAGGAGTATTGCAGTAGGGAAGACAGATTGGGCTCAACTGAAAAAATAGGGACAGGAGGGGATTTAGAGTCAAGGAGCACATCGAGGAGTCAGTGGATGGAAAATTACTGAACAGGAGACGTAGGGTGGGGAGATTCTTGCTCAAGGCAGGCTAAAGACTTAGAAATCAAAGGTGGAGATAACAAACTTGATTGGATGTCAAGGGTGAGGGATTGTCAGTACGCTGACTTATCAGAGTTCTTTGCTAAAACTGGGCTGGGTAAGCCAAGACAGCAGGATGGCGGGTGGAGGGGAAGGGAAGGGAGCAGCAAGGCCTAGTAGAAAAGAGGCTCAAGGGAGCCTGACCGAAGCTTGGTCTGGGAGGGCGTCTGTCAGAGCCAGCCTAGCCTTGCTTGCCCGCCCACCCTGACTCTAGCGCAGCTCTCCTACTCTGCTACTGCTGCTCTCTCTCTCTTTTTTTTTTTGAGATGGAGTCTCACTTTGTTGCCCAGGCTGGAGTATAGTGAGCCAAGATTGCACTGGGTTCAAGCGATTCTCCTGCCTCAGCCTCCAGAGTAGCTGGGATTACAGGCACATGCCACCACACCTGGCTAATTTTTGTATTTTTAATAGAGACGGGGTTTCACCATTTGGCCAGGCTGGTCTTGAACTCCTGACCTTAGGAAATCCGCCTGCCTGGCCCTCCCAAAGTAGTGGCATTGCAGGTGTGAGCCATCACTCCCAGCCCTCTACTTATGTTCTCTTGATATGCATTTCCTAACTTCTTGCCGAGAAGAAGACTTTCAAGTCAAGAAGAAGAAATGGAGGAGACTTTTCTTTACAGACGGTACCCTGTATCTTAGCCTTTGTTTACCCTTAACTAGAGTATAAATGCTTTAAGGGTAGAGAATTTTTGTTCATCTCTGTATTCCTATTGGTTTGGTGCATGTGTATATGTGTGTGTGTATACACACACACACACACACACACACACACACAAAACCTACTCAGCAAAAATGTGTTGAATGAAGAAGTGACAAAAGTGACCATTTACTGAGGACTTGGCCTTTGCTGGGCTCAACACTGCTGTTTATACCAGCAGGCTTTCTTTGAATATAAGCGGCTCCAATTATCACTTCCTTTCAATATATGGCAGCGCGAACTGATAGTTAAAGGAAATGTTGAAAACATGGAAATCTGAAGAGGAGGAACTGAAGCAACTCTGGGGATCCAGGAACCGGGAACTAGTGACTAAATGGTAATCCCTTCCAGCCACCCATGGCCAGGTGAATCAGCATATGCAGTTACTTTCTCTAGATGCTGATGTTCTAGAGAGGGACCCTTATTGACTGACTCCCATCATAGGCTCACCTCTTGACCCTGGGTGGGAACCCTTTGACTGACAGATTCACCAAGTGGAGAAGGGGGGTAGTCATTCCACTCTCCCCACTCACACCCTGCAAAAAAAGAAAAGAAAAGAAAAAGCAAGCCCAGCAATCAATGCACTTGATACTTTTATCTGTCTTTTCACATTTTCTTTCTTTTTTTTTTGAGACAATCTTACTCTGTCACCCAGGCTGGAGGGCTGGAGTGCAACGGTGTGATCTCAGCTCACTGCAACCTCCACCTCCTGGGTTCAAGTTATTCTCCTGCCTCAGCCTCCGGAGTAGCTGTGATTACAGGCGCTCACCACCATGCCCCACTAATTTTGTATTTTTAATAGAGACAGGGTATCGCCAATGTTGGCCAGACTGGTCTCGAACTCCTGACCTCAGGTGATCTACCCACCTGGACCTCCCAAAGTGCTGGGATTACAGGCATGAGCTACTGCACCCCAGCCTCATTTTTCATTAGATGGAGTCTCACTCTGTCATCCAGGCTGGAATGCAGGGGCAAGATCTTGGCTCACTTCAACCTCCACCTCCCGGGTTCAAGCTATTCTCCTGCCTCAACTTCCCAAGTAGCTGGGATTGCAGGTGCATGCCAACACGCCCAGCTAATTTTTTGCATTTTTGGTAGAGATGGGGTTTTGCCATATTGGCCAGGCTTGTCTTGAACTCCTGATCTCAAGTGATTCACCCGTGTTGGCCTCCCAAAGTACTGGAATTATAGGTATGAGCCACCGCACCTGACCATCTCTCTCCTTTTTTAGAAGACGACATTGAGGCATTTGCAACTGGCATAATCATTCTTAGCTCCTAAATGTTAAACTCTGAACAGAAAAAAAAAGCTGGGTAGAGTATTTTCTCATCTACTTTCAATATTTAACATTTCAAGTGTAATCTTAGCAGCAGCCGTAATCTAATCTAATTTTTTACTTTCCCAATTTAGACTTTCTGGGCATTTTCTCACTGTGCTCACTCATATGCTTTGGCCCTGTGCTACTTTTTATTATAGCTGAATCCAATGCAGGAGGAAAAATAGACATAGTCAGAATACTGCTGTAATGTAAATAGAAAGGAACAGGTTGCCTAATAGAGGGCTAAGATGCTGGCACACAATATAGTGTTGTTTCAGGTTAAAGGAAAATGTACCTACAACAGCACCAAGCCTTAACTTTTCAGGAAATATGAAAGGAATACAGGATGCCTTATCTTATGTAATCTTCTGAAAGAAGAGTGTTATGCACACAGACCAGAGGGTTTTTTTTGTTTTGTTTTGTTTTTTTGTCTTTTTTGTTTTTTTAATCTCTCGCTCTCTTTTTTTTTAAGATGGGGTCTTGGCTGGGCACAGTGGCTCACACATATAATTCCAGCACTTTGGGAGGTCGAGACCAGCCTGGCCAACATGGTAAAACCCTGTCTCTACTAAAAATATAAAAATTAGCCTGCTGTGGTGGCAGGTGCCTGTAATCCCATCTACCTGGGAGGCTGAGGCAGGAGAATCACTTGAACCCAGGAGGCAGAGGTTGCAGTGAGCCAACACCAGGCCACTGCACTTTAGCCTGGGCAATGAAATGAGACTCTGTCTCAAAAAGAAAAAGGGAGGGGGCTCTTGCTATATTGCCAGGCTGATCTTGAACTCCTAGGGTCAAGTGATCCTCCCACCTCAGCCTCCCAAAGTTCTGGAATTACAGGAATGAACCACCGTGTCCATTTCATGTTTTCCTTTAGTAAACAGTGTCATATCTATGAATATTTCTTTCCTTCTTGACGTTAGTGCAATCTTTGTCCATTGTATATAAACTACTTCTTGAGGTACAATCTATGCTTGCTTTTGAAGCCTGTGTTCCTACCCACTCTTGCCTCAGTCCTGACAGCTTGTCAGCAGTATGTGGTCCTCACTTTGCCCAGCATGCACTTTTACAACAGCACACAGAAATCTTAAAACACAAGCACAAGATCTCTGTGCAGCTGATGTATATTCAAAGTGTGCAGTCTCCTACTGAGTGCTCAGTGTGGCCTTATCTGGTCATTTAAATCCTCGTCTGGGTTTAAGTGGTCATTTTCAGTGGCGCCTGCAGGCTGAGGTCTTAGGCTCACTAGAAGAACATATCAGGATTCTCTATCTCCTGGGTGGAACAGAGAGTTCTAACCGTGATTCTGATATGCTGCATTCTCGCTCCTCCCCGTCAACGAGTGCTGTGATATTAAGTTCCAGTTCCTGATGCATATGAGCTAGATCACAGTAGTCAATGGGAGGCAGGGGCTGAGGGATAAGGGGACCAAAATTGAGAGGTTCTCCTTTAAGCAATGAATTGTTTACATTCTCTTTCCATTGCATATCTTATTTCTTTTTTTGAGACAAGTTTCGCTGTTGTCATCCAGGCTGGAGTGCAATGGTGTAATCTCTGCTCACTGCAACCTCCGCCTCCTGAATTCAAGAGATTCGCCTGCCTTGCCTCTGAATAGCTGGGATTACAGGCACCTACCACCACACCTGGCCAGTTTTGTATTTTTAGTACAGATGGGGTTCCTCCATGTTGGTCAGGATGGTTTCGAACTCCCGACCTCAGGTGATCTGCCTGCCTCAGCCTCCCAAAGTGCTGGGATTACAGGTGTGAGCCACCATGCCTGGCCACAGACCATTTTTTTTCTCCTAGCCCTGATCCTTGGGTCAACCTTGGGTGAGCTTCTAGTGTCAGCCGCCTCCCAGCCAGGCAGCTAGGGGGTTTGGGCTGGGATTTCTGTCTGGGATCCGGGCTCTTGTTATGCAGGTATAAATAATGATTATTCTCAGTCATTTTAGCCTTGCTGCACTGCTGTCTCTCATGATTCTTCCTCTAGAATTTTTCCACTAGTCTCTTCTGGCTTTTGATTCTGAGCCGCTTACTTTAACTCAGTTTCTCTTAGCTGATACTCTCATCTTAGAGAGTACATCTGGGTAATTTTTTGTGTTTGGCTCTCTGGTTTTTTTGGAAAAACTCCTTCTTTCTATATTCCCTCTCCCCGATCCTGACTCACCCCCATTCCGGCCAGGAATGGATAAACAAGTCCAAGTATGTTAATACCAGGGAGTAACTACCAGGAATAAAACTGAGAATAAATAAACTCATCAGTGTGACCACCGAGCAGTATAAGGATGAAATTTAAGAAGGAGTTTCACTCACACTCACATACATCTATCCTGATTACAACTGGAAAAATATGTGTGTTGATTAATGTTCATAATTGGTTTTGATTTAGAGAGTAATGTTTCAAAAAATTATTTGTAGGTTATTTTTATTTTTATATTTTTAAAGATGGGGTTTCACCATGTTGGTCAGGCTGGTCTTGAACTCCCAACCTCAGGTGATCTGCCCGCCTTGGCCTCCAAAGTGTTTGAATTACAGACGTGAGCCACCACGCTCGGCCTGTAGGTTATTTTTAAATTAACATTTTAAAGGCTAGAACCTTTCTTTTTCTTTCTTTCTTTCTTTTTTTTTTTTTTTTTTTTTTTGAGACAGAGTCTGGCTTTGTCACCCAGGCTGGAGTGCAATATCGTGATCTCACTTCACTACAACCTCTGCCTCCTGGGTTCAAGCAATTCTGCTGCCTCAGCCTCCTGAGTAGCTGGGATGACAAGCATGTGCCACCATACCTGGCAAAGTTTTTTGTATTTTTAATAGAGACGGTGTTTCACCATATTGGCCAGGCTGGTCTCAAATGCCTGGCCTTGTGATCCACTCACCTCGGCCTCCCAAATTGCTGGGATTACAGGCATGAGCCATGGCGCCCAGCCCTGAAGGCTAGAACCCTTCATCTAGCTTTTATTATTTTCTTTTGAGATGGAGTCTTGCTCTGATGCCCAGGCTGGATGCAGTGGCATGATCTTGGTTCACTGCAACCTCTGCCTCCCAGGCACAAGCGATTCTCCCACCTCAGCCTCCCGAGTAGCTGGGACTACGGGTGTGGCTAGTTTTTGTATTTTTCATAGATAGAGGGTTTCACAATATTGTCCAGGCTGGTCTTTAACTCCTGACCTCAAGTGATGCACCCACCTCTACCTCCCAAAGTGCTGGGATTACAGGCGTGAGCCACCGTGCCCAGCCCAGCTTTTCTTCGAGAAAGCTTCTCATTACTTTCTTTCTCCTCTAAGTGATGACATTTGACCCAATAAGGAGCTCACTCCACTGCCTTCCATCCAAGAAAGGCCTGCATATCAAGGTTCATATCTTTAAATTTTATTTAGCCACTCCCCTGGCTGTCCCCGGTTTTGGTCATATTGGCAGTTGGCAAAGCCTCCAGGTCACCAGGGAAGGGGTGGGTGTTGGTTTTGCCCCATTGGCTCACTCCTGTGACTGTGAAATTCTTTTTGGTGCTGAAAACATAACCTCAATGGGGGATTCCCATTGAATGGGAATATAATGTGCTTCCTCATCTAAATAAGGGAAATGGGATGGGGGAGATAGCATGAGAAAAGCTGCAACAACTCTTGATCATTTGCTTTGTTCAAGACAAGTGTCATCTTCTATGGCAAATGGCTTTCAAGGTGTACCTGAGGAAAGGGTGAACTTGTTTGCTGGTTGACTGTTCTGTTCTTGTGGGAAGTCAGCCACTAGACTACTACCCAGTGAAAATGTGCTAGGAGCCACCAAGACAATCTACATATAGGATTTAAAATTTTTTAGTAGGAATAGCAAAAAAAAGGAGGAATAGGTTAAATTAATCTTCATAATATACTTTAACTTGCTGTCTCCAAAATATTATCATTTTAAAATAAAATCTATATGAAAAATATAAATTAGCTACTTTACATTTCTTTATACTAAGTCTTCGAAATCCAGTGTGTATTTTACACTTAATCAGACTCACATTTCAAGGATCACGTGGCTAGTGGCCACCATCTTGGAGAACACAGCTCTAGACCGTTTTGAAACCAGCAGAGGGCAGCATGGTGTCCTGGCCAGTGTGCGTTTCATTTTTCTTTTCTTTTCTTTTCTTTCTTTCTTTTTTTGAGATGGAGTTTTGTTCTTGTTGCCCAGGCTGGAGTGCAATGGCACAATCTCGGCTCACTGCAACCTCCGCCTTCCGGGTTCAGGCGATTCTGCTGCCTCAGCCTCCTAAGCCGCTGGGATTACAGGCGTGCACCAGCACACCCGGCTAATTTTTGTATTTTTAGTAGAGAAGGGGCTTCACAATGTTGGCCAGGCTGCTCTTGAACTCCTGACCTCAGGTGATCCATCCATCTCGGCCTCCCAAAGTGCTGTGATTACAGGCCTGAGTGACCTGGCCTGGCCGTATGTCATTTTTCAGCCCCTTATCTCTGTGATCTTTGTTCCTCTGTCTCAGATTTCTGATAGCTGTATTTTTACAGTGCTGATTTGGATATCTAAATAAAGTGGGTACCAGCCACATACGTTACAACAAATGTTCTCCCTTCCCCAGCACCATGATTTCACAATCCTATTTTCTTTCTCAGTTTTTGATGAGGAAGCTAAAGCCCAAAGGTATTAGGACGTCATCCAAAGAAAGCACAGTAAATGGCATGAGGAGAAAAAGAACTATAGTGTTTGACTCCAGAGTTCAAGTTCCAAACAACTGCGCTACGGCCTCCATGAGAAACAATTCCTGTGCTGTTTTAGGTTCTCCTAAGGAATCAAAACATTGTCCACCAAACTGCTAATGTATGGCTTCCAAACTGAATTTACACGATTCTACACTGCCAATTATATTGTAGGAGGAGTCTATTCAGGTCTAGTTACAGCTTCAATTTTCTACGTCTTCTTTCCACTGTTTGTACCTTTGATTTTTTTAATATTTCCAGAAGTCAAAAATGTAGGATGGGCACGGTGGCTCACGCTTGTATTCCCAGCACTTTGGGAGGCCGAGGCAGGCAATCGTTTGAGCCCAGGAAATCAAGATAAGCCTGGGCAACATGGTGAAACACCACCTCTACAAAATATCAAAATAATTAGCCAGGTGTGGTGGTGCACGCCTGTAGTCCCAATTACTCAGGAGGCTGAGATAAGAGGATCGCCTGAGTCTGGAAAGGTCAAAGCTACAGTGAGCAGTGATTGTGTCACTGCGCTCCAGCCTGGGCAACACAGCAAGACCCTGTCTCAAAAAAAAAAAAAATGTAGTTGGCTATCATTGTTTAGACTGGACTTGATTTTGGCAATTCTCTTAAATTCCTAATCTTCGGGCTGGGCTCGGTGACTCATGCCTGTAATCTCAGCACTTTGGGAAACGAAGGCAGGTAAATCACAAGGTCAGGAGTTTGAGACTAGCCTGGCCAAAATGGTGAAACCCCATCTCTCCTAAAAATACAAAAAATTAGCTAGGCATGATGGCAGGCGCCTGTAATTCCAGCTACTTAGGAGGCTGAGGCAGGAGAATCACTTGAACCTGGGAGGGAGAGGCGGAAGTTGCAGTGAGCTGAGATCATGACACTGCACTCTAGCCAAGGTAACAGTGCAAGGCTCTATCTAAAAAAAAAAAAAAATTCCTTGTCTTTATTGTGGAGTCCTTTGGAGTTTTACTGGCAGCGGAACAATATTATTAATGGTATATTAGCATTATGGAGACCCTGTCTTTCAGGGAGCTATTGGTTTCTACATATTTATTAATTTCACTTGCTTTGGATAAAAGAATATGTATCGTAGTTTCTTTTCCACAAATGGAAAAATGGAGGTCTAAGGACTGAATATAACGTAACTGAAGATTCCTCTGTTCTGTTGCAGGGGAGTCTGAGCCACATTGCTGGAAGGCATGTCTTCCAATAGCTTGACTTCCTGTCTAAGCAGCTTCATGGCTTCTGAGTCAAGCATAGTTTGTTACATGATACAGGCTTCACATAGATAGAAAATGTTTGTTTCCTAAGCTTTTGATCTTATGTCTCCAGACTTGAATTTGGGATGCTATCTGGATTGTGTTTAGCAGCAAATAACAGAAAGTGCAGTAAAGACAGTTTAAGCAGTGATGTTTCTCTGCCTCCTGAAGTGAGACGCCCCCAGGTCTAGAATCCCAGGCTGACACTGAGACTCCGACACAAGCACTGTCCATCTCTCTCTGTTGTTGAGTGTGCACCAGGCCTCATGTCTGCACTCTGGGCAGGAAGAACAGGGAATGACAGCGTTAAGAGCACAGAGGTGTCACCTAGCAAGCCTTTGCTTTTTATCTGGGAAGAGTCGTCTGTCCCAGGGATTTCATCCTACCTCTCTTGGGCCAGCACTGTACCACGTGGTCACCTCCTGCTGGAAGGCAGTTGGTGGCTCTCATGGTTTTGGCTGGGCACATCTACTGCCCTGAGCAAAATTCTTAAGGAGGAAGAAAGGGAGATTGGGTTTGAATAAGCAGCTAGCACTGTCAGACACAAGGACAAATGTCTTTTTCATTAAAAAACTAGGCAAACTTCCTTATGAAACATACACTTTTAAGGAGCAGTTTTCTTCCTGTGTCCTCACAGAGTTCCTTATAGCTCTAAGCTAGATAAAAAAGCAGATGGGTATAGCAATGTTAATGTCTCAGCTTCGACAAATGTACCATGGTTATGTTAACATTTGGGGGTGCTGGATGAAGGACGAAAGGGAGCTATCTGTGCTATCTTTGCAGCTTTTTCTTTTTTTTCTGAGATGGACTCTTGCTCTGTCTCCCAGGCTGGAGTGCACTGGTGCAATCTCAGCTTACTGCAACCGAGTAGCTGAGATTACAGGTGCGCAGCATCACGCGCAGGTAATTTTTGTATTTATTTACTTATTTTTTTGAGACAGAGTCTCACACTGTCTCCCAGGCTGGAGTGCAGTGGTGCCATCTTGACTCACTGCAACCTCTGCCTTCCAGGTTCAAGCGATTCTCCTGCCTTAGCCACTCAAGTAGATGGGATTACAGGCACCCGCCACCGCGCTCAGCTACTTTTTTGCATTTTTAGTGGAGACGGATTTGAGCATGTTGGCCAGGCTAATCTCAAACTCCTGACCTCAAGTGAGGAGGTTGCTTGCCTCGGCCTTTCAAAGTTCTGGGATTACAGATGTGAGCCACTGTGTCTAGCCTTCTTTGCAGCCTTTCTATATAAATCTAGTTATTCTAAAATATAAAGTTTATTTTTTAAAAAGTAGGTGAGTTTTTTCTCTGCATCTTCTATCAATTTTAAAGCTATGAATAATATAGAAAATATATAAAGACAGTTAAAAAACAAGACTGTATTGCCACTGCTATCTTTCTTTTCTGAACTTCAGCCTCTTCCTCCCTTGAGGATATGTTGACATACTATCTCTTCAGTCTCAAAAGCAGCACCTGATAAATTACTGTGCAGTAAAGCACCAACAGGTTAATATTGTAACCTTCCTGGGAATACTAAGAAAATGCCGAGCAGGAATGAGCCTTTGGGAAGGAACTTTCACACCTTGGGGTTCCTGGGAAGGTTTTTATTTCAGTATTCCCAGTATCACACTGGGTATTCTCTGTGTTGCTAGCTCTGCTGAATTTATCTGATTCAGGTAGGATGCTTCCTTTTCCCCCAAGACCACCTAGAGTTACTTCTAGACTCTTCTATATAAATAAGGTCTGAAAAGCCTTCTACCTTGGAAAGATATCCTTTCTGTCCGGACACCCTGGGTCCTTGCTTGGAAGCACACATGTCTAATATTTATGGAATGCTTCTATAGACCAGGGACTCTACTAGGCTTTTTATTTTATTTTTTAATTTTATTTTATTAAAACAAGTTTATTTTTATTATACTTTATGTTGCAGGGTCCATGTGTAGAAAGTGCAGATTTGTTACATAGGTAAACACGTGCCATGGTGGTTTGCTGCACCCATCAACCTGTCATCTACATTACGTATTTCTCTTAATTCTATCCGTCCCCTAGCTCCCCGGCCCCTGACAGGCCCCCAGTGTGTGATGTTCCCATTCCTGTGTCCATGTGTTCTCATTTTTCAACTCCCACTTATGAGTGAGAACATGTGGTGTTTGTTTTTTTGTGTCTGTGTTAGTTTGCTGAGAATGATGGTTTCCAGCTTCATCCATGTCCCCGCAAAGGACATGAACTCATCCTTTTTTATGGCTGCATAGTATTCCATGGTATATATGTGCCACATTTTCTTTATTCAGTCTATCATTGATGGACATTTGGGTTGGTTCCAATTCTTTGCTATTATGAATAGTGCTGCAGAAAACATATGTGTACATGTGTCTTTATAGTAGAATGATTTCTAATTCTTTGGGTATATACCCAGTAATGGCAAATGATATTTCTGGTTCTAGACCCTTGAGGAATTACCACCATGTCTTTCACAATGGTCAAACTAATTTATGCTTCAACCAACAGTGTAAAAGCGTTCCTATTTCTCCACATCCTCTCCAGCGTCTATTGTTTTCTGACTTTTTAATGATCGCCATTCTAACCGGTGTGAGACGGTATCTCTTTGTGGTTTTGATTTGCATTTCTCCAATGACCGGTGATGATGAGCATTTTTTTCATGTTTGTTGGCAGCATAAATGTCTTCTTTTGAGAAGTGTCTGTCATATTCTTCGCCCATGTTTTGATGGGGTTGTTTTTTCTTGTAAATTTGTTTAAGTTCCTTGTAGATTCTGGATATTAGCCCTTTGTCAGATAGATAGATTGCAAAATTTTTCTCCCATTCTGTAGGCTGCCTCTTCACTCTGATGATAGTTTCTTTTGCTGTGCAGAAGCGCTTTAGTTTAATTAGATCCCATTTGTCAATTTTGGCTTTTGTTGCCAATGCTTTTGGTGTTTTAGTCATGAGTCTTTGCCCGTGCCTATGTCCTGAATGGTACTGTCTAGGTTTTCTTCTTGGGTTTTTATGGTTTTAGGTCTTATGTTTAAGTCTTTAATCCATCTTGAGCTAATTTTTGTATAAGGTGTAAGGAAGTGGTCCAGTTTAAGTTTTCTGCATATGGCTAGCCAGTTTTCCCAACACCATTTATTTTTTATTTTTTTTTTAGAAATGGGGTCTCCCTATGTTGCCCAGGCTGGAGTGCAGTGACTATTCACAGGCTTGATCCCACTACAGATCAGCACGGGAGTTTTGACCTGCTCTGTTTCCAACCTGGGCTGGTTCACCCCTCCTTAGGCAATCTGGTGGTCCCCTGCTCCTAGGAGGTCACCATATTGATGCTGAACTTAGTGTGGACACCCGATCGGCATAGTACACTACAGCCCAGAACTCTTGGACTTAAGCGATCCTCCAGCCTCAGCCTCCTGAGTAGCTGAGACTACAGGTATGCACCACCGCACCCAGCCCAACACCATTTATTAAATATGAAATCCTTTCCCCATTGCTTATTTTTGTCAGGTTTGTCAAAGATCAGATGGTTGTAGATGTGTGGCATTATTTCTGAGGCCCCCGTTCTATTCCATTGGTCTATATGTCTGTTTTGGTACCAGTGCCATGCTGTTTTGGCCACTGTAGCCTTGTAGCAAAGTTGGAAGTCAGGTAGCATGATATCTTCAGCTTCGTTCTTTTTGCTTAGGATTGTCTTGGCTATATGGGCTCTTTTTTGGTTCCATGTGAGATTTAAAGTAGTTTTTTCTAATTCGTGAAGAAAGTCAATGGTAGCTTGATAGGGATAGCGTTAAATCTATAAATTACTTTGGGCAGTATGGCCATTTTCATGATACTGATTCTTCCTATCCATGAGCATGGAATGTTTTTCTATTTGTTTGTGTCCTCTCTTATTTCCTTGAGTAGTGGTTTGTAGTTCTCCTTGAAGAGGTCATTCACATCCCTTGTAAGTTGTATTCCTGGGTATTTTATCTTTTTGGAGCAATTATGAATGGGAATTCACTCATGATTTGGCTCTCTGTTTGTTTATTATCAGTGTATAGAAATGCTTGTGATTTTCACACATTGATTTTGTATACTGATACTTTGCTGCAGTTGCTTATTAGCTTGAGGAGATTTTGGGCTGAGATGATGGGGTTTTCTAAATATACAACCATGTCATCTGCGAACAGAGACAATTTGATTCCTCTTTTTCTATTTGAATACCCTTTATTTCTTTCACTTGCCTGATTTCCCTGGCCAGAATTTCCAATAGGAGTTGAATTGGAGTAGCGAGAGGGGCATCCTTGTCTGGTGCTGGCTTTCAAAGGGAATGCTTCCAGCTTTTGCCCATTCAGTATGATATTGGCTATGGGTTTGTCATAAATAGCTCTTATTATTTTGAGATACTTCCATCAATACCTAGTTTATTGAGAGTTTTTAGCATGAATGGGGTGTTGAATTTTGTCGAAGGCCTTTTCTGCATCTATTGACATAATTATGTGGATATTCCATTTGACAGACAATAATTTTGTTTTTAGGCTTCTCTGCACTTACATTACCATATATATAGTCCCTGATAAACAAGATCATCTCTGAAAATTCTACCTTTTCTTCTGCTCGTTATTACAGTAGAGGTTCTCTCTAGTCGTTGGAATGTACCCAGCTATTTAATGATACCAACGGAAGAATAAAACATAGTTTGCCATTCACACTTTTTCATTTCTGGTGATAAGACGCAGAAGCTACAGCACTCATAAAATCACAGGGTCATGTTTGGTTTTCTTCTATCTTTACTAAAGTTACTTTGAATCCTTTTACCTCTTTTCCATCCTCTCACCTCCCTTCCATCAATTAAATAAGTGTAAGTGGGTTGTAACTTTGTGAATGTAAAGCGTTTTGCTTTAGTAATATCAGTTAATAGGACTTTATGCCCTACAATCAATTTCCTGCTTTTATGTCCTCTTCTTAGTGTTGTCAGAGCTAAGGAAGTAATTCTTTTAGTCCTCTGACTCACTGCTGTTATTGCCTTTTGGAGAGTTTTGTATCCCAAGCAGCTAGCACTGTCCGTATGGAGTAGGCACTTAAAAACAATTGCTTAATGTTTTTGATTCAAGGACTTTTGCTGCTTTAGGAAATAGGGCTCCTTCAACTCCTGCTTCCATTTAGGATGGTTTGGAACAGTAGAGATGGCCTTAAGTACAACTTGGATTTTATTTCCTTTTTTTATTTCTTAAAAAAAAAATAAAAACTTTTACTCTTGGTTTGGGTGTATATGCAAAGGTTTGTTACATAAGTAAACACGTGTCGTGGGGGATTATTGTACTAAATGTTATTTTATCACTCAGGTGATGCCCAGTACCCAATAGTTATCTTTTTTTCTCCTCTCCTCCTCCCAACTTCTCCCATCATGTAGACCCCAGCATCTTTTTTTTTTTTTTTTTTTTTTTTTTTTGAAACAGAGTCTTGCTCTGTTGCCCAGGCTGGAGTGCAGTGGCATGATCTCAGCTCACTGCAACCTCCGTCTCTCGGGTTCAAGTTATTCTTGTGCCTCAGCCTCCTGAGTAGCTAGGATTACAGGGATGCACCATCACCTCCAGATAATTTTTTGTATTTTTAATAGAGATGGGGTTTTGCTGTGTTTGCCAGGCTGGTCTCAAACTCCAGGCCTCAAGTGATCTGCCTGCCTCAGCCTCCCAAAGTGGTGAGATTACGGGCATGAGCCACCACACCTGGCTGTTGTTTCCTTCTTTGCATTCATCAGTTCCTATTGTTTAGCTCCCACTTCTAAGTGAGAACATGCAGTATTTGGTTTTCTGTTCCTGCGGAAGTTTACTAAGGTTAATAGCCTCCAATCAGATTTTCTTAAAAAAAAAAAAAGCTTTAACTTTCCTATTGTAACTCATTCTTAATTAAGGTTTTCCTATGAATGCATGATTAAGAAGCATGTTATGAATATTTCTTCGGTCTTGACCATTTTTAAGTTATGCAACATACTAAATGACATCAGATGCTTGGACTCTGTAGGACTGTGACCTAGCAGGACCAGGAGACAAAACACTGCAAATCTATCCCTAGATGCGTGAAAGATGTTAAAGCTTATGTCTTGCTGGCAGGGAAATCACAGCACTTTTGTATGCATAATTTACTCACCTTCTAGAAACACCAAGTCTGAGTAATAGTTCTACCATTCGTTTATCCTTGCAGGCTGTCGGTGATCTTGAGCAAGGTCTATCAGGGCTAGGTGACTCTTTTAGGAAAAGATACAGAGATTAGTAGCAGGTGAGAAAGTAAGAGGAATTGGATAACATTGAAAGAAAAAATAAAAAAAGAAAGTAAGAGGAAAAGGAGTAAATGATTGGATAGAGTGCCATCCTTGGTGACCAAAAAGAAATGATCCTTCACAGAAGCCCCACCCACCATTATGCACTTGGTGAAGTAGTGAGTCAGGCATCTAGTGAGGGTCTTATGTGTTTAAGGCGATCTTGATGACCTTTGTAACTTTGACCCTGGTTTACAGTTAGCCCCATTTAACTGACCTTCTTCCTCAGTGTATGCTAATCATCATCCTGATTCCTCTCCCTGTTTAAGTCTGTTTTCAGTCTACTAAGTTGTTTATGTGACCCTAAATCCAAGGCCATCTTTTAAACATTTTTGATCATGGGCCTTCCAGGGAACAGTTGATGTCTGCAGATTCCCTATGTGCTGCTATCGTAGTGCTGGATTCAGTTCACATGGTTCATGGTGCTTGTTGTGTTATCTCATTTATGAGCAGACATTTCAAGGATGAATGGAAGTATGTGACCTTCCTCCCTCCAACTAGATAAGTAGACTAAATTTTTTTTTAAATGAGATAGAGTCTCACTCTATGACCAGGCTGGAGTGTAGTGGCATGATCTTGGCTCACTGCAACCTCTGCTTCCCGGGTTCAAGCAATTCTCATGCCTCAGCCTCCCAACTAGCTGAAATTACATGTACACGCCATCACACCTGGCTAATTTTTGTATTTTTAGTAGAGATGGAATTTCACCATGATGGCCAGGCAGGTCTCGAACTCCTGACCTCAGGTGATCTACTCTCTTCAGCCTCCCAAAGTGCTAAGATTACAGGCATGAGCTACCTCACCTGACTGAAATATTTTTATATTCAGTAGAACTTGTAGAATTCAAGATGATATGTTTATTATTTATGTTTATTATTGGACTACATGCATGAGTGGAATGGAAGCCAATTTCCTCCCTTTCAAGTAATCAGCTTCTATTATTTCTTTGTCTGCTAAAATCATTCCAATAATATATAAAGGAGGAAAATGTAGTCACATTATCCACAAAAACTGGAATATACCTGTACCATGTCACTTTATTATTTTGGTAAACTACATGACATTTCCCTCATGATTTCTGCAGTTAAGCAGAACAGTGTGTAGGGATCTGTTTTTCTTTCACCAAATAGTGAATTGAGTGCCTCTAGAGTCCCAACTTTCCTAAATAATGAGATCCTCTTGTAAATATATGGCTTTAGCTTTCTGGCTACATCTGCTTTTCTTCATAGCTTAAATTCCATTTAATATGAAGCCAAGCCAAGCCAAGCCCCTAGAGAATTCCACCAAAGCAAAAGGGATGGAAAAAAAAAAAAAAGAAAAGCAAAAGGAAAGAATTGAAAAGTCCTAGAAATTATAAATTGGATGAGTACCAAATTGTCAGTTTTCAATTACAACTGCTGGTTAAGATCACAATTGGAATATTAGATATTTAATGTAGATATTGAACACTGCTTCTTTGAATCTTTGTCCTGTTTACAGACAAATAGTCCTAAAGAGCAAAGAATGAAATCTATCAAATGGTATGTATTACATTTACTGTGATAGGAAGGTCCTGTATATTACTGGGATCTGAGAAATGTAGAATTGGAACAAATTTAAGACTTACAGGCACAAACTCTTCCCCACGCTTTTTCCTTCCTTCTCTTTATTTTTGTTTTCAAATCACGGATTATTTTTTTCTGTGTTTAACAGAAAGTAAGTTGTTTATGTAGCAAGGATTTTCGTATTCAGTATGGAGAATTACATGTTAATGTGTAGAAAAAAATCAGGCTGAGGCCAGGCGTGGTGACTCACACCTGTAAACCTAGCACTTTGGGAAGCCGAGGCAGGGAGGCAGGTGGATCACCTGAGGTCAGGAGTTTGAGACCAGCCTGCTCAACATGGTAAAACCCCATCTCTACTAAAAGTACACAAATTAGTGGGGCATGGTGGTGGATGCCTGTAATCCCAGCTACTAGAGAGGCTGAGGCAGGAGAATTTCTTGAACCCAAGAGGTGAAGGGTGCAGTGAGCCGAGATTGCACCATTGCACTCCAGCCTGGGCAACAGAGCAAAAACTCCATCTCAAAAAAAAAAAAAGAAGAAGAATTAAAAAATTAAAAATTAGTCTGGGCACAGTGGCTCATGCCTGTAATCCTGGCTACTTGGGAGGCAGAGGCAGGACAATCGCTTGAACCTGGGAGGCGAAAGTTGCAGTGAGCCAAGATCACATCACTCTGGGTGACAGAGTAGGTCTCTGTCTCAAAAAAGAAAAAAAAAGTGTAGAAAAATATCTACTTTTCTCTGGAATATGAACTTTATGTCATTTTTGCTGTTGTTAATTCTTGAGCCTCTACTTACATAATTTTAACACTATAAAAATGTTGACTTTCATAATCTAGTTACTTCCCAAACCTTGTGTCTCAATGCACTGCTTTCTTTCTTGCTTTCAGTCAACTTCTCAAGTTTGAATGTCTTCCAGTGGTGGACTCACGAAACTTTCGTTGGATATCTGGTGATGATTTCATATGTTTTTCATAGGTGAAAAGGTAACACAACTGCTTAGAGAAGGGCAATGTGTTCCTTAAAAAAAGTTAGGCTGGGCATGGTGGCTTATGCCTGTAATCCCAGCACTTTGAGAGGCTGAGGTGGGTGGATCATGAGGTCAGGAGTTCAAGACCAGACTGGCCAGCATGGTGAAACTCCGTCTCTACTAAAAATACAAAAAAATTAGCCAGGCATGGTGACTTGCACATTTAGTCTCAGCTCCTTTGGAGGCTGAGGCAGGAGAATTGTTTGAACTCAGCTGGTAGAGGTTGCAGTGAGCCAAGATCATGCCACTGCACTCAAGCCTGAGTGACAGAGCAAGACTCTGTGTCAAAAAAGAAAAAAAAAAAGAAAGTTAGAAGAATTATAATTTGAGAATAAGTGGTAAATTTAAAAAAAGAAAGAAAAAAGGCAGAAAAGAGAGGAAATGAGTTCTGCATAGGAACTTAAATGAGCAAAGCCTGAAGTCAATCTTTAGAAATCTAAAATGAAAAATCTTTACAATACTACATATCAGATGCCATGCCACATCTCTTACATAAATCATCTCATTTTTTCTTTGCATAAAATGTTGTAAAAAATTGAATAAGTTGTTCAAATACTCAGATAGTAAATGTGGCAGAGCTAGGCTTGAAACTAAAGATATCTGATTTGTGCTTTTCATTCCCTGATAGATTTTCTAAAAGTAGGCCAGGCTTGGTGGCCCACACCTGTAATTCCAACACTTTGGGCAGCCGAGGCGAGTGGATCACCTGAGGTCAGGAGGTCGAGACCAGCCTGCCCAACATTGTGAATCCCTGTCTGTACCAAAAATACAAAAATTAACCAGGCATGGTGGTGCATGCCTGTAATCCCAGCTACTCAGGGGACTAAGGCAGGAGAATCGCTTGAACTCAGGAGGTGGAGGTTGCAGTGAGCCAAGATGGAGCCACTGCACTCCAGCCTGGGCAACAGAGTGAGGCTCCTTCTTCTCAAAAAAAAAAAAAAAAAATTTATTCTAAACATTATTCAGCATAAGGACTGTCAATAAAGTTCCAACTTAATTGTTTTGTTCTTATGTGAAATGATGTCTCTTTTAGCAGGCTTTGGTATTGGTGAGCATAAAGAGATGAGCAGATGAAGGTGTCATATTTCAATTACAACGTTACGATCAGTAACTGGAATGGAATATGATAGTAGGTGCTCAGTTTGTCAAATAAATAAATGGATGTCATGTGTGGTTTATTGATGCCATAATATGGCTGTCTACCTGCACTCCTTTAGCTTTTGAAGCTGTGATTATATATATTAAAACTAAAACTTTACTCAACAAATGTATGAAACTCAATGTTTATATCCTTGAACTTTTAATGAGAGACAGACAAAGGCAAAATATTAATAACTTATTGGCAGCAATGCAAGTGATGCACACAGTTGTCACTTTTGTATGTTGAGAGGAGAACTGGACTCCACCTGTGCCAGCCACACAGCTGGGCGAATAAACACGTGGCAACCTTTGTTTCAGGGAGGGTGGCTGCTCCTGAGACACTCAGATCCAAATCCATCCTTGAAAACTGAAGTGGGACATTAAATATAATATCCCGTGAAACTGAATTCTCCTAGGCCAAATGGCAGCATCATCAGCAGATGATGATAACAGTAAAAAACAACAGTGGCTGTAAAATAACAAAGGTATAATTTACTGAGTGCTTACAGTGTATTTGGCATTATGCTGAACACTCATAGTAGACTGTCTCATCTGGTCCTCATGTTACCTGATTTCATCATGTTTGAGGTCACCTGTTCTACTGGGGAGAGAACGTGATGAGGAAGGACTATTTAAAGTTAACCTTTGTCTTTGATCTTAGATAGTATGTTTGCCCTGTAGGTTGTAGGTGGCATAGAGGTGGGGAGGTAGAAGATGGAGACTGGCTGTAAATTAAACACTGGGTCAGTAATTAAAGCTGGAGGAGATACATAATTAGGTCAGCAGTCAAATTTATGCTTGATTTAATAATACTTTTAAAGTACTTTGAAGTCTGTTATAGATTTTTTTTTTTTTTTTGGATTTAGAGTGCTTTTCTGGAATTATTTATACAGAGCCAATATTTTATGTAATTCACTGTACCAAGAGAAAACAGTAGGTGTTAACAAATGTATACAGAGGTCATGCATATTTGCAGGTCATAATTTTAAGATACTGTTGCCAAAGCCAACTTGAGGATTTGAAAAAATTACAATAAACTCAGAAGGTTGCCAGAAAGAAATAATGTATCTACAAAATTTTATTATAGCATTATTGAGTATAGTGATGTAGTAAATTTATGTAAAAGTTTGAGCCTCCACGAGACAGCTGCATTTGTAGCTTTCATATCAAAGTGTGATTGGCTTAGTTTTTGGTCCAGGTTGCATTAGGCGACCCTCTTCTGAATCCAAGAATGGTTTGTTTATTTATGATTTATTTTATATTTTGTTTTTTGAGACAGAGTCTCCCCATGTTGCCCAAGCTGGTCTTGAATGTCTGGTCTCAAGCGATCCTCCCATCTCAGCCTCCCAAAATGCAGGGATTACATGCATGAGCATTCATTGATGACTGATTGGTTGATTGAGACAGGATCTCACTCTTTTGCCCAGGCTAGAGTGCAGTGGTGTGATCACAGCTCACTGTGGCCTCAATCTTCTGGGATCAAGAGATCCTCCCACCTCAGACTCCTGAGTAGCTGGGATTATAGGCATGTACCACCATGCCTGGTTAATATTTTAATTTAATTTTATTTTTAGAGACAGAATATGTTGCCCAGACTGGTCTTGAACTCCTCGCCTCATGCTATCCCTCTACCTTGACCTCCCAATGTGCTGGCATTACAGGAGTGAGCCACCACACCTGTCCAGATTATTTATTAAGAGTATTTAGAAATACCACTGAATTAACTGTATTTGTCTTTGAGGCCAACATTATTTATTTGGCCAAAGTGAATATCACCATTTAAAAACTGTGGAGGCCGGGTGCGGTGGCTCACACCTGTAATCCCAGCACTTTGGGAGGCTGAGGCGGGGGGATCATGAGGTCAAGAGATAGAGACCATCCTGGCCAACATGGTGAAACCCTACCTCTACTAAAGATACAAAAATTAGCCGGGTGTTTGGCACGTGCCTATAGGCCCAGATACTTGGGAGGCTGAGGCAGAAGAATTGCTTGAACCCGAGAGGCAGAGGTTGCAGTGAGCTGAGACTGTGCCACTGTACTCCAGCCTGGCAACAGAATAAGACTCTGTCTCAAAAAACAAACAAACAAAAAAACAACTGTGGAATACTCATATAAATTATTAGATTAAATGTTGGTACTGGTGCTCTCATGGTAGGGACCCACATTGTGAGACCTGATAATTTACGTGACCAGAAGAATTGTTCATTAACATATGTGGAAAATAAATAGAGTTACAACCCTAGATTGCATTTGTTGATGTTGACCTAGAGAGGATGTGATGCTGTTTAAAATAGCAAAAGAGACTGTTGGACCAGTTAGCATGATTGATAAAGGCATTAATATGATTCTTAATGGGTTATTATTATCTAGGTTATTTTCCTAGTGGTTTATAACATTGTGAATTTTACAGTCCAAAAAAAAAGTTGCCAATACTTAATTTTTTTGTTTAACTTCTGTTTTTACCATGTTTTCCTAAAATATTAGGCAAGAAAAGGACCTGGGATGTAGTCAACCTAACTCAATACGTGGTAGTTGAATACATGGATGGATAATCAAACAACAAAAATGTAGTGAAGGTATAATTTCAGGATAAAGGAAAGCCTTTAAGTGGAACATATTTAGTTTTAGGAAAAATAAATCCACTGTCTTTAATGTTTCAATTTCCCCATGCCCCAGCAAACCCTTCATGACCTCACAGATTGGTTTTGGGGGAACTGCTGCACAGACTGGCAGCTAACTAGTTCAAAGGTAGCTCTCCTCTGCACACACTCCTCATCTCTCTGGCTGTTCTCTCTGGATGATTCACTTCCAGCTATTTCCTGAGCACCCACTCTGAGCCAAACAAATAGCCTCACCAACATGGTGAAACCCCATCTCTACTAAAAATACAAATGTTAGCCAGGCGTGGTAGCGCATGCCTGCAATCCCAGCTACTCAGGAGGCTGAGGCAGGAGAATCGCTTGAACCCAGGAGGTGGAGGTTGCAGTAAGCTGAGATTGCACCACTGCACTCCAGCGTGAGCGACAGAGCAAGACTCCATCTCAAAAATCATAATAAATAAATAAGTAAAAAGAAAAAAGAAAAACAAATAGCAATCTAGGATTCAAGAATGACAGAATTAAGACACAATCTGTGCCCTCAAGCAGAGTGATTTAGTTTGGGGAGAGATATGCTCCCTCCTCCCCCCATAAAAACATTATGCTGCAATATAGTAAGTATCAAGAAAAATTACCTATCACCAGGCACGTGGGTGACAGAAGGAAAGTAAACTCTATGACAGGAGTGAGGGTTGGAGAAGATGACATTTTACCATAACTTTATTTTTTAACCCCCTGCAACCTATGATTTGGATGGCTTTGTAAGCATGCAGGCCATATTACTTTGGCCTCGGAAACTGTAGCTATGTGACCTTGAGCAAGTTACTCAACCAACTTCAGTCTCATTCTTCCATTATAAAATGAAGATTTCTTTTGGCTGGAACCATCTTCCAGTCATTTGCCAAAATTATGAACACAAAGAGAAAGAGGAGAGGCACCTGATATATGTTCTCTAGGCCTTTTAGAAAACATGGAGTTGGCTGGGTTCAGTGGGTCACACCTGTAACCCCAGCACTTTGGGAGGCTGAGATGGGTGAATCACTTGAGGCCAGGAGTTCAAGACCAGCCTGGCTAATGTGGCAAAAGTCTATCTCTATTAAAAATACAAAAATTAGCTGGGCGTGATGGTGCATATCTGTAATCCCAGCTATGTGGGAGACTGAGATGGGAGGATCGCTTGAGCCTGGGAGGCGGAGGCTGCAGCGAGCCAAGATCATGCCACTGCACTCCAGCTTGGGTGACAGAGTGAGACTCCATACCAAAAAAGAAAAGAAAACATGGAGTTGTTCTTTTGGCTGCATACATGTGAATCTATAAGAAAGGTAGAATAAAATGAAGCTGATAGCAGTATCTACCTTACAGAGTGATTGTGGGGACAGTATTATAATAACACTTGTGACGGCTTAATACAGTGGTATATAGTAAGAGAATTACTATTATCATTATTACGGCTAAACTTGAGCAGAATGGGATAGAGGTGGCACTCTTTTTTTGTTTTGAGATTTTTTTTTTTTTTTTTGAGACAGAGTCTTACTCTGTCGCCTAGGCTGGAGTTCAGTGGTGCAATCTCGGGCTCACTGTGACCTCTGCCTCCTGGGTTCGAGCAGTTCTTGTGCCTCAGCCTCTTGAGTAGCTGAAATGACAGGCATGTGCTACCACATCTGGCTAATTTTTGTATTTTTAGTGGAGACAGGGTTTCACCATGTTGGCCAGGCTGGTCTCAAACTTCTGACCTCAGGTGAGCCACCTGCCTTGGCCTCCCAAAGTGCTGGGATTACAGGTGTGAGCCACCGAGCCCGGCCCTAGAGATGTCACTCTTAATGTCTGATGGTAGAGGAGGTTGTAAGAGTGGGGGCACAAGGAGTATGACAACCCAAATGAAAAATGGCCAAGGATCTAGACAGGATCTTTCCCCAAAGAATGAATATAATTGAATAATAAGCATACGAAAACATGGTGAATATCGTTAGCCGTCCGAGAAATGCATATCAAAATCACAATAAGATACCACTTCACACCCTCTAGGATAAGGTGTAATAATAATATAAAAAGATCGACAGTGATAAGTATTGGTTGGGATTTGGAGAACTTGGAACCTCTTTCCTGGTGGTAGGATTGTAAACTGGAGCAACCACTTTGGGGAACAGTCTGTCAGGTTCTCAAATGCCCAAATATTAGAGTGACCATATGATCCTGCTATTGCACTCCTAGCTATATGCTGAAGAGAAATGAAAATGTAGGTTTACACAAAAACTTGTCCAAGCTACTCACGAGGCTGAGGCAGGAGAATCACTTGGACCCGGGAGGTGGAGGTTACAGTGAGCCAAGATTGCACCACTGCACTCCAGCCTGGGTGACAGAGTGAGGCTCCGTCTCAAAAAACAAACAAGCAAGCAAACAAACTGAGATGTGTTGCTATGGGACAAGCTCTCTGCTGGGCTCTGGGGACACGGGAATAAGTGAAGCCATGATCACTGCCCAAAGAGCTTAGAGTTTAGAGGGAAAGAGAGAGAAGGGGGCAGACAATGAGGGTACTTTGTCTGTTATTGGTGCTTTGCTGGAAGCAGCACAGGAGTCAGGAAGACACTTGGAAGAATAGAACTCAGATTCGGAGCAAGGTCCGGCAAAGCTCCCCAGAGGAATTGGTTAGCAGATTTTTAAAGTGCATGCCACGTGGAAAGAACTTGAGACTGTGGGTGGATAGACGGCAGCTCATGTGGCATCTCTGGAGCAGAAGTCTTTCTTGAGAGTGTATCCCTGTTGCCTGGAGTCCTTTGGCTATAGCACTCAGTGGCCAGGATGCCAGGTGGTCCTCATTGGCTGTCCTTTTTCTTCTCAGTGTCCAACAAGCACCCATTTGTGGACAGCAATCTTCTCTACCAGTTCAGAATGAACTTCCGGCGGAGGCGAAGACTGATGGAGCTGCTCAATGAAAAGTCCTCCTCCTCCCAGGAAACTCATGACAGTCCCTTCTGCCTGAGGAAGCAGAGCCATGACAATCGGAAATCTACCAGCTTTATGTCAGGTATGCCATCCCAGGGTTTATTGGAGCTCATGTGTTTGTCTTTTAAGAAATAATAGAGCCATGACTCACCTTTGTGAAATTCTGTCTCTATCACGGAGTAGAATTTTTACTTATTCATAACCAAGAAGTATGAAAAAAAATTCCAAAACCCTAAGTTTTTCTTGGGCCACCAATGTAGATGCCAGGATTCCATTTTAGAAAATTATGTACATGAATTATTGAAGACCTCTCAGGCTCTCACTCATACCTTATTTACTTTTCATTTATAAACCATTCTTGCCTGGCATGGTGGCATAAACCTGTAATCTCAGCTGCTTGGGCAGCTGAGGCAGGAGGATCACTTGAGGCCAGGAATTTGAGACTAGGCTGGGCCATATAGCAAGACTTCATAAGTCCAAAAAATTTAAAAATTAATATAATACAAGTGGTTTTTACATATCATTTAATTATTCAGTTTTGTAAATCACGACTTTGAAAAGCTATCTATTTTAAAGATGAATGAGAAGATTATTTCTGTGGGCATTGACACCAATAACAACAAAAAAAGTGCCTGGTTATCCACCCGTTATTGGAGTGATAGAGAACAAAGAAGAGATGAAAAGCTGACACAAGTCTCACAAAGCATAGCAGCCAGTGCTGATGCACCTTCAGTAGACAGTCTCAGCAGTGCAGTTAGCCCTGATGGAAATGACAGTGATTGGATGTAAGGGTGATCTGGCTGTGACAACTGTCACTTCATTGATTGTCAGGGCCGATTCAGCTGATCTGGCTGGCTGGGAGGGTGTAAAGGAAAAGAAAAATGTAATTTATTTATTTATTTATTTATTTATTTATTTATTTATTGAGATGGAATTTCCCTCTTGTTGCCCAGGCTGGAGTGCAATGGTGCGATCTCGGCTCTCGGCAACCTCCACCTCCCGGGTACAAGCGATTCTCCTGCCTCAGCCTCCCAGATAGCTGGGATTACAGGCATCTGCCACCACGCCCAGCTAATTTTATATTTTTAGTAGAAATGGGGTTTCTCCATGTTGGTCAGGCTGGTCTCGAGCTCCCGACCTCAGGTGATCTGCCTGCCTCAACCTCCCAAAGCGCTGAGATTACAGGTGTGATCCACCGTACCTGGCCACAACTATATGTATTGAGGCTGAGTGTGGGGGCTCATGCCTATAATTCCAGCACTTTGGAAGGCCAAGGCAGGAGGATCACCTGAGGTCAAGAGTTTGAGACCAGCCTGCCCAACAAGGTAAAACCTTGTCTCTACTAAAAATATAAAAATTAGCCAGATGTGGTGGCACGTGCCTGTAATCTCAGCTATTCAGGAGAATCAGTTGAACCCGGAAGGCAGAGGTTACAGTGAGCCAAGACCTCGCCACTGCACTCCAGCCTGGGTGACAGAGTGAGACTCTATCTCAAAACAAAACAAAATAAAACAAAACAACTACATGTATTGAGACATTTCTGTGCCCCAGGCCCTGAGCCAAACTTGGTTACATGAATTTTCTCATTTAATTCTTACCATTACCCTAAGAGAAAGGACCTTTCTTACCCCTATTTTACAGGTGAAGCGACTAAGGCACAGAGCAATTGAGTGGCTTATGCAAGGTTAGGAAGTGGTGGGCAGGGCTCAGTCTACCAGCTGTAGCTAACACCAGTTTAGTTCCTACTAGTTTTGTTTTACTCCAACACTTCTAATATGCTGCCACCTCCCGAATCCCAGGTTCCTCAGACACAGCCAGCTGGAGGAAAGAAAGAAGAAGCA
The DNA here is from genome assembly GCA_031835075.1 of Saguinus oedipus. NCBI lineage: Eukaryota > Metazoa > Chordata > Mammalia > Primates > Cebidae > Saguinus > Saguinus oedipus. Next base: position 63,041,429 of record CM063181.1, on the reverse strand, counting down.
TGAGCTTCTGTGGAAAAAGAAAGGCTGGCTGAGGGTCAGGAGCCTAATCCTGCGCTCCCAGGCCAACCTGGTCAGGCCAAGAGGACACCCCAGATGTATGTCTCCTTAACTTTGCAAACTTCTGCAGAGTAATTTTACTTTCTCATGAGGAAGGGTTTGCCTGTTTCTTGAGTGGGCCCAATACACCTGAACAAGTGATAAGGATGAGTAGAAGGATATTGTAACCATGATAACCTGTATTAGCCCATTCTCTAAATGCTATAAAGGAATAACTGAGATCGAGTAATTTATTAGGTTGTTGCAAAAGTAATCGTGGTTTTTGCCATGAAAAGTAATATCAAAATGGCAAAAAGTAACGGGCACAGAAATGTCATATGATTGTAAGTGGTCTCATTATCGCCTCCTATTCAGTCCACCAGCTTTAGCTAACATCAGTTTAGCTCCCATGAAGCTATGCACCCAAGCTTTGCTCAGTTCCTGGGGCACAGGAATTAATTTATTTTATTTTATTTTATTATTTTTCTTGAGATGGAATTTCACTCTTGTTGCCCAGGCTAGAGTGTAATGGTGCAACCTTGGCTCACCATAACCTCTGCCTCCTGGGTTCAAGCGATGCCAGGAGGTGTCTCAGCCTCCTGAGTAGCTGGGATTACAGACATATGCCACCATGCTTGGCTAGTTTTTGTATTGTTAAGAGAGACGGGGTTTCTCCATGTTGGTCAGGCTGGTCTCAAACTCCTAACCTCAAGTGATCTGCCCACCTCAGCCCCTAAAGTGCTGGGAATACAGGCGTGAGCCACCAGGCCTGGTGGGAAATCAATTTTAATGGCAAAAACTGCAATGATTTTTGCAACAAGCTAATATAAAGAAAATTAGTTTAATTGGTTCACGGTTCTGTAGGCAATACAGGAAGGATGGTGGCATCTGCTTTTAGAGAGACCTCAGGAAGCTTCCAATCATGGTGGAAGGTGAAGGGGAGCAGGAGTGGCAGGGGTTGGGGGTGGAGGTGCCATATACTTTGAAATAATCAGCTCTCACAAGAACTCACTATCATGAGGACAGAGTAATGGGGATGGCACTAAACCATTCATGAGAATCCACCCCCATGATCCAATCACCTTCCACTGGGCCCCACTTCCAACACTGGGGATCACCTTTCCTCACAAGATTTAGGTGAGGACCTATATTCACACCATATCATGCCCATAAACACCAGCCTTTATTTTGTGCTTCCCATATGCACATGAAAGAAACTCCCCATGGTTTCTTTCATTCAGTCATATACCTTCCCCTTGCTGAGAGCCAGCCTACTCCATGATAGAGAACCAAATCAGAAAATTCAAGACACTTCCTCACATACATGCTCAAAGCCTGAATGTGTGCATTAAAGTGGTTTTTATTTTTCCCCAAGATGGAGTCTTGCTCTGCCACCCATGCTGGAGTGCTGTGGCTCAACCTGGGCTCACTGCAATCTCTGCCTCCTGGATTCAAGCAATTCTCCTGCCTCAGCCTCCCAAGTAGCTGGGATTATAGGCACTTGCCACCACGCCTGGCTAATTTTTGTATTTTTAGTAGAGTCAGGGTTCCACCATGTTGGCCAGGCTGGTCTTGAACTCCTGACCTTGTAATCTTCCCACCTCTGCTTTCCAAAGCACTGGGATTACAGGCATAAGTCACTGGGCCTGGCCCGATTAATGGTTTTATTTGAAATCCGAAGGCATTTATTATACTCTTGATTTATTCCATGTAGCTGACATGTCATTAACATCCCAGCAGGGACTGCTCAACGTGGATGTGGTAGTCCTTGAAATAGTAGCATCCTCTCACAAACATGATATAATCCACACCTTGCACCAATCCTGTAAGACAGCATTGTTCTCTCTTTACAATCGGGGATAGAGGCTCAGAGAGCTTCCCTGAGGTTACTCAAGTTGTGCTGTAAATAACAGAGCTGGCCAGGCACAGTGGCTCACGCTTACAATCCTAGTTCTTTGGGAGGCTGAGGCAGGTGGATCACTTGAGGCCAGGAATTCGAGACCAGCCTGGCCAACATAGTGAAACACAATCTCTATTAAAAGTACAAAAATTAGCCAGGTGTGGTGTCAGGCACCTATGGTTCCAGCTACTCGGGAGGCTGAGGCAGGAGAATCGCATGAACCTGGGAGGCAGAGGTTGCAGTGAGTCCAGATTGCGTCACTGCACTCCAGTCTGTGCAACAGGGTGAGACTCCATCTCAAAAAAAACAAATTAATGTAATATAAAAGTAAGTGGCAGAGCTGCAACTCAAGTGCTTGCTTTTCTGCCACTAAGACCAGCATGCTTTTTCCTGGCTTCCTTGGACCTTGTAGTTGAAAGCCTATGTGCTCTGGAGAGCCGAGACTGCCCCCTTGGTGACTGTGTGTGTTCTCTGGTACCCAGTGAGCCCCAGCAAGGAGATCAAGATCGTGTCTGCAGTGAGGAGGAGCAGCATGAGCAGCTGCGGAAGCAGCGGGTACTTCAGCAGCAGCCCCACCCTCAGCAGCAGCCCCCCTGTGCTCTGCAACCCCAAGTCTGGTGAGTGCCCAAAAGGTGGCCCTGCTCCTAACTAGAACTGTGGAGACTTGGGCAAATCCCTGGGAAGCAGAATCTAAGATAGAGGGAGACTAGTATGTGGGCTGTAAGAAGTTAGACCATGCTCTTGGGGTCCACATGAGTTGAATGGAAGGGAAGGAAGAATTGGGCTGAAGGAGAAATTGGGTTGTAGCCCAGTCTCCATGAAGGCTATCATTGACCCAGTGGGACCTCTGGAGCTGGAATGGCCCTCCTAAGTTGCCTGGAGTTGTGTTGAGGGGGCTGGGCCTTTGGATCCACATGTTGACCAGTTATTAGGTATTGGTGGCCCCTGGGAGGAGGCCTTGGGCAAAGCAGTTGTTTTCAGAGAGATGGTCCTGAGGGCTGTCTCCATTAGCACTCCCAGAGCTGGGAGGAGTCCCTGAGCCCTGAAGGGGGTTTTGGGCAGTGTGTGACGGTGTTCACTATGGCAGGAGAAATAGCACTTCCCCAGAATGCAGCAGATGCAAAGATCGGTTGTGGCCCAATACCATTAAGGAAGATGCCTGGATCTGTGCAAACCCAACAGTCCCTGGAATTGACTCAGGGTGCCCTGTAGTTTCAGGATCTGCTCATCAACCTCCATGGCCTTTATATTCCAGGAAAAGTATCTAGGCACAAAGATTGTTGGTGAACATGTACTTAGAAACAATCCTTCCTCCACCCAGTCAGTTCATCAACCCCCCAGGAACTGGTAATCATTGAAACTGCCCTTTCTCACCATCCCTTACTGACCTCGTGTCCTCACTGCTCTCCTTGCCAGGATGAGGATGTGTGGTCCATCCCTACAGTAACCACCAGAAAACACTCTCAAACCTATTTGTTTAGTGCACTGCCCACCCCCAGTTCAGTTTGTCACCTTTGAGGAAGAGGCTCTGTTCCTTTTGTTCAGGTTGTTTCCTCACCGTCAGATCTTGGGGGTACAAAGATGACAGGTCATCACCCCCAACTCAATGAATACCCTACCTCTTTGGAGAAAAAAAATTATTTCATGTTAGTAAGAATAAGGACTAAACTGATGCTGTTCAAAAGGCTTTGAGAGAAAACTCTGTCATCTAATGCGGTTATCTAGGAGGTGGTTGTTTTTCCTGATCTAACTTTTTTCTTTTTTTGCTGCCTTCTGGAGAGTTAGCATCAGTAATAAAGTTGTAACCTGTAAGTGAATCAAGAAACTTGCTTCGACACTGTCCTGGCTGAACGTTGAGTATTGGGTTTTTCAATCACTGGAGCTTGCTGATTAAGTAGAATGAAAAAGGAGAACTGAATTCTTAGAAATGGGATGTTTGAAGCCCTCATAGAAATCTGCCAGCCATCCTCAAAGTTCAGAGCAAAGGATCTCAGTTTCAAAAAAGGGTCAGTGGTGCCATCACCATTTTACATGTTTTTGATTGCGTATGATAGAATATGAAAAAAGTGTCAATTACTGAAATTAGCAACAAAATCCATGTTCCCTGAGGTAGGTTAGCACTGTTTCCTCTTTCTCCTTGCCTTTGGGTCAAAGGGGAGGGTTTACTGTTATGCAGGCAGAAAAGAAAGGTCTTGTTTCCTTTCTTGGGTTTCTAAGAATAAGAGCTGTCAGGACTGAGTTGTGGTTTGTAAATCCATTTCTTACCCATAGTTTGACAAGCTTCTCTCTCGGGAGGGTTCCTAAGACCCATGAGCTCATCTGTGATTTTTTTATTCTCAAGCAGATGATCAGGACTTCACAGTGAGGCATTTAACAATTAATGATCTCTCAGGAGGTTGGAAAAGAAAAAAAAAATTCAAAAAAAATTAATTATCCTAAATATACCAGGACATGTTTTTTTAGTACTATATATGAATGTCCTAAGCCAGACACACGCACAAAAAAAAAAAAAAACAGTTCTAAAGAAATTGACATAATCAGTCAGGATCATCGTGATAAGCAAATAAGCTTCCAAGGACATGAAAAGAGACCATCCTGGCCAATATGGTGAAACTCCGTCTCTACTAAAAATACAAAAATTAGCTGGGCATGGTGGCACGCGCCTGTAGTCTGAGTTACTCCGGAGGCTGAGGCAGGAGAATCACTTAAATCCAGGAAGCAGAGGTTGCAGTGAACTGAGATCATGCCACTGCACTCCAGAGTGAGACTCCGTCTCAAAAAAAGAAAAGAGAATGTTTTCCCTGGGTCTCAAGGTTTCTTTTTTCAATAAAATAAAGAGGAGAAGTGCATTAAAAGTAATGGTTAGCACCTCTGCCAAATAGTACAGTGTGATTCCTGTATCCAAATTCACAAACCCCTGGGCGTTTATGGGGAGTGGGAAGAGAGTTATTTGAAATAAAATCACTAAAATAAATAAAAGAAAGTTATCCAAATAGTATAGTGTGATTCCTGTATCCAAATTCATAACCCCCTGTGGGTTTATGGGGAGTGGGAAGAGAGTTATTTGACAGGGAATAAAAAGATTTTGGTCTTTAAATAGTGAGCAGTTTTCTTACCTCCCATCCATCTACTGAGAGAGTCTATTTCCATTTTGATATTTGACTCACTCCCTCTTGTTTGGTGAACATAAGTTTTCCCTTTTATGAGATTTCTGAAAGCGAAGGTGATAAGATCAGCAACCTGTCACCTCAACAAGAAGCACTGGATTGCCTTTCACTGAGAGGGTGCTTGTCAGGCCAGACGGCCGAGCACGTAACCAGTGGGCAAGGCCCAGCTGCCTGGTGGGTCATCAGGCCTCACCCCACACTGCCTTTCCTTGTCTGCCGTACCCTTGTTCCAGGACTGCACCTGACCTCTGACTGCCACTAGCAAAGGGGATCAGAGGATGACACTCCAGCAGCTTAGGTCCCTTGGCTGAGGCCTTTTCTGTTTCTTTGTGGCACTTCAAGTTCATGATGTCTACAGAGCTGGATTAAAATGGTCCGTGTTCCCTGATGCCCTGGCTACTTGAGGAAGATACGGCAACGCCTTTCCAATTCTTAGTGAAAACGGGACGGATGGGGAGGTTCATTGTCAGTGGATTTTAGGCAGCCGTAAGTCAGGAATTGGCTGCTGTCTGCCATCTTGATAGGCACAGCAGTGAGCTGATGTGAACAGATGCCTTAGGAGGACTGCGTGCCATTATCTTCCCGAGCTTCCAGATCCTTTCTTTGCTTGCAGGACAGCGTGGCACAGGAGCGAGTGTGGCACAGTAGCTGGGAGTGTGGGCACTGGTGTCTAACGCCTGAGTTTCATTCCTCTTCTGCCACACACATTAGCTCTGGTACCTTGGACACAATCAATTTAACGTTTCTGAGGTGGTTTTTGCAGTTATAAAATGGGGTAACAATGATTCTAACTCATTCATTCTTGTAACGATTAAGTGAGTTAATATATTCACAGCACTTTGCATGGTACTTCTCTAGCACATGTTGAGTACTCAGAAAAGGTCACTAGCATTATTACATAGGGCAGAAAGCAGTGTGTACAGGCGGTCCTAGGTGTTAAGAAGGAAATGAATGAAGGTTTATAGTGTGTGGGATGGGTACAGGACATTGGATGATGACGGTCTTAACTTTGACATATGTAAATTCATATCAGGAGTTAAAAGAAAGAAATGTGAGAATCAGAAGACATATAATTTTTCCTTATTGAAACGATTCAGTCTGGGTGCAGTGGCTCATGCCTGTAATCCCAGCAGTTTGGGAGGCTGAGGCAGGCAGATCGCCTGAGGTCACAAGTTCAAGACCAGCCTGACCAACATGGTGAAACCTTGTCTCTACTGAAAATACAAAAATTAGCTAAGTGTGGTGGTGTGTGCCTATAATCCCAGCTATTCAGGAGTGTGAGGCAGGAGAATTGCTTGAACCCAGGAGGCAGAGGTTGCGTCATTGCACTCCAGCCTGGGCAACAAGAGCAAAACTCCGTCTCAAAAAAAAAAAAAAAAAAAAAATTGACCTTCCCCTTTAGCCCCCCTCCCTGGCATGCTTGCTTTTCTTCCCTTTCTTTTTTCTTTTTTTCTTAGCTTCGTAACATAGGTTTAAGGTTATTTATGTTTGCCTTGATTTTCTATCTCCACTCAGCTGAAATACAAACTGTGAAGCAGGGATCTTTGCCACATTTTCTCACTGATGGTCACCTACGAGATATCAATGAATACCTGCTGAATGCATGAATGGAGAACTTGGAAGTGCTTATTTCTTGATATTGTGTTTATCTCACAGTGCTAAAGAGACCTGTCACGTCTGAGGAACTCCTTACTCCTGGGGCTCCATATGCAAGGAAGACATTCACGGTAGGCTGATGCTCTGGCTTTTTTCTCCCATTTTTCTGCACCATGTGCATGTGTCAATGGGTAGCTTATAGACTGAAATGAAAATAACTTTCCTAATTTTCTTTTTGATTTTAGCTTAATTATGATAATAGCCTTTCTTGACCTTAAGGCACTAAAATACATTAGGACTTCACATGCCTTATTATTAATATAGCATTTAAAATATTTTTGATGTGTTCTTTTTTAAAGAAAAGATTTTGGGCTGGGCGCAGTGGCTCATGCCTGTAATCCCAGTACTTTGGGAGGCTGAGGCGGGCGGATCACCTGAGGTCAGGAATTCAAGACCAGCCTGACCAACGTGATGAAACCCCATCTTACAAAAAATGCAAAAAAATTAGCCAGGCCTGGTGGTGGCATGCACCTGTAATCCCAGCTACTCAAGAGGCTGAGACAGGAGAATGGCTTGAACCTTGGAGGCAGAGGTTGCAGTGAGCCAAGATAGCGCCTTGCACTTCTGCCTGGGCAATAAGAATGAAATTTCATCAAAGAAAAGAAAAGAGAAGGGAAGAGAAGAGACGAGAAAAGATTTTCATTATGCACTTATTCTAATTTAATTGCAGATTTTAAAATTGGCATCATTTGCACTTCCATTTGCCCTAAAATCTAATAATTTCAGATTTTATTTCCCATTAGTAATTTAAGTTATTAGATTTTAAGGAAAATGAAGTGAAAATGATGCCAGTAATCCCTTCTGCATCATAATTCTAGAAATCATTTAAAACATTGAGGGAATGTTAAGGTAGAGAAAGGAAACTGTGGGATGAATTGTTCTACCGTAGCCATGTAGAACTACATTGTCAGGTACTCTGACAATGTAAGCATGTCTTGAGTACCCAAGCTTGACTTGTTGTGAGCAGCTCCAACCGCCTGCCCCTTCTTGGAGGTCCTTTAGGTTCCTTCTGCATGCATGGATTTCTTCAAACAGAATGAAAGTGCTCGTGTCAGCATTAGGGCACCCACTCCCCTTCCTGTGTCTCCTGTCAATCTCCTCAAATCCACTTATCACCTCTTCAAAGCACTTCTCCTCCTCCCTCATCTTCTAACTTTAGTGGCATTGTGAGGCTGGAGGGTGGAATTCTATCCACACTCTGTCACGCTGCAAACATTTGCTGAGGGCTACTTCACATTCTGACTGCTGCGGAGATAATAGGAGAAAGGCACTGATAACATGTCTGTACCAGGGGAAAAGATAAACTGTACCTTCAGAAGTGAAATTGAATATAATATACAAATAACAGCAAACTGTAAAGTCATGGAAGTGCCTGAAAATCTTGAGCATTTCCACAAAAATTTTCATTTGCCTCCCTGTTTTTCCTCAGTCTCCAGCATTCAAGAGACAGATTGCATTTTAAAAGTATTTATTTTTGATTTATTATTATTATTATTTTTGAGATGGAGTTTTGCTCTTGTTGTCCGGGCTGGAGTGCAATGGTGCAATCTTGATTCACCGTAACCTCCACCTCCTGGGTTCAAGTGATTCTTCTACCTCAACCTCCTGAGTAGCTGGGATTACAGGTATACACCACCACGACTGGCTAATTTTGTATTTTTAGTAGAGACAAAGTTTCACCATGTTGGTCAGGCTGGTCTTGAACTCCCAACCTCAGGTGATCCACCCACCTCAGCCTCCCAAAGTGCTGGGATTACAGGCGTGAGCCATCACACCCCACCCCTAATTTTTTATTTTTAATTTAAATGCCAACATTGTTAGTAATTGGTTGTGAGTATGTTTCAACTGTGTTTTGGTTGGGCTATGTGTAAAAGACACGGCTAGGAGCTGTCCAGGGAATGAAACTGCCAGCTCTAATAATGATTTCTATAGAGAAGGCCTGCTCTAATTCCAAACAACTTTTGGGTTAGAGTCTAAGTTCATTGTGAACTTTACGTCCTTCTTCATTTATCCCCAGTGGTGGAGAATATTGTGTTTTAAGAAAGCCAAGTCTAGGCTGGGAGTGGTGGCTCACGCCTGTAATCCCAGTACTTTGGGAGGCTGAGGTGGGCAGATCACCTGATCTTAGGAGTTCCAGACCAGCCTGACCATCATGGGAAAACGCTGTCTCTACTAAAAATGCACAAAATTAGCCAGGCATGGTGTTGTGTGCCTATAATCCAGTTATTTGGGAGGCTAAGGCAGGAGAATCACTTGAACCCCATGAGGTGGAGGTTGCAGTGAGCTGAGATTGCACCACTGCATTCCAGCCTGGGTAACAGAACGAGACTCTGTTTCAAAAAAAAAAGAAAGCCACATCTCTTTATTTCCCACCATTAGTAATTTAATGCTAGACTTCAATGACATTGCAGAGTCAAGAGTGTATCATTTGGATATTGGGAAAATGAACAAACTTAGTAGAAATTGTTATCTGGAGACACATTTCAACCATGTTAAGACTTCATAAACCTTCTGCTGGAGTCTGACATTAAATTGTATAACAGCCTAAGAAAGAGAAAATCTTCCAGTTGTTTACTGAATCATACCTTCACGGGAGCATCTTCTTTCTGCCAAACAGGTTTTATATATATAACCACATTTTCTACAGGGAAATGCCTGCGTTTGTGATAGAAGCAGTGTTCCAATACCCTGGCAGGGAAGAAAGAAACGGAAGATATATGTCACAGTGCACACTTAATCCTGGGCTGGTTTTCTCTCTCTCAGAAGAAGCAGCAAATTGCCGGAGACAGTCGGCTGCTTGCTAATTGTGGTTTTCCTCTCTAGATTGTTGGTGACGCGGTTGGCTGGGGTTTTGTGGTGCGAGGAAGTAAGCCATGCCACATCCAGGCTGTCGACCCCAGTGGCCCTGCAGCCGCAGCAGGAATGAAGGTACTAATGGTTCTTTCTCACCCTCTTTTATATCTGTCCTGGGTTCTTCATGCCAAGTTGGCCATGATTCTTACCAGAGACCTAAACTCGTCTTATTTTCTGTCCTCTTCTGTTTCTGCCATCTCTTTCTTGTTCTCCAAAGTCTTTAACTTTTCCCTGGGTCTTCCCTCTCTTCCAATGAATATTCGAAAGTGTCTAGCCAGACACAGTGGCTCACACCTGTAATCCCTGCATTTTCAGAGGCCAAGGCAGGCAAATCACTTGAGGTCAGGAGTTCAAGACTAGCATGGCCAACATAGTGAAACCCTGTCTCTACTAGAAATACAAAAATTAGCCAGGTGTGGTGGCGCGCCCCTGTAATCCCAGCTACTCAGGAGGCTGAGGCAGGAGAATGGCTTGAACCCGGGAGGTGGAGGTTGCAGTGAGCCAAGGTCGCCACACTGCACTGCAGCCTGGGTGACAAAGAAAGACTCTGTCTCAAAAACAGCAACAGCAACAACAACAACAACAAAAGCATTTAGCAGTGTCTAAATACCACTAGCTCCATTTCATTATTTGTGCCAAGTGTACTTTTTCTCCCTAAGTGTTTTGGTTTCATTTTTGTCCAATTTCCTTTACCCTTTCTGAATGGGGTTAAACTGAAGCCAAGCACATATGATATAGCAACCAGGAGAGTGACTTTCCTACCTCCCTGGTGTTTGGAGGTTTTCTCCAAACCTCCCCTGGGGCTTCACATGTTCCCCCTCAACCAATACTGAGTTTGAAAAATTATATATTTCATTTTCCTTCAATCTTTGTGTAATCACATGGTAAAACCCAGTCTCTACTAAAGATATGAAAAATTAGCCAGGCATGGTGGCTCACTCCTGTAATCCCAGCTGCTTGGGAGGCTGAGGCAGGAGAATTGCTTGAACCCAGGAGGCAGAGGTTGCGGTGGGCTGAGATTGTTGTGCCACTGTACCCCAACCTGGGAATCAAAGCAAGAAAGACTGTCTCAAAAAAAAAAAAGAAAAAAGACACATATGCCGTCAAGAAAATTTGGAAAATATATACAAGCAGGAAAAAAATTAAAATTACTTCTAATCTTCCCCAACTCAGACTACTGTTAACATTTTTGAAGCAGTTTTATTGAACTGTATAAATGGCATCCTATAAAGTATAGCCATTAACATTTTGATTTACATTCTTCTAGACTTCTTGTGTGTATACAGATGTTATGTACATTGTTTTTATTTATACAGAAATAAACTATACGAGGATGTTGAGGTTTTCTGCTTTGAAATACCTTTATGTAGCACAGCTTTGTTGTATTGTCTGAAATGTTTCACAAGAGGATATTTGTCTTGATTTTCTGAAACCATAAGAGGATGCAGAAGGCTTAAAAGCTAAAGATCATTTCCCTGTTCATATATTCAATACTTTCATCCTCTTCCATCAGCCTTTTCCTAGAGTAGCAATAAGTGTGATTGGGATCTCTGCTGCTCTGATTTCTAGCCTGAGCGTTCTGGCATTGGTTTGCATGCTGGAAAAAATAAGTGGGCAACAGAAAATGGCTCAAGGAAGCAAAGAGCACCTTTACTGTCTGCCCAGATAATCAGCACTGGTAGGATTAGAGGTTGCCTCTGCCTTTTGATTTGAAGACCTCACTCCTATCGGGGAGGCACAGGCCCCGGGGTCTTGTGCTCTGGGGCAGCCGTGGAAACCCTGCTGGCTAAGGTGGTACCTGGCAGAGCCTTTCTACCTTCCCAGGTCTGCAGTGGGCACAGCACCAAAGCAACTTGGAGTAGGAATGTTGGCCAGGATCATAAAAAAGCAAGCACTTGCATCCATGCTGAGGCTGACTTTTTCATTTTCTAATGGAACTCTTGGCTGGGGAAGGGTTTTATATTTATTTCCACAATAAAAAGTACCTAGTATAAATTTTTTTTGGCACAATGCTTCAGTTCTGAGCATGCACTCACTCGCATGATGCTTTGGCTTAAAGCGCATCCCTTTTGAGGAAAGCAATGAAGGTATTTATATCACAGCTGAAGATCTTGTTTTGCTTAGCCGAGTATACAGTGAAATTAATTGATTTTAGTTTATCTTTGTTGATGTACATACATAACTATTCTGGGTATCATTAACTGATTAACTCTTTACTGTAAATACCCTGATCGATGTTTTACCTGATATATTTTTTCATTTTCATAAGCTAATACTTCATATGGTTTATATGTTTAGTTTCTTCAGAGGTATACAGTGGTTTTCTTATGTTATAGAGCTTCACAGAGTTTATTAGAGCACTCTTTCTTTCAACATATTACACAGCTCTCTGGTCCAGCAAAACATCTGTTCTGAGGTTCTGTGATCAAAGCGGTTTTAAACTGCTACATACTTCACCCCCATCTTAGAAATTCACAGAGCACATTAGCATATTAAAAATTCTGACAATCTGGCAGAAGGAAAAAAGCTGGTTTAAATTGTTTAGCCTAACATTTTATCATTTAAGAGAAACACACAAAGGAATCTTCATCAGTGTTGTTGGTAAGAGATAGCCCTAAAACTCTTCTAAGAAGATGCTTTTGGCCAAACTGCATGAGAATTAATATAACGTCATGCATCGCTTAACAACAGGGTTATGTTCTGTGAAATGGGTTTTAAGGCGATTTTGTCATTGTGTGACCATTATGGGGTACACTTACACAAACCTGGTGCTACAGCATGTTACTGTACTCAATACTGCAGGCCATTGTAACACAATGGTATTTGTGTATCGTATATTTATTTACTTATTTAATTTTTTATAGAGATGGGGTTTCAACATGTTGGCCAGGATGGTCTCGATCTCCTGACCTGTGATCTGCACACCTTGGCCTCCCAAAGTGCTAGGATTACAGGTGTGAGCCACCACGCCCAGTTGTGTATCTAAACATAGGAAAAGTAATGAACTGAGCTATAATGTTATGACAACTATGATGTCACTGGACAATGGGAATTTTTTAGCTCCATTACAATCTTATAAGATGATGAGGGGCTGGGCGCAGTGGCTCATGCCTGTAATTCCAGCACTTTGGGAGGCTTAGGTGGACAGATCACCAGAGGTCAGGAGGTCCAGACCTACCTGGCCAACATGCTAAAACCCAGTCTCTACTAAAAATAGTAAAATTACTTGGACATGCCGGTGGGTGCCTGTAGTCCCAGCTACTCGAGAGGCTGAGGCAGGAGAATTGCTTGAACCTGGGAGGCGGAGGTTGCAGTGAGCCGAGATTGTGCCATTGCACTCCAGCCTGGGCATCAAGAGGGAAACCCCATCTCAGAAAAAAAAAAAAAGAAAAGATGGTGGGACCACTAGCATATATGCAGTTTGTAGTTGACTGAAATGTCATTATGTAGTGCATGACTATACAGTGATATGTATTTTTAGTATTACGGTTTGTTGGTTAAATTAAAACAATAGCAAATACCGTGTCTTTCCATAGAGTTTGGCTGTTTATATTTATTTGAAATCATTTTGTACATTATTTTCTTCCCTAAAATACTGAATAAATTATTTCCTATTATACCGTTTGTCATAATTTCACTTAAAAACAAGCCATTTGTGTGATCTAATTGTAAAGGCTTGTTCCCACCAACCTGTCATCACTGCTATCTTCAACTTGGAAAACTGCAGAGTTTGGGGTGTGTAGTCCTCAAGAGGGTCCTGGGGTGCCCTGTGGGAAGGATCTACCCACTTGGGCACTGATTCACCTGCTAGGTCTGAGTGGTGGAAATTGTCCAATAGATGCCTCCTTTTGGCATCTCTGACTGTCCAGAGCTGACCTGGGATGGTGTAAAGTACCTCGGTGTCGCTTCCTACGCTGAATATCGGGCTCTCCCTGTAGTCACGGTTCTCGTTTTCTCCGGGTTTTGAATGGGGACAGGGCCCTGTATCTCAGCGTTTGTGGCTACTTCATCCAGTGAGATTGTTACACTTTTGCTATAGCCACCTTTTTTTTTTTGAGATGGAGTTTCGCTCTTGTTGCCTAGCCTAGAGTGCGGTGGCATGATCTCAGCGCCCTGCGACCTCCACCTCCCAGGTTCAAGCGATTCTCCTGCCTCAGCCTCCTTAGTAGCTGGAATTACAGGCATGTGCCACTATGCCTGGCTAATTTTGTGTATTTTCAGTAGAGATGGGATTTCACCACGTTGTCTAGGCTTGACCCAGCATCTTTGAATTTGGAGTTATTCTTATTTTGAAAGTTCTTTTACTTAAAAAATAAAATCTGCAAACCTTGTGCTTGGAGGACTTTTGTTTGGCATTACAATTCTAGAGGGGAGCATGAAATATGGAAATCATCAAAAGTCTGGTCAACTCATGCAATGCATTTACATACAGAAGTTGTTTCCTGCATTTTTCCTTTGATGACTTTTCACTCATCCTTGAAGAATTTTGTATCCAGGGCTTCTTGTTTCCTTTCAGTGCAAAGGAGAAAGGAGCAAACAAGAGAAGGAACTGTCTCTTCTATGTACGTGACCCTGTACCATGCAAGCCCCTTTCTCTACAGGAGCTAATGTAATGTCAGCATTCAAATTCTCATATCCCAGAGGGAGAGATCATTCCAGGAGGAAAAATTCTGTCTCTTATCTCTTTGCTGCTACTTTGAAGGGGAAGCCAGTTCCTTCCTCAAGCTATTTTTTTTCTTTTTTTAGACCGAGTCTCACTCCGTTGCCCAGGCTGGAGTGCAGTGGTGCGATCTTGGCTCACGGCAACCTTTACTTCCCAGGTTCAAGTGATTCTTCTGCTTGAGCCTCCTGAGTAGCTGGGACTACAGGCATGTGCCACCACGTCCCATTTTGTATTTTTAGTAGAGACAGGGTTTCACTATGTTGACCAGGCTTGTCTCAAACTCCTGACCTTGAGTGATCTGCCAAAGCCACCACACCCAACCCCCAAGCTATTCTGTACCTTACAGTCTAATGAATATTGTGAAACGTTGGCTTCCTGTCACAACCTTGAATGAAATAATCTTTTTTTTTAATCACATCAAGTCTAAACCCATTTCTGGACCACACTATCCATGATAACCTTATTTTACATGATCCTCTAGAAGGTATTCTCTGCTCTAGTCCAGGAGAATATTTACATTTCAGGAATAAATCATGATTATACCTATGTCTGCCTCTCCAGAAAATCTAATTAAGTGACTCAGACACTCAAAATACTCTAATGGCTCTCCATTACGATAAGAATAAACTGAGATGTTTTCTGTGGCCTACAAAGTCTGTAATCTGGGCCCTACTTATCACACCTTTATCTCCTTCCCTGGCCTTTTCTCCATCCCAGAAACTGGGTTTGTTCCTGCCTAGGGCTGAATGGCTGGTTCCATTGTTGTCCTTCATGTCTCAGATTAAATTTTTTAGAGAAACCTTCCTTGAATACCCTGTGATATTCCTTCTGTTTTCCTCCAATTACGTCTCCTCATATCACCACGTGGTTTTAGTCATTTTAAGCTGCTATATAGAATTGATGGCTTAAATGACAATCATTTGTTTGGAAAGTCCAAGACGGAGATGCTGGCAGACCCGGTGTTTGGTGAGGAGATGCTGGCAGACCCTGTGTTTGGTGAGGAGATGCTGGCAGACCCGGTGTTTGGTGAGGAGATGCTGGTAGACCCTGTGTTTGGTGAGGAGATGCTGGCAGACCCGGTGTTTGATGAGGAGATGCTGGCAGACCCGGTGTTTGGTGAGGAGATGCTGGCAGACCCGGTGTTTGGTGAGGAGATGCTGGCAGACCCGGTGTTTGGTGAGGAGATGCTGGCAGACCCGGTGTTTGGTGAGGAGATGCTGGCAGACCCTGTGTTTGGTGAGGGTCTGCTTTCCAGTTTGCAGATGGTCATCTTCTCACTGTGTGCCAACAGGATGATACGGCTCCAATGAGTGGAGAAAACCAGGTCTGTATCTTGAATCAAATTGGAAAAAAAAGACACAGACACACATGGAATAGTTTTAAGGAGTGGAGAGTTTAATAGGCAAGAAAGATGGGAAAAGGCAAAAGATGGAAGCTCCCCTGAGCAGAGACAGAGGGAGGAGATCTCCAAAGCTGAAAGAGGAGACATTGGGTGCCATGAATACCAACCAGTTTTATGAGTAGGCTGGAGGAGGTGGTGCCTGATATCCATAGGGCTCAGGGGATTGGTTTGACCAGGCATGTCATTCACATCACCCAAAAAAGCTGGCCCTTCCACCCGAGCCTTTTAATTTGCAAATACAGGACAACATGATGTTCTACACACGAGGGGATATGTGGGGCCGCCATGTTGCCAGGAACATGTGGAGCAAGGGCAAGAAGTGGGGGGAATCGCCATGTTTGGATGGACCCAATTTCTAATGACTGGCATCTGCATATCAAAGTTGCTGACCTGGTTCTAAGAACTGCTTTAAAAATGAAAACTTCCCAAGGACCCCTTTTCCTCACTCTCTGCCTAACATAATAACTTCTACAACAATGATGTAGTAACAGAGAGCAAGAGCAAGTTCTCTCCAGTCTCTGCTTAATAAAGGCACTAATCCCATACATCAGGGCTCAACCTAATTACCTCCCAAGTGCCCACCTTCTAATACCATCACATTTGGGGTTAGAATTTCAATGTATGCATTTTTTTGTTTGTTTGTTTTGAGATGGTGTTTCCCTCTTGTTGCCCAGGCTGGAGTGCAATGGCCTCATCTCAGCTCACTGCAACCTCTGCCTCCTGAGTTCAAGTGATTCTCCTGCCTCAGCTTCCCAAGTAGCTGGGATAACAGGTGTACACCAACATGCCTGGCTAAATTTTTGTATTTTTATTAGAGATGGGGTTTCTCCGTGTTGGTCAGGCTGGTCTCGAACTCCTGACCTCAAGTGATCTACCTGTCCTAGCCTCCTAAGTGCTGGGATTACAGGTGTAAGCCACCACACCCGGGCTATGGAATTTTTATTTATTTATTTATTTTATTTTTTAAAGATGGGGTTTCACCATGATGGCCAGGCTGGTCTTGAACTCCTGATCTCAGGTGATCCACCCACCTCAGCCTCTCAAAGTGCTAGGATTACAGGTGTGAGCCACCGTGCCCGGCCTTTATTTTTTCTTTAAAGAAAGAGTTTCCCTTTGTGACCCAGGCTGGAGTGCAGTGGTGTGAACAGGGCTCACTGCAGCCTCCACCCACTGGGCTCAAGCAATCCTCCTGTTAGCCTTCCAGGTAGCTGGGGCCACCGGCACATCATGCCATCCCTGGCTAATTTCTGTACTTTTTGTAGAGATGGGGTTTCACCATTTTGCCTAGGTTGGTCTCGAACAAGTGATCCGCCCAGCTCGAATACTAAAGTGTTGAGATTACAGGCTTAAGCCATCATGCCCAGCCTCAATGTATGAATTCTGGGCATACACAAATGTTCAGTCTGTAGCACCTGTCTTATTGTCTCCACCATATTTTTTAGAATCTGATCGTATGTATTTATATGTTAATTATCCATCTGTTCTCAATAGCTGTTTAAATGTAGAGCCTTTGTCTTAACTACTATATTCTCAATACCTATCACAATTCTTGGCATTTAGTAAGTGCTGGAAGCAGATTATTAAATGACTCAATGAACTAATAGTTTCAAAGAAAGGCTAAGGGAATACACCTAGTGACCACCAGCATTGTAACCCCGGGATCTCTTACTGTTCTAACAACTGCCAAAGGTGGGTGGGTAGTGTTCTCCTTACTTTACTAATGAGGAAACCGAGACCCAGTTTATCCTTTTCCCAAGGTCACCCAGCTTGTAAATACCAGAGTTAGATTTCTCTACCCACAACACGCACATGTTTCCTATTGTATTATTTCAAAAAGCGCAAACCCATGAGGTGCAGCCCAGTAGATGACATATTCTATTAAAACCTGAAACCACTGGCAAACTGCTCATGGATGCGTGACCTTTCACGTCTTTCGCAGAGAGAATTTGTGTTCTTGTTGGAGTGGTCACGTGTTCACCTGGGTTGGCTTGAAGAAGATCAAGTAAATAATTTTCATTCTTGGCATCAGCTGTTCACTGAGGTCAGGACTAGATCGTGCAGGGTCATCCGAGTGACAAAATCCCAAATCCTCCCTTGCAGTAGTTTGATCAAACACTTGCTGGAGCAAAGCATTCAGCTTTCAAGCTCTGAAGGAATTTGAGCCTTACTTACAAATCAGGAACAAAAGATAACCTTGCTGTTTTCTGGAAAGTTTATTTTTTCTTATGGGAATAATTAAATCCTGTGAGAAACAGTGTTCAAGTTTTCTTGCTTCCCTGTGCCAAGTCTCAGAGGGATTTCAAGCCTCCCAGCTTCTTTTCTTGTTTCCTGCTGTGATGAATTGATGGATGTGGGCTTAACAGGGCATTTTTTCCCTCTGTTTATCTGTTTCTTTGCATATTTACATAGAAACAGAACCATCTGAGTCAGAATAAAGAATTAGTGGCCATGATGTCCTTTTGTTTCCTCTTTCAAAAATTCTTATTTTTCATAGCAAGGAAAAAAATGTCAAAATCCTGTTTTGGTCTTTCTGATGGCAGCATAACTGTCTATTTCATGGAATTTCCCCCCTGAACCAGGAGAGGCCAGGTTCCTAATTAATTTGGCCAAGATAGTTTGGGCACTGAAGAAGCAAATTGTGGAATGATTATCCACACAATTGAGAAAATGCCTTCTGTGATTTTTTTTTTTTTTTTCCCTAGGACACAGATCTTGAGGTGATGTTTTAAAAATATGTAGTTACAGCCAGACATGGTGGTTCATGCCTGTAATCCCAGCACTTTGGGAGGTCGAGGCGGCTGGATCACCTGAGGTCAGGAGTTCGAGACCAGCCTGACCAACAAGGTGAAACCCCGTCTGTACTAAAAATACAAAAAAATTAGCTGAGCATGGTGGTAGGCACCTTTAGTCCCAGCTACTCAGGATGCTGAGACAGGAGAACTGCCTGAACCCCGGAGGCAGAGATTGAAGCAGGCCAAGATTGTGCCCCTGCACCCTAGCTTGGGCAACAGAGCCGAGACTCTGTCTCAAAAAAGAAAAAATGTAGTTCCTTTCCAGTGGAGTTCAGGAGAGTCATATGGGATACACAGCATGGTGTTGTGCGCAGTGCTCTGTCTCACTTTTGCAGAGTGTAGCTTCTCAGTTACACTCTGGGAGGGGAAAGATGACTACTTTGCTGTGAAGCGGTAGCCTGAGAGGGCTGATTCTCAGGGCCTCAGCACAGAGCGCTTTTCAGCTCTGTGTCCTTCCTTTGCAGGGATTCTTCTGTGCCGGGCTCTGATGGCTTCAGTAATACAGCAGTAACAGTGCACAGCTCTTTGGTCGGACCCTGTTCACTGACCACTACCATGAGCTAGGCATTATTAACATAATGGGATTTATAGCCTAGACAGGAAGAAAGACTTTCTAAAAATGCACAGCTTTTGGCCAGTTGTGGTGGCTCACACCTGTAATTTCAGCACTTTGGGAGACCGAGGAGGGCGGATCACCTGAGGTCAGGAGTTTGACACCAGCCTGGCCAACATGGTGAAACCCATCTCTAAAAATAATAAAATAAAATAAAATAAAATGCATACCTTTTAAGTGTATAGATTGGTAAGTTTGTCAGATGTGCACACTGGTGTCACTCTCAATCAGAGCACAGAACACATCTGTCCCTCCAGAGACCCCCTTGTGCCTCTTTCAAGTCAGCCTCTTTCACCAGAGACAACCACTGATGTGATCCTGTCACTAGAAGTTAGTTTAGGCTCTTAGAGTCAGACAGAGTCTTGGCTCCACACCTCATGCCCATGTAACTTTTGGCAAGTTGTCTCATTTCTCTGGGTTTCCTCTTCATCTGTTAACTGGGGATATGTGTGGTGTCTTTCTCACAGGATTGGTGAGGGATTCAAGGACCTAATACATGCAGGGCCTCTCAGGCGGCTCAGCCTGAGGGGTTCCTCCCGCCTTTGCCACAGTCAGGATACATGGGCACGTCTCAGATGCACATCCAGCTTGCAGGCGTGGTGGCTCACGGCTGTAATTCCTGCACTTTGGGAGGCCTAGGTGAGCGGATCACGAAGTCAGGCCTTCAAGACCAGCCTGACCAACATCGTGAAACCCCATCTCTACTAAAAATACATAAATTAGCTGGGCGTGGTAGCGCATGCCTGTAATCCCAGCTACTCAGGAGGCTGAGGCAGGACAATCACTTTACCCGGGATGCAGAGGTTGCACTGAGCCGAGATCATGCCACTGAACTCCAGTCTGGGCGACAGAGTGAGACTCTGTCAAGAGAGAGAGAGAGAGAGAGAGAGAGAGAGAGAGAGAGAGAGAGAGAGAGAGAGAGAGAGAGAGAGAAGGAAGGAAGGAAGGAAGGAAGATAGGCAGACAGGCAAGCTGAATGATTCTTCAGACTTGGAAATATGTCTGAAGGTTCAGCTTTCCCAGATCGAGTTGCCCTCTGCCCTGTCACCCCAGAATCCTGCTCACTCCTCCCGTGTCCCCCATGTTCCTTTCCTGTTCCTAACCTCACCTATGTCACTGCCACACTGCTTGTTACTGAGGACCAAGGCCCTTTCTGACTGATTTCATTGGATTTCACCTTCACCTCGATATCCTCCTTCACCAGCACTGCATGTTCCCCCACTTTCAGAAATCTCCAGAAGCATCTCTTACCTCTCCTGCCAGTCCTCAGTTTTCTTAACTTTATTATTATTATTATTGTTATTATTTTAGAAACAGAATCTCACTCTGTCACCCAGGCTGGAGTGCAGTGGCATGATCTTAGCTCACTACAACCTCCACCTCCCAGGTTCGAGCGATCCTCCTTCCGCAGCCCCCCAAGTAGCTGGGACTACAGGTGCATGCCACCATGCCCCACTAATCTTTGCATTTTTAGTGGAGACGGGATCTCACCATATTGGTCAGGCTGCTCTCGAACTCCTGACCTCAAATGATCTGCTTGCCTCAGCCTCCCAAAGTGCTGGGTTACAGGAATGAGCCACTGCACCCAGCTTGTTTTGTTTTTTGAGACAGGGTCTCATTTTGTCACTCAGACTGGAGTGCAGTGGTGCAAACATGGTTCATTGCAGCCTCCACCTTCTGGGCTCAAGCGATCTTCCCACCTCAGCCTCCCAAGTAGCTGGGACTACAGGCGTGAACCATCACACCCAGCCTCCTTCTCATTCTTTTCATCTGATCCATCACATTCCCTTTGTCTTATGGCCCATGTTTGTGTTCACCTAGGGCTTGGGTTTCTAGTTTGTGACTGGCAGGAGGGCGCCATGGAGGGATTGAGTCTTGGCTTCACCACTTCTATGGGACCAAAAATAATTACTTAAACCAATCTAAGCCTCAAATTATTCACCTCTAAAGTGTGCTGCCTGGGTGTGATGGCTCATGCCTATAATCCCCGCACTTTGGGAGGCCAAGGTGGGCGAATTACTGGAGGTCAGGAGTTTGAGACCAGCCTGGCCAACGTGGCAAAACCCCGTCTCTACTAAAAATACAAAAATTAGCCAGGCGTGGTGGCAGGTGTCTATAATCCTGGTTACTCTGGAGGCTGAGGCAGGAGAATCACTTGAATCTGGGAGGCGGAGGTTGCAGTGAGCTGAGATCACACCATTGCACTCCAGCCTGGGTGACAGAGCAAGACCCTGTCATAAAATAAAATAAAACAGGCTGATAATAGTCATGATTAAATGGAGTATGTGTCCCAGCCTCGTAGCTGGTTCATAATCAAGAATAAGTATTTCTGGGTGTTATTTATTATATTACTTATTTAAATAATTGCATTACTCAGAGTCTTCTGGCTGATCGTTGCTTAAATACGTTTATATTTACAAACAAAACACAAAGTAATGAAACAGCTGCTGAAAGGGGACAACACAGGGAGAGGGTCTGTGTAAGCACGTTTCCAAAATGTTGCAGTATACTATTCCAATTCTTTCTAGTCTTAGAAAAGCTGAGTCTAGGTTTCCCTTTTTTTTTTCTTTTAAAGACGGGGTTTCACCATGTTGGTCAAGCTGGTCTTGAACTCCCGACCTCAGGTGATCCGCCCGCCTTGGCCTCCAAAGTGCTTGAATTACTGGCGTGAGCCACCATGCCTGGCCAAGGTTTCCCATTAATAAATAGCAATAATAATTGCTTCATGGCATGCTCATGAGGGTAAATAAAAAAGTGTGTATGAGGTGTCAAACCCATGCCCATCATGCGGTGGATATTCACTAAACACCGTTTACTATAGTTCATCAAATACAAGGCACGGATTGTGGTCTGATGTGGTGGCTCAGGTGGGAGGATCACCTGAAGCCAGGAGTTTGACCATCAACCTGGGCAACATAGCAAGACATCATCTCTACAGAAAAAGTTAGCCAGGCTCAGTGGCATGAAGTCAGCCACTACTGGTATGTCCCAGCTACTTGGGAGGCTGAAGTGGGAGGATCACTTGAGCACAGGAGTTCAACTTTACTGTGAACTGTGAATCTGTTACTGCACTCCAGCCTGGGTGACAGAATGAGACCCCATCTAAAAGAAAAAAAGATGGCTGGGCGTGGTGGCTTGCCCCTGTAATCCCAGCACTTTGGGAGGCCAAGGTGGGTGGATCACGAGGTCAGGAGATTGTGACCATCCTGGCTAACAAAGTGAAACCCCTTCTCCATGAAAAATACAAAAAATTAGCTGGGCGTGCTGGCATGCACCTGTAATCCCAGCTACTCAGGAGGCTGAGACAAAAGAATTGCTTGAACCTGGGAAGTGGAGGTTGCTCACAGTGAGCAGACATTGGATCACTACACTCCAGCCTGGGTGACAGAACGAGACTATGCCTCAAAAAAAAAAAAAAAAAAAAAAAAAATGCATGGATTGTAAGATATGGCCTAATTTCAGAGTTGCTAAAATGTACATCTCAACATCAGCGAATGCCGGCATTACAATTTCAAGCCCCACTGACTACTACATTCATATCAGTGGGTTCATTTTGCTAATTGCAAAGTTTGTTTAACATTTTCTTGAACTAAACATTTTTATTCACACCAGTAGGAAAAGTTCTCTTTCCAAAGCAAATACATGGAAAGTTTTTTTTAACGTCTTGGTACAAGCCTGTGCTGCTCCTAAATTGATCTGCGGTGGGTTTTAACTCTGGCTTTTAATAGTTTGTGATGAATGCTTAGAGACAGGAAGAAGGGCCACTTCCAAGAAAGGGGTAGTCTCGAGGCCCCTAAAGCCTCAACAGAAGCTTAGGCAGCTACGGTGTTTTTCCAGGTCACACCCAAATAACTGGTGTGAGGCCATGTCTGTCACCCCTTTGGAGGACTCCTCAAAGCCAGATAAATCTTTAAAGTGCGCTGACTTGTTGTTTTTTAATTTATTTAATCTGTTTTAATTTTTTTTTTTTTTTTTCTGGAGATGGAGTCTCCCTGTGTTGCCCAGGCCCGTCTTGAACTTCTGGGGTCAAGCAATCCTCCTGCCTTGGCCTTCCAAAGTGCTGGGATTCCAGGCGAGAGCCTCTGCACTCAGCCCAAAACTGCCCTTACATGTAAAGGCAGAGACTACCCTTGACTGACCTGTACCTGGAAGAGATTCAAAGCTGACCCAACCCAAGCTAGACATGTTTTTTCAAAGATGTACTCTTGAATTTCCCCATGACAGTATCAGTCAGTTAGGAATGCTGTAATAAACCACAGGCTGGATGACGTAATCAACAGATTCATTTGCTCACAGTTCAGGAGAATGGAAGTCTGAAGTCAGGGGCCAGCAAGGTGAGGTGAGGGACCTGGTGAGGGGCTTTCTCCTGACTCACAGAGGGCCGCTTTCTCAGTGTGTGCCCACAGGAAGACAGAGACAGTGAGCTCTTTGGAATCGTTTCTCATTAGGCCACTAATCCTATAGGGACCCACCTTTATAACCTGATTAACTTTAATTACTTCCTTTTTTTTGTTTGTTTGTTTTTGGAGACAGAGTCTTGCTCTGCGGCCCAGGCTGGAATGCAGTGGCACAATCTTGGCTCACTGCAACTTCTGCTTCCCGGGTTCAAGCGATTCCCCTGCCTCAGCCTTCCAAGTAGCTGGGATTACAGGCACGTGGTACCACACCACCTAATTTTTGTATTTTTAGTAGAGCTGGGGTTTTGCCATCTTGGCCAGGTTGTTTCTCTAACTCCTCACCTCAGGTGATCTGCCTGCCTCAGCCCCCGCAAAGTGCTAGGATGATAGGTGTGAGCCACCGTGCCCGGCCAGATTACTTTCTTACTCCACATAGAGTCATATTGGGCATTAAGACTTCAACATCTGTGTTTGGGGTGGGAGGGTACAATTCAGTCCATGGCAGTGACCAATCCAAGTATCTTTGGAAGTGAAGGTTAGACATGAGAGTGCCTTGACTATCTATATCTGCTGGAATGTCACCTACAGCAGATTCTATATAATTTGGCAATAGATACAGTTACAATTAGCTTCACTTATGAGTGTCATAAAATCCTCCAAAACGATGATTAAGATTAGTATTTGGGTTTTTGTTTTTTTGTTTTCATGTCAAAGCCAGAAGGAAGCCAGTCAGGGCTGAGATGGATCTCCATGGTTTCAATCACCTATTTTGTGTTTTCATTTTGCTTGGCTTCCATTCCTAAGGTTACTTCAAGGCCTAAGACAGCCGCTGGAACTGTAGTGATTAGGTTTGCATTCTAGCCATCCAAGAGGGAAGAAGGAAAGCAGAGGGCACTATCTTTTTTTAAAAGACACATCTCACTGGGCATGGTTGCTCACACCTGTAATCCTAGCACTTTGGGAGGTGAAGACAGGCAGATCAGGGGGTCAGGAGTTTGATACCAGCCTGGCCAACATGGTGAAACCCCATCTGTACTAAAAATACAAAAAATTATCCAGGCATGGTGGCATTCACCTGCAGTCCCAGCTACTTGGGAGGCTGAGGCAGGAGAATCGCTTGAGCCTGGGAGGCAGAGGTTGTGGTGAGCTGAGATTGCACCACAGCACTCTAGCCTGGGTGACAGAGCAAAACTCCATCTCAAAAATGAATAAATAAATAAATATGAAAGACACCTCTGCAAGTGGCACAGATGACTTCTTTTATATCCCATTAGCTAGGACATAACCACATGTGGCTGCACTTAGGTGTGAGAGAATCTATGAAATGTAGAATTTATTCTGGATGGCTGGTAGGGTTGGATTGGGTCCCTTCAAAAAGTTATGTTGAAGTCCTAACCTCCAGTACCTCAAAATCTGACTCTCTTTGGAAAGAGGGGCCTTACAGAGGGAGTCAGGTTAAGATGAAGTCATGGGGGCTGGGGTCTAATCCAATATGACTGATGTCCTAAGAAGGGGAAATTGGACACAGGGACAGACCTACACAGAATAAAAATCATGTAAAGACACAAAGGGGAATTGTCCATGTGACTCAAGCCAAGGGATGCCAAGGATTGCAGGCAAACTCCAAAAGCTGGAAGACACAAGGAAGGATGCTCCCTTAGAGCCATCAGGGGGTCATAGCCCTGCTGAACCTTTGATTTCACACTTCTAGCATCCAGAATGTGAGACAAAGGAAATCTTCTGTTTTTTAAACCATCCAGTTTTTGGTGCTTTGTTATTATAGTCCTAGGAAACGGACACAGTGGCTATGTGTCCAGAAGAATGATGGGGGTTCTGTTAGAAAAGCGGCGGGCAATGGATATAGGGGAGAAACTAATAGTTTCTGTCATTGATCGGAAAAAAATATACAGACATCCTTCAACACGTATTTACTGAGTACCTACCGCATATAGTACCCTGTGGCAGGTACTGAGGATCCAGTTGGTGAGCAAAGCCGGTGAGGTCCCTTCCCTCAGTGGGTTTCAGATCTAGTGACAAGACAGATTTTTTTTTTTTTTTTAAACGGAGTCTCACTCTGTCACCAGGCTGGAGTGCAGTGGCGTGATCTCGGCTCACTGCAGCCTCCACCTCCCTGGTTTAAGTGATTCTCCTGGCTCATCCTCCTGAGTAGCTGGGATTATAGATGTCTGCTACCATGCCCAGCTAATTTTTGTATTTGTAGTAGAGACTGGGTTTCATTATATTGGCCGGGATGGTCTCAATCTCTTGACCTCATGATCTGCCCACCTTCGCTTTCCAAAGTGTTGGGATTACAGGCATGAGCCTGACAAAACAGATAGTAATGACTTGAAAATGTTTAATT
Source organism: Saguinus oedipus (assembly GCA_031835075.1). Taxonomy (NCBI): domain Eukaryota; kingdom Metazoa; phylum Chordata; class Mammalia; order Primates; family Cebidae; genus Saguinus; species Saguinus oedipus. The sequence goes on along the minus strand of CM063181.1, from coordinate 63,015,588 downwards.
ATAAGCTGTGTTAATACACACAGATTTTAATTAAATGTAATGTTTAATTACAGACTGTGATATGTGCATTTGGCAGGAATGTTACTGGGTAAAAGACAGATTCTCAAATATATATTTTTGCATATTTGGACATTTCAGTCATTTTCAGAATTTCGTGATGACGAGGATAAAGTCAAGTGTTGGGTCTGTCATTTTGCCTTTAGCTTCAGAGTCTCTTAATTCCACCCACCATTTTTTTTTTCTGCCAGATGAAATCAAATACTGTTGGCATTCTAATTACAGCTTATGGTTCTCTAAGGAGAGGCTGTGTGAGAGAGAAATGATGAAAAGCCAAAATGGGCAAACATTTGTTTGGCAGAGGGTCAGATTACTGGAACAGGAATTGCGGAGCTTCAGTTGATTGAATGCTTTGTTTTGCACATTCCTGTTCCTCCTCCAGTCTCTTCCAGCTCAGTAAATATCATCACCATCCACCCAGTTACTGGGGCCAGAAACCTAGAAGTCATGCTTCCTTTTCTCTTTGCCCTCCAATTATAGACACTTTTTAAATGCTGCTCCCTTCTTCCCTCCCACCTCCCCTCTTCTCCTCCCTCTCCCCTTCCCCTGTCTCCCCTGTCTCCCCTCTCTCCCTCTCCCCCTCCCCCTCTTTCCCTCCCTCCCTTCTTTCTTTCCTTTCTTGTTTCACTCTTGTTGCCCAGGCTGGAGTGCAATGGCACAATCTCAGATCTCTGCAACCTCCAGCTCCCAGGTTCAAGCAATTCTCCTGCTTCAGCCTCCCGAGTAGCTGGGATTACAGGCATGCACCACCATATCTGGCTAATTTTTTTTATTTTTAGTAGAGACAGGGTTTCACCATGTTGGCCAGCTGTTCTCGAACTCCTGACCTCAGGTGATCCACCTGCCTTGGCCTCCCAAAGTGCTTGGATTATAGATAAGAGGCACTTCACCTGGCTGAATCTTCCTTCATTTTCCACAATGCAAACCACAGTCATCTCTTACCAGTACGACTGTGGCTCTAACTGGTCCCCTTATGTCTACTCTTGCACCCTTATAATTCATTTCCCACCAAAGGAAATCAGGAAATGAGCCCACACTCCTTCCTGCTTGAGATCCTTCATTGGTTTCCCACTGCCTCCTTGCCTTGGCCCAAGCAGTCCTGCCTGACCTGCCCTCCTTCTTCCTCACCTCCATTATAGCCTTTTAGCTCCTGAAACCAGGGGTTAGCTTTCTCTCCTAGGGCTTTTGAATTTTATTTTATTTTTTATTTTTATTTATTTATTTATTTTTTATAGAGATGGGGTTTCACCATGTTGGCCAGGATGGTCTTGATCTCTTGACCTTGTGATCTGCCCGCCTTGGCCTCCCAAAGTGCTGGGATTAAGGCGTAAGCTACTGCGCCCAACCTTTATTTTATTTTTTTGAGACTGAGTTTAGCTCTTGTTGCCCAAGCTGGAGTGCAATGTCACGATCTTGGCTCACTGCAACCTCTGCCTCCTGGGTTCAAGTGATTCTCCTGCCTCAGCCTCCCAAGTAGTTGGGATTACAGGCACGTACCACCATGCCCTGCTAATTTTTTGTATTTTTAGTAGAGATGGGGTTTACCGTGTTGGTCAGGCTGGTCTCGAACTCCTGAGCTCAGGTGATCCACCTGTCTCGGCCTCCCAAACTGCCGGGATTACATGCGTGAGCCACCATGCCTGGCCCCTCTTAGGGCTTTTGTACTTGCTGCGTCTTCTTCCTGGAATTCTTGTTTCACAGCTTTTCACTGGGTTTATATTTTTTACACCTTAAACATCCCCTCCTTTTTTGTTAGATGGTACTATGGTCTGAATGTTTGTGTTCGCCCCGCACACCCAAATTTTTATATTGCAACCCAGTCCCCAGTGTGAGGTATTAGAATGGGGCCTTTGGAAAGTGCTTAGGTTTGGAGGGTGGAGCCCTCATGAATGAGATTGTGGCCTTATATGGAAGCCCCACAGAACTCCCTGGCCCTCTCCTCTACTTGAGATCACAGCTAGAATGCGCCATCTATGAAACAGAAAGTGGGCCTTCACTAAACTCCAAATGTGCTGGTGACTCGATCTTGGACTTTGCAGCCTCCGGAACTCTGAGAAATAAATTTCTGTTGTTTATAAGCCCCCCAGTCTGTGGTATTTTGTTATAGCAGTCTGATGAGACAGATGGAAAACTTTCACAGCATTTCTGCTCACAGCTCTCATTGGTTAGAATTGTGTTTCGTGGTCACTATAAGTGGGGGCAGGGAACTTGAGTATTTCAATTTTCATTTTATATGACAAGAAACAGATTGAGATGGGGTAAGGCGAATGCCACCTAGAGTATCTGCGGAGCCCCTTGTTACTCTCTTTCATAATCCTTGTATATTTTTTATTCCCAAATACATATTTCTCATCTTGCTTTTTTTTTTTTTAAGAGATAGGGTCTTGCTCTCTCATTCAGGCTGGACTACAGTGGCACAATCACAGCTCACTGCAGCCTCAAATTCCTGGGCTCAAGGGATCCTCCTGTCTCAGCCTCCCAAGTCACTGGGATTATAGGTGCATGCTATCATGCCCAGCATTTAACCCCTCTAGAGTATATTCTGTATATGTGTAGAGATAGTATCTAATTGGTTTTTCACTATATGTCCAATAAATGTGTGTTGCATGACTAAATTAATACTTCTGTGAATAGGGACAGTGTATATTCTAGTGTAGATACTCTCTCTGCCTTCCTGGAATAAAAAGGCTTGTTAAGATAGCAGATAGCTTTTGGAATATCATTCCAACACTATAAGTACCCATAACACCACATGACATCTAAGAGGTGCTGCAACTTTTAAAAAAATCAGTTGATTGAGTCGAGTTATTCATGTTTTACTATTTCTAATATATAAATTATATTCTTAAAGTTGATCCTCAAGGCATTATTGTTATAACCTAAGACAAATATAAAATGTACTGTAGCTGAGCAATAACAAGGTAATTATGTGAAAATCCCTACCATTTTACCTGGGACTAAGTTGGGACTCATTTTTATGTTCTAAAAGAATTTGAGCATGTCAGTGAATGTCCATACAATATATTATTTCAGTCAGATACAGAGGCAGACAGCACTGAGCCTGTTTGTATTATTAAAAAGGTAGTTTTCTCGTGGGATGCTTTTTGGGCCCTTCTTCCTCTTTTAGTAGGTTTCATGGATAACTGGTGAAAATAGTTCTAAGGTATATGAAAGCAATATTTATTGAGTGATCTCGTGTGCTAGGCACCATGCTAGGTTAACTCTGTTTTATCATTTATAACAATCCTGGGATGTAGGTGTTAGCCCTATTTTTACAGATAAACAAAGTTTGGAAATCTTCCTATAATATATGAATTCAGATATGCCTAGACCGTGATCTTATGCTTTGGAATTGTTATGATACACACCTGGAACTGATTTTCTTAAGAGAAGGTATTGGTCAAAAATACCTTTCCTATTATAGGAATTTAGCTGATCTTCAGTTGATCTTGTGGTGACAAGCATATTACATTTGGGTTCATTCTGCGCTGACTCTTGCTGTATAGGTATCTCCTCTGAGAACATAGTGCTGCTAGATGGTGTTTTGGGGGAGCGATAAATTCCAGTCAATAACATCTTCTTTTGTTTTTCATTTTTGTTATTTATTTATTTATTTTAGAGACGGGATTTCACCATATTGGCCAGGCTGGTCTCACACTCCCGACCTCAGGAAATCCACCCACCTTAGCCTCCCAAAGTGCTGGGAATACAGGTGTGAGTCACCGTGCCTGGTGTTTTTTTTTTTTTTAAATTTTTAAAACTTAAAGGACTGACCTCTAGAAACTAGAAAGAATCTGTCCTTGTCCCTGAACTTTCTGTATCTCAAGGATTTGAGCAGCCCAAATTTGTTGATCTTTAGGATGTATGTGATATTCAGAATTTTAGCCTGTTCTCCTGAATGAGTATTTCCTGTTGGCATGAAGTCCAAAAGCATGACCTCTAGTGTCTCGTGTTACCAAGTGTAGATCCTGATGATGTAGTTAGAGTCAGCCTTCAGCCAAGTCTGTCCTGAGCCTCATCAGATACCTTGTTTCACTCTGGGCTTTAGTATCTGGTTTTTCTTTATTCTGTGTTTTGTTTGACACTGGTTCAAGTTCTTACTCTGACCAAGTTCCATAATTAGACTTATCTCCCTTTGCCCTGAGTTCATTTTCTTCCCTATCCATCCTCCAGTCCCCGGGCATAAATATACTCTTCCACCAGTACCACTGTGGAATGAGAGGTCAGAATCTGCAAAAGGCCTCCAGACTGGCAGGGACCAAGGATGTCGTGAATCCAGTGGGCCCAATCTGGGCTGATGTGAATTTGCTGGTCTTCTTAGGTCACCTTCAATCTAACTTTGAGGAAATGAAGGAAGCCATTGACAATGCTTAATGGCATTGGGTCAGCTTTTATTCCTGGCTCTTATCTAAGATTTTGACATTGGGTTGCTTTACACATGAAAATATATTGGGGTAAAGATAGTTTTGTCAAAAATGTGTTTGAAATCTACCCATAAAAAAATATTTGTTGAGTTCCCAAAGTGGTGTTTGTTTCAGTTCTGTACCAATAATCAGAAACTTAGAACTGGAAAGATTCTTCTGGTTCCTAACATTATTTGGAGGTCATATGCTTTCTTGGGAATCCAGTAACAGCTACGGACTCTACACTCTACTCTCAGGAAGAAGGTGTGCACATGTGTGGACCACATTTGCACAATTTTTTTTTGAGACAAAGTCTTGCTCTGTTGCCCAGACTGAAGTGCAGTGGTGCGATCTTAGCTCACTGCAACTTCTGCCTCCCAGGTTCAAGCGATTCTCCCGCCTCAGCCTCCCAAGTAGCTGGGACTGCAGGTGCCTGCCACTGTACCTGGCTAATTTGTAGTAAAGATGGGGTTTCACCATGTTGGCCAGGCTGGTCTTGAACACCTGAGCTCAGGTGATCCACCTGCCTTGGTCTCCCAAAGTGCTGGGATTACAGCATGAGCCACTGCACCCAGCCACATTTGCACAATTTCATGTTGTTAATGGATTATCTGAAACTTATCTAGGATCCCAGGATAAAAATTCCCCAAATCTAGTGTCCTAATTTTTTTTTTTTTTTCGAGATGGATTTTTGCTCTTGTTGCCCAGGCTGGGGTGCAATGGTATGATCTCGGCTCACTGCAACCTCCACCTCCTACGTTCAAGCGATTCTCCTGTCTCAGCCTCCCAAGTAGCTGGGATTACAGGCATCCGCCAACACTCCCGGCTAATTTTTGTATTTTTAGTAGCGATGGGGTTTCACTATGTTGGACAGGCTGCTCTTGAATGCCTGACCTCAAGTGATCCACCCACCTCAGCCTCCCAAAGTGCTGGAATTACAGGCATGTGCCATGGTGCCTGGCCTAGCATCCTAATTTTATAGGTTAGAAAAGCAAGGCCCAGAATTGAAATGACTATCCAGTGTCAATTGAGATAACCAGAAGTAGAATGTAATCACTCTTGACCATGCTATTAAATAAGTTGTGTGAAATAAACCAGCTTCAGGGCCTGGCCCATTGGGCACTCAATTCATATTATTTCCATCCCTCTGTTATCCTCTATTCCACTTTTACTATCATAGTTTTTTTCAGAGACTAAACTGATCTAGACTGTTTTAAGTTTACATTATATTCAACTGTTCTTAATAATAATGATACCTTTCCTGTGTAAAACATCTGTCAGAGGATGTCACATGTGTCCTTGTATTTTTGAACTTTCTGAAATAGAGGTGAGTAAGTACTACTAACCCAGTTTCACACGTAAGAAGATGAAGACCCAAAGAGGTTGTTCAGGACCAAGTTAAGATTAAATTTTAGCTTTCTAATGCCATGAATTCCATTTTCAGGTACTGGGTTGGAATATTATCCTCTTATTTAAAACAAGCATAAACAAGAACACAGAGATCCTTGAATGAATGCCCAGACTAAATTTTCTCAACTTTTACTGTGCATCAGAATCACTTGGGAAACTCCTAGGAAATACACAGAGATATAGACTCAGTTGTTCTGGGGTGAGGCCCAGACGTCAGCACTGTTTGGAAACTCCCAGGCAATTTTAATGTGGAGCTTAGAGGGAGGACTACTGGCCCAGATCTCTTAAAGATGGACATGATACTGTATTATTCGGTCATGTTGTTGGATAAAGGGCTGCATTGATTTTCCTGCCTCAGATTCAAATGGAAGGCATTGTTCCAGAATCTGTTTTCGAAATACACTGTGAAGGCATTTAGATGATGTACTTTTTTTTTTTCTTTTTTTTCCTGGAGATGGAGTCTTGCTCTGTCACCCAAGCTGGAGTGCAGTGGGATGATCTGGGCTCACTGCAACCTCCACCTCCCAAGTTCAAGCAATTCTCCTGCCTCAGCTTCCCTAGTAGCTGGAATTACAGGTGTGTGCCACCACAGCCAGCTAAGTTTTTTTTTGTACTTTTAGTAGAGATGAGGTTTCACCATGTTGGCCAGGCTGGTCTTGAACTCCTGACCACCTCAGCCTCCCAAAGGGCTGGGATTACAGGCGTGAACCAATGTGCCCGGCCTAAATGATGTACTTTTGACATTCCATACTTCTGTGCACAGCATCAGTTACACACACATTTGGTAATTTATTAGCTCCACTTGATGTGAAAATTTGCAATTTGCATGGAGCAAACCAAGCAAAGAAACAGCTCCAGTTTTTTTTGGAGGGGGGACAGAGTCTCTTTCTGTCACCCAGACTAGAGTGCAATGGCACAATCTTGGCTCACTGCAACCTCCACCTTCCAGGTTCAAGAGATTTTCTTACCTCTGCCTCCCAAGTAGCAGGGATTACAGGCGCCTGCCATCATGCCCAGCTCATTTTATTCTTTGTATTTTTAACAGAGATGGGATTTTATCATGTTGGCCAGCCTGGTTTCAAACTCCTGACCTTAAGTGATCCACCCACCTTGGCCTCCCAAGGTGCTGGGATTACAGACATGAGCCACCTCACCCAGCCCCTCCAAATCTTAAAAACAGTTTTTAAAAATAAAAGATTGCACCCAGGTGTGGTGGTTCATGCTGATAATCCCAGCACTTTGAGAGGCTGAGGCAGGTGGATCACCTGAGATCAGGAATTCAAGACCAGTCTAACCAATATGATAGATCCCCGTCTCTACTAAAAATACAAAAATTAGCTAGGCATGGTGGCATGCGCCTGTAATCCCAGCTACTTGGCAGGCTGAGACAGGAGAATCACTTAGACACAGGAGGCGGAGGTTGCAGCGAGCGGAGATTGTGCCATTGCACTCCAGCCTGGGCAACAAGAGTGAAACTCTGTCTTTAAAAAAAAGAAGAAATCAAATATTTCTCATGCACTCATCTTGGTTATTTTGAATCATTATACCTGTGCCATGTGACTCGCAGACACCTGGCCTAACTGCCGATGTGAAACACAGCTCCTGTTGCATGTACCATACCTAGTGAGGGTACCCATGGACAGCTGTGATCTTGTGTCCTAGAAAGGCTCTACTGTTCTCTTTGAGCAACGGAGACTTTTTTAAAGCACAGGAAAATATCCTTCATCCTGTCCCGAGGAAAGTTCAGGGAGGGCAATATCTTATTAATTCAAATATGCTTTGAGTCTTGAGTTTTAATTCATTTAATTTATTATTTATTTATTGTTTGAGATGGAGTCTCACTCTGTTACTCAGGCTGGAGTGCAGAGGGCGTGATCTCTTCTCACTGGAACCTCCACCTCCTGGGTTCAAGCGAGTCTCCTGTCTCAGCCTCCCTAGTAGCTGCGGTTACAGGCGCACACCACCATACCCGGCTAATTTTTGTATTTTTAGTAGAAATGGATTTTCATCATGTTGATCAGGCTGGTCTCGGACTCCTGACCTCAGGTGATCCACAGGCGAGAGCCACCATGCCCAGTGGAACTTTAAAATATGGATTTTTTTTTCTGCTGAAAAGAAAACATTTACTTTTCCTCATCCCTCCTCATAATACCTAGACCCATATCCACTCCGTTTTGGCAGGAGTTTCTGCTGACTGATGAAAAGTTCACAGAGCAGGGTGTTAAATGGGCTTTACTGTTGCAATGGAGAGAGTACAGAATGCCAGCCGTCTGCATGGGGAGGCCCAGAGACCCATCTGCACCTCTGAGGAGAAAGCTGTCTTTATCATGGCCACATGTGGCCAGCTGTGTAATCACTGGGGCCTTAACTGCCCTGTGTTCTGGGCAGGGTGACTGCCTGCATGTACCCACAGCTGGGTTAATGAGATCAAGTTTCACTTTCTAGAGCCAGAGTAATCAGGACCAGGCACAAACCATATCCTCGTAAGCCTGGAGGTGCATGGGTGTCCCCTGCCTTGGCCAAGCCAGGGGAGGCCAAATACTATGGCGGACCCTTGTCTGCATAAGCTGGAATCCTGGGCTGTGATGTCTCTGTGAAGCAAATGTCCTTTCTCTTCTATTGTTTCTGATATTGTGGAAATAGGATATGTATGGAAAGAAATTACTAGAAGTACATGTTTGAATGTTTAGGGCAGGGACACTACTCTGTCTGATACTATAATGGAGGGTGCACATCATTGTACATTTGCCCAGAGCCTTAGCATGTGCAACACCAAGAGTGACCCCAGTGTAAACCGTAGACTTTGGGTTATAATGGTGTATTGAATAGGTTCATCAGTTTTTTTGGGGGGTGGGTGGGGTCTCACTCTGTTGCCCCAGCTGGAGTGCAGTGGTATGATCTCGGCTCACTGCAAACTCTGCCTCCTGGTTTCAGGCGATTCTCATGTCTCAGCCTCCCCAGTAGCTAGGATAACAGGTGCACCACGCCCAGCTAATTTTTGTATTTTTAGTAGAGATGAGGTTTCACCATGTTGTCCAGGATGATCTTGAACTCCTGACCTCAAGTGATGTGCCCACCTTGGCCTCGAAAAGTGCTGAGATTACAGGGGTAAGCCGCCATACCCAGCCTCATCGATTTTTTTGTTGTTGAGGCAGGGTCTCACTCTGTCACACAAGCTAGAGTGTGGTGGCTTGATCTAGGCTCACTGCAACCTCCGTTCATCAGTGGTAACAAATGTACCACTCAGGTGGGGGTTGTTGATAATGGGGGACGCTATACCCATGTGGGGCAGCAGGCATATGGGAAGTCCTATAGCTTCCTCTCAATTTTGCTATGAACATAAAACTATCTTTAAAAATAAAGTTTATTTTAAAAATACTAGTGAGGCATGGTGACTCATGTCTGTGATCCCAGCACTTTGAGGGGCCAATGAGAGAGGATCACTTGAGCCTCAGGAGTTTGAGACCAACCTGGACAACATAGTGAGACCCCTGTCTCTACAAAAAAATATTTTTAAAGGCTGAGCATGGTGGCTTACGCCTGTAATCCCAGCACTTTGGGAAGCCAAGGCAGATAGATCACCTGAGGCCAGGAGTTCAAGGCCAGGCTAGGCAACATGGTAAAAATGAGTCTTTACTAAAAATACAAAAATTAGCCAGGTGTGGTCATGTTAACCTGTAATCACAGCTACTCGGGAAGCTGAGGCAGAAGAATCACTTGAACCTGGGAAGCAGAGGTTGCAGTGAGCAGAGATTACACCATGGCACTCCAACTTGGGCAACACAGCAAAACTCCATCTCAAAAAAAATTTTTTTTTGGCCGGGTGTGGTGGCTCATGCTTGCAATCCCAGAACTTTGGGAGGCTGAGACATGTGGATCACCTGAGGTTGGGAGTTCGAGACTAGCCTGACTAACATGGTGAAACCCCGTCTCATTAAAAAAAAAAAAAAAAAAAAAAAAAAATTAAATGCATGTTTGCATTTACTTACATGCACCATCCTGCCATAAGGATTTTAGGCCCATATCTCCCATTTTATCCATCACTTCCCAAAGCTGACTGTACCCCATGCCTCATCAGAGCTCCTGCCCATATTCCATCCCATCCCAGATACCAATGCCAGCATGTCTCATCAACACAGTGATGCCTCTAAGTCTCTAATCATCTTTGCCTTAAGCTTACTTCTCCTATTAATCCCCTCCCCCATTTCCGTCATTGCCAACATTTTTCTTCAAATTAGCCAGCAGTGACACTGGGAGTTCTCTTGTCTCCTCAGTCTCCCTGCTCAAACCTGGGGAGCTTCCATTTTTACATCTCTGAATTTCCAGTGCTGTGACTTGAGTTCTGGCTCTTTCATCCTCTGTCTCAAGCTTGGGGAATGAGTCCTTTTATACCAGTCTGGGAAAAGGAAAGGGTCTGGTTGTGAGCTGAGGCTTCTCCCTGTTAGCAGGGCTGGTGGTTGGGATGAAGAGCTGGACGAAGAATGTGGGAGACTGAGAACAAGTTGGAAACTAACAGCACTTCCACCTTTACCTCCGAAAACTCTGCCTCCACCTCCTGGGTTCAGGCAATTCTCTTGCCTCAGCCTCCTGAGTAGCTGGGATTACAGGCACACACCACCACACTTGGCTAATTTTTGTATTTTTACTAGAGACAGTGTTTCACCATGTCGGTCAGGCTGGCCTCAAATTCTTGACCTCAGGTGATCTAACCCACCTCGGCCTCCCAAAGTGCTGGAATTACAGGCATGAGCCACCAGCCTGGCCTGGATATGGAATTTTATAATGTACATCTGGAGTTGAGGTTATTTCTAATGTTCTCTGTAAGCAGAAACCATCTCTATTTTGCTTCCTCTGGCTCCTTGGGGCAGATACCCAAAATGGGTATTTGAGATATGAGATATCTCAAAATGAAGTATTTGAGATAAGAGTCCTCTGTTCAGGATTTTTTTCTCCAAATCTCTGAAAAGAACTGATTATGGCATACCCTAGCTGTGCACACAATACGGCTTATTTCTATTACAGCTACTTTATGAGAAGACGAAAGAGATATGACCAAGCTGAATCTGGCTGTCTGGAGAACTTTCCTGGAAGCACCTTTTTTTTTCCTTTCTAAGGCAGTCTCACTCCGTTGCCCAGGCTGGAAAGTAGCGGTGCAGTCTCGGCTCACCGCAACCTCCACCTCCTGGGTTCAAGCGATTCTCATGCCTCAGCCTCCCTAGTAGCTGGGATTACAGATATGTGCCACCATGCCCAGCTAATTTTTGTATTTTTAGTAGAGATGGGGCTTTACCATATTGGTGAGGCTGGTCTTGCACTCCTGACCTCATGCGATCCACCCGCCTTGGCCTCCCAAAGTGCTGGGATTACAGGTGTGAGTTACAGTGTCTGGCCCCTGGAAGCATTTTTGAATGTTCCGAATGGAAGTCAGTTTTCCAGCGTTAGCCTATAAATTAATCACTTTTTTGGGCATAACGTCTTTTTAAAGGAGTTTGGTTCTGGTTAAGAATCTAGAGGTTTAGCATTTGAAGTAAACGTTCACAAGCATGGGTATAGTCTAACCTAGAAGGTAGACTGCTTTTTTTTTTTTTTTTTTTTTTGAGACGGAGTTTCATTCTTGTTACCCAGGCTGGAGTGCAGTGGCGCGATCTCAGCTCACTGCAACCTCCGCCTCCTGGGTTCAGGCAATTCTCCTGCCTCAGCCTCCCGAGTAGCTGGGATTACAGGCACACGCCACCATGCCCAGCTAATTTTTTGTATTTTTAGTAGAGACGGGGTTTTACCATGTTGACCAAGATGGTCTCGATCTCTTGATCTTGTGATCCACCCGCCTCAGCCTTCCAAAGAAGGTAGACTGCTTAATGCAACTCAATGTCTGGTGTATTCTACAGGGGTAGAGGGAGAAAGGAACCAGTTTTTGTTGTGCATTAGGCTGGGCACTGTGCTAGTTGATTAATATGTGGGATCTCCTCTAACGTTTGTCACAGCTTTATAAGCTGGATATGAGCTATATTTTCATATTTTATTTTATTTTTTGAGATGAAGTCTCACTGTTGCCCAGGCTGGAGTGCAGTGGTGTGATCAGATCACTGCAGATCACTGCAGCCCCTGCCTTGCAGGTTCAAGCGATTCTCATGCCTCAGCCTCCCGAGTAGCTGGGATTACCTGTGCTTGCCACCATGCCTGACTAATTTTTGTATTTTTAGTAGAGACGGGGTTTCACCATGTTGCCTTGACTGGTCTCAAACTCCTGGCCACAAGTGATCCACCTGCCTTGGCCTCCCAAAATCCTGGGATTACAGGTGTGAGCCATTGTGCCTGGCTGTGAGACACACATATATATATATATATTCAGGGTTAATTCACTTTATTTTTCTTATATGAAAACCCTATGTCACAGTTACAGCTGGAGCTTGGGTCCTCTGCACAGAGACTCTGATATGAGTCTTGACAAGGTGGTAAGTGAATTTGGGGGTAAGGTAGCTATAGGTCTTAGAAATGGCATCAAAGGTGGCCTTGGCGAAGTTACCCAGGCTGAGGTGTAGCAGTCATCGATACCAGCCATCATGAGCAGCTTCTTGGGCACAGGCACTGAGATGATGCCAGTGCCCCTGGGTCTGAGGACGAGGCGTGCCAGCACAGAGTCGCAGTGGCCTGTCACCTTGCGAGGGACGGTATGGGGCTTGCCGATCTTGTTCCCCCGGTAGCTTCTATGCATGGGGACAATGAAGAGCTTAGCCAGGATGATGGCCCCGTGGATGGCAGTGCCCACTCCTTGGAGCAGTTAACACCCACACCACTGTCGCCATTGTAGTCCCCAATAGCAACAAACGCCTTGAACCTGGTGTGCTGGCCAGCGCGGGTCAGCTTTTGCACCAGCATAATCTTCAAAACTTTGTCCTTGAGAGAGGCCCCCAGGAAGAAGTCAATGATCTCAGATTCCTTGATGGGCAAGCAGAAGAGACTGATCTTTCCAGGGACCTGACCTTAATGTCTTTGACCAGACAGCCCAGCATGGTGACGGGCATCCACTCCTTATCTTTGGCCTTGCCTCTGTGAGCTCCACGGCCTCAGCTCCAGCCGTGTCCATGGCCGTGACCCTGGCCCCGGGTCAGGGTCAGAAATCTCTACAGAAATCTCTGAGGAAGTCACCGCAGTTCCCCCATCCCAGGGCCCCTGGAGCCTCTGCCCCCCCACCCCACGCCCCCGCACCAGCATCATCCACCATTAGGTGTTGTCTCAGAGTAGAAGCTGTGAGCCCTATTTTATAGTTGAGGCTGAAAGAGTTTGAGTCACAGCCTCTTGTTATGTAACTACATGGCAGAGCCAGAAGCCAAGCTAGCCCCTGTCTGACTGGCTCCAGAGCCCTTGGTCTTTCCATTTCACCACAGTGCCCTTCAAAGGCCTGAAATTATCTGACTTTTCTGATCCTCAGTTTTCCATCTAGCCAATATTGGCAAAATGGTATTCACTCTGCCAGAGGTTAGATGTTTCCTAGGAATGAAGATTTGGAGGGATCTCAATCTCCAAATCCACAGATTTCTCTGACTGGTATGCTAGGCTCCTAAAGATGACATGACACAAATGACTCACTGACCAACATCCACTTTTTAATTGCTAGGCAAGTCCCAATCTTTAGCCAAATCAATATGGATCACTCTTTTGAGCCTTTAGCATGACTTCTTGAACCGAGTCAGTCCTGAGTAGCTTGATTGGCAACTCCAATCCCTGGCCCACAGCTTGCTTGGTCCCGAGTATAACCATGTACTGGCAAAAAAAGAAAGGGCTGGTGGCTCACATCTGTAATCCCAGCTCCTTGCGGGGCTGAAGCAGAATTGCTTGAACCTGGGAGGCGGAGGCTGCAGTGAGCAGAGATCGTGCCATCGCAGTCCAGCTGAGACAGAGGGAGAGGAAGGGGCTCTGGAGCAGAGAAACCAGCTACTTGGCTCTCTCCCCTGGGGGCATCCAACAAAGGATGTTGAAGCTTGCTTAGTCCCGATAACACCCCAAAAGAGGTTGCTCCATGCTCAGTCTTATTTATAATCCTTTTACTTTTCCCACCAAAACACTACCAACAAGATGGTGGTATAACTGTATGTCTCTGCAAAGCATGTACACACACACACACACACACACACACACACACACACACACACACACACACACACACTGTGCTTAGCTGAGATCAGCACCACCTTGGAGGAAGAATAAGGGAAGTGGGATGTGTTGACTCACCCTTACAGGTTAGATAATGTCACCAGCACATCCTAAATCAACCCCTACAAATGAAATATAAATATGAAACATCCATTGCATTTATAAAAATAAAGCTGTAATGTGATTAGTTGCATAATTAGTAACTTTATTTATGTTTTGAGACAGAGTCTTGCTCTGTCACCCAAGCTGGAGTGCAGTGGCACAATCTTGGCTCATTGCAACCTCCAATTTCCAGGTTTGAGCTGTTCTCCTCCCTCAGCCTCCAAAGTAGCTGGGGTTACAGGTGCTTGCCAACATGCCCGGCTAATTGTTTTGTATTTTTGGTAGAGACGCGGTTTCACCGTGTTGGCCAGGCTGGTTTCGAACTCCTGACCTCAAGTGATCTGCCCGCCTCAGCCTCCCAAAATGATATGATTACAGGTGTGAGCCACCATGCCAGGCCATGATTATTAACTTTATACTGCATCTTTAGTATTTGATCTTTTAAAATCATTGTTATATTAATTTTGCATTTTTGACATAATCCAGAAAAAAAGAAAAATAATTTCTGGGTGGAAAGTAGTTATTAATAAACATTTATTAAAGCCAAACAGATAATTTGGCAAAAGAGTCTTATGGAGGAAAAAATGGGGGATCAGGGAGGAAGTTCATCCTTGTGGAACCTCTTTCCTCTTTACTATAAGCTTGTGTGGGAGTGATATATGTGTTAAGACTATGTCTCTTGGCAGGTGCAGTGGCTCATGCCTGGAATTCTAGCACTTCGGGAGGCCGAGGCAGGCAGATCACTTGAATCTAGGAATTTAAGAACAAGCCTGGGCAACATGGTAAAACCCTGTCTCTACAAAATATACAAAAAAATTAGCCAGGCATGGTGGTGCATGCCTGTAGTCCCAGCTCTTCGGGAGGCTGAGGTGGGAGGATCACTTGAATCTGGGAGGTGGTGAGCTGAGATGGCAATACTGCACTCCACTCTAGCCTGTGTGACAGAGTGAGACCCTGCCTCAAAACAAACAAACAAACAAACAAACACACACACACACACACAAACAAAAGAATGTGTCTCTTGCTGTTGGAACCCCTCCCTCCCATCCTATTCGAAATTAGAGGGTAATCTAGAGAACTTCCTGTATCCACAGTAAAAGCAAATATTGTAGAGGGGTATAGGAACGTAAGAGTAAGAATTTGTTCTTAGGTGTCAGATCCCTTTCCTTCAGTAGTAGAGGAGGAAGTCCACAGAATGTTGTGGTTATAGCTTGTAAATGTTCCTTCTTTTCAGCAACTGGAGTGCAGTGGCACAATCTTCATTCACTGCAACCTCTGCCTCCCAGGTTCAAGCAATTCTCATGCCTCAGCCTTCCAAGTAGCTGAGATTACAGGTGCCCTCCACCACGCCCAGCTAACTTTTGTATTTTTAGGAGAGATGGTGTTTTGCCATGTTGGCCAGGCTGGTTTCGAACTCCTGATCTCAGGTGGTCCGCCCACCTCGGCTTCCCAAAGTGCTGGGATTATGGGCGTGAGCCACTGCACCTGGCCCTGCAACTGAACACTTCTTATAACATTCAGAAACCACCAGATAGAATGCCGTCCTTAACGCAAGCGACCCTTGGAATTGTGACACCTCCTAGAGCTGTCACAAGCTGCTGATGGGAAGGTGACATGAGCCATCAGTGTCAGTCACAAATTCTCTGCACAGCCTGATCTAAGCCTCTAGAGAGAATTCCCAGGAAGGCAAGTTTTTGCCCTAGCTTGGGAATCCAGGATGTATGAACTGAAACAGGGTTCCCTATACCTCCCTTCTTTTATGTACACCACAATCACCCTGTGATTAACCCAGTCCGCTGAGCAGAGCGGACCAAGAGGAAGCCTAGATCTTAAACAGAGCTTTGATTGATTTAGGGCGAACGGGGGCAGATTCTGTGTGAGACCAGCAGGCACTTTGAATTTCTCAATTTGAAACAAAAATGCTTTAATGCTTACTTATTGTTGTTTGATTGTGAAAGATAGTCATTCTTACATATGGTTGGCTTTCTTTAAAGGCCAATTACACAGTCTGTCCTTTGGGGGCACCGCATAGCCCTCTAGGATGCTTAAAATGCTTAAAGCTTAGAGGGAGACTAGTTCTCTGGAGAGGATGCTGTGTTTGTCCAAGAACCGGATCCCGGCCTCCTCCCACACAGTCACTCTCCAGCCAGTTGCATCCTTGGCGGAGAAATTTATGGGGCTGAACATACAGCTGCAAGTTTTCTTTTCTTCTACTTTTTTTTTCTTCCAAGAACAGTGTTCTGCTGTCAGGGCCGTGTGCACTAGACACAAACACATAACTTATTTACTTCAGCAGTATCCAAAACTCCTAAGTAGTATCCTTGCTGAATGTGAATGTTTTTATGAATATGAAACATTCTAAAGATGTAAGGAATTCCTAGATACCAGCAAATCTTGACTCAGTTTATATCTCTATCTAATATTTTGGTGAAAGACCGTCTAAGAGTCTAGTTACACCGCACAGCTGTTTCAGTTCTAAAGCAACTTCGTTAATGCAGGACTTACGGTCAGGACCAGACACTCTTTAACAGAATTTGATGGCTCTGTTTCCTTTAAAAGTATGCTGATTGTTTATAGTGGCTTCTGGATTCTCTGTCCATGGGGAGTTCTCTTAGATTGGAGCAGATTCCCTCTCATAACCTGTGGGGTTTTGTTTTTATTTGAATTTTTCCTTTCTGATCTGAATGAATAACATCATATTAACATCTATTGCCATTTCCAAGACAGAATCCCAACTGGCTCTTTTGGGTATGGGCCCATGCAATGATTTGTCTCCTTTTCAATAATCTGTGTGCTTTTGGCCATTTGGGAGAACAGGGATTGACATGGGGAAAGATGGAATAGGAAACCAATATTTATTTAACATTCAGTGGTAATAAACACTGAGATTAGTACTCAGAGTTAATCCTCATAATAAACTTGATTCCCATTTTACAGATGAGTAAATTATAACTCAGAGAATTTCTAACTTGCCCAAAATCATACAACTAATAAATTGTAAAGGTAAGAATTAAAGCAATTTTTATTGAACTATGTAGAAAATGTACAAATTATTTATACACATCTCCAGTTATTACAAAGTGAACTGCTATTGTAACACCACCAAGAAATTCCGAGGCCATAGGTTATTTGTTTACTCTTGAACTTTATATAAATTCATCATGCTATAGTTACAGTGTGGAGTACATATTTAGGAGTGGAATTACTAGTCATGTGTTATGCATATGTATTATATATCTAGAGTGATCTTCTGCCTAGCTGTCCTATGCTTTATTGAAAGTGGGACCAAACTACTATTGTCAAAATACTTGTTTATCTCTTGGATTCTGTGAGTTTTGTTTCATGTAATTTAAGGCTTCGTTGGGTGCGTATGTTTTTAATTTTCGTACTCTTCTCATGGATTGGACCTTTTATCATTATGAAACATTTCTTTTCTGCAGCTGCCTTTATCATAAGTCAAGTGTCTGTGTATGGTGTTTAGTTTCTGGATTTTCAGTTCTGTTGGATTTGTCTATTTGTCCATACCAATACTACACTGTCCTAAAAGAATATAGGTTTATGATATGTCTTTTAGCTTTTTTCTTTGTTTGTTCACCTAAAACACATATGGGCATGAGAGAGACTCCCATCTTATATTCTTTCATTTGTACTGTTCTGAACCTCAGTTTACATGTCCAAGAAGAGTGTTTCCTTTACAAATTTAATAAAAGCACCAGGCACAGTGCCTCACGCCTGTAATCCCAGCACTTTGGGAGGCAAAGATGGGTGGATCACGACATCAGGATCTCAAGACCAGCCTGACCAACATGGTGAAACCCTGCCTCTACTAAAAATATAAAACTTAGCCAGGTGTGATGGCACGCACCTGTAATCCCAGCTACTCAGGAGGCTGAGGCAGGAGAACACTTGAACCTGGGAGATGGAGATTGTCATGAGCCGAGATCGCACCATTACACTTCAGCCTGGCAACAAGAGAGACTCCATCTCAAAAACAAAAAACAAATATAAGCAAATGGCTGATCTACTTCCTGTAAACAGTACACCAGTATTGCTCGTTGTTGTTAGTAGTAAATGAATTTTTCAATCACTAATAAGTAGAAGTTATTTTTTCACATAAAATTTAAGGACAGAAATATACTTTTTTTTTTTTTTTTTTGAGACAGGACCTTACTGTGTTGCCCAGGCTGGGTTTCCCAGGCTGGAGTGCAGTGGCGTGATATTGGCTCACTGCAGCCTCCGCCTCCCAGATTTAAGCGAGTCTCGTGTCTCAGCCTCCTGAGTAGCTGGTGAGTAGCAGGGATTATAGGCGCATACTTCCATGCCTGGCTGACTTTTATTTTTAGTAGAAATGGGGTTTCACCATGTTGGCCAGACTGATCTCAAACTCCTGGCCTCAAGTGATCTGCCTGCCTCAGCCTCCCAAAGTACTGGATTACAAGTGTGACCCACTGCACCCAGCCACGAACTGAAATATACTTTAAAGTTCCTAATAAGTACAATTTTTTTCTACCCAATTTATCAGATGGAGAATGAGCGTTTTGAAAAGTGAAGTTACATGTTCACAGCAACTCAGCTCATGAAGTGAAGTCCAGGGCAGAGAGGAGAACTTACCTCCAGACCCCTCCGATGTTTTCTTCATTACCCTACACTTAACTCTAGCCTTGGGGAAACCATCACTGGGGCAGGAAGAAGGAAGACAATGAGAGTATCCCTCAAGACAAACTTCTTAAGGAATTCATTTTTACTGTGGTTATGCCAAACTTTCTAGGCAAGTGCAGGGTGCCCCCACACACACTGAACATGGTAACATTCATGCTGTGTCGATCACCTGCTTCTGAGTTTCTCACCCACCTACAGAAGACAGATGGTAAATTATTTCATCATCTGCTGTCCTGTTTCCATTATGAAGAAAAGATTGCAACAGCAACAAAGAAGGAATGTGAGTGGAATTGGTCATGTCAATTAAAGGCAGAAATTAGGTGATGCCATCGACCCCTGTGATGAATGCTGTGTCGGGGGATTTTGCTGGCTGAAGCACTGTTACCATGGGTAATTATACACTTAATATTTGTGTGATATCTTTCCTCCTGGAATCTTTAAATTCTGCATCCAGGAGTCACTAATCTTCACCTCATTATTACATCCTAGTGTCACTCTAGCAGAAGAACGGGGCTGCCAACAGGGAGAGGGATCTTCCTCCTTCTCCTCCAGGTTGTAATAAACATGGTTATTTGTTATTTGAACTGGTTGAAGGTAAGACCCTATATGCCCTTGCCAGATATGGCCCAGGTGTAAAGATTAGGCCAGGTTATTGTTCAAAGAGTGACAATGCCCCTGTCATATTCTCCATCATTTTCTCCCATCTATAAAGATGATGGCAATGGTGTTGGCAATGGTGGTGATTATCAAGTGAGCATGATTCCATTTTTAGGCATGGTGGAAGGAAAAGTCAAATACAATGTTCTTAAGAAATTTAGCTGGG
This sequence comes from Saguinus oedipus, assembly GCA_031835075.1. Lineage (NCBI taxonomy): Eukaryota > Metazoa > Chordata > Mammalia > Primates > Cebidae > Saguinus > Saguinus oedipus. Next base: position 62,995,980 of record CM063181.1, on the reverse strand, counting down.
CCTGGTGGCTCATGTCTATAATCCTAGGACTTTGAGAGGCTGAGGCAGATGGATCACTTGATGCCAGGAATTTTGAGACCAGCCTGGGCAACATGGTGAAACCCTGTCTCTACTAAAATACAAAAACAATTAGCCAGACATGGTGGTGTGCACCTGTAGTCTGAGCTGCTAAGGAGGCTGAGGCAAGAGAATTGCTTGAACCCAGGAGGCAGAGGTTGCAGTGAGCCGAGATCCCGCCACTGCATTCCAGCCTGGGTGACATAGTGAGACTCTGTCAAGCAAGCAAGCAAGAAAGCAAGAAAGAAAGAAAGGAAAGAAAGAGAGAAAGAGAAGGATGTAAGGAAGGAAGGAAAGAAAGAAAGAGAAAGAAAGAAAGAAAGAAAGAAAAAAGAAAGAAGGAATGAAGGAAAGAAAGAGAGAGAGAGAAGAAATTCACTATAGGCTGGCACAATGGCTCACACCTGTAATCCCAGTACTTGGAAAGCCAAGGCAAGTGGATTGCCTGAGCTCAGGAGTTCAAGAGCAGTCTGGGCAACATGGCAAAACCCTGTCTCTACAAAACTTAGCCGGGCATGATGGCACGTGCCTGTGGTCCCAGATACTCAGGAGGCTGAGGTGGGAGGATATAGCTTAAACCTGGAAGGTAGAAGTTTCAGTGAGCCAACCTGTGTGACAAAGAAAAAAAAGAAGGAAGGAAGGAGAAAGGAGAGAGGGAGGAGAGGGAGGAAGGAAGGGAGGGAGGAAGGAAGGAAATATAAGAGGTGCTTAGACACCAGGCCAAGATGCTCATCTATGTGGTGTCTGTGCCAGTTTGGGGGAAGCTGATTATTCATTGTTCAGGGGGCAGAGCAGCCTAGGTCTTAAGTGTACAAGTTTGGAATCAGATCCTGGTTTCACCACTTACTAGCTCCATGAACTTGGGCCAATTACTTTACTTTTCTGAATCTACATTCTCAATCGTGAGATGGAAATAAAAATAATAGGACCTTCATTGGGAATTTTTAATGAAATTACACATGCAAAGAGTTTGGGAAAATTGTTAGATGTTCTCATTAACTATTACATCCCTGCCCATGCTGACTGGCAGGTTGAGACCTGAGAGGCAGTCTGGGGATGTGAACTGCTATGGTCTGAATGTTTACATCTCTTCCAAATTAGTATGTTAAAGTCCTACCTCTCAAAGTGATCAGGTATTAGAAGGCAGGGCCTGTGGGAAATGATTCCATCATTGGGTCGGAGCCCTCATGAATGGGATTAGTGCCCTTGTGAAAGTGGCGGGAGAGAGATTCTTTGCCCCTTCTACCATGTGAGGACATAGAAGGTGCCATCTGTGAAGAAGCAGGCCTCACCAGACACCTGCCACCGCCTTGATATTGGACTTAACCAAGATGCAGAAATGGGAAAAGTAAATATGTATTGTTTATAAGCCACTCTGTTTATGATATCTAATGTTCACTCTAGCAGCCTAAACAGATGAAGACATGGGTGGACCCAATGGCTAGGCTTCCTCAGGTATAGGCAACAGAGAGGAGAAATAACAAATTCTAAGAAGATAGTGCTTTATCTAAATGTGTATGACATTGCTTTCACAATCTGATATTATGTCATAAAAACCAGATGTATGATTTGGAGCAAAGGTTAAGGAAATGGGAACAATCAAAAGAATAACGTTGTTTTCTAAAATCTAAATGTCAACAGCTTTCAAATATTTCTTACACTACTCATGACTTTTGTTGCTCTGCTTCACTGTCAGCCTTTTTCTTTTTGGTGTTTCAGCTGCCAAAAAGCCTGAGTCTTTATTCTCAGGAGGTCTGATTGTTATCTCTGATAATGGCTCTAAACTTAGTCATTTTTGTCCATCATTATTATTATTGGTTTTGAAGCTTAAAAAATAGAAAAATTTGGCTCTAAAAATGAAACAGACTTTAGGCAAGCATGAATTTTATTGTTTTGTTTGTTTGTTTTTTGAGATAGAGTCTTGCTCTGTTGCCCAGGCTGGAGTGCAGTGGCACAATCTCAGCTCAGTCTTGATTGAGTCTCTGCCTCCCAGGTTCAAGCGATTCTCATGCCTTAGCCTCCCAAGTAGCTGGGATTACAGACACCCACCACCATGCCTGGCTAATCTGTGTATTTTTAGTAGAGATGGGGTTTCACCATGTTGGCCAGGCTGGTCTCAAACTCCTGACCCCAAGTAATCCGCCTGCCTCAGCCTCCCAAAGTTTGGGATTACAGTCATGAGCCACCACCCCTGATCTTTAGGCAAGTAATACTTTTAATAACTAAAACATCAGCCTTCTTCTCACATGAGGCAGTTAATGCTCATGGTCAAAGAATATTATAATACTAACAGGTATGAAGTAAGCATTTCAACTGACTTTTGGTAGAAAAAATCCTAGCAGATAATTAACAGCACTGTTTCTCAATGTAGTTCTGTACCAAAATCACCTGATATGTTCCATGAAATTGTAGATCTTGGGACACACCTCCAGAAGGTCTGATTTGGTAGGTCTTGGGTGAGATTGGAGACTTCATACTTAGAACGAGATCCCAAAGTTGACTCATATTTACACTATGGTTTGAGAGTCACCTTTCTGTATTTGGGTGTGCTTTTTCACTTGAGCAACTGAGCAGTGAAAATGGCTCAAAGTTAACTGAACGCATAGCTAAAACTTTTAACATGTAACTGGATTTCAAAAGTCTTCCTCATTATGTGGTGTATTTCCTAACATAAGTATTCCAGAGAGATGGGCTGGATACCTAGTAGGGATTTGTACAAAAGAATTCCACTTTTTATGGCAGTCGGATCAGGATGATCTCTAGAACACAAATGAGTGCCCCGCTGGATGAAGGTTTTAGTAATGGCTTGCTACTTGACAGCTTGTTCCGCCTTCTGTATCATTTCACTGGGGAGACTTTCCTATTCTACTAACCAGGTCTCAGCTCTCCCTGGTCATTTTCCACATCTATTTGTGTGTATCTTATCTTTCTTTTCTGTCTGACTTTCTCTGTCTTGTTAAATGTTTTATGTTATTTTCAGAGATAGTCAGAGCAGCCTTCCTCTTCAATCCTTCACTTTCCTTCAAGATCAGAAAGAAAACAACAAGAAGGCATTGACATGAATACAACAATTTCTGGGATGCAAGTTTGTTGGTGAATACACACTTCCCAGCAGTGAGAAGACAATTATGTAATCATAGGTGTAGTGTTTCTCCCCAACTTCACTCTCACTTTGGATGAAACAATCGAATCATTGTGATAGGACTCCAGCCTATAAGAACAAATGTGCAATTGAACAGTCCCACAGGCACTCAATCTGTCCAGGGCATTATCGTACATCTGTCAGGACTGGCGCAGGGAGAGGAAGTGGAGGCAAGATTATTTAGTGAGTTTGGCTTCCTAGCAGGAGGAAGGCTGGACTTCAGCCTAGGTATTTATCCCAACCTGATCATACCCTGAAATGTGCTGAGTCCTGCCTCCTGCTTTCTCTTTATTCTTACAAGGCTAACTTTGGTTCTTAGAACTTTTTTTTTTTTTACTTCTTCAGACAGCGTCTCACTCTTTTGCCCAGGCTGAAGTGCAGTGGCTCGATGTCAGCTCACTACAACCTCTGCTTCTAGGGTTCAAGCAATTCTCGTGCCTCAGCCTCTGGAGTAGCTGGGATTACAGGCATGCACCACCATGCCCAGCTAATTTTTGTATTTTTGGTAGAGACAGGATTTCACCATGTTGGCCAGGATGGTCTCGATCTCTTGACCTTGTGATCCGCCCACCTCAGCCTCCCAAAGTGCTGGGATTACAGGTGTGAACCATCAGGCCCAGTGGTTCTCAGAACTTTCCTCCACTACCCATTTGCTTGGAGATATTACTTACCTAGGCTTCATATTACTTGTGAAAGTTTTGTTTTTCTTTTTCATTTGAGGATTTGCTCCTTATCCTTTCATTTGAAGGTAAAGGTACCACATCCTTGTGGGAGGTGAGTTACAGGGCAGTTACATGAGCTCATGATTGATCCCTTTTCCAAGAACTAGGGAAATGCGATGTCATCTTTGAAAACAGATCTGATAAAGATAATTATAAGGAAAAAATATATTTCTACCTCACTCGGACTCTTGTTACCACCAGTGGGCGGCATCTAAATCACCCCACCTCAAGTAGAAGGTAATAAGTTCCTAAGGCGGCCCATTCAGAAGTAGTCATGTGTTCTGTGTGTTTATGCACTTTTTAATACAGAGAGGAAATAACTTCCCCCAGGCTGAGTGCTTCCTGTGGTTACTCATAATATGTGTTGATTTGCAAAACATAGTGTACCATAGATGTTAGCTGAAAATTCATTATAACTGAATATGTTACATAGTAATACCTACATTGCTAGAACATTTTGTACATTTTCACTAATAGGACATTGGAACTGCTGGAATCACAGCAGTTGTTCAGACCACTTAGGGAGAGATGACGTCTTTCCTAACAGCCTAAACCTATTTTCTATTTTATTTTTGAGACCAAGTTTCACTCTTGTTGCCCAGGCTGAAGTACAATGGCGCAACCTCAGTTCACTGCAGCATCTGCCTCCTGGGTTCAAGCTACCTCAGCCTCCCAAGTAGCTGGGATTACAGGCATGCAGCACCACACCTGGCTAATTTTTGTATTTTTGGGAGAGACAGCATTTCACCATGTCGATCAGGCTGGTCTTAAACTCCTGACCCCAGATGAACCACCTGATGATCCACCTGCCTCGGCCTCCCAAAGTGCTGGCATTCCAGGTGTGAGCCACTGTGCTCAGTGTATTTTTTATTATTTTATTTTATTGAGGCAGAGTCTCACTGTGCCCAAGCTGGAGTGCAGTGGTGCAATCTCAGCTTATTGCAACCTCTGCCTCCCAGGTTCCAAGTGATTCTCCTGCCTCAGCCTCCGGAGTAGTTGGGATTACAGGCATGTGCCACCATGACTTGCTAATTTTTGTATTTTTAGTGGAGACAGGGTTTTCACCATGTTGGCCAGGCTGGTCTCAAACTCCTTTTTAAATTTTCTTTTTTTTTTTCCATAGGTTACTGGGGAACAGGTGGTGTTTGGTTTCATGAGTAAGTTCTTTAGTGATGATTTGTGAAATTTTGGTGCGTCCATCACCCGAGGCCTCAAACTCCTGACCTCAAGCGATCCGCCTGTCTTGGCCTTTCAAAGGGCTAGGTTTACAGGCATGAGCCACCATGACTGGCCCTAACAGCCTCAATCTAAAATTACTACTTTGAATATTAACATGATAAATGTTTTGAAGGCATTGTTTTTTGCCTTAAGGAAAAAGTTTGAAATAAGTATCTAAGTTTACATAATATTGAGAGTTTTTAGTGACACAAAAAACAACCCAATCTTAATAGAATAAAAACCTCCTTAAGAAGCTGAAAGAAGATAAATATCAACACCGTAAGATATTTGAGCGGACGTAGGGACTGTTTAACAGTTAAAGAGAAGAAACGTTTGTCATCCACTATTCTGTTCATTCCAAGAACTTGCATATACATATTGTGCTTTATAAATCTGTTTTTATGTAGGGCTGCAGAGTACTGTGGAGGTCAGATTCCAGATGAAGCACTTAGTTGTGTGACTTTGAGCAAAACAACTTAACCTCTCTGACATTTAGTTTGTTTATAAAGATTGCATGGGGGGGCCAAGCATGGTTGCTCATGCCTGTAATCCTACCACTTTAGGGGCCAATGAGGGCAGATCACTTGAGGTCAGGAGTTTGAGACCAGCCTGGCCAACAAGGTGAAATCCTGTCTCTACTAAAAATACAAAAATATTAGCCAGGTTTGATGGCACGTGCTTGTAGTCCCACATACTTGGAAGACTGAGGCATGAGAATTGTTTGAACCTGGATGTGGGAGGTGGCGCTGAGCCAAGATCCTGCTACTGCACTCCTGCATGAGAGACAGAGTGAGACTCTATCTTAAAAGAAAAAAAAATAGATTAGGGATGGTGCATTGCCAATAACAGAAATCATCAAAAAAAAGAAAAAAAGAAAGAAAGAAAGAAATTTACTGAAAAGACATCAGGTATGTAAAAGAAACAAAAGCAGATCCAGAGGAACAAGCTTTTTTTTTTTTTTTTGAGATGGAGTTTTGCTCTCGTTGCAACCTCCACCTCCTGGGTTCAAGGGAGTGTCCTGCCTCAGCCTACCAAGTATCTGGGATTACAGGCATGTGCCACCACGCCCCGCTAATGTTTTGCATTTAGTGGAGACGGAGTTTAACCATGTTGGTCAGGCTGGTCTCAAACTCCTGACCTCAGGCGATCCACCCACCTCGGCCTCCCAAAGTGCTGGGATCACAGGTGTGAGCCACTGTGCCTAGCCTGGAGAACCAAACGATAAAGGACAGGAACCAAGGCAGATTTGGGGACCCAAATACCAGAGCAAATGAACTTTCCTGTTTACTCAGCTCCACAGTCAGTGGTCCAGGAGACAGAGTCTGATTGGCCAAGCTTGGGGTCAGGTGACCCTATGAATAGCAGAAGGGCAGGGCATATTAATTGACATTCCTATCCATACTGCCCACAGCAGAGGAAAAGTGATACCTGAAAAAGATATCAAGTTGATTGTAGCAAAACGAAGCTAGATAACCAAAAACCAACAGATGTCACCATATGACTTTTAGGACAATTTTTATCAACTGTGTAAAGTACGTGGATTGGTGTTTGAGAAATAATAGGTTTTTCAATATATGACAGAATCGATTGAGAGTTGCCTGCTGTTTTGAAAAGGATTCTGCCTATGATACTCTGCCTCCTAAACTACATCGTAAGCTTCATGAAGGCAAAGATGCTGGTATTTATTAGGTGCAAAAGCAATTGTGGTTTTGCAATTTTTAATTGCAAAGACTGCAATTACTTTTGCACCTACCTAGTAAATGTTTCTTTAGGTTCTCCACACACTATTAGGTATAAGATGTCTCGGCCTTTTTCTCCGGAACACCTGTGATAGAGGGTCTTCACCTGATAATCTATACCCCTAGAGAAGTGCTCAGGTGGAAGCACAAGTAAGACGGTTTGTGGGAAATGAGCAGTTCCCAGCGCACTTGCTCCGACCCTGCTCTTGACTGGCTGCTCTGGACAGCATATGGTAATGCAAGGGAGTGAGACTGTCTTCATGCCTAGGGAAGCCTTGAATCAGCCTTACTTTATGAGAGAGTGAATTAGTCACAAACTGTGGCATTTGAGAAATGTGTGTGTGCATGCACTTCCAAAACAAAAACAAGAAATGACCATTTTCTGTTTTTCCTTTTTTCTTTTCTTTTTTTTTTTAGGCTGGAGTGCAGTGGCATGATCTTGGCTCACTGCAGCTTTGACCTCCTAGGTTTAAATGATACTCTTGCCTCAGGCTCCCCCCGCCCGCCCAAGTAGCTGGAACTACTGGCATGTGCCACTACACCTGGCTAATTTTATTTTTTATTTTTTTATTTTGCAGAAACGAAGTTTCACCATGTTGCCCAGGCTGGTCTCGAACTCCTGAGCTCAAGTGATCCACCTGTCTTGGCCTCCCAAAGTACTAGGATTGCAGACATGAGCCACCACACCTAGCCTATTTTTCTAAAATTAAATTCAGTTGAAGTGGCCCATCACCAAGGTTGATGATGACAAGTTCAATGTCAGATGTTTTTGGTGTCCCTTGCCCGTGTCCCTTCCCATTTGAGGTCATGTGCACCACACCACTGCCCCCATCCCAGGGCTTATAGGCAGCCCAGTAAAATGGACCCTGACCAGTATTAGTGACTGGTGTCACTGGCCCTTGTTTAGACAGCCCTGCTGACTGCCTGTTCCTACCCTTGAACACCTGGGTATGGGTCCTGAGCAGAGTTCACCAGGTACTCACAGTCCCACACATACAGATGTGACCATCCTAGCTTCTGTAGCCTCCAAGAGCTCCGCAATCAAAAGGTACACAGGACCCTATACTGAACCAGACCTGCAGCCTCTCCCTTCCATCTACAAGGATCTACTGTTAACATCAGGTCCTTCTTCCCTTTAATGTTTTCTTGTTTTGTTTCATTATTTAAGAGCTTTATGGAGATATAGTTCACGTACCATACAATTTATCCATGTAAACTGTAGAATTCAGTAGTTTTTAGTCTATTCAGAGTTATGTCACTATTACAACAATTTTAGAGCATTTTCATCACCCCTAAAAGAAACCCCTTGCCCATTACCAATCACTTCCATGCCCCACCCCACTACCCCCGCTCCCAACCCTAGGTAATCTGTAATCTGCTGGTTGTCTCTGTGGATTTTCCTACTCCGGACATTTCATATAAACGGGCTTTTACATTCTATGGTCTATTCTGGCTGGCTTCTTTCACTTAGCATAATGTTTGCAGGGCTCACCTATGCTGTAGCATGTTGTATGTTCCATTTTATGGCTGAATAACATTCCAGCATATGGATATACTGAATTATATTTCTTCTTTCATCTGTCTTATTAAATTTATGATAATAAGACACCCTCTCTTCAATTCTTTTCCCCCTCTGGCCCCAGATTAGGGACTACAAACTCACATGCCTGTCAGCCAGGTATTAGGAAGATAGGAAGTAATAAGGATGTGGCAAATGAGTGATTGTGCCCTGTGTAGAATGGTCAGGCTCTACTCAGCTGTGGCTACATGGCCATCTAGGCCTGATATGATCAGAGCTTCTGACTGTACCAGAGAAGCCAGAGTCTGGATTTTTTTTTTTTTTTTTTTTTTTAGTGGGAGTCTCGCTCTATTGCTCAGGCTGGAGTGCAGTGGCATGATCTCGGTCTATTGCAACCTCCGCCTCCCGGGTTCAAGCAATTCTCCTGCCTCAGCCTCCCAAGTAGCTGGGATTACAGGCATCTGCCACCATGCCCAGCTAATTTTTTTATTTTTATTTTTTTGTATTTTTAGTAGAGATGGGGTTTCACCATGTTGGCCAGGCTGGTCTCAAACTCATGACCTGTAATCCCAGCTACCAGGGAGGCTGAGGTAGGAGGATTGCTTAAGCCTGGGAGGTGGAGGTTGCAGTGAGCTGAATCATGCCACTGCACTACAGCCTGGGCAACAGAGCAAGAATCCATCTCAAAAAAATTTAAAAAAGGCTAAATGCTGAATATGATCCCTGAGTGATGCAGACGCATGGCTAATCTCAGGGAGCCTGTGATTGTCAGCTGGAAGGGACAGTCACCTAGCAACTCCTGCCATCTCATTTGGCAATGCAAAAAGGCTATTCATCGAGGCTGAGGTGGGCGGATCACAAGGTCCAGAGATCGAGACCCTCCTGGCCAACATGGTGAAACCCTGTCTCTACTAAAAATACAAGTAGCTGGGCATGGTGGCATGCACCTGCAGTCCCAGCTACTCGGGAGGCTGAGGCAGGAGAATTGCTTGAAACTGGGAGGCGAAGGTTGCAGTGAGCTGAGATCCTGCCACTGCACTCCAGCCTGGCGCCTGGCAGCAGAGCAAGACTCTGTCTCAAAAAAAAAAAAAAACTGCCATTCATCTTTTTGGAGAAGGAAAGCCCTATATCTGTGGAAAAGACAAGGGATTTGAAGGCCCAAGTCTAGAATCTAAAGCTCTGGGTTAGGAAGGAGGTGAAATTCCTCTCATTCTTTGGCTCATGAATCTGCTGCAGCAGAAAAAACAAAGCCTGAGCTGATACCTACATTACCTAAATTGGCTTGCAAGTTACTGTGGCCTAGTTCAGGATAGACTGTGACCTGCTAGTGTGACCTTGATTATGACTGACCTCCACCATAGTTGAAAACTGCTGATTTTGGCTAGGTGTAGTGGCTCACTCCTGTAATCCCAGCACTTTGGGAGGCCGAGGTGGGAGGATCACGAGGTCAGGACTTTGAGACCAGCCTAACCAACATGGTGAAACCCCATCTCTACTAAAAATACAAAAATTAGCCAGGTGTGGTGGCAAGCACCTATAATCCCAACTACTCAGGAGGCAGGAGAATTGCCTGAACCAGGGAGGTGGAGGTTGCGATGGGCTGAGATGGTGCCACTGCACTGCAGTCTAGGTGACACAGTGGGACTCCATCTGAAAAAAGAGAAAACTGCTGATTTTGTATAAGATATGCCTTGAGTCCAGGAGGAGAAATCTGTGGAACGAAGAAAAGAGAAACAGCAATATGGTTGTGATCTTACGTAGAGAAAACATGCTAGTAATGTAGGTTGAGGAGTGGGAAGTATTGAGGTTTATGACAACAGCAAGTGTTTATTGAGTAAATAACCAGTCCGTGTACTGCGGCCCACCTTCCATTTGCTTTGCCTGTGACTATGAAGGAAGTGAGTATTTTTTCGAAGGAAAGCAATTAATAGAACTCAGCATCGGTGTAGTGCTTGGTGTTTGCAAAGAGGTTTTAAATGCATTATCTAGTTTGAGCCTGTGAGAATAGGCGTTTTTACCTGTTTTACAAATGATACATTTATATCATTGAGACATAGAAGAGGAGAAATTACTTGATTAAGGTATTCCACCAAAGGGACCTATAACTTAAATCTGTATCTTTGATTTCACAGAGACAGCTTTCTAATACTCTTTCCAATACTCTCCAATTTTGTTGCATCTAAGTAATAGGTATAGCTATTTTTGGACTTAATAATGTGTTTAAGTTTATACTGATATTACCCATGTAGAAAAATAATAAAAGGAAATGATGGCTTCCAAAGTGTTTTAGTTTTTACATTCTTTGGTTGAGTCCTCAACACTAATAATTCATAATCGGGAGCAAGTGTGCCTGTGAATTACTGCAATTAGAAACTCTCTATATGTCATTAATTCTTACAACACTCTTATAAGGTAGTTATCGCTATTATTATTATTAATTCCTATTTTAGGATTGAGGAAACTAAAGCTCAGAAATTTAAATACGTAGCTCAAGACAGTAAGTTTCTGAGTTAGGATTTAAGCCCATTGTAAAACACCAAAGTGATTTAAAAAAAAAAAAAAAAATAGACTGCCTTCCAGAGAAAGTGTGGCTCCTTGGAAATTATTGAATTGGAGTCATAAGTTGGATACATTTGGGTGTATTAAGAATGAAGTTACCTGTTAGGGCTACAATGTGTCTTTATTAAAGCTCTGTGAAAAACCAGGCGCTGTAACAGTTGCTCTTTTTTTGCATTTTTCCTTTAGGTCTGTCAGTTTGTGGTCTCTGTCAACGGGCTTAATGTCTTGCACGTAGACTACCGGACCGTGAGCAATCTGATCCTGACGGGCCCACGGACAATTGTCATGGAAGTCATGGAGGAGTTAGAGTGCTGAGTTCCTGGGCCTCGCAGCCTGCTAGCGGCCTGTGGGTGATCGAAGCCAGAATGACACAAAGCAATGCAATGATGAGATTTCCATGCAAATGGATGGTTTCGGTCCTATGAATCTTCTCCGCACATAGACATCTAAAGTTGAGTTTTATACACTGAATGTGGAAGAACCGGGTAACATATCTTTTTAATAAGATGTCAGTATAGAAAACATTTGGGAAACAGAGTTTTCCTACATAGTAGAACTGCCTTACTAGATTTCTATTTGTAGGTCTTGTTCGTTGTTTTTTTATCTTAGTTTGCAGAAAGGTGTTGAAATGCTTCTCTAGTCCAAACAGCAACATGCTAAAGTCCCCATCTTCGGAGTCAATAGAGTAGTCGTTAAGGGTTTTTAATTGTACTTTCTCCAAAATTAGCATGGATCTATTTAATAGGGAATCTAGATTTCACCAAGATTCAAATTGAAGCAACATCCAAAGGAATAAGACCTGTTCACTAGCATTTTCAAGGGGGTTCTAAGGCATTCCAGTGCTTAAAAGCCATAAAAATTGATTTCTTAATTCCTGCCTTTAGTGTCAACTTTTAAGTTAGTACAGATTTCAATTGTGGCATTAGCTAAAACAAATACACAACAAAAAATGAAAAAAACAAAAACTGGGTGATGCTATGGGCGAGGGTAGTTAGGGAGAGACTGCACAAAATTGTCCCTATTTTCTGTCTGAGCCTAAAATCATTTTGTTTTATAAATCAGGTATAGCAGCTTTCTAGATTTAATCTTGAATATGTTGAATGTTAAAACAGAGAAGTTTGTATATACACGTAATTAAAAAATCAACCCTTCTGGCAAGATTTCACTTTGAAGGTGTCTGTTTTTAAGGGAAATCTAAACTTTGCTGATATGTGATAAAACTTGAACTCTAAATTGCCTCCTTAGCCTGAATTTTTACTAGCTTTCTAGCGTAACATATTCTAAGGACATGACATGCTGCTTATTTGGGGGAATTATTTTTCACCAAAATGACCATCTTGTATTGTAACTTTTTAGCTCACTTGTATATATGCATGTTTTCATTTTTGGTCTAGAAAATAGTACATTTTGGGGCTTGGTGTGCAGAGGAAATTCCTTGAAGTGCCAAATTAGGGAGTTAGGGAATACTAAGTTCTTCATTCCAAATAATGGATCTGAATGAAGAGGTTAATTTTTTTTATCATGCATTAACAAAATAAAATATGAATGTCATACCACAGCCATTTTTTTGTATAGGTGATCATAATGTACAGGTACTGGTGGAATGGACCTACTGTGCTAAATATGTTATGGATATAGATATATATATTTCTGGTAATCTAACGTTTCTGATTTGTAGCTTTAGTCAGAGAATAGGATTTTGGAGTGACAGAGAATGTCTAACAGTAATACTGTTGATATACATTCGAGAAATACTATCACCTCTGTGTGGGTGTACATTTGTACTATATGGCAGGCTCTGTGCATTTAATGTCTATGATATTCTTTAACCCTCATCACCACCTTGCAAGGTAGGTATTAACATCCACATATTTTTAGATGTGGAAACTAAGTTTGAGCAAGTTTTTAAGTGGTCTCTAAGTTCACACAGTTGCAAGCACTACTCAGTGATGGAGGCTGAATGCAAACACAGGTTTAATACTAAATTCCATGTTACTCCCCTCAGCCTTTCCCCACTTAAGGACCTTACATTGAGGGTTTATTCTGAGCCAGGCTCTGTGCTAAGACTTTGTGCCATTTGTCCTTATTAGCCTGTGAAGTCGATATGGTCATTATCTCCACAAATGAGGAAACTGACTCGTAAAGTGGTTAGTCATATGCCCAAGGCCACAAAACTAATAAAGTGGGAAACCGTACCACTGGCTTTAAAAATTTTTATAGCGTCTTTAAAAGATGAGTCTTAACTGCTTTCTGTCCTCAGGTATTCATTAAGTGACAAAAGAAGAAGGAACGCCTTTCCAGAAATGGCATCTTCTTCTTGCCTGCTTTACCCATTATCTTGGACCCTGGCATAATACAACTTCCCTTTAGCCAACCTAAGCACCAGAGAAGCATCCCTCCGTGTCTATTGCACATAACCTCCTCTTGCCTGTGAGGAAGGAAGGAAAGAAGGAAGGGAGGATTTCCTTCTTTGGTTCCCATCACCCTAGGTTTAAAGGCCAAATTCCAGGGAATCTCTCCTCCAGCCCATCCCTTACCCTTATATCTTTACACAGCAATTAAAATGACTACCCCCTACTTCCCTGGGAACCCTATCTCACTCCCTCCAGCCTTTGCACATGTACTTTCTTCTTCGTGGAAAGAAGAACGTTCTGTCTTACTGTTGCCTGGAAAATTCTTTCTTCATATAAATTCCCTTTAGATATTATCTCCTCTGAGAAGCCTGCACCAGCTCCCCAGTTCTAGGATTGATGCCTCTTTTCTAAATTCCCATGGATCCTGAAGTTCTCCCCGTGCCCCGTTAAGAGTACTGATGACATTTATTTTGAAATTTCCCTGTTACTGTCTGTTTGCCTAAGTAGACTCTAAGCGTCTTCAGAGCAGGGGCTGTCTTACTATCCAGGGTATTCTCTTCACCTAGCACAATTCCTGTCACGGAGCAGTGTGTCAGCTCTCCATTGTTGTCTAAAAACCCACCTCAAGGGTGGGGCACAGTGGCTGATGCCTGTAATCCTAGCACTTTGGGAGGCCAAGGCAGGCGGATCACTTGTGGCCAGGAGTTCAAGACAAGCCTGGCCAACATGGTGAAATCCCATCTCTAATAAAAAACAGAAAAATTAGCTGAGGGTGGTGGCGTGCACCTGTAATCCCAGCTACTCGGGAGGCTGAGGTGGGAGAATCACTTGAACCAACGAGGTGGAGGCTGCTGTGAGCCGAGATCAAGCCACTGTACTCCAGCCTGGGCAACAGAGAGAGAGAGAGAGACTCCGACTCAATAAATAAATAAATACATACATACATAAAAAAAGAAGAAGAAAACCCAGTCAAGGGTAGTGGCTCAAGCCTGTAATTCCAGCACTTTGGGAGGCCAAGGCAGGTGAATCACTTGAGGTCAGGAGTTTGAGACTAGCCTGGCCAGCATGGTGATTTTCCAGGCATTTGTGTTTATGTTTTTGCTACAGAGATGAAAATAGTTTTTGTTTATTCATTAGCATATTAGCATAGGATGCACAAATTGAAAGCTGTGTTCCCTTGTAGAAAGAAAAGTACTATTGCCTTTTGGGTTGATTCTATTGTCTGATGTTTTATTAATCTCTGTTAAATAATTGTGTAAATTAATATAGAGACTAGTTGAGAAATGGTGGATAACATGAAGAAGATACCCATCTTTGCATAGATTAGATGTAATCAACTTCACACTATCATATAAAAGGTGGCTATATTGGAGAGACAGGAATTAATATTAAAAATTATTTCAGTTCAGATCTATATCTTACATTTCCAAATATTCTTTTCTTTCAAATATGTGGTATAAGTAATCTGCTTTAAGTCCTATTTTAGGCTGGGTGCTGTGGCTAACACCTGTAATCCCAGCGTTTTGGGAGGCTGAGATGGTAGGATTACTTAAGCCCAGGAATTTGAGACCAGCCTAGGCAGCATAGTGAGACTCCTATCTTTACAGAAAATAAAAAATTAGACAGGCGTGATGACATGCACCTGTAGTCCTAGCTACTTAGAGGTTGAGAAGGGAGGATAGCTTGAGCCTGGGAGGTTGAAGCTGCAGTGAGCTGTGATTACACCACTGCACTCCAGCTTGGAAAATAGAGCAAGACACTATTTCAAAAAAATTAAAGACCTGTTTTAAACTGATGATATTAGCTATTCTCTCCTGTTGACTATTAATCTTGTTTCATTTTTTATAAATAATAAGAATGACTAAAACACTTCCATTTTGCTAGTTGGCTGAAATCTATTGATGTAATTTGACCATGGTTTTACTCACTTAAGGCAGAATTTCAGATGTGACATGTTTTTCTTCAGTTCAGTACCAAAAGGACAAATCTGCCATGTACCAAAATGAAATTTGTCATCAAAGACAGCATATGGTATTGTCAAATGCATTAATAAACAATAAAGATACTTAATACATATCTTTATTTTAAAATTAGGTTGAAATTTACTTCTTTTATGAATATGCCATAATACTTAAAATTATTGTATGAAAACACAGATGTATAGCATGAAAATAAATGTGACATTTTTTAAAACAATGACTTTAGGGTTTCAGCTTTTCCTGTCTTTTAAAACAAATTAGCCATTTTTTATCCTAAGAAAGGATTGTGTTATAAAGCCGACCTACTGCTAGCTTATCAGAAAAAAACACCTGGGTCTCATATCTGATTCTCCTCTGTAGCCAAAAGTGCCATTTGTAAGTTTACTTAATGATGGATATTTTCTGAAGTTCTTTTGCCTGGAAAACAAATAGTGCATTAAAAAGCTTCTTTTGGTACTCTGCTGGATTCAGAATCATTTTCTCCCTACCTAGATCAGTACCGATGGGTGTCATAGAATATTCTATATGGAAAAATACTATGTGCTTGTTTACTATTCAGGGAGAATGTTAATTTTTTTCCCCAATGAATCAGGAAGGAAATCAGTTACATAATTTCACGTGTGTATGGGTTACTGTAAAGTGTTGGGGTGAGAGGTTATTCAGACTACACTCAAAATTACCCAAAAACACTTTTGAATTTTCTATAATTTATTCACTAATTCATTCTTTCATTCAGGAAACCTTACTAAGGACTTGGGTTTTGCTGGACATTGTATACAGGTACTATAAATACAAAAATGAGTAGACCTGCCCCTGGACCCAAATAATCCTCCAAGAGTCAACTTTGAGCCTATCTCCTGGAAGTCTCCACATACAGGGGGAAATAAATATCATGGTGTTAAAACAAGTGGTTTAATGCTAGAAACCACCATCCACCCAAGCACCAGAATATACACAATAGTTTATACTTAACTGTATTTTTTTTCCCAGTCACTTTTCCTTATCCAAGGAAAACACGATGATGAACATTGAGTTTATAATTTTCTTGTTTTTTTTTTTTTTTTTTTCTTCAGGGTCGTTTTTTTTATTTATTTTTGTTTGCTTTTTTTTTTTTTTTTTAGTTTTTGGTGCCATGACTTGGATGTTTATATTTTTTAAAAAAATGAACTTCATTTGAAAAGCACCAAGTTTTACATAATCTTCTAGGACTTGGTTGTTTTCATCTAGTATTAATGTAATTAAGTTTCTTTCTAATGTTTGTGTATAGTTGTGATTCATTCACTTATCACAGCTTCATAAATTTCCAGACCGCCAATTATTTATGTGTTTTCTTGTCTATGGGCTTTTGGGTGGTTTCCATTGTTGTTGTCCTAAGTGGGGTTATTATGAACATTCTCATAACATCTCCTGAGGGTCCAAATGCAGGAGTTTCCCTTAGGAGTCCACTTAGGAGAAATATTGCTGAGTCCTAAGAAATGTGAATGCTCAACATTACAAAGTCACATCTGGCTAGCCTCCAAATTGGTTGAAGTAAAACATAAAAGTGATGTTTATGCTGGGTGCAGGGGATCTTGCCTGTAATCCCAGCATTTTGGGAGGTCAAGGCAAAGTGTATCACTTGAGGTCAGGGATTCAATACAAGCCTGGACAATATGGTAAAACCCCATCTTTACTAAAAACACAAAAATTAGGGCATGGTGGCTGGCGCCTATAGTCCCAGCTACTGGGGAGGCTGAGGCAGGAGAATCTCTTGACCCCAGGAGGCAGAGGTTGCAGTGAGCCAAGTTTGCACCACTGCACTCCAGCCTGGGAGACAGTGCAAGACTCTGTCTAAAAAGAAATAATAAAGTGATGTATAGTAATTAATATCTTCTCCAACACTTGATGTTTGAAACTTCTTAATTTTGATCAAATGGATGTTTACTTTGTCAGTGATACTGAGGATTCTACATTGCTGCAAAGCTAGTAAACTTTAAAGCACAGAAACCCTAAGAAGTAGTTTGTCTTATGTCAATAACTTACTACATCATTGTCTTTATAATACCCAGGATGTCTTGAAACTTTTGTCTCACAACTCTGTGACTTGAATGAGGCCTGGATTGTTGGGAATTGGTAAGATATATTCAGGAACATGCAACAGATGATTTATTAAGTGCCTACTACGGCCTGTCACTTAATGTTTGGCCAACAGCAGTAAGACAGATCCTTTTCTTTATGGAGTTTGCATATTCTTGGGGGAGACAGACAATAAGTAAGTTATAGAAATAAAATAGTTAATTTTAGATAGGGGTAAGTGCTGAGGTGTAAAGGAAACTGAATGAGTGATAGAGAATGACCAGGTTTCATCTGAGAGGTGAATGAAAAACGGGGCTTCTGGGTCTATGGTTCCAGTGAGACACCATTCCCATTACAATCTGTAAAAACCGCACCTTCTGAGTTATAAAGTGCAATAGCCCTGAGAAAAAGCCTCTGCAAACCTGATGTTTTGAGTTAATGCCTAAAGTATGGGAATGAGCCAGCACTAGAGAAATCTGGAAGAAAAGCATTGCAGGCAGAGAAAACAGGAAGTCTAAAGGAACCAAGACTGTAAAGGTCATAGTGGTTAAAAGCATGGGCTCTGGGGACATAAAGTCCAGGTTCAGGCTAGGTGCAGTGGTTCACATCTGTAATCCCAGCACTTTGGGATGTTGAGGCGGGCAGATCACCTGAGGTCAGGAATCCGAGACTAGCTATCCAACATGGTGAAACCCCGTCTCTACTAAAAATATAAAAATTAGTCTGGGTGTGGTGACTCAGATCTGTAATCCCAGTGCTTTGGAAGGCTGAGGCGGGTGAATCGTGAAGTCAGGAGTTTGAGACCAGTCTAACCAACATGGTGAAACCCTGTTCCTACTAAAAATACAGAAAATTAGCTGGTGTAGTGGTGGGCGCTTGTAACCCCAGCTACTTGGGAAGCTGAGGCAGGAAAATCTCTTGAACCCGGAAGGCAGAGGTTGCAATGAACCAAGATCGTGTCACTGCTCTCCAGCCTGGGCAACAGAGTGAGACTCCATCTCAAAAAAACAAAAACAAACAACAACAATAACAAAAATAGAAAAATTAGCTGGGAGTGGTGGCAGGCTTCTGTAATCCCAGCTACTCTGGAGGCTGAAGCAGAAGAATCACTTGAATCCTGTGGAGATTGCAGTGGGCTAAGATCGTGCCACTACCTCCAGCCTGGGCAACAGAGCAAGAATTTGCCTTAAAAACAAAAATGAATAAATAAAGTCCAGGTTCAGATTCCTGCTGTAACATTCGGGAGCACATCCAGTTACTCAGCCTCTCCAGGCATCAGTTTGTCCTTACCTGTAAAAGGGGGATAGCAGTGCCTACTCCATTTGACTACAGTGAGGGTTAGATTAGATGACGCATGTAAAATGCTTATCCCTGTGCCTGACCCATAGTAGCTAATCAATAATTAATTGTTTTTCTCATTTTTCTATCTACTAAACAAAAGAGAAAATGTACTCTGGAGAAGTGATTCGTCCCAAAACTCAAACCAACTGATGTGTAGCTGGGACTGAAATTCATGCTCAGAAATTCTCAGTCCTATGCTTTTTTCTGCCCATCTTTCTGCACTTTAGTTCTCTCATTTTTAAGTGGGAAAATAATCATATGAAGTATTGTATTCTGTTATTAAGGCTAATGCATAAATACATGTAAAGCTTTAGTGCAGTATCTGGCACACAGTAGGTGCTTCAAAATTAACTACAGGTATTGTTATCATTATTAATACCATATTATGTTAATCACCCATCATCTTGGCAGGTCCTCACTAATGCACAAGATCATTACATAGTCTATACATTTATTTATTTTTTTTTTATTTAGTAAAGATGGGGTTTCACCATGTTGGTCAGGCTCGTCTTGAACTCCCAACCTCAGGTGATCCACCCACCTTGGCCTCCAAAGTGCTTGGATTATAGGCGTGAGCCACCATGCCTGGCCTGTCTATACATTTATATCTTCACTGGCAACATGCATTTTAGTTCTAATTATCATGAGACAATAATACAAGTGTGATATGGTTTGTCTCTGTGTCCCCACCCAAATCTCATCTTAATTTGTAATTTCCACATATCAAAAGAGGGAGGTGACTGGATTATGGGGGCGGTTTCCTCCATGCTGTTCTCATGCTAGTGAGTGAGTTCTCATGAGATCTGATGGTTTTGTAAGGGGCTTTTCCCCCTTTGCTTCCTCTTCTCCCTCCTACTACCTTAAGAAGAAAGTGATTCCTTCCCCTTCCACCGTGATTCTCAGTTTCCTGAGGCCTCCCTGGTCATGCTGAACTGTGAGTCAATTAAACCTCTTTCTTTTATAAATTACCCAGTCTCGGGTAGTATCTTTATAGCATGTGAGAACAGACTGATACACTGGAAATATACATTTTAGTTGTTATAATTGTCATAAGGCAATACTACAAGTATTAGAAAAATACATATAATAAATTCTACGTTCAAATCACCCATTCTGTTGCTTTCCCTATATTCCTCAGGTACTGAGAAAGGGATTCAAGGGTTGGTAGAAAATATAGCTCTGGATTACTTTCTTTTTCTTCTTCTTATTTATTTATTTTTTTTTTTTGGAGTCTTGCTCTGTCACAGTGGCATGAGCTCAGCTAACTACAACCTCCACCTCCCTAGTTCAAGCAATTCCCCTGCCTCAGCCTTCCATGTAGCTGGGATTACAGGCATCCACCACCACACCCGGCTAATTTCTGTATTTTTAGTAGAAATGGGATTTCACCATGTTAGTCAGGCTGGTCTCGAACTCCTGACCTCAGGCTCTCCCCCTGCCTTGGCCTCTCAAAGTGCTGGGATTACAGGTGTGAGCCACCGTGCCTGGCCAGCTCTGGAATTCTGGCTGCAAATTGGCAGAAGACAAAAATCATTTTGCATGGGATCCTCATGCAGCTACGTAGCTTTGAAAACTAAAAATTATAAGTAAATAAGTTCCCAAACAATTTTTAAAGCTTCAAATGTCAGAAAGAATAATTTTAAAACACTGATTAATATTATCTACTTATCACCCTGTCAGACTCCCAGCACTTTTACAGCCTGTTAGAAAAGCAATTAGTAATCAACATTTATGTACTGTGTGTTTTATACAGCAAACGCTCTTTCTCAGGATATTTTGGAGATTTAGTTTTCATAACAAAGGAGGTTCTTGTCCTGAGCACACCTTAATTAAGACATTATTTGTTTGTCTTTTGAGGGCAACCTCCTAAGTCTAAAGGTTTTGGAGATTCATGCCAGAATTATGTAAGCAACACCACCCCTCTGCGCTTCTGTTAGCACAAGCTTTCTGCGGTCAGAGCGGAAGCACAGGCTGCTGCGTGCCATGTACATCTGACGAAGCCACTGAGCAAAATAAAGGAGTGCTCTGTAAAGAACTTGGCCCAAGTGTCCATTTTCTTACCTCGGGACTTGACAACTCTTTTTCTTTTGCATGTCATTCTGCTTATGTGACTTTTTCCCTTCGCCTCTTGGGACTCCCTACCTTATTCTAAAATGTACTTTTCTCCCTTGGGGTTAAATACTACATTTTTTGAAGTCTGAGATGACTGGGTCCATAGAGGCCAATTCATAATCGAAACTTAATATAGGTGGTCACTGACACCTCTTGAGATGCAACACCAGAGGATGGAAGAAAGAGGGAAGATGTATGCTCTGTTACCTCAATTTTTGTTTGTTTGTGGTTTGAGTCTCCCTCTGTTGCTCAGGCTGGAGTGCAGTGACGTGATCTTGGCTCACTGAAGCTCCTCCTCTGCCTCCCAGGTTCAAGCAATTCTCCTGCCTCAGCCTCCTGAGTAGCTGGGATTACAGGCACGTGCCACCACACCCAGCTAATTTTTGTATTTTTAGTAGAGACAGGGTTTCACCATGTTGGCCAGGCTGGTCTCAGACTCCTGAACTCCAGTCATCCACTCACCTTGGCGTCCCAAAGTGCTGGGATTACAGCCACACCCGGTCTGTTACCTCAATTCTGAAAATGTGTGGGTAAGTGTGAGCCCAGGTTTTAAAAGATTTGACTATTTCTGCAGCTGTGAAAGGTAAGGAGGTAGAATATTAACCCCTGCTCTTGAACCCAGAAAACCCATGGATGAAGTGACATGGAATTTCAAGGCTAGTTAATTATTAAGCAGAGGGACTCCCAGGTCTTGTATGTAGCAGCAGAAAATGAGGGAAACCACCATCGGAAACTCTAAGGAAAATGGGAGTCACCGAATGTCAGACCAGCCTGTCTGTGTTAGAGAAAGGCTCCTGTTTTATCAGATTTCTCTTGGCCATCCTGGTCTACACAAGATGTTAAAAAGTTTATAGTGTTTTCATGCTTGATGTAGGATGAAAGGAGGTCGGATCCCATCTCGTGTCATTAAAGTATATATTGTTTTTTATTGCAAGCACAGGATAATCCACTCATTCAATTCCCTACTTACCACCTTCTTCGTTTTCCTTCTTCTCATCAGTACTTCACACCCTCCCAACTTATTTTTTTCTATATATTTCCCTGCACATAGTAGGTGCTCACTTCCCAACTTACTACATAAATGGAAACAAAAACATAAAATCATAGATTTTTTTTTTTTTTTTTTTTTTTAGACAGTCTCACTCTGTTGCCCAGGCTAGAGTGCAGTGGTGTGATCTCAGCTCACTGCAACCTCTGCCTCCTGGGTTCAAGTGATTCTCCTGCCTCAGCCTCCTCAGTAGCTGGGATTACAGGCACATGCCACCATGCCTGGCTACTTTTTGTATTTTTAGTGGAGACAGGGTTTCACTGTGTTGGTCAGGCTGGCCTTGAACTCCTGACCTCGTGATCCGCCTGCCTTGGCCTCCCAAAGTGCTGGGATTACAGGTGTGAGCCACTCCACCAGGGCTAAAGCATTTTTAAATTAATAAGTGACCTTATACATTTGCTGTTTTGCTCTGTCCTTATGGACGCAGAAACAGTCTTTGAAATAACTCATAGTGTCACCTAATATTTATTGCACTCAAAATATATGCCAGTTACTCTACAAAACATTTTTTTTTTTTAAATGAGGTTTCACTATGATGGCCAGGCTGATCTTGAACTCCTGACCTCAGGTGATCCACCCACCTGGGCCTCCCAAAGTGCTAGGATTACAGGTGTGAGCCACTGCACCCAGCCTACAAAACATTTTCTACCGATAATCTCATTTAATCCTTACAACGAGTCCATGAGGTAGATTTTAATAAAATCCTCTTTTTATAGGCAAGGAACTCAGCTCTCTAGGAAGGTTAAGTCGGTGGTACAAGATCATGTACTGGACAAGCCGTGGGGCCAGGCTTGGACCCCAGTCTCTGACCACTGAGGGCATCTGCCTACTAGGACCACCCCATTTGCCCAGAAGCACAGGTCACTCATGCACATGCCAGAAGAAGACAATCTAGAGCAAGAGCTTGCTCTTTGGGAGCACCACGCTTTCTTTTTCTTCTTGTTTTTGAGGTGGAGTCTCACTCTGTCGTCCAGGCTGGAGTGCAGTGCCGCAATCTTGGCTCACTGCAATGTCCACCTCCCAGGTTCAAGAGATTCTCCTACCTCAACCTCCAGAGTAGCCAGGATTACAGGTATGCACCACCACATTCAACTAATTTTTGTATTTTTAGTAGAGATGGGGTTTCACCATGTTGGCCAGGCTGGTCTTGAACTCCTGACCTCAAGTGACCCACCTGCCTCAGTCTCCCAAAGTGTTGGGATTACAGGCATGAGCCACTGCACCTGGACCCCATTTTCTTGGTGTTGCTGTTGGGGACCACACTCAGCCACCTCCTGAGCAGAAGGGATCTAGGGCTCATTCCTCTAACTTGGTTGCTGCTATCACATCCTTGCTTTTCTTCTGCAGGCGCTCGTGGTTTCACCTGCTTTCCTCTTTTTTCTCAATATCACTCCCTATCATTTGGTTCACTGCTGGGTTTTCCTTGCTCCCATACTGCAGGTGTAGGAGCTTATTTTTCAGATTCCTTTGTAGGTTTTATTCTGGAAACCAACACCCAGACCCTTTGTTTTTATCCATGCATTTTGTTTCATTTCATTCAACACAATGATTGACGCCTTGATTTGCTGGACACCTTTGCTATGGTAAATATTAAGTTGTAACACCACAGGTGGGCAACCAAAAGTAAATGGCAAGTCTCGTAGCTCCCTCGTAGGGATTGGAACTGCATCAATGAATTCTTATATCCCTAGGCCTAAAAATGTCAGCACAAAGCCTCTTGATGAGCATTTGCTAATGAAAGTGTGTGTTTGTAAACATTTCTCCAGATTTGTAAATATCCCTTGTCTTGCCTGAAATGTAAGTGAGACTAGCATTGAAGTCTTGCTGAAGTCTATTTCTTGCCTCCTTTCTCGGATAGTCTGTAAGAGACATTCTACGCTGCTTTTCATCAATTCCTGAAAGCAAGCTTGTATCTTCTCTTAGGTCCTTCTTAAGACACCAACAGGGCCAGACTGACATCTGGTGGAGGTCAGGAGACCTTTAATCTGGTGTCTTTCTTAGAGTTTAGAGAGAAGAAAGTTTGGGTTGACCTCAAGGATGGAGGAGGGCAGAGACCTTTGTTTTTTTTTTTTTAGATCTGAGGTCACTGAACCACCATAAAATGAATCGAGCCAAATCCTCAGGATTCCAGACTCTAACAAGTTCCTCACTGACAACAGCAATAGCTATTGAATGTCTCTGATGTCCCGTGCACATGCTAAGTGTTTTTATGTACTGTGAAAGGAAAATATTCTGGGCCGCCAAAATCACTAAGGAAAACTCAAGCTGGAAACTGTTTAGGGCAAACCTGCCTCCCCTTCCATTCAAAGTCACCCCTCTGCTCACTGAGATAGATGCATATCTGATTTGCCTCCTGTGGAAAGGCTAAACAGAAACTCAAAAGATTGCAAGCCTTTGTGTCTCACCTGTCTGTGACCTGGAAGCTCCCTCCTCGCTATGAGTGTTCCTGACTTTGCTTCAAGTAGTCCAGCTTTTCCAGACCAAACCAATGTACTTCTTACATATGATGATTGATGTCTCATGTCTCCCTAAAATGTATAAAACCAAGCTGTGCCCCAGACACCTTGGCCACATGTCCTCAGGACCTCTTGAGGCTGTATCATGGATGTGTTCTCAACCTTGGCAAAATAAACTTTCTAAATTAACTGAGACCTGTCTCAGATGTTCTGGGTTCACAATATATTATTAAGTATATTGTTTACTTTGTGTACATAGTCCCATGTAGTCACTTTTTTTTTGAGACGGTGTTGCACTCTGTCGCCAGGCTGGAGTGCAGTGGCATGATCTCGGCTCACTGCAAGCTCTGCTTCCCAGGTTCAAGTGATTCTCCTACCTCAGCCTCCCGAGTAACTGGGGCTACAGGCACCTGCCACCATGCCTGGCTAATTTTTTTTGTATTTTCAGTAGAGTCGGGGTTTCACCATGTTGGCCAGGATGGTCTCGATCTTCTGATCTTGTGATTTGCCCGCCTCAGCCTCCCAAAATGCTGGGATTACAGGCATAAGACAATGTACCCAGCCTCCCAAGTAATCACTTTCTAATTCCTCTCACAATGCTTTATCAATTCCACCTTAAATTTTTTTTTTTTTTTTTAAACACAGAGTCTCGCTCTGTCACCCAGGTTGGAGTGCAATGGCACAATCTTGGCTCATTGCAACCTCCACTTCCCAGGTTCAGGTGATTCTCCTGCCTCACCTTCACAGGTAGCTGCGATTATAGGCATGCACCACCACACCTGGCTAATTTTTGTATTTTTAGCGGAGACAGGGTTTCACCATGTTGGCCAGGCTGGTCTCAAACTACTTACCTCAAGTGATCCACCAGCCTCGGCTCCCAAAATGTTGGGATTACAGGTGTGAACCACTGCTCCCAGGTCAATTCCATCCTAAATTTTGATCTTCTACCTCCGCTTTGACCTCCAACATGCAAAACAACTAGTCACAAGGTCAGGGCTCTGTGTTATGGCTGGACTTTGCACTGACATACATGTGCGCGTGCGCACACACACACTCATACACACATACTCATACACACACATTTGAAGGAAAAAATGCATTCATTTTAGTTCAGGATGTGAGAGTCTTTTAATTCCTGACAACTCCTTCATTCTTGGATGTGTTGGGCCTTTTTCTTTTTGAGACGGAGTCTTGCTCTGCCACCCAGGCTGGAGTGCAGTGACACAATCTTGGCTCACTACAACCTCTGCCTCCCAGGTTCAAGTGATTCCCCTGCTTCAGCCTCCTGAGTAGCTGAGACTACAGGTGCACATGGTATGCCCAGCTAATTTTTGTATTTTTAGTAGAGATGGGGTTTCACCATATTGGCCAGGCTGGTCTTGAACTCGCAACCTTATGATCCACCCACCTCGGCCTCCCAAAATGTTGGAATTACAGTTGTGAGCCACTGCACCCAGCCACTGTGTTGGGCCTTTCTTATGTAAATGAGAGGTCCAGAAGAATGTGTTGGAGTTTTTACTTAGGTGACCATATCATCCAGCCAGGTTAGCAGGTTACTGACTACCCCAGAGTTTTATCAGGAGAGACAGTGGCTGTGAACAATTCAAGATTCTTAGTGCGCAGAGCAAAAACAGCTCAATGGCTGTGAACATTTATGGTTGCTTAATATAATGCACGTAATTGTTAGGGGGCTTCCTGATTCCAGCTCCCTCCCAATTGTCTGGGAGGGGAGCAGAATGCACACATCACCCTTTAGCCAATTTCAACCAGGGGCTGAAGTACTCTCTTCTTACTAGTTGGAAATGGCTTCTGTTCACATCCCCTACATCATGGATGACTTTGGATGATGTAAACCACTTAATATGAAAAAAGATTAAGGGCAGAAACAAAGCATGCATTGGTTCATCTGGCAACTCTGGTGAGCTCAGACAATCAGAGGGTCTGTAAGGGCTGATACCACCCCTTGCATGAACAGAGACCGCCTCTCATTTGCCCCCGCTCCTAACCCCGGCCACCCCAAAAAGAACTCTGCCACAAAAAATACGAATAGTGCTCACACAAGTTCTCATTCAATACTCTTCTTTCTTGGTGGAAGCATTTCTTTATGGTTAATGTCTAGACTCGAGATTAAGTTCACGTGAAGATTCCCTGTTTAAAAATTCATGCTGACTAGGGGTTAAAGTGCAGAGCTCTTTCCTCTTGAGCTCCTCCCCATTTGTTCTCCATGACCACTAACTGACTTTGCCTTTGTTTTACTGTTTCCTTCCCCATTTTTACTTGCAATCTGTTATGTCTCCTTATCAGCTTCTGGCAGCCTCTTTCAGCACTCATTGAGTGCTGAGCTCTCTCTCTGGGATGCTGGCTGCCGTGGGGGCAAACAGAAATATGAGTGTGGATACAAAACTATCCAAGGGAAGCAGCATGGCAGAGCCCGTCTGGAGAGGCTGTATCTGGTGGTGGGTCCATGTAGGATGACAGACGGGAAATACAGCCAAAAGTCAGCACCCGGGCAGCAGAAAGATATCTCAAGAAGCAAGTCTAGGTGCTGGTATTGGACCTGAATTGGAAATGGAGACAAAAAACATAATCTACACAATGCATTTGGAGGAAATGCACTGGGAAACAAAATGAAAAATGGGAGGGGAGCAGGCACGGTAGCTCACATCTGTAATCCCAACACTTCGGGAGGCCGAGGCAAGCGGATCACTTGAGGCCAGAGGTTGAGACCAGCCTGGCCCATATGGTGAAACCATGTCTCTACTAAAAATACAATTATTAGCCGGGCGTGGTGATGCTTGCTTGTAGTCCCAGCCACTCCAGAGGCTGAGGCAGGGGAATCACTTGAATCCAGGAGGCAGAGGTTGCAGTGAGCTGAGATTGTACCACTGCAATCCAGCATGAGCAACATAGTGAGACTCCATCTCAAAAAACAAAAACAAGGAAACAAAACAACAAAAACAAATCTGCAAAACTGTGTGCGGAGTTTCTGGAAAGGTACAGGGCATAATTCTGCTGAAAGAGTAAGTCCCATGTTTACACGGTGACAATGATGGGCACATCTGGAATGTGAATCTGGTGTTTCTGATTCCAGGATCAGTACTTTTCTTCACTACATTTTTCACCAGCGAAGCACTGTAGGTTCCTCCTGCAAGGGTCAGTGCTGAGGTACAAGGACTCAAGATTGAATTATGTATTCGCTTTGGGCTTTTACAGATTAAGGATGTTGAGAAATCAGAGAACCACAATAAGAAGCTCTAGAGGGAATGCTGGAGGGTCAGAGTGGTGAAATGTGCCATAAGTAAGAAAACAAATCATGAGATCAGAAGCCAAAAGAAGAGAACGGGGCGGAAGTATAGAGCCATGGGATTCATACTAGGAAATGGGCTCAAGCTGCAGACTGAATGTTGGAAATAGATGTTGAAAATAGATGCTCAGTGCCACAAAGAAAAATTAGCACTGAGGATGGGCATGGTGGCTCACACCTGTAATCCCAGCACTTTGGGAGGCCGAGGTGGGTGGATCACAATGTCAGGAGTTCAGGACCAGCCTGACCAACATGGTGAAACTTCGTCTCTTTAAAAAAAAGAAAAAAGAAAAATTAGCACGGAGACAAAGGATCTTTTAGTAACTCAATTTTTACTTCCTGGACTGCAGGAAGGGTACTCTCGCTAGCCATCTTGCCACAAGAGTGCAAAGAACAAAGAAAAACACACGAATTTATTTCCTATACATTTGGGGTCGTCCTTCTGCTATGTCTGATCTCAGTTGGCTGGAGCCAGACCTCACAATCTAAACTAAAACCTGATTGGCTAACAACTTAAAACTATTTTAAACAGGTAAAAGCAATGGAGAAGCTGGGACATGCCTGTGTGCACATCCAGCATAGATATTTTAGTTAAAGTACAAGGACATAGAAAGTACTACGTGCTTATAAGCATGGCATGTCTAACAGCTACATAGGATAGGGCTTAACAAAGTTATTAACACACTTATTCTTTAACAAGAAAAGAAACTTTAAAAAGGAACTTTTCTGCTTCCCACACTGAACCATAGGAGGATGCTAGAAGCCAGCTTTTGTGTGATGTGAGCTAAGAGGGCCGCCAGGACAGAGAGGACCCAGCAGGGTGGGTTTGAGGCAAGGGACGAGGATATCAGGGAAAACACCAAATACTTTCTACAAATACTAGCCCCAAATGTCTTTACCAGCATGATGCAATGTGGAAATGTACTACAGATAAAGACTAGCTCAATTATCACTTGGGGTGATCCTCTTTGGGATTCTTGGTTATTCCAGAAAGATCAACAACCCCATCCCCAATTCCTCTGAGCACCAATCACATGTGTTTTAATTGTTCACTCAGATCTCATTGGTATAGACATACAAATAGCTGGCTATACTATTGAATTATTAAGTGCACATTGTTGAATTATGTTTTTCATCCCCAGCACGTATTTCTATTCTTTTGCTAACACCTGTATTTTGGGAGTAAATCGCCTCTCCTTCATTTTGTGTGGTCATTGTGAGATGTCTATCATGTCCCAGTCTCTCCTAATGAAAACGAGTCCCATATCCATGTCATACCAATTAACAGTCCCTTCCAGGACTTTGAATTTTGAGCAGAAGAATATAAAAGTATAGAAAAGAGTTAAAGTTTATTCATCCAGGTGGTTCCCCAGGCCTGTCCTGGTTCCTTTCCTCTCTGAGCACGGTCCCAGAGCCTTCTGATGAAATCTGTGGACTATAGCAGCATTTGGTGAGGCAGGGAGTAAAGAAACTCATGATTAGGACCAGGTGGTTGAGTAAACTTGGAAGAGCCCATGGTGTCCATTCCACAGAGGAAGTGGGGACCAAGCACCAGACACAGAATCGAGCGTCTGACAAAGAATTCAAGCAAGAGTGCAAGTCATCAGATTCAGAAGTTGTGCAGTGGAAAAGATTTCCTGATTAATTCAGAAAAGAGTGGTAGATCAGTCATAATGTTTCTTGCTTGCAAGTGACAGAAAACCAGCTCGAGCTAGTTTTAAGAGAAAAGAAAAAGGCTGTATTGCTTTACTTAACCACAGCGCAACAGGAACAATGATTAAATAACTTATCATCCACCTGGGGCACTTCTGCGAATGAAAGTTAATGATTAAGCTGGGACAGCAGCTATGAACTGGGACAAATAGACCCTATGGATGTCTTCTCATCCTAGTGTAAGGAAGTTATGATGAATAAACCTGAAAGGCTTCCAGGGATTGATCTCTCTCCCTGTATCTTCCTCTGTCTCTGTCTCTCTCTCAGTGTGTGTGTGTGTGTGTGTGTGTGTGTGTGTGTGTGTGTGTGCGCGCGCGTGCGCAGCTGATAGAAGCTCTGGGCTCAGATTCTTACAGGTTACCAATCAGAAAGGAAAGCATACTTTTTTTGTTTGCTCCAGCATAAAATAATCTTGTCCAAGTATTCCAAGTAGTCTGGCCTACATCACGTACTATCCCTGTGCCAATTTCTGAGGATAAAAGAATGGATTCCTAACCTACCATGGGTTCATCTGGGTCATATATGTTTACTGTGTTGAAGACATAGGAGTCCTATGAGTCAGTACTCCCAATAATTTGGAGCAGCACTTCCTTGAAAGAAAGGCTTTTCTGGAAGACAGAACCATAAATATCCACTTAGGCAGCCTTTTGTAGAGTGTCTGCTGCCAAGTCCACTTGCAGTATGGGAACCGTTAAGTGTTACATAAAACACTGTGGAGCTACCGGGAAAGGATTGAACCATGACCCCTGTGACGTTGGAAGCCCTTTGCAATCTGCTTTAACAAAGAGCCAGGAGGCTGCTCTATCCCTTTATAGTCTTGTATGTAATTGCCCGTTAGAGGGTATGTGAGGCCCCAGGGCTCAGTATTCCTAAAAGCCACAAGCACCTCTCAAATGTGGTGATGTAGGGGGAGGAATAGACCTGATTTTGTGGTGCTCTTCTCATTTGGATTTGCCCCGAAAAGCCACTGGCAGAGCCATGGCACCCTGGGCACTGTAGGCTTTCACTGAGGAGTTGGGGAACAGAAAAGAAAGCTAAGACTCCATAGAAAAAGTCTGAGAAGGAGTACGGCTAGAGGCAGACTTTCCTTCCTTCTAATATTGGCCAAGCTCCCAGTTCTCTCTCCCTGGCTCCTGTTTCAGTTCCATTGCTGGAAAGCACAACCCTGATAGTTAATACTGAGTGTCAACTTGATTGGATTGAAGGATGTAAAGTATTAATCCTAGGTGTGTCTGTGGGGGTGTTGCCAAGGGAGATTAACACTTGAGTCAGTGGGCTGGGGAAGGCAGACCCACCCTTCATCTAGATGGACACCATGTAATCAGCTGCCAGCGAATATAAAGCAGGCAGAAAAATGTGAAAAGGTTAGACTGGTCTAGCCTCCCAGCCTACATCTTTCTCCCGTGCTGGATGCTTCCTGCCCTCGAATATCAAACTCCAAAATTCTTCAGTTTTGTAACTTGGACTGGCTCTCTTGCTTCTCAGCCTGCAGATGGCCTATTATGGGACCTTGAGATCATGTGAGTTAATACTTAATAAATTCCCCTTTATAGATGTGTGTGTGTGTGTGTGTGTGTGTATATATATATGTGTGTATATACATGTGCATGTATATATATGTGTTTATATACATGTGCACATATATATATGTTTATATACATGTGCGTATATATATATGTGTACATATGTTTGTGTATATATATACACACACTCTATTAATTCTGTCCCTTTAGAGAATGCTGACTAATACAACAACTATTTATGATGAAACTTGGAACAAAGAGAGATGCTACTTTTTGCCACTGTGGTATGATTCTCTTCACCTTGTAGAAGAATTCTTGGTGCCTAAAACTCACAAACAATCTGCTTGTCCCCAGCCCAGCATTTCCCTGGGAGAAAAAGGAGTGGATAAATGTATGGAAAATTGACTGAGTGACTGTGGGTTCCCACCCAAAGAGATGATTCAGTCAGTCCAGTGGCAGGGAGAAGAGCAAGAACCAGCGGAACATGATTTCGCAATGGGCCTCTTGCCACGACAGGGAACACAATGTTTGCTGCAAAGAGCTCTTCAACCTCAGTCATCTATGCCTTCCAGAAAACTGCAGGCTTAACTCTAATAAATAATCCACCTGCCCAGCTCAAGCCCTGTTGGAGTGGACAGGGCTGTCCTTGCCACAGCACTGAACAGCAGGAATGTCAGTCACAAGCCCTGCCCTTTGGAAGTAGCCAGCAAGGCTGAAAGTGCTCAACCATTCTTCGGAATGCCACATTGTAAATGGGAAATTCCACAATGGGCTGCTAATAAGTAAAGTCTCTGTTGCTAGATTGTATCTGGGCAAGTCACAGGAAATTCTTCTTGGAATTAAGCAACATGGGAATAAACAAACATATTAGCGTCTGTTCATGACAAGTGGATAATGAAATAGCCCACTTTGGCCCAGAGTTTGGGATAACAAAACAAATGACTGGTGGTTGATATAAGCACTGTGGTGCCGGTATAGGGTCACTGTACATCTTGGGTGTCCCGTGTGTTCATTTGTCCTTTCAATTGATACTTCTGTCATTCACTGTCCAAGACACAATCTTTGATTTTAAACTTTGTATTCACATATGCACTGCTTGCTGTGGCCTCCTTCTGGACTGAGGCACTCATTTACCTGGCTGCTGGGAGTGCTGGTGGTCAGTAACTCTCATCTGAGCCTCTCTCCATAGATGACCTCTGCTAAAGAGAGCTGCCTGGTTCCAGGTCATATGCCCTTCCCCACGGTAGCCCATATTTTTTTAAAAAAGACTGACTAAATTGTAAATACTTGAAGATACCTCTTAAAAATTGATATGTAATCAATGTGGACATGTACAGACCCAGCCCTTAAAGCCCAATTTAAGATAACACTGAAGGGCCACTTGCTGGCTACTTCCAGAGGGCAGGGTTTGTGGTGGAAAAGCCGTCACAATTCCAGAGTTCCCAGTGGGCTTGGCTGAGGGCTTAGACTGCCTCTCAGTCTACCTGCTTGCTGAGCTCACTGTTGCCTTTCTTCTTTCACAGATGCTGTTCCTGAGAGCATCTGCCCCAGTATATTTGAGGCAATTATTTTCATCCACAGATATTAATCTCAGTCTGCCTTCAGATAATCTGACCCATAATGCTATATAACATAAACACTGAAAAGTGGCCAGGAGTGGTGACTCACT
The DNA here is from genome assembly GCA_031835075.1 of Saguinus oedipus. NCBI lineage: Eukaryota > Metazoa > Chordata > Mammalia > Primates > Cebidae > Saguinus > Saguinus oedipus. The sequence goes on along the minus strand of CM063181.1, from coordinate 62,963,470 downwards.
CACACCTGTAATCCCAGAGCTTTGGGAGGCTGAGGCAGGAAGATTCCTTGAGGCCAGGAGTTTGCCAACAGCCAGGGCAACATAGCAAGACCCTGCCTCTACATAAATGATTGAAAATTAGCCAGATGTGGTGGTATGCGACTGTAGCCCTAACTACTTGGAGGCTGAGTGGGGAGGATCACTTGAACTCAGGAGTTTGAGGTGACCGTGAGCTATGACAGGACCACTGTGCTCTGGTGAGACCCTGTGTCAAAAAAGAAAAAAAAATGAAAGTATCTTGATTATAATAGTGGAACTTGATGAATTTTACAAAATGAACACACCTGTAACCAGCACCAAGCTCTTTTCTCATAACTGAGGGTAACCACTATTATGACTCCTAACAGTACAGATTTACCTGCTCTAGTGCTTTATCTAAATGGTATTATGTGGTGTACATTGTTTTTGTGTCTGGCTTCCATTGCTCAACATCTTGTTGGTGAGATTCATTCATGTTGTATGAGACTATGCACAATTCATTCCAGTTTCCATGTAATATTCCATGTGAGACTATAACATCATTTATTTTTCTATTCTTAGGGTGATGAATATTGTGTAGTTCCAGCTGTAGGCAATCAGACAGGGCACTGCAATGAGTATGCTAGAATATGTTTTTGGATGGGCATAAGCATTCATTGCTGTATGGAACTGCACGTATTTGGTTTGTGTAGATACTGCCAAGCAGTTTTCCAAAATGGTTGTACCAATTGAACTGCCACTTGCAGTGTATGAGCATTAAGACAAATACCTGGTATTCTCTACCCTTTTAATCTCAGCCACTGTGATGAGTGTGTGGTGGTAGTACATGGTGGTTTTAATTTGCATTTCCCTGGACGCCAGTGACACCAAGCATATTTTTGTATGTTTATTGGTTGTTTGGACATTCTCCTTGGAGAACATCTATACAAGTCTTTGGCCATTTTCTGTTGGGTTGTCAAGACAGTCCTTTCTTTACCATTGGCTGTGGGAAGACCTGACAGAGGCCATCTCTGGTAGAGAGGAAAATAGAGTCATATTTTGTTTAAGGACGAAAGTAGGGGACAGATAAATAAAAGATACAGGAAAACATGCAGGAAATAAAAAATATGGGCTTCAAAGTTGCTGGATAAGGAAAGAAATGAGATTCAACTACAACAGCAAAGCCATAGACTTGAAAAGGATAAAGTAAATCCAGGTGGGGTCAAGGAAGCCACAGAAAAAGACGGGGTCCAAACCAGGCGTGGTGGCTCACACCTGTAATCCCAGCACTTTGGGAGGCCGAGGCGGGCAGATCACCTGAGGTCAGGTGTTCAAGACCAGCCTTGCCAACATGGTGAAGCCCTGTCTCTACAGAAATACGAAAATTTTATTGAATAGGCATATGCACTCATTGCTGTAGGGAACATGCCGGGCATGATAGCAGGTACCTGTAATCCCAGCTACTTGGGAGGCTGAGGCAGGAGAATCTCTTGAACCCAAAAGGCAGAGGTGGCAGTCAGCTGAGATCACATCATTGCACTCCAGCCTGGGTGACAAAGAGCAAGACTCTGTCTGGGGAAAAAAAAAAAAAGGCCAGGCCTGGTGGCTCACGCCTGTAATACCAGCAACACTTTGGGAGGCCGAGGCGGGCAGATCACGAGATCAAGAGTTCGAGACTAGCCAGGCCAATATGGCGAAGCCCTGTCTCTACCAAAAGTACAAAAATTTGCTGGGCATGGTGGCAGGCACCTGTAATCCCAGCTACTCAGGAGGCTGAGGCAGGAGAATCACTTAAACCCAGGAAGGAGAGGTTTCAGTGAGCTGATATCGCACCACTGGAATTCAGCCTGGGAAAAAGGGTGAGGCTCCATCAAAAAAAAAAAAAAAAAAAAAAGTCCTATTGGTCAGGAAAGACAAAGTGGTAGCTTTTGGTGCGTGTCAGCAAGAATCACGAAAATCCACTCAGCTACTGAGACTCTGTGATTGTAAGAATAGTTAGAGAAAGCTGTGTCTACTAGCTGGTATCCAAAAAACCTCCTTTATATAATAAAACTGAATGTCTCTTATTAGGCAGACATTGTATATCCAGGCAGTGTCGTGAGCTGAGTGAACGGATAGCATGGCTTTAAAGCAGAAGGGAAGGTGCCTGTTTTTTTCAGGCTCACTCAACCACTACATGGAAGAAATAACAAGGGCAGAGTGACCTGGAACACAAAAACATGATTTTTCATGCAGCTCTGCTCCTGGGGAGTAGGCCACAACCAGGAGCAGCAGGAGGGGACTAGAGTCACATCTATAGTGGCTTTGCAATCTTTCACTGCCTCCTACAAAATTGTCCCTCCCCACACTGCACCTTCAGCGTGGGACCTGGCCTTATCCTGGAAATAGCTTTTCTTTGTTTGCTAAGTATCTTAGCTTGGCTTGACCCTGAACATCTCCGTGGTCAATCACTTGGGGGTTTCCTTCTTTCTGCCAGATCAGTCCTCTGCTCCTGTTGTGTCAGCAAATGGGGTTAGAATTATCTCCCTTTGTTGAGAAGACAGACTCTAATGGTGCAGAGTTCTATTTTGTTTTTTCTTTGAGCAGAAACATGGGCACTATGACGTTTTTCTGTGAAAATCCAGCATAATAATCTTCAATTGGCTAAAGCTAGGTTTTAACTGTTTCACTTCCGCTTGGATATAACCCAGCGATTTTCACTGTGACCCAGGGGAGAGTCTTCAGGATGGGACCTGTTCTTACTGCCACAGGGAATTTTGAAAATACTCTGGATCTTGCTTTTCTGTCAGTTTGACCTGAAAGGAGTTCCTCTTGTTGGAATATTATTGGGAGTTCCATATAGGGTCATCATATTGGGACCTCATAGCTGAGCCTAAAAACTCTCTCTCTTTTTTTTTTTTTTTTTTCAAGACAGAGTCTGTCTCTGTCGCCCAGGCTGGAGTGCAATGGCATGATCTCAGCTCACCGCAACCTCTGCCTCCTGGGTTCAAGCAATTCTCCTGCCTCAGCCTCCCAAGTAACTGGGACTACAGGCGCGCACCACCATGCCCAGCTAATTTTCGTATTTTTAAGTAGGGATGGGGTTTCACCATGTTGGTCAGGCTGGTCTCAAACCCCTGATCTTGTCCACCCATCTCAGCCTCCCAAAGTACTAGGATTACAGGCATGAGCCACCGTGCCCAGCTGGGACTCTCTTTAACCTTTCCAGATCCCCATCTGAGGACTTGCGCTCTGGGGAAGACCTTACTGCTTTGCAAGAATAGACTATCTTGAGAGAATCTTTTTATTTTAGGGATGGAGCAAGAACGAAGCTACTTCCCACAAACCGAGTCTAACCTATTGATCCTGCAGGAACTGTTTTCCTATTAGGAAGGACTGCAGAGAAAGGTTACTCTCTGGTTTACTCATTTGGTAATTTTTTTTTTTTTTTGACAGAGTTTCACTCTTTTGTCCAGGCTGGAGTAAAGTGGTACGAACCCAGTTCATTGCAACCTCTGTCCCCTGGGTTCAAGTGATTCTCCTGCCTCAGCCTCCCGAGTAGCTGGGATTATAGGTTTCTGCCACCACACCCAGGGTTTTTTTGTTTTGTTTTGTTTTGTTTTTTAATGTTTAGTAGAGACAGAGTTTCACCATGTTGGCCAGGCTGGTCTCAAACTCCTGACCTCAGGTGATCCACCCACTCCAGCCTCCCAAAGTGCTAGGATTATGGGAGTAAGCCACTGCGCCCAGCCCATCTGAGCATCTGCTGTGTCTGGTGATTTGCACTCTGGAGACATAGCAGAAAAGAAGCAGACTTAGTACCTTCGTGAAGCTTTGATACTAGTGGGTGAGACAGACATTAATCAAGTGGCTTCCATAAAATGTAACAATAGGGAAGCACAGATACCTTTCTCTCAGAGGTGTTAAACGTATTCTGTGTTTTTGCTTTTGTTGTCTGATAGGAAACAGTCATTCTCTTTTCTACCAATAACTTGGATTAAAAAAAAGAAGTAATTGAAAAACTCTAAGCAGAGATTCTGTACGAAAGGTTCTCAAGCAGGCCTGACTTTGTCCCGGGGGCATTTGGCAATGTCTCCAAGGGTATTTGGTCATCACAACTGGGTGCTACCAGCATCTGTTGAGTTAAGCTTTTTACAATGCATAGGACAGCCCCTATAACAAACAGCAATTCAGCCCCAAATGTCAGCAATACAAGGGTGAGAAACTCCTGACTGTACCATACAGGTAATACTTTAATATCTTTTTTTTACTCTGTCACCCAGGCTGGAGTGCAGTGGCGCAATCTTCGCTCACTGCAACCTCCAACTTCCAGTTTCAAAAGATTCTCCTGACTCAGCCTTCTGAGTAGCTGGGATTACAGGCGCATGCTGCCACACCTGGTTATTTTTTTCATTTTTGTAGAGATGGGGTTTCAGCACATTGACCAGGCTGGTCTGAAACTCCTGACCTTTTGATCTGCCCACCTTGGCCTCTCAAAGTGCTGGGATTGCAGGTGTGAGCCACTGTGTCCGGCCCGTTAATCTTTTTAAAAACATTCCACAGTGCACAGGACAGCCTTCCACAAAAGGGATATCTGACCGACTACAAGTATCAATGGTTCAGTAGTTGAGACTCAATTCTGCACTAAGTCTTGGTTCTTTCCAAGCCCCAGAGTAGCTTTTTTTTTTTTTTTTGACAGTCTCACTCTGTTGCCTAGACTGGAGTGCAGTGATGTGATCTCGGCTCACTGCAACCTTCGCTTCCTGGGTTCAAGAGACTCTCCTGCTTCAGCCTACCAAGTACCTGGGATTACAGCAGTGTGCCACCATGCCTGGCTAATTTTTGTATTTTTAGTAGAGACAGGGTTTTACCAGATTGGTCAGGGTGGTCTCAAACTCCTGAACTCAAGTGATCTGCCCACATCAGCCACCCAAAGTGCTGGGATTACAGGTGTGAGCCACCGTGCTCGGCCCAGAGTAGCTTTTTGCCTTTTATTCTTAAAACATAAATTCTTTGGTATTATATTACTACTAATAATTTATTAACACATTGTGGGCCAGGTATTGTGCTAAGAACTTTCCATTCCTCATCTCATTTACTCATGAGAAAATAAGAGATAAGGAAAACCATCCTCATTTCACAAATAAGAAAACAGAGGTTCAGAGAGATTAAATAATGTTCTTTAGGATTTGAAACCAGGTTTTACAAAGCCTAGACTCTTAACCACCTTACTCTCTATTCCCTCTTGTGATACTTTGAATTCTTTTTGTTTTTTAACCCACGCTCCTGCCACCCAACTCAGCTCTCAATACTTCGCATTCTTAGGAGGTTTTGTAGTTTTCAAAGCATTTTCATATGATTATCTCCAAAGCAGAGTTATAATAAAGCACTGGCTTGGAAGTCAAATGTGTGTTTGAGTATAGTCCTCCTTTATACTGTGACCTCAGATCCATCAATATTATTATTGAAGATGGAGTCTTGCTCTGTTGCCCAGGCTGTAGTGCAGTGGCACAGTCTCAGCTTACTGCAACCTCCACCTCCTGGGTTCAAGCAATTCTCGTACCTCAGCCTTCCAAGTAGCTGAGACTACAGGTGTGTGCTACCACACCCAGCTAATTTTTTGTATTTTTAGTAGAGACAGGGTTTTGCCATGTTAGTCAGGCTAGTCTTGAACTCCTGACCTCAAATAATCCTCCTGGCTCAGCCTCCCAAAGGGATTACAGGTATGAGCCATCAGGCCTGGACTCAGATAATTTATTTGACATCTTTTAGCCTCAGTAGTCTTATCTCTGAAACCAGAGCACTGAACTAGAATGATTTCTCAGGCCGCTTTCAGATTTGCGAGTTATTACCGAAGCATAACCTAGTTGATATGACTGTTTCAGTATGCTCCGTAAAAGTTATATTTAAGTTATACATGTCATCATACAAGATGAATCTCTTTTTTTTATAACTAAAAAGATATAAGTATGATATAAGATAAATGCTATAAGATAAAAAGGTAGTTTACATTAGTGGCTATCAAACTTCTTGCTTACAACATACAGTGGGAGATTCATTTGGGCCGAGTTCAGTGGCTCACACCTGTAATCTCAGCACTTTGGGAGGCTGAGGTGGGTAGATCACCTTAGGTCAGGAGTTCAAGAACAGCCTGGCCAACATGGTGAAACCCCATCTCTATTAAAAATACAAAAATTAACTGGGTGTGGTGGCAGGCGCCTGTAATCCCAGCTACTCAGGAGGCTAAGGCAGAAGAATTGCTTAAGCTTGGAAGGCAGAGGTTGCAGTGAGCTGAGATGGCACCACTGCACTCTAGCCAGGGTGGCAAGAGCAAAACTCTGTCTCAAAAAAAAAGAGAGAGAGTGATTCATTTTATATGATTGTGTTTGATGACATATATAATTGAAATTTAAGTTTTACAAAACATACTGAAACAGTCAGAGCAACTTAGTTATGCTGCAGTAATAAACAACCCCCAAATCTCAAGGGCTTAAAGCAATAAAAATTTTGTTCTGGCTTGTGTCATATGCATCATGAGGTGGCTGGGGATCCTGCTCCACTTTTTTTTTTTTTAAATCCCAGGACTCGGGATGGAGAAGCCTCCATCTCAAAGGGCACCAGCATCAGCAGTAGAGAGAAACAGAGCACAGCAAATCTGTAGTGGCTCTTAAAGCTTCACCTGGAGCAATACACATCACTTCTCCTCACATGTTATTGGCCCAGTCATTTGGCAACACCTAACTTCAAGGAGTGGGGAAATGCCATCTCATCATGACCCTGGGAAAGAAACAAAAAACATCTGATGAACAGCATGAATGACTGCCACAAGCATGTATCCTTACCACGTAGATACATTCTGTCTCCTCCCCTCCCTTCCCCTCCCTTGCCCTCCCTTCCCCTCCCTTCCCCTCCCTTCCCCTCCCCTCCCCTCCCCTCCCGGCTCCCTGCCCTTTCTTTTCCTTTCTTTTCTCCTTTCCATTCCATTCCATTCCATTTTTTTTTTTTTTTTTTTTTTGACAGTCTCGCTCTGTCACCCAGGCTGGAGTATAGTGGTGCGATCTTGGCTCACTGCAACCTCTGCCTCCTGGGTTCAAGCGATTCCCCTGCCTCAGCCTCCCGAGTAGCTGGGACTACAGGCATGCACCACCATGCCCAGCTAATTTTTTGTATTTTGGTAGAGACAAGGTTTCACCATTGGCCAGGATGGTCTCAATCTCCTGACCTTGTGATCTGCCCACCTCAGCCTTCCAAAGTGCTGGAATTACAGTCGTAAACCACCGAGCCTAGTCATTTTTTTTCTTTTTAATTCAACTAGATTCTAGTCTTTTCCCCTCCCCTCCCCTCCCCTCCCCTCCCCTCCCCTCCCCTCCCCTCCCCTCCCCTCCCCTCTCCTCCCCTCTCCTCTCCTCTCCTTTACTTTCCTTATTTTTTGAGATAGTCTTGCTCTGTTGTTCAGGCTGGAGTGCAGTGGCACAATCTCAGCTCACTGCAATCTCCATCTCCCAGGTTCAAGCAATTTTCCTGCTTCAGCCTGCTGAGTAGTTGGGAATACAGGTATGTGCCGCCTGGCTAATTTTTGTATTTTTAGTAGAGATGGGGTTTCTTCATGTTGGCAAGGCTGGTATTGAACTTCTGATTTCAGGTGATCGACCCATCTTGGCCTCCCAAAGTGCTGGGATTATAGACATGAGCTACCGTGCCTGGCCGGGATTATTATTATTATTATTATTAATTCCTGTTTTAGGGTTTTAGAGGGAAATAAAGCTCAAATGTTTAAATACCTAGCTTAAGCTAGTAAGTTACCAAGTTTAGGATTTGAGCCCAATTTTATAAAACACTAAAACTTTTTTTTTTTTTTAACTATACTGCTTTCCAGAAAATGCTATTCAGAATCCTATATATTGATTTCAAAACTCTCCTATGGGTCACAGTCATAAACTTCAAAATCTAAGTGGAAGTGAAACAGTTAATAGTAAACCCTAACTTTAGCCAACTGAAGATTATTATGCTGGATTTCCACAGAAAATGTCATAGTGTCCATGTTTCTGCTTAAAGGGAAAACAAAAAGAAATAGAACTCTACACCATTAACAAGGCTGTATTCTCAACAAAGGGAGATAATTCTAATCACATTCACTGACACAACAGCAGCAAATGATTGATCTGGCAGAAAGAAGGAAACCCCAAGTGACTGAGCCAAGTCGGCTGTTCAGGGAACAGCCAGACTACAATGTTTAGCAAACAAAGAAAAGCTATTCCCAGCTGGGCACAGTGCCTCACACCTGCAATCCCAGCACTTTGGGAGGCCAAGGTGGGCAGATCACCTTAGGTCAAGAGTTCAAGACCAGCCTGGCCAACATGAAGAAATTCTGTTTCTACTAAAAATACAAGAGGATTAGCCGGGTGTGGTGGCAGTTACCTGCAGTTCCAGCTACTCAGGAGGCTGAGGCAAGAGAATCATTTGAACCTGGGAGGTGGAGATTGCAGTGAGCTGAGATTGCACCACTGTACTCCAGCCTGGGCAACAGAGTGGGACTCTGTCTCTCAAAAAAAAAAAAAAAAAAAAAAAAAGAGAGAGAGAAAAGCTATTTCCAGGATAATGCATATTATGAGTAGAATTGTCTCTCCTAAAAAAGAGACGTTGAAGTCTTACCCTCTGTACCTCAGAATATACCGTTATTCAGAGACAGAATCTTTACAGATATAATCAAGTTAAAGTGATGTCATTAGGGTGGGCTCTGGTCCAATGACTAGTGTCCTCATAACAAGGACAAACTTGGATACAGTGACAGATGTGCATAGAGGAAAGACAACATGCAGAAATGGGGAGATTGGGGTCACCTACAAGCCAAGGAGAGAGAGCTGGAAGAGATCCTTCCATCACAGCCCTCAGAAACCAACCCTGCTGACACCTTTATATTGGACTTTCAGCCTCTAGAACTGTGAGACAATGAATTTCTGTTGTTTAGGCCACTCAGTTTTTGGGTCTTTGTCATGGCAGCCCTAGGAAACTAATACAATGGGAGAAGGTGGCTCCAGCACTAAGCAGAGCATATTGGAGGTAAGCAAGATCTCACTGGCAATATCATAAGAAACTATATAAGAGCTTTCTGCAAATAGTGATGAGAGCACTGGCATAAGGAAGTTGTGTGCAAGCAAAGAACACTGTGGGACACACAGAATAGTTTCAACAAACCCTGGGCATTTCAAGGAAGAGAATCTGGGCCCAGTGTCGTGGCTCATGCCTGTAATCCCAGCACTTTGGGAAGCCGAGGCAGGCAGATCCCTTGAGGTCAGGAGTTTGAGACCAGCCTGGCCAACGTGGTGAAACCCATCTCTACTAAAAAAAAAAATTACAAAAATTAGCCAAGTATGGTGGTGCACGCCTGTGATCTCAGCTGCTTGGGAGGCTGAGGCAGGAGAATCACTTGAACCCAGGAGGCAGAGGTTGCAGCAAGCTGAGATCCTGCCACTGCACTCCAGCCTCCTGGGTGACAGAGAGCAAGACTGTCTCAAAAAAAAAAAGAAAAGAAAAACCCAAACGAAAAACCAAGAAGAGAATCTGTACCACAGCAGAAAGGGCCAGTATTCTTACTAATATAAACTAATGATATTCAGCATTTCCTGGCTAAGGAGAGTAATTGGCATTTTCTGGCAGAATACCATTGCATATTAACTGAAATTTGAGCAATATAAATACTATATTAATTGCACAGTAAAGTATAGTTTGTATTCTAGAGAGTAGATTCAGTTCATCTCAACAAATTCCATTGTTATTTCATAAAGCTGCAAGTGTTAAACTCTCTAGCAATTAGTGTAAGTAGATTTATGTAATGGACAGAATGTACCTATTTAAAACATATTTAGACGCAGAGCAGGTAATACCACATTTTACATGGCCAATGCTTGCAGGTCATGCTGGTTGCATTCTGCATAGCTGTAAGGGACAACATTGACACAAATGGTGACGGATGATGCTTCCTGGAGTCATGCCCCATGTTGGTCTTGGCCAGATAAGCAATCTCTCTTGTAGGCTTTGCAGGGCTTTTATTTATTTATTTAGACAGAGTTTTGCTCTTGTTGCCCAGGCTGGAGTCCGATGGTGCAATCTCAGCTCACTGCAGCCTCTGCCTCCTGGGTTCAAGGGGTTATCCTGCCTCAGCCTCCCGAGTAGCTGAGATTACAGGCATGTGCCACCACACCCAGCTAATTTTGTATTTTTAGTACAAACGGGATTTCTCCATGTTGGTCAGGCTGGTCTCCAACTCCCAACCTCAGGTGATCTGTCCACCTCGGTCTCCCAAAGTGCTGGGATTACAGACGTGAGCCACTGTGTTATTTATTTATTTATTTATTATTTTTTTCTGATTATCCCACGTAACAAAAGCTCTTACCACAAGATGATAGATTCAAAAATATTAGTTGACTCTATTTCCACGTGGAGGAAATTGTGAAACCGTTGTGGGGAACACCACCGAAGTGTCACAACTGATGACTTGTTTCCATTGACCTGGATACATTAAGATAACTTAGACATGATAACCAAGACACATCACTGTGACTGAGACCGTGATCTTCCACCTGCTCCTACCTCACTCCTTCTGGTTGAAGAGTGAAAAGCCAAAACCAAAACCAAACCAAAAGCCAACCATCTTTGAGACAATGCAATAATGAAATGGGGAATACACCGTTGAATATAGGTTATCTAAAGATAGAAGAAATGTTAAACTTCTCAGCGAATATAACAATTCAGTTACAGGGAACTTGCCATGATCTATGACACATGAATACAAGAATGAAAAATGGTGTCACCAAGAGTTTGGCTCTATGTGAAAAATACAGGGGTCAGGCACGGTGGCTCACGCCTGTATTCCCAGCACTTTGGGAGGCTAAGGTGGGCAGATGATGAGGTCAGTAGTTTGAAACCAGCTTGGCCAGCATGGTGAAAGCCTGTCTCTACTAAAAATACAAAAATAAGCCAGGCCTGGTGGTGTGTGCCTATAATCCCAGCTACTCAGGAGGCTGAGGCAGGAGAATCGCTTGAACCCAGTAGGCAGAGGTTGTAATGAGCTGAGATGGCACCACTGCACTCATTCCAGCCTGGGTGACAGAGTGAGACTCCATCTAAAAAAAAGAGAGAGAGAGAAATATGGAAGCAAAAAAAAAAAAAAAAAAAAAAAAAAAAGAGAGAGAGACCTAAAGTCTGGAAGCTTCTGCCGTCCAGCCTGCTTCTTGAGATTGTCTTTGTGCTGCAGCTGCCTAGTAAGTCAGAAGATACCTGAAGGCTCGGATCTCCCTGTTGCCATGTTGTTTACTCAGAAGCCCCAGCCAAGGGTCACATCTTTTAAGAACCATGAAAAAAAGCAAGTCATTTGTCTTGCCTATTTAAATGGGGAGAAACATGGAAAAGACTGATAGGGCATCCCCAATTCTGCTGCATCCAACACTGCAGACTGGTTGGAGAGCTGGAAAGGAAGTGTGAAGAAGGGAAAGAGGGAAGGAAGGGCACATTTGGGAATTGGTGGATTGCTGCTGTGTGTGGATTCTGTGTATGAACAATAGTCTTTCTGCAATGAGAAGACTGGTTACAAAAATTCCAGTGGTCTTGGAATTTTTTGTTGTTTTTATTTGATGGGTTTTTTTTTTTTTTTCCCCAAGAAGTGGTAAATTCAAATGCTGTGCTGGCATGTGGGTATGGAAATGTGTGCAGAGGCAGGACTAAGGTGGCGTGAGTGAAGGGACTGTGGTTAGCTGTAGACGGACGGTGTGCTCCTCCTAAAGCGTTCAGACTCACAGCAGTGTTTGTGTTAAAATGAAATAGAAGCAAATCACTGCCCTGATGAAACAAATCACTTCTCTGCAGGCCTAATGATCCCCTTAACTCACACCTTTGTAATCCCGTATTAAAAGGATCAGAAGCTGGCAAAAGCTGTGCCTCTGCATCTTCTGAAGGTCACAGTTCTTCCGTAGAGTGCTGTTTGTTTTTTCTTTTGAGATGAAGTTTCACTCTTGTCACCCAGGCTGGAGTGCAATGGCATAATCTTGGCTCACTGCAACCTCTGCCTCCCAGGTTCAGGTGATTCTCCTGCCTCAGTCTTCCGAGTAGCTGGGATCACAGGTGCATGCCACCATATCCAGCAAATTTTTGTATTTTTAGTAGAGATGGGGTTTCACCATCTTGGCAAGGCTGGTCTCAAACTCCTAACCTCAGGTGATCCACCTACCTTGGCCTCCCACAGTGCTAGGATTACAAGCATAAACCACCACACCCGGGCTATTATTTATTTTTATTTTTATTTTTCTCTTTTTTGAGACAAAGTCTTGCTCTGTCACCCAGGCTGGAGTGCAGTGGTGTGATCTCAGATCGCTGCAATCTCTACCTCCCGAGTTCAAGGGATCCTCCTACCTCAGCCTCCCAAGTAGCTGGAACTACAGGCACGTGTCACCATACCTGCCTCATTTTTGTAGTTTTAGTAGAGATGAGGTTTTGCCATGTTGGCCAGGCTGGTCTGGAACTCCTGGCCTCATGTGATCTGCCTGCCTCGGCCTCCCGAAGCGTTGGGATCACAGGTGTGAGCCACAATGCCTGGCCTGAATGCCGTTTTACTAATAATTTGCCACCTTGGTTATAAGTACAGTCTTGATTAGACAATTTACCAAAGAACATTGATGATTCTTCCTAGAAGTAAAGATAGAGGGAATCATATTATTTACATACAGCGTTGGCTATTTAGTAGGCTAGGGTTTAGAGTATGTGCCCGTAAATTTTAATTAAGTATAATTTTGTGTTGATTACTTCTATCTAGGTATGAAGATATGTTGCTTTCTCGAATTTGTTTAAGCGTTGTCTCTTTAAGGAAGCTAATCCCATTGAGCTAATAATAAGAACAGGTAACATGATTTGACTTTTTCTATTGTGTCAGACACCATATACTTTACATGGAATACCTTGTTCTGTCTCATTTAATTCTTGTAACAACCCTCTAAGGCAGGTAGTGATATATCCTCATTACACTGATTAGAATGCCAAGGCCCAGAGAGGTTAAGCAACTTTCCCAAAGTCACCCAGTAAGTGGCAGAGATGGGGTTTGAATTCAGGAGGTGTGGCCAAGTTAACAGTCATAAATCTAGCTAACTAACTAACTAACTAACTAACTAACTAACTAACTGATACCAAACTCTCTTGTCCTCTCACAGGACTCCTTTACCAAGTCACCTGAATTCTTGCCTAGGCCAGTGGAGAGAGTTATCCCAGAGCCTTAGACCTGCAGGCATACCAACTCCCACCGCCTTGCAGGAGGAGGTTCAGGAGTCGTGTCCTTGGTGGTTGCCTGGACTCTGTTTCTTCTGGGAACATCATCATCTCTGTTATGGTTCCTCACAACAATAGTCAGGGGCTCAGAGTAAAGGCCTCACTGCATACCTGTGGCTACTTATCTCAGAGGGCATGTGAGAGAATGCCCACGTTATGCAAGTCAGGCTGACAAGCATCCTATTAGCACGGAGCCATGATACGCCCTGGGTGGATGAGTTTGGGCTGATTGCTGGTCCCCAGGCATAAGATTCCCAGAAGAGTTGGGGAAATCAGTGGCTTCTTTTTGAATTCCCAGGCAGTGTGCCAGGTCACAAGGCATTCCCGGTGAAGGATGAAGCTGTCTTGGGATGCAAGAGTTTGGAACACCATCTGGGAATTAACAAAGAGAGAAGGTTTCCAGTTCAATGCCATTCAAGTTGTTTTCTGCTTCAGTACCAGGGGCTTAATATCAAGTCCCTAGAGAAATAGGGACATAAGGGGACTATTACTGAATCAAACAGAAAAGAAGAAGTAGGCTAATAGGCACCTTTAGGAAAGGGAGGGAGGAATGCTGTCCTGCTTTCAAGTTAATGAAGGAGTCGGGTCTAAGTAGGAGGACAGTTCTGTGTCTTCAGCTTTTAGCAAGGCCGAAGCTGTTGTAATTTGTGATCCGTTTTCTCTCTGCCTGGCTAGGGCCTGCGCTCCTCATTGGCTGTCTCAGTCTCACGTTGGCTCTTTCTGGCCCTACACATACCCTGGTTCCACCACGTCTTCCTCCTGGCCCTCTGGCTCTGCCACCCACATTCAGGTTCTGCTTTGGGATGGCCCCATCCTATGATGCAGTGGGCACATAGGACAGCTTCAGGGTCTCCACACTGCTGCCTTCCAGTCTCTCTTGGAGCCTCGGGATCTCCTGGACCCTCTACAGAAAACTGTCTGGGGAAGCTCAGAGTCATTTACTTCCTCTGCTGACCACGAAGGACAGCCAGGTTTACTTTGACATGGCCATTGCCAAGTTGGGCAGCTAAGAAGTGGCCATCACTTCTAGAGTCCTGACTGTGAAGAAGGGTAGAGATCTCTCTTCCCATTGGCTTTCTTCGGGCTTCAGGCTTTATTTCCAAGAGGAAAAGACAAAACAAACACACGACCACTTCATCCTCCTTCCTTCTTTCTATATACCTTCTTCCCACAATCCCTTCAGTTAGAAGAGGCAAGACTTTTTCCTGCTCCCTGACATGGTAGCCACCTTTAAGCATGGAGCACAAGCCTCAGGGCTTGACTGTCATGGGCAGAAAAAGCAGCTTCCCCATGTTATGAAAAACTGCAAATTCGTCCCTCAGGCCTGACCTTGATTTAAAGACGGGCACTACAAAGTGCTATCAGAAATCCTTAATCTCTCTCCTCAGAAAGCCTGACTTCATTGTCTTTCTAACCAGGGCAAGTAGGTTAAGAGAATGCAATAAAACATGATTCAAGAGAGAAATGAAAATGCACAGTTTTAATATTTGCAAAACACATGTTTAAAACTGCTCCAACCTACCCATTCCCTTAAGGCCTCCTTGATGTTGAAGATTAGTGCATAATCACACTGAGAGCACAGGTCTGTTTGGGAAGTTCATTCATGCTTTACTCCAGTTGAACTATTCATCTTTAGTGACAAGGTGTCAGTCACCTGTGCCCCAGTCAGTGTCCACAGAAAATGGAAACCTTATCTGTGGGCCTTTTGGAGAGAAGTCAGTCATTTTCAGCATGTAGCAGGGATCTTTAACCCAGGAACACCATATGAGACAACATGGAAAGATACTCAATTAGGCCAAGCACGGTGGCTCACGCCTGTAATTCTAGCAGTTTAGAAGGCGGAGGCAGGTGGATTAACTGAGGTCAGGAGTTTGAGATCAGCCTGGCCAACATGGTGAAACTTCATCTCTACGAAAAATACAAAAATTAGCCAGACATGGTGGTGTGTGCCTGTAATCCCAGCTATTTGGGAGGCCAAGGCTGGATAATTACTTGAATCCGTGAGGCAAAGTTTGCAGTGAGCAGAGATCGCGCCACTTGCGCTCTAGCCTTGGCAACAGAGCGAGACCCTGTCTCAAACAAAACAAAAATACTCAGTTGACAGTGGGAAACATTAGTGACGGTCCTTGTTTTGCCACTCTTGATCTCCGTGACTTAAGGTTACATAGGGTGACTCACTTTATTTGTATAGATCTTTACCCCAAAAAGCTGACTCAGCATTCTTCATTTGCACTGTTATGAAATGCTGCCCCCTTGTGTTTTTGCAGGGTTCGTTTAGTTTCTGTTTTGATTTTAGAACAAATTCTTCATTTAAAACGTATTGACCTGTTAAAACTTTTTGTTTGTTTGTTTCGATCACTTCTTTTTTTGGCTCACTCATCTTCCTAACTGCTAAAATCAGACAAGTAGCTACTACTACACCTCGTTAAGTTAAAAACTCTCTTACAATAATATCCTTGGAGAAGTATAAATTTCATGTGAACGATAAAGAAAGGCAATTCTTGCTGTTTCTCATTCCTGAGAGAGTCATTCCTGGACCTGGAACGTGGACGTGCTGGCCCCGCTCAGCTCCTATTGGACTAAACATTCCTGCCTTTTCATTTGAAGAAGAGCAAAGTCTTCTTCTAAATGCCAACCTCATTCCCTCCAAGTGGTCATTCTTTCATCTGGAATGCTGCGGCCAGATAAACTACCCTGTAACCGCCCAGGTATCACTTAGGGATACCTTGTCTCTTGGAGAATTGTGGAAAACATGGCCCAGGCACAAATTTTAGTGCCTAGGATCTGAAAGACTTTAAAATGATTTCTATTGCTTGGTTTCCTGAACCACATTAAGTGTGATGCTCCATTCCTTCTTCTAAAAAAAAAAAAAAAAAAAAAAATGACCAAAATATTTTTTTAAATACCAACCCCCTCTTTTTTGAGTCAGGGTTTAGCTCTGTCACCCAGGCTGGAGTGCAGGTGGCATGATCTCAGCTCACTCACTGCAGCATCTGCCTCCCAGGTTCAAGCAATTCTCCTGCCTCAGTCTCCCAAGTAACTGGGATTACAGGAGTGCACCACCATACCTGGCTACTTTGTGTATTTTTAGTAGAGATGGCATTTCACCATGTTGGCTGGGCTGGTCTCAAACTCCTGACCTCAAGTGATCTGCCAGCTTGATAAATATGTATTTTAACAGAAGTATAATATAAATATGGAAAAATGTACAAAGCATAAGTATACGGCTCAGTTAATTATCAAAAGATGGACTCAATCCTATAACCAATACCGGGATCAGGAGAAAGAACATTACCAGGGCCCTGTAAGTCCCCTTCCTAATCATGACTCCATTGTTTTCTCCCCAAGTTAATCATGACATTGACTTTCAACACCATAGACTTGTGACACAAGAGTGAGGGAGGCAGTGCTCATCTTGATCTGGGTTGGATGTGTAAGTTTGAGGCCACATGGGTATATTACATAAAAATATTTTGATGCAAAACATTTTAATGTAAAACTTGTACATTTTGCTGCATGCAAATTATACTTCAATCATTTATTCCAGCTTTTTAATTTATTTATTCTCAATGGCAGGGTTGGCCCCAAATAACCTTCCTCTTAGGCTAATACCTTATATAACCGTAATACAATTACCAAAACCAGGAAATTAAAATTGGCATTATACTACCTAAATGTAGACTGTATTTCAGTTTCATTAGTTTTTCAACTATCGTCTTTTTTTAGTTCCAGGATCCTATCCAGAATTCCGTATGACATTTAGTTGTCCTTTTTCCTTAGTCTCCTTCAGTCTAACAGTTTCACCTGGGAGCAGAGCTTCCCATCTCTCCTGCTTTAGACACACAACTTCAACTACTGCTGGAACTTGATGATGTTCAGCAGCTTCTTGGGAGATTAACCCTAGATCTCATTCTCTCTCTAGGTTTTCTCTTCAAGCTCCACTTTGTCCCCACATAATAATCCCCTGTCACCATGGAAATGTGACCCCGTCTCCAGGTTTCATTGTTACTCTCAAAGAGTGGCTGTGCCAGGTCGGGCTTACACCACTGTTGGGGCTCAGAAAATGACACCCCAAAATATAATGCTTTGGCTTACTGAATTCTTAGAACTAAAGGAGATTGGAAGACCTCAGAAGCAAAGTCTATCTCTCCAACATTCCCCTGCCCTGAGGTCTCCTCTCCTTTCTCTTGAATGGCAAGACATAGAAATTAGGATTCTAGGCCGGGTGCTGTGGCTCACACCTGTAATCCCAGCACTTTGGGAGGCTGAGGCAGGAGGATCATCTGAAGTCAGGAGTTCAAGACCAGCCTGGTCAACGTGGCAAAACCCCATGTTTACTAAAAATACAAAAATTAGTCGGGTGTGGTGGTGCACACCTGTAATCCCAGCTACTTGGGGGCTGAGGCAGGAGAATCGCTTGAACCCAAGAGGCAGAGGTTGCAGTGAGCTAAGATTGTGCCACTGCATTCCAGCCTGGGCGACAAGAGCAAGACTCCATCTCAAAAAAGAAACAACAACAACAAAAAAGAGATATTAGAATTCTTCTTACCCAGGCAGGTCATAGAAACCAGCAATATTACTCTAACCTTTCCCTGCCTTCTGCGTAGGAGCTGGCTGTAAAGAAATTCTGTGACTTAACTTGTCCGATAGTAGGTCATAAGAGCCTCCTTCTGGGGCGGCGGGGGGGCGGGGGGGGGGGGGCTCTGTTTCTGTCCTATGTCCAGAAGGAAGAAGTGCTGCACAGAGAGGCCAACAAGAATCTGAACAGACAAGCCTTTCTGGGTTAACTCTCCCCAAGTCTGTTACCATTAGATCACACCAGTTTTGTCCAATCACATTTCCACATGGCTGTCTACTCTTAACTAAGTCTAAGCATAAAAATGAACCATTTTCTCTGGATCTTTAGTTGTTTATTCCTGAAGCCTCCTGTGTCATAGAAAACTTTGATTAAATAGATTTTTTATATTTTTCTCTTGTTAGCCTGTCTTTTGCTATGGTGTTTCAGCTTTGATCCTTATGATGGGTGTGGAAAGGTATCACATCTTTCCTACTTCCTGGAATATTAGTTACATTTTCTCCATCTCATAAGCTTAGAAATTCAAGAGACATCTTTACTGTCTCTTCAGGGCTGGCTAAATGGTGGCCCTGTTGCACTGCCAGCTGCATCTCCGCTTATCTTGGTCAATTCCTTTGATATGTGATAGGATGTGGTGAATTTGGAATGGTTTAAGCATTATTATTAGAGCCAGAAACTGTCCAGTTGTTTATGGCCAGGTTAAATAAGATAACGGAAAGGATATACAGAGGGGTGTGTGTGTGTGTGTGTGTGTGTGTGTGTGTGTGTGACAGAGAAATAAAGGGAGAAAGAGAGAATGGTAAGTATGATGCAGAGAGGAGGGTAAGAAAGGAAAGGCAGCAACTTAGATGTAAAAGGAGTCCATGCCGAACATCTACTATGTGCCAGGTACTTCAAGACACTCTCATTTAACTGTCATAGCAACTCCACTTTAGTTAGATTTTTTTTTGAGAAGGAACCTCTCTCTCAAGCGCAAGCCGGAGTGCAGTGGTGTGATCTTGGCTCACTGTAACCTCTACCTCCCGGGCTTAAGAGGTTCTCATGCATCAGCCTCCTGAGTAGCTGGAACTACAGGAGCACACCACCACACCCAGCTAATTCTTCGTATTTTAGTGGAGATCAGGTTTCACCATGTTGCCTAGGGTGGTCTCAAATGTCTAAGCTCAGGTGATCTGCCTGTCTCGGCCTCCCGAAGTGCTGGGATTACAGACGTGAGCTACCATGCCCAGCCTCCACTTTAGCCTTTTATTATCCATTTTGGAAATGAGTAATCTGAGAGAAAATAGATAGCTTAGGGTCAGACAGCTCGTGAGTGTCAGAATTTGAGACTGAAGACGTGTGTGAGGACTCTGTTATGCATGTGCTCTTGCACCCCTGCGTTTCCATGAATGTAATGAGAATAACAATATAAGATAAGAAGAGGTAGCTGATCTTTCTACAAACACTTACTATGTGTCACTCAATTTATAAACATTCTCTTAACTAGTCTTCATAGCAACCCTATACATTAAGGACTACCATTATGGCTCTTTAAGAGACCCTGAAACTAGAGCTCAAAGGCTGGTGTAATTTTCCAAAGCTTACACAGTTATTAAGTGGTGGAGCAGAAATTCAAATTAGGTTATGTGATAGCCAACACTTCGTGCTTTGTTCTCACTCTTTAGGGTAGTGCCCCGTCCTGGAGAAGCCACAGTGCTGGTGTCAGGAGGGTGGCATTAGAAGGGCTGTAGGATGGGTGCAATGGCTTGCATCTGTAATTCCAGCACTTTGGGAGGCCAAGGTGGGTGGATCATTAGATCAGGAGATCGAGATGATCCTGCCAACATGGTGAAACCCCGTCTCTACTAAAAAACACAAAAAATTGTCGTGTGCGGTGGCTCACACCTGTAATCCAGCACTTTGGGAGGCCGAGGTGGGCAGATCACCTGAGGTTGGGAGTTTGAGACCAGCCTGACCAACATGGAGAAACCCCATCTCTACTAAAAATATAAAAAATTAGCCGGGTGTGGTGGTGCATGCCTGTAATCCCAGCTACTCAGGAGGCTGAGGCAAAAGAATTGCTTGAACCTGGGAAGCGGAGGTTGTGGTGAGCCAAGATCGTGCCATTGCACTCCAGCCTGGGCAAAAAGAGTGAAACTCCATCTCAAAAAAAAACAACAACAACAAAAAAAAACAAGGCCGTGTCTGTGCATGGAACACATGGTCGCTGATGCCTGCACCACAGCGGGCAATGGAAACTCAGTTCTAACCCTTCCGTTAAAGCTCTCATCTAGTTACTTCTCTGTCTCGAAGGATGGTCTAAAGTATACTGCAGGAAAACAGTGCAACCGAAGTTTATTTCTTTTTAACACATACTCAAATCGACCATCAGCTGGGAAGCGCTGTTCTGGGTCACCCCTTCTCAGGTTGATGGAGCCACCGCTAGAGGGAGCAACATGTGTCATAGCAACAAAAAGAAACCCTAGAACTGGGGATGTACTTTACACAGCCTGTGGCCACATGCAGTTACTTAGATTTAATTCAAAAGTAATTAAAGAAAATGGAAATTTCAGCCTCTTCATTACACAAGCTGCATTTCAAGTGCTTGATAGTTTTTTCCCACTTGTGGCCACTGGCTACTATATTTTATAGTGTGGATTATGGAACATTCCCGTCATCACAGGCACTTCGTGGGCTTGACCAATCTGGTCTCTCACTGAGAGCAGATTTCCTGTCCTGACAGATATTTCAGGACAGATATTTCTGTCCTGACTCAGAAATAACACATGTTTACTTCCACTCAGAATTCACTGGCCAAAATTGAGGGATTGAGAGGCTGAAATTTTAAAAAGACTGTCCTAAAATTGAAGATAACAGAAGTTAAAGAAAATGTAAACATAAAAACATTTTTTTAAAGATTACTTTTCTGACCTAGTGATATAACTTGTTCTTTTCCTCTACTCTATCCTTCGATAGTGAAATCCTGTAGGGCTGGTGAAGATTTGTTTATTTTATTTATATATATATTTTATTGTATTTTAGGTTCTGGGGTACATGTGCAGATCATGCAGGACTGTTGCATAGGTACATACATGGCAATATGGTTTGCTGCCTCCATCCCGCCGTCACCTATATCTGGCATTTCTCCCCGTGTTATCCCTCCCCAACCTCCCTATCCCCGCTGTCTCTCCCCTAGTTGTCCCCATCAGACCTCAGTGTGTGATGCTCCCCTCCCTGTGTTCATGTGTTCTCATTGTTCAACACCCGCCTATGAGTGAGAACATATGATTTTCTGTTCTTGTGTCAGTTTGCTGGAAATGATGATTTCCAGATTCATCCATGTCCCTACCAAGGACACAAACTCATCGTTTTTTCTGGCTGCATAGTATCCCATGGTGTATATGTGTGGCTGGCGGAGATTTCTAGATGCCTTGCCCAGATATCTAGCTTCCTGGCCCCTAAGAAACCTTCACATGATTCAAACTGTCTTACATGCTCTCGTCATTGTGCATGTAGAGCTAGGCTGACTTAGGTTTGAACCCTAATTCCTAACATGAAGCAGCTTTAAGGTCTTACCGAAGAAGCTCAACCTTTCTGAACCCCAGGTTTTCTTTTGTAAAATGAGTCTAATAAAATTACTTCTCACATATTTACTTTAGCCTTATGTATAAAATTAGAATACCTGGCTGTATCAGGCAACCAGTAACTGTTAGCTACTGTTGCTGCTGTTATCACGAAGAAATTTATTTCCTTGTCCATTCACTCCCAGTCCAAGAGTTCTATCTCTGCTGGGCCACATAAGGCCATTTTACTATAGCTTAATGATAGATTATTTTACACCTATTCATTAAATGTATATGTGTGTATATATATATTTGATTACATATATACTTGATTTTAATAATATGTAGCATTCCACTGTGAGCCCGAATACATTTATTTCATTTCATTTAGTATA
The DNA here is from genome assembly GCA_031835075.1 of Saguinus oedipus. NCBI lineage: Eukaryota > Metazoa > Chordata > Mammalia > Primates > Cebidae > Saguinus > Saguinus oedipus. Next base: position 62,941,670 of record CM063181.1, on the reverse strand, counting down.
ATTGGCAATTATTAGGAAGCCCAGTAAAACCAAGCTTTAGAAAGATGTGATCACCAAAATCTCTTACATCTCTTATAAATTACTGGAGGAAGAGTAAATTGGCACAATCACATTGGAAAGGAGTTTGGTAATATCTCACGAGGTTGAATATTCCTAACCCCTATGAGCCAGCATTCCCATTTCTGTGCTGGCATTGCTATTCAAAAGAGAAAAAAATGGACAATTTGAAAACCCATTGCTTAGGCAATGAGAACATAGATGCAATTCAGTCCTACAGTTAATGCTATGTACCGTTGAAAATCAGTTATAACTACACGTATAAGTAGGAATAAATCCTTTAATACTGAATGAAAAAACAAGTTAAAAAGAACTAAAACTAAATATACAGCATGTATATGTATCTATGTATATGTGTATATATATTTATATATGTACATATCCATGTGTGTATAGACACATATTTATAATTTATTATCATTCTAGTTCTCAGCTTGGTAATAGGTTCACAGATATCATATTATAATATTACATCATAATAAGAAAAAATGAGGCCAGGCTCAGTGGCTCACACCTGTAATCCCAACACTTTGGGAGGCTGAGGCGGGTGGATCACTTAAGGTCAGGAGTTCATGGCCAGCCTAGCCAACATGGCGAAACCCCATCTCTACTAAAACTACAAAATTAGCCAGATGTTGTGGCACACACCTGTAATCCCAGCCACTCTGGAGGCTGAGGTGGGAGAATGCTTGAACCCGGGAGGAGGAGGTTGCAGTGAGCTGAGACAACATGACTGCATTTCAGCCTGACTGACAGAGCGAGACTCAGCCTCAGAAAAAAAAAAGACAAATGAACATGTAGGAAAAAAAAAATGATAGTAGTATGTCATGACCTAAGGGTTGAGAGGAGTCCAGCGACAGCACTTGAGGTGCACTGAGCCCCAGACCTCTCACACTTCCTTAGATACTATCCTCAGTCACGTCTACGTTCTCTCTCCTAGTTGTACCTCACGTCAGCCAGGTTGGCCTTCCATTTTAAGACTTGGATGAAACACCGCAAATCAGGGCAGGTGATATGGTTTAGATGTTATGTCCCCTCCAAATCTCATGTTGAAGTGTGATGTCCAGTGTTGGAGGGGAGCCTGGTGGGAGGTTTTGGGTCTTGGGGGCGGATTCCTCATGAATGTCTTGGTGCTGTCCTCGCAGTAATGAGATGAGTTCTCCCTCTCTCTTGCTCTCTCTCTTGCCATGTGACACGCTGGCTCCCCTTTCACCTTCCACCATGACTGTCAGCTTCCCGAGACCCTCACCAGAAGCAGCTAGCACCGTGCTTCCTGTACAGCCTGCAGAATTAAAAGCCAAAATAAACCTTTTTTTTCTTTATAAATTACTCAGTCTCAGATATCCTTTATAATAATGCAAACAGACTAATCCAGCAGGGATCTGACTTTCGCAGCAGCTGCCAAGGGGTTAGACACGACAACACAGAAGTACGGAGGAGTCAGCTTCTTACAGAGCAAAACATAACCAATGGGAAAAAAAGAGGGCGATGGAGTAGTAGAGTGAGTAAATTTCCCCACCATTCTCTCTTCCATAGACAGCTCAGAGATGCAGTTCCTCCTCGGAACCCTTCTTGAGAGGTTCTGTGTACGAGGCAAACTTGCTTTGTCTCTTTGCAATGTGTCGTGAAATAAACAGCAAAGAGCACGGAACACATGCCCTTGTGTTGTTTTACGTCTTTCCTTGTCTTATCTCCTTTTCTTCCACTCTCGCTGGTCTAGGCTCTCACTTTCCCCAAACAGACTCTGAATTCTTGTTTCTGGCTCTGTTTTCTAGAGGACCTAGTCTAACACAAGGGATTCATTAATAATGGTAATAATAATACTTCATAAATGTTTCAAAATGAACTTAGGTTGTACCTGGTCCTGAGCCACACTCTTTCTTGGATTATTTCATGTAAAGCTCGCAATAACCCTATGAGATTCTATTATCTTGCAGATGAGCAAACAGTCACTCGGAGAAGTCGTCCTTAAGATCACACAATTGGGCTGGGCGTGGTGGTTCACACCTGTAATTCCAGCACTTTGGGAGTCGAGGTGGGTGGATCATGAGGTGAGGAGATCGAGACTACCCTGGCTAACATGGTGAAACCCTGTCTCTACTAAAATACAAAAAATTAGCTGGGTGTGGTGATGTGCAACTGTAGTCCCAGCTACTCAGGAGGCTGAGGCAGGAGAATTGCTTGAACCTGGGAGCTGGAGGTTGCAGTGAGCTGAGATCGTGCCACTAGACTCTAGCCTGGGCAACAAGGCAACACTCCATCTAAAATTAAAAAAGTAAATAAATAAAAATAATAAAAAGATCACACAATCACTGAAATGCCTTATTTTTAGTAACATGCATATTATTCAAGGGAGAACTGACAATTTCTGGATGCTTGAAAACATAGGAACATGCTGTTTTTCAGACTCACTTTATATAGCATTCTTTAGAGAACTTGCTTCTTCCCTCCTTCACAAATATTAATGACTCAGAAATGCAATGCCTGTAATAGCCACACAATAAGGATTCTATACAAGCAGTTAAAGACAGAATCTTTAATGACAAAAGGTTAAGAATGTTTTGTCTGAATAAGAAACTTACTAATAACATGGTCAAACAAAGAACAACCTCTCTTGCCTATTTGTATCAATAATAATAGTATTGGAGAGTATTGGCCAAAATATAATTTTATGTAAAAAAAAAATCCTAAAATTTATTTAAAGGCCAATAAATTTAAAAGCTAATTTCAAAAAAAAATCGCCTAAAGCAACTTATATAAATAATGTAGGCAGGTTTGGATCTATTCATGGTTGTGAAATATATTTCACAGGTTGAAACCAGCCTACTCTAAAACCAGAGTGAGTCAAACATTAGAAATAGGGCAGAATAGTAATGATCTATCTGCATGTAGGAAAGGTATGTATTGTTTTGGGAAGATTTTCTTTGTAAATGTGTTTTAGAGTATATGTTACTGTATGCTAGGTTATGATGTAAATCTATTTATTGTGGTAAAAAAGAGTTTTAAAAACACTTAATAGTTGGTGGCAATATCACAAGTTTTCTTTTTTTTTAAAAAAAAACAACAACAACATATTTCAGAGTCACAAGCATCTAGGTTGAAATACCTACCCAACCATAATGTTTTCTTTTATCTTTTTCTATTTCTTTTCTTTTCTTTCTCTTTTTTTTTTTTTTGAGATGGAGTTTCAGAGTTTCGCACTGTCACCCAGGCTGGAGTGCAGTGGCCTGATTTTGGCTCACTGCAACCTCCGCCTCCTGGTTTAAAGTGGTTCTCCTGCCTCTGCCTCCCAAGTACCTGGGACTACAGGAGCACCAACCACACCTGGATAATTTTTTTGTATTCTTATTAGAGATGGGTTTCACCATGTTGGCCAGGCTGATCTTGAACTCCTGGCCTCAAGTGATCCACCTGCCTTGGCCTCCCAAAGTGCCAGGATTGCAGGCATGAGTTACCACACCTGGCCCTAACCATAATTTTCTTTTAATTCTAAGTCAAGTCATTGCTCATTGGCCACCCCCCAGTAGAGGGTCTTCTGGGAAAGAGGCTCTCCCATCTCTTTTTTTTTTGAGACTGAGTCTCACCCTGTTGCCCAGGCTGGAGTGCTGTGATACAATCTCGGCTCAATTCAACCTCCGCCCTCCAGGTTCAAGCAATTCTCCTTCCTCAGCCTCCTGAGTATTTGGGATTAAGGGGCCCACAACCATGCCCAGCTAATTTTTAGTAGAGATGGGTTTCACCATGTTGGCCAGACTGGTCTCGAACTCCTGATCTCAAGTGATCTGTCCACTTCAGCCTCCCAAAGTGCTGGGATTACAGGCATTAGCCCCTGTGAGCCCGGTTCCATATTTTCTTTTCATAAGGAAGCCCATGTCTCTTAATGTTTGCAAAACATCATTGAAGAGCATCTCTTGGAGGCTGTACTCCAAACATGTTCCTACCCATGAGGGACCCCATTGACCTTCCCACCTGGTTCTCAACGGATCATCCATTATGGTGGCTTTCTTACTCTCTTGACATTCTGGGAAATCTTAAGGTTGTTGAGGACTCAGAGCTAACACTTGACTGACACATTTTTGGTACAGAAAATGTTTATTCTCAAAAGGATTTCTTTCCAGATGGTTCACACCTGAGACCTGACTAAGTACCCAAGCTTCAGGAAGATTCTTGGGAAGGAGAAGACAAGGAGGAAATCTAGGCACGGTGAAATGGAAAACAGTTAAACTCAGAAGGAATTTGAATTTGTTTTTGGCAAGGCCCCTCCACTTTTTCCTAGGCTTGCTGCCTAAACATCAGTTTGATCCGCCTCTCGCAGGTGTCTATGTGACTCAGAGGGAGTCATTTCATGGCAGGAAAAGTGTGGGCTGGAGAAGACCTGGCTAAATTTCAGAACAGATAGGCTGAGGATGGCCGGGGGGGTGGGGAGTGGGGGTGGGGGTGGGGGAGACCTTACTTCTCCTCCGTGTCTCATCTCTCTCCTTTGCAACTAGCTGCTTCTTCTCTGGAATTTTAACTTCTATTCCTGGAACAGAGAACAGTTTTAAATGCTTTCAAACTCAGAAAAGACCTCAATGCAATTTTTAAAAAAATAAAAATTACCTTTAAAAATTATCAAAGCAAGACACAATAATTGTAGAGAACATTAGCAATAAAGAGAAACAAAAAAGAATAAAAGTTATCTATCACTTTGTCACCCAGAGGAAATTATGATTTACTCCTTGGTCTATATTCTTCCAGTAGTATTGGTACCAGCTCTTCTTCATATGTCGGGTAGAATTTGGCTGTGAATTCATCTGGACAAGGGCTTTTACTGGTTGGTAGGCTTTTTATTACTGAATTAATTTTGGATCTCATTATTGGTCTGTTCAGAGTTCAAATTTCTTCCTGGTTCAATCATGGGAAGTCACATATTTCCAGGAATTTATCCATTTCTTCCAGATTTTCTAGTCTATGTGCATAGAGGTGTTTGTAATAATCTTTGAGGGTTTTTTGTATTTCTGTTGGATCAGCGGTAATAACCTTTATCATTTATGATTCTGTTTTTGTGCATCTTCTCTCTTTTTTATTTATTAGCCTCACTAGAAGTCTACCACTCTTTTTTATGTTTATGGTTTATTGTGTGTTTTTTTTTTTAAGATAGAAAAATTTATCTATTCTTTCAAAGGACCAATTTTTGATTTCATTTATCTTGTATGTTTTCTTTGCATCTCAATTTCATTCAGTTCATCTCTGATTTTGGTCATTTCTTGTTTTCTGCTAGTTTCGGCGTTGGTTTGCTTTTGTTTCTCCAGCTCCTCTAGGTGTGATGTTAATTTGTTAATTAGAGATCTTTCCAACTTTTCAATGTGGGCATTTAGCACTATAAACTTTCCTTTTAGCACTGTCTTCACTGAGTTCCAGAGATTCTGGTATGTTGTATCTTTGTTTTCATTAGTTGGAAAATTTTGGAACTCATTATTGGTCTGTTCAAAGTTTCAATTTCAATTGAATCTCTGCAAGTTGTGTGTTTCTAGGAATTTATTCATTTCTTTTAGATTTCTTCTAGAGTGTGCATGGCAGCAGATAGTTTTGACTATCAAAGTATTTCTTGATTTCTGCTTTGATTTTATTGTTTACCCAGAAGTCATTCAGGAGCAGGTTAACTTCCATGTAATTTTATGGCTTTGAGAAGTTTTCTTAGTATTGATTTTTATTTTCATTGTGCTGTGGTCTGAGAGTGGGGTTTGTATGATTTTAGTTTTTTGGAATTTATTGAGAACTGTTTTGTGGAGAACATGTGGTCAATTTTAGGGTATTTGCCATATAGGAATGAGAAGAATATATATTCTATTGTTGGGTGGAGTGTTCTGTAGATGTTAAGTTTGGGTCTTCAATATCTTTTTGTTAGTTTTCTGCCTCAACGATTGGTCTAATACTGCCAGTGGGGTGTTGAAGTGGCCCACTGTTACTGTCATTTGTGAAGAGAGGTCTCTAAGTCTTTTTGTAGGACTCTAAGAATTTGCTTTGTGAACTGGGAACTCCAGTGTTGGGTACATATATATTTAGGGAAATTAAGTCTTCTTGTTGAATTGAATGCTTTATCATGACATAATGTCCCTCTTTGTCTTTTTTTACTATTCCTGATTTGAAATCTGTTTTGTCTGAAATTAGAATAGTAACCCTGTTTTTTTTGTGTGTGTTCCATTTACTTGGGAGATTTTTCTTCATCCCTTTGCTTTGAGCCTGTGGGTGTCATTGCATGTGAGATGAGTCTCTTGAAGACAGCGTAGAGCTGAGTCTTTCTTCTTTATCCAACTTGCCACTCTGTGCCTTTAAGTGAGATGTTTAGCCTGTTTACATTCAAGGCTAATATTGATATGTGTGGATTCGAACCTGTCATCATGTTGTTATTTGAACCTGTCATCATGTTGTTAGCTGGTTGTTTTGCAGACTTGATTGTATAGCTGCTTTACAGTGTCTATGATCTATGTACTTAAGTGTGTTTTTGTGGTGACTGGAAATGGTTTTTTATTTCCATGTTTAGTACTTCCTTAAGGGTCTCTTGTAAGACAGGTCTGATGGTAACAATTTTCCTTAGCATTTACTTGTCTAAAAAGGATTTTATTTCTCCTTTATTTATCAACTAGTTTGGATGGATATTAAATTTTTGGTTGGGATTTATTTTCTTTAAGACTGCTGAATATAGGCCCCTAATTTCTCCTGGCTTGTAGGGTTTCTGCTGAAAGGTCTGCTGTTAGCCTGATGGGTTTCCCCTTGTAAGTGGCCTGCCCCTTCTCTTTGGCTGCCTTTAAGATTTTTTTTCCCTTTATATTGACTTTGGACAATCTGATAACTGTGTATCTTGGGAATGGCTGTCTTATATAGTATCTCACAGGGGCTCTCTGCATTTCCTAAATTTGAATGTCAACCTCTTTAGTGAGGCTGGGGACATTTTTGTGGACAGTATCCTTAAGTATGTTTTCTAAGTTGCTTGTGCTCTTTCTCCCTGTTTCAGGGAGGCCAATGAGTCACAAGTTTGGTCTCTTTACATAATCTCATATTTCTCAGAGGTTTTATTCATTCTTTTAATTTTTTCTCTTTAGTTTTGGCCTTCTAAATTGATTCAAAGAACTGGTCTTCTAGCTCTGAGATTCTTTCCTTAGCTTGCTCCATTGTGTTGTTAATACTTCTGATTGTATTATGAAATTCTTGTGGTAAATTTTTCAGTTCTATCAGATCAGTTTGGATATTTCTTTTCCCCCTTTCTCTCTTTCTTTCTCTCTTTCTCTTTCTCTCTTCCCTCCCTCCCTCCCTCCCTTCCTTCCTTCCTGCCTTCCTTCTTTGATGAAGTCTCACTCTGTTGCCCAGATTGGAGTGCAATGACATGATCTTGGCTCACTGCAACCTCCACTTCCTGGTTCAAGTGATTCTCCTGCCTCAGTTTCCTGAGTACCTAAGATTATCGGTGTGTGCCACTGCACCCCACTTATTGTATTTTTAGTAGAGTCAAGGTTTCACCATGTTGGCCAGGCTGGTCTCAAACTCCTGATCTCAAGTGATAGACCTGCCTTGGCCTCCCAAAGTGCTGGGATTATAAGCATGCACGAACATGCCCAGCCAGTTTGGTTATTTCTTAAAATGACTATTTCATCTTTCAGCTCTTACATCATTTTATTGGATTCCTTAGATTCCTTGGATGGGATTTTGATTTTCTCCTGGATCTTGATGATCTTCATTGCTCCCTATGACAGACCCATTCAATGTCTGTCATTTTAGCCATTTCAGCCTGGTTAAGGACCTTTGCTGGGGGGCTAGTATGGTCATGTGAAGGTAAGAAGATACTCTGGCTTTTTGAGTTGCCATAATTCTTGTACTGGTCCTTTCCTATCTCTGTGAGCTGACGGTCCTTTAATCTTTGAAATTGCTTTCCCTTGGATGTGTGTGTGTGTGTGTGTGTACATATAACATATATATATATTCTTTGATGTCCTTGAGAGTTTGACTGATATAAGTTGGGTTTAGTTGACTGGCTCTGTTTCTGGATGATTTCAGGGGGCCAAGACTCAGCCCAGCACTCCTGGACTGTGTGCTCTAACTTTGAGGGGGCTAAGACCTGCCCCACAGGCTTGCTTTCTTGCCCCTTAAGATTAAGTGCCTGCTGCATTGGAGGGGCTGAGGAGTGTTCCTTGTTTGCTGGCAACCACACTGCAATGGGGTGGGGAAGCATGCCAGCAGAAGTGCTTTGTTGGGGTGGTGACAGCAGGATCCACATGCATGTGTGTGCCAGCAGTGGCAGTGTGAGGAAGTCTGCATGGCAGCATACAGTTTTGACTATTGTAAACTACCTAGTGTTTGTACAATCAAAACACAAAATTAAAGCAACACGATGGGCATGAAACCTAACTATTAATACAAATGGAAACAAACACTACCATATTTCTTTTTTGGGGGGAGGGGAGGAAGGCAGGAAGGGAGGAAAGGAGGAAGGGAGTGAGGAAGGAAGGGAGTGAGGGAGCGAGGGAGGAGGGAGGGAGGGAGGGAGGGAGGGAGAGAGAGAAGGGAAGGAAGGAAATCAGGCAATGAGAGAGACATTGCCGACCTGGATCTAGAGGTCTACAAGTTGATTTCTTTTTTCTTTTTCTTTTTTTTTTTTTTTTTTGAGAGAAGGAAAGAAAAAAAAAGAGTGAAGGAGAGGAAGAAAAAGAGGGAGAGAGAATGGAAATGTTGCTTTATTCTAAAAGAAATGGGTATTAATAATGGCCAATCAATATTTCATTTAAACCTATGAGTAGGTGTGATGTGATATTCACAAGAATGTATATTTTGTGTATTTAAAGTGGAGAGCTCTGTAATTATTTATTAGATTAATTGTTCCGGATCTGAGTTTGAGTCCTTGATATCCTTATTAATTTTCTGTCTCATTGAGTCTAAGTCTCTATGTATCTGGGTGTTAGGATAGTTAGCTCTTGTTGTTGCACTGATCCTTTTACCACTATATCTTTGTTGCTTTAAAATCTATTTTATCAGATACGAGAATTGCAACTCCTGCTTTCTATTTATTTATTTATTTATTTATTTATTTATTTATTTATGCTCTCCATTTGGTTGGTAAATCTTTTTCCATCCCTTTGCTTTGAGTCTTTGTGTATCCTTGCATGTGAAGTGGGTCTGGATGTAGCATACTGTTGGGTTTTGGCTGTATCTTTTGATTGGGGGATTTAGTCGATTTAAATTTAGGATTACTGCCATTTGATGTTAACTGGCTGTTTTATCCATTCATTGATGTAAATTCTTCTTTATGTTGATGCTCTTTACGTTTTGGTATATTTTTAGAAAGGCTAATACTGGTTGTTTCTTTCTGTGTGTAATGCTTCTTTCAGAAGCTCTTGTAAAGCAGGCCTGGTGGTAATAACATCTCTGAGTACTTGCTTGTTCATAAAAGATTTTATTTTTCCTTCAGTTGTGAAGCTTAGTTTGGCTGGATATGAAATTCTGGGCTGAAAGTTTTTTTCTTTAAGGATGTTGAATATTGGCCCCCACTCTCTTCTGGCTTGTAGAGTTTCTGCTGAGAGATCTGCTGTAAGTCTGATAGGCTTCCCTTTGTGGGTAACCTGACCTTTCTCTCTGGCTGCCCTTAGTATATTCTCCTTCATTTCAACCCTGGTGAATCTAACGATTATGTGCTTTGGGGTTGCTCTTCTTAAGGAATATCTTTGTGGTGTTCTCTGTATTACCTGGGGTTGAATGTTGTCCTGCTTTGCTAGTTTAGGAAAATTTTCCTGGATAATATCCTGAAGAATATTTTCCAGCTTGGATTCATTCTCTCCATCGCATTCAGGTATGCCTATCAAACGTAAATTTGGTCTTTTCATATAGTCCCACATTTCTTGGAGACTTGGCTCATTCCTTTTTATCCTTTTTTCTCTATTCTTGTCTTCTCATTTTATTTCATTAAGTTGGACTTCGACCTCTGATATCCTTTCTTCTGCTTGAACAATTTGTGTGTTTAAACCTGTGCATACTTCTCGGAGTTCCCGTATTGTATTCTTCAGTTCCATTAATTCACTTATATTCCTCTCTAAGTTGTCTATTCTCATTAGGATTTCGTCAAACCTTTTTTCAAAGTTCTTAGTTTCTTTACATTGGGCTACAGCATGTTCTTTTAACCCACAGAAGTTTCTTATTATCCATGTTCTGAAGCCTGATTCTGTTAATGGGATGCGCTCGTTCTCCATCAAGCCTTGTTCCCTTGTTGATGAGGAACTGTGATCCTCTTTAGAGGGAGAGGCATTCTGATTTTGAGTATTCTCAGCCTTTTTATGCTGGTTTCTTTCCATCATTGTAAATTTATCCACCCGTTGTCTTTGTAATTACCAACTTTCAAATTAGATTTCTGAGTGGATGTCCAAGTTGTTAATTCCCAGGTCCGAAATATGAGCAACCCACTTTGCCGGCCAAAACAGCAGCGTTAAGACTGATGGTGCTTTTCTGCCTGGGAATCTCCAGTCTGGCTTCCTTCTTGAGTCTGTAATAGGCAACTCTGCCTTCCTGGAGCTCCAAACCTCGGTCAGAAGGGGAACCAGTCCCGTTTACTCTGCACCAAGAGCTGCCGAGCCGAGTGCCGGCAAAACTGCTGTGCCGGCCACAAGAGTCGCGTTGGCGACCCGTGCAGCTCCTTCACTGGGAATCTTCTGCTCTGTAAGAGACCAAAATTTGTCTGAAAGTGTGGTGTCCTCTCGTTCTCTGTGCTTTCTCTGGGAGCTGCAATCCTGAGATGTTAGCGGTCAGCCATCTTGGATCGTTCCTCCACATTACCATATTTCTATTGAATAATTTATCCATACCCTAAAGGAAAATGAGAATAATACAAATAACTTCTCTGCCCCATCCTTTGGTTAAATATCATTAAAGAGAAAAGAATTACTAAGAAACCTTGAATTGCATTTAGTGAATTTATTATTGATAATGGTATGAGTGTGGCAATTCTGAAACTATCTTGTGTGTGTTGTATGATTGAGCAAAGGAGGAAATATATTGATGTTTTGGGGAGTTACATTTCTGACTGTGGAGAAAGAAGAGATAATTATGTTGTAGAAGAAGCCGTGTAGTAGTGAACTGCCTGCTACAAAAAGCCTAGAGGCAAAGCTGTCCCAACAGTGTTCAGAGCTGATTTTTAGATACACTCCCCCAGTGATAGGAAGCACTTTGGAAAAATAACTGATTCCAGGCCTGAGTAAAGAAAAATACAAGATAAGCCTGGGACATCTCGTTTCTGAAAGTAAAAGAACTGCTAAAAAATGGATGAGGTCATGTCAAAAAGGACACAGAGCCAGTTTGAAGCGGTTTCACCAGCCAAATATGAAATAATTTGAGAATCAAAATAAATTATGATAGTAATGTATTATAGTTCATTGAAAAAAAAAATCCATGGATCTAGAGGAAGATAGATAGATAGATATTAATAGTGTAGCCTTCCTTACTGTAGAATGCCAAGCAATGAATGTAGGATTCCAAACATAGTAAAAATGGACTTAGGCAAGAATCTTTACTGGATGCTAAAGTTATTAGGTGGTGGAACTTTATGGGAAACAAGATATTACATAGTAAAAACTGTGGTATTGGCACACTTGCGAGTGAGTGAGAAATAGGAGAACAATTGGCTGGAAAAATTGGCTATTCTTTAGGGACCAAAAGACGGATTCCAGAGCCAAAGTGTCTGGGATAAAATCCTTGGCTCTGCTGCTTACTTCCTTTGTGACCCTGGGTAAGTTACTTAACCTCTCAAAATTCCCTTATCTGTAAAATAGGGATAAACATGTTATATATTTAACATGTTCCCTTATCTGTAAAATAGGGATAAACATGTTATATATTTAAGAAAATTAAATGCTACTATTTGTTTAATGCAGAAAGGTGCCCCACACATAAAATACTGTATACATATTAAGTAAATAAATTTGGAGAAATAGTTATAAAATTTAATCACCACATTATACTAAAATTAGTTTCAGATTAGATTAAAGACAAACAAAAAATGATAATTTTGGAAGGCATTATGGGAAAGTGTATTTTAATTCTTGTGCAAGATACAAATAATGTAAACCATAAAGTAAAATATCAATAAATTAAATCATATTAAAATTAAGAGTTCAAAAGGCATTTGAAGCTTAATTAGTTCAAAACAATTGTGTTTTATTTTGAGACAGAGTTTCACTCTTGTTGCCCAGGCTGGAATGGAATGGCATGATCTTGGCTCACTGCAACCTTTACCTCCTGGATTCAAGAGATTTTCCTGCCTCAGCCTCCCAAGTAGCTGAGTTTACAGGCATGTGCCACCAGGTCTGGCTAATTTTTTATTTTTAGTAGAGATGGTGTTTCACCATGTTGACCAGGCTGGTCTTGAACTCCTAACTTCAAGTGATCCACCTGCCTTGGCCTCCCAAAGTGCTGGGATTACAGGCATGAGCCACCACATCTGAACCAAAACAATATTTTAAATTTCCCTCTTATTCTAGACTCTTGGCATTTTCGATCTTGGAGAATGACACCTTTTCCCATTCAGGCTTTTGTATCTTGCTTATTTTCTTTAAAAATGAATTGGGGCCAGGTGCAAGTGGCTTACCCCTATAATCCCAGCACTTTGGGAGGCTGAGGCGGGCAGATCACTTGAGGTCAGGAGATAGAGACCAGCCTGACTAACATGGTGAAACCACATCTCTACTACAAATGCAAAAATTAGTTGAGCATGGTGGCGGGTGCCTGTAGTCCCAGCGGCTTGAGAGGCTAAGGCGAGAGAATTGCTTGAACCGGGAGGAGGAGGTTGCAATGAGCTGAGATCATGCCATTGCACTCCAGCCTGAATGACAGAGCAAGACTCCATCTCAAAATAAATAAATAGGGAATGCGGTGGCACGGTGGCTCATGCCTGTAATCCCAGCACTTTGGGAGGCCGAGGCAGGTGGATCACAAGGTCAAGAGTTCTAGATCAGCCTGACCAACATAGTAAAGACCCAACTATACTAAAAATACAAAAGTTATCTGTGCATGGTGGTGCATGCCTGTAGTCCCAGCTACTTGAAAGGCTGAGGCAGGAGTATCACTTGAACCTGGGAGGCAGAGGTTGCAGTGAGCCGAGATTGCGCCACTGTACTCCAGCCTGGGCGGCAGAGCAAGACTCTGTCTTAAAATAAAATAAAATAAAATAAATCTTGGAAATCATTTTATGTCAGTTCATATAGGTTTTCTTTATTTTTTAAAAAAAGAGATGCACAGTATTCTATTGCAAGGGTTTATCATAATTCATGCAATCAATTCTCTATATGCATGTTTCAGTTGTTTCCAATATTTTGGTAATTACAAATAATGTCTTAATAAATAACATTGTATGTATTTATTTTTATGTTGTTGAAAGTAAACTTCAGGGCAAATTCCTGGAAGTTGGGTTGCTGGGTCAAAGTGTAAAATATGTATCAAGTTTTGTTGATATTGCCAAATTTTAATCCACAGAGATTGCATCATTTTGCACACCCATCAGCAGAATATGAGTGCTTATTACCCTACAGAGTATATAATCATACTTATGAATTTTGACCACTTTGATAGATGTAAAATGTTTTTCTATTTTTCATTTGGATGTAATTATGAATGAGATACAAGACCTTTTCATAAATGTGAGGAACACTTTGTATCTTTTTAGGAGTTTATCGCCTGCATCATGCATTTTTCCCATTTATCTATAAGGTTTTGGTCCTTCTTTAATCTTGATGTTTAGAAGTTCTTTACATATTAGTGATATTAGTTCTTTATCTGCAATATGTGTTGAAGATATTTTCTCCCAGTTCATCATTTGTCTTTGTTTTTGTTTACAGTTTTGTGTCATTCAAAAGTTCTTTAAAAAATTTTTATAGAGCTGAGTTAATGAATCTTTTATTGTATCGAGATTTTTTAGACATAGTTTGAAAGTCTGTCATCATCAGATTTCAAAGGTATTTATCTATGTTTTCTTCTAATACTCCTTATCCACTAGGGTTTTCTTACTTTTCAATTGTCCTAACCTAATTTACAAAAAGTCTATCTTGGTCCCAATAATTAGGGATGCCAACTTTATCATGCATTGTATTTCCATATATACTTGTGCTTTCTAGTCTATTCCACTGAGTAATCTATCTATTCATGAACTAGTACAATCATCTTGTAATTATAATGACTTTCTAGTATATTTGAGTATGACAGAGATTTCTGCCTCCACCTGTCCTTTGATGGCTCTTTTTTTTTCAGCGTTTTCCTGACCATTCATGCATGTTTATTTTTTTTCATATAAATGTTGGTATTAAATTCTCTCATTTTAAGATAATCAAAGCTTTTTTTTTTTTTTTTCTGAGATGGAGTCTTGCTCTGTTGCCCATGCTGGAAGTGCAATGGCGCAATCTTGGCTCACTGCAACCTCCACCTCCTGGGTTCAAGCAATTCTCCTGTCTCAGCTTCCTGAGTAGCTGGGACTACAGGCACATGCCACCACCCCCAGCTAATATTTTGTATTTTTAATAGAGATGGATTTCACTGTGTTAGCCAGGATGGTCTTGATCTCCTGACCTTGTGATCTGCCCGCCTCGGCCTCCTAAAGTATTGGGATTACAGATATGAGCCACCACATCTGGCCTGCTTTTTGGCATTTTTATGGGGGCTTTATAAATCTTGAAAATTAACTTATGGAGAACTGACATTTTGATAACGTTAAGTCATTCTCTGCCTATTTGTTTAAGTTCACAAGTTAAGTTTTTGGAACTGTTTTAACATACCTGTCATGTAGATTTTAAAACTTTCTTAAGGTTATTTCTATTGTAATTGCTATTGTAAATGGGATTCACTCTTCCATTATTTGTGTGTATATGATGGATACTCTATTGATTGTTGTATATTCATTTTATATCTTACTTTCTTTATGATTTATAAAATCATGTTTTATTATCGATTCTCTAGATTCATTGAATTTTTAATTTTTTTAAGTACCAGGTTTTTCTTTTCTAGAAACTCCTTTTGTTCTTCCAAATACACTGTTATTTTTATAATCTTTAATTCTTACTCATATTTTCAATTCTATTTTTAAAATATTTTAAACATAACTTATTGCTTTTTTTTTTCTTTGAGACGGAGTTTCGCTCTTGTTACCCAGGCTGGAGTGCAATGGCGCGATCTCGGCTCATCGCAACCTCCGCCTCCTGGATTCAGGCAATTCTCCTGCCTCAGCCTCCCGAGTAGCTGGGATTACAGGCACGCACCCCTATGCCCAGCTAATTTTTTGCATTTTTAGTAGAGACGGGGTTTCGCCATGTTGGGATGGTCTCAATCTCTTGACCTTGTGATTCACCCGCCTCGGCCTCCCAAAGTGCTGGGATTACAGGGTGAGCCACTGCGCCTGGCAAACATAACTTATTGCATGCTTATTAATATCCTCATTTAAAGTCTTTGTAGATGTGAGTCTATTGTCCACTTGTTTTATTTCTGCTGGCTATTGCTTATAGTGTCTTATCTCCTTAAGTGGTTTTGTGATTTCTAAAAAATCATGTATTCGTATACTTTGGAACACTATCTGTGGAACTGTTCAAGGCCTGTGTTTAAGGTGAGCTTCTCTAGAAAGGACTGAATTTGGTTTTGCTGGGTGTTTAGCAGAAATATCAACCTGGGACCAATTTAAAATAATATTTAGACACAAGTTATTGAAATTCACACAGATCATAAGAATTCAGGCTCCAAACCTGGAGGAAGGCTGTTTTAGGGCTGCATATCTCAGAGGGAAATCTCTCCTCATTTATTTATCTAGGTCCAAGATTAAAAATAAATAAATACATTATTTACTGTTTGCTCTGAGAGCAGGTTTATTTCTGGATCTCACTTTCATGGAAGGTGTGGCCATTTAGGTTGTCAGCTTTCTGTGGGGATCTCCTGGAAAAAATCTCTTTTGGGGGCCCTAGCTTTGAGCTTGAGAGGCTGTTGCAGCAACGCTCAGTCTCCAGGGTTTGGCAGATGCCCCAGGACAAAGGCATGCCTGAGTATTTGCACACCTCTCTGGATTTCCAGGAGCCTTTTATTAATTTTTAACCTTTATGGGTTTTACAAAATGTTTTCACTAGGTTAACAATGCATTTAGAAAGTACCTGTTTAAATATGTCATATAGCTTTTTGGTTGTTTCAGGGGAGAAGTTGTTATGAGCACGTAGGCTGTCCTACTTTCACCAGACTTGGAAGTCTAAAGTGATTTCTGAAACATCAAATACATTTAATTTAAAATTAATTAAAATTATCATATAGATATTTATTTTTATCTATTATTTTTAAATTTTCTTCCCTTCTCTTCACAGGTGTTGGTAGATTTTTAAATATGGAAAGATGGTGGTGCAATAACCGTGAGTACAAGAACAGTTACAAAATTGTAAAAAGTATGAGCCCATCATTAGAAAATGCTCATAGAGATTCTTATATAGAAATTGTTTTATACAAAAGTGATTTTTAACAGTGGCTGTTTGGGAGGTTTAATTATGAATGACCTTTTTATTTTTGTTTTCCCTTTTATAATTTTCCATAAAAACATGGATTATTTGGCTGAAAATATAAAAACCTATTTAAAAATCACATAAATCTGAATGAAACATTTCAATACTAAGCAGGAATGGTGTTAGTCTTTCTCAATACTATTTCAGTATCTTTTTAAAGTCATTGGCTTTGACTTAAAGTCTTGTTTTATATATATAAAACGTTTTTTGTTTTTTTTTCAACTTCTGGGCAAAATCAATCAGGTGTAGGCGTCTGTCTTCTATAGAGCCATTTGATTTCCAGAAATTAGAGCCTCTTCCCAATAATAAGGCTGTCAAAGGAAAGGGAGCAGAGGATGTGATTCTCTTTCACTGGAGCCTTCCAAAAGTTTGCAAGCAGTTTGAAGAGTTTAAATGGCTTAGATGATGTCTTGACTAGAAATAGAAAATAGAGATGATCTCCTAAATGCTTTCCAGAGGATGATTCTATTATTTTGCATGAGTATCCCCTGGCTGGAATTAGCTCTTATTTTTTCCACTACCTCATTATAGAAAACTTAACTAACTCCAGATGAAGAATCTTACAGCTTCAACTCTTTTAGTGTTGATCTTGTTAATTGGTCTTTCTAGAATTGATCAGGTAAAAATATGTGCAAAATTTTGTGTGAATGCCAAGAAATTATGAACTCTGAAGACATCACAACAGCCCCTTTTCTGGGCAACTTTGCAAGAAAATGCCACATCAATAAGATCAACTGTGTGTAGAAGCGGTTGCTGTTGTACAATAAAGAAGTTTGGAAAAACAAAAAGAATACTCTTGAGACTCCAGGAAAATTCCACTTGCGTACATCATAGAATTATTAAAACAGGAAAGACTGTGTATCATCCAAATCAATTTCTTTTATTCAGCTAGTCCCCCAGACTTGGTGATGACCAACAGTCATTTTCATTGTGAAGTTCAAGTGTACCAATATATACACTATACTTATATTTTTAAAGATAAGTTTTTTTCTGAAACACGATTCAGTTTTAGTAGAATCTCACACCCTCATCAATGGAATTATTTTCTTCTCCAACATGTAGTTGTGTTTAGGTGTTCAGTAAAATAATGGGAAGTCATTGCAGCCTTACAAATGGATACGAATTGGTCCCCAGTCGTTAGGTAACTATGCTACATGTACTCATTCCAAAGATCAGTCAGATAGAATTATTTTGATCATTGATTTGAAATCTCTCAGTTCAAAGTGCATTTTTGTTCTGTGTAGTAAGGAAAAATTTTTAAATCTGGTTCAATTCTATCATCACAGACCCTCATAAATTATTTCATTACCGCAAGTGCTGACAGATCAAACTTGGCAGGTTCACTTCACAGAAGGTTTGGAATGAGCTGAGGGTTCATCATCATCTGTCCTCTAATTTAAGGCTGAGTCCTGGTGCAGAACATCTCTAAGCAAAGGATATATCTAAACCTTTATGGTCCTGGATCCTCCTCTGGGTTTCTGAATGGAAATGTTTTGTGTTGTTTGAGATATCAAGCCAATTAACTAGCTGCAAGTTAGCCCCCATACTGGTGAGGTAGTGCCTCCTAGGAACTGGCTACATCATCACAAATCTTTTTCTTATTTAATTTCTTTATGCCTCCATTTCTTTTTCTAAATGGATGATACTACATGCTCTTCCTATACCTACAGCTTTGTGATAAAAATCATGCATGATAGTTTATTTCAGGAAGCTTTGAGAGTAAAATGGTTGTCTCATAAAATTATTCTTAGTATCACTTTTAGAAGCAAGATTTTCATAAGAGAAGCTCATGAGAAAGTCAGATTTGGATACTTGAGTGAGCATCTTTATTGTGATTTTTGAGACCTAGTCTTGCTCTGTTGCCCAGGCTGGAGTGCAGTGGCATGATCTCGCCTCACTGCAACCTCCGCCTCCTGGGTTCAAGCAATTCTCCTACCTCAGGGTTCTGAGTAGCTGTGATTACAGTACCTACCACCATGCCTGACTAATTTTTTTGTACTTTTAGTACAGACAGGGTTTCACAATGTTGATCAGGCTGGTCTCAAACTCTTGACCTCACGATCCACCCACCTCAGCCTCCCAAAGTGCTGGGATTACAGGTGTGAGCCACTGTGCCTGGGTCCAGCTAATTTTTCATATATTTATATATATACACACAAACACACATACACACACACATAAATATATATATACACACACACACACACACACACACACACACACACATATATACACACACACATATCTATTTTTTGTAGAGACAAGGTTTGACCATGTTAGCCAGGCTGGTCTCGAACTCTTGACCTCAAGTGATCCACCTGCCTTGGCCTCCCAAAGTGCTGGGATTTCATGCGTGAGCCACCCCGCACCAGCCTCGAGTGAGCATCTTGATAGTTAAATCTGACCATAGCATTGTCCTGTTCAAACTCCCTTACTCACACAGAACAAAATCCAAAGCCTGCCTATGCTATCTGGACCAAGCTACAATACGTACGGCATCTGGGCCCTCTTCCCACTCTGATCTCACTCTTACTCTTTCCTCTTATGCCCACAGGCCTCCTTGCTTTTCCGACATCCTCAGAGACTGCTTTTGGGGCTCCCTCCAGTTAATTCCATGGCTGCTTGCCTGTTCAAATGCCCTCCTCAGTCACCCTTACCCATCCATCTAAAAGGGCAGCTTGTGTCCATTTTCACCCCCTGGTCTTGCCCTTCTTTCCAGCACTAACCAGTGACATTTCCAGATGGCAGGAACTTTTCTGCTGTGTATCCCTGATACCTAGAATTTCACCTGACAGGTCAAAAGAGATGGATGAACATGAAAGTGAGTGAATGGCATCTGAGTCTTCTGCCACCTGCTCTCTTGGCTAGACAGCATGTGCTGTGCATGTGGATATAGGTAGATGCCTTAAAACTGATGACAACCACATGAGAAGGATTAAAGAGGTGTAACTGATTCATTTTTTTCAATTCAATGTAGCAAACATTTACCAAGTCCCTATTATGAATAAGATCCTATGTTGGAGTTGATATTCACACATCTGCGTCTCTAAAAAAGGCTTATGATAGGTGGTTTCCATATAGACAAAATCAAAGCAGAAAGACTTCCTCAGCCAGCTAAGACCATTTCTTCTGATTTCTGCTGAAATGAAAGCTGGCAACCCTTTTTAAAACCCCTACTATGAGCAAGGTACTGTGCTGCTTATTATCTCCACTGAACCACTTTGCAAGGACGTCACTCTTTCACCTTTAAATAATGGCAATCTAATACTCAGGAAAAAGAATTTGTGCAGTAATACCACATAAGAATATAGGCTTTTGCAGAGCTACAGTAACCTGAGTGCTTCTAAAAGTACAAATGTCAAAGCTAGAATTCTGTTAATTCTGATAATGCATCCACACCATTCATTGATGTGAACTTTTGATGCAGATGAGACTAAAAGTGCCATTACAAATTAGTCAGAAAATGATATCTTCTCCTCCTTCTCCTTCTCCTTCTTCTTCTTCAACAAGAGTCTCACTCTGTTGCCCAGTCTGGAGTGCAGTGGCATGATCTTGGCTCACTGCAACCTCTGCCTCCCTGTTTCAAGTGATTTTCCCACCTCAGCCTCCTGAGTGGCTAGGATTACAGGTGTGTGCCACCACACCCAGTTAATATTGTATATTTAGTAGAAAGAGGTTTTTGTCTCTACTGGCCAGGCTGGTCTGGAACTCCTGACCTCAGGTGATCAGCCCTCCTCAACCTCCCAAAATGTTGTGATTACAGGAATGAGTCGCCACACCCAGCCTTTTTCTCATTATTAGCTGAACACTTATGACTCATTTTTGTGCAAATATTAATATGTTTTATTTCTGATATGTTTATCTGTACAATTTTACAAGATCAAATTTTAAATGCACACATATGTTAGTGTAATACTGGGGTTCAGGGGTTCAGAGTGCCCTCAGCTCCCCTGAGAGGACATTTCTTCAGATTCTTGGTCTCCTGCCCTCTCAAGAATGAGAGAGGGGACCACAGCACAGTGCGCGGTAAATGCTGGACTCAAAAGTGTTTGTAGAAAGTGATTTATTTAAAGAGAGAAACAGGAGAAGGAGAGAGAAAGAAACAGCTAACTCTCACACTGAGTGAGAGAATCCAGAAAGATGGAATCCAGGAGAGGAAAGCAGCTTCCACACTGAGTGGAAGGGAATAGAGGGAGATGGAGTTTAGGAGGGGAAGACAGGCTTCCATGAGAGAGTGTGGAAGGGGACTCCAGAGGGAAAATCCAGGATAGAGAAAAACAGCTTCCACAAAGGGAGTGTTTGTGGAAGGGGATCCAAACATGGAGTCTGAAGGGGTGTGGAAGAAGGGGACTTTTAACGTGGGAGGAACCCCCACCTTCTCTAAGACCCCAGGCCAATGAAAGGAGTTCCTTAGAACTTCCACTAGAGTGATTGGCTCTTAGTTTCTTCCCGTGCCCTGAAATTTAAACATAAACCGTTAAGTCTCCCAGATGGAGAGAGATGAGAGTGGGGCGCGGCACTAGAAGTTCTTGCCCTTAAAACTGTGCCCCCTTGTGGTCCCGGAAAGAGAACACCTTCCCTCATTAGGAAGTCATTACCCAAAAAGCCTGGAATAAAAATAGTGGAAGATACAGAAAAGTACCTGGCACAGTTCATATTAGTTAACAGTGAGGACTTACTGTGTGCCTGACACTCTTCAGAAGGCTTGAAGGGATTAATAAATTGGATGAATTAATTCATTTCATAGTTGCCACATGACCATGAGTACCATGATGGTACCCTTACTATTCCCATTTAACATATTAAGAAACAGGAGGTTAAGCGGCTTGTCCAAGGTTAGCAGTGGTGGCAGGATTCTGCACAGGAATCCATGCTTTTAATCACTGCGTTATGAATAAACATGCTTCAAGGCAGCATGCATTCCACCTGGGCAGATAGGAAAGAAACACACTAAATATCCGAGTTGAGAGCACAGCTCTCTCAAATTAATATATATATATTCCAAAATAGACAACAATGACTGTAAGAGCTCAAAGAAGACAAAGATAAGTTCTACCTGGGGTAGTATTGAGCAGGAAATTGAAGGAAGGGCAGGTTCTGTTTAGTTGGATGGGAATAGAAAAGTGTTCATATGGTTTAACATCAGACAAAGGGCAGAATTAGGAAAATGCTGTTTGGGGGTCAGGGAATTATACTAAGAGCAAATTTTTGGAAGTGCTTACTAAGTAATAGGTGAAGAGCTTTCCAGATATTATAAAATTAAATATCCTAAACATGATAAGAGGTAACTATAACTACCATGGTACAATGTGGATAAAGTCATGTGTCTGGCTCTGTCTGACTTCAGAACTCACACCCTTAGTCTACGTTATAAAGTTTGTCTAGGAAGTTAAGTGGGCATAAGCCAGGAAAGTTAGGTTAAGGCAGACCTGGAGGAATTTGATTACTAAGCTAACATATTTACACTTTATTCTGTATGAAGGAGCCACCATTGGAAGGATCAGAGCAGGTGAAGGATGTGAGTAAAGCAGGTTTGCTCCTGCAGGAATATAGAGACTATTGATCTCAACCTTGGCTTTGTGCTAGAATCACTGGGAAGCTTCTAGTAAAATACGCATGTCTGCTCCTGTTCCTGGTCAGCTAAATAAGAATCTCTGGGTTGCTCATTTCCCTCATTTACTTAAAATGTTCCATTGCCAAGATAAAGTCAAAATACTTACCTTGGCATACAATATTGTCCAAGATCTGATCCTGGTTCACCTCTTGCATCTCACAGCACCCATCCATCTTTCTCTTTCTTTCTTTTCTTTCTTTCTTTTTCTTTCTTTCTTTCTCTTTTCCTTCCTTCCTTCTTTCTTTTCTTTCTCTTTCTTTCTTTCCTTCCTTCCTTCCTTCTTTCTCTCTTTCTCTTTCTTTCTTTCAAGACAAGGTCTTCGTCTGTCACCCAGGCTGGAGAGTGGTGGTGTGATCTTGGCTCACTGCAACCTGTGCCTCCTGGGCTCAAGCAATCCTCCCATCTCAGCCTCCAGAGTAGCTAGCACTATGTGTCATCACGCCTGGCTAATTTTTATTATTTCTTTTTTGGTAGCGATAAAGTCTTACTCTATTGCCCAGGCTGGTTTCCAACTCCTGGGCTTAAGTGATCCTCCCAAAGCCTTGGGAATACAAATGCTCTGATCCACCCCATCTGGCCTTAAGTGTCTTTCCTCTGATTCCACCAGACTCTGATCATTCAAAATAATTTGGGTCTATTCAAGCTGTCTCTTGCCCAATGACTTTGTTTTCTTTTTCTTTTTTCAGTTGTTTGGTTGAAAATCCAAGGACTTCACAAAAGCTTTTCTTTCTTTTCAGAATGCTTCTGTTTCATATCTTCTCCAGGCTGGCTCTCTCTCTCCTTTTTCAGCCTGAAGGTCACCTCCTCACCTACGTACTTCTTGATCATTCTACCTGAATACATTGCATACCTGCACTCTTGCCCCTCAGCCTTCTATCATCAGAGCACCTCATGTTTTGTTTGTTAGTGTGTTTGTGTAGCTGGACTCTAAACTCCATAAGGCCAGTTTTCTCACCCCTGCATACTCAGAGCCCAGCAGTAATACCTGTTGCATAAATAAATGAGAAGGCATATCTTAAATAACTTAGTTAATGTTACTCAACTCATGAGGGCAAAGCCTGGAGATGAACACAAGCTCTAAACCATCATGGGGCTCTGCTGGAATGTGGTGGCTTGCTCATTCATTCTTGCTTTTGATCATTCATTCAGAGAACATGTTTTGGATTGACGATATGTGCTAAGCCAGGTGCTAGGTGCTAGGGACACAAATAAAATGGTCGTTGATCCTGAGAACATAATCTGGACAACTTTAAGTGAATACAATCACAGAGGGAGCAAGGCACTACCAACGGATTTCAGCACTCAGCTTGTTTTTTTTTCTGAGCTTCTGCACTGAGGCTACTGTAGGGTAGAGAAATTCTTTGTCTAGTAGCCCATGGTGAATTTTCAGACAAATCTGAAGGTTGTGGCTTGAAATAGTGAAAAGTTTGAGAACAAAAGTTTCATCAATTTATTAGCACATCAAAGGGTATAGAGTAGAAGAGATACCAACTTGAACCAAAACTTACATGAATAACAGCTGAAAACAAAACAAAGCAAACGACAAATTTCACAGAACACTTCATCACAGCATAACAAACAGAATTTTCCAAAACCCATATGAGACTTTCTTTCTTTTTTTTTTTAGATGGAGTTTCGCTCTTGTTACTCAGGCTGGAGTGCAATGGCGTGATCTTGGCTCACTGCAACCTCTACCTCCTGGGTTCAAGCAATTCTCCTGCCTCAGCCTTTCAAGTAGCTGGGACTACAGGCATGCACCACCATGCACAGATAACTTCTGTATTTTTAGGAGAGACAGGGTTTCACCATGTTGACCAGGATGGTCTTAATCTCTTGACCTCGTGATCCACCTACCTTGGCCTCCCAAAGTGCTGGGATTATAGGCATGAGCCATTGTGCCCGGTCCCATATGAGGCTCTCTATCTCATGCCTTCTCTGTCTCTCTGCTCTCTTGATTCTCTAAGAGAAGAGATCTCTGTGATTTTCTCTTGAATTTTTTTCCCACCTCCTCCTTTAGTTCTAGCTTTGTGTGCTTCTCCTTTCTCTGGAAAATCTGACATGTCCTCAGTGAAGACTTTCTGGCCCTCTTCAATCTTCCCAAGGCTGACTGTTGAAATGTTGCCTTAGGATGTCTTTCCTTTGGTTTAAAGTTTTGCTCCTGTTAATATTTTATGTTTCTCTTTAGTCTTAGTGGACATATCTTGGTGGTTATATATTATCCAAAATTTTTTTCTGGGGTATAGGTTCTTGAAGGAAGGCTCAGCAGAGGCCTGATGCTACCCTTGGTGACTCCATGAATTATGCTCTTTATGGGAGCAACAGCATGAAGAGCAGGGAATAATCTGAGACATAGCTTTAGGCTCAAGGCACAGTGCAGTCACCACTTCTTTCTTTTCCTTCAGCAACATATTAGCTTGATCAATAGGCAGTAGGTAACAGGTAACAATGCTTCATCCTTGTCATCAGTTTCTGTTGTTTTTAGGGGTGTGTTATTATTGTGGCTTCTTCAGAATAGTCAAGTAATTTTTCTTAAAAGACAGAAAAAAGGCCAGGCGAGGTAGCTTATGCTTGTAATCCCAGCACTTTGGGAGGCCGAGGTGGGTGGATCACTTGAGGTGGAGTTTGAGATCAGCCTGGCTAACATAGTGAAACCCCATTTCTACTAAAAATACAAAAATTAGCTGAGTGCAATGGTGGGTGCCTGTATTCCCAGCTACTCGGGAGGCTGAGGCAGAAGAATTGCTTGAACCTGGGAAGCAGAGGTTGCCGTGAGCCGAGATCATGCCACTGCACTCCAGCCTGGGAGACAGAGTGAGACTCCATCTCAAACAAAACAAAACAAAACAAAACCAAACCTACAGAAAAGTTGAAAGATTAGTGCAAAGGGTACCCATATAGTCTGTGCATAAATTCATCAACTGTTAACATTTTGTATACCCTCTCTTGCTCTTTCTCTACACAGAGACTTTTCTTTGGAACCACATGATACTTTCTCATACTCAGATCACCAAGGAATAGCAGAAGTCTAAATAAAGTTCCTGATGTGGAGATGGAATTCCAAACAAAGAGACGAAGCCTTTTGGAAAACACAGAGTCTATGCAGAGAGAAGAAAGCTTGAAAATGTGTTAATATCTTCGGAGAGGTTGTGTTCTGAAACAAGGATAGGATACTATTAAAAACCCTTTAAAAACACAAAATAGATTTATTGGAAATCAAAATGTAATAGCAGAAATTAGAAACTAAAATATATGTCCTGGCACACTGGCTCATGCCTGTAATCCTAGCACTTTGGGAGACCAATACAGGTGAATCTCTTAAGTCCAGGAATTCAAGAAATCAAAAGAAAATTAATATGCAAAGTGAAGAAAAACAGAAGGTAGAACAAAAGGACAAAGAGAAAAATAGTAAAGAGAAAGCAATAACATTACAGAAGCATTCTCAGAGGTCTCTTATCTGAAAAAGGAAATCCAGACAAAAAGAATAGAAAAATAGAAGGGAGGATTCATTAATAAGATACTTAAGGAGATTTTTCTAGAAGAAAAGCATGGGAGACGAGATCCAAGATGGCTGATTGCTAACAGCTCAGGATTTCTGAGTGAAAGCTCAGAAAATGTGAGGACGCCATATTTTCAGAGGAATTTTCATCGCCCATGGACCAGAAAATTTCCAGTGGAGGAGCCCCGCGGGTCGCCAGCGCGACTCTTGTGGCCGGCGCAGCGGTTTTGTCGTCGCCTCGGCAGCTCTTCGTGCACAGTGAGCGGGACTGGTTCCCCTACTGACTGGTGTTTGGAGCTCCGGGAAGGCAGAGCCGCTTGTTGCGAACTCAAGAAGGAAGCCAGACCGGAGATTCCCAGGCAGAAGAGCACCATCAGTCTTATCGCTGTTGTTTTGGCCGGCGCAGTGGGTTGCTCGGATTCCAGCACTGGGAATCAATAAATTGGACATCCTCTCAGGAACTTAATCAGAAAGGCGCTAATGTAAAGACAACAGATGGATAAAATCACGATAAAGGGAAAAAAACAGCTTAAAAAGGCCGAGAATACCGAAAGTCAGAACCCCTCTCCCTCTACAGGGGATAGCACTATTCCTCATCAGCAACGGAACAAGCCCTAATGGAAGAGGACTGTGTTCCATTATCTGAAGCAGGCTTCAAAAGGTGGATGATAAAAAATTTTTGGGAGTTGAAACAACTTGTTCTAACCCAATGTAAAGAAACTAAGAACTTTGAAAAAAGATTTGACGAAGTGATAAAAAGAATGGACATTATAGAGAGGAATATAAATGAACTAATGGAGTTGAAAAATACAACATGAGAACTTAGTGAAATATGTACAAGTTTGAATAGCCGAATTGATCAAGCAGAAGAAAGGATATCAGAGGTCGAAGACCAATTTAATGAAATGGAACGAGAAGACAAGAATAGAGAAAAAAGGATAAAAAGGAATGAGCAAAGTCTCCAAGAATTATGGGACTATGTGAAAAGACCTAATCTACGTTTGATAGGTGTACCTGAATGTGATGGAGAGAATGAATCTCAGCTGGAAAATACTCTAGGAGAATTTTCCCAATCTAGCAAAGCAGGACACTATTCAACCTCAGGTAATACAGAGAACACCACAAAGGTATTCCTTAAGAAGAGCAACCGCAAGACACATAATTGTTAGATTCACCAGGGTTGAAACGAAGGAGAAAATACTAAGGGCTGCCAGAGAGAAAGGTCAGGTTACCCACATAGGGAAGCCTATCAGACTTACAGCAGATCTCTCAGCAGAAACCCTACAAGCCAGAAGAGAGTGGGGGCCGATATTTAACATCCTTAAAGAACAAAACTTTCAGCCCAGAATTTCATATCCTGCCAAACTAAGCTTCACAATTGAAGGAAAAATAAAATCTTTTATGAACAAGCAAGTACTCAGAGATTTTATTACCACTAGGCCTGCTTTACAAAAACTTTTGAAAGAAGCATTACACACAGAAAGGAACAGCCAGTATTAGCCTTTCTAAAAGTATACCAAAAAGTAAAGAGCATCAACATAAAGAAGAATTTACATCAACGAATGGATAAAATAGCCAGTTAACATCAAATGGCAGTAATCCTAAATTTAAATCGACTAAACTCCCCAAACAAAAGAAACAGCCAAAACCTAATGGTATCTACATCCAGACCCATTTTATATCCAAAGATACACAAAGACTCAAAACAAAGGGTTGGAGAAAGATTTACCAACTAAATGGAGAACAAAAACAAACACATAAACAAAAACGAGTTGCAATTCATGCATTTGATAAAACAGATTTCAAAGCAACAAAGATAGAGTGGTATAAGGATCAATGCAACCTAACACCCAGATACATAAGACCCATAAAGAGATTTAGACTCAACGAGACAGAAAATTAATAAGGATATCCATAATCTGAACTCAGATCTGGAATAAGTAAACTTAATAAGCACTTGTAGAGCTCTCCACTTTAGATACATAAAATATACATTCTCCACTTTAAATACACAAAATAATGATAGGCCATTATTAATACCCATTCATAGAATAAAGCAATATCCCTGTTCTCTCTCCCCCTTTTTCTTCTTCTCTAAAAAAAAAAAAAGCAAGGGAATGGCTAGATTGAAAGCATCTGTGGAGTACCTAGTACCATGGATGAAACTGGACCCACATCGAAGCATACCATTGTGAAATTTCAAAACATAGAAGACAAAAAGGTTTTATAAGCTTGCAGGAGGAGTAGGCTGTTGGGGAGATAGTTCACTCAGAGGGTACCAAAAGTCGGAATGGCTTCTTAATCACAGCAACCACACAGGAAGTAAGAAGGAAGGGAGCAACACCTTCACCATGGTGAAGGAATATTATTTCTAAGCTAGGATTCTGTGCCCATCAAACTTGTAATGAAATGTGAGGGTCAAACATAAGATCTGAAAGATGTGTTCCCCTTCACCATGTACCTTTCTTAGGATACCACTGGGGAACATCCCTTATTCAATATGAGGGAATAACATTAGAACTAGGAAGACATGTACAATTGAAAGGGGGATGGCAGCATAAACGAGCCTATCCTTTTTTTGAAATAATAGGAAATATATAAATGATGTTTAAAATTGATTAATATGGCTGGGCATGATGGCTCTCATGCCTGTAATCTCAGCACTTTAGGAGGCCTAATCAGGCAGATCACCTGAGGTCAGGAGTTCAAGACCAGCCTGGCCAACATGGTGAAACCCCATTTCTACTGAAAATACAAAAAAGTAGCAGAGTATTGTGGTGGGCACCTGTAATCCCAGCTACTTGGAAGGCTGAGGAAGGGGAATCGCTTAAACCTGGAAGGTGAAGGTTGCAGGGAGCCAAGATCCTGCCACTGCACTCCAGCCCGGGCAACAGAGTGAATCCATTTCAAATAAATGAGATAAAGTAAAACTGATTAATAGACATATAGCAGCACATGCGTGTGTTATTTAGAAGTATGGAAATTTGGAAAGTCTCAGAAAAAACCTGCTAAAAGAGTAAAAAATGCTTACTTCCAGAAAGCAAGACAGTATTATTTATATTTTACAAGTTCTCTGTATTATATAACTTTAAAAATTACATGTATGAATTATTTTAATAAAATAATTTAAAAATTCTAATAGTCCATATTAGTTTTCCCAGCATGTCTGGAATCCAAAAGCCTCTCGATAAAAGTTCTTTTTCTTATTTGATATTGTTATTATTGGAAAGAGTCTTGGCTTTTTGTCAGATGATATTTAATCTAGTAATATCTGACATTGACTCTTTTTGGGGATTCAAATGGGGCGTTTAATCCATCGGATCTCAGTTTTTTTCTTTCTTTTTTTTTGAGATGAAGTTTCGCTCTTGTTACCCAGGCTGGAGTGCAATGGCACAATCTCGGCTCACCGCAACCTCCGCCTCCTGGGTTCAGGCAATTCTCCTGCCTCAGCCTCCCAAGTAGCTGGGATTACAGGCACGCGCTACCATGCCCAGCTAATTTTTTGTATTTTTAGTAGAGATGGGTTTCACCATGTTGACCAGGATGGTCTCGATCTCTTGACCTCGTGATCCACCCGCCTCGGCCTCCCAAAGTGCTGGGATTACAGGCATGAACCACCACGCCTGGGCAGTTTTTTCATTTGTAAAGTAAAGGGGGGTTGGCACATAGTCATACATTGCTCAATGATAGGGATACAGTCTGAGAAATGCATCGCTTGGCAACTTTGCTATTGTGTATACATCTTAGGATGTACTTACACAAACCTAGATGGGATAGCCTACTGCACACCTAGGCTATATGGCATAAGCCATTGCTCTTAGGCCACAAATTTGTACAGCATGTTACTGTACTGAATACTGCAGGCAACTGTAACACAATGGTAAGAATTCACGTTATCTAAACATAGAAAAGGTACAGTAAAAATGTGATATTATAATTTATTCTTATGGAACCAACCACTGTATATGCAGTTCTTTGTTGACCGAAATGTCATGCCACTCGTGACTATGTATATCATCTCTTAGACCTGATCCAGCAATGTTGTGCTATGAATAGAACCTTTGATGCAGCGTGCATACACTGATAGGACACTGTCACACATGAAAAACTTGGCTGCTGTTAGTTAGGGCCATGACTTTGATCTGGGCCACGGAACTGAAAAGATGAGGAATGTCTTAATCATTGGTTCAAGAACATAAAAGGCGATTGTGAGAAAGGGAGGGCTCCAGCACCATAAAGGACAGAAGACAATAAGATTTTCACCTCTGAATAAGTCTTAACCTTGCAGAGCTAATGTACTAAATAGGGTGAGGGACTTGAATGCAGTCATAAAGCAAAAACCCTATAGGAGCATGGGAGGTATCGCTATATTGTTTGGAAAGAAGTCTGCACACTACAGTGGAGAAAGCTCTGGCCTGGGAGTCAAACTGTTTGAATTCTAGTGTTCGCTTTGCTGTTAGTACTCCGGGTACGTTTGGACAAGCTGTCTCAGGTCTTGTTCCAGCTTCAGGATTGGTGAAATAATGGTTGATTTGGTTGAGTTTCTTCCATTAATAGGGAAATAAATCAAATCTGGAGCTAATAGGGTTGTTCATGGACCGAGACAAAAGGTTCAGGAAGAACAGAAGTCAGATGTTCTGGAGCTCTGAGCAGGGCTGGTATTCAAAAGATTGAGCAACCAGGGTGACACAGGGACAGTCCAGTCAGAATGAATGCTGGAAACTACATTTCATCAGCGAGCTAGAGGCCTGGAGAAAATCTAAAAACTACCTCTTCAATTGTGGGATTGAAAGGGAGATCTGAGGTAGACCCCAAGGAGGGGCAGGGAAGAGGACATTCAGGGTGCTGGAGAAGCAGCTATTTACCAACCAATATGAAAATATTTCTTTTTTTTTTTTGAGATGGAGTTTTGCTCTGTCACCCAGGCTGGAGTGCAATGGGGTGATCTTGGCTCACTGCAACCCCTGCTTCTGGGTTCCAGCTATTCTTTTGCCTCATCTTCCCTAGTAGCTGGGATTACAGGTTTGCACCACCATGCCTGGCCAACATATATATATATATATATATATATATATATATATATATATATATATACACACACACACCTGTGTATGTGTGTGTGTGTGTGTGTGTGTGTGTGTATTTAGTAGAGACGGGGTTTTACCATATTGGCCAGGCTGGTCTTGAACTCCTGCCCCCCTTGGCCTCCCAAAGTGCTGGGATTACAGGCATGAGCCACTGCACCTGGTGGCATTTCAAGATTTTAACAACTGGTATAACTGCTATGGTGCACTCCTGCTGTAGGTGAGAGCACTATCTGGGTATTAGGAGTGTTCCTTCAGACCTCATTGTTAGGATAAACTGAGATAAAAGTTCAGGAAACATTTTTCCTGCCCTTATGTCCCACGACTTAATACTCATATTCGAGGGGAGAGTATCTCTTTGGCTTAGACTTTTATGCCCACTAACTTGGGGAATAGGGGAAAAAAGGGCAAGCTGAAAGACAACCCCCATGCAACTGCATACAGTGGATTAGAGGTAATTTCTTTTCTTTTTTTTGAGATGGAGTCTCACTCTGTTTCCCAGGCTGGAGTACAGTGGCAAGATCTCTGCTCACTGCAGCCTCTGCCTCCTGGGTTCAAGTAGTTCCCTGCCTCAGGCTCCCGAGTAGCTGGAATTACAGGTGCCTGCCATCATGTCCAGCTAATTTTTGTATTTTTGGTAAGAGATAGGGTTTCACCATCTCGGCCAGGCTGGTCTTGAACTCCTGACCTCCTGATCTACCCACCTTGGCCTCCCAAAGCGCTGGGATTACAGGCATGAGCCACCGTGCCCGGCCTTGGAGGTAATTTCCTAAAGGAATTCAGACTTCTGCTACTATGGCTGAAATACAAAGTGCTTAACAGCTGGTATGACAGAGACATCAGTCGGTTAGAAGGGGCATGGGCCCTTGACTATGAGGCAGAGTCTGGAAGACACTCTGCTGTGCTGGTGATCAACCCTCTGTTAGCAGTTATGCTCTTATAAGATCGGGGCAAATATGGGAGTCCCAGAAGCAGGAATGGGGTAGTCAGCATGGATGGGGGATCATGGGAGAGGGGTAGGGAATTGGGTTGTTATTGCTTATAGGTATGGCATATTATTATCAGCTGGTTACTGGCGGAGTATCAAGGTAGAATGGGCACCAGATTGGGGGAAAAATCACAGCTGGATGTTACAGAGAGGTTAGAGTAGAACTGCAAATAATTTGTTCAGCTGAAACTGGGGTTTGCTATAGCTCGTGTGTTGGTATTTTTTGGTTATCACAATGCCTAGGAGATGGGTACGTGCTATTGGAATTTGGTCGACGGGGCCAGGAATAATCAATGTTCTACAAAGTCTGGGGTAGTCATGCTGTCTTGCCCAGAATGTCAATAGTACCTCTGTTGAGAAACATGGAAATGAGAATCTTCCAGAAGGGGCAGCTGAAGAGAGTACAGTCCTGTGCAATGGGCAGAAGGGGGATATTACCAGTTTGGGTGATGTAGCTGCCGTTTATTAATTGTTAGTTATGGATTAGGTCCATAAACACATCTATTATTTAATCCACATGACAATCCCCTAAGATATAATTAATTACCTTTTTTTTTTTTTTTTTTTTTTGGAGACAAGGTCTCAGTTTGCCACTCAGGCTGGAGTGCAGTGGCACCATCTCAGCTCACTGCAACTCCTGGACTCAAGTGATCCTCCTGCCTCAGCCCTTCAAGTAGTGGGGACTACAGGTGTGCACCGTTATGCCTGGTTAATTTTTTGGTATTTTTTGTAGAGACAGGGTGTCACCAAGTTGCCCAGGCTGGTCTTGAACTCCTGAGCTCAAGTGATCCACCTGCCTCGGCCTCCCAGATTGAATCAGAATGGCTGATTGAAACTAGCCATTCTGATTTAACATTAACTGAGGTTTATCTACATTTGAAGTGAAATGCAAGAAGCCAAAAGTTAAGGAGAGGAAGAAAGGATGAGGTAAAATTCCTGAAAAGGAACCCATTTTATATGACGACTAAATCAATACAAATCATGTAAGATTTTTTTATCAAACAAATATGCTTATTTGTGGGTTTTCGCACACAGATTTCACATTTTAAAATAATCAGGGAACCTCCCATTCCCGATTTTGTGTAATCACAGACATGAGCCACTGCACTGGCCATTCCCTTTTTTCACACATGAGGAGTTAGGCTCAGGGAGGTAAAATAACTTCACTAATGTGAGACGAGAAAGGGGCAGAGGTGTGTGTGCAGTCTTTAGAGAGAAACAGGATCGCAGTCATGTCACAGTTGTCTCGTCCTGAAATCAATTACTGTGGGAAACTGGAATTTTTGGTTATCTTTGAAAAGGCCCCAGATATTCATATGCAGTTTTTTTCTAGATCGAAGCAGGGAAACTTCAGTGGGGGCTTTTGGTCTTGTTTCTGTGATTCAGTTCCCAGTACTCCACCAGACTCTGAGGACTAGCCTTAAGATCAGCGTGGAATAACCACTCTCAAAAGGGCTGACACTTCACACACAACTGCAACTAAATGAAAAACTGCAGCCATTCTGATTCAACATTAACTGCGGTTTATCTAACTTTAAAATGAAATGCAAGAAGCAAAAGTTGAGGAGAGGAACAAAGGATGAGTTCGAATTCTTAAAAAGAAGCCCGTTTTATACGGTTATTAAATCAATACAAATCATCACATAAGGTTTTTATCAAACAAATATTAAGCTTATATGTGGGTTTTTACACACATATTTCACATTTTAAAATCATCAGGGAACCTCCCATTCCCAATTTTCTGTAATTAAATGATTGGAACTCCTCGTATCTTTTACCTAAACTGTGGAAACATTGCAAGTACCTCCCCAGAGGGAATTACAAGAAAAGCTTGTGCTAGTCATCTGCATGTTGGTAAAAATGAACACAAGAGTAAATTTTTATTATCGAAAGGGGAAATCAGAATATGAGGGTGCGAGACACTTTTATGGGGCGGACGGAAAAAGATCTAACTAAAATGGTGGTTGTCTTCAACAATAAATACTCATTTCAGGTATTGTAGTCCCTACGTGTGGATCTAGGGCGAATGCGGCTCCTTCTAGATCCCGCCTCTCCCGAACCCACGCAACACGAGGTGGCGCTCTCTCTTTGCAGTCCTTGGACGCTGAGCGGGTCTCCTAAAAAGCTACGCCGGCCGGAGAATCGCGTTCAGTGAAGCGCGAAAGCCGAAAGGCGCCTTGCTCCTGCCGCGCCCTGTAGCTAAATTGAGGCCAATTCCTAGCGAGACCGAGGGACGTGGGGCGGCGGTGGGGGCTGGAGAGGGCCTTCCACTGATTCCAGCCGCAGGACCCCTGCTGCAGCTCGGAGTACGCCCAGGGATGCAAGTAACACATTCGGAGAGAGCGGAGAAGGTGGCTAGCAGCAGCTTGGGCAGTCGGAATGTCGGAGGGACCACCTTGCAAATCGCAGCCCTTCTATCTGGATTCTCAGCTGGGCGTGATGGAGGCCGATTTGGAAACCTAAGAGTACCACTTGCCCTCCTCTCTCTTCGCTCCCTCACCAGCCTTTGGTGGTGGTGAAATACTCTTTTCAGTTTTTCCAAGGCAAGAAAGTATTTTCTCACAAAATAGGGTTTTGCTGAATTCTGTTTCCACCCAACGTCCCCCTAACAGTTGTAAAGAATCGGGCGTGCAGGATGGGGGATATGGGTCAAAAATCAGTAAAGGTGGTGACTTTTCTTGAGGGCCCACTCAGTAGGTGAGGACCGAGTCTCCGGAGAGTCAGCTCCGGGCCCCGGTGGCTTCCTGTTCTTCCCTCTCAGGGCAGAGCCTCTCAAAGGATGGACTGCAAGGATCTGAACCACCAGGGGGTGTAATAATTGCAGGGTCCGAGGCCTTCGCTCAAGCTCCTTGAACCAGAATCTCTGCGGGTAGGGTGGGGTGGGGAATCGGCAGGTTACGAGGTACAACCACATGAAATAGCCGATATTCGTCCTTTTGTAACCTACAGAAATGTCAATTTCGATACCTCCAGCCGATTCCCCTGCAACTTAAAGTTTGGGCATGGCTGTTTTGGCGTTTTAGAGCCCTTGGGCTTGTTCAGAAGAGGAAGAGGGAGAAGAGAGAGGAGGCTCCAAGGGGGCCTTTACAGTGGATGCCTCTTTCACTCGGAGCCTTTGACGCGGGAAGGCAAAGGTCAGTCTTTTGAGAATGGGGAAGTGGGCACCCAGCACCTGAAATCCGGAGGGCTCCAGACCTCCCAAAGCGACCGGGGGCGGGTGTGGGGGGCTGGCTTAAGAGCTTGCACTAGCTTCTGCCCCGGTGGAAGGCAAAAAGCCCTTGCTCTCTGAGCGCCACACCCGGCTGCGGCGTGCACCTGGGGAGACTGCCAGGTTCCGGATAGGGGAGCGCGTGGGCAGCACGGGGCTGGCTCCTCGACGTCTCCGGTAGGGCGGGGATGAGGGAGTGGAGGAGGAGAGAAAGTGGGGGGCGTTAAGGACTTAGGCCTGCCTCCCACCTCCCGCCCCCGCGGCTACCCTCAGCTCTATAATTGGCTGCTGGCGGGCCTTCCTTTCCTCTTATCTGATCCTGGGCGCCCAGCTGGAGAGGCGGAGGCCGCTCCAGGAGGCTGGGAGTGCAAGCGCAGCGGGAGAAGGAGAGGGAGAGAGAGAAAGAGAGAGGCTAATTAAAAAAGGGTACTCGGAGGGAAGAGAGCAAGGGCGGTGCACAGCCGAGGACCAACTCGCGGTGCAACTTCGATCTTCCGCAGGCGCCGAGAGCTCCCAACCTGGGCTGGAACCTTGCCCAGCACAGGTCAGTTCGTCTTTATCTGCTCTTCTTCGGCTCTGCTTCGAAGACCATAAGGAAGGAAAAGTGGAAACAGCGGGCCACCTGCAGACGCAATGCAATTTCATGGACTTTCTTTACACGCGCGCGCCCAGGATGGCTTGGGAACCTTTGGGATGGGATGGGACGGGACGGGTGCACCTGGATGCCTCTTGGCGGGGCTCATGGGGCAGGGAGATGAGAGGCATTGAGTGGTGAGAGCGCAGAGATCGTGGAAATACCATGTGCTGCTCCGGGAAGATTTTCCCAGTGTTTGGATGACGTGAGCGTGTGGCGGGAAGAAGCTGCGTTTGGCTGCGGACAGTGGCGGCTCCTGCATTTCCATACAGAAGGGGCTTAATTTGGGTGGGATCGGTCTTGAAGGGCTGTGTGTGCATTAAAAATACGCTGTTTTATTTAGCTTGGGTTTGGGATAGCTTGGGAGAACCGCTGATGGAGATCAGAGGGGATGAAACTTACCCAGCCACCTGTTGGCACTGCCACAGATTTGGGTAGCTGAGGGACCAGGCGCTGGACGCAAAGGAAAGCACCGAGGCACAGCGTGATGATGGATGGGGGCGGTAGGCGCTCCACCTCTCTGCACCTGGAACCTAGGATACTTCGTGCGTTTTGCTTTGGTGCCAGAAGCCAGGAGGTTGCGGTTTTGAGAGAGACACCGCCTGGTTGTAATGTTGGAGGATCCTCTCCGCTTTAGCTTGTCGACGTCTCATTTGCCCCCTTTTATCTCTCTGACACCCTCCACGCCCCCACAAGCCTCCTATTACGTAGCGCCTGGGCGGATGGGCTTTGGCGCACAGTTCGCCCATCAGGGACAGGGTTAGGGCTCGATTAAAAGGAGCACCATGGAGCGATTACAGTGGCCTCACTTCCACACCAGGGCTAGAAGGCCGCCGGCAGGTCCAGGACCACAGGCGCTCAGATCTTAGTGCTGGGTTCTTAGGTCATCTGTGGCTCAGGGTTGCACTGCTAAGGTCTGGAGGGTTTTGGATCTGCCCTTACGAAACTGTCCAAATGAAGCGTGTGTGCAGCTCTCACACGGGCCAGGATTTCCCCCTAAACATTGCTTCTGGAGCTGCTGCTAAGAGTCCCATTACTTCTGCAAGTTCTGGAGAGTCCTCTGTTGGCAGCGAAGAGGGTGGGAGTAGGGGCAGGAACAAGACAAAGATGGGAATAAGATTTTGGTGGCTGTGGAGAGGAGCGCAGAAATGAAAATGGACTTTCCTGAAACTTCCCTCTTAAAGGTCCTGGGGCCCCTCTTCTACTGAGCGACAGGGAGGGCCTTTTAATAATAATAATAATAATAATAATAATAATACTTGCAGTAGGTGATAGAGACGCTCTACTCAAATCCAGCAAACAGGCTTTAAACTGGATGTAATGAAGGACCTGGTGTTTCTGACAGCGTGGTCCAGTCTGCACATAGAGAACTCACTGGTACATTTAGAGTGAGTGAATGAATAAATGAACAGCATTTGGATATTTGGTTTTTCAGAAGAGCAACTTGGATTCCTCTGAACTCCAGGGCTTCGTTATTATAAGGTAAACTTCAGGATGGTTTTGTTTGCTTGTTTTTTAAACAGCTTTATTGAAATATAATTCGTATACCTCTTATTTAAAGTGTACAATTCAATGATTTTTAGTGTTTTCACAGAGCAGAGTAAATCCACAATTTTAGAATATTTTAGCACCCCAAAAAGAAACCCTGTACCTATTAGCAGTAACTCCCCATTTCTCCCTAATCTGCCACCCTGTCTGTATGGATTTGTCTATTTTGGACATTGCATATAAATGGAAGTATACAATATGTGGTCCTTTGTGACTGCTCCTTCTATCTAGCAAAATATTTTTAAGGTTCATCCATGATGTATAGGCTGTTTTTCTTACTCTCTCAGTAAACACTGGGTATCCATCCTCTCTTTCTCCCTGGGGAGCCCTGAGCCAGGATAGACCTGAATCTCCACTGCAGCCCTGACCTCCTGTGGGTCCCTTTGAAAGGACAGGCGCCCCACTGGTAAGGCCTCTTAGTAATTCCCTGGGAAGTATTCCTTGGAACCCATTAGGATTCCTGGAGCAGTTTTGGATGGATCCCAGTCTTCGGGATTGATGGGAGGAGCCTCTTGGCACTTGTCCTGCTGTGAACCGTCCAGCTGAGGATTTCAGAGAACTCTTG
Organism: Saguinus oedipus; assembly: GCA_031835075.1. Taxonomy (NCBI): domain Eukaryota; kingdom Metazoa; phylum Chordata; class Mammalia; order Primates; family Cebidae; genus Saguinus; species Saguinus oedipus. The sequence continues at coordinate 62,903,947 of CM063181.1, read as the reverse complement.
GGGCCCTCCACACATGTCTTGATTTTTCAGAATCAGCCAGGGCTGGTCCTAAAAATGAGCCGAACACATCGATCTGATTTGAGGGGCACTAGGGAAAGCCCCTAGCCCATTAAAAAGACCACTTGGGGAGTTGCCCTTTCAATCTTAAATATTTCCTAGTGTCACACGGTAAAACACAAATGTCTTTTGTCCGTTTTCAGTTGACAGCTTCTGCAGTGATGCGACTGTAAAGCCACATTCGCAGTCACTTTTATCCAAACCCAGCCAAATGACTGCTGTTTTCCTGGCCTGTCTGGTGTAACCTAAGATCCCTTAAAAGGACAAGGGCCTTCCTGAATTGCTGCACGATGGAGTGGTGCCGTTTGAGCACCACTGAGCTAACAAATTATCTGGGATTATGATAGTTCATTGAGACAAAGTTATTGGTAAATGAGGCACTAGTTGATCCCTCCCAAGGAACTGAGAGTGGAGTGGAGGGAGAAAGTTTAAAGGAAAGTGACAAAAATAAACTTTCTTCTTGGCAGATTTGCTTTGAGATAGTACTGGATGTTAGAAAAATCATTCTCCTTGACTCCTTTAAGTAAATAAAAAGTGGCAGGGATCCAGTTACTTTTCTGTATACACCAAGCTTTTGTTATAGACCAAACTGCATCCTGTTCCTGTGGCAGGGTGTGTGTGTGTGTGTGTGTGTGTGTGTGTGTGTGTGTGTGAAATGTTAGCATATTTTTCGAGTACTTATTGGGTATATGCCTTTTTCTCTTTTAGAAACACACTTAAGTCTCTCAGTTACTTGGGGAAGCAAATATTATTCCTCCTTTAGCAATCACTAAGCTTCAAGAATAAAAAGTAGCTTGCATGGGATCACAAAGCCAGCAAATGACAGAACATGATTAAGAAAAGTCTATATGGGCCAGGCACAGTGGCTTATGCCTGTAATCCTAGCACTTTGAGAGGCCGAGGTGGGTGGATCACCTGAGATTAGAATTTGGAGACCAGCGTGGCCAACATGGCAAAAACCCATCTCTACTAAAAATATAAAAATTAGCTGGGCATGGTGGTGGTCACCTGTAATTCCAGCTATTTGGGAGGCTGAGGCAGCCATTGAGAAATATAAAAGAGTCTATGGGAAGTTCTGAGGGTTCTTTAAGTCAAAGTTTAGAGTCTAGCCTCCCCATTTCCTCAAGGTAATTTTTTATTAGTAGGTCTTGTTGCACTTTTCTGTTTATGGGCCTTTGTCAGAGCTACCCTGAGAGGTGTCCCTTTGAATTTTAGAGAGCAACGTTTTACCTCATTTCTCCTAGAAATTACCTGAGTTGCTTATGAAAATTGGTCCAGAGGTAGGCTGCGCTTTGCTAAGTCATTTGAAATGTCTTAGGGTGTGTCTTTATCTAGGAGCAGTCAGCGGACCCTTTATTGGATAAAGATCTATTCCTGGGTGGCCTTTTGCCTCTGGCTTTTGTAAAGAGGAGCACATTGAATTGATGTCTAAAAATGATATTCTGCTGCAGATTGTTTGCTTCTGTTCTTCCTCCACTTCCCAGCCCTGCCTCCCACCATGTGCTGGCACTGTGCTAAGTATTCAAAATACAGTAGTGAATAATATGCTTTGGCAAATGGAAACGCAAATAGCTAACTACGGTATAGTGTTCAATGCTACAGAATGGAAAATAAAGATCACTACCACAGGAAACACGAAGAGCATCTGACCCCAGACTTAGAAGATCAAGGAAAGCTTCCTAAAGGAAAGGATGTCTAAAGCTACCCTTTATACTGATTATAGATGTACATTTTAGTTAAAAATAATCTTTCATTTCTTTGACAGATTAACTATGTCAGTGTTGGAAAAAAATGAAAAGAGAAAAAGCCAGGTGAAGAACACTCCTGTGTCAAGGAGCTGTCATTCCGATTTGCCATGCTTTGGTGGTTCTACCTTCCATCACTTAGAACATACTACATCAGTTTAACGCTGTTTGAGCAGCTGTATATCTGAGGCTAGTTTACAGTCGAATTCCTTGCATTTGAGTAATTCACAGGGCTGCTACTAACCTAATAGAGTCCTTCTGTAAATTAGAAAAAAAGGTAGCCCCTCTGCAAGCCTGTGCCATTAGGAGAAGAAAACAGTTCTGTTTTCTCTGGATAACACAGCTTTGCACTGGGACACACAACTTGGAATCAGAGTGTCTGCCAATTTCAAGTGTCACTGACCCTAGGCCAAGTGTACATTGTTTAGTTCACTAACGGCCAGCTGTACACACACCAGCCCTGATCATTCAAAATCAATTATTAGATCAATCAATATTTACTGATTGCCTATGTGTGTTAAACTTTCTTGACTATGGGTTAAACTGCCCATCTAGATGTCTGGTAGTACCCAAGATCTAGAAGGTTAAAACAGTGACTGAAGCCATGAAACTAGCTGGAGAATCTCAGTAAGATGAGGAACAGAGGCAGTTCATTGGAGGCCTGGCTGGTGAAGGATCAAGTTTGGTGCTCCTGCTGGCTGGTGCCCATCCGAAAACTGTTACCTGCCTCTGATAGATAAAAACTACACGATGATGTAAATCAAATATGTCACTAAGCACACTGCTCACCAAGCACACTGTTAGTTCAACTGAGATGATTATTACTTTTTCACAGCAAAGCTTTTCTGATGAAGGAACCAAGACAATACATAGACTTGCATATTGACATAGCTCCTTGTCTCATTGAGGACCAGTAACGGTTTGTAGACCAGCTACTTTGAGTAGCACCAATATAGGCAACATTGGTCCACATTTGGCCAGAGAGCTCATCTTAGATTCTGTCTGCCTTTATAGAATTTTCTTTTTTCTCTTTTCCTCTTATTTTTTCTTTGTTTCCTCTGCCTCCTAATCTTTTTCATCATCATTTTCCTTTTTCTTCTCCCATCCCTTATTACTACTTTACTGTTGCTTTCCCCTTCTGTTTGATGTTTCTCTCTTAAACAAAAATCACTGAGTTTTATTCAGCCTTTGCCTTTTAAAAAGCAAAATAAGGCCCAGCACTTTGGGAGGCCGAGGTGGGTGGATCACGAGCTCAAGAGATCGAGACCATCCTGGTCAACATGGTGAAACCCGTCTCTACTAAAAAAAAATACAAAAAATTAGCTGAGCACGGTTGATGCGTGCCTGTAATTCCAGCTACTCAGGAGGCTGAGGCAGGAGAATTGCCTAAACCCAGGAGGCAGAGGTTGTGGTGAGCCGAGATCGCGTCATTGCACTCCAGCCTGGGTAACAAGAGCGAAACTCTGTCACAAAAACAAACAAACAAACAAAAAAAGCAAAATAAGGAATGCCTAAGTGTACAAGATGAGAAATAAAAATGGAAACAATCACCAACTTGGAGAAAATTAAAATAATTGGATGGTAATTAAAATAAATATATGACAATAAATTAGAAAACCTGGATGAAATGGATTATTTCTTTTTTTTCAACTTTTATTTTAAGTTTGGGGATAGAAGAACAGGTTTGTGACATAGGTATATGCATAATGTTGAAGATTAGGGATTGAATGATCCCATCACCCAGGTAATGAGCATAGTACATAATAGGTAGTTATTCAACCCTCACCCCCTTTCCCCTTCCCTCTCTATTAGTCCCCAGTGTCAATTTTTTTCGTCTTTATGTCCATGTGCACTAAGTGTTTAGCTCCTGTTTATAAGTAAGAACATGTAGTGCATGGTTTTCTGTTCCTCTGTTAATTCACTTAGGATAATGGCCCCCAGCTGCACCTATGTTGCTGCAAAGGAGGTGATTTTGTTCTTTGTTATGGCTGTGTAGTATTCCATGGTGTATATGTACCACATTTTCTTTACCTGATCCATCATTGATGGATCTAGGTTGAGTTCATGTCTTTGTTATTGTGAATAGTGGTGTGATGAACATGTACGTGCCTGTGTCTTTTTGGCAGAATTATTTATATTCCTTTGGGTATACATCCATTAGTGGGATTGCTGATTTGAACAGTAGTTCTGTTTTAAGTTCTTCATGAAATCTCCAAATTGCTTTCCACAGTGGTTGAATAGTATAGTATTATACAGAAATATGTTTCTTTATAATAGTATTATAAAGAAAATGGTTTAATTTACATTCCTACCAACACTGCATAAGCATTCCCTTTTCTCTGTAACCCTGCCCACCTCTGTTATTTTTTTTTTTTGACTTTTTAATGTAGCCATTCTGATTGTGTGAGATATTATCTCATTGTGGTTTTGATTTGCATCTTTCTGATGATTAGCAATGTGGAGAATTTTTTCATGTCTGTTTGCTGCTTGTATGTCTTCCTTTGAAAAATAACTGTTTATGCCCTTTGTCTACTTTTTAAATGGGGTTATTTGTTTTTTGCCTGTTGAATAAAATAAGTTCTTTATAGATTCTGGATATTAGACCTTTGTTGGATACATTCTTTGCAAATACTTTCTCCCATTCTGTAGATTGTCTATTTATTCTCTTGTCTATTTATTCTCTTAATAGTTTCTTTTGCTATGTAGAAGCTCTTTAGTTTGATTCAGTCCCACTTGTCAATTTTTGTTTTTGTGGCAGTTGCTTTTGAGGACTTAGTCATAAATTCACTGCAAAGGCCCATGTCTAGAATGGTATTTGCTAGGTTTTCTTCTAGGATTTTTATAATGTTAGGTCTTACATTTAAGTCTTTAATCCATCTTGAGTTAATTTTCATATATGGTAAAAGGTAGGGGTCCCATTTCATTCTTTTGCATATGGCTAGCTGGCTATTCCAGCATCATTTATTGAATAGGGAGTCCTTTCCCCATTGCTTGTTTCTGTTGACTTTGTTGAGGATCATGTGATTGTAGGTGTGTGACTATTTCTTCTGAGCTCTGTTGAGGATCATGTGATTGCAGGTGTGTGACTTTATTTCTTCTGAGCTCTGTTGAGGATCATGTGATTGCAGGTGTGTGACTTTATTCTGAGCTCTGTTAAGGATCATGTGATTGCAGGTGTGTGACTTTATTTCTTCTGAGCTCTGTTGAGGATCATGTGATTGCAGGTGTGTGACTTTATTCTGAGCTCTGTTGAGGATCATGTGATTGCAGGTGTGTGACTTTATTCCTTCTGAGCTCTGTTGAGGATCATGTGATTGCAGGTGTGTGACTTTATTCCTTCTGAGCTCTCTGACCTGTTCTGTTGTCTGTGTGTCTGCTTTTGGACCAGTACCATGCTTTTTTGGTTACTGTAGCCTTGCAGTATAAAGTTGGATAATTCGATGCCTCCAGTTTTATTCTTTTTGCTTAGAATTGCTTTGGCTATTCAGCCTCTTTTTTGGTTCTGTTTAGACTTTTTTTTCTATTTCTGTGAAAAATGATGTTGGTAGTTTGATAGGAATAACATTGAATCTGGATATCGTTTTGGGTAGCATTCTCTTTTTTTTCTTTGAAATGGGAGTCTTGTTCTGTCACCCAGGCAATGTTTTGGGTAGTATTCTTATTTTAATGATATAAAATAGGTTATTTCTAAACCAAGTACAAATTACAAAAACTGATTTTTTATTATTCAGAAATTAGGAATAAAACATTAAGCACAAACGTGTTGAAAAAGTTGTTAAAAAGTAACCTCTCCAAGAGTACCAAACTCTCCCCATGGTTTTGCAATTGAATGCTAATGAAAATGTTAAAAAAAAAATCAAGAATACTGGTGCTATTATAACTGTTCCAAAGTACAGTATACAGAAGAAAAATTCAAAGTTTTTTTAATAAAACAAGAAAAATAATACTGATATCAAAACTTGACATAGCATAATAAAAAAGGAAAGCTACAGACTAATTCTGATAATATTGATGTACCTATTGATATGAATAGCAAATTAGTAAATAGAACCCAAAAGAATAATCCATGGTGATCAAGTTTGGCTCAAATTTTACATGCAAGTTTAGTATTAGAAAATGGATTAATGTAATTGTCATATTAAAAAATTAAAAGAAAAAAGTTAGGGGATCTTCATAGCTACTACAATAATTTAACATTTTATTTCAGATTAATAGCTCAATAAAGTTTACACAGATGGAAATTTACTAAACATGATACATTTATGTTAGTATATATGTGTTTGTCTTCTATCTATCACTCTGTCTAGCCATGTATCTTCAAAACCAAAGTCATGTCAAAGAAGTATTCCTACTAGAAACAAGAACAAGATAAAATTTCCGGGATAAGTATTCTGAAGATAGTAGCCAAAGCAGTAAGAAAAGGAAAAGAAATAAGAAGCATAAAATTTAGAAGGTAAGAAGAAAGATATCACCTGCAGAAAAAGTTAAGGAAATCAATTATTACAAGCTTTAAGACTTTAAAAAAAGTTAAACTATAAAACTGCTTTACTATAAGTAAGAAAAAACTTAAAAAAAATTAAAGAAAAATCCATTAACACAGGACATAAAACATACATGTATATAATATATAGAAATAAACTCAAAATGTCAAATTTGCAAAAATCTGTAAAGTGCTCATGAGGAAATGAAGATGACTGACTTTAATAATCAAAATGAATATATTCTTTTTGATATAAAGATGGACTATTATATTAAAAAGGTCAATCTACCTAAATCGATATACTGATTTAACATGATCCCAATTTTTAGGAGCTTTTGGTACCTAGTCAAAAGTAATCAGAAATCAAATATTAAAACATATTATAAAGTTCTGATATTTACATTTACTTAATAGTCACACATAAATAGACAAATCAATAGATTTGAAAATAAAATATAGCATTGCTAACCTGTGAGCAAAAGGCTAATTATTCTATAAGTTGTATGGGACTAATTGGCTAGACATGGAGAATAAAAGTTAAAACTTTTCCATTTACATCAAAATCAGTTTTAGATGATCAAAGATTTCAATTTTAAAACTGAAAAAAGAATACTAAAAGAAAATAAAGGAAAATACTATAATTCCAAAGGAGAAAGAGACTTCTATTGATCTCATAAACCATAGGAGATAAAAAAGAAAAAATAAATATTGGGCCACATATTTCATTATACGTGATGGAAAAGGAGACACATATTAAATGCAAGCATGTCTCAAAAAAGATGAACAATCCTGGCTGGGTGTGGTGGCTTATGCCTGTATTCTCAGCACTTTGGGAGGCTGAGGTGGTTAGATCACTTGAGGTCAGGAGTTCAGGACAGTCTGGCTAACATGGTGAAACCCTGTCTCTACTAAAAATACAAAAATCAGCTGGGTGTGGTAGTGCATGCCTGTAATCCAGTTATTAGGAAGGCTGACACATGAGAATCACTTGAGCCTGGGAGGCAGAAATTGCAGTGAGCCAAGATTGTACCACTGCACTCCAGCCTGGGTGACAGAGTAAGTGAGACTCCATCTCAAAAACAAAACAAAACAAAACAAAAAAAAAAAAACCAACCCAAAAATGAACACTGCTATAGAAAAATGACCAAGGACATGTTAGAGAGTTCACTGATCAAAAGACATCTTAAGTAAATGAAAGATGTGCAGTCATATTATAACCACGGGAGATGTTATAAATTGAACTACAATTTTTTCATACATGAAATAATTTGCAAATATCAGAGCCAATGAGTTTATGGAAAAATCAACAGATATACTTTTGTTTTTCTTTTTTTGAGTTGGAGTCTCACACTGTTGCCAGGTCTGGAGTGCAGTGGTACGATCTCAACTCACTGCAACTTCCACCTCCTGGGTTCAAGTGATTCTCCTGCCTCAGCCTTCTGATTAGCTGGGATTATAGGTGCCTGCCATAATGTCCAGCTAGTTTTTAGTATTTTTAGTAGAAATGGAGTTTCACCGTGTTGGCCAGGCTGGTCTCAAACTCCTGACCTCATGGTCTGCCTGCCTCGACCTCCCAAAGTGCTGGGATTACAGGCGTGAGCCACCATGCATGGCCAGACACACATACTTTTGGTGGTATGTAAACTGGCATAATCTCTTTGGAGACCAATTTGACAATATCCATTAATACTTTTTATTTTCTTTTTGAGACAGGGTCTCCCTTTGTTGTCCAGGCTGGAGTGCAGTGGCACAATCTTTGCTCACTGCAACCTCCACCTCCCAGGTTCAAGTGATTCTCCCATCTCAGCTTCCTGAATAGCTGGGATTACAGATGCACACCACCACAGCCGGGCTAAGTTTTGTATTTTTAGTAGAATGAGGTTTCATTATGTTAGTCAGGCTGGTCTCAAACTCCTGACCTCAGGTGATCTGCCTACCTTAGCCTCCCAAAGTGCTGAGATTACAGGTGTGAGCCATGACCGATGAATACTTTTTAGAAGGAATAAGCATACCTTATGACCAGCTGTTACACTTTTAGCAAACTGTGTTAGAGAATATTTGTCCATGACTTTTTTGAGATATTGATTAACATTGCTTTGAATCTATAGATTAACTTAAAAACATTTGAACAGAACTTTTTTTTTTTTTAAACCCATGACCGTGGTGCACTGCTCCATTTAGTCTTTCTTTCATTTCTGTCAGTAATACACTTTCGTATTTTTGTATGCTAAAGAGTATAGAGGCCTTGCATGTCATGTTAATTTCTAACTATTTTATATTTTTGATGTCACTGTAAATACATTTACTTTTTTTGTTTTTATTTATTTTCTGCTATTATATAAGAACACAATTGATTTTTGCCTACTGATCTTGTCAGTCAGCCTTTCTAAATTGTTAGTTCAAGTAGGGTTTTTTTTTTTTTTTGTAGAGTTCTTAGAATTTTCTGCTAAACAATCATGTTCATTGTGAATAGAGTCAGTTTACTTCTTCCTTCCTATTCTTTCTGCCTTGTATTTCTTTCTCTTGCCTGATTTTACTGGTGAGGACCCCTAGTACAATGTTGAGTGGAAATAGTTAACACACCTATTTTGTTCTTGATCTTAGGAGAAAAACATTCAATATTTTACCATTAAGTAAAACATTAGCTATGGAGTTTTCATTGATGCCCTTTATTAGATTGAAGAAGTTCCTTTCTGTTTTTAGTTTCCTGAGTTTCTTTAAAATCCTGAATGTGTATAGAATTTTCTGAAGTGCTTTTTGTCCTATTTAGATTATATACATACACATATGTATATATTAAAATCTCATGCTAAATGATGAATGGATATTAGCCTTATGGTTAGCCTTTTTCTCCCTGAGGGAAGAAACATACTAAACATGCTAAATGACTTAAAAATTTTAAACCAATATTATATTCCTGTAATAAACTCTACTTGGTCATCATTATTCTTATTTTTATATATTGTTAAGTGCTATTTGATAATATTTTGTGAAGGATTTTTATATCTATTTCATGAGGGTTATTCTGTAATTTTTATTTTTTGTGATGCTGTCTAGTTTTGATAAAAAGGTTATGTTAGGGCTGAGTGTGGTGTCTCATGCCTGTAATCCCAGTGCTTTGGGAAGCTGAGGCAGGCAGATCACTTGAGGCCAGAAGTTTGAGACAAACCTGGGCAACATGGTGAAACCCCATCTCTGCTGAAAATGCAAAAATTAGTTGTGTAGTAGGATGAGCCTGTAGTCCCAGCTATTTGGGAGGCTGACACAGGAGAATTGCTTGAACCCAGGAGGTGGAGGTTGCGGTGAGCCAAGTTTGAGCCATTGTACTATAACATGTATGACAGTGAGACTCTGTCTCAAAAAAAAAAAAAAAAAGATTATGCTAGCCTTCACCTGTGTTTTCATAAATAGTTTATGTGGGGTTGGTATTATATTTTCCTTAAATATTTCATAGAATTCACTAGCAAAGCCATCTGGGACTATAATTTTCCTTATGGAAATATTTTTAATAACAAATTTAATCTCTTTAATAGATATAGGGCTATTTTGGTTTTCTATTTCTTCATGTGTCTGTTTTAGAAAGTCAACTAGTATTTCAATAGTTTATTTCCAATTAAGCTAAATTGTTGGGATTACTGGCATAAAGTTATTTGTATTTTTCCTCTTTAATGTTTTTTGGTTTGTGAAATAGGTCGCTATATTCTCTGTTATTCCTGGTATTGTTAATTGTGTCAGTCTCTGTTCCTTGATCACACTTCCTAAAGGTTTTTAATTTTTTTTAATATTTCAAAGAAGCAAATATTGGTTTTGTTAATTTCTGCTAATTTTCTACTTCTTTAGTTTTTCATTTTATCTTTATTAATCACTTCCTTCCACTTAATTTGGATTCATTTTGCTCTTCTTTTTCTAGCTTCAAGTAAAAAATTAGATTGTTGATTTTAGATCTTTCTTCTTTTTTATGGAAACGTTTAAACCTATAAGTTTATCTCTAATTCTTTAGCTGCATTCCACAAATTTTCAAAACTTTATTTTCATTCCTTTTCAAACATCTAAAAATTTCCATTGTGATTTGACCTTTGACCCACTGATTATTTAGAAGCATATTGTTTAATTTTCAAATATTTTGAATTTATAAAGATATTCATTTTCTTCTTTTTAAATTTAATGGGGTCTTTCTGTGTTGCCCAGTCTGGTCTCAAACTTCTGGGCTCAAGCAGTCTTCACACCTTGGCCTCCCAAAATGCTGGGATTACAGGTGGGAGCCACCACACCCAGCCTATTATTCATTTCTAATTTAAATCTGTTGTCAGGAAACATACTCTGTATGCTTTCAATCTTCTGAAATTTATTGAGTATTATTTTATGGCCCAGAATTTGGCCTATTTTGTTAAATTTTACTGGTACACTTTTAAAATGTACATCTTTGCAGTTGTTGGATGTTATGTTCAACAAATATCAACTAGGTTAGATAGAGCTGTTCACATCTATATACTGATATATTATCTAATTGTTCAACCAGTTCTTGAAGAGTACTGAAATCTTCAACTTTGCTTATTTCTTTAGTCCTGTAAGTGTTTGCTTTATGTATTTTGAAACTCCATTATTTTTTTTTTTTCTTTTTGAGATGGAGTTTCGCTCTTATTACCCAGGCTGGAGTGCAATGGCGTGATCTCGGCTCACCGCAACCTCCACCGCCTCCTGGGTTCAGGCAATTCTCCTGCCTCAGCCTCCTCAGTAGCTGGGATTACAGGCACATGCCACCATGCCCAGCTAATTTTTTGTATCTTTAGTAGAGACGGGGTTTCACCATGTTGACCAGGATGGTCTCGATCTCTTGACCTCGTGATCCACCCACCTCGGCCTCCCAAAGTGCTGGGATTACAGGCTTGAGCCACCGCGCCCGGCGGAAACTCCATTATTAAATTCATACACATTTATGATTAAGTTTTTCTAATTAACTGATCTTTACCATTCTGAAGTGTCCAGGATTTGAGGGCAGTTATATGCAGATTTTGCTCTCATTACCCCCACATTGTGTCTCATTCTATCCTGACATTTCCCTTCTTAGTATCTAGTTTCTCTAGTATTCCTAAATTCTGTTCCCTGATGCTTTATGGTAGTAAGACAGCAGCTTTCCCCCGATTTCTGATCACCATAGCATACATAGTGCGGAGTTCCCTTAGAAAAAAGCTAACCACCAAGCTAGCAGTAATAAAACTAGGTCTTTATTCCTAATTTAGAGTTTTTTCCTCCTATGTCATGATGCTAACAGATAAATGTAATAATTGCTCACTTCCTGTAGCACTTTTTAAATAGATCTCATTAGCTAATCCTGAAAATCTTTGTTTTTTTTAATGATTCTGGATGTGAAGAGGGTAGTAGTTTAATAACAAGAAGAAATAAGGAGGAATACCCTCAAAGCCAACACACTGGATAATATATTAGGCCTATTTCTTTGGTTGCTGCTGTTTTTTTTTTTGTTGTTGTTGTTCATTTTTTAATATACAAAAATGTGTGACCTAGATCATCAGTTGACTGTAAAATTCTCTTTCTATAAAGTAGATATTAACATATATGTAAAATGTGGAGTTGAGGAGGGCATCCTAGAGATCATTTTATTCAGTTCCCTGGCCTCCACATTCAGGAATCCCTTTGATAACATCTCTTATGGGTAAAACTTAGCTTCTGCCCCAGAACTTCTAGTAAGAGAGAATAAATGTTTCTAATTGTTAGAGAGTTGTTACAGAACTCCTGTGGGTTGGAAGCCTCCCACTAATGAGAGTTCTGTTTTCAGAAGCTACACAAAACAATGCTATTTTATCTTCTACATAAAACCTCTTCTAATATATGAAAACTTCTGTTATGTGTCTCTGATTCTTATTTTTCTTTGGTATAAAATATGCGTTTCAATTAAATTGTAAGTGAGTTCACCTGAAGTTCACTTTTCAACGAATCTTTTTTTTTTCAGTTAATTGTAAGTGAGCTAATGAAGGGGAAGATATGGTTTGAAGTTTTGTCTCTTTCTTATTACCAACTATAATGCTTTGGTTATGTAGTAGGACTCTTAGTAAATGACTGTTGAGGCTGGGCATGGTGGTTCATGCCTGTAGTTCCAGCACTTTGGGAGGCTGAGGTGGGCAGATCACCTGAGGTTGAGATCAACCTGACCAACATGGAGAAACCCTGTCTCTACTAAAAATACAAAAAAAAAAAAAAAAAAAAAAAAAAAAAAAAAAATTAGCCAGATGTGGTGGTGAGAATGCCTGTAATCCCAGCTTCTCAGGAGGCTGAGGCAGGAGAATTGCTTGAACCCAAAAGGCGGAGGTTGCAGTGAACCAGGATCACACCATTGCACTCCATTCTGGGCAACAAGAGTGAAACTCTATCTCAAAAGAAAAAAAAATAAATAAATGTTGAAATGAACATTTAATACCATAAATAACAATCTCTCTCATAGCATGGAGTTGGTGGATATATGGTATATCACATAATTAATAAGAATTTCATTTAAGTTTATGGTTTATGTTTTGTAAGTCAGCAATGATTGAATACAATATTATCCAAGGTTTGTGTGTATATATGTGTATAAGTCTTGGCAAGAGAGAGAGAGAGAGAGAGTGAGTGTGTGTGGTTTACAAAAACGTTAGGATAAATATTTAAGGAATTTTGATAAAATTGGCTGTATGTTAGTCTGGGAATTTTGTGGGTGTCTGTAAGCATTGTTTAATGCTTACACTTAGGGCCTTTCCTCATTATTAAACTTATCTGACAAATGAGATTAAATAAAACAAACATATGAGTGGAAGGGCAAATTAGCACAAATTGGCCCAGTTTTATGTTACTGATTGTAAAATTGTGACAGTGTTTTGAGGACACTTGTATTAAACATTATTAACTTTCCCTAAAGTTGGCTTTACCTTCTGAATGGAGAACTAAATAGCCATTTCTAACATGATGTTTTTAAACAACAAAAAATCAAGGCAGAGTTATTTGTTTTGTGCAGGCTTTCGGACAAAGTTTTAACAAATTAGGCTTTGACATTTTGGTAAATGTTAAACTATCTCATGGCATTTTAATAGGATTGAGATTTTTCTTGCCCTTCTTTTACTGTCTTGAAGTTTGGGGAGTTGGCAGAAAAGCTTGGGAAAACTGAAATTTCACTTCTCCCAATGTGGTATTGCTTATCCTAACTTAAAATAACAACAACAAAAGAAGAATTTATGCTGGGCACAGTGGCTCATGCCTGTAATCCCAGCATTTTGGGAGGTGGGGGAATTGCTTGAGTCCAAGAGTTCAAGACTAGCCTGCGCAATGTGGGGAGACCACATTTCTACATTTTTTTTTTTTTAATTTGCCCGGATCATTTATTATTATTTTTTAAGAGACAGGGTTTCACCATGTTGGTCAGGCTGCTCTTGAACTCCCGACCTCAGGTGATTCGCCTGCCTCAGCCTCCCAAAGTGCTGGGATTACAGGTGTGAGCCACCGTTCCCGGCTTTTTCTTTTTGAGACAGAGTCTCGCTCCGTCGCCAGGCTGGAGTGCAGCGGCGCGATCTCGGCTCACTGCAATCTTCGCCTTCCGGGTTCAAGCGGTTCTCTGCCTCAGCTTCCTGAGTATCTACAATTTTTTTTTTTTTTAAATCAGCAAGGTGTGGTGGCACATGCCTATACTCCAGCTACTTGGGAGGCTGAGGTGGGAGAATCACGTGAGTCCAGCAGATTGAGGCTGTCGTGAGCCGTGATCTCACCACTGCAGCCCAACTTCGGTGACAGAACCAGACCCTGTCTCAAAAAACAAAAAAAGAAAGAAAGGAAAGAAAGAAAGAATTTTGAAGATAAGCTGTGGTTACAATGGTTACAATGCTTTTTCCATATAAATAATGCTCAGTTTCCAAAAAAAGTTGCCAAGACTGGGTAGCATTTATTTACTTAGTTAAAAAGTGCATGAGATGCAGATTAACCTCCAATATTACATGTTCAGTATTGCTTCGAAACAGTTGGATAGAGGAACTGCTTTGATGAGAACAGAGAAGGGCTATTTGATTGTGACCTTTCACAATAGGAAAAAAAGGTTCTTTTATGTTAAAGAGGATCTTTTTCCCCTATGTTAAAATAGTATTATGGGATATCTTTAAATTTTTTTTTATTTAATTTTTTTGAGAGACAGAGACTCACTGTGTTGCACTAATTTTGTGACTTGGGCAACTTCTCCATGCCTTATTGTCCATCTGTAAATATATATTAAAATTGTACTTACTTCAAAGAATCACTATGAGGATTAAAGGAATTTACATGAATACTTAGAGTAGTCTTTACATATAGCAAGGGCTCAATACATTTTATGGTGAATAAAGGAAGATGACTTTTTGGTGAATCATGGGAAAAATTCTCAGCTTTCAGTATCAGAAAACGTTATGCCTCTCTGGAAAAATATGTTTTAGTTAATCTAAGAATATAGTAAACTTTAAAGTTTAATATGCTTCATTCTTGCTTTAGCTGCTAATAAATAAAATTGGAACCAAATTCATGGTTACCTTTACCAACATACAGGACCAGATACATTTTCTCTGTGCTCATTTTGCTCATTACTTTATATTTTATCACCAAAATTTCCCCTTATACTAGGATTGCTAGATAAAATACATGACATTCAGTTAAATTTTAATTCCAAATGAACAATGATTTTTTTAAAATAGTATTTGTCAACTTGCATAGAAAATACTAACACTAAAAATTATTTGCCGTTTATCTCAAATTAAATTTAATTATAGACCTGTGTTTTATATGTTAAATCTGGCACCCTTACCCTATCTATTATGTTCATTTATTATTTAGTTGCTTCAGATCCTTTGTGGAATGATACTGGGAAATGAATGAATGAATATATAAATGAAAAAATGAATTAAAAAATATGTCCTGGGCAGGGCACGGTGGCTTACACCTGTAATTCCAGCACTTTGGGAGGCCAAGGCAGGGGGATCACAAGGTCAGGAGATTGAGACCATCCTGGCCAAAATGGTGAAACCCTGTCTCTACTAAAAATATGAAAATTACCTTGGTGTGGTGGTGAGCACCTGTAGTCCCAGCTACTTGGGAGGCTGAGGCAGGAAAATCGCTTGAGCCTGAGAAGTGAAGGTCACGGTGAACCAAGATTGTGCCACTGCACTCCAGCCTGGCGACAGAGTGAGACTCCATCACAAAATATATATTTTCTTCTACCCAGGTGCATGCATATATATATATATATATATATATGATGTGGAAGTGATGTGACATGGTACTCATATGAGATCCTAGTGGAAGTGTGGAAATCACTGGAATTTTCTGTAGAGCATTGTGTACATATATATGTACACACACACATACACACACACACACACATACACACACACATACATACATATGCATGTTCCTGGGTAGAAGACAACTTTGGAGATATTAATCTCTGAAGGAAGGACTTAAGAATTTCTCCTCTGTAATGACCTATTAATAGACTTACAATCTATAATTTGTAGACTGATCTTTTAAATTGATACCAAACATCCATTGTTTTCTCCCTCCATTTCTGCCTCTTTCCCTTTCTCCTTTCTTTCCTCCCTTTTTCTAAAGTTTTTTTTTATGTTAAAATTTTTATTATTACTTATTATAGATACATAATAGTTGTGTGCTTTTTCTTCATTTTCCTGACTTCCTTTTATCTTCCTTTCTCTTTCTTGTAGCTCTTCTTTCATTGCTATCCCAATGAAAACGAAAAATTTGAAGAGTTTTAGATTCACTTATATTAGAAAAGAGGACTATGAGAAAAGATGAAAGGATTTGGGATTATTTAGTTCAATGGGGGGAAGTCTGAGTACTGCAGTGACTTAATATTAGCAAAAAGTGATTTTTCAAATTCTCATGGATTACTAGTAGAAAGGTCCTATACATTTGTACTTTTCAGGCAATATAAGGTAACAGTAGGAATTTATGTGAACTTTACGTGATAAATGTGGGAGGAACACATTACTGGCAAGGACATTGGGATTCATTATAATGCTAGTTTCAGGTAAAATTATGAAATTTATCCATTTGGGAAATTCACTGAGCAGTTTATGATCATAGGGATGAGTCACTAAGTACATTCTAAAGTTCTTTCCCAACTATTTCAAATCATTCTCTCCATTTACAGCATCTTCTAAAGTCTTTTCTTCATCAGTTTGTATTTTAGAGTGAAATGCACAATGCTCTAGGGAATGAATTACTTCTTGACAGTACTAATTCATGTTGACTTATTTGCCTGTTGTAAATGACTACATGTACTTTATTTTTAGCCCTCTCAAAAATGTCCCTCTTCTCTCTGTTTCCAGGTGGCTGCTACAACTCATGTAAAAAGCAGAAAATAAAATGAAGATTTTTCAGTGCAAGATGCGGTACTGGTTGCTTCCGCCTTTTTTGGCAATTGTTTATTTCTGTACTATCGTCCAGGGTCAAGGTAATTGAAAACTTTGAGAATCAGTAGGGTCTGGGACTCTAGCCTTCTTATTTCTGATTATCATTTTTATTTTATTTACCCTAATAATGTATGGGCTTTGCGTTTTACCAACTGTTTGCACTATAGAAATGTACACGTCTTTGATGATGTTTACAACCTCACCAGTGGCAGAGCATAATAATTTTGTGGCAATTGGTTAAATAGGTCATTCCTTTCTTTAATCTTTTTTTTTATTTTTTGAGACAGAGTCTCGCTCTGTCACCCAGGTGCGATCTCAGCTCACTGCAACCTCTGCCTCCTGGGTTCAAGCGATTCTCCTGAATCAGCCTCCCGAGTAGCTGGGATTACAGGCTTGTGCCACCATGCCTGGCTAATTTTTGTATTTTAGGTAGAGATGGGGTTTCATCATATTGGCTAGGCTGCTGTTGAACTCCTGAACTCATGATCTGCCTGCCTCCATCTCCCAAAGTGCTGGGATTACAGGTGTGAGCAAGAGCGTCCAGCCCGTTCTTAAAGTGCTTCTGAAAAGCCTGTGCTAGTTTAATCGGTGAAAGTCAAATTTGTATGTTACAATATCAATTCTATTAATAACACCCTATTAATTAAATCAGTTTATGAACTGAGCTCTGTTTTTACAGCTCTATCAATAAAGTAATATGAGTATGTACGTATCCTAATTATGTCTTGTCTCTTACATAGTATACAAGGTAGAAATATCACTTCATACCTGGTCCTCAATTTTGCTCCTTTTCTTAAAAACTGAGCACCTAGACTGAATGTTATAAGGGCCTGACAGAGACTGCCAATATGCCATTTGAAGGATTCCTAATGATTTCTAGTTTATTTTAATTAAACTTAATTTATGAAATCTGTTTGTATTCCTAGGATCAGAACTTCTATTTTTAATTTTCATTCATTTTTTTAAAAATATATATTTTATTTCACTTTAGGTTCTGGGGTACATGAACAGAACATGCAGGATTGTTGCATAGGTACATACATGGCAATGTGGTTTTCTCCCTCCATCCCCGTCACCTGTATCTGATATTTCTCCCCATGTTATCAATCCCCAACTCCCTACCCACTGCTGTCCCTCCCCTAGCCCCCTAACAAACCCCAGTGTGTGACATTCCCCTCCCTGTGTCCATGTGTTCTCATTGTTCAACAACCACCTATGAGTGAGAACATACGGTGTGTGATTTTCTATTCTTATGTCAGTTTGCTGAGAATGATGGTTTCCAGATTCATCCAAGTCCCCACAAAGGACACGAACTCATCATTTTTTATGGTTGCATAGTATACCATGGTGTATATGTGCCACATTTTCCTTGTCCAGTCTATCGTCAATGGGCATTTCGGTTGGTTCTTTGCTATTGTAAACAGTGCTGCAATGAACATTCGTGTGCATGTGTCTCTATAACAGAACGATTTATAATCCTTTGGATATATACCCAGTAATGGGATTGCTGGGTCAAATGGAATTTCTATTTCTAGTTCATTGAGGAATCGCCACACTGTCCTCCACAATGGTTGAATTAATTTACACTCCCACCAATGGTATAAAAGTGTTCCTATTTCTCCACATCCTCTCCAGCATCTGTCTCCATATTTTTAAATGATGACCATTCTAACTGGTGTGAGATGGTATCTCAATGTGGTTTTGATTTGCATTTCTTTAATGACCAATGATGAGGAGCATTTGTTCATGTTTGTTGGCCTCATATATGTCTTCTTCTGAAACGTGTCTGTTCATATCCTTTGCCCACTTTTGAATGGGTTTGTTTGTTTGTTTCTTGTAAATCTGTTTTAGTTCTTTGTAGATTCCAGATATTAGTCTTTTGTCAGATGGGTAGATTGCAAAAAATTTTTCCCATTCTGTTGGTTGCCATTCACTCTAGTGATTGTTTCTTTTGATGTGCAGAAGCTCTGCAGCTTAATTAATCCTATTTGTCTATTTTGGCTTTTGTTGCCAATGATTTGGTGTTTTAGTCATGAAGTCCTTGCCTATGCCTATGTCCTGAATTGTTTGGCCTAGATTTTCTTGTAGGGTTTTTATGATGTTAGGTCTTATGTTTAAGTCTTTAATCCATCTGGAGTTAATTTTAGTGTAAGGTGTCAGGAAGGGGTCCAGTTTCTGTTTTCTGCACATGGCTAGCCAGTTTTCACAACACCATTTATTAAACAGGGAATCCTTTCCCACTTGCTTGTTTTTGTCAGGTTTGTCAAAGATCAGATGGTTGTAGATGTGTGGCATTGCCTCCAAGGCCTCTGTTCTGTTCCATTGGTCTATGTCTGTGTTTTTGGTACCAGTACCATGCTGTTTTGATTACTGTAGCTTTGTAGTATAGTTGGAAGTCAGGTAGCGTGATGCTTCCAGCTTTGTTCTTTTTGCTTAGGATTGTCTTGGCTATGTAGGTTCTCTTTTGGTTCCATATGAAGTTTAAGGTGTTTTTTTACCAGTTCTGTGAAGACGGTCATAGGTAGCTTGATGGGGATAGCATTGAATCTATAAATTACTTTGGGCAGTATGGCCACTTTCACAATATTATTTTAATTAAACTTAATTTATTTAATTAAGTTTAAATTTTTGTTTTAGTTTTGTTTAAATTTTTAGTTTGTTTTAATTAAACTTCCTAACCATGAGCATGGAATGTTTTTCCATCTGTTTTTGTCCTCTCTTAATTCCTTGAACACTGGTGTGTAGTTCTCCTTGAAGAGGTCCTTTACATCCTTTGTTAGTTGTATTCCTAAGTATTTTATTCTCTTTATAGCAATTGTGAATTGCAGTTCATTCTTGATTTGGCTGTCTTGAAGTCTGTTACTGGTGTACAGGAATGCTTGTGATTTCTACACATTGATTTTGTATCCTGAGACTTTGCTGAAGTTGCTTATCAGTTTCAGAAGATTTTGGGCTGAGACGATGTGGTCTTCTAAATATACAATCATGTCGTCTGCAAATAGAGACAATTTGACTTCCTCCTTTCCTAATTGAATACCCTTTTTTCTTTTTCTTGCCTAATTGCTCTGGCTAGAACTTCCAATACTATATTGAATAGAAGTGGTGAGAGAGGACATCCTTGTCTAGTGCCGGATTTCAAAGGGAATGCTTCTAGTTTTTGCCTATTCAGTATGATATTGGCTGTTTGTTGTAAATAGCTTTTATTATTTTGAGATACGTTCCATTGATACCTAGTTTATTGAGACGTTTTAGCATAAAGGGCTGTTGAATTTTGTCAAAGGCCTTCTCTGCATCTGTTGAGATAATCGTGATTTTTGTCTTTGGTTCTGTTTATGTGGTGAATTATGTTTATAGACTTGCATGTGTTGAACCAGCCTTGCATCCCCAGAATGAGGCCTACTTGATCATTATGGATAAGCTTTTTGATATGCTGTTACAATCAGTTTGCCAGTATTTTTATTGAAGATTTTTGCATCTGTGTTCATCATAGATAATGGTCTGAAGTTTTCTTTTCTTGTTGAGTCTCTGCTGGGTTTTGGTATCAGGATGATGTTGGTCTCATAAAATGATTTGGGAAGGATTCCCTCTTTTTGTATTGTTTGGAATAGTTTCAGAAGGAGTGGTACGAGCTCCTCTTTGTATGTCTGATAGATTTCAGCTATGAACCCATCTGGACCTGGGCTTTTTTTTGGTTGGTAGGCTATTAATTCCTCCCTCAACTTCAGCCCTTGTTACTGGTCTGTTCAGGGTTTCAACTTCTTCCTGGTTTAGGCTTGTGGGGGTGCAAGTGTCCAGGAACTTACCCATTTCTTCAAAGTTTACTGGTTTGTGTGCATAGAGTTCTTTGTTGTAGTCTCTGATGGTATTTCTGTGGAATCTGTGGTGATTTCCCCTTTATTGTTTTTTATTGCATCTATTTGATTCTTCCCTCTTTTCCTTTTTATTAATCTAGCTAGTGGTCTATTTTGTTGATCTTTTCAAAGTACCAACTCCTGGATTTATTAATTTTTTGAAGGGTTTTTTGTGTCTCTATCTCCTTCAGTTCTGCTCTGATCTTAGTTATTTCTTGTCTTCTGCTAGCTTTCTAGTTTTTTTGATCTTGCTCCTCTAGCTCTTTCAATTTTGATGATAGGGTGTCAATTTTAGATCTTTCCTTACTTCTCATGTGGGCATTTATTGCTATAATTTTTTCTCTAGACACTGCTTTAAATGTGTCCCAGAGATTCAAGTATGTTGTGGTCTTTGTTCTCATTGGTTTTGAAGAACATCTTTATTTCTGCCCTCATTTCATTGTTTATCCAGTCAATATTCAAGAGCCAGTTGTTCAGTTTCCATGAAATTGTGTGGTTCTGAGTAAAATTCTTAATCATGAGTTCTGATTTTATTGCACTGTGGTCTGAGAGACTGTTTGTTATGTTTCTGTTCTTTTGCATTTGCTGATTAGTGATTGACTTCCAATTATGTGGTCAATTTTAGAGTAGATGTGATGTGGTGCTGAGAAGAATGTATATTCTGTGGATTTGGGGTGGAGAGCTCTATAATAGACATATTAGGTTTGCTCTGTCTAGATCTGAGTTCAAGTCATGGATATCCTTGTTAATTTTCTGTCTCGATCTATCTAATATTGACAGTAGAGTGTTAAAGTCTCCCACTATTACTGTGTGGGAGTCTCAGTCTCTTTGTAGGTCATTAAGAACTTGCTTTATGTGTCTACTTGCTCCTATATTGGGTGCATATATATTTAGAATCATTAGCTCTTCTTGTTGCATTGATACTTTTACCGTTATGTCATAGCCTTCTTTGTCTCTTTTGATCTTTGTTGGTTTAAAGTCTATTTTATCAGAGACTAGGATTGCAACTCCTGCTTTCTTTTGGCTCTCCATCTGCTTGGTAAATCTTCCTCCATCCCTTTATTTTGGCCTATGTGTATGCTTGCACATGAGATGGGTTTCCTGTATACAGCACACTGATGGGTTTTGACTTTTTATCCAGTTTGCCAGTCTGTGTCTTTTGATTGGAGTATTTAGCCAATTTACATTTAAGGTTAATATTATTATGTGTGAATTTGATCCTGCCATTTTGATGCTAGCTGGCTGTTTTGCCCATTAGTTGACACAGTCTCTTCATTGTGTTGATGCTTTTTAGCATTTGGTATGTTTTTGGAGTGGCTGGTACTGGTTGTTCCTTTCTATGTTTAGTGCTTCTTTCAGGAGCTCTTGTAAGGCAGACCTGGTGGTGATGAAATCTCTGAGCAGTTGCTTGCTCATAAAGGATTTTATTTCTCCTTTGCTTGTGAAGCTTAGTTTGGCTGGATATGAAATTGTAGGTTGAAAGTTTTTTTCTTTAAGGATGTTGAATATTGGCCCCCACTCTCTTCTAGCTTGTAAGATTTCTGCCGAGATATCTGCTGTGAGTCTGATGGGCTTCCCTTTGTGGGTAACCCGGCCTTTCTCTCTGGCTGCCCTTAGTATTTTCTCCTTCATTTAAATCCTGGTGAATCTGATGATTATGTGTCTTGGGGTTACTCTTCTTGAGGAATATCTTTGTGGTTCTGGGGTACATGTGCAGAACATGCAGGATTGTTTCCTTAAAGGGAAGCATACCTATTTGGAAATGAATGGAACTTGACTTTTTGCATGCACAAATTGCTATTATACACCTGGGGTTAAGGAACTGTATTTCCAACTACTTCATCGAACATACTGAAGGCAGTTTGGTAGACACGCTCTGCTTATGTTATGTTCTCTATATTTCCTGGACTTGAATATTGTCTGCCTTACTAGGTTGGGGAAGTTCTCCTGGATAATATCCTGAAGAGTATTTTCCAGCTTGGATTCATTCTCTCTGTCACATTCAGGTACACCTATCAAACAAAACATAGATTGGGTATTTTCACATAATCCCATATGTCTTGGAGACTTTGTCCTTTTTTTTTTTTTTTTTTGAGATGGAGTTTCGCTGTTGTTAACCCAGACTGGAGTGCAATGTCACGTTCTTGGCTCACTGCAACCTCCGTCTCCTCGGTTCAAGCAATTCTCCTGCCTCAGCCTCCTGAGTAGCTGGGACTACAGGCGTGCACCACCATGCCCAGTTAATTTTTTGTGTTTTTAGTAGAGATGGGGTTTCACCTTGTTGACCAGGATGGTCTTGATCTCTTGACCTCGTTTGTGATCCACTAGCCTCGGCCTCCCAAAGTGCTGGGATTATAGGCGTGAGCCACCACGCCCGGCCTGTTCACTTCTTTTCACTCTTTTTTCTCTAATCTTACCTTTTCATTCCATTTCATTTCATTGAGTTGATTTTCAATCTCTGATATCCTTTCTTCTGCTTGGTCGACTGGGCTATTGAAACTTGTGTATTGTTTGCAAAGTTCTCATGTTTTTCAGCTCCATCAAGTCATTTATATTCTTCTCTAAGCTGTTTATTCTCATTAGCATTTCTTCAAACCTTTTTTCAAGGTTCTTAATTTCTTTGCATTGGGTTAGAACATGTTCTTTTAGCTCAGAGAAGTTTGTTATTACCTACCTTCTGAAGCCTGTTTCTATCAGTTCATCAGACTCCCTCTCCATCCAGCCTTCTTCCCTTGCTGGTGAGGAGTTGTGATCCCTTGGAGGAGGAGAGGCATTCTGGTTTTGTGTGTTTTCATCCTTTTTGTGCTAGTTTCTTCCCATCTTTGTGGATTTATCTACCTGTGGCATTTGTAGTTGGTGACTTTTGGATAGGGTCTCTGAGTGGACATCCTTTTTGTTGATGATGAAG
This sequence comes from Saguinus oedipus, assembly GCA_031835075.1. Taxonomy (NCBI): domain Eukaryota; kingdom Metazoa; phylum Chordata; class Mammalia; order Primates; family Cebidae; genus Saguinus; species Saguinus oedipus. The sequence continues at coordinate 62,880,476 of CM063181.1, read as the reverse complement.
TTCTTTCTTTCTTTTTATTGGTTTTCCTTTTAACAGTCAGGCCCCTCTGCTGTAGGACTGCTGGAGGTCAACTTTAGACCCTGCTTGCCTGGGGATTACCTGTGGTGGCTGCAGAACAGTAAGGGTTGCTGCCAGTTTCTTCTTCTGTTATCTTTGTCCCAGTAGGATACCTGCCAGATGTCAGCCTGAGCTCTCCTTTATGAGGTGTCTCTTTGGATATACAGCTCAGGGAGCTGTTTGAGGAGATAATCTGACCCTTATAGGAGCTCAAGTGCTGAGCTGTGAACCTCATTGTTCCATTCAGAACTGCTGGGCAGGTACATTTAAGTCTGCTGAAGTGGAACTCATAACTGCCTTTTTTCCCCAGGTGTTCTCTCCTGGGAAGGTGGGGTTTTATTTGTAAGTTCCTGATGTGCTGCTGCCTTTTTTTTCAGAGATGCCCTGCCCAGTGAGGAGGTAGCCTAGTCACAGTCTGCCAGCAGAGGCATTGCTGAGCTGCCATGGGCTCTGCCCAGCTGCTGTGTGAACTTCCTTGTGGTTTTGTTTATAGAGGTATAGTTAGAACTGCCTCAGTAATGGCAGCCTGCCTCAGTAATGGCGGCCTGCCTCAGTAATGGCGGACTGTCTCTGTAATGGCAGACTGCCTCAGTAATGGTGGACTTTTCATTCATTTTTATAAAGTAAGTCTGGGGTTGAAAAATTACTACCCGTGGGCCAATTCTGGCCCACTGCCTGTTTTTATAAATAAAGTTTTATTGGAACACAGTCATGCACATTTGTTTATATATTGTCTGTGGCTACTTTCATGCTACAGTGATAGAATTAAATAGTTGTGACAGAAAGCCAAAAGTATTTATCTTGCCCTTTACTGAAACAAATGTGCTAACTTCTGAAGTAAATATGCACAAGTGTGTAAAGTGATATTACTAAACAAATGTAGGAATCTATAGAGAATTAAGTGTTGGTGATGAAATGTCATTTTTTTAGCTGAGCAAGGAAGTGTAAGTGTGATACAGTGATTTTAGGAATGCTAATGTCTAACATTTGGCATTGAGGGTTGTAGAAAAGATAAATACATGAACCATTACACACTGTTTCCCTAAAGGGAGGCATACCTGTTTGAAAAGGAATGGAACTTGACTTTTGCATGCATAAATTGCTATTATACACCTAGGGTTAAGGAACTGTATTTCTAACTGCTTTATTGAACATACTGCAGGCAGTTTAGTAGACTCATTCTGCTTATGTTATTTACGTTGATGAATGAATACTTTCAGCTGTGGCAATTAGAGAAGTAATAATGGAGATTCTAGATCACTTATTCTCTAAACTCCAGGATACAAGACACAGATCCTTAGAAACAAAAGGTGGGCAAGTTGCTAAGCCCTTCAGAATTGTTCTCTCAGCCTAACGTAATTCAGAAGTGGTCATTCATGAAATAACTGATCATGGTCATTCATGGAATAACTGATCATGGTTATTCATAAAATAACTGATCATATATAGTTCTCATGGGATACTTTTAAGGATGCTGTCCACCAGATATACATTGTTAGCCAAATTCTGATTTATTTATTTATTTATTTATTTATTTATTTATTTATTTATTTTGAGACAGAGTTATACTTTTGTTGCCCAGGCTGGAGTGCAATGGCAAATGCAGCAATCTTGTCTCATTGTAACCTCCACCTCCTGGGTTCAGCCGATTCTCCTGCCTCAGCCTTCAAAGTAGCTGGGATTACAGGCATGTACCACCACAGCCAGCTAATTGTATATTTTTAGTAGAGAGGGGGTTTCACCATGTTGGTCAGGCTGTTCTCAAACTCCTGACCTCAAGTGATCCACCTGCTTTGGCCTCCCCAAATGCTGGGATTACAGGCATGAACCACCACGCCCAGATGCCAAATTCTGTTTTAAGTGAATGCTTATGGAGCACATTCTGTGTGTTGAGGTCAATACAAAGGTATGACTTTTTTTTTTTTTTTTTTTGCCTCCAAGCAGCTTACTATCTACTAGGGAGATAGGGAAGTAAATAAATTGCAATATAAGTTATGTTGGGGGTGAAGTGTGGCAAAGACAAAGATGGAAAGATAGATTGAAGCCAGATTATGAAATATTTTAAACAACTCTGTTTTTGGAAAAAACATTTAATAGCAACATATGTGATTCTCATATTTGTGACTCATGGGAGTTTGAGGGATAGGAATAAACAAGGTATGAGAAATCATTAAAATATATTAAGTCGTCCATGAAATAGGTGTTGAAGGCTAGAAATAGGCAATGTGATTAGAGAGAATGCATATAAGAATCATGTAAGGGGTACAAGAGATAAAAGTTGTCTGCTGATTGAAAGTGGAGACAGACAAAAGACAGGGAAAAATTGAAGATGGCTCAGCTTTCTTGACGGAAACCTGAGTAGATGGGGACTTTCATCTTGCTGCCTGTGTCATTACTGCTTCCATATCTTAGCATTGTAATTGTTTACTTTCCTCAGCTCATAAAAGGCAATGGTTCTCCCTTTAGTGTCTGTATCTCTAGTACAGAGCAGTGGTCAGTCTTAGTAGACTCTTGTCGATGAGATGAAGAAGTTTAACAAGTAGAAGACAGTGAGTTCAGTCTTAGATGAATGTATGGAGCTTAAGGTGTCTGTGGGACATCCAAGTGGAGATGTCTGGTAGGCAGTTGGTCTGGAGTTTAGGGAAAGAACATCAGGGCAGGGGATTATATTTGAATTGTGTTTTGTTTGGGAATTCACTAACAGGGATTTTTGAAGCCTTAGAAGTAGAATTAGAAAGGGATATCAAAGTAGAAAGAAGTGAGGATGAAGTCTGCAGAACATCAATAGAGTTCAATAAGAGTTTAATAGAAGAAAAATGGTTAATCAAAAGTGTCAAAGAAAAATCCAACACCAAATATAAGGAGAGTCAGGGGAATGTAATGGATGATAAGTGAAGGCTGGAGAAATTTTCAAGAAGGAAAATGGTGGCTGCATGCTGGAGGAAACCTCAGTAAGAAAAGCTTTAGATGTTATTGGCTTTGGTGATTAGGAAAATATGTGAGACCTTTCAGTAACCTCATCTTTTTTCCACCATGACACCACTTATTTACATGACAGATTTTTAGCAAGGAATAAGGAATATGAATTGCTTTATTGGACTGATTTTCTGCTTTTAAAGCAAATTTAGTTGTGAGTTCCTGTGGGTTGCCCAAATTTGACGTTAATTTGCAAAGCCATATAGACATGTTTAGAGTGATGTTTATAAACAAAATAGAAGAAAAAATGTCAGTGAGATAGGCAGAATAATGCCCCTGTAAATATGTTCACGTGTGAATCTTCAGAGCTTGTGAATATGTTATGTTACATGGCAAGGGGGAATTGAGATGTCAGATTGAATTAAGGTTGTTAATTAATTGACCTTAAAGTAGGGAGGTTACCCTGAATTACCTAGGTGGGTCCAATGTAACTGCAAAAATCTTTAAATGTGGAATAGGGAAACAGCAGCCAGTGTGAGCAGCCATGTGAGAAAAACTTGGCTGGGTACTGCTGGCTTTGAAAGATGGAAAGAGGCCACAAGTCAAGGAATGTTGGAAGGCTCTAGAAGCAAGGAAAGGCAAGACAATATTGATTTTCTCCCCTAGAGAAAGAAATTCAGCCCTTCCAACACCATCCTCTTAGTCTAGTGAGATTGATTTCAAACTTCTCACCCCCAGAATGGTAAGATACTAAATGTCTGCTGTTTTAAGCCAGTAAGAGTTTGACATTTATTACAGTAACAACAAACAATGAATATAGTTAGTATTATAAGGCATACAGGAAAAAATTCTTACTCCCTAAATTGCTAATCTACAGAATGTACTTTACCATTTAGTCTCTCCATGGAATATTTTATGAAAAATATTACCTCTCCAGGACTTGTGAACCTACGTTGGCTCAAATAACTGTTTATACCTGGATTATTCCAGCATCTTCTTTTCAAGACAAGTTGTTAAATGAACTAGAATACAGAAAAAGTAATGGGGTGGCAGTCGGAAAAAAAATGTGTACAGCAATAACAGAGTGATGGCATAAACACTTTCTTAGAATTTCACAGTAAATATGTACCTGGTTGTAGCAATGTTAGTTTTGGCCGGTTACAGGAAGGAACCACTGAAGGTAAAGTAACTGTCATTTAAAAACCTCAATGCATAGAAAATTGGAGACATTGCATAGGGGCTAGCTTCCACTTTATGAAGACCTCTGCGTTCACACATTGACACATATTTCTTGCTGTTAGCCAAACACATTTGAAAAGTTGAGAATATTTTCCTTACTGCTGTTTATAATGCATCTTTATAATGGATCATGAAATTACAACATATGAGGTTCTAAACCACATTAAAAAAAAAACCCCTCTAGCATATCCTACAGTAAAAGTCTCTCAGAATTTAATTGTTCCAATTTATGAAACATTTAGGCAGGTAATACATTTAGTTGAAAAAATGACTAACATAAAAAGCTGAGGTTTTGTGTTTTATTTTATTTTTTGAGTCAGAGTCTTGCAATGTTGCCCAGGCTAAAATGCAGTGGTGTGATCACAGGTTCCACCTCCTGGGCTCAAGTGATCTTCCTACCTCAGCCTCCTGAGTGGCTGGGACCATAGACGTGTGCAACCACACTTGACTAGTTTTTGTATGTATTTCTTAGAGATGGAGTTTTGCCATGTTTCCCAGGCTGGTCTCAAACTCCTGGGCTCCAGCAATCTGCCCCCCTTTGGCCTCCCAAAGTGCTGAGATTACAGATGTGAGCTGCTGTGCCCTGCCAATTATTTTTTTTTTGATTACTTGGAAAAATAGCCAAATACTTCTCTGCTATTGAAGTCTTTTAAAAATAAATATAATCGGTTGTCCTATCAACTTAGCACCCTAAAATATGTTTTAAAGAGGTAAAAACTCTCAATATGATTCATACTGCACTATCTTTATCAACCAGAAATTTTTGGTTGCAAATAAAATAAATTTTCTCTGGTCAACCAAGCAAAAATGTATTGGGTAATGCAGTAGCTCCTATAATCAAAGTAAAAGTAAATAATCAAGCTTTGAAAAGGATAGGAATCTGGGAAACCCTCTGGGATGCAGGCTGTAGGAACTAATGACCATTTTTCTTAGGGCATGTTGTTGGAATGACTGGAGCTATTTTCCATCCTTGCATCACAGGAGTCAAGTTTCAGATTCTTGGGAGAATCTGCTTGACCTGGTTTGAGTGATTTTCCCAGCCTTTAGCCAGGGGAAGATGGCTGGCTCTATGCAGTGGGGGAGGGGGCATTGTTCCTTGGAAGAAAACCAGGATGCTGTTACATAAGGAAGAGGAGATGCGATTGGATAGTGAAGAACACAAGATGTCTATTTCAGTGTCCCTGTGTAAAAACTAGCATTTTAACAAAGAGATGTGAATATTTTATTATTGTAAGTATTTTTATATAGACTGTCATTTGACAAAACAGTAAGTGTTCAAATTGAGATGAGAAGAAAGGAAGGACAGAAGGAAGAAAGGGACAGTCAAAAGTCAACCCTTTAATGAATAGATTATGAAATAGAATTTTCCAAAAGCTTGATAACAGTGAGGCTTCAATGGAATGACATAAACATTTCTCTCCTGCCTATGAACTTCTATGGGAATGATAGCAGTATTCTTTCGGTTTAAGGAAAATCTTGCCTTGCAAACGAAGTGCAACACAGCACAGCAAAACAAAAATGCCTCTAGACCAGGCATGATGCCTCATGCCTGTAATCCCAGAACTTTGGGAGACTGAGGTGGGAGGATTGCCTGAGCTCAGTAGTTCAAGACCAGCCTGGACAACATGGTGAAACCCTGTCTCTACTAAGATACAAAAAATTAGCCTGGCTTGGTGGCCTGCACCTGTAGTCCCAGTTACTTGGGAGCCTGAGGCAGGAGAATTGCTTGAGCCCAGGAGGCAGAGGTTGCAGTGAACCAAGATTATGCCAGTGCACTCCAGCCTAGGCAACAGAGCGAGATTCCGTCTCCAGGAAAAAGAAAAATGCCCCTACACTTTCAATAGCAAGCCTAACGCTGGAGTGGAAGACAATGAGTAGCTGCTCCTCAGTCTTTCCCATCCATTTCCCTTTAGGATGATGTTTATATATGCACAAGTCTTATATCAGGCCTCACCCATGTGCAATCTCATCCTTTGCACTTCACCATGCAAAGGACGAGTCTGTTGGTTTCCTCCAGGGTCCTGGTGTGTGCTGGAAATCAAATTTTACATTTGATATTTGTTTTTCTAAAAAGATTAGGATTTGAACTGACATAAATTAACTTTTGAGTCAAGTTCATGCAAGCATTTATAATTATTAATGGAAGTTAAGTATATATATTTTTAAAAAGCACTTCCTTTGTGCTTGCAAAAAGAAAAATCATGGGTCTGGTATAAAATGTATACAAAGTTTTGTTCCATGAGATAAGAGCAATTATTTCTCCACAGTACTTAACAGCATTTCTGTCAATCCTGCTGTCCTTGCTTTGGCTCAAGTCCCAGTGCCTTCTAAAAGGGGGGAAAAAGCTAACTTTGAAATCCACAGCTGTGACCTCATGCCTCCTTCTTTGTTAACTAGCATGTCTTCTTTTTGATGTTTTTTAAAAGGCAGAACCCTAAAGAAAGTGTGAATTTTATGTTTAACCAAGATTTTTTTTTAATGACTGTGAGAGTATTTATGCTTCTATAGGCAACAGATGTGGTCTGCTGAATAAAAGGTAATAATGATACTGCTTTTGGCTAGTGGTTGTAATGGGACTGTAAACAGCTGAATCATTTTTAAATTAATAAAAGAGTTGAGTATTGATGGATTTGGTTGTTGCATTTCCTTCAACACTTACACTTTGTTTTCTTGAGCAATTGGATGGGAGCTGATGCCACTCTGTTCTAGAGCACCATCCAAATTATGTGAACATGGTCCATGTTGCCTTCATTTTCTACTGGATGTTTAAAAGCCTGTCTGTTAACTAAGAGGTGTTGAGGGCTACAAACTCAGACAACATTTACAGAGCAGTAGCATGGATAGACAGTGCCTTAAAATTTTATAATTTCTAACCCAGGAATCCTGAATGCTGTTTGCTGTTCTGAGATGTCACACCTGGAGTGCTAATGGAATCATTTTCTCTTTCGGTATTTCCTAGATTGAAGCCTCTATCCTATTTGTACTTTTCCACTTGATGGTTCCCAAGACAGCTTTCTTTCAGCAGCTCATTCATGCAAAAACTAGGGCAGTGACATTTACTAGTCCACTGACTTGATTTGACTCAGAAACTTGCAAACATTGTTTAATTTTTAAAAATTATTTCTTTTAATTTTCTTCCATAAGTAATACAAACCTATCTATTAATAAATTTTCTTCTCATGTTGATAACTAGGAAAAATAATAACAGTTTTTCTGTTCATCCAAATATTAGGTTCAGACACCTTCCTCTTCCATTTGAAAAAAGTTATTCTTTACTTTTTATTTTTTGAGACAGATTCTCACTCTGCCATCAGGCTGGAGTGCAGTGGCACGATCTCGGCTCACTGCAGTCTCTGCCTGCTAGGTTCAAGCGATGCCTCAGCCTCCTGAGTAGCTGGGACTACAGGTGTGTGCAACCACTCCCAGCTAATTTTTGTATTTTTTGTAGAGACGAGGTTTCACCATGTTAGCCAGGATGGTCTCAATCTCTTCACCTCGTGATCTGCCCATTTGGGCCTCCCAAAGTGCTGGGATTACAGGTGTGAGCCACCGCAACCAGCAAAAAGTTATTCTTATGATAAATTTATGCTTTCTCATTAGCCAGAGAAATGTAAACTCTTTCTTCCTTTCATGTCACATTGAGAACAGGAAGCTAATGTTTTTATTCTACGTGGCTAGCATTTTCTACGTAGAGGTAGTAAAGGACAACTAGAAAGAAAATCTATTTTTAAAATTGTCTTACAGTGCTTACTGATTTCAGATGAGTGGATACTTTGTGGAGTAGTAAATTCTTCATTCACATAGCTCAATGAAGGGTGACTTTTTTTTTCTTTTTTTTTGAGACAGTCTTGCTCTGTCGTGCCCAGGCAGGAGTGCAGTAGCGTGAATCTTGGCTCCCTGCAGTCTCCGCCTCCCCAATTCAGTCTATTCTCCTGTCTCAGCCTCCTTAGTAGCTGTGACTACAGGCATGTGCCACCACACCTGGCTAGTTTTGTATTTTTAATAGAGATGGGATTTTACCATGTTGGTCAGGCTGGTCTCAAACTCTTGACCTGAGGTGATCCACCCATTTTGGCCTCCCACAGTGCTGGGATTACAGGCATGAACTACCGCACCTGGCTGAGGGTGACTTCTTAATATGAATAATCTTTCAAAGAAACAGTGCATTTCATCTGGGGTCAGAGATTGTCCTTCACCAGTATGCGGACTTGGGCAAGTATCTGAGTTGCACCTTGTTTCCTTTATCTATAAAATTGGAATAGGAATGTATGTTTTGAAGATTAAGTGAGCTTCTAAGCTGAATCATTACATGAAGTAGGGGAAAGGGAATAAATATTTATTGATCCCCTGTTCTAATGCATCCCATTCATTATATCCGTTATCCTATTTAAAGTTGTCATCTCTCCTTTGCAAAAAAGTATGCCATCACCTTTTCTATAAATAAAGAAACAGGTTTGGAAAAAAACATAGCCTGCTCAAGATTATTAACTAAGTGGTAGAACTGGGAATGAAACTAATATCCAAACCCGATATTATGCCCCATTCGTATGTAGGAAAATGTCTGTTTCTTTCTCTACATTGTTTTTTAAAATGAGAAAGAAAGGCTGGGCTTAAAAGTAGGTAAGAAAGGCGAACTTTTCTGTTACGTATTAACTTTTCTTTTCTAACTAAGTTAGAGAGTATGTAATAAAAACTTTCTTACCTTTTTTGAAATACTGAAACATTTGTGTGAGTTCCAGAAGTGTGTTTTGAAGTTTGAATGACCTACACAAAAAGTAATACAGATCTATTCATTTTTGTAAACTGTCAGAAAAGATAAAACATTCTATGCTAATTCACGACCATGTGCTTTGTATCTTTCTGACAGGCATAAATCAGCTATCTTTGAAAATTGGATCCAAGTTTATAAAACATAATTATCTTTTACTTGGTCCTGAATGCCTTTACAATGGCTTTTTCAAATATTTTTAAATGAATATCTTATCATATATCCATAACAGCCTTCTCAAATTATCATATAATCAAAAATATTGGATTACCCAAGTGAAAAACCTAAGGACATACAACAGGTCTCAGTAGAGTAGATTATAGAAGCTCACACATTTCAAGGAGAAAAATTTATCCTTGTAACATAAAGCATTTTACAAAATTGGCTTCAATTATTAAACTTGGCTAGAGTATTAAATTCTAACACTTCTTCTTAGTTCTTTGTCCTAAGGTCACTAATATTTGACAAATGGATATCTTTTGGGGAAGAAACAAATGCTCTTAGGTTTGTGTTATTTTGCAAACTGATGAGTTCATTAATGGGATTGTAAAAAATATATGTATTCTGAGGCTGAGGAGGTATTTTATGTATATTTTGGTTATATTACTTTGACTTTTTGATTTAACAATAGGGGCTTAAATGTTATAAGGTTTATATTATTTTTGTTTTTCCTTTTCAGTGGCTCCACCCACAAGGTTAAGATATAATGTAATATCTCATGACAGTATACAGATTTCATGGAAGGCTCCAAGAGGGAAGTTTGGTGGTTACAAACTTCTTGTGACTCCAGCTTCAGGTAAAAACAATTGACTGTATTTTGTAGAGCATTAGCAACTTTTTATTCATAGGTAACTAAAAACATGTAGTGCTGGCTGGCTGTGGTGGCTCACATCTGTAATCCTAGCACTTTGGGAGGCTGAGGTGGGTGAATCATGAGGTCACAAGTTTGAAACCAGCCTGGCCAATATGGTAAAACCCCATCTCTATTGAAAAATACAAAAAATTAGCCAGGCATGGTGGCACGTGCCTGTAGTCTGAGCTACTCAGGAGGCTGAGGCAGGAGAATTGATGAAACCTGGGAGGTGGAAGTTGCAGTGAGCCAAGATCACACCACTGCACTCCAGCCTGGGCGACACAGTACAACTCCGTCTCAAAAAAACAAACAAACAAAAACCATGTAGTACCAAGCATTGTGTTAGGATTATTTGAAAGCTTTTTGTTTTGTTTAATATTTAGAGTTTAAAGTCTTACCCTCTAATCAATATAATAATGTTCTCCAAAGAGTAAAAGGTGACTCTTGGCTATAGTTCTTTTCAGACAAAATTATCAGACAATCAACAAGTTATACTTCTGTTTAGACATAAAATGAATACTTTGAATTCATTGGAGCTTAAAAAATTCAATGCATCTGGGTGTCCAATAGTTGTGACTGGTTGAATAAGTTATGATTAATTAACTCAATGGAATAATATTCAGCATTATACATTAAAATTATCAAGGCAAAGTAGACATTGTGAAAATAAGTGATAAGGCAGGAAAAGCATAAATTGAACACATTTTTTTATCATGAATAGTTACTTAAGGATGCTTTAAATTAAGCATCTTTATTTTAAAGATGATGCTTAGATGATGCTTAACGATACTTCATTATTTAAAGATACTTCATTTAAAGCATCTTTAAATAATGAAGTATCTTTAAGCATCATTTGGTTGAATTTTTCTTTCTCATATTTTATGTTTTATTATACAAATATAATCAATGAAAGTAATACAAAGCATGTAGGAAACTGCCTTCGCTACGTGGTTGTTATGAAGATGAAGATGGGATCAACAACTGAATTGCTTGAATTCAAAATTTGATTCACTTCTAAGTAGTGTGATTAAGGCAAGTTATTTAATTACTCAGTGCCTCAGTTTCTTCTATACGATGAGCAAACAATATTTGTACCCGCCTGTGGAGTTCTCTATGAATTTGCAACTCAAGGTTGATCTGGGATCAGCAGCATTGCCATTACTTGAGAGCTTGTTAGAAATGCAGAATACTGGCTCTAGCCTCGACCTCCTCAATCAGCATCTGAATTTTAAAAAAAACCTCCAGGTGATTCCTGTGCGCATTAAATTTGCGAAGTACTGGTCGTGAAGACTTAAAATAAATATAAAGCCCTTAGAACAGTGATGTCATTATAGTAAGTGCTTAGTGAATGTTACCTAGGATTGTCATAAAGTTGATCTCAGGTCTCATTTCTTCTCCAAGGATCTATTTTCATAGAGTACATAATAAGTACTTAATAATAGTGTATTTGTATAATATATATATTTATGTAAATATAGTAATTATTTTTCTTTTTATTGGTAATAAAGAGGGTTATATGGAGCTAGACTCCTTTCGGTGGTAGACTTTTTTCTAAAAGATACAATGAAGAAGAATGATGCTTTTTGTTCATTAACGTGGATGCCTTACTCAAGAGTTGAGGTAAACATTCAAACAAGGCAAGCAGATGAAACACCTGGTTTCTTGCTTGGTCACCAAAAGGACATATCTTTTATTTTTAAATTATTTATTTATTTGAGATAGAGTTTCACTCTTTGTTGCCCAGGCTGGAATATTGGCTCACTGCAACCTCCACCTCCCAGGTTCCAGAGATTCTCCTGTCTCAGCCTCCTGAGTAGCTGGGATTATAGGTGCCCGACACCACACCCAGCTGCTTTTTGTATTTTTAGTACAGATGGGATTTCATCATGTTGACCAGTCTGGTCTTGAACTCCTGACCTCAGGTGATCTGCCCACCTGGGCCTCCCAAAGTGCTGGGATTATAGGCACGAGCACCATGCCCAGCCCGAAACTATCTTCTTCTTTTTTTATTAATATCCTTTAAGTTCTGGGGTACATGTGCAGATCATGCAGGTTGGTTATATGACCTATCTTTTATTAAGAAATATTATCCAGAGGCTCATTAGAATGACTTTTGGTTGAGCAATACTAGATGTACACTTTTCTCATGTCATACAGAGGTGACTTGGTTATGGAAAACAATATACTCAAACCTGGTTCAGAGTTTTCATTTTGGAGTATGACTCAAATTTGAAATTTCTTTGATTTTTAAAAATAGAGCTTATTTAAATTTAACTTTAAAAGATTCTTGAACATTTATGATTCTAAAGGTTAAAATACAAGTTACTAGTTTTTGGTACCTCTGAGAATCCCCCATGTCTGATCTTGAAAGGTCATTTTTTTCCTTTAGGTGATTGGTAGCCTAACTTTTCCTGATTAATTGCTGATAATACCAAACTATTAAGTACCCCCAATCAAGTGTTATTGAGGCATCATAGAATGGTAGAAGTGACTTAGGCAGCCTCTGAACCAAACCTTAATCTGAATCCTTCAATCTCCTCTTGAAGAGTGCACCCAAGAAGTAGACGTCTAGTTCTTGCTTAGACATCTCCTGTGACAAAATAAAAATAGGGAATGAAAGCAAATTATTTCTCCCTGAATGCTAGGTTTATTTTTCACAGTGTCCTCACTGCAGCAATCAAGACAATCAGTCTTGACAATGTGGTATCTATTTGATTAAACATAGTAAATAAAAATAGTAATAAATACATTTAGCCGCAAAATGTTGATAGCTGTTTCAACACTGTGAGACATGGTCCAACTATTGTTTCTGCCAGCCTTTCTAAAGCATGTTCCATGGCATTCTGCAGGATGCTAATAGCTATGATGCAGCTCAATAGTTTAATGGTCAAATAAATTTGGGAAATGCTGGTTTAAACAGAGTTTAAAGCTTTGTTGTTGTTGTTTCAGGAATCTCAAAGCCTTTAATAAAATAATACACTCCATAACTCTCAAAGAGAGACTCTAATATACAGGATTTTTTTTTTGAGAAACTTTTTTTTTAGTGAAACACACACAGTGAAAGATATTTAGGTGCACTTTTTAGAAGATGAGTTTTAAATGATAGAAGTCCCTGAAACCAGATTTAACATCTTGAACATAAACGCATATAGGGAAATGGGTTTTGGCAAGCGAAAGACTCCATTTTGCCCTCCAGTAGTAGGCAGCACAGATAATAGCAGCATCAAATTTCTGAATGAAAAATATTAATTTTATTCTACTCTGATTGAATTACATTATAATCTGTATTATGTTTGACTAATTCAACAAATTTCAGACCTCTCTTGCTGATACTGCTAGAGAGACAGAAGTTTTAATTTTCCTTTTCTCAGACACAGTAATTGCAGGTAAAAATTAAAGAAGAAAAGTAAAATGTAGAATTCTGCATAAAAGTTGAGTAATGATCAGCACTTTCAAGAAAGCCTTAGATGTCAGTCTAATTTGATGAAGAGGTGATGGGATTTTGACTTTTTTTTCATGAACCAAGCTAATTTTTGTGATTCCTTCAGTATCCTGAGCCAGCTGTGGTCAGATTTAAGATAATTAAATTGCTCATGTTTCAAGGATGTTTTGACTCACTTTAGAGAGGGCATAGAAAAACATTCCAGTGTAAATAATTACATTTGGCTTGCCCATATCTCTCCCTTCACTTTTTTTTTTCTTTTTTGAGGTGGAGTCTCGCTCTGTCACCCAGGCTGGAGAATAGTGGCTCAATCGTGTCTCACTGCAACCTTTACCTCCTGGGTTCAAGCGATTCTCCTGCCTCAGCCTCCTGAGTAGCTGGGACTGCAGGCGAGCACCACCATGGCTGGCTAATTTTTTGTGTTTTTAGTAGAGATGGGGTTTCACCATGTTGGCCAGGCTGGTTTTGAACTTCTGACCTCAGGTGATCCGCCTGCCTTGGCCTCCCAAAGTGCTGGGATTACAGGAATCAGCCTTGGTGCCCATCCTCCCCCTTCACTTTTAAGTGGAATTCATTCCTTGAAGAGTACATCTGATATTGAAGACTTATTGTACTGTAATCTTGTATTATGGATTTTTCTACTATATTAAAGCAGTAGTGTGTTAGGATGAAATATTTTCGTGAATTTGGTTTTCTCTAATTTCAACAATTGTTAAAGTTATCTAATAAAAAAAGAGTACAGCTGAAAAGAGAATGAAAACTATATTGTAATTAGGTGCGATACACATATATATTGTATTTTTAAATGTATTCACCTTTTGATGAGTATAATAATCATGATGTATACTATAAATATATACAATTTTAAATATATACAATAAAACACATTTCCAAAAATGACTTCACTGTTTAACACCTCAATTGCTAATTAATAAAGTTTCTTAATGTACACAGTAACCTTCTTTCATAAAACTGATTTATTTTTCTATTTTATTGTAGGTGGAAAAACTAATCAGCTGAATCTCCAGAACACTGCAACTAAAGCAATTATTCAAGGTCTTATGCCAGACCAGAATTATACAGTTCAAATTATTGCATACAATAAAGATAAAGAAAGCAAGCCAGCTCAAGGCCAATTCAGAAGTATGTATTTATGTGTCTGAAAGTACTTCCTCAGGACTCTGTCCCAGCCTTGGATTTGAGTCTGTATTACATATTTTAACCAGTTAAAATTCTAGATTTTTTTAGATTTGTAGAGATCCTGGAAGGCCTTCAGTTCTACCTTCCATGAATTCTTCCTGTCTCTAATAATTTCTAGCCTGCCCTTTCCCCATTTTGCTGTATTCCGACTTATCCTTTATGCTTTAGTTTCCAATGTGCTCCTTGACATTGGCTCCTGAACCTTACCCAGACATCCTCCTATGTGATTTCTCAGCATCTAGAGCTTCCCTTCTGGTGCTATTCCACAACTTTGTAATGGTTTATTTACTTCTCTGTGACCCCCACAAGCCTATAAGTTTTACAAAGACTGTAACTCAATGCTTTTTATTTCTTATGGTATCATAGTGGCATATGATAGGCCTGGCATATAAAGGGTGTTCCATAAATATGAATGACTGAATGGATAATGCCTGCATCTCCTCTATAGGATCCCAAGAAAGTGCCAGTCTGGCCTCTACTAAAACAACCTATGCAACAGGGAATTTAACTCTTTCCAATTGTGTATCAGTTGACATAGGGAATGTTCTATGCCATACTCCGTGATGAGCTGATTTGTCAACAAATACAATGTGATAATATTGGAGAGAGTATATATAGGACTCTGTGGAGAGAGATACTCTCTCTGCCCCAGTAGTGGGCTGTGGAGAGGCTAGGCTTTGGAAAGCTTCATGTTTGACCCAGTTCTCAAATAGTCAGTTGGGCATTTGGAGAAAAAATAGGGTGTTCAGAGGACATTCCAAGTAGGAAAGAAAGCTCTGTGGTGGTCCAGTCAATGTCCACAGTTCCTTAGGAAGCATTTTCTTATATTGAGTTTAAAAATGGTCCTCACAGGTCCTGATTCTTCTGTCTCTCAGGAGACATTCATTCATTCATTCATTTTTTTTTCATTTAACAAATGTATGCCACATACCTACTAAGTGCCAGACTGTTTTCTAGGCACTGAGCACATGGCAAATCCCTGCCCCTACGGACCTTATATTCTAGTGATCAGAGACTACAGCATCACCCTCTTCCTGAAAGTGGCATTTCAAATGTGAAGGATGAAACTTTTTTGTATTGTGAATGGAAACAGAAGAGGCCTATCCTAGTTCACTTTCTGTTACTTCATTGCTAAACCCAATTTATTATTAAGGACAATTTAAAGCTTAATAAAATATCATCAGAATATACAATTAACTCCTAAGTAGCTATCATCTGGCTTTAGCAATTGACTGCTCATGACCAGTCTTATTTCTTCTATCCCCCAAACCCTTTCTCTTACTACTTTTTGAGCAAATCATAGATATCATCTTAAGTAGATTTTTCTAAATTTTAAACAGTAGCTTTTAAAATCCTGCCGTAAGATGAATCCATACATCTGTGAGGCTGTGGGTCTGGAACTTCGTGTGCAGCAATGTTCTATCTAGATTTTGTTTACACCCCCTCCCTCACTTTTTTTTCTTCCTCTTCTCAGTAATGTTTTGTGAGACATATAGGCTGGTGCAAAAGTCATTGCAGTTTTTGCAATTACTTTCTATTAGAAAAATCACAATTACTTTTGCACCAACCCAATATTTTGTGACTCTTAAAAAATTAAAAGAAAACACAACTTTGTTAAGCTACCTCTTGAAACTTCTGAACAAAGACATTTCGCAAATTCACCTGTCAGCAGGACATACACATGTTGTAAATGTTACATTCTTTTGAGATTCACATTGTCCGGGAGCTCTGGAAAAGGTTTTTATATTATTTTTTGGTATAAATCAGTCTTCTGTCTCATTTTACTGGCACTATAGTTTCTGGCCTCCAACATTCCTACGTGAGTAGCTGAAATAACTTCACTTAAAGTTTGTGACAAGCAGTAAAAGGGATAAGAAGAAATGATTTATCTTCTTCTAGTCTGAGGTTTTGCAATTGATTATTTCAAATATTCCACTGACTGAACAGTGGAAGAAACACAGAGAGCCTTATAAATCTTTCCCAGGCTACTTATTTGAAGCACTTAAAAGGAAATTCATTTGTTTCCATCTTACTTAACTCTCTGCTAAGATAACTGTAGAGAAACAGTAAAACTGGTTAGCTTAGATAAATGATACGCAAGCGTAAATGTTTTTAGCTGTGTTATTTTTACTGGCAGTATAGAGGGATTTGTTCTGCCCAAATAGCAGTTTGTAAGAATAAAATGAAAATTGCTTGGATAGCTTTCTTTTCCCTTTTGCATTTCAGTTACAGTCTTGCTGTCTGTGAGATGGAGCTAAAGCCTAGTCTCCCCTTCCTAGAAAACTCCCGTGGTTAGAGCCAGGAAAGTGGTGATCGAGATAAAGCCTTGTGGCTATAGGTTTGCATTTAGTGCAGGGATTCGGATTCTTTATGAGTTCATATTTTGATACACAGTAAAACATAAGAAATGATCTTTGGGCCAGGTGAGGTGGTTCACACCTGTAATCCCAGCACTTTGGGAGGCTGAGGCGGGCCAATCACCTTAGGTCAGGAGTTTAAGACCAGCCCGGCTAACATGGTGAAAACCCATTTCTACTAAAAAATACAAAAAATTAGCCAGGCATGGTGGTATGTGCCTGTAATCCCAGCTACAGGGGAGACTGAGGCAAAAGAATTGCTTGAACCTGGGAGGTGGAGGTTGCAGTGAGCTGAGAGTGCCGTTGCACTCCAGCTTGAACAAGAGTGAAACACTTGGTCTTAAAAAAAAAAGAAATGATCTTTGAATTTCTAAGACAGAAAGGCATGTCTGATCTAACAGGTATTATGATTCCAAACTTGCCACAAGCAATTCAACCACTTCCAGCCTCAGTTTCTTCACCTGTGAATGAGGGTGATAACATGTGCCTATTGCCGTACAGATGAGCTGACTTCACCACATAGTAGAGCATGGTAGTTATTGTTGTTGTAAGAAATACATTTTGCTTGTCACAATCTGTTTTCCAACTGATTTTGCACCTTGGTTGATGTATATGTTACATCTTATATGTGATATAGTGGATCAGCTTCCAAAATGTCTGTTTTTTTTTTCTTGTTTATTTATAGACTGCTTTTATAACTCTGTGTTTTAATTTAGGACCTTTAAATATGGAGGTCACCTCTTCAATGATTAAGAGAGACACGAGATGGAAATAAAGGTTTTATTATTTATAGGTCCTGGGAGTTACATGGTATGCTTAGAGGCCACACCCATGGAGGTCAGGGAGCACATGAAGTGGTGGCATCCATAAGCTAGAGGTCTTTATTTGGGTCCAGGGCATTATCCCCAGGTTTCTCCGAGGAGGGTTTTAATTGGGGGATTTAAAGCAAGCAGGCCTGAGTTCCAGGAGGTCACACTATGATTGAGATCTGCATAGTCCATGCAGAGAATGAGGGTCAGTGGGGCCAGTCAAGTGGGCTGTGTGCAGCTCTCCCATACGGAAGGTAGAAGGTAGAAATAGATCTAGGAGAGAATAATGAATAATAAGAGTAACTCCCAAGTCGAGACTGGCAGAAACTTCACTGGAAAGGTGACATGTGAACTAAACTTTGAAAGATGGGCAGGGAGCAGTTATATAAGGCAGATATCTGGATTAACCATATTTAGGAACTAACACTTTAGGATCTGTTATAGGACTGGAAACTCTGTCAAATGTGACTGAGCATGTTTCTAGTAAGAGTAAGTCTAGCTTATATTTAAAATGGATGCTGAAGCAACATAAAATATAAGAATTCACCACATTCTATTTTGGAAACCTTTTTCTCTTTTAAATGTGTTTTATCAATTTTTGCCTGCAAACTCCCTGCCTTTCTTTGAAAGTCTGGCTCCACAAGGAAGTTTCTCCAAGTCTCTAAATCTGAATTTATTATTAGTTTTTCCTAGAGCCATTCCTACCTCAAGCACCATTCAGCACAATCTTTCTCCTATTAAAGTTGCATACATATTCTGTTTTGGAAAATGCAAGTCATTTGGAGTGACAGCCCATGTGTGGGTGGGGTTGAAGATACAGATTTGAAAATTATCAATGAAAGGGTGAGAATTTAAATTGTAGGGTGGTGTGGCTGGGCGCGGTGGCTCACGCCTATAATCCCAGCACTTTGGGAGGCCGAGGCAGGTGGATCACGAGGTCAAGAAATCAAGACCATCCTGGTCAACATGGTGATACCCCGTCTCTACTAAAAATACAAAAATTAGCTGGGCATGGTGGTACGCACCTGTAGTCCCAGCTACTCGGGAGGCTGAGGAAGGAGAATTGCCTGAGCCCAGGAGGCGGCGGTTGCGGTGAGCCGAGATCGCGCCATTGCACTCCAGCCTGGGTAACAAGAGCGAAACTCCATCTCAAAAAAAAAAAATTAAAAAAAATAAATAAATAAAATAAAATTAAATTGTAGGGTGGCAAAATTAAAATAAATAAATTAATAAATTAATTAATAAAATAAAATAAAATAAATTGTAGGGTTGTACAGAGACACAAGGCAACCTTAGTATATAATCATGTTTCATGAATAGTAGTAGAGAAAGGGTCCAAAGAATGAGAATGAACAGGAGTAGTTGAAAGGAGAAAACCAGGATAAAGCCATTGTAAAAACTGAGAAGGAAAAGAAAGTGGTGTTTGTATGGGGGGGTGGTTGGGGGGATGCTCCGAAGTGCCGATGCTTATAAAGAAGTCAGTGAATGAGGTTTTAAAAATTATTATAAAAATTTATACATATCAGGATCAAGGTACATTTTTATTTTTAAAATGTTTTAAAATTGTTTTTTAAGTCTTGGAATTTAATCTCTGGGTAGCAGAAAGCCAAGGAAGTTTCTAAGACAGGGAATAATAGAATTAGAGTGACATGACCTTGGCAAAAGACAACTCTCAAACCATTTCAGCAAAGGGATGAAAGACAGTGGAAAGAAAGAGGAGGAGGATATGATAAAGACAGGATGAATGGAACGATACACCGGAGAAGGCAGCAAGGGTGGTTCAGGGGAAATCATTGCTTCCCCTATGTAGCTTACCCTCCAATACGTCTGCTGATTTCCATGAAGTGAAGGTAGCAATTAAACAAAATACCTTGGCTCACTTCTGCATTTTCACAGGGTGTTTTATTTGTGCAAGAACCATTGCCATTTGGCAGGGTCTTGACTGCTTCAAACAGCCTAAGGTGCTATTTGGCAGAAAAGCAGCTGTGCGGTTTTAAGGAGAGAATGCAATGGAAAGTTAAGCTAATAGTATAGGTTGATATGAATTTATTAAAAGGCCAAAAGACATTTTTGGTTCCTCAATGTTTTCTAATTAAATCCATAAAGAAAAACTACCATTTATTAATAGAGAAACTTTTTATGTTTGAAAAGGAATATTATAAGGACCTTCACTTTTTAAATATATATATACAGATGGAGCAATTCCAAATGAGGCTATTCATGGTTAAGATCTTTCTAGAATGGGAACCAAGTTCATAGGCTAAGTCCAGAGACTTGTAGATACGGCTTTAACCCCATACCAGCACTTAACTGGTTTTATGAGATAGATTTTAGTTTCCTGGTTATTCATTCGTCATGTATAAGCTAGGGATAATTATGCTGATTTTAAAGCAGTTATGAAGGATTAAATATATGTGACACATCTGTGCATAGTGCATACTCAGCCAAAGTAATTCCTTAGTGTTTTTGTGTCTTCTCATGACAAGGTTGAAAAAAAAAACAGCACTTGTAATATTTGAGGATGAGTTTGTACCATGGAGCTCATTTCTATAAATACTTTCAGGGCTTGCAAGGGTTTTAGTAAAACTCATTGAATATTTTCTTTTAGACTTTAATAAAACATGGTGTTGTATCTCTACTTTTCTTCCAGTTAAAGATTTAGAAAAAAGAAAGGAACCAAAGCCCAGAGTCAAAGTTGTGGACAGAGGAAATGGGAGTAAACAATCTTCACCAGAAGGTCAGAGATGATTTTGATTAACTCGTGTTGGGTGTTGGGTTGTTTTAATTACACAGGCAATACTCACATATGTGGTTGCTGGTACCGTCTGAGAAGTACAGGTCTAAATGAAGATCGCCCGTGGCCTCTTTGTACTCTTCCTTCCTTTCCCATACAAGATGACCCTCGACCCTTTGGCATGTGGCTTTTCAGGCACCTTTCTTGGAATGTGCATATATGTACAGCCTGTCATATTTCTCATTACATGCATACCTTTTCACTTGGAAGCCTTTCCATGTCAATTCATATAGGAGGCAACATCACCCAGTATAAATTGCATGGGCTCTCCCATTTGCCTGCCTAAATTCAAAGCCTGCCTTTGCCACTTTGAGTGATCTTATACTAGTTGTCTAAATGTCTATGCCTCTATTTCCTTATCTGTAAAATGTGGAGAATGAGATTTACATTATAGAGTTCTTCGTGATAAAATGTGTTGATATATGTAAAATACTTAGAACATTGCCTGACATTGAATAATGTTAGGTATTATTGTTAGTCTACCTCATTCTTTTTAATAGCCAGAGAGTGTTCTATGGGCTAGACAATTAAGATTTATTGATGATTCCTCCTCCCTGCTCTCCTACCCCTCCCCTTTTTTGGGATGGGGTCTCGCTCTGTTACCCAGGCTGGAGTGCAGTGGCATGATCTTGGCTCACGGCAACCTCCACCTCCCAGGTTCAGATGATTCTCCTGCCTCAGCTTCCTGAGTAGCTAGGATTACAGGCATGTGCCACCATGCCCAGCTAATTTTTGTATTTTTAGTAGAGACAGGGTTTCACCATGTTGTCCAGGCTGGTCTCGAACTCCTGACCTCAGGTGATCAGCCCTCCTCGATCTTCCAAAGCGCTGGGATTAAAGGAGTGAGCCACTGTGCCCAGTCGATTATTCCCCTTTTGATGGGCATTTAATGTTTTCTAATTTTCACTGTCACAAACATGCTGCAACAATATATTTCTCACTGGAACTTCAAGGTTAAAGGATAAGCAAATTTCATACTGCTGAATTGATAGACAGCAGGCTCTATCAATATTGACTTAAATTGTTTTTCAGTAATTCGTACTTCTGCCAAAAACATATAACAGGGATTATTTCATATGTTCTTTTCAACATTTGAAATCCTTAATATTGGAAAAATTTCCCAATTGTATCTCATTTGTTTAATTTGCACCTTTTTGATTACTAGTGAAGTTACGCATTTTTTCATATCTTTAGTAATCACTTGTAATTTTTCCTGTTCATTTTTTGTGTTGTCTTTATTTCTTTAATGAATGTATAAAAACTTTCTAAATATTTTGAGTATAAAACCCTTTTCTACATATTGTTGTATTTTTGCAAATATTTTCTCCTGGTGTATGATTTGCCTTGCAACTTTATTCATCTGTTTGAGAATTTTTGAATACAGTTAAAAAAATTATGACAAATGTTTTACTCTGAATTTTGATGCATTCTTGGTTTTCTAACATTAATATGTAAAAATATTTTCCTGTTTTTCTTCTAATGACTTGCAGGTTTATATTTATACTTATTAAAACTTATTAAATGTATTAGATATAAAAACGTATAAAAATAGTATCATAAACATGTTTGTCCAGCTTAAGAAAATAAACCTATTACCATACAGTGAAAACTCATTATTTATCCCTATAGATTTCCTTTCTCTCTTGTAGGAGGCTGCTGCTACCCTGAAGTCAGTTTTTATCATTCCATTCTGTGTCTTTATCATTTTACTTCATTTTTATCTGCAAACTTAAAACATATTAATTATACAAAATTCAAATTTTATATGCATTTTGTTATAATGGATGTATACCTTTGCAACTTTTTAATTCTAATGTTAAACTTTTTTGAGTTATTTATGTTGATTTATGTAGAGCCAAATTATTCATTTTCTTTGCTGTGTAGAATAGAATGCTGCTGGATAAATATATTCCAATGTATTTAACCCCTCCAGTATTTTGCTATAATTAATTTGTTGTAAATATCTTTGCTATGTCTTCTTCTGTACTTGTGGTAGAATTTTTCTAGAGTATATTCCTTGGAATCAAGTTATTCACTTTCTGTGTATGTATATTTTTTATAGCTCCTCTCAATATCATTTTTATGTTTTTATATCTAATACTTCCTTCCTTCATTGTATTTTCTTTTTTTCTAACATCCTGAATTGAGCATTTATCTATTAATTTTTAATTTTTTCTTTTCTAGTATGTGCATCTTAAAATATCCAAGTACTACTTCAGCTGTCTCACATAGATTGTGATATGTGGTATTGTTATACTGTAGTTCATACTATTGTCTAAATTTCACTAGATTTTCTTCTTTGATTCATGAGTTACTTAGAAATATGCTATTAATTTGTAAACATCTGGAGATTTTAAAAGAAGGTATTTATTTGTTATTGATGTCTAATTATTGCATTGTGGGTAGAGAATGGGGTATGTAGAAATAGTCTTTGAAATTGGTTGAGGCATTTTTATTACTTAAATGTGGTCAGTTTTTAAAAGTATTCCATGTGTCCTTGAGAAAAATGTGCATTTTAATTTCCCTGGATAATATTTGTCCATTTTTGTTTGTAACTCTGGCAATTTTGCTTTAAATACTTAAAGGCTAGATATATACAAAATAAGAGTTATTATATTTTTCTTTTTATATTATTTTTCTTTTCTTTTTATATTATAATTTTTCTTTTTCATATTATGTAATGGTTCTTTTTATTCTTAGTAATTCAATATTTACCTCAAGGACTATTTTATCTAATATTAATATACCTGTACCACGTTTATTTAGTACTCACCTAATGCATTGATTCTCTATTCTTTAACTTTCACTATATTTGTGTTTCAAGTTCAAGGTGAGTAATTTGTAGAGAAGATTTATTTGCATTTAAAAAAATTCTCTTACAGTCATTGTATGTTACTTGATAGCTTTAGTTTACTTAAATTTGTTGATGTTACTGGTAATTTTGGACTTACTACTATTTATTTTGTGCTATTACTCTACATTTTTCTTACCTTTTCCCTCGCTTTACACCTTACTTAAAATTGACCAAGTTTCTTTTTTTTTTGTAAATCTATTTTATCCCTTACTGACCTGGAAAAGCTAACGTAGTCTAATACTAATCAGTGTCTTTACTATTTCCCTGTAATACAGAATATAGAATTCAGTAATGCTTTAAATTCAGCTATTCATCTCCCATCTTACACATCGTTCTTGACAAATACATTAACTTATTTTTTTGGCCTCACATAGATATTATTTAATATATTTATTGTAGATGTTCTTGACAACCAGTGTTTGTCCAGATTTGCCCATGAAGTTGTTTTGCTCACCATTTCATCTTGCGTCTCAGACTTTCTCTATGTATCCATTTTCCTTCACAGAAGATCTGTGGTGGTAAACTTATCTTTATTCATGAAAAATACCTTCATTCTGCAGTCACTGTTGAGATATTAGTTGGGTACCAGGTTGAGAGTTGTCTCCAGTCATTTCAAAGACATTTTACAATCTTCTGGTTCCTGTGCCTTCATTGACATGTGTGTTTTCAGTCTAAGGATTGTTCCTTTGTAGGTGACCTTTCTTTTCTCTCTGGATGGGTTTCAAGCTTACAGTCTTTTGTCTCTGGGGTTCTACTGCTTCACTATCATCAGCCCAGATGTAGATTTCCTCGTGTTTCCAGAATTCAGATTTATTTATTTATTTATTTGCTTACTGTTGAGACGGAGTCTTGCTCTGTCTCCCAGGCTGGAGTGCAGTGGCACAATCTCAGCTCACTATAAACTCCACCTCCCGGGGTTCAAACAATTCTCAGCCTCAACCTCTCGAGTAGTTGGGATTGCAGGTGCCCACCACCACGTCCAGCTAACTTTTGTATTTTTAGTAGAGATGGTTTTACCATCTTGGCCAGGCTGATCTTGAATTCCTGACCTTGTGATCTACCTGCCTCAGCCTCCCAAAGTGCTGGGATAACAGGCGTGAGCCACCGTGCCCAGCCCAGAATCCAGATTTATATCTTTCACCAGGATTAGAACATTCTTAACGTTTAACTCTTTAAAATATTATTTTTTCTCAATAATTTATATTCATATTCTTTCTCTCAATTAGATTTATGACAGTTTCTTTGGACAATCTATGTCTTTTAATACTAATATTTTCTACCTTTATGATTTTATAAATGATATTTTGGGTTCTTATATCTGGTTTTTAGGACACTAAATCTCGTCCCCTTTCTTTTTTTTTTTTTTTTTTTTTTGAGACGGAGTTTCCCGCTTGTTACCCAGGCTGGAGTGCAATGGCGCAATCTCGGCTCACCGCAACCTCCGCCTCCTGGATTCAGGCAATTCTCCTGCCTCAGCCTCCTGAGTAGCTGGGATTACAGGCACTCGCCACCATGCCCAGCTAATTTTTTGTATTTTTAGTAGAGACGGGGTTTCACCATGTTGACCAGGATGGTCTCGATCTCTTGACCTCGTGATCCACCCGCCTCGGCCTCCCAAAGTGCTGGGATTACAGGCTTGAGCCACCGCGCCCGGCCGTCCCCTTTCTAATCTACTCTTTAGACTGTTGTTTTCAATGAGGAATTATTTATTTATTTATTTTTCGAGACAGAGTCTCACTCTGTCACCAGGCTCCAGGCTGGAGTACAGTGGCACAATCGTGGCTCACTTCAACCTCCAACTTCTGGGTTCAAGCAATTCTCCTGCCTCAGCCTCCCTAGTAGCTGGGACTACAGGCGCATGCCACCACACCCAGCTGATTTGTGTATTTTTAGTAGAGACGGGGTTTCACCATGTTGGCCAGGATGGTCTCGATCTCTTGACCTCATGATCCGCCTGCCTTGGCCTCCATGAGTGCTAGGCTTACAGGCTTGAGCCTCTGCACCCAGCCAAGGAAATCTTTTATTCCTAGAAAATATATTTGCTTCTTTTTCAACATTGCTAGGAATTTTGTATAGTGCTTGGTTCCTTTTTAACTTTTTAATTATTCTGATATTTTAATCATGATTATTTTATATTCTGAATTCAATAATTCTATTATTAAAGTATTTTAAAATTATATTCTTTTACTTTTCTTTCTTTCTTTTTTTTTTTTTTTTTTTTAAGGAATCTCCCTCTGTTGCCCAGACTGGAGTGCAGTGGTGTAATCTTGACTCACTGCAACCTCTGTCTCCTGAGTTCTAACAATTTTCCTGCCTCAGCCTTCCGAGTAGCTGGGATTATAGGCCCCTGCCATCATGCCCGTCTAAGTTTTGTATTTTTAGTAGACAAGAGGTTTCACCATGTTGGCCAGGCTGGTCTCGAACTCCTGACCTCAGGTGATCTGCCTGCCTCCATCTCCCAAAGTGCTGGAATTACAGGCGTGAGCCACTGCACCTGGCTAGGGTTAAATTCTTGTTACTTGTTTATACTGACTTTCATTCATGGGCTGGTTTCTTTGTATGACCTGCCACTTTGGCTTGTGGACTTGTGTGGAAATTCTTCACAGCATGGCTTAAGGGTGTGCTCCTTCAGAAGGGTGCCTTTTGGTTGCTACTAACCTGGAAACATTTTATGTTGATTTCTTATCTTAAGATACTCAGGGCTTGTCCATGGCTACAAATTCATAGGAGAGACAGTTTTCTCTCACATAGAGCTTAGGCCAGTATAAACACTTTCCTTGTCACCTCCCTTTCTAGAAAGCAGTTATTTTTCTACTCCAACATTTTGTAAGGATATGGCCCGGTGAGGATGCCTCCTTTACATAAAAACTATCAGGTTTAACTTCCCACCTTGAATGCATTAGGGTCTTGTCTCCCAGTCCAGCATGACCATTACAGTTTAATGTCTTGATTGATACATTTCTAGTTAAGGTGAAATCTGCCAGATACATATTTTCCCTTGCAATAAGTAAGTAGCTTATGATGAGATATTTTGAGACATGTACATATTCTGTTTCTCATGAAAATTTCACCTACTTGTTTTAGCGTCTACTGATTCTTACCTGAGTCAGTAACTATTATAATGTTTTCTCAAATGATAATTTTTCTAATTTCATTGTTTATTCTACATTTATTATTTGGCATTCTACTGTAAAGAAGGTTTTTTTCCTTCTTCCACATTTGTTTTTCTTTTTGTATGAGTATGGACTGGTAGATTCTTAGTTTATTTGATGGATTATAATCCATTATTTTCATAATTTATTTTGATGCTCAAATTGTTTCAGATTTGCTAGGTGGGAGCTATTTCAAGCTGTCTCATGTCTTTTAAATCTGTCCCCATCTTTCTTTAAGTTATTTCTTACTTTCTGGCATAAACTTTACATTTTGAGCTCTTGTACTTTTTCTGTCTGGCCCCAAAACACACCATTTCTTCCAGGAGTCCTGGTTTCTTTTTGTGAAGAATAGTTTTTTGAAACCAAAATGTGGGCACTAGATATGCCTATTGCTTCTGGAGTGTCACACCATTATGTCTGTCTGTCTCTCACTCTCTCATTCTCTTGCTATCAATCAGTTACCTATCTATCATTTATCTATCAGTCTATCATCTGTCAATCATCTATCTGTCATCTATCATCTATCTTTCTATTATCTATCTATCTATCTATCTATCTATCTATCTATCTATCTATCTATCTATCTGTCTATCTATCTGTTTTACTGTATCTTAATGTCTATCTTTTGCCCATACCACAGGCTTTATTCTAGCCCTGCTTCTTTTAATATTTATAACTCTCCTTTCAAGAGAGAGAGAAATATGGATTCCAGTATTCTAAATATATCTACTCATATGGTCAATTATAGAAATAGTTTTAGAACTGCCAATCTGTACACACAGCAAAAAAACAAACAAATCTATTGGTTTGTTTAATGTTTGCTTTTAGTCTAGGGTATATCATATCTGTGTTCAAAAGGATCTTGGATTAGTTCTTTTATTCCCTATTCACTGCAGTTTTGCATTTATTTTAATACAGTTAGGCTAATCTGTGAGTATGTAAAACATTGGCACATTTCCAGAAGTTGAAAAGTCTGCAAAAGGATGACACTGAAAAGGATTTTTTTACCTGCCAACGAATTTCTGCTATTCTTTCCTTCTAGCTTTACTTGCCCCTTCTATATAATCAAATGTGTTAGTTTCAGTCTTATCTTCTGTGTGTTTCTTTTTGTAAAAACAGAGTTTGTTAATATTTTTAAGGGAGAATTTTACAAGGAAGTTTGTGGGTTTGGATTGACTTTTCTTTTTTTTGCCACTCGATGCTTAGAAAATGGTGCTCAAGGTGAAATCTATGGAGGCACGTGTGGATTAGAGTTTGGCTCCAGAATTTATTAGCTATAGCTGTGTATTCCTCAAGTGTCTTAACTGCTCTATTCTTTCTCCTAATGCACCTTCCTCTTTCCTTTCCAAAACTTAGGATTGAGGGATTGAGTGAAATGAATTAAAACCAAGAAGTAGACAGTGGAAGAGTGAGGCTACTGTTGGCACATGTTCTAATAAATGCTAATACACATTTGGGGAAGAAAGATTCATAGGCAGTCTATTTCATTCTTCACTGAAGATATGTTTGAACATATGTTTATGAGGATTTCTTCCTGAGCCCACTTTCAGGCAGGTGCTGTCTCAAAGCGTTTATGGTAGTGATGAGGGCTTGGGGTAGGGCAAGAACTTTCAGGAGGTTTGTGGAAAATGGGTGGCTTTCTCTTTCAGGTGAGGGTTTCTAGGAGGTGTGTGCCAGGGCAGTGAGGACTTTGTGAGAGCGCTGGTTATGTGGGAGATTTGTCTTAAGAAGTAAGTTATAAACAATGGTAACAATTCAGGACAGAGTTTTGGCTCCTAAAAGGTGGAGGGGGATGCATTAGTATGGCCAACTGGAGACAAATGGTGCCCCCCCACCCCAACCAGGTCGTTAATGCAACCCTTAGAATAAGCCCCTCCTCCAAGACACGGTACTCCCATGATGCACATTGAACTGTGCTGTTCTTTGTTTCCCCCGAAATCTGCAATTTTCTTATATAAGAGTCTACATTGATAGTGGCTCAGATACAATCAGACATATTACACATATTTTACAATTTTAGTTAAATACACAGAGCTAAGATCCTTAACAGAAGTGGCTGTGCAGTTAGTTACTTGTTTCCAATCTGCTGTACATGTTTCTTTAATAATCCAAAATGAACTGACAAACAAAAGTGGTATTTGCCTTTGAGCATAATATTGGCACATTTGCATTAATGGCTATTTCTCCATTGTTGTCCAAATAGCTTTCTTTAATCATTTTTGGAGTTTTGCACAAGAATGTAGAAGCTGATTGGAAATGATTAGGAGACCGATAGGAAAAACAGCATAGGGTTTCTCTTTTTTTCCTTCTTTTTCAGTGATTTTTAAAATTAAGATCACAAACCCTCTTTGTTTTGTTTCTAATGGATTTTTTAAAATAATGTAGTCTCCATTGTGAGATTAGGGGTGAATCTCAGTGCTCTCATTTTCTGGAGGGAAAAATCAGATGAGCTTAAAATATTCTTTCCAGAAGTCAGCAAACTATGGCCCACGGGCAAAATTCAGTCTTCTGTTTTTCAAAATAAGATTTTGTTGGAACACAGCTATAAACATTCCTTTACATATGGTATATGGCTGCCTTCCCATAATATCAGAGTTAAGTAGTTGCAACAGAGATCATATGGCCTGCGAAGCCTAAAACATTTGCTGTTTTGCTCTTTTCAGAAAAAGTTTGCTCATCTTTGTCTTAGAAGGTTTAAAATTGTTGAATGTTTTGGCACACAATTCTTTACTAAACCCAGTAATGAATTGCTTTTCTGAGGACAACTGCTATTTCTAATAATTTCATAGGCTGTGCTCATAATACACACACACACACACACACACACACACACACACACACACCCCTACCTTTGAACATTTCTACCTCTTATACCCATATTTGATTTTTTTACCTGAAACATGAGAACTCTCAAGAGTTAGTTGTGAGGATTGAGTTAAAATGTGTAAAATGCCTAGAACATAATAAGCGCCACATATTTTATATATAGCACTTACTACATGCATAAAAGAGTTTAAATACATATATAAGTAGTATGGTATTTGCTATTAATAATAGCATTTATATTTTGCAAGAGCTAAGATCATCATGGGCCAGTGGTTTATATTATTGATTTAATAATACATGCATGGAAGAGCTGCTAATTGTCCCCTAGTGTTAAGCACTGAATTGGTTTTGGGGATTAAGTGGCGAGCATGGGAGGCAGAATTCTACCCTCGTGGAGCTTACATAGTCTAGCGGGAGCTCAACACATGTGCTCAGTGCCTTCTCTTGGAGAAGAGCCAGTTCCAAATTATGCAGTCATTATGGTTGAGTGAAGACTGGGCACATGGTTATTTTCAAAGTATATTTTCACTTACTGGGATCTCTCACCTCCCATTAATACTTTTATGGTTCTTGGCTCACAGTCAAGAGACTGATTTGAAATTTTATCACCTTTCCACTAGCGATTATGGGCCGTAGATCTGCCAAACCCAGGACTGTGAGTTTAGCTTGGTAAAAATGGGACTGTTAGGGTTTTAATTTCCATTAGGCAGGCGTCAGAAAGTAGCTAAAGTACAGGGTAATAGGTGGGTCTTGTAGCTTAATGCTGGCAAGAACCTGACTCCACTCCTGGATTAAAGTGGAAAGAATTGGGTTCAGTCTTAACAGGACATGGGGGTTAAGTGTGGGCTCAAATTTATGCATTAAAGGGTTTGAAGGATGCCTGGATCATAGAGTATGCTCTATTAGTGTTTCTTCTTCTTCTCCTTCTCCTTCTCCTTCTTCTTCTTCTTCTTCCCAGTTTTCTCCTCCTCCCTTTCCTTTTCTTCCTCTCACTTACTCTGCCTTATTCTCATTGTTATTATAATTATTATTATCTAGACCTTTAATATGGTGTTCCAGCAACAACACCAGGGTGGACTTGAAAATTATTCCTAATCCATGCAGGGCCCTCTGAGGAAGCCTCTCTGTATATGTCTATGCCCTGAGTGAGGGAAAAGTCTTGAGAGTGCATAACCTTGGGCCTGAGCCCCACGCAGATTAGGTATTCAGATTTATATTCACCATGTGCTCTGCGGCCTGCCCATTCAAAAACTTAATATAAATGGCTTCCAGCAGGTAAAAGCAGTGGGATGCCTACACACAAACACATTTGAGCCACATGGGCTCAGCTCAAATTCTAAAGATTGGCACAGATAAAACCATGCCAAAGGAGAGTTCACAATTCACAATTTCAAAACATAGAAGTAAACTATGTGCCATAAATGAGAGTTAGAAGACACAAAAGTGGTGGTCTCAGAATTCTGTGAACTTTAGTTATGGCGTCATTACGTAAAGAGTATATAATAAGGACCTGGTGCAGTGATTCATGCCAGTAATCCCAGGACTTGGGGAGGCTCAGGATGGTAGATCACTTGAGGCCAGGACTTTGAGTCCAGCCTGGCCAATATGGCAAAATCTCATCTCTGCTAAAAACACAGAAATTAGCTGGGTGTGATGGTGCATATCTGTAATCCCAGCTACTCTAGAGGCTGAGGCAGGAAAATCTCTTGAACCTGGGAGGTGGAAGTTGCGGTGAGCTGAGATAGTGCCACTGCACTCCAGTTTGGGCGACAGAGTCCTTGTCTCAAGAAAAAAAAAAGACTATCGTAAATAACAATATGATTATTAATGTCAGAAATATTTGAAATGAGATGAAAACAGTGTAAAACCGTGACAAAGAAGATAGGCAGATTAGAAAAGGGACCAAATGAAGATAAATAGTACTGAGGAGCATAAACAAAAAGCCACACCCATAATCATGTTGGTCAAACTGTGGGACAGGCCAGGCACAGTGGCTCACGCTTGTAATCCCAGCACTTTGGGAGGCTGAGGGTGGTAAATCACGAGGTGAAGAGATCGAGACCATCCTGGCTAACACGGTGAAATGCTGTCTCTACTAAAAATACAAAATTAGCTGGGTTTGGTGGAGCACACCTGTAGTCCCAGCTACTCAGGAGGCTGAGGCAGGAGAATCATTTGAACCTGGGAGGCAGAGGTTACAGTGAGCCAAGATCGCACCACTGCACTCCAGCCTGGGTGACAGAGAAAGACCCTATCTCAAAACAACAGCAACAACAACAAAAACAAAACAAAACAAAAAAACCCTGTAGGACACTAAAATTCCAAAACATAAGAGGAAAACAGATAGGAAGAAAAGAGCCAAATAGGAAGAAATGGCCTTGTTGATTCCATTTCTAAATGATGGAGATCTCACTGTGCATGCACAGTTATTTGTTCTTCATTTCTCTGGAGTATAAAATAAACCTCTGTTTTTAAAAATTGATATTAATTGACTTAGATGAAACCATGACAACAAAGATAAGACATGATTCCTCTCTACTGGGACTACTACTAGTCTGTAACATATTTTAAATGTTTTCACTTAAATGTACAAAGGCAATTGATGTTATAAAATTTGGAATTCCCACCGTTTTTTTATTGATCCTCATTAGAGCTCATTGAAATACCGTTTTAGTTCTCAGAATCTATGTGGGATTCATTTCTTTTCTTTTTTTAGACTTTGTCTCCCCTTAGTTTATGATCCACCTATACTGAAAAATTCTAGGCAGCATATTAGTCTGGAATCTTTGGCTTCAGTAGAAACACATTCAAACTAGTTTAAGTACGAAAAGAATTATACGGACTCATGTAATTGAAGCATGGCTGGACCTAGGGTCTCAATCCAGTATCAGTTGCTCTCTCTTGCTTCTCCATCTCCTGGCTCTGCCTTCCTCTGGGATGGTGTTATTTCTAGGTAGGATTGCTACAGTGGCAATGAAGGACCCCAGAGTTCCAGGTTCCAGAATCACATAATAGTAACCCCAATCTCATATGGTAGGAAGCCTTTTATTTTTTAGACAGAGTCTTGCCCTGTTGTCCAGGCTGGAGTGCAGTGGTGTGATCTCTGTTCACCGCAGCCTCCACCCCGTGGCTTCAACAGAATCCCGCCTCAGCCTCCTGAGTAGCTGGGACTATAGGCAGGCCCCACCATGCCCAGCTAATTTTTGTATTTTTAGTAGAAACAAGTTTTCCCCATGTTGGCCAGGCTGATCTCAAACTCCTGACCTGAAGTAATCCATCTGCCTCGGCCTCCCAAACTGCTGGGATTATAGGCATGAGCCACAGCCTGGTGTGCCATGGAAGCCTTTTTGATATTAGTTTCAGAAAACATCTCAAGCATAGTTTTGATTGGTCCAGCTTGATTCATGTGCCCATTTCTGATCCAAGTGCAGTGAACAAGGAAATGCAAGAATCTAATTGGCTACACCAGGAACTGCAAGGATGGGATTAGCCCTAACTGAGATATCTGGATTGAGAATGAAATCAGACAAACACATTGAAGTCAATATGGGAAGCTTTAAAATATTGTATGATTCTTTTTAGATTATCTCCCAAATGTGCGCTATTATGATGAACTTGTTTCTGCCACATCATGAAAAAATGGAAGAAGTTTTAAAAAGTAAAGTTTCAACCATATGGGGTATAATTTGACCATTAAGATCACCTTTAAAATAATACCTTTAGTTGCTCTGGGTTTCAAGAAAAAGCAGTTTTTATTTTACAAACGATATAATACATGCACTCTCAATGGCAGTGATATCCTTAAATGGGCAAAATTGATTTTGGGAGTGAAAGATGAAAAATATTAATTCTTTTATGTATTAAGTATAAATATACAATACATAAATAGCTATATGGGATACCTGTGGTTTTGAAATTTCATGAAGAGGTGATTAGGAAAAATGTCTCAAGGTTCCTTACGGGGTGTTAACTAAAAATGGTGAGAAACATTGATTTCATACAACACATGTATTACAGAAAAGTTTTCCTGCAAATTTTAGCCCCTTTCTCCCCTCACTTCTGCTCTCTGAGTATTCCATAATATATAGTTTTTAAACATAGAATGAAAAAATATGTATAAAAATTAGCCAGGCTTGGTGGCCTGCACCTGTAGTCCCAGCTACTTGGGAAGCTAAGGCAGGAGAATCGCTTGAACTGGGGAGGCGGAGGTTGTATTGCATCATTGCACTCCAGCCTGGGAGACAGAGCAAGACAACCATCCAAAACCCCCAACCCCCCAAAAAGTTATGCTTATGCACTCCTGATGACAATGGGTTGAAATTCTCCTAGCATTAGACCTCCAGTTTTCCTCTAGCTCCTCCCTCACTGCCCTTGATGAACAATTTTGACACTGTTACTCTGGCCTCCAGCAAAGTTTATTATTCTCAACTTGTGAATTCTCCAGTGGTAAGAATTAGTAACCCTGTCTGAAATAAGTTTTCAAATGTCTTTTTTCTTAAAAGAACTTGTAACATACCATTTTAAAAATAATCAGATACCATACAGCTATAAGGACTGCTATTGATTTTGGCAGAGTGACTCTCCTGTAGGAATGCTTGGGTTTGTGGGACTTGTAGCTTCCTTCTTGTCTAAGAATTTTCTATTGAATATCTTGTCTATATCTGCAGGGCTGACATCTGTCAAACTGAAAAGGTTTTTGGTTTAGAAACTGCAAAATGTCAGGATCGGTTGAATTGGAGTAACCGGGATAATTGAGTTGTGTTTTGTGAAAATAACCTTAAATGACCAAAGTAAACATACAGCCAGATCATGTACTATTATATCAGAGCCGAAAATCAATGGGAATATAATACACTGACTCCTGAAGTTGAGCAAATTTTATTTCAAAATAGAGGTGATCAGATAAAATAGCCTCTCTTGGGTCAGTATTCACTTAAGGAAATCAGGAAATAACCAGGCAACTGTGCCAATAAAACTTTAAAGTACACTTTCTTTTTTTCTTCTTTTTTTTTGAGATGGAGTCTCACTCTGTAGCCCAAGCTAATGCAGTGGTGCAATCTTGGCTCACTGCAACCTCCACCTTTGGGGCTCAAGTGACTTTCATACCTCAGCCTCCCAAATAGCTAGGACTACAAGCATGTGCCAGCATGCCCAGCTGATTTTTTGTATTTTAGTAGGAACAGGGTGTCACCATATTGCCCAGGGTGGTCTCAAACTCCTGAGCTCAGGTGATCCACCTGCCTTGGCCTCCCAAAATGCTGGGATTACAGGTGTAAGCCACCGTGCCTGGCCTTAAGCAAACTTTATCTAAAAAATATATAAGAAGAATCACATATTTTCAAAGGAATTAAAATCTGTTTTAGGTATCTTGCATTGTGGTAGGGTAGGAAAAGGTTGGAGAGGTTACATTACAGGAGATGGGGGGATAAAAATCGAGTCAAAAGCTTCTGAGACAGTAATGTTGTTGGGAGAGAGAAGAGTAATTGTATTGGGAGGAAGTGGGAATATACATGGACAGGTCAAGTGGAGAGCTGGGGAAGGAAGACATAATCTTAACCTGTAGGTCACTTTGAGAGTCCTGCAGTTCAGCTAATCACAAGGATGGCACGGGCTCCTCAGCCAATCCTTTGAGAGTTGTCCTGCATCTGCTTTCATTAACAGCGATTTTAGTATTTCCCAAGACAGTAATCTTTGGATATCCTGCCTGCCTGTAATTGAGTTGAAATCTGTTACTTTATGCACTCCTCCTCCTGGGCATATAGAATCCTCCTAATCCCTCTTCTGTATGACAGCCCTTTAAATATTTCAAGACAGCTGTTGTGTCTTCTCCCAGTCCCTTACAATTTAGAGCAGAGGAGAAATGTGATGCATGTGGTGTTACAGGGCTGTTAGTTACTCTTGAGATGTTAGTTACTCTGAGTGACAGCTGAAGTGTTCTCTTGGCTGTGGTGCAACCACCGGTCTTCACATTCCTGCAAGTGGTCATGGTGTTATTCATCCCAGGTTGAATATAGGACAGATGTGTATGGCTTTGATTGCATGCTAGCTTCGATTGCAAGGCTTGTCCATATTTTCCTTCCTTTCTTTCTTCCTTCTTCCTTTCCTCCCTCCCTCCCTTTCTCTGAAACACTTCTCTTCCGTCATGAGAGTTGAATGGTTCAGGCTTTGGAGTGAGTCTGGGTTTGATTTCAATCCAGCTTTTCCACTTGCTCGGTGTGTGATGGTGGGCAAGTTATTTAACCTATACAGTTACTTAACCCTTCTTTCTCTATGAAATGGGAAGAACATCTACCTTACACGATTAATACTGGGCTTAGATGAAAACCATGTATGCAGAGCATCTGATGAAAGCTGTCATTGAATGGTAGGCTTTTAATAATTATTAATATAAAAAAGGAAACAAAGGAAAGTGTATGTGTGAGAGGGTTGTGTGTGAGAGAGAGAAAGAGAGATTTATTTTAAAGAGAGAGACAGAGATTGAGAGATTTATTTATTTTAGACAGTCTTACTCTGTCACCCAGGCTGGAGTGCAGTGGTGTGATCTCGGCTCACTGCATCCTCTGCCTTCCAAGTTCAAGCAATCCTTGTGCCTCAGCCTCCCGAGTAGCTGGAATCACAGGTGTGCATCACCATGCCTGGCTAGTTTTTATATTTTTTCGTAGAGATGGGATTTCTCCATGTTGGCCAGGCTGGTCTCGAACTCCTGTCCTCAAGCGACCTGCCTGCCTCTGCCTCCCAAAGTGCTGGGATTACAAGCTACCATGCCTGGCTTGGGATACTGATTTAATATAAGGAATTGACTCACGTGATTCTGGAGGCTGAGAAATCCCAAGATTTGCAGTCATAAAGCTGATGATCCAGGAAAGTGATGGTGTAGTTTCAGTTCAAATCCAACCTGAGAACCAGGAAAGCTGATAGTATAAATCCTAATCCAAACACTGGCAGGCTGAAACCCAAGTGCCAATATTTTAAAGTCTCAAGGCAAGAAAAGACAACGTATGAGCTCACAACGGTCAGGCAGGCTTCTCTCCTACTCAGCATTTTTGTTCTCTTCAGGTCTGCAATCCCTTGGAGGCCCACTCACATTAGGGAGAGGAATCTGCTTTATTCAGTCTACCAAAATCAGCCAGAAATACTCTCATAGACACATCCAGAGTGACGTTTGGTCAAATGTGCCGGCACCCCATAGCCTAGTCAAATTGGCACAAGAAATTAACCACTCACTGTATAATATATTTCTAGGAAGTAAGACATTCTAGGAAGAAAAATAAAACAGGGATAAAAGGAGTGAGTCATGGAAGTGCTGTTTTAGATAGGGCAGGCAGCTGTCAGAGAGGTTTTGAAAGGTACATTTCCACTCATTATTAGGTTAAATGAATACTAATGTCACTCAGATTAATGTAAATTCCAGACACAAGTCTGAAATTATCCCCTTGCTTCACATCCCCTCTGTGGATGGTTTCCGATGTTATCTCCTATGGCAGTGACCAACTACGTCGCATTCTGTGAGGACAACTTCCATGGAAGTGATAGTGTGATACGACAGAAAAGGCATATTGGACCAAATGTTTAGAAGACCTGTCGTGGCTGGGTGCAGTGACAGTAGCTCACATCTGTAATCTCAGTGCTTTGGGAGGCCAAGGTTGCAGGATTACTTGAGCCCAGGAGTTCAAGACCAGCCAGGGCAACATGGTAAGATCCCATCTCTACAAAAATTAAAACAAACATTAACTGGGCATGAGATGTGTGCCTATTGTTCCAGCTACTCAGGAGGCTGAGGCTGGATCATTTGAGCCCAGGAATGCGAGGTTGTAGTGAGCTAGCATTGCACCACTGTACTACAGCCTGGGTGACAGAGTGAGACCCTGTCTCTAAAAAGAGAAAAAGAAGAAAAAAAAAATGGACTGTCATCCAGTCCTAGCTCTGCCGGTAACTAGTAAGTCAGTCACTTGTCCTCTCTGAATCTCAATTTCATTTTCTTTTTTCTTTTGAGATGGAGTTTCACTCTTGTTGCCTAGGCTGGAGTGCAATGGTGCGATCTCTGCCTCCTGGGTTCAAGCAATTCTCCTGCCTCAGCCTCCTGAGTAGCTGGGGTTACTGGTGTCTGCCACCACGCCCAGCTAATTTTTTTGTATTTTTAGTAGAGATAGGGTTTAACCATGTTGGCCAGCTGGTCTTGAACTCCTGACCTCAGGTGATCTGCCCACCTCAGCCTCCCAAAGTGCTGGGATTATTAGAGCTGTGAGCCACCATGCCCTGCCCTCAATTTCATTTTCTGAAAAATGGGAACAACATGGCTTCTTCATAGGAATGTTCTGAAAGTCAGAATTTGCCAATGTATTGAAAAACCTGTCAGAACAATTGAACTTTTGGCAAATGTAAAATGATGTTAACTCTTTTTATAAAAATATCTTCAGTAGTCTAGCTGGAACCAATCTCTACATGGTTACAGTGACCTTCCAAGAGTTCTACTGTACCTAATTCTTAGGGATTTTCCTTTGCTCTTGGTTTGGAAACTTGAATATAACCTCACAGGAGGCTCAAGTGAAAAATTGTTCTGTGGCCACAGTATTCCTTTAAATGTCTTCTTTGATGAATGGCTGAGACTGATATTTTGCTAGTGGCATAGAACAAAGTAATTCAAAGCCCCTAAATGAATCATAGACTGCTTGCAGTAAAATCATTATGAGGTTTTCTGACTGAGGTTAAGACAGGGTGAATAAAAATAGTACACACTCTCCTTTCATTCAACTTAGCCTCAAGCATTAGGAAAATATCAAGAAAGACAGGCAACTTTCATACAATCTCCCTGATTCCTAAATAACTGTAATCCACTTTCCCAATTCAGTAGTATGGCAGAGCAGGAGGAGAGAACACATCTAATTGAGCCATCATGGCTCATTTCTCTGGTATCCTGATGGCAGTATGGACTATGT
The DNA here is from genome assembly GCA_031835075.1 of Saguinus oedipus. NCBI lineage: Eukaryota > Metazoa > Chordata > Mammalia > Primates > Cebidae > Saguinus > Saguinus oedipus. Next base: position 62,842,273 of record CM063181.1, on the reverse strand, counting down.
GAACAGAGGAATTATTTTTTAACAACACAATTCAATTTAGTTTACATACACAGATGTACTTTAAGTCAAGAGAGGAGCCAGACAAAACAGCTAAAAGGACAAGTTACAAAAGCCCTCCCCAATCAAGGAGTTCACAGTCTAGTTAAGGAGATAGAAATGGAAGCCAATCATAATACTCCAGTGTGGTGGGCACAACAAGCAATGTACAAATCCAGAGTCAGTAAAGAGGGGCAGGTAATGAGTCCCATCTGAGGACAGTGGGAAAAGATTCATGGAGTTGGTAAAGTGTAACCTGGGTTTTGAAGGATGAATAGGAGTTTACCTGGCAGAAAAATTTATCTTCTGTCACCTCCCTCTTTTCTGCCTTCACCAACTATGTTGATCAATATGTTTATCTAAAAATGCATTGTAAACACTTCATTATATGAACTGTAATTGGGTCTTTAATTTGAATGCCATTAGAACAAAAACAATAATATGTTTTAAAAGAAAGCTTTTTAATTTGGTAATTTCATACTATTGCCATTACAGTAACATTACCGCTTGCCCCCACATATGGTTACTCTTTGTATGATTTTGTTTACTTTTATAAAGCACTTTTTTGCATCTGAACCTATGTTGCTTTATTATAATCTATTTCCTCTCACTAAGAATTTAATCACTGAGTGGTACTAAGAGTTAAAATAAAAGAATTTAAATTGCCAGAAGTTGGCAGCTTTGCTGTGTTCTGGTTGTTCAGAATAGTGCTTACTATATAATAGACACTAAATAGATTTTTAAAAAATGAATAAATGTCCTCCAGGAAATTAGTTGCAAAACATCAAATGAATAAACATGGGTTTGGAGTTTCTTGTGATGTCAGTAACACAGTAACATTGGTGTAAAATTATTGGAAGAAGGATGCTTTTCACATGGGCTGCTCCAATATGAAAGTGCATTTATTTGGGAGGGAAAAAGGTCCTAGACAAATAATTGGAGATGTTGCAAACAGCACAGATTGGCTGTGGACACAGTAGGGGCAAACCCTGCAGAGACACTGCTTTATGTCACAAGCTTTTCCCCTTTGCAGTCTAAATTTATGTAACATAGAGTGCCTTCCTGAAGTCAGTGTATAGCCCTGTGGTTAAAAACGTAGGTTATAGAGACACATTACTTGGGTTCACATCCCAGCTTTGCTACTTCTTCGCTTTGTGACACCCCGGGCAAATCACACAGCCCTTGTGTGCCATACTTTTTGATTGCAAATGGGAATGATAATAGTGGTACCTGTTCCACAGAGTTGTTGTGAGAACTTGATCACTAGATAAGTGTGAAGGACTTAACTTTTTTTGTTTTTTCTTTTTTGAAATGGAGTCTTGCTCTGTCGCTCAGGCTGGAGGGCAATGGTGCAATCTCAGCTCACTGCAACCTCTGCCTCCCAGGTTCAAGCATTCTCCCACTCAGCCTCCCAAGTAGCTGGGATTACAGGCACCTACCATCATGTCCAGCTTATTTTTGTATTTTTGTAAAGATGGAGTTTCACCATGTTGGCCAGGCTGGTCTTGAAGTCCTGACTTCAGGTGATCTGTCCACCTCGGCCTCCTAAAGTGCTGGGATTACAGGCATGAGCCACCATGCCTAGCCTTAACATTTAATATAATCATGTACATCACTTTCAAATACAGAATTAAAAAAAATCATGCAGTTCTTTTAAGTCTTCTCATCACAAAACTCCAGAAAATATAGAAGAGAAAGGGGATCATTTTTCCTGGACTTGTGCGATTTTTCTTTTTGATTCTATCTGTGACATCAAACTGTTATTATCTTTGTAATCCAGGCAATCTATTGAGCACTTTCCTTTAATTAAGTTCAGCTGCTTCGGCATTTTTAAAAACACCACCTGTATTTTCAGAGTTGCATTTTAGATAAGACCCATGTTAAGAGATGAATTAAAATACAGTTCAAGAGGTCATTTCATCTCTCCCTTTGCTTTAATTTTAAATTCAGGCTAGCAGACAAAAAGGATTTATTTCCTTTTACAAGTTAATTTGGAATACTGTCTTGCAATAAAAGCTTATGCACTCATTCCTTTATACTACAGATTTAAACTACGTTTAGCTGCTGGGTTTTACACATTTACCTGGGCTCCCAGGCATGTCTGGTTTTCTTTTCAATCACTTGATTTTAACCCATTTTAACGTTCTTAATACTTTCTTTCTGATTGGTGTCTCTCTGTTTAAGAATAGTGAAATGTGTAATGTGTTTGCCAGTGGAGAGGAATATTATCTTCAGTTTTGAATCCGGAATCAGCTTTTAGTAAGACAATGATTTGAATGCATTTGTTTGAAAATATTTACTATAACAGCTGGAATTATGGTTAAGTATATGATTGTTGAACTTGAACACAGCAGCTTTCAAACTACTCCTTTGTACCAAGAAATATGAACATCTATTTGCCCCTGGCACAGGCAAACCTGTTGATGGAACAAACATTGTACGCCCTATGTAGATAATTTGACTTACACTTCATTGTCTTGGGGTTGGACATACTGCACTTGTACCTGTTAGGATGGAAATAGCCATTAGGTTTATTGTGTTTATATATGTCATAGAGCTGACAAACAGGGTTTAGGACACAAGAAAAAATATTGTATTCACAGTTCTCGAGTGAATATGTACTAATCTTCAAGAAAAGTCATAGTTTGGAATACAAAACCAGTGATAGATTTTGACTTTTGAAATTGTTGAAAAAAGTGTCTTCCTATGAGTCTTAATTTCAAGTGAAATATGCCAAGTTGTAGTTTGCTTTTAAGGTTTCTGGTGCTTAAATTATGTGACATAAACAGTCAGATTATTTTTCTAGACAATGTTTTCTGCATGCCAGATAGTACTGTTTCTCTCTTCTTTTAATCAGTTACTTAATTAGTAATTTTTAGAGGCATAATAAGCACCCAAACTCCCTCTTGCCCCCAAAATCTAAGAACTTCACCATAACCTACACTTAGGCTTTTATTTTCTTTGAGATGTCTTTTGATGACCAACTTAAAAATTTGTAGGCTCATTTTTTAAAATGATCAATCTTTTGATTTGTAGTCAATTGGCTTTATATCTTTTCTAGGAGCTATACAGAATTTATATTTCCAAGTCATTTCTGACTTGAATGAGCTAAATAAACAGAACATATCTATTAGAATTACTTTTAAAATCAGAAACTACCAATTTCATTACCTCTTTTAAATAAGCAGAAAGAGTTCCCTTTCTAAGATCCTTTCCACATGGTTCCCAATTAATTTAGAAGTGAAATAATATCCCCAGTAGTTTTGGACAAGAAAGAAAACTACTCTTCATTTAAGAGTAAGTTTTTCCCATAAAAACAGAGAAAAATGGGTTCTTGAAGCTTAACCAGAATTCAGTTTTCCCTGGTTATATCCAAAAAACAAATTAGTTTTTTCGTGACTTTTTGTGGTAAGCCTTTTTTAAAGTGTGGTATAGTAAGGCTGATCCCCAAATACAAAGTTACCAGCTGATGGCTCTGTATTTGGTGATTAAGAAAGGGAACGTGGTGCCAGAAAGTGAATATATAAACTTTGGATTGAGCTGTAGCATTTAGCTTCCATAATGAAGATTGGAATATTTCATTGGCAAATTCATTTTTTCCTCATCTGGTAAAATTATGTAGGTATCCCATGAATATTTATATCTGGAAAAATATCAATATCCTTTCAGCAAAATGTGGACTGGTAGGTGCAGAGACACATATATTAAACTGCCTGTGCCAACCGTAGTAGTTCAACTACTTTTTTTTTTTTTTTTTTTCAGGTGAAAGCGTATTAGACTTGTTTATGAGCACTTCTGTATTTTGGCTTTCATTATATATGTTAAAAAAAAAAACAAAAAACAAAGATTTTTCTGGGCCAGCAAGACATTAAAAAGAATACAAGAAGCCCATCCCCAAACCTGCCCCCAACATGCATTTCTGATCTCTAGTCCTAATATGAAAATTGAGCAAAGTTAAGCCATTCAATGGAAGCACAAACTAGAGTATGAAGCAATACTGCAGCTGGTACTAAAAGTATTAGTCTGTTCTCACACTGCTAACAAAGACATACTCAAGACTGGGTAATTTAAAAAGGAAAGAGGTAATGGACTCACAGTTCCACATGGCTGGGGAGGCTCATGGTCATGGCAAAAGACAAAGGAGAAGCACAGGCACATCTTACATGGTGGCAGGCAAGAGTGAGTGTGCACAGGGGAGCTCCCCTTTATAAAACCATCAGAACTTGTGAGACTTATTCACCATTATGAGAACAGCATGGAAAAGACCTGCCCCCATTATTTAATCACCTCCAACCAGGTCCTTCCCATGACATGTGGGAATTATGGGAGCTACAATTTGAGATGAGATTTGAGTGAGGACATAGACAAACCGTATCGACATTGTTAAGGATTTGTGAAACACTTAGAGAATATTCCTGTATCTTGGGTTTGTGTGAATAGAAATGGTGAGTTGCCCCTAAATAAGCACAGACCTACCCTAGATCAGGCAGCCTCCTCCATTGTTGTAGAGACTTAGCCATCTGCCCTCTGCATTTCCCCAACATTGCTGCATTCTCTGATGGTAAAACATAGGTACCATGGCCACTGGGCATCCTCTTCTGAATCTTTTTTCTCAGTCCTAATTGAGCCATTAAAAATTCAATTATTTACATGATCTTTAGGAACCAAATTTACTGTTACATACACATAATATGCAAAAAAGCATTTGACTTTGGGGAAACTCTTTGGCCTTTTTCCAATTATCTTGTTCCAAAAGCCCTTCCTGTCTCACGGCCGGGCGCGGTGGCTCACGCCTGTAATCCCAGAACTTTGGGAGGCTGAGGTGGGTGGATCACAAGGTCAAGAGATCGAGACCATCCTGGTCAACATGGTGAAACCCCCGTCTCTACTAAAAATACAAAAAATTAGCTGGGAATGGTGGCACGTGCCTGTAATTCCAGCTACTCAGGAGGCTGAGGCAGGAGAATTGCCTGAACCCAGGACGCGGAGGTTGCAGTGAGCCGAGGTCGCGCCATTGCACTCCAGCCTGGGTAACAAGAGCGAAACTCCATCTCAAAAAAAAAAAAAAAAAAAAGAAAAGAAAAGAAAAGAAAAAGTCTCTTGATCTTTCTTTGATTGAATACATGGCTGTAACTTTTCCTTGAATTCAGAAAGTCTGTATTTCTCCTTTCCTATCACTTCCTCTGGCATAAATATATCAGGATAGGAGACTTGCCTTTTTGCCTCCTGGCCATCTTCCCATCTTAGCTGACAGGCACACACTGGTGTTGCTAAGACTTTTCCTGGAAAGAATCTACAGGCGAAAGCCCAGAGCTGGATGCTTTTGCACAGACATTGCTTTCTAAAATACACAGAAGGCTGAATTGCCAGGATGGCGTGAACCTGCCCAGTATTTTCCTATTTCCAGAGCACTAGCTCTACTGCCAACCATTACCACAGTTTTTTTTTTTTTTCCTAGTAAAATACATTTAAGGGAAGAGTTGTGAAAAGGTGGCTGCTCTAACGGGAACTCTTTTGTATTCTTAGCACTAAGTTGTCTAAAAGACATAGGATGGACTCACTCTTTTTGAAGTTCTGACAGTAACACATGCGCTTTTCTGGTGTGTGCTTTGTAGAAGTGAAATTTGTCTGTCAAACTCCTGCGATTGCTGACATTGTAATCCTGGTCGATGGTTCATGGAGTATTGGAAGATTCAACTTCAGACTGGTTCGGCTTTTCTTGGAAAACCTGGTTACAGCATTTGATGTTGGCTCAGAGAAGACACGAATTGGTATAATTTCTATTATTGGCAGTAGCAGTCAGTTGTCAGTGCAAAACTGCTGGAAAATGCCTTAAGAAATTAAAAAAACTCCTTACCAAAGTGACTTTCAGAATTGCAGGATACTCATGGTCCCAAAAGCACATGTTTGGATCAATAAATATTTATTCCTTCTAATTTTTGCAATGACACTGTCATTCAATTATTGAACATATTTTAATTTTCTGAAAAGTCAAGATCTTGGTTAATAATAATAATCATCATAAAACTTTAAAAGTTACAGCTGGTTTAAGAATTTATTGCACAGGAGTTTTAATTTAAAAGAAATAGCTAAATTTAGAAAATATTGAATTAAGAAAATTGGCAATCATTTTTTAGCACAAGATAATCTTTGCCAAATTATTTCTAGCCCAGATAAGAAGCAAAAAAAGTTGTAAATCTTTGAGCAATATTACACATAATAAAAATAATAAATCTTTATTAAACAAAGTCTCCTAGTTTAACTTTTAAATAGCCATCAAGAAAAATCACTCCTTTGAGAATAAACAACAAATAAATCTAGACCTTTTATCTACAAACATAATCAGGTTTTTTTTTTGTTTGTTTTAAATGCCAAGTACCTCGTTGTGTGCTCATTTACGAATGACTAGAAAAGATGTACAATCCCTCAACCCCCATGTATGTCTAACTTGATTCCTTTAATTGATCTTACTCAGCAAGTCTTTTTGAAAATATATAGCCATCCCCCAAGCAAAAAATGTTGCAAAGATGAGGCCTTTCATCATTCTAGTTTCTTGAGTAGCCCACTAGATTTTTGAGTAACCCATTATTCCTGGTGAGTGTCCTAATCCTTTTTTCCAGGTCTTGCACAGTATAGTGGTGACCCCAGAATAGAATGGCACTTGAATGCGTTTAGCACAAAAGATGAGGTGATTGAAGCGGTCCGAAACCTCCCATATAAAGGAGGAAATACACTAACAGGTATGTTTTGTTTAATTCATGTTACAACAACGTATCTTATTGAAGAGTAATTGTATTACCTCATTTTCCCATTTTGTAAGAGTTATGTTTTAATGAAACTAGCACTTGGGATTCTTTGATGTCTGTTTTCCCAAACTCAGCATTGAGTAAAAAGCTATGTATCTCATTCCTTTTACCCTGTGACTACAATGTCCCAGGAAGGGCTTGGTGGGGCTAGCAGAAAATGAAGCAAGCCCTGAGACCAACAGAGTGGAGTAGCTGTCTAACCTTTGCCAGCTAATCTCTTCACCACTTTTCTCCTCCTGCCATCCTCTACCCTGTATTTAAATAAAAATAAATTTCAAATTTCTTCTTATTTTCAAAGAAGATTTTTTTGCCCTTATTCTGCAATCATTAGTTATTATGAAAATAGCATGAAATAATTTTTTGAAGAGTCAGAATCCTCTCCGTTAATAATAATGTGGATATTTGGTTGACCAGTATTTTTGATGAATGATGAATATAAGAATATTTACATTATATTAATCTATGGCACAATCACAAGGGGTTTGTACAGATTTTAACCTTGGGACATGATGCAGGCTGAGCATCCCAAATCTGAAAATCCAAAATATTTGAGTGCCAACATAATGCTAAAAAAGAATGCTAATCGAAGCATTTCAGGTTTTGAATTTTTAGATTTGGGATGCTCAACCAGAAAATTGAATGCATATATTCCAAAATCCAAAAATACCTGAAATCCAAAATAATTCTGGTCTCAAGGATTTTGAATAGTGGATATTCAACCCGAATTGCCTACCACAGGCACATATTATAGATGCTCAGATAAAGCAATGTAGATGCTATTATTGAATTTTAGGTAAACCAGTAGAATCCTAATCATTGCTTTGCCAAATTGAGGCAAAATCTGGTGGAATTTTTGTTAATGTAGCAAACAATTTATTAAACACAAATCCTGTAACAATATTCCACCATTCCTTATTTTTTTCTGGGTGGAAAGTGTCATACTCAAAATGTAGGAGTACAATTAATGACTTTAGATTTGTCCCTTCTACTCCTAGAAAAACAAAGAGAGGGATTTTTTGGTTCTTTAGAATATCACAAACAAGATTGAAAACCTAATGAGAACACACTATTGTGTGAGTATTCTTGCTTCATCCTAAATGATAAAAGTTCAGATCTGCTTGCACGCACCACAAGATCTATTATCATCATTAATTGGCCATGAATTCAGTGTTCTTTATAAATGCTAGTTTCTGAAAGAATGCAGTATTTAATTATTTTCATCACCTTTATTCCAGTGGATTTTAGTTTCTCATTGAATCTGTGAAGGACAAGGTTATTTAAAAAATGAAGATTCACATGTAATAACAACTCCTGTGTCTCAATAAGTTACCCATCTTGTGGTTATCTTTTGGAGAATTAAGAGACTTTTTATTAGAGATGGTTGGTGTTTATTTTTCCTTGTTTTCTCGAAGGTCTTGCTTTGAACTACATTTTTGAAAATAGCTTCAAACCAGAAGCAGGATCCAGGACTGGAGTATCCAAAATTGGCATTTTAATCACAGATGGAAAATCCCAAGATGACATTATTCCACCATCTAGAAACCTTCGTGAGTCTGGCGTAGAACTATTTGCCATAGGTATGTATTCTTTATAGTCTTGTTTCAACTAAGAGCATGGACCCACAACCATTTAAAACAATATGTGATGTGAAATGCACTTTAGTGAAAACCAGGAGACCTGAGCACTTTTGAGTTTTGGCCCTTGTCATAACCAGCCCTGTTATCTGAGCCCAGCTTCCTTACATTTAAAATGGGAATGATGCTAGCTGTCACGTATCCCATGGTATGAGGATTTCTAAGTGAGGTGTCATATATAAAATGTTGCAAAAAGCATAAAGTGACATGCAAAGGTCAGGTACATGTTTGTTACTGTTTAATAAGTCAGGACTTTCTCTTAAAGGTCACTTTATAGCTATCTCTTTCCTGGTAGTACAGGAAGAATCCAATTCATTATTTTCAAGGAATTAGAATCCTGCAGCTACTTAGAGAAGACACAAAGTTCAAGATTTGCAGTAGTTCTTATCTGAAACTAACTCTTCATAAGGTATCCTTCTTGTGTGGAAAAACATATACATATCACACATCCAGAATAACTACAAAATATTTAGATGATGTAACTTTGCTGTTGATTAAAATGTTAACATTTTCTTTGGCAATGAGAAGGTCTTCTATTTAGTAGAGAACAACAAACTTTCTCAGCGGAGAAAATGCCTGATTCCCAAGCAACACTGAAATACAAACCAAAATATAACAGCAAATTCCTTAGCAGGGCTCTGAAGACATTTGAAATTGGTTATCATGAACGGTCTCTTTTATTATGTTTTACATATTTAATTATTTTATTTGTGATCAATCTTTAGACCAAATCAAATGTATTTATCTTTCTGCATTTATCAAGAATATGGTGCATTTTTCTTTTGTGAACTTTCCATGAGATACTTCTATCAAAACAGAATTCTCTCTACCCTGGTGTTACATACCCAGTTATAGTGGGTGTTGGCATAAAAATACATATTTTAGAGTATTATTCTACTCCTATGAAATGGAACTATCCAGGGAGAAGGGGCCTTGGAATATGTGTTTTAAAACCATACCCAGAGCTGTACCTTAAAATCATTCTCCAGGGTTGAGAACTACTGGTAAGCCCACGGGAATATCTCCTCTGTGTGTATTGGTTAACTTTCTCTCCCTTAGAGAAACATCCTAAAAAGTTGTCCTATTTATATATATTTTTTTCATCAGAGGATGTTTCGGATTATTTTTTCAGAACTTGTTTCCTGCTAGTATGTAGTCAAGTACAGCATCAGAACAGCTGCAGAAGCTGTGGAAACTATGGTGTTTCCTCCTGTTTCTTTTGCAGGGATGCTACAGCATCTCTAAGCAGTGAGTTCCCAGAGGTTCATAATGAATCTTCTTCCCTTTTTCGTCGTAATCCCCTATCCCAGTGCTTGACACTTAAAAAGCATCCAGTAAATGGCTATTTAATAATTTAGTGCTCTAAAGAGTTTCTAAGATAGCATTATTACCCTTAGTACTAAAAATAAAAATGTTCATGAAAGATACATATAAGAAAAATATGTTGTTATTATTCAAGTAAGTGAAGTGTATTATCCTATAGTAATACAGCCATTACTGCTACGTTTTTCCTTTACAGAAAAAAAGAACAAAAGAAATCCAGGGAAAAAAATTAAAAATGTATTATGTTCGAACTCTGTTTTGGTGAATTACAACCTTGTTATTGTATGTGCATGTGTGTGTGGTGTGGGGGAGGTAGGTGTTGTAGCTCAGTGGTGCGCCGGAGTCAGCTCTTACCAGGTTGCAAGAGCCAACTGTGCACATCTCTTCCCACGTCTGAATCCTGTGACCTCATATTGGTAGTTTGGAATAAGCTATGGAGGGGCATTTATTCTACAGAAATGGGCAAACACTACAAATCAGGGCAGAAAGCTGACTGTTAAATATTTACCACATTTACCAGCACACCTCAGGAATTTAAATGGGCAATAAATGAGTTTATATGGTAACTTCACTTCTAAAGATGAATGCGAAGTTGGTCTTAGGAATTGAGTTAAATTTGCTTGGCAGGAACATTTCTTACCCTGAAATTTAACAGGACATCTTTTAGAGTTATCAATGAAAAAAAAATCTTCAGACTCCATCTTAGATTTGCTACTCACAATGTGGCTTAGAGAATGCTTAATTCAAGAAGTATTTGCTTACATACTGTGCGTCAGGCATTGTGGAGGTTGTTGGGGTGCAAAGATGAGCAAGGCAAAATCCTTACAAAACAAACACCTCCAAAGTCATGATGACCATTTCCTCTCTTTTCTGTGCAATTGCAACAGTCCAACTATTTTATTTGGAAAGGTGAGGGAGAGGCAAATTTGGGTCTAATTTTCCCAGAATATTCCTTTATAAGTATAAACTTGTTGGTTTCAATTGAATATCACAGAAAAACATTGTTGGCACAAAAACTACTGCTTCAGCATGAACTCAATGTTATATTAATTCAGATGTACATTTTAGAAGCAATTGTTTAAGTCCTTCAGGCAAGAACCATCAGAGAGATTTATTTTCCTATCCTTTTGTCCAATAAAGGAAATCTGCAAAAGACTTAAACTAATGGAGGATTAATTTATGTGTTTATTCTCTACTTTCTGCTCTTGTTAATGATGAATAGGTGAGTTTTTAATGAAAACTTTAAGTAAATTCATCCAGATGTGATTTAGACTTCTCTGAAATTATCTGGAAATCAGCAGTATTTATTATCCTGCAACCTCCTAAAGCAAATAGTTCAGAGACAACTAACGCTTTGTTGCTCAATATGTTGGGGTTGAAAGATAAATTAATTGACAGAGCCAGTCTTCTAAGAAGTAATTCATGTTGCCCCAGGTAATTTTTCTTCCTTGCTTCTATGGTACCTCCTTTTAATACCCTCTGATGATTGAAACCACGAGGATTATAAAGAAATCCTCCTTGTTTGATGAAGCTTGGGGAAGGGAAATCTACCATCACATCCATAAAACTTCACCTCATACCTCTCCTTTTCTATCTCCAACATTGTTGGTGAATGTTTACTCATTTTAATGTGCAGTCTTCTGAGAGGCAATAGATATAAGGGAACAATAGTTCCAAACTCATAGGTTTGGTTGTGAGGATTAAAGGTGTTATTATATGGAAACCACTTACTATGGTGCTTGGGGGCACAGTGAGCACACTCTTTTTAAAGGTTCATGTTGACTACTTTCTGTCCTACTCTAGTCTCTGCTGTATTGCAGACACCCAGCTTTGTGCTTGACCTATAGTCATGGAATTCAGTAGATACTGTGGAAGGACCAGAAATTTTCTTTTATTATTATTATTATTATTATTTTTATTTTTATTTTTATTGCATTTTAGGTTTTGGGGTACATGTGAAGAGTATGCAAGATAGTTACATAGGTACACACGTGGCAGTGTGATTTGCTGCCTTCCTCCCCTTCACCTATATCTGGCATTTCTCCCCATGCTATCTCTCCCCAACTCCACAGCTTCTGCACAGCAAAAGAAACAGTCATTAGAGTGAATCGGCAACCAACAGAATGGGAAAAAATGTTTGCAGTTTACCCATCTGACAAAGGGCTGATATCCAGAATTTACAAAGAACGAAAACAGATTTACAAGAAAAAAACAAGGACCAGAAATTTTCTATTTGCATTAGTAAAATTACAGTGGTTACTAGAAAGCCAATTGTATTTGAGTGGGTTAAAAAATAATTTTCCCTAGATTTCTCTTTGGCATAATGCTATATAATAATCATAATTTCAAATGTGTGTGTATGTGTGTGTGTGTGTGTATATATATATATATATATATATACACACACACACATTTATATATATACACATTTATATATATATATATATATATATATATATATATATATATACACACACACACACACATAAACACACACACACATATTTGTTCTAGCAATGTTTCTCAATTTCAGTAAACTTATTTTACAGAAACCTAAACCTGAAGCTTTGATAGTGTAGGATGCTGCTTTAATTACTATTACTTCTGCAGTATTCATGCAAAACAGAAGTTAGTTTTATGAAGTCATCTCCCTATTAAGATGTATTGAGTAAAATTTATATCTAATTTAAAAATGATTCTGCAACTGACTTTTTTGTAAAAAGCAATCTGACATGAAATGTTTTTCTTGAAAGTGGCAAGAAAAACAAAATTTAACCAAATTTAAGACTGCAAGTCCACCAGAAGTGGGGAGTGTGACTGAAGCAGCCTTTCAGATGTTGAGGGGGGGGTCCCAAGTGTCATTCATCAGGAGATAATCACTTTCATTTTGTCAGTGGTACATATGCTCACTGTTCCCTTTTTCTTGCTTATTTTCACTCTATATGAATAATTTGTTAAAATCAGAGCTATTGTTTTGTGTTATATAATAGACATAAGACAGCTATATTTTTTCATTACATCAGTTTTTCATGTGTGTACATTTTAAAGAAAATTTTATATATTTAAATGTTATATATTAATATATAATGTAATTATAATATACTATAATTATATTTTTATATATTTAAAAATAAAAATTAAATATAAATAAAAATACATTAATATATTATAAAAATATAAATAAAAACATTAAATTGAAAATTTTATATATTTAAATGTTATATATTAATATATAATATAATTATAATATACTATAATTATAATTTTATATTTTAAAATATATAAAATTTTCAATATAATTGTATTTCAATATAATTTAAATATTATATATATAGTGTATATATATATATATACACACACACACACACACACACACACACACACACACACAAGTAGCAGATGATGCTTTGACTGCAGTGAAGATTGACTGGGTCAGTTCAGGCCTATTGCAGTCACTCTTTCCAAGGGGGCATAAAGGTCACCATCCTCCTGTTGTCTTTTGTGTAAGGGGTGAAAAACGCGGATGTGAATGAACTGCAGGAGATCGCCTCTGAACCAGACAGCACTCATGTGTACAATGTTGCCGAATTCGACCTGATGCACACAGTTGTGGAGAGTCTGACAAGGACCGTCTGCTCTAGAGTGGAAGAACAGGACAGAGAAATTAAAGGTAAAATGAGTGACAGAGAGCGGTCCTGTGGATGTCAGTATTACTGTGCACAAGTCTATTGTGAATTGGGAAAATTCTTTTCATTTTTCATGTTGGCTTTCTGAAGACCCCTTATTCTCTTATGACCTGAGTTGTCAGAGTAGAAAAGGGAGCATGTTAGCAGGCTTCGTGGGGGTGAAAGAGGGACTCTTTACCCACAAGATGATTTTCTCCATAATGTTACATTTAGATACTTTAAAAAAAAATTAAACTTTTAATTTTAAGATAATTATACATTCAAATACAGTTTGTAAGAAATAATACATAGAAAGGTTGTGTGCTTTTTACTAGTTTCCCCCAATGGTAAAAACTTATAAAACTATATTACATTATCACAAGCAGGATACTTGTCACTGATACGGGCAAGATACAACACATTTCCATCACAAGGATCACTCCTGTTCCCTTTTATAGTCACCCTCACTTATATCTCTCTCCCACTCTCTAATCCCTGAAAACCACCACTCCATCTCAAATATTTTTCATTTCAAAAATATTATGTGAATGGAGTTATGTGGTATGTAACCTTTGGGGACTGGCTTTCTTCATGCAGGAGAATTCCCTGGAAATCCATCCAAATTGTTGCACGTTTTAACAGCTCTTTCTTTTTAATTCATGAGTGTCAGAATCTGACACTCATGACATGGTATGGATGTGCCACAGTTTGTTTAACCATTCACACATTGAAGGGCACTTGGGTTGCCTTCAGCCTTTGGCGATGTTGAATCAAGCTGCTGTAAATGTTCGTGTAGAAGTTCTTGTGCAAACATAAGTTTTCATTTCTCTGGGATAATGCCCAGTAGTACAATGGCTGAATCATATTTCAGTTGCATGTTTACTTTAGTTTTCATTAAGAGTGGTTTCCTTGCTCCTGGACAAGTGGTGAAAGTCCTGGCTCACTACTGGCTTTCCTCTGATGCCATCAGAGAGTGACAGGGGAAAGGTGCTTCATTACTTCCAGGTGGAGTTGGGGGTCCAGGCAGGTGCTTCTTTGAGTCTCCCTTGATATCATAGATAGGATTGTAGGGGAAAAGATTCATTACCATCTGTTGGGGATGAATATCTCTTCTCTACTTGACCTCTCACACCACCCTGGCTGGCACGAGGGGGTTGGGGTGGATGTTAGGGCACCCTGTCACAGCCAAGAAAGGATGGAAATTTTGGCTTCCCACTAGGCCTTTGCTGGCATGGGTGAAGGTGTGGCCATGGTTTTTTTCTGTGTTGTCTGCAGTAGAACAGTTATTGCCAATTAAAATGTTTTAAAAGTTTCAATCTTGATAGTCTGGCCATTTCCTGGTCCTTTGCTAGAGGGGGCAGATTTTGTGAGTGATTTGCAGTCTGTATCTGTTGGTGTTTCTAGGTTGCCAGACACTTTAGCTCCATGTCTGGGATATATTAGTAAAAAGAAGAGGAACTCACCACTGGGAGCTACTGAGTCCTGTAGTTCTGCACTCATTGACCTTCTTCTCTCCCCTTTTCAGTGTCTTCTTATGCTTGTCTTTTATGTATTTCCAGAGTTATACTCAGCAAAAGGAATAGAGTAAGCACAGCTCTTCTCTTTCTGGGAGCAAATTCATCATGGATTTTTAGCCCTTGCCCCTCACAATATCTTTGGTCTGCAAGTTACGCTTGGCTTATAGAAATGTAATCTGAGAAGAGAGTAGTATCCAAGGCTTCTTTTAAGAGTCTGGTTTTATTGGCTGCCTCTGTTGGAACCAGCGTGAAATGGTTCTTTCTGGCCACATGTCCTTCTCTCTGTCATTATTCTCCCTTCCTCAGGCTAGATCTCTTGGGGCTGGGCTGGGCATCCAAGCATTAAGATCCTGAATACATTTCTCTGAGCTTCAAAGTGAGGCTACTTCAGAGCCCAGCTTTTCCCAAATACTCTACATGTGGTTGATGATACAGCATGTAATGAAGTTCCTGACCATAGTTAGTGTTCAAAACAGTATTTTAAAAATTGAGATTATTAAAGTCCCTTTGAGTAAGTGCCCTTAAAGGGTGAGAAATTCTAAAGTTTAACCTCTTTATTTTTATTTACATATTGTATTCCCCCCGACTTAGATTTTGCATGTCCTGAATTTTTATAGAATCATTTGCTTTAACACGTGTAACACATGTACACACAATGCTTACATAGTGCTAGCTCATAGTGGGCATTTAGCATATGTTAGTTGCTTTTTCTTTCCTTTTTAAAAAAATTTTTAGGTATTAATCACTTGTTGAATTAATATTTTTAGTACAGAGGCTGTGTTCTCTGATGCTTAAAAATACAGACTCTTGTGTCAAGCCCAGATATCAAAGTCAACTCTGATGCTGTGAGACCCTGCTCAGGTTAGCTAACTTCACTGCACCTCGGTTTTCACACATACAAAGAGTGAACAGTAATAGGAACTTGGGAGAAGTAAATGAGATGAAACTTCTAAAGACTCTGAAGGACACCTTTCAATACACACATGCTTAGCTAATATTTGTTTTTATCATTCACAACAATGACCTCAATTTAAGGAAGTTCTCTGGAGTCAAGAACTCTCTTATTTAAGTTTGGTATCCTCAGAACTTAGCATGGTACCTGGCCCCTAATGGACATTTAAATGCTTGAATGAACAAATGGATAACTGAATCAACTTATCTAAAGAGAAATATCTTAGAAGCAGCATAAAATCAATATTTATTTTTGTCTAATGGGTTGTCTTAGATTCATAAGAAATAACTTTGGGTAAGAGGTTTATTTGATGTGTTTCTTTAATTTAGCCTCAGCCCATGCCATCATTGGGCCGCCTACAGAGTTGATTACTTCTGAAGTCACTGCCAGAAGCTTTATGGTTAACTGGACTCACGCCCCAGGAAATGTGGAAAAATACAGAGTTGTGTATTATCCTACCAGGGGTGGGAAACCAGACGAGGTAATAAGAAGACAGCATTTTTAAGCCATTCTTTTCATTCTCTCAGGTCTTCTACAGTAGTGAGAACAGGCAGAAATAGAAATATAAGATTATTCTGTCACAGACATTTTACATAATTTGAATGAAATACATTTCCACTTGTTCATATTGTGCTCCCACATCTCTGAGTTGTAGCAATTACATCTTCTCTCATTTCTCCAAATAACACTCAGAACTGGTCAGGTGTGAATTTCTAATGCAACTTATTTTTCTTCTTAAAGTTAATAAGTTCTAAAGTTAAAGGTATCAGTAGCTAATTATCTGGCCAGGACCCTTTTTGCTATTTGTGCATTCTTGCTACTTGGAAATGGTCTGAGCTTTCTGTCTTAGTGAAGTCTGTACATTCCAAATTATGTGGTCATATAATGCACTAGTTCTCCAAGGCTTGGAGTTTCCTGGACGTTTGTAGGGATTAGTGCAATGGAAAAGCCATAATAAGGCAGCTATGGCCAGCATTTTTTACGGCTTGGCCAACACAGGCAAGAACACCTCTTGCCAGAAGATTGGATCCTTCTCATTTCCTACCTTTGATACCGCAATTCACAGGGAATGTGTTAAAACATGATGAAATTCCCCTTTCCTTTTGTTATTCTAACCTCTGATTGACCTCAGTATATTTCACAATGTTCTGTATTATGGTAGGATTTATGATATTTTTTAAGTGTCAGAGAAGTAGCTTGTGGAGTCTTAAATCATTTCAACCAAAAAAAAAAAAAAAAAAAAATCTGAGCGCTTCCAATGATTCTTTTATTTTCCAAGACTAATAAATCTTTTAAGTGCTTCCCAGCGCTTTATGGAAAAATAACATGTTTACTGTTATTAAGTGGATGTGAATAGGATAATTAGCCTGGCATTGACACAATTATTTATATTAGATATGAATTAATAAGGGACTTCTGGACAGATTCCATAAAAGGTACATCACTTCATGTAGGAATTCGGAGAGTTGACTGCTACAGTGGGAAGGAGGATGTGACACAAGTAAGAAAATATTCAAAGAAATGTCCTTGCTGGAGAGATTTTCACTTTTTGATTTCAATTCTGTGTGTAAGATATTTCATACTCTCATTATTCAAACTGTCCTTTAAACAGGTGGTGGTAGATGGAAGTGAATCTTCCACGGTGTTGAAAAGCTTGATGTCTTTAACTGAATATCAGATAGCAGTCTTTGCAATATATGCCCACACTGCTAGTGAAGGCCTACGGGGAACTGAAACTACACGTACGTATTTAATTCTACCCCACTTCTAACTTTGTGGAGCTCTGCATAGGGAGCCTTTCTTAATGAAATTCTGCTCAGGTTGTGTCAGTAGCCATCGTGAATCACATTCGTAGAAGACATTTGTCATGCTATAGGTGGTACAGGTCCATGCTAGAGCTGTAGTCTTGCAGATGCTACATCTTGAAAAAGATGTTATAAATCTCTGATAGGCTTAAAAGCAATCTTGGTGGTGAGGAGTACAAAAAATTCATTCATTTATTAAATAAGTATTTAGTAAATACCTATTATGAACCAAGAACTGTGCTGAAATTTGTGAGTAGAAGTAGAGAAAAAACTCCATAGCTCTCCTGCCCAGTCGAATGGCAAGGAAAGTATGTTGCCACTATCTTTATGGTTCATATCACTGTAGGTAAAACAAGCTTCTGAATACTAATAATTCCCTCCCTGGGGAGGATCATAATAACAATCACGACAACATACACACATAACATACATGCATGTGCGTGCACACAAAATCATGAGAACAGATAATATTTTTAAAAAAGATCAAACATCTTGTAATCATTTCTTACTTTAACTGAGTTTCTATTACATATGAGGCACTATGCAAAATTCCTCTAAAAATCTGCCTCTGATAGAACAATAACAGTCTTCTATCAGATTGAGTTAACTTGGTAAATAGTTTTAGGTCAAAAATAAATGATTTTGACTCATTAGATTATGATAGACCATATTTACCAAATGCCCTCTATTTATATCAATATTGTATTAGCATATATAATATCACTACTGGGGATATAAGTCTATCAAGACTAATTACAATGCATTAGGCACTGTGATTATCACTCCTTATACTTTGTTGTATTTATCCCTAGCAACAATTTGTCAGATGAGTGTTAATGCCCTTTGCAGAAATATTTTCGTGACAATCCTTATTCGCAAGGATGTTTCAGTGAGCCTGGGCAACATGGTGAAACCCAGTCTCTATAAAGAATGCAAAAATTAGCTGGGCATGGTGGCATGCAGCTGTGGTCCCAGCTACTTGTGAGGCTGAGGTGGGAGGATTGCTTGAGCCCAGGAGGTAGAGGTTGCAGCCAAGATTGCACCACTGCACTCCAGCCTGGATGAGAGAAAAAGAACAGATCTCAAAATGGATGGATGGATGGATGAATGAATGAATGAATGAAAAGATGTTTTAGTGTAGTAGGGGATGGGGATGCAAACCAAAGACATGCAGACAGATTAGTGCAATGAAGGGCTGTAAGCAGTCCCATAGATGTGTGTACAAGGAGCTGCAAATGTCAGTAAAGTCCTAAACTTGACATTGTTGTTAGAAGAGTAGGTAGGGCCACATTATGGAGGATCTAGAATCATATTTGGAAACAACAATGTTTCCTGTTTTTTCTCCATCAGCATTGTTTAACCCAGGAACTTCCAATTTATTCTTAATCCCTTTCTCCCTTCCCCTCAAATATGGCCAATCTTATTTCTTGGTAATTTCATTTTTCTCAAAGACACATATATAAGTGGCTGAACAATTTTAAAAACATCTCTTGCAGTTGCTTTACCCATGGCTTCCGACCTTCTGCTGTATGATGTGACTGAGAATAGCATGCGAGTCAAATGGGATGCAGTGCCTGGAGCCTCGGGTTACCTGATCCTTTACGCTCCTCTAACAGAGGGTCTGGCTGGGGATGAAAAAGAGGTAACCACCTGCTACCTACTATAGTCCTAGAATCTTTCATTTCCTTAAATAAAATTTTATTGTAAAAATTTAATATATAAAATTTAGAAAAATCAGATTAGCAAAAAGAGAAAACATCACTTGTAATCCCACCACCGAGAGATAGCCATTGTTAACATTTAGTTAAGTTTTTCTCAATGCATTTTGAATGCAACAGATGGAAACGGTTTTGTAGCCTACTGTTTTCATTTTATTTATTGTGAATCTCTTTCCATGTCATTAAAGAATGTTTTACAAAGTCATTGTATACACCCATAGTATTCTACTGTTAGTTTGAACAGGTCATTTTTTTTTTTTTTTTTGAGACAGAGTTTCACTCTTGTTACCCAGGCTGGAGTGCAATGGTGCGATCTCGGCTCACCACAATCTCTGCCTCCTAGGTTCAAGCAATTCTCCTGCCTCAGCCTCCTGAGTAGCTGGGACTACAGGCGTGCGCCACCATGCCCAGCTAATTTTTGTATTTTTAGTAGAGACGGGGTTTCACCATGTTGACCAAGATGGTCTCAATCTCTTGACCTCGTGATCCACCCACCTTGACCTCCCAAAGTGCTGGGATTATAGGCGTGAGCCACTGCGCCTGGCCTGAACAGGTCATGTTTAATCCATCTTGTCTTATTGGACATTTAGATAGCTTGCTATATAAATAATGCTTTTGTGAATATACCTAACATACGTCTTACATAATTATTTGATTATTTCCCTAGGATAAATTCCTAGAAATAGAGTTTGTTTTTCAAGGGGTAGGCACATTATTAAGGTTTATACTCAGTATTGCCAAATGGCTCTAGAGAAATGTTATATATTTTGCTATATGTGGTGCATAAATGACTGTTTTCTCCGTATACACTGAGTCAAGTTTTTTCTTACTAATTTGAGTGGTAGATAAACATACCTCATTGATGAAAATTTTTAAAATTTATTCCATTTTAAATGATGAAGCTTTGACCTTGAAATGACTTTAAAATATTTTATCCTTATTCTTAATGTGTAGGGGACAATAGTGACAATGCAGACATTTAAGGAATGAAAAGGCTGTGCATTGACCAGTCAGGTGGGGTTAATGAGCAAAGCAGTTCAGAAAACTTGATTGTCTAAAATTGTATAAAGCCTGTCTCTGATGACCGAAATCTTAGGGTTGAAAATATGGTGAATCTCAGTATCAAGAACAGAGTATTGGTAACGTATGTCATCTTATTTCCAAGGCTTAGATGGCTTTAGCCTATTTGAATTTAAAGTTGATCTAAATTATTTTGACAAAAGAGAGATTTACAAATGGTGCTGAGAAGATGCTCAGCCTCTCTATGAAAGAAGAAAAAATTAAAGAAATAGTAGTTTATAATCAGTAAATTAGCAAAAAAATTTTAAAGTCTGATAATACTGTATATTCATAATCACATAGGAAGACAGTCACTCCTGTAACTGCTGGTGGTACAGCTGCTTTGGAGGATATTTTGAAATAGTTCATCCTATTGAAGATATATACTTTTGGTCTCCAAAGTGCTTGGATTACAGGCGTGAGCCACCGCGCCCAGCCCGTAGATATATACTTTGGAAGTGTATCACAGGGAAATATCTTGCAAGCATTTTTCAGTGCAGGCACTTGGTTGAAATAAAACATTGCAAACAATTAACATGCCTCTTAATAGAGGGATGGAAAGTAGTGGTATATTTATAGAAAAGAATACCGTAAAGGAATTCATGATGTCAACTCTGTCCTTGTGTATCAACATGGATAGATCTCAAAACATATTAACACAGAAAAAGATTGTGTTGATATGGTTCCATTATGTGCGTTGTTAAACATACAGGATCATATATTGTTAACAGATATATCTGTACACACACAGAAGTACAAAAATGCAGCAGTAAGATACACATCAACCTCAGGCTGTAGGTGGCGAACAGAAAGAATGAGAAAGACCTTTTGTTTTATCTGAATGTATTAGTTTTTAAAAAAATAAAATCTGAAGTTAACATGACAAAAATTTGATATTTATCCAGTTTGAGTAATGGGTACCTCGGTGTGTATTATATTATTTTCTGTATGTTTATGTTACACATGTTGAGATAGTCCAAAATTCAAAATTTTAACTTGATGATTAACACCGGCAGTCATGTGCCTGTAGATTTTTTATTTCTTCCAAAATGTAAAACTGTCCTATCACGCTATTATTGTTACACAACTGAGAATGTTGGCTAGTTTGACTGAATCCAAGGGTCAGAAAAGGTGTTCAAGAATCAAAACAGCAAATTGTCAAGTTGGGTATCAAAGTGAGTTGATCTCCTCTGAATACTGGAAGTAACTTGCAATTCAACAGCATGGATTCCCTTGTTGAATGGGGCCACAAAACTGGCCCAGCTTCATTGAGTTCGAAGCAGAAACTGGGCATCTGGCCAGAGCACTGGTTAGAATTAGCCAAATAGTGAAAGATGCCCACTTGGCCTTGCCTCCAGCACACTGGCCTGGAGCTTACAGTCTCTAGAGAATGTTTCTGATTCAATCCCACCCACCCTCTCCTGGGGAGCATATACT
Source organism: Saguinus oedipus (assembly GCA_031835075.1). Taxonomy (NCBI): domain Eukaryota; kingdom Metazoa; phylum Chordata; class Mammalia; order Primates; family Cebidae; genus Saguinus; species Saguinus oedipus. The sequence continues at coordinate 62,820,321 of CM063181.1, read as the reverse complement.
CAACATCGTTATTCTGGCTGCAGTTGCCATTTGTCCAGATGTAAAGAGTTATCCTCACAGCTCACACGGTACTTTTCGACTTATATGGTTCCATAATATCTGTTCCTAATATAAAATGACATGGGACAATTTAAAAATTATGACTGAAGCCTGTTTGATGAAGGGGTTGTGAGGAGACTAAAGTCTTATCCCATGAAATCTCACCTTTGTTCAGTTCCATGCTGATCAGCATTAATAATATGCATTGGCAAATGATCTAACAACATGTGCTCTTTTCAGATGAGAATTGGAGAGACCCACACAGATATTGAATTGAGTGGGTTGTTGCCCAATACAGAATACACAGTCACAGTTTATGCCATGTTTGGAGAAGAGGCCAGCGATCCTGTTACGGGACAAGAAACAACATGTGAGCAGCACAGCCATTCAGATGAGATGTAGTAAAAGCCCACGTGAATGTTGGGATTCTGAATTGGAACTACTAGTTTAGGTTGAAACCTCTTAAAAGCTAATTGTAATTTTAAAAATCTCATATTGTATTTAGGACAAGGAAATGTGTTTATATATCTTGTATTTTTATGAATGATATGGATGCTAGAACTGAAGATTAGCATCCTCCAGAAAACTCCACCCATGTCTTTCTTTGTCTAAATTCAAATGTGGGTCAGAATATAGAGGGAAGAGTGTAGACTTTGCAAGATAGCAGCTGAGATGGGAATCTCAGCTCAACTCATATTTTAGCCAGGTGGCAATGAGTGAGTGATGGAACTTTTCTTGATTATATAAAAGAAGGAAAAATAATCTTACAGCATATGGTTGATTTAAGATTAAATATAGTAGTATATGTGAAAACAGCACATCGTTACTGAAGATCTGTTTGTTTTCCACTCATTTTAAAATTAACAAACCTTTTTTCCTAAAAATCTTTCCTGACTTTATCTGAGGCTATTACTATTGTAATTTGTTTTTAATTGAGTAAAAATTTTATTGGTAAGGCTAATTTGGCTAAATATAGGAAATTCCTAATACTTTTTGGGAAATGTGTGTATTTATTTAAAAAATATGAGATAAATAAAATATTACTATGGCACAATAATAGTACCACATACCATTAAATTATGGCTCTATTTATGATCTTTTGAAACATAACAAAGTACAGGGAGACTTGGGGTCTTGCTTACAACTTTTCTCCTAGACTTGGAGGGAGATAAATAGCCCAATTTCTACAATGCCTTTCTCTTTAAGATGCTATTTGGGAAAACAAAATCGAAGTTTCATAGTAAAGAAGTTTGTACATATCCATTCTCTGTTAGTCAAGGCTATGTTGCTCTCGCTCTTCAGAGAAAGACCAATGTAATTAAAACAACGAAGAAACAAACAAAAACTCTGGGAGAGCCCAAGAAAGAGAAAGAAAAGAAATGAATCATGCTAGAAAGCGTCTACCACATAAGTAAATTCTTGGACTCTTAACCATTTGAAAGAGAAGCTTTCCCCAACAGCCCATCTCTCTTTCACTCAGAGTGTACACTTCTTTATACTTATTAAAAATATGTACAACTCCATCACATGATGAGCAAAAAGGCCCTAAAAAATGATATCCTGGGTACTTGTTCTTGAGACTGGCACTTTTATCTACTAAGTAAATTAGACATTGTTCCATCATATTACCGAATGTAATGGAATTCCAGAAAAATTTAGAGTCAAATGTGCACACTACTTAGTTATAGCTTTTTTTTTCTTTTCTACACTTTCTCTCTAGCACTTTAATTATTAATAAAAATTAAATTTTATTTAAATTGTCAAAGAATCAGTATGTATTGAATTAATGAAAGATCTGGCTTTGAGGTTAGGAAACATGTTTCGTGACTGTGGCTGGTAATTGTCATGATTTGTCTTCAAGTTTTTGCTTGAAGACAGCAAAATCAGCACTGAAACTGTGGGATGAGAGAGTGTGATCAAGAGAAAGAAACAGAGAGGAGAAATTAGCATCTTGGTTAATATCATGGGCTTTGGAATCAGTTAATCAATTGCCTAGGTTAAACTCTAATGCTCTTCAAGTTCCTACTAACTGGGACCTCGGTCAAGTTACTTCAATTTTATGATCAATTATAAGGGGATAATTGAAACTCTATCCTTCCATTTTAATATAAGAATTTAATAAGGTAACATATGTTCTGTGTCAGACTTATAGAAAACACTCAGTAAATGTTAATTATTTTTACTATAAACCTGTATAAAGCTCATGAAATTGTCAAAAGTTATGGACAATTGTTAATTTGTTGAATTAGAAGGGGATCCTTGAAGAGGTTCAAAAAGCTATATTGACTGTTAGGAATCTGCAGAAATACCAATACCTCTTTAACTTTAAAGCAATAGTAAGATGTTTATTGTTATTTGTTTCACAAAGCCACTGTAGATTTATTCAGGTCAAATAATTATCCACTGATTCAATGAATGTCTATTGAGTACTTGCTATATTTGGGGTAGATCTGGGTACAAAATGTAACCAAATTATCTAACCCCCTGAGATTCCAATATACTGGGGGAGAGAGACAGCAAATCAGAAATATACAGTGAAAAAAAAATAGAGCAAAAGAGGGAGACAGGTAGTATGGGGTGGAAGAGCTGTTTTACATAAGATGATCATAGAAAGCTTCACCAAGAAGGCATATGGTCAGAAACCTGAAAGAGGCAAAGAAACCAGCTATGCGAATATCTGGGAGAAGAGCCTTGAAGGCAAAGAGAAGGCAAGTGCAGTGACCTATGTATGAGGATGCATGGCAGGTTCTAGTCACAGCTAGTGGCATGGAAAAGGCATGGAGTGGTAGGAGATGGGAACAGTGAAATGGCAGCAGGCCAGTCATGTAGGGCCATAAAGACTGTTTTAGGCTGGCTGCGATGGCTCACACCTGTAATGCCAGCACTTTGGGAGGCCGAGGCAGGCAGATCACCTGAGGTTCGGAGTTTAAGACCAACCTGACCAACAAGGTTGAAACCCTGTCTCTATCAAAAATACAAAAACTAGCAAGGTGTGGTGATGCATGCCTGTAATCCCAGCTACCCAGGGGCTGAGGCACGAGGATTACTTAAACCTGGGAAAAGGAGGTTGCAATAAGCTGAGATCTTGTCACTGCACTCTAACCTGGATGACAGAGCAAGACTCTGTTTCAAAAAAAAAAAAGAATGTTCTAAGAACTGTGGGTTTATGCTGAGGGAGTTGGGAGCCATTTGGAAGGTTTTGTGCAGAGGAGTGAAATTACCTGGCTGACATTTTAAAAGAAGCACTCTGGCTGCTTGCTCAAGAATAATTATATTAATTGTAGGAGGAAGATGGAAGTTGGGAGATTGGCTGGGAGACCATGGCAAAAATCCAAGCCCAGAGGGGATAGTGGCTTCTACCAAGATGGTAGCAGTGGAGGTGAAGAGAAGGAGTCAGCTCTGGATATGTATGGAAGGGATCATATCTGGATGATGGGTTAGAAGTGGGTTGTGAGAAAAAGAGCAATCCAGGATGGCTCCAGGGTTCTTGACCTGGTTAGTGGGAACAATAGCGTTTACATTTGCTCAGAGGGGAAGATTGAGGGAGGAGGGAATAGGTAAAGGTATCAAGAGTCAGTGATTCCATTTGGACTGGTTAAGTTGGAGTTGTCCACTAGATGCCAACGTGGAAATGGCAGATGAGCATATCATTTTACGTGTGGAAAATTGTTGAGCTGAGAGGTAGAGTGACTTTGCCAGAGTCACATGGTAATTGAGTGGACTAGCTAAAATTTTATTTCAGGTTAATTTTTTAAATCCATTAGATTTCTTACTTACATCAGGATAGAGTGATAAGCACAGAAAATTTACCTAAATCTTATTTATCTCTAACCATATGTAACTTATTACTGCTATTTATTCTCTACAAAGAAAACTTTTTCCTTTGCTAATTAGAGAACATTATTGATTTTTATGAGACAATACACTGGTTATTTCAGTGTTATTACAAGTTATTATCTGGTTGACACTTTTCATATGTAAATAGTTTAGATGTCAAAGAGGCAGTTTCTTTGATTTCTGGAAGTCAAAGATCCTTTTAACATGTATGTTATTTGACATTTTAATTATTTTCTATTCCATTTACTGTCAAGTGGCTTTAAGTCCACCAAGAAACCTGAGAATCTCCAATGTTGGCTCTAACAGTGCTCGAATAACCTGGGACCCCACATCAAGACAGATCAATGGTTATCGAATTGTATATAACAATGCAGATGGGACTGAAATCAATGAGGTAAGTTCTGGAATATAACATATCTTTTAGGTGGTGGGGTGCTAGATTATTTATGGCTACATAATCAATCATCTCAAAGCCTAGAGGCTTAAAATAGTAGTCATTATTTATTGTCTCTCATAGTTCCTGTACGTCAGGAATTGGGGTGTGGATTGCAGTTATCCTGGAGGAGGGGTGCTCGCCAGTGAGGTTAGAGCCAGATAGTGGCTGGAGCTGGAGCCGTCTCAATGGCTTCTTTACTCATGTGTCTGGTGCCTGGTCTGGGAGACTGGAACAGCCAGGAGCTGGAGCAGGTCTCCATATCGCTAATTAGCCTCTTCACATGATGCCTTCAGCATGCAGCTTCAGGGGAGTTGGCTCAGGAGTCCCATAACACATGTCCAAAGAGAGAGAAAGCTAAGTAGAAGCTGTATCACCATTGATGACCCAGACTCTGAATCACACTCCATTGGTATGAGATGTCACCAGCTTTGCCCAGATTTATAGGTGGGGAGAAATACAGATCCCACCTTTGGTGGGAGACATGTCAGTCACATGATTGGAGAAGCATACAGAGAAGAAGATATGCAGTGATGTGGCCGTCCCTGGAAAATGCAGTCTGCCACAAGGAATGTGGGTCGGGAGGATGTATGTTCATGGAAGCATTGAACTAGAAACAGTCACTGTTGTCTAGTTCATCCTTCTGCTTTTAAGTAAACTGGCATCTGAAAGGTTCTAGTTAGATAAGCCTAAATTTAACAAATAAATAATTCAAATTTTGTCTAAGCAGTACTTTCAAACAATGGTACTTGTTAAAACCCATGAAGACACAGTTTATTGAATGCCGTGTCTAATACTTTCATAAAAAGCTTTTCCTTGGAAATGTGTTTTAGCAAAATAGTGAGGTTATTTTTATTTTATTTTCCCTAATCTTGGTCCAGTAAGCTAAGACAAAGAGGGAAATATGTTAGATTGAATCATTTCTATTTTCTGACCAAATAAAGCAAGTGTTTTTACAGACAGAGACAAACTTCTTTCTAAAATTAAAGCCAAACAATATTTTACAGAATGCATCCTGTAACAGACGGGCAGTAAGTACACATTTGCTAACATATAGACATAATGTTCAACATCCTTCATTAAGCCTTTGTAAATCTTGAGAGTAAATAATTCTGAAGAATCAATGGATGAGTTGCTTTGTTTTTGAAGATAGCAGCCTGGAGCGGTAAAAAGATTGAAATAAAAAACACTAAGCTATAGCTGTCTCTTTGTCACCAGTAATACATAAACTACCTTCCCAAGGGTTGTAAATTCAACTGTGTAGGAGGATGAGGCAGATAATATAAAAGAGTGAAGCGTGCCATGAAATCTGTAGAAGCAGACACACCTGCAAAGAAATACTCCCATGTGTTTTTCTTGAGGCTAATTTGGAATAAATATCCTTTCATATGCAGTCTCAATCTGTTACCCAGGCTGGAGTGCAGTGGCACAATCTCGGCTCACAGCAACCTCTGCTTCTTGAATTCAAGTGATTTTCCTGCCTCAGCCTCCTGAGTAGCTGGGACTACAGGGGTGCTTCACTGTGCCCAGATAATTTTAATATTTTTAGTAGAGATGTATTTTCAGTATGTTGCCCAGGCTGGTCTCGAACTCCTGACCTCAGGCAATCCACCCACCTCGGCCTCCCAAAGTGCTGGGATTACAGATGTGAACCACTGCTCCCAGACTAAGGGAGCAGTGGTTTCTTAGGCTATATTTTGTCTTCCCATTTTGGGGACATGAATGCAGAAGTAATTCTCTCCTGAAAGAAAGATAACAAGCAAGACCAATGATAAGTGATAATGGACAATGAGTTTCGATTATAGGGTTACTAGGGACGGCTGTGATGGGAAGTGTGTGCATCCAAGATACAGCCAATCTTAGCTTCTACTGATTGCTGCTGGATTGAAATCCAGGCAGGGTCTGCCAGATCTTAAGATTCTTGGAGAGACACCAGTGATTTCTATTTTTATGTAAAACCTACGAATTTAAAAGAGTTGATTCATTGAACAATCAAAATAACATGACTGTATTCACCAATAAATATTTATTCATTGCAGAGCATCCTGCTTTGGTAATAATTTTTAATAAAACAAAAACACACTTTCTTATATATTAGTTATATTTATAAATATAATTATATAATAAAAATTATAGCTATTGTCTTAGTCCATTTGGTTTCTGTAACAAAATACCTTTCCTGGGGAACTTTTGTTTATATATTTATTTAGAGACAGGGTCTTCTCTGTCACCTAGGTTGAATGCAGTGGTGTGATAATGACTCACTGCATCCTCAACTTCGCAAGCTCAGGTGATCCTCCCACCTCAGCCTCCCAAATAGCTGGGACTATAGGCACCTACCACTGTGCCTAGCTAACTTTTGTACAGATGAGGTTTTGCCAAGTTTCCCAGGCTGGTCTCAAACTCCTGGGCTCAAGTGATTCATCTGCCTTGGCCTCCCAAAGTGCTGGAATTACAGGAGTGGGGCTCTGTGCCAGCTTGTGAAACTTAACAACTACAGAAATTTATTGTTCACAGTTCTGGAAGCTGAGAAGTCTAAGATCAAGGCATCTGCACCTGAATTTGCAGATGTATTTCTCATAGTTGGAGCTTTCTACCTATGTCCTCACTTGGTGGAAGGGGCAGGCAGGCTCCCATGGGCCTCTCCAGTAGTGGCATTCATCCCTCATGACCTAATCATCTCTCAAAGACCCCATCTCTTAATACTACTGCACTGGGGATCAAGTACCAACATATGAGTCTGTAGGGGGACACAACCTTTCAGACCATAGCAGCTGCTGTAGCTTCTTCTACTATTTTCTATTATTTGTCTTTGCAAAGTGTAGCCCCAAACCAACAGATTTGTTGAGAATGTATGTTTGGGTTTTTTTGGTCGTGTTTTTCAATCCAGGAGAAGCTGCTAGAATTAGCTATTTCTGGGAAATTAAAAAGCTATGTTTGGTAAAACTGAACTTAAAATATGAGAAAATGGACTATGAATGAAGATTTCAGAAAATTTTATGAGTAAAATGCATAAGCATAAGCTATGCATGGATTTTGTAACACCTGTTTTGACTGTGTGTGTGTGAGTGCGTGTGAGTGTGTGTGTGAGTGTTTTTCTCATTTCTTAATTCATAGCCATTCTATAGATACTTGAACTTGCTGGATAAGTATCTTTCATTAAAGTAAAGTATTACTTTACCTAATTTTAAAATATATAATTTTAAGGATGAATATTTCTATTAGATTTTGCTTTAATTTCTGTGAATGTAAGCTTCTATTTATAGGCAATGTAACAATTGGGTTTTTAAGAAATCCTCAAAAAACATTCTGGAATGAACTGTAAAATGTCTCAATTAAAATCTATTTAGTACCTAACATGCAATTGATTATAAATGCTTTTGCTTTACACTCAGTATTTTTCTGCTTTACTTGCTTTCATCTTCCTTCTCTCACTTCCTCTTCTTCCCTGTGTTTCTTTTCTGCATTACTGCTCTCCTCAACTTTTTGGAGACCAAGGAAGAAAAATGAAGCAAGTATTTCAACAAATGTCTATGTTGATGATGATGATGTTGACACTATGATAATGATGGTGATGATGGTGATGGTGATGATGATGATGGTGGTGATGGTGATGATGGTGGTGGTGATGATGGTGGTGATGATGATGGTGGTGATGATGATGGTGGTGATGATAATGATAATTATGGTGACTATGATGTTGATGATGATGACGATGATGATGATGGTGATGATGATAATGGTGGCTAACCTTTGTTGAGTGCTTCCCATGAGCCAGGCACTGTTTGGTTCTGTAAGGATTTGGTTCTATAAGGATTACACGAGGTACACTGCTCTAAAGAGAGTACCTCATGTAATCCTTACAGAACCACATGCTGATGAAGCATGACTTGTCTAACTAAGGACAGCAGTCATCTCAGGTAGCATTTACTGTGAAAAGATTTTGGAAGTATAAAAACATGATAGAGGGGGCCCAAAGTGGCTCCGGCCGGATGTCGTGGCGCTTGTGAAGGCGAGGCCAAGAGTTCAAGGCCAACCAACCTCAGCAACCTTACAAGCTCTCATTGATTGGCAAAAAAAAAAAAAAAAAAAAACATGATAGAGAATTAAGTGCTACCATTTGAGTTTTATAAATACAAAGGCCACAGTTTTTGGATTTTGAGAGGCCAGTTCCTAACAGCAGTGACTCAGCAATAGATCCTGGAGTGGAGCCCAAATCCCTCGTTCCTCATCAGGGCCTTTTTCTACATCCCTTCCAAAATTAGGCTGAAGTTAAACTTTTAGCTAGTCTGGTTGACAATAATTCTCAGAAATAGTTGCATAACAATGAGATCATGGTTATTCGTTATTGTTTCCTCAAATTTTTCTTTTACTTCTTAAAACACCGCCAGAAAAATCAGTTCTGGGACTAATTGTTTAAAACGTAATATTTTAACTAATATAAATAAATGATACCTAAAGGTCTTCATTTGATGAAATAAAATAATACTAAAATTATGTAAAATACAGACATCAAATACGGCATCAAATATTTAATAAACAACATCCTTTTTAACAGATACACACACACATACACATGCACACACACCCATTTCTCTTTTTAGTCCTTTTTCCCATTTGGTGTACCTGAGAATCTAGTACCTAGATTTTAATTGCTTTTGTGTATCTTTGACATCTTGTTTGTTGCAGATTTGAAACTTAGATACAAGGTCAAGACCTAACTAGGCATCCCAGTTAACAGTTTCATGGGTCAGGGCAAGTTAGGGAAGCTGTTTAGGCTTCAGGTTTCCTTCAGATAATAGTTGTAAAAGCACCAAGGGTTGGTGGGTGAAGGTGAGCGGGAGAGACTATAAGTAAGACAATGTGTATCAAGTCCCTGACTCTGTAAGTGCTCAATAAATCTCAGCCATGACCATTCAAAACAACAGAAAGCAATATGTAAATAGCAGTTAGGAAAATATGTTTGAACTCACCTTTTTAACATGGATTTGTATTTTCTGTGAGCTTAAATAATGAATCCATATTTAAATAGTGTTAAAGAGCATAGGATTTAGAGCCTGAAATGCCTGTGTTTAAGTCTTGTGTACTAACTGTTTTCTTCTTGGGCAAGTTCCTTAATTTTTGGAATTTCAGTTTTTCCATTTTCAAATTGGGAGTAATAATTAGCTCCCCTATAGGATTGTGGTAAGGATTAAATAAGTGAATGTGTATAAAGCATGCAGACAATTCACAGGCTGCAGTAAACAGTAAGTGCTAAAAATGACCTATAATGTTATCAATCTCTGATGCAGAAGAAGATAACCCATATATTCAGTTAACTGTTGCTGTGTAACCAACACTCCAGCTTAAAGTACAGCCAGGAATATGCAGCAGAACTCAGCAGGGCCAGCTGGGCTCTGCCATGTGGTGTCAGTGGAGGTGATTCGTGCATTCATCTGGGAGTATGGCTGGACCAGAACTTCTAGGATGACTTTACGCCCATGTGTGGCACCTCAACTAGAGTGTCCAAGAAGGCTGGGATTCACTGGCCCTCTCCACAGGAGTGGCTCAGTACAGTACAATGAAACAGAAGAATGATAGCTCTTTTTTTTTTCAGGGTTAGCACTCTTTTTTGACCTACAGTTGATTCTTTAGAGATGTGTATGGCTTCTGGACTGGCCCTATAGTCTAGAGAAGACCTTTCTCACCTCTTTTAAGAAACATTTTTTTGGTACCTTCATCTTTTTTTTTTTTTTTTTTTTTTTTTTTGAGACGGAGTCTTGCTTTGTCCCCAGCCTAGAGTACAGTGGCACTATCTCGGCCCACTACAACCTCTGCCTCCTGTTCAAGAGATTTCCCTGCCTCAGCCTTCTGAGTAGATGGGACTACAGGCATGCACCACTATGCCCAGCTAATTTTTTGTATTTTAATAGAGACGGAGTTTCACCATGTTGGCCAGGATGGTCTCAGTCTCCTGAACTTGTGATCTGCCCACCTCGGCCTACCAAAGTGTTGGGATTACAGGTGTGAGCCACCACGCTCAGCCCCCTTCATTTTAATTTACTTATTCTAGTCACTAAAAAAAAAAAAATACAATTCATCATACAGTGATGAAGAAACTGAACAAGATCTTGCCCTCAAGGAGCTTATATTCTATGCAGGAGACAGACAATAAATATGTAGGTAAATAAAGTAATGTCAGGTTGCCATTGGTGCCAAGGAGGAAACAACAAGGCAACTGTCAGAGAATAACCCTACTTATAGGTGGAAACATAGGTGGAAAGAGAAACCTCCTCTCAGGAGATGATATTTAAGCATAATCGTGATAGAGAAAGAAGGCTTAATTTTGACAAGAGCTGGGGAATAGGGTCACAGACAGTGTGAACTGCATGTGCTAAGGCCTTGAGGTGGGAAAAGCAAGGGCCTTAAAGGAGACCAGTGTGGCTGGAGCCCAGAATATGGCAGAAAGAAAAGGTGGTACCCCAGATTATGACGGCCAAAGACATATTTTCACCAAATATGTCTTTCTGTGGAAGATAGAGGAATGTTTCAAATATTGACCACTTTATTTAGTATTAATGTTCCCTGATTCTTTTCCAGCATCGTTGCTTACCTGTACAACTCTTATAGGAGTTATCATGTGTTACTTACCTATGAGGACAGAAGAGCCCAGGCAGTGAAGCAAAGAACTGGCTGCTACTAGCAGATCTAGCTAGAAATATTATCTGTATTTATATCACCCTCTTAAATTGTCTGCACTTCGTATCTGGAATAAATGAAAAGAATATTAATTGCAAAGTTGTCCTGAGAATTAACTGATGGATAATCTAAGGGTATAAGATTAGAAACGTGTACATGTAAACTGGCTGTGTTTATAATTCAGTAATTTATTTTTCAGTATTTATAGCTTTGTTGTTAGCCAAGCGAGCTGCAGACAATAATAAAATGATTCCTGTACGTAGAGAGCATTATATGGAGCTATTATGATGACTTCTTTCTTTGACAGGTTGAAGTTGATCCTATTACTACATTCCCTCTGAAAGGCTTGACACCCCTCACTGAGTATACTGTTGCTATTTTCTCCATCTATGATGAAGGACAGTCAGAGCCTCTGACTGGAGTTTTTACCACAGGTAAGCAGCCTCATTACGTTTTGAAGGGTTTCAAGAGTAGCTATTAATATATAGAAACCAGAATCCAAAGAATCTTCTTTAGTTGTGATTTTGAAGAGATTGCATTTTAATTTTTATTTCTTTTATGTGTTATCATTAACAAATGAACAATCAGATGACTATATGTATACTGGCTTATTATTTTTTATCAAAGCAGGGAAGAGAGACTTTAGACTATCTAAACTTAAAAGGTCTCCGTTTTTTAAAAATATGTTTCTTCTTCCTAATCTTACACTTTTTACTTCTGTTCCTTAGTGTAAAACTTCTACATCCTTCTTCCATTCAAATGATTATGTGTGTTAAGTGGAATTTCCCAAATTGCTGATATCCAACAGTTTTTGACCTACAAAAATGACAGTTTCATACTATTTAGCTCAATACATCAGTCTCTAGCCAGTGATGATTTTCTGGAGCCTGAAATCTTCATATAACAATAAATAATATTTTAAACACTAAAATTAAATGTAAGACATGAATATATTATTTTTATTTTCTGTATGTAATCTATAGCCATTTTTTTGTCTCTTGGTTGCAACAATTCTAATATTTGTTTTCTGAATTTACCATGGGTTGCACTTGGAAAAAAAATGTAGTTTTTACTGAGGAGATGAGAAGATAATTTGGAGAGAGACGAGAAAGAAACTGAATTGAGAAATAATGTTCATGGAAAAATTCAGTAATTTAACAAAATCTCCAGAAGGCTAATTCTAGTTGGGATTCTTATGGTGTCTCATCAAAAAGTTGTTTGTTTTTCGTTTTAGAAAAAGCCTGACTTCAAGGAATAAAAATCAATTCTTTGACAATTTATTTTGGATGCAGTTGGGTGTTATACTTTCTCTTGCATATCCCAGAAGTGTGTAAGCTCTGCAACAGTGGAAGGCCTGATCAATTGGATTTCATTTCTGATGACCACCATACGTATAAGTTAAAAGATTGAAGGTTCTTTTCCAGGATTAATACCAGAGAGCAATTTAGCCACTAAAGCAAATAGAACTAAAAGAGAAGATTTCTTAGGCCCCTAGGGCACTGTTTTATTAATTTCCTCAAGATACTTGGAAAATATTATTATTATTTTTTAAATGAATATGGCACTCCTGCTTTTTATAGTTAATGAAAACAGCCAAGTAGAAAAGCTGAGTTTTGGAAATTACTGGAAAAGTTTTAAGATCCGTTATTTCCATGGTTTCCCTAATTTATGATATTGGTGAATGCTGGAAACAGAAATGGAAGGCTAGCCTAGACTGATGGGCCCTGATTTCCCTTCTTTCCTGTGTTTTCCTGAAGCAAAAGATTCCTCAAAGAGTCTTCTACACCCCTGGGAGATACTTGGGTTTTGGCTTTCTTGACTTCTCATTTCCCTAACAAAATCTCCTTCCTCGGTTTACAGAGGAAGTTCCAGCCCAGCAATACTTAGAAATTGATGAGGTGACGACAGACAGTTTTAGGGTGACCTGGCATCCCCTCTCAGCTGATGAAGGGCTACACAAACTGATGTGGATTCCAGTCTATGGGGGGAAAACTGAGGAGGTGAGTTGTCTGAAACAGACTGAAAATTAATCCGGAGCATTAGTAAATACCTACTGCTGCTGGAGTTGGTCTTCACTTTAAAATATATTAAGAATCCCAGAAGTAATTAATATTTTATGTGGCTTAGAGTTTTAGAAATGTCAAATCATATGATTTTCCTAATATTATCATGTATTGTTGCCATAGCTTTAGTTACATACTTTATATATTTTCAGATTCCTTGACTTTAATAAATGACATTTAATACAACTTTAAAATGTCACTTTTACAATATTAGTAATTTATTTGCTGAGGGGATTGAAAGAAATAAAGTCTCTGGCTTGATCTTAAAATGGACTTCAGTAGCCTCGGAGTTCTTTATGATTGGTTGTTTCTTGCTTATACTCAGAATAACACTTCTTCTTTTCTTTTTCAAATAAGGGTAGTTACTAAGCACCAAAATACATTTCAGGTTGCCTTAAAAGAAGAGCAGGATTCGTATGTTATTGAAGGCCTGGAGCCTGGTACGGAGTATGAAGTTTCACTATTGGCCGTACTTGATGATGGAAGTGAGAGTGAGGTGGTGACTGCTGTCGGGACCACACGTAAGTCTTGGTCTGGCCACAATGCATTTCACCTGCTCTCACAATCCCTCTTTACTCCATCCATTTCCCTCCCCATCTGCTTCCTTGGCTATGGAAGCTTCAATTTCTCTTTGTCCCCCAGAATTCTCCATATATCCTTCCCTTCAGTGAAACCAGTATATAAAGCATCTTAGTTTCCTAGACTATGATCACCATGAAAGCAGGGACCATATGTGTTTTGCTCACCATTATATTTCCCAGGACTTAGCACAGTATTTGGTACATGTTAACTGTAGAATAAATACCCATCGAATGTATGGATGAATGGATAGATGAATGGATGTATGCATGGATAGGTAAAATAATTTACAGATGAATAGATTGGCAAACCAATAAACCTGGGGCCAATATGTCAAAGAGTTTCTGGAATTTTCCAAGTTTATATTGGTTCCAAGAATCTTGTACAAAATTTACTTGCTGATTCATTCATCTCTTCATTTTTGAAATATGAGGTATTGACCACATATTAAATTGTCTTAGATTGGGTTCGCTGGAACCAGATTCTAGACAGAAAATTGCAGCCAGAAAGTTTATTGAAGAGTGCAGCTGGGAGAAGCTTATATAAAAAACTGAGGACAGCAGGACGGGGCATGGGAAGAAGTTGAAACTGAACCCTCAGCTAGTCTTACTATAATGAAGGTCCATTGGTAGGATGACCCTTCTGAATCGTCCCAAATTGAGGCAAAAGGGCTGAGACTTCATACCCTTGCATCTCCAGTTGCTGGAAATGAGCCATCCCCTGACAGAGGCCATGAACTCAGGCAAGACAGTTCCCAGAGCTGTGAACTGCTGGCGGGCAGTGTTCCAGCACCAAGTGGATGGGTGTGTTGACTCTAAAAAGAGCATCTGGGAAAAGCACCACATCTGCACTTCATTCTGCTGTATGCCCATGGTGGCTGTAAGAAATAGAAGATGCATGGCTTGTCTAAGCACATTGCACTCCATGGTGGTCCTGTTTGGCAGCCCTTTCACAGCTCCGTCTACAGCACTGTCTAATTTTCCTTAATTACCGTGGCTGTGCCCCTATTTCAAAGTAATTGGGTGGTTTTACAATTTTGTAGATGTAGTTCAAATGTTTGTATGAAGGCTGGTATCTGTAATGAGAAACTTTAACATAAGTAAAGGTTTCAGTTTCCTTATCTGTGGAACAAATATGTCTGCCTTACTTATAATTCACTTTTTTGGTCTTCTAACCATAGTCATGTTTGTTGTGGCAAGCAAGTGAGATAATACAGGTGAAATGTTCTTTGAAAGCTACAAAATGCTATATACAAATGGACAGTTACTATTTTTACAGCATTTTAAAGTAATATGTTGTTTTTAGTTGATAGTGTTTGGACAGAACCAGCTACAACCGTAGTGCCTACCACACCTGTGACTTCAGGTAAGGTCAAATAGCAGCCCGTTTCCCCACTTTAAAAATTTTATTTAAACAGATGTTATGTGATCTTGGTTTTATTTATTATCAATCAGGAAAAGAGATGACCCTCCCTTCCTTCTCTGGCACACTGGTTCAAATTTGACTCCTCTCAGAGCCTCTCAACATCTTCTTTGCCACTAAATGCCCATGGGTCTCCTAGTCAATTTATCTCACTGATACATCACTCTGCCTCTTTCATCTTTGTCTTGGATGCTCAAGCACCTTACCTGAGATGTTAATGTAGCTGCCTCCCCAGGGGTCTTTGCCCTCCTCTTCATCTCAGTGACTTCTATTGTTCTCTGTTGAGAATTCCCCTTCTTTTCTCTTTTCTTCTTTTAGAGATAGAGTTTCACTCTGTCATCCAGGTTGGAGTGCAGTGGCACGGTCAAGGCCCACCACAGCCTTGAATTCCTGGGCTCATGCTATCCTCTTGCCTCAGCCCTGTAAGTAGCTGGGACTACAGGCATGTGCCACCACACCTGGCTGTTTTGAATTTTAGTAGAGATGACGTCTTGCCATGTTGCCCAGGCTGGTCTTTAACTCCTGAGCTCAAGTGATCCTTCTTCCTCAACCTCCCAAAGTGCTGGTATTACAAGCATGAGCCATCATGCCTGGCCTTATTGAGAATTTTTCTTACCGTGTTTTCCTTGCATTTCTGTGGGTAACTGAGACTTGGCTGGTCTATTGTTTTTCCTATATTAGCTATTTCCTCTCTCAGCTTAGCTTTCTCCTTCACTGTAATATACCTCCCAACTGGCTGAGTCAACTTGGTGAAACACAATTTGATAATATCATTTATTTACTTCTCTAAGACACATCAACGGCACTCCATTACCCATTTGTTGATTCGTTTATTCTTCAATTAATCTTTATCGAGCCCTTCTTTGTGCTCTAAAGTCTCCTTTATAGCATGCAAGGTCTTTTCTGGTTGGGTCCTGCTTCCCTTTCTGGCCTCAACCATATTTCCTATGCTTCCCCCATTTTCTCTTCCCATCCCAAACTCCTTGCCCTGAATGTGAGAAGTTCCCTCCGTTTCCCATTGCCTGGTAGCCCCCCTGCAATGCTGCCAGGTAAATGGAAATCTACTACCTCCTCTGTGACACTTTTACTATTTTTGTTGAGTTAATAACTATATAGAAACCAAAGCTCTAACAGCCTGACACACAGAAAACGTTCAATGAGTATTTTCTAAATGAATTAGTACATGAATGAAATGAAAGGAGAATGAGAAGAGATAGATAAAAGGAAATAAAGTTAGGGTAGAAGAGAAAAGAAAAAAATGAGACAAATAATGGAGCAGACATTTTGAGAGAATTAGGGGAAAAAATGGGACAAATAAGAGAGCAGACATTTTGAGAAATGAGCATGTATGTGCCAGAAAACAAGGGTAAAGGAGTTTGGACAAGTTTAAGAGAAAAGATAGTATTTGTGTGGGCTGAATGGATAAAGGCAGCCTGAGTGAGAGATTTGCATGTTAAAAAAGAAATTGGGGCGGAGGCAGGTGATTGGGATGTGTGTTGGATGCTGGATTACACACAGAAGCCGACAAGGTCTGGCCCACCATGCTCACTTGTCCACAGAGCACTAATGTGAGTTTCTCATGACCATGCTCTCCTTTGGGTTCCATGGGCTGGTTTCTAGTCTCAGGGCTTCTCCCCAGTTCTCTTCACTAGTGTATCTACAGCACTAATAGCTTTGAGGGCTCCATGGTCTCATCTTGTAAGCATCTCTTAATCCCACTTTTATTTGCATGATACCTAATAGGTATCATGCCTCCCCACTAAGTACCATAGCTAAGCTCTTCTTGCCTCATACAGATCTCTATTACAGGGATCATAAATCATGCTTGCTGCCACCCCACAGGTAGTCTCTGTGGCCCATTTTGGAATATAATGGGTTAAAAGTGTTTTAATCCTTGGTTGTGTTTATTTCAGTTTTCCAGACGGGAATCAGAAACCTTGTTATAGGTGATGAAACCACTTCTAGCCTGCGGGTAAAATGGGACATTTCTGACAGCGATGTGCAGCAGTTTAGGGTGACCTACCTGACAGCTCAAGGGGACCCCGAGGAAGAAGTGGTAGGAACGGTCTGTATACGTTCAGCTGACTAGAAACTCTGCAGATGTTACTAACACAGCTAATGAGACTGTCTTCAGAGATAAATGCAAACTTTACTGCTCGTTTCTTTGTGACTCTGACATCTACAGAAACTAACGTTCTCTGTTAATCTGAACTCCACTACTGGTTTCTCAGTGACCTTTCTATCTCCAAAATTTGTTCCATGTACAACTTGCTCCAAGTTAATAACTTCTGAGTATTGTTTCCAATATTGCTTTTCTTCTGCTGCCTTGATAACCTGTTCGAGCACCAAAGTTGGGTCATGAAAGGCCATTATGCACTTGTACATATGTATGTATAGATATGTATGAAAGTTTAATATAGATAATAATTTCTTTTGCCCTTGGAAATCTGATAAAAAAACTTTTAAGCAAAGCACACAGAAAAGGTCTTTTATATGGTATACTGGAACTATTCTTAATAAAATGATTCTACCTACTCATGAGCGTGAAATGTTTTTCCATCTGTTTTTTGTCCTCTCTGATTTCCTTGAGCAGTGATTTGTAGTTCTCCTTGAAGAGGTCTGTCACATCTCTTGTAGGTCGTATTCCTAGGTATTTTATTCTCTTTGTAGCAATTGTGAATAGGAGTTCATTCATGATTTGGCTCTCTGTTTGTCTGTTATTGGTGTGTAGGAATGTTTGTGATTTTTGCACATTGATTTTGTATCCTGAGACTTTGCTGAAGTTGCTTATCAGCTTCAGGAGATTTTGGGCTGAGATGATGGGGTTTTCTAAATATACAATTATTTAGAAAATTGTATACAATTATTTAGAAATTTGTCATCTGCAAGCAGAGACAATTTGATTTTCCCTCTTCCTATTTGAATACGTTTATTTCTTTCTTTTGCCTGCCTGATTGCCCTGGCCAGAATTTCCCATACTGTTAAATAGGAGTGGTGAGAGAGGTCAACCTTGTCTTGTGCTGGTTTTCAAAGGAAATGCTTCCAGCTTTTGCCCATTCTGTATGATATTGGCTGTGGTTTGTCTTAAATAGCTATTATTATTTTCCAGATACATTCCATCAATAATCTAGTTTATTGAGAGTTTTTAGCATGAAGAGAGGTGTTAAATTTTATCGAAGCCCTTTTCTGCAACTATTGAGATAGTTATGTGGTTTTTGTCATTGGTTCTGTTTATGTGATGGGTTATGTTTATTGATTTCTGCATGTTGAACCAGCCTTGGATCCCAAGGATGAAGCCAACTTGATTGTGGTGGATAAGCTTTTCAATGTGCTGTTGGATTCGGTTTGCCAGTATTTTATTGAGGATATTTGCATCAATGTTCATCAGGGATACTGGCCTGAAATTTTCCTTTTTTGCTGTGTCTCTGACAGGTTTTGGCATCAGGATGATGCTGGCCTCATAAAAACAGTTATGGAGGAGTAACTTTTTCTATTGCTTGGAATAATTTTAGAAGGAATGGTACCAGTTCCTCTTTGTACCTCTGTTAGAATTTGGCTATGAATCCATCTGGTCTTGGGCTGTTTTTTGGTTGGAAGGCTATTAATTATTGCCTCAATTTCAGAACTTGTTACTGGTCTATTCAGGGATTTGACTTCTTAGTTTAGTCTTGGGAGGGTGTATGTGTCCAGGAATTTATCCATTTCTTCTAGATTTTCTAGTTTGTGTAGAGGTGTTTATAGTATTCTCTGATGGGGTTTCGTATTTCTGTAGAATCAGTGGTGATATCCCCTTTATCATTTTTATTGTGTCTACTTGATTCTCCTCTCTTGTCTCTTTATTAGTCTGGCTAACAGTCTATCTATTTTGTTAATCATTTCAAAAAACCAGCCTTAGATTTGTTGATTTTTTTTCCCCCATAGGTTATTTGTGTCTCTGTCTCCTTCAGTTTGGCTCTGATCTTCGTTATTTCTTGTCTTCTGCTAGCATTTGAATTTGTTTGCTCTTGCTTCTCTAGTTATTTTAGCTGTCAGGTTAGGGTGTTGATTTTAGATCTTTCCTGCTTTCTCCTGTGGGCATTTAGTGCTATAAGTTTTCCTCTAAATGCTGCTTTAGCTGTGTTCTAGAGATTGTGGTACGTTATGTCTTTGTTCTCATTGGTTCCAACAAACTCATTATTTCTGCCTTAATTTTGTTATTTATCCAGTAGTCATTCAGGAGCAGGTTGTTCAGTTTTCATGTAGTTGTTCAGTTTTGAGTGAGTTTCTTAATCCTGAGTTCTAATTTGATTGCACTGTGGTCTGAGACACTGTTTTGATTTCCATTCTTTTGCATTTGTTGAGGAGTGTTTTACTTCCAATTATGTGGTAAATTTTAGAATAAATGCTATGTGGTGCTGAGAAGAATCTATATTCTGTTGATTTGGGATGGAGAGTTCTGTAGATGTCTATTAGGTCTGCTTGGTCCAGAGCTGAGTTGAAGTCCTAAATATCCTTGTTAATTTGCTGTCTCATTGATCTATCTAATATTGACAGTGGGGTGTTAAAGTCTCCCACTATTATTGTGTGGGAGTCGAATTCTCTTTGTAGGTCTCTAAGAACTTACCTTATGAACCTGGGTGCTCCTGTATTGGGTGCATATATATTTAGGATAATTAACTCTTCTTGTTGCATTGATCCTTTACCATTATGTAATGCCTTTCTTTGTCTTTTTTTTTTTAATCTTTATTGGTTTTATCAGTGACTAGGACTGCAATCCTTGCTTTTTTTTTTTTTTTTTGCTTTCCCTCTGCTTGGTAAATATTCCTTCATTTCTTTATTTTTAGCTTCTGTGTGTCTTTGCATGTGATATTGGTCTCCTGTATACAGCACACTGATGGGTCTTGAATATTTATCGAATTTGCCAGTCTGTGTCTTTTAATTTAGCCTGTTTACATTTAAGGTTAATATTGTTATGTGTTAATCTGATCCTGTGATTATGATGCTAACTGGTTATTTTTCCCATTAGTTGATGTAGTTTCTTCATAGAGTCTAGGGTCTTTACAATTTGGTATGTGTTTTTGGTGACTGGTACTGGTTTTTTCTTTCTATATTTAGTGCTTTTTTTCAGGCATTCTTGTAAGGCAGGCCTGGTGGTGACAAAATCCCTCAGCATTTGCTTGTCTGTAAAGGATTTTATTTCACCTACACTTATAAAGCTTAGTTTGTCTGGATATGAAATTCTGGGTTGAAAATTCTTTTCTTAAAGAATGTTGAATGTTGGCCCCCACTCTCTTCTGGCTTGTAGGGTTTCTGTGGAGAGATCCGCTGTTAGTCTGATGGGTTTGCCTTTGCGAGTAACCTGACCTTTTTCTCTGGCTGCCCTTAACATTTGCTTCTTCATGTGAACCTTGGTGAATCTGACAATTATGTGTCTTGGGGTTGCTCTTCTCAAGGAGTATCTTTGTGGTATTCTCTGTATTTCTGGAATTTGAATGTTGGCCTGTCTTGCTAGGTTGGGGAAGTTCTCCTGGATAATATCCTAAACAGTGCTTTCCATCTTGGTTCCATTCTCCCCATCACTTTCAAGTACACCAATCAAACTTTGGTTTGGTCTCTTCACATAGTCCCATATTTCTTAGAGGCTTTTTTCTTTCCTTTTCATTCTTTTTTCTTTATTCTTGTTTTCATGCTTTATTTCATTAAGTTGATCTTCAATCTCTGATAGCCTTTCTTCCACTTGATTGATTTGGCTATTGATACTTGTTTATGCTTCACAAAGTTCTCATGCTGTGTTTTTCAGCTCCATCAGGTCATTTATGTTCTTCTCTAAATTGGTTACTCTAGTTAGCAATTCATCTAGCCTTTTTTCCAGGTTCTTGGCTTCCTTGCACTGGGTTAAAATATACTCCTTTAGCGTGGAGTTTGTTATTACTCACCTTCTAAAGCCTACTTTTGTCAAGTCATCAAACTCATTGTTTGTCCAGTTCAGTTCCCTTGCTGGCAAGGAGCTGTGATCCTTTGGAGGAGAAGAGGCATGCTGATTTTTTGAATGTTCAGCCTTTTTGCACTGGTTTTTCCTCATCTTCATGGATTTGTCTAACTTTATTCTTTGATGTTGGTAACCTTGGGAAGGCGTTTTTGAGTGGTTGTCCTTTATGTTGATGTTGAGTCTACTGTTTCTTGTTTGTTAGTTTTCTTTCTAATAGTAAGGCCCCTTTGCTATAGGCCTGCTGGAGTTTGCTAGAGGTTCACTCCAGACTCTGTTTGCCTGGGTATCATCAGAGGAAGCTACAGAACAGCAAAGATTACTGCCTGCTCCTTCTTCTGGAAGCTTCGGCCTAGAAGGGCACCTGCCAGATGCCAGCTAGAGCTTGTCTGTTTGAGGTGTCTGTTGACCCCTGTTGGGGGGTGTCTCCCCATCAGGAGGCATGTCAGGAAGACCCACTTGAGGAGGCAGTTTGTCCCTTAGCAGAGTTTGAGCACTGTGCTGGGAGGTCTGCTGCTTTCTTCAAAGCCAGCAGGCAGGAACATTTAAGTCTGCTGAAGCTGTGCCCACAGCCACCCCTTCCTCCAGGTACTCTGTCTCAGAGAGATAGGAGGTTTATCTCTAAGCCCCTGGCTGGAGCTGCTGCCTTTCTTTCAGAGATTCCCTGCCCAGAGAGGAGGAATCTAGAGAGGCAGTTTAGCTACAGTGGCTTTGCGGCTTTGTGGTGGGGTTAGCCCAGTCCAAACTTCTACATGGCTTTGTTTATACTGTGAGGGGAAAATTGCCTACTCAAGCCTCAGTAATGGTGGATGTCCCTTTCCCCACCAAGCTCAAGCATCCCAGGTTGACTTCAGACTGCTGTGCTGGCAGCAAGAATTTCAAGCCAGTGGATCTTCACTTGCTGGGCTCTGTGGGGGTCAGATCTGCTGAGCAAGACCACTAGGCTCTCTGGCTTCAGAACTGTTTCCAGGGGAGTGAATGGTTCTGTCTTGCTGGCATTCCAAGCAGCACTGGGGTATGAGGAAAAAAACAAACTCCTGCAGCTAGCTAGGTGTCTGCCCAAATGGCCGCCCAACTTTGTGCTTGAAACCCAGGGCCCTGGTCATATAGGCACCTGAGGGAATCTCCTGGTCTGCAGGTTGTGAAGACTGTGGAAAAAACGTAATGTCTGTGTCAGAGTGCACTGTTCCTCAAGCACAGTCCTTCATGGCTTCCCTTGGCTAGGGAGGGAGTTCCCCGACCCCTTGTGCTTCCCAGATGAGGCAATAGCCCACCCTGCTTCGGCTCGCCCTCTGTGGGTTGCACCCACTATCCAACCAGTCCCAGTGAGATGAACTGGGTACCTCAGTTGGAAATGCAGAAATCACTTACCTTCTGCATTGGTCTTGCTGGACCAACGGACCAAAGCTGTTCCTATTCTGCCATCTTGCCCCAGCACCAAAATCAATGATTTAATCATGGCCTGGTATACTTTTACTCATGGCCATCCCATGTATTCTAAATTTACACTATGTCATTCCTTTTAGTCTAGAACTTGAAAATTCTTTCCTAGACATGTTTCTAATCAAATCAGATAACTCCAGTATGCATCCAGAAGAAATTTTTCTTTTGAGTCATAAAATATGTTTATTTAGCTCATTACTTGCATTTCTTGCCCTTTGCTGCATTATTTTTGACACTCTGGGAAAGAAGTCTAGAAAACTCATGATTGCTCAAGTGCAACTTTATCATTCTTTTCCCTTCCTCACTCACAAAGCCTTCAATGGAAAGTTATTTTTATTTTTGTGCTTACATAAACAACTATTTCAGCCCAAAATCCTTTAAGGAAAGTACTTCATTTCTGGCTGATGGAGGAAGTATTACAGGGCACAGTGATAGTCCCAAGAAGAGCCACATCCACTGTGAATAGCTGGAAGGCCAGGACATTGATCTGGGAACACTTTTGAAAAGTTAATGGAGTCTTAAACAAAATAGGTTGAATTACAAATTGACCCAGGCCATACACTTCAAAGCGTTCATGATTGGCAAATTTAAAAAAAAATTAAATTGTGGTTAGGAATGGTAATTAAATATATAACTTGTTATACTTTATTTTCTCTGCTACTTTTTTCATATTGTAATTTAGTTTCTAAAAATGAGACCCATAAAACTTCCCAGAGTGAGAGGCTTTTTGTTTTTTTGGTTTGTTTGCTCTTTGTTTTTTACCCTTTCTAAGAAATACATTAAGCTGCATAATGAATTATTCCTGTTAATTTGGAAAGACTAACAATTTAATCTCATGCATGCACTTGTAAGCTATGCAAGGTAAAATAATAATAATATTTACTTTGGGTTGTCTCTAGATAATTTTTTCTTTCCTAATTTCTTTCATTTCACACTGTTTATTTTTGAAATACTTGGACACCTAGGTGAAGGGAAAAAAATATCAAAGTCTTAAACTCTCTGACTCAGTTAAACAAACCTGTAGTAAAAATAAAAAATATTGATAAATTTGGTGGTGCTTATTTACTGTGCAAAGCTATTTTTTCTTTCTCTCTCTCTCTCTTGATATACAGAAGAAACTAGTATAGAATTCTTTAAACATCAAGTTCCTTTAGAGAATTTTAATTAAATAGTGTATGTGCATACTTGATTTATAGCCACCTTCTCAAAGACATACCTGAGGGTTATTTGAAAATTTATATCAGTGTTTTATGAAGTGTTACTGTGATACAAAAGTAATGTGTTATAACTGGAGACAGCAAGTGGACTACATGTAAATTTAGATTATGAAACTAAGGCAGACAGGCAGATGCAGGTCTGTTTCAAAGTTCAAGGGTCTTGAAATCGCATGGACCAAATGACCTCTGAAATAATAATGTATGGCACAGAAAGACAGATGGCTAAGACATATTGTGAAAGCAAGAAAGGAAATGTGTCAAGATAAGAGAAATACCAAATGTTCCTTAACTCTAAAGGCTGATTAAAATTACATGAAGAAATGATAAGCTTGTGTATTGAAGTTGGACAGTAGTGTATGCATGTTATGCACTGTGTGTTATAACATTGTAGACCAAAGTTCAGCTACATATATGTAAAACAAGGAGAATTTAATTTACATTTCCAGTTGAGGTAAATGAAGTATTTATGTACTTTCTGGGTATAGTTAAATATATCAAATATTTCTAGGTTAAAAAAACCTTTGAATTCTTGGAAATAAAACTACAGTACTTGTCAAATATTTTGTAAGGTTTGACTTTCAACTCTGCTTTAGAATAGGGAGGAGCAACAATGACATTGTTTGACATTTTGTTGTCAGAGTAGGAAGGTCTCTCATTTATTTTAAAAGGCTGGTCAGGATTTCAGAATTTTCTGGAGCCTACATGTAAAACTCTGTAGCTATAACCTGAATTCCAGGCTTCAAGAATATGTCTAGAATAAAATTACTCAAAGTGTGGCTCAGTCTCCTACACAGTAAGTTCAGATATTAAGATTAACATTTTAAAAACATTGATTGTTATTCGATATTGCCGCAATAATCCAAGAACAGGATCACTTTTCTAACCATTTGGTTTGATTGTATTTTACAAATACTGGTCTGCAATGGATGGGAATTAAAATGACACCAACATTACCAACAGCTAGTCCTTCACCACAGAGAGTTTGAGAATCACTGTCTAGAACAGAACTTCATAAATGGGAACACCGCAAGATGCAGGGAATCCTGTTTCTACTGCAGGAACAGCTGTTTGGATGTGGTCCAGGTTGCTCTGAAAAGCTTTGGGTGATATTAGAGCCAGACATGAAACTGCATTTCTGAAAAAAAAAGTAAAAGCATGAAGCTCACTGGTTATATTTGCATCTCATTTAACCATGAGCATTTTTTACAGAATTGTTTTATAAATGAAACCAGCATCTGCTCTGACCTGCAGCATTTGTTTTTAGTAGGAGTACATCTTTTTACTTTGCTTTGTCCAAACAAGCAGAGGCCAAGCCAGAGGAACTTTGCATACCCAAGAGGAGATTGTTTTCTGCTCTTGAGAATAAGTATCAATAGGGTAAAAAGGTTCAAGTGGTACAGTCCTGTGGAGCAGGGGAGAAAGGCCAGACAAGATTCTTGGGGTTTCAGTATGGCTCTTTTCTCAATAGTTGCCTGGACCTCAGTTTTCTCATCTGTAACATGAATGTGATGATACCCCTTGCTTCAAAAGGTGGTGAAGATTAAGTGAATTATAGATTGAGAATTCCTAATCCTAAAATTCAAAATCTGAAATGCTCCAAAGTCCAAAACGTTTTGAGCACTGACATGATGCTACAAGTGGGAAATTTTACAGATAAGTAATTAACACAAACTTTGTTTTATGCACAAAATCATTAAAAGTATTACATAAAATTATCTTCAGATCATGTATATGAAGTTTATATGAAATGTAAATGAATGTTGTGTTTAGACTTGGGTCTAATACCCAAGATACCTCATTATGCAACTACAAATATTTCCTAATCTAACAAAAATCTCAAATCCAAAACACTTTAAGTCTCAAGCATTTCTGACAAGGGTTATTCAATCTGCATATTCTATATTAGAATGCTTAGAGCAGCACCTGGCACATAATAATTGCTAGGTAAGGGAGGCCTATTACTATAAATCACAGCATCTCCTTCCTGGCAAGCTAATGAGTCTTCCAAAACAGTCACGCTGTTTTTTAATAGTCCACATGCTAAATTTAATTGGTTGGTCCCAAGGCCATGTGCTTCTCAACTTGAGAGAAGATTATTTAACATCAACATGGGTGGTTTGCTAGATGGACAGATTGAAATGAATGCCCAGGCTCTGCTCCAGAGGGGTTACATTTAAGAGAAACCCTCTGAGGGAAGCTATGATGATAGAGTAATACAAGTCAGGGCAACCCCAATTCTTTTACACCTTCTTAGTGCCAGGGTTGTCTAACTCACTCTGGAATAAAGCAGAGCTCCTTCTTAAATATCTCCTTCTCAGGACCCCAAGTCCACACATCAATTCAGACCTGTACATTTCAATGGCCCTTCCCTATGAGGATCAAAATCATATTAATCTGGTATAAATTCACCTAATTCAGATTTCCTTGTTTCATATTTAAAATATTACTTTTAAGAGCTTAGCAATATCTTAGCAACAGCTACTTCTGAGTTCAACTCGAGGCTTTCTAGGGCTTATTCCATGATTTATAGGTTTCTTTCTTCATCCAGAAGGAGATAGCATCGCCCTTTGCCTGCTGGCATTTTACCCAGCACTTGAATCGGAAAGTAACTCCAGCTGTCCTGGTCTTGTGACTCCCTTAAACCCGTTTGAGTCAGTTCTTACATCCTAGCACTTTTCCAGCCGCGATTAAGTTCTTTAAGTGGCCTGGTGACTGGCCAGCTTCTCACTCCTGGAGCACAGACAGAAAGTTTTGTGGTTTCAGCACTGAGAACATGTGGCTTTTCTGGTCCATACAATTCTTTCGAGGTGGCAGAGTTCACACAGCTGCCACATGGTGCCTTGCACTCACACTTGTATGATGACCCCACTACTGCATTTTTTTGGGGGGGAAGCCTTTTAGACAGAGTGATGGTGATTCTAGATTGAGGGAGACAGCTCCTTTCAGAAATAAAAAAGCTGCAGCATTTCTTAGCATTGCTGGTAAATATGCTTCAACTCAAGAAAACTTGGCTTTGATGTGTGGTTCTGTTGCTCTTGGCTAGGATCCATTCTTTCTAACTGAAAGAAGAAAATGTTGGGGTCTGATTATCTCTGAAGGAGGAAAGAATGGAAGTCTGACTTTGCAAAAGGATACTTAAGTAAAATAAAACATGATAAGCAGCAGGCTTGATTATAGAATGAACTCTCCCAACCCATAATCACCTGCCATCTAAACAGGCCATTATTCTCTTTTCTGGATACTTTACAAATGCCAAGAAGATGTTGAGAGAATATTCCTTAGAGCTTAAGAGCTTCAAATTTAAACCTTCTGTATTAATTGATTACAAACTAAGGGTTACTATGATGGGAATTTCAGGGAGAAATGCTTTTGCATGAATGCCCTTTCTTTTCTCTTCACTCTCAAAGCACATCTCTGCTTTTGATTATTTCAAAATGCCTAAAGTCATGCTCCATTAGCAAATCAGTGGAAGCAGGGGTCTGTCTAAGACCACGGTCCTTTGCTTTTTTGTTCAGGTTATGGTGCCTGGAAGCCAGAACAATCTCCTTCTGAAGTCTCTGCTTCCTGATACTGAATACAAAGTCACCGTGACTCCCATCTACACAGATGGAGAAGGCGTCAGTGTCTCTGCCCCTGGAAAAACCTGTAAGTTGAAGCTTTCTCCGTTTGGATATATTCCAACTCACTAATTGGAAATGCGTGTCCCCTGCAGTGCACTCTGAAAGATACAGTAGATTGTAGTGAAGAAACAAAAAGATTTAGAAACAGCAAATCTGTCTGCATCCTGTCTTTACACACACAAGCTATGTGACTTTGAGCAAATGGCTTAACTGTTCTAGGCTGCAGTTTCCTTTTCTGTGAAAGTGAAGATGTGAAAAACCACTACATCTTTCTCTTCCAGTATTTAATTGATCAAGATCCTGTTGATTGATAAAATGTATTCTACATGCCTGTCTAATTTCTCTTCATCTAACAGGTGCACTCTAGTCCAAACCACACTTTCTCTTTTATTTTTATTTTATTTATCTATTTTTATTTCCATGGGTTTTTGGGGAACAGGTGGTGTTTGGTTACATGGGTAAGTTCTTTAGTGGTGATTTGTGAGATTTTGGTGCACCCATCACCAGAGCAATATACACTGGACCCAATTTGTAGTCTTTTATCCTTCACCTCCTTCCCACACCTTCCCTGGAGTCCCCAGAGTCCACCACCATATCCTTTTCATGCCTTTATCTTCATAGTTTAGCTCCCAATTATGAGTGAGAACATATGATGTTTGGTTTTCCACTTCTGAGTTACTTCACTTAAAGTAAGTCTCCAATCCCATCCAGGTTGCTGAAAATGCCATTAATTCATTCCCTTTATGCAAGTCACACTCTTTCTTATCCAGATGAGTGTACTAGCCTCCTGTCAAGTCTTCCTGCTTCCACTCATGCCATCCCCTGTTTTTCTCGTAACAGCTTGAGGAAGTTTTCGGCAGGTAAATAATCTGCACCTCTGTTTTAAGCCTCCAAATGGCTTCTCACTGTACCCAGGATAGAATCCTATGCCCTTCCTATGCCTTACAAAGATCGTTCTAACACCTGGAGCCTTCTGATCTCTTTGACCTCCCCTTCTAGCCATTTCCCCAGCCATACCCCCAGCCATACCTCCCCTCCTGCTCTCCGTGGGACTCTTTGAAGTTGTTCCTGCCTTAGGCCCCATGCTCTAGTGATTCCTTCTACATGGAATATGCTTTCCCAGATGTTTGCATGTCAGAATTTTTCTGGTCATCCTGGTCTAAGCTCAATGTCACCTCCTCAAACTTTTCTGGCTACCCGATGTGAAGTAGCCCCCACTGTCTGTGATATTGCCCTTCCTTGTTTGTTGCTTTGGGTCATATCATGGCAGTAATTACTCTTTGGTATTTTCTTATTTATTAATGTATTTGCTCACTGTCTGTCCCCCATCCCTGCAAGGCAAGCATGGTGAGAACCTGGGGCCTCATCAGTACTGTTCACCTCTGCATGCCAAGCTCCTATAGTGCTGGGTGGCACAGAGGAGGCATCAGGCAACACTTGTTTAAGATGGATTGGCCATGGTTGTCAAATGAGAAAGATGCATTTGACCCTTGGTTAAAATACAGAGTCTTTGTTTTCTTCATTATTGATGTGATTGTCTATTGTCTATACTTGCATAAAGACTGCTCTAGTCCTAATGGCTTAAAACAGTGACCTTTTTTTTTTCTTAAATCACATCTCACAATTGTGTGGGTCAGGAAACTAGGAAGGACTTGCTGGGAAATTCTACTCCACATGGGATTGATTAGTGTCACCTGGTGGTGTTCACTTGTGGTCTGTGCTGGTCTGGAGGGTCCAGCACAACTTTACCCACATGCCTGGCATCTTGGTGGGGGTGGTGAGCAGGCTGGACTCAGCCATGTCTGTCTGCCTGCCTGCCTGTCTGTCTGTCTCTGTCTGTCTGTCTGTCTCTCTCTCTCTATGTTAGTCTTAAAGCTATTCCATGTGGTCTTTCCAGCAGAGCAGTCATATTTCTTACATGTCAGCTCAAGACTGTAACAGCAAAAGTTCCGAGAGGCAGAAAAAGAAAACTCTAGTGTCACTTCTGCTGCAGTCTATTTATTGGTTAAGGTAGTGATAGAACCTACGCAGATTCAAAGAAACAGTCATCACCCCACCTGTCAATGGAAGGTGTGTCAAAAACTCTGTTACCATCTTTATCCATCATAATTACCAAAGAGTGACATGTGGCTAGCTTCAAAATGGTGTCAAGGGTTGAATTCTGTACCTGGGCACCTAAGTGTGGTGTTTTCAACTAAGTCTGTGCAAATCATTAAAATTCTGAAGCTGAGAGTCCTGATTCTGCTCAGCTGGGTAAATAGGTATCATATCCTCATTTAACAGTGCTGACATCTCTCCCTCCTCCTGTGCCATGTGCCCCCACCCAGACTCCCACCAAGCCTGCACAGTTTGCTAAAGGTCACCCAGAGTATTGTGAGCTCTCAGAGCTGCTATATTCCCCCCCTCCCCCAGGAGACATGAGGAAGGAGAGAAGGAAAATAGAAGAGCAGAGCTATAGGGAGATTTCAAACTTTTCACTCTATCTTAATGAATATATTGGCATCTTGATTTGGTCTATGCATTGGAATTTCTAGCATAGGTTGTTATGTTGCTGCTAAATAAATGTTTGAAAACCAAAACCACAGATTTAAGCAACAATTAAAGAAAACATAAAGTAGTATTTACCTATCAAGGTAAATACTTGCTATTATTTATTTGTCTTTAAATAAAAATATTTAAAGATTATCACTATGGAGGTAGGGCTTAAATCTTGTTACAGAAATGCTGTTACATCCTAACAGTCTTTATATGGTCAAATTATTTTGTAGTGTTAGTGGATGATCTAAGCAGTGGCCAACACAACTAAGTTTTATCAACAACAAAATGGTAATGACAAAATGTGTAAACATTTACAGTAGTCATCCATATAAATGACTGTCATGTTTTGATAAAAAATGGATGAGCAATAATATAAAACATCAAACAATATAGGAAATACGAAGATGAAAGCAAAAGAAATTAGAGTTTTACCTCTGAGAATAATCAAACATGCCCCCAATATTGCTGTTCACATATGCTTAGTATAACAGTGGCATGGAGACAGACATTTCTAATAAACACGATTCAATTTGATTATACTTAAAATTGAAACTGATGAAAAGGGAACCCAAATAACATTGAAAGACTTCTAAATTTCAGATAAAAATGTTTTGTCATAAGAGCAGTTATTTTCCATATATTTAATATTGAAGGCCGGGTGTGGTGGCTCACGCTTGTAATCCCAGCACTTTGGGAGGCCAAGGTGGGCAGATCACAAGGTCAGGAGACTGAGACCATCCTGGCTAACATGGTGAAACCCCATTTCTACTGAAAATACAAAAAATTAGCCTGGTGTGGTGGCCACGTCTATAGTTCCAGCTACTCGGGAGGCTGCGGCAGGAGAATCGCTTGAACCCAGGAGAAGGAGGTTGTAGTGAGCCAAGATTGAAAGATTGGGCTCCATCCTGCGTGACAGAAAGAGACTCTGTCTCAAAAACAAAACAAAACAAAACAAAAACCACAGATTCTCAAAGGCTTCTCATTGTGTGTTTCAGGGCACTTTCGCTTTTAAATATTTCTAATTTTGCTGGATGATGTCTTAGATTTTGATGATGATAGTATAGGATATAAGGAAGGAAATTACACTGAAGCCCTATTTTTCCTTTTCTTTTCTGCTCAGTGCCATCGTCGGGGCCCCAGAACTTGCGGGTGTCCGAGGAATGGTATAACCGGTTGCGCATTACGTGGGACCCCCCATCTTCCCCAGTGAAGGGCTATAGAATTGTCTACAAACCTGTCAGTGGTAAGTAATGCTTTGTAAATAATATTGATATCATGAGAAGTCACTTAAAATGTCTTTTAAGATAAATTGTTTTCTTATAACACTTTATGTTTGCTTGTATTTTTAAAAAAGTACGGAGAACCTCTTGCTTGTTTTAGAAAAATAAAGTGTTTTAGTATGGTTAGTAACAGGGTAGATGTTACCAGGATGATGAAACTATGACATCACATAAAAAAAACTATTGGGCACATCAATTAGAAGAATATATAGGGTATATAACTGATCTAATCATACTCCAGACCAGGAACCAACCTAAGGAAACCTTGACTTTATAGGAATAGGAAGGTTTAAGTTCAATGAAGATATAAGTTCTAAACATTTGGAATCTCTAATTTCAAAATTCTCTTCTACTTCTTATTTCTTGGATTAGTTGGAAAAATTTTGTTTACCAACTTCTTAGTCTCCCCAGTTTGGAAACTATATAGAGGGGAAAAAACTCATTACAGTAGTAAAATGCTTTTCCACCAGTCTCTTAGCCACCTCCATAAAGGGATCCCGCTCACTTCTACCTCCCACATCATTGTATCCTGAAGGCATGAGAATGATCCACGTAGAAAGCAATCATCCCCTTGGTCTGTATGCCTGTGAAGAGGAGACCGTGTGCACCAGCACCTCCCACACTGCCATCTCCCCATTCTTAGCAGTCTCACGAAGTTCACACAGGAGACTGAAATCAGCATTATCTGTCTGGTTATTAGGGTCTTCTCAGTTTTCTAGACCTGGGCCTGCAGTACTCTAGTTGTTCAGCAGAAAGGGCATCTCCATCATTTTTCTTAATTTGGCAGGAAAATCATGGTGGCTCATGCCTGTAATCTCAGCCCTTTGGGAGGCTGAAGAGGGTGGATTGCTTGAGACCAGCCCGGGCAACATGGCAAGACCCTGTCTCTACAAAAAATGCAAAAATTAATCATGTGTGGTAGTCCCAGCTACCTGGGAGGTTGAGGTGGGAGAATCGCCTGAACCCAGTAAGTCAAGGCTTCAGTGAGTTGCGATCACACTACTGCACTCCAGCCTGAGCAACAGAGCAAGACCCTGCCTCAAATAAGAATAATAATAAACCATAAATACTTCCTGCCTTCAAAAACTCCATTAGTCTCGATCTTGTATCTGAGATGCCATTCTTGCCCCATATCACTTTTCAGGCTTTTCTATTTTGTCCAATGATCCAGGTGCTATTGTCTTCAGGCCCAAAAGACGAATACTCCCACCTCCAGTTTCTCCAGACAAACATCCCTATAAACCAGGAAAATAAAATAGTAAGAATAGAACATGGATGCACTAGCCTGCTCCAGGCTCATTGTTTGGGACCCATCCCCAATGTTTTTGTCTCTTTGCTTGAAGAGACGTATGTTTGCTTGAAGGCCTGAAGCATGTGTTAATTTGCAAGACAGTCTTGCTTAATTTGTTTTTGGATCATTTTACAAATATTGATCAGGCTTTCTAAGCACAAAAAGCTTTCCTTTAGGCCAGTGGTTCTCGTGTTGATGTCATTTGCCCCCTAACAGACACATTTTTGATTGTTATAACTGGCAAGAGAGGACTTGCTCCTGGAATCTAGTGGGTACTGCCAAACATCCTACAGTTGACAGTACTCTTCTGCCCCTGAATAAAGAATTGTTCAGTCCCAAATACTGATAGTGCTGAGGCTGAGAAATCCTGTTCTAGGCCAAGGGGGAGAAATATACATGTATGGTCATTTGCATCGTATGTGTGGAACATGGGAAAATCGCTACTGAGTTAACACATACATAGAGAAACATAAATGTATTGTTGGAAGGGGGCTTCTGGAGGAAAGTGATACTTCTGGAGTATTTTGAGAACTTGTAACTAACTTAAAGCTCTTAAAGAATGAGCCTGTATGGGAGGAGGCAGGAGGTAAATAAATTTGTATAGGCTTTAGCAAGGAATGGGTTTAATGCTTTATTAAAGACCCCACTAGATTGAAAAAGAGGCGAAAACATAAAGGCCTGAAAATGCTAGCTAAGCAAGGGCCTTGGAATAAGAGCATTATCTGTCTGGCATTAAACATCCTAAAAGGAGCAGATAAAACTACAGTGGTAACATTGATGCTGGTTGACCAAGTGGCAAGGTATGGCCTGGTCTCCAGGATAAAATTTGCTATGACTGTTGGTTACATTAGAAGGGGCAGTTGAGAATTCTTTCTTTCTTTCTTTTCTTTTGTTTCTTTTTTGAGATATCATTTTGCTCTTATTGCCCAGGCTGGATTGCAATGGGTGACCTCAGTTCACTACAACCTCCACCTCCTGGGTTCAAGCAATTCTCCTGCCTCAGCCTCCAGAGTAGCTGGGATTATAGGCATGCTCCATCATACCCAGCTCATTTTGTACTTTTAATAGAGATGGGGTTTCTCCATTTTGGTCAGGCTGGTCTTGAAATCCTGAACTCCTGACCTCAGGTGATCCACCTGCCTCGGCCTCCCAAAGTGCCAGGATTACAGATGTGAGCCGCCGCACCCAGCCGAGAATTATTTCTTTAATTGGACAAATTCCTCAATTGCCTATTACAACATAGTACCTAACCATATAGCAGATGGTAGACTGTGAGGTGGACCAACTTCTTTGAA
This sequence comes from Saguinus oedipus, assembly GCA_031835075.1. Classification (NCBI taxonomy): domain Eukaryota; kingdom Metazoa; phylum Chordata; class Mammalia; order Primates; family Cebidae; genus Saguinus; species Saguinus oedipus. The sequence continues at coordinate 62,786,621 of CM063181.1, read as the reverse complement.
TAAGCACAAGGATAAAACTATATTTGGGGAAAGGACGAGATCCCTAAAAATAACCTTTAGCACAGCAGTTTTTAGAGCTAGATGAGACCAGATTCAAACCTCAACCCTGCTGTCTGCTTGCTGTATAACCCTAAGCAACTGAAAAGCAGTTGATTGAGTACAATTTGACTAAGAGTGCCTCTATTTTTCCGTGTTTTGTTGTAACTAAAATATATTCTCTTCATTGTTTAGTTCCTGGCCCAACACTGGAAACGTTTGTGGGAGCTGACATTAACACCATTCTTATTACAAACCTCCTCAGTGGAATGGACTACAATGTGAAGATATTTGCCTCCCAGTCCTCAGGCTTCAGTGATGCCCTGACAGGCATGGTGAAAACATGTAAGGGTCATGTCCAGTGGCCTCAGTCGCACGTGGGGTTTTGCTGCTTTGTTTTCACTGTAACTTGTCACTCAACCCCTGCTTCCATTTGGTCGTTCATTTTTCCTTTGCTCCGCGTTGCCCTTTCTGGATGGTGTTTCATGGAAAGAAAGGTGTGCTGTTTATTCCGGGTAGTTCAAAGTCCTGGTTGGCAGGCGGGATGTCAGTACCTTGCCTTGAAATATACTTGATGACTGCAGATCGGATTTCCTTCTGGAAAGTCTGTGTTGGCATTTTTCAAATGAGGTGAAATTTTCCAAACAGCCTGTAGCCCGAGATGGCCAATGTCAAAAGTTGGAGCAGGAGGAGGTTTGTCTTTTCTCAGAGCGGTCACTCCACACCCTTGCACATGCACACATGCCATCCATCAAAAATACATGCCACGCCCCGCTAAGGACTTCCTTCTCTAGCCTTTTGAGGGTTTTCGTGATGTCTGCACACCATCTGGGACTTCTCATTGGCATACACCACTCCCAGACGCCCAGGCAGTAATGCAATGTTTTCCAAATTCCAGCACGTATGTTCCATATTCCTGAAGTTTGTTATATCTCTGCATGATCTGTTTAATATATTTATTTGGATTGACTTACAGTTTTTGACCTAAATCCTTTTCAAAATCCATGTAATTATCCTAAACTGCAGATCAGTATTTTTATTAACATATTAAAAAATATTTTCTCCTCTACTAGCTGTTTAGTTAAATATTTCAAATTTTTATAGATATCCTAGAGATTTCAATATGAATCCTTAGCTTATTCCAGTCTCCCTTAAATTACTGCCTTTTTTTTTTTTTTTTTTGAGACTGAGTTTAGCTGCGTCGCCAGGCTAGAGTGCAACCTCTCTCTCTCGAGTTCAAGCGATTCTCCTGCCTCAGCCTCTCAAGTAGCTGGGATTACAAGCATGTACCACTACACCCAGCTAATTTTTGTATTTTTAGTAGTGATGAGGTTTCACCGTGTTGGCCAGGATGGTCTCGATTTCCTGACCTTGTGATCTGACCACTTTGGCCTCCCAAAGTGCTGGGATTACAGATGTGAGCCACCACACCTGGCCAAATTACTGCTTTGATGGCTTAATAATTTTTAACAGTGTATAGTACCTTCTTCCTCTTTGCTACTGTTTTTCTATCTATTTTGTAATTCTATTATAAACTCCCTAAGATATTATGGTTGCTGTTTCAAATACCCACTGTTCTTTCATTTTTTTTGCTTTATTTGCATAATTGGCAAATAAAAATTGTATGTATTCAAGGTGTAGATACATAGATCTGCAATCTTCAATGTGATGATCTACGTTTATAATGTGCAATGACCACAAATTATTTTTTTGAAGTATACATTTTATTTTCTTTTTTGATAGTCAGATGACATCTTTATTATTTTTTATTTATTTAAAAAATTTCAATAGCCTTTGGGATGTAAGCAGTTTTTGGTTACATGGATAAATTCTGTAGTGTTGAATTCTGACATTTTAGTGCACCCATCCCTGGAGCACTGTATACTGTACCCAATACGTAGTCTTTCACCCTCACCTTGCTTCCAAATCTCCCCCTCAAAGCCCCAAATTCCAGTGTATCACTCAAGATTTATAGTCACATTTTAAAACACATGTTAAAGATAACACATAAATGATGCAAATAAAAGTGGTTTGGCTATGTACTCATCAAAATGATCCTGAGTGCAATCAGCAGCACATGCCCTGCTCTTGAGATTGTATTCACGATATTATCAAAAGAATAAGCCTCAAATCTGCTAGTTGTTAATGTGGCCTTGGGAAAATTGCTTAACTTTCCTCAGCCCAGCCTTTTTCAATTCTAAACTGAAGATAATAATAACAACCGTCTTTCAGGCTAATTGTGAGGAATACAGAAATATATATGTAACGTGCTTATAATGTGGCAAATAGTCAATGAATCACCACTGTTATTATTGTAATGATTGGGCTTTAGGCACTTGGCCTATATCTTACCCTCATCCCTCATAAATAATGAATCTAATCAATGCTGTCAGTCAAGAGTGGTCTATATATTAATCCACATCCCAACGTTTCCCAATTACATATAGGGCCAGCCCTGTTATAGAGGAGGCATCCTGAATTCTCTTTCATGGAATACTTTGAGACCTTAAAGGCTAGATACTGAATAAATTTATCTCAAAAGAAATCGTCTCCATCTTCAACAGACCTAGGAAGCCTTTGGCTCTGCTTCTGATCTTGTGCTTGACTGTTGATGGGATGGATACTGTTGTGGTTTCACTAATGAAACCTCCAAGTATATCCCGTTGTGCTCCTATAGCAACCTCACAGCCTTCCTTCCTTACACCACAGCATCCCCTGTAGCTAGGATTACAGGTGTACACCACCACACCCAGCTAATTTTGTAGTTTTAGTAGAGACAGGGTTTCACCATATTGGCCAGGCTGGTCTCAAACTCCTGACCTCAGGTGATCTGCTTGCCTTGACCTTCCAAAGTAGTGGGATTACAGGCATGAGCCATGGCGCCTGGCCCTATGATTTTTTTATTGGTCTCTTTTCTCCCTAGTCTTTCTTGTCATTTTCCATCCTCTTTTCTCATCTCCCTCTTTAATTCTGTTTCCTCTCTCTTCTCTCCCTTAATAAATATATTGAGCATTCTAAACATATTTAAAACACTGAGAGTGTTGAATTGTTTTATGTTCTTGTCCTTAAAATATAAACTAAGTGGGTTTATTATTTATTCTCTCTCTTTCTCCCAAGCAAATGAAAACCTCCCACAATGGCAAATAAATTAATATAAGGTATTTTAAATATATTTTGTGTGGTTATATAAATCATTAACATTGATAAAAGTTATATAAATCAGGCTGCATACAGTGGCTCACATCTGTAATTCCAGCACTTTGGGAGGCCAAAGCAGGTGGATCACCTGAGGTCAGGAGTTTGAGACAAGCCTGGCCAATGTGGCGAAACCCTGTCTCTACTAAAAATACAAAAGTTAGTCGGGTGTGGTGGCGTGCTCTTGTAATCCCAGCTACTCAGGAGGCTGAGGCAGGAGAATCACTTATACCCAGGAGGTGAAGGTTGCAGTGAGATGAGATTTCTCCACTGCACTCCAACCTGGGTGACGAGCGAGACTCTGTCTCAAAAAAAAAAAAAAAGTTATATAAATCAATTAACATTACTTTTATTTGTTTTTGTTAGAGGAAAGAGGGATTGTTTAATTGGCTTTAGGGAAAAAAAGTCTTCTCTCTCTGCTGTAACAGAAAGGAATAATGTAAAGGCATAAATTGCAGTTAGACAAGATTACTTTTACCATCTTGAACAGATAATTCTCAGGTATTTTTATTTTGTGGGTAAGCTAAGAGAGAGAAATAAGAGCAAATGATATCAGTGGAAGTCAGAGGTCACTAGGAAAAGCAAATATGTTGATTTTCTGCTTGGATCCAAGTGATAAACGCTGCATACTTATTCTTCTATTGTTTTGGAAAAACAATATTTTATTGCCTCCCCAAACAATCATTTTTGCATATCGCAGTGTTCTAAGATTAGTCAGAACCTATGTATTTTTAAAATAATTTGTGTTATCTGTGTAAAATATTTTTGAATTTTCAAAAGTGTGTTCATTCAATAGTGTTTTGAAGACCGGTCCTTGTGAGAGTGTTCCTGTTTGCAGAACATTTCCGGTTTGTGTATTTCACTCTTCTCTTTTTCAGCCATTTTAGCCATGGCTATCTCATTGGTTGATAAGTACATATTGTATTTACTTCTTAAATTATAAAAGTATTATATGTTTATTGCATAATATTCAGAAAACACAAGTAAATAAAGGGGATAAGATTTAAAATTACTCCAAATTTTTATTTATCCTTTGCATCTGGTCTTTTTCCTATGAACATGTATTTCCTCTTCTATTTAAAATAGCACATAGAGCCAGGAATGGTGGCTCACACCTGTAATCCCAGCACTTTGGAAGGCTGAGGCAGGCAGATGGCTTAAGCTCAAGAATTTGAGACCAGCCTTAGCAATGTGGTGAAATACTGCCTCTACCAAAAAACAAACAAGCAAACAAAATTAGCTGGGTGTAGTAGCACATGCATGTGGTCCCAGCTACTCAGGAGACTGAGGTGGAAGGATTACTGGAGCCCAGGAGGTTGAGGCTACAGTGAGATGAGATCATGCCATTGCACTCCAGACTGGGCTACAGAGCAAGAACCCCATCTCAAAACAAACAAATAAGTGAACCAGCGGACAGACCACATCATGAATAATGTCTTGCAACCTGTTTTCTCGAGTGATAAAACATTTATCTTTTGTACACTAACTCATTGTAAATTGATGGATTTCCCAGCTCTGAGTATGCAGTTTGAATGAAAATTTTTCAGGAAGCTAATTTCAGATTCAGGCATGCTTGTGATATTGTCTGCAGTGTGACACAGTTATGTTTCTATTTTATTCCAGTGTTCTTGGGTGTTACCAATCTCCAGGCCAAACACGTTGAAATGACCAGCTTGTGTGCTCACTGGCAGGTCCATCGCCATGCCACAGCCTACAGGGTCGTTATAGAATCCCTCCAGGGTAAGTACAATCCATCACTTACGTTTTTGTCAAGCATTTGTGTGTTTGATTCTTTGCACACCTTTGTAGACAATGCACAAGTAGCAGACAAGAGCCCTCTTGTCGAGGAAGTAATTTGTATGGGTCAGTCATGCAGCGTATGGAGTCAGGCTGGTTGGGTAAGCGAATTACTAACCCTCTGCAAAACTCCCTTTTTCTTATCTGGTAATGGGTATAACCATAGTGATGATTTTTTAGAGTTCTTTGAAGATAAAGCTGAGATAGTCCAAGTAAAGCGCTGGCAACAGTGCTTTGTATACTGGAAGCACTCCGAAAATGTTAGCAGCCAAGTAGCCAGGACTAGCATACGTTAAAATTATATTGCGCTATAATTTTGGTATTCACTTTCTAGAGATCAAGTTTAAATTTAATGTTTTTCTTTGTATTTCTTCTTCTTTTGGGGAAGATTGGTGAACAACAAACTTTCATTTCAGAGAAGATGTAATGTATCTACACCATCATGAACAAGTTCTTCAGCATCACAGTTCTCACATGCGTTCGTAATTTGGGAGTCTGTTCCAAAGCTGAAACAGTAAAAATGTCTCACCATATTCATTAAAAATATCAATAACAACAAATGGCTGATTCCCCAAAAATGAATATCCAGGGCCAGTTAATCTTTTCACACTATCAGCATGGACACTATTCAGAAAATGAAACCAAATATAGAAAATTACAAATCAGATTTATATTAACAACAGAAAGATAATGTCAGCCAGGTGTGGTGGCTCATGCCTGTAATCTCAGCACTTTGGGAGGCTGAGGCAGGAGAATTGCTCAGGAAGCAGAGGTTGCAGTGAGCTGAGATTGTGCCACTGCACTCCAGCCTGGACAACAGAGTGAGACTCTGTCTCAGAAAAAGAAAAAAGATATGTCTTGTTATTTTGTGGGTTTATAGGAGATACTAAAGAATCCGATATGAATTTTTAAAATATTCCAAACTTGGGTGTAAAATTGTTAAAAATGTAGCCTGTTCTTTCTGGACAAATGATCTTGGTTTTCCCATTTCAGAAAAGCAAAAAGACCTAATTATTTCTAGTCCAGATAAGACTGGGTATAGTAGCCCATATCCCTGACTATAACTACATTAAGAATCCCTAAATCCCATTTTTGATCCAATCCATAAAGTGGAAAGTGTAGTTTAGGAGAGCACTGAGAGCATTTGGAAATATGTCCCCGTAGAGTAAGAACTGAGATAGGTGGAATGTACTAGAAGAAATTCCTCCCAACCCCAGCCAAGATATCATTATAATAGGCATGCAGCACCACTGCTTCCTTGAATCCCTGTATATGATGTAAAGATCCTTCCAGGCTGACATTGGCTTGACATTAGGGAGTGGCGTTAATCTGGAATAAACATTAAGGCAGAAAAAATCAGTATAAGTCACATGGATTTGTGATTGTGTTAAATATGATTCATGGGATGCCAGGAGCAGGCACAGGCAACAATCTGAGGAACAACTATGAAATCTTGAGGAGTTACATTTCATATATTTCTGTAAATCACACTTTAATATAGAGGAGTTGACATTTAGTGGTAGTTGTTAAGGCTAAAAAAATACTAAGTGTAATAATCATCCTCCTAAACTATCCCATAATACTTTTATCCTTTTATATGATTTGAGGACATTGAAATGAAAGGATGTGGATTCCTGTGGCTATTTGTTGCCTTCCATAAAAATTTATAACTATATATATTGACACAATGATGTATAAAAACTGGCTTTATCAGTGGAATCAGTAAGATTCGTAGCTTTTAAAATTAAATGCTTTTAGTTTAGCATCTTTACAAAGCACCTTTGAGACTTCTATCAGAGGATATGATTGATTTGTCTAATAACATTGACTGGTCATCTAAAACTGCAATAAGCTCTTTCTGAGGCCAAGATCTTTGCTGGCAAGTAAATGAGTCCACATTTGCTTTTTATCTTCAAGTTAAGTGAATTTGTACTCCCTCAGTATTAGTTTTAGGCTGCCAGAAATTTTGTCAGCTGAACCTTTATAGTCTTAATTGAACAAGAATGAAAAAAAGTGTTGTTCAATTTACTTCTCATCAACATTTGTTGCTGAGAGATTTATGAAAGAGAATTAGCCACATCTAATTCACCCAGCTGTCTTTCTGAATATTGTTTATCAGCTGGACAGCAAAATATTCTAATTGACAGCTTGAAAAGGAATGTTGGATGGATAAGTGAGTGTGGGGGTGGCAGTAGGAAATGTGTTTATATATTTTAAACTACACAGTTTAGATCAAGGAATAGTCTTTCTACTTTGGAATGGAGAAGAATTACATTGAGTTTCATAATCTTAAAGAGAAATGTGGTCACCATCCTGATTCACTGGCTTTCAAGGATTTGTGGTAAGATGCCCATTCTTCATGAGCAGATGAGTTCCAGACCCTCAGGTGTTTTGACCATAATATTGGCTAAATTTACTGTCTCTGGAGAAATTTCAGTCTTTCCGCCCCAGGCAAAGGAGATACTAGGAATAAATGAGACCCAGTTTCCCCATGTGTTGGAGAAAAGCTTTATCCCAGTTGACCTCTTTCTGAATGCTTCTGTCAAATCCCTACAGTTTGATGGATCATTTTTTTTTTCCATTTTTTCCCATATATTTTTTCATAGCTTGAGCATGTGCATTTTTATTCCGAGATTGAGTCAGTGATGAAGGACTCCACTGTAACCACAACCTCTGGTCAACTTTCTTCATTGGGCTTCAGCTTCTCTAAAATTATTTCATTTGAGGCTATTTATTAACTGCCTTAGTAACTGGAAACTTGCAAGGTTTTTGTGAGTAGAATAGCCACACTGTATCATTCAGGTTTGTTTATTATATTCGCAGAAATCTAGATGAAAGAAACTTAAGCAAAAGGGTCTTTTATCGGCTAGTATTCTGAGAAGTCCAAAAGTCTCTGGCTTCAGGCACATCTGGACCTAGATGTTCAGTGTCCTGAAGATAAAGTCTTGCTCCTTCTTGTGTTTTGCTCTCCTCTGCCTTCGTTTTCAGCCAGCCTCTGAGTCAGATCCAGAATTATATTCTCACAGCTTCCAGCTTACCAGTCTTGGTGAAAAGAGAGCTTCTCTTTCTCAATAATTCCAACAGAAGTTCAGGAACTGACTCATATTGGCCTGGTTTGGGTCACATGCCTCTAAATCTGTCATTGAGTGCAAGGGCATGAAATAAACTGACTGCTTGGACGGGTTGCCTTCCACCCCTGTATCTGGTGATGGCGGCAGAAGGTGGGGTTGTTACCCAATCTTCCCCAAACCATAAAGACCAAGAGTGAGGAGGAATGGATGCAAAGCAAAAGATTTCAGATACAAGACAGGCAAAAACAACAGATGTCATTTACCCGTGTAAATATTATGACATTTTTATGGCCAAGAAAATCAAAGATTACCAGAAGGACAAGGTCTTCTCAGGAAAGACTGAAATAAAATCTGCTTTTAAGTCGGTCATCCATTTGCCAAATTAAATTGTAGGTTTTTGGTTAATCCTAGGACAGTCCAAAGGGAGAGATTTTTGGTTGGTCTTGGTAATTCAGAGCCCTCTGAGAACCTCCATTAGTTCTGCAGAGGCTCTGGGACTTTTGTCCCTCTCTCCAGCTGTTTTGGAGTTGCCTTGGCACCTAAGGTTGCCTTCAAATTCATGTATTTATTAATACATGCCAGATAGGCCCAAACACTCTATTCCCACCCTAATCCCCACAACTTGATGAATTTCTTTTTTTTTTTTTTTTTGAGACGGAGTTTCGCTCATGTTACCCAGGCTGGAGTGCAATGGCGCGATCTCGGCTCACCGCAACCTCCGCCTCCTGGGTTCAGGCAATTCTCCTGCCTCAGCCTCCTGAGTAGCTGGGATTACAGGCACGCGCCACCATGCCCAGCTAATTTTTTGTATCTTTAGTAGAGACAGGGTTTCACCATTTTGACCAGGATGGTCTCCATCTCTTGACCTCGTGATCCACCCGTCTCGGCCTCCCAAAGTGCTGGGATTACAGGCTTGAGCCACCGCGCCCGGCCTAATGAACTTCTTTGTAGCCTATGTAGATAAAGGTTCAGAGGATGCTCCTCTTGTCCCTATTTAGGTGCCAAGATGTCAGCTTTGCAGTATTACTTGTTGAGACGGATAGAGAATTGCAGCATAGTGTGCAGCCTGCCTTAACAAAGACCAGATCCACGAAAAAAAAGACCATATGGAACAAAACCTATTATCAAAATTAAACTTTTTGAAGCAATGACATTATGGGAAGTAGAATTATTTACATCATAAAATTCTATCAGAGTAGTTTCCTGAATGCTGAATATTCGTCGCTTGTGGAACTCAATAACTACTTGTAGGACATTTTGGTAAGTCAAGCTGGTGGCATTATTATCAGCACAATAATCCGGAGAATGGATTTAGTCTTGCTTCCTAAGAACGAGTGCACAAATAAAGGCAGATTTTTTTCCTCTGTTCCAAGAAAATAAATTAACTTCCTGCTTTTGGCATAAGGGGTTGAGGAAATTAGTCACCATTTGGTCAGTTTGAATGTTTTCCTAAGGCAAAGCCAATAGGCCTGAATTGTACATGCCAAAAGCAACATGGATACACCCCCATTCATGTAACCCCTCTTTGTTAGTATTGGGAACCAAATTGATAGTTTGCCATTAATCTTATAATGCTTGTTCCAGTTTTCCAATGGCTTATAGATGTATTATTTTAGCAGTAAGATCTACTTATATTCTATTTTCAATGGTCTTTAAAGTACCTGAGTTTCTACCTGAAATAGGAAATGACAGAAAAGCTCATTTCCAGAATTGACTCCCAGAGAATCCCTGGAAGGTTTGTGGAGGTAGATCAATACGATCCATGCGTAAAATTCAGGAAATGTTTGTATTACGGGTGGCTCACAGAAGCTTTTAGGAGGCTCTAAGGGATAGCTAAGGGTCAAAAAGAAACAGTTGTGGGATTCTGACCCTGGAAACTACAGACTAAAGTTGGAGCTAAGCACAGCAGAACAATGAGTTCACCACGTTTTACTTACTATCAAACCTACTTCACATAATATATAATCTCACAGACACTTTAACAATTTTAAAATGTCATCATTTTGCCTAATGTGAACAAGAAATGATTAAAGTTGACAGTATTTACTCTGAACAAATATATTAATAAAGGTTCTACTACAAAGTTCATTTCTGAAACTCTAATATTCACAATATATAAAAATAAATTTAAAATTCTATTTAACAAATGGCTTTAATTCATTTTTATTTTTTAAAGTTTGGATTTGTCCATAGACAAAATTTAAAACAACATGTATCATGTTTATTCTGATATATGCATATTGTAATATACACATATTTGCTTCAATATATGTATGTTAAAATATAGATTGAAACTTAGCTAGGTTTGTTACTTATAAAATAGACAAAAATTGTCATGTAAAATTTTTGCATTTTATACTTTAAAAAGCAACTGGCATGCTTTTATATTTTCTAGATTCTATTTATTTTTTATAAATTATTCTGCAAATAACATTTTGAAGGAGTGGATAGTTCTTTTTAACCACTAAATAATATGCATAATGTATTTAATCAATGCAGTTTTTTTAATACAAGTTTTTCAATCCCTAGAAATAAAGCTTTAGGAAGGTTTGATCAAACACATGCAATTTATGGGTAAAATGATCAATCTAGATGGAAACTTTTTCATGGTAGCAGTGATTCCCCCTCTTAGCCAGTTGTCCATTGAGTAAAAACAATGACAACAGCAGTCTATGCCTACAAAGAAAACACTTTTGAAACTCTTCAGTAATGAAAGCCACCCAAGTAGGCTCTGTGGAGCGATAAAGCACTGAGTCATAAGGACTCCTCGTCTGATCTCTAGACATCATGTTTGCGCATTTCATATGCACTCAGCAGCTCTCAGATGGTTTCATTTTGAAAAACTATATATTTCAGTTACATTCATTTAGAGTATACTGGTGGAAATTAAAACAACATCCTCTGGAACTGAACTTTAGAGTTCTGAATTCAGAGGGGTGAATAGAAGTGGGTCAAGGGATAGAAAAATACACTTAGGTAGATGGAGTAAGTTTTAGTATTTGATAGTATGGCAGGGAAATTATATTTCAAAATAGCTAGAAAAGAATTGTAATGTTCCCAACACAAAGAAAAGGTAAATGTTTGAAGTGATGGATATCCCAATTACCTGATTGGATTACTACACATTGTATAGAGGTATGAAAAACCACACAAATCCCCAAAATAGGTACAACTGTTATCTACCAATTTAAAAAATCTCAGTTCTGCTAATTAGAATGACCTAAAGAAGTTATTAACTTTTTGACCTTTAGCTTCTGCTCTTTAGATTGTAAATAATTATAAATGTTATAAGAATCAAACGAGATAGTACATATGAAATCCTTAAAATATCGCCTGGCATGTGATGAGCACCATTAAATGTTGGCTACTATTATCTTTATTGCTGTTGTAATTAAATACCAAGCGCAGAACCTGGCTTATAGTAAACCCTCAAGAAATGATGAATATAATTAATCCAGATTCCTCAGCCTCAGGGGCTAAGGACCAGTACTAGTTCTTCCAGGAGATGCACAGCAATTTTGCTATGGATGTGGGAACAAAGAAAGGAACCAACAGTTAGGTCTCTAGAGTTCTTTATGCCTCCGTCATGGTGGGGAAAAAGACAGAGAAGGTGCCATGTGTATTGGCTGTATATGACATGTCTCCTTGGTAGATTAAAAAAAAGAACCAGAAATTGAGAGACTAAGCTCCGCAGCATATACGGCCCTATGCTATGTAAGCACCATGACTTTTTTTATTCTCAATTAAGGGATTTTCAGAGTGGTTGCAGGAAATTTGGAGAGCCTCCTCTGAACTCCCTGGGAAAGTCTTTTGCAATTGAAGGAAACCATTTGTGTCAGTTAAAGGCCAAAGATGAGAGGGAGATACTGGGCAGTGTGTCCCATTGCTGCTGCAAGCTCTTGCCTGCAGTTATGGCAGCTTTGAAGACAAGCTGGACCCATGGACCAGGGCTTCTGAGACCCATACCTGTATCTTTAGACCATTGCCTAGAAGGGCATCCTGTTGGGTGATAATAAGTTATCTGAAGCCAAAACGAAGTATCATTTTATGTTATATAACATTGGACTGCATTTGGAGAATCATGTTGAATAAAAGGGAGTCCAGATTGTAAAAATATAGGCTGGGCATGGTGGCTTATGCCTGTAATCCCAGCACTTTGGGAGGCCAAAGCAGGTGGGTCACCTGAGGTCAGGAGTTTGAGACAAGCCTGGCCAATATGGTGAAACCCCGTCTCTACTAAAAATACAAAATTAGCCAAGAATGGTGGTGTGCACCTATAGTCCCTGCTACTCAGGATGCTGAGGCAGGAGAATTGCTTGAACACAGGAGGCAGAGGTTGCAGTGAGCTGAGATCACACCGTTGCACTCCAGCCTGGATGACAGAGCAAGACTCCATCTCAAAAAAAAAAAAAAAAAAGATTTTACAAAATAAATAAATGCCCTCACATCTGCACCTGTCCAAAAGATCAGTTAAGATGTGTGCATACAATTATTTCCATTAATAGTTCTCCATTAAGCATAGAGTTGATCTCAGAAGTCTTTTAATAGTAAGCTTCATTTTTGGACATACAAAATGTGATTTTCCATAGAAAAATACCAGTGAGTATATTACCTCTTAGAAGGAAGATACAGTACTTCAAACAAATATGACTCATTCTGGAGTTATCTGATGTGGGATACACATGTAAAATATTTCAGAAGCAAATCATCTGTGAATGGCTGTTTTTCAAAAATTTCATATGTGTATGTTTTTCTTTTGTTTTGTTTTTATTATAGATACACAAAAGCAAGAATCCACTGTGGGCGGAGGGACAACCAGGCATTGCTTCTATGGACTTCAGCCTGATTCTGAATATAAAATCAGTGTTTATACAAAGCTCCAGGAGATTGAAGGACCTAGTGTGAGCATAATGGAAAAAACACGTAAGTCATGTGTGTTCTCTCCTGATCCCTCTTCCCATCAACACAGAATTTTAGGCATCCTATTTTGAAAAACCTTATCCCATTTAGAAAAATATTAGCTATTGCTGTCCAGGAATATACGTAATACAAGTTTTGTTTCTCTTATTCAACCCCAGAATTCATTGCATATGGGCCACTGATGTCATTCATCAGCATGGGTTTTTTATTTCCATTCTCCATATGTGTTACACAAGGGACTAGAAGACCACGTGATAGCAAAGCAATTGACACAATGACTTATATTGTGATCCAGATCCATAAGGAACATTTGTGGTATGTGGAGTGTGAAATGCAGTTTGAGGACTGGGCTCTGACATTAAAACAATGGCATATTACCACAGCCATGAGGATGGGAATGGAGCCAAGATGTTCCAACTGGCTGACCCTAGAGTTACTGCTTGCCTAAGACGCTCTTGTACTTTTTCCAAGCTGGCTGCAGATGTGATGCTCTGAAGGGAAAGGCAAAGTATAAAATTAAAACAAAGCTCTTTTTACATGTTCCAAAGAGCAAGGCGAGTGTCAGCTTCTTGAAATGTCTTCTAGTCAAAGATTCTTGACCCTGGGTCCACAAACATTGAAATGGTTTGAAATGCAGTAAATTCTGGAGGACATCTGTGTGCTTAACTCAGTATCTTGAATTTAAACTTGAAATTCTGGGAGGATTTGTATCTGAATAGGTGTTGGACAATGGGCTTTCTTGGTGACCCATCTATCATGTACATGGCATTTAGAAGGGACTACTGCTTATGTATAGCTCTTCCAGCCTCTCTGGCACTTGCAGAGGGAAATCATACATGTGTGACCTTCAAAAAGAGAGGGCAAAATGTAATGAATTAAATCATCTTCTTTTTTGTAATACAAACATTTGATTTCATAACACTTAAATATGCAGTATTTTATATTCCACATATATTTTTGAGGTATAAGTTACATGCCATAAAATTTAAGTACAGAGTTCAATGATTTTAAATACATGTAATCAGTTTTATAACTATCCATACAATTCAATTTTAGGACATTTCCATCAACCCAAAGAACCTTTCCTGCTGTTTGCAGTCAATCTCCTTTCCCACCCTGAGCCTCAGGCAATCTACTTTCCTTTATTATGCATTTGCCTTTTCTGGACATTTCACATAAGTGGAAATATACCATATATAGTCTTTTGGGTCTAGCATCTTTCACTTGGCAGATGTTTTTGAGGTTTATCCATGTTGTAAATTGTGTCACTAGTTTGTTTCTTTTTATTGCTGATTAGAATTCCATTTTATGGATTACAGATCATATAATTTTGAAGTTAACAGGAAACTAGTAATACACAAGACTTAGAGTCAAATGGTTTGGTTGAGGATCTTGTTCTGTGCCTTTCTAGCATTGTGACTTCGGGCAATTCAGCATCTCTAAGCTTTTCACTCATCAAGAAAATTAAATACCTACTCTCTTGCCTCAAGTGGTGGCGGTAAACATCCAATAAAAAAGTACTCATTGGGCCGGGCGCAGTGGCTCAAGCCTGTAATCCCAGCACTTTGGGAGGCCAAGGCGGATGGATCACGAGGTCAAGATATCGAGACCATCCTGGTCAACATGGTGAAACCCCGTCTCTACTAAAGATACAAAAAATTAGCTGGGCATGGTGGCGCGTGCCTGTAATCCCAGCTACTCAGGAAGCTGAGGCAGGAGAATTGCCTGAACCCAGGAGGCGGAGGTTGCGGTGAGCCGAGATCGCGCCATTGCACTCCAGCCTAGGTAACAAGAGCGAAACTCCGTCTCAAAAAAAAAAAAAAAAAAAAGTACTCATTGAAGAGCTTTTCAATGTGTGTCTCATTGAGCAAGTACGTTTTGTCATCACCATTATTCTTAAAAGTCATAAACTTAAGGCTAGATCTCACTATCGGGCATATTTTCTCTGGGCCATACTTTTTTAAGTTTTAAAGTAGTTTTTGAGAAGTCAGAATATTGTGCAACACAAAGTATCTTCATGGTGCCCATCTGCTGGAACCAGCTGAATGCTGTTTGTTTGGACAGTGCATGTGCTCTTAAGTTTGCTGCTGCACCTTCATGTTTACGCTAAGTTCTTTGCGCTTATTCATTGCTCACCTGACCCCTAGTAACATTTGTGTTTAGGACCCCTGATCTACTTCAGCTTCTCCTATCCTTGGCCCCACACTGGTTAACTACTAACCTAGGGTTAAATCCAATTTGGATAGCTCTGTTTGATGTAAATATTTTCTTTATGTTGGAGGCATCTGTCTTCTTGTAGCTTCCACTCATTGGCTCTGGTTCAATGCAGGTAAAGACTATTCCCTCTTTATGTGACAGGCCCTCGCATCCTTGAAGACAGAGACAATCTGTATGCCACATAAGGAATATAAACATGTGTCCTCAGTTCACTGTGGTTCTTCTTAACCAAGAGATTCTTTGGCAAGATGTTCTGCCCAATCATATTGATCTTGCTGCCATAGTCTCTTACTGATTTCATTCTTGATTTATTGACCCAACTTATGAGATGCCTCAATTTTTCATATTAAATAAGATGTACAATTATTAAGATGACTGACTACTTCCACAAATTTTAAAATTAAAAAATATGACTTTAGAAACAGGCAGGGCTTTTAAGAAAGTTTTGCAATCCTAATTCCAAAAAAAAAATCTTTTTTTTTTAATTCTGAGAGTTTTTTGCTTAAAAAAATTGTCTTTAAAAGTAACAGTGATATATATTCATTATAGCAAAGCAGAAATGTATAATGTGCATTGTCAACCTTTCTATTTCCTTGTTTTTCCTTTTCAGAAATATTTCCTTTTCACACACACACACACACACACACACACACACACACATTTGTGAAAAATAAAAACCACATATATATGAAATATAAAAGGTGTGTGTGTGTGTGTGTGTGTGTGTGTGTGTGTACCTTTTATTTTTCACAAACGAGATTATGCCATGGTATTCTGTGACTTGTTGCACAAAAAATTAATTTTGAATATTCTTTCATTTAGTAAAGCAGTTATCTGATTCTTTTAATGTTGAATCATTTTATTTATTTTATTTTATTGGATCTCAAAGTTGGAAGAGACCTTAAAACTCACCTCTTAGCCTTCCTTACAATGAAGAAATTCCCTTTATAAAATTCTTGGTAAATGGTCAGTCTGTCTGAGCTCAAATCTTTGTAGCTATTTGGTGCTTAGTATTGCCTGAGGCCAGACGTCCCCTCTATGAATTCTATGATTTGTGGAGGGTTTTCCTGAGTATAACTTGAATAACCGGAAGAATTTTCTTAGTTTTTCTTAAATCTTTAGTGTCAATAGGAACTTGAAATGAATACATATAACAGCGTATTTTATGTTTACCTAATGACAGCATATTTTATGTTTACCTAATGACAGCACCTTCATGGTGCTTTGCTGCGTGAGCTGGAATGAAAATTGAGAATCACTACTCTGATCTAACTGTCTCTAGGTCCTTTAACCAAGCCACACCTCTGCAGAGTACATGGACTTCTCATCCTGCATGATTCAGGTTGAAAAGATGCAAACACACTTCAGCCTGCCAATTTGGCAGCCTGCCAAATGTTTACATTTGGTCCTCAAACCCAAAAGACATTTTCAAATGCAGTCTGAGCAGAGCAGAGTGAATCGGATTCCACCAGTGACCAACATCTTGGGAGATGCAGGATGGAAAGGGAAATGTGCTACTGACTGAGGATTGATGGTTCATCCTTAGGCAGAATGGAAATGAAGTTTATTATGTGTGTGAAAGCAGCTGGAGACAAACTTTCAAATGGGTTGGCAGGATTCCTGCCTTAAATCAACGTTAGAACCACTTTGTAGTTGACAGTTTGATTTCATTGACTCCTGCTGGGTAAACTGAATGGTGGCAAAATGGCATTTCAGGCCTTCAGTCTGAGGATGAGACGATGGATGAAGTCAGTTTTCACAGGCTGTGGCTGGTTTATAGTAGCCATTCAATTCTCAGAGAAGACAGTTGTCAAAAATCATTGACTCCCCCGAATATTTATTACTCCATGACCTTCCTTTCTTCCCCACAGATGAGATGGCTAACTGAGGTCCTTTCTCTCTTTCCTTTACAGAATCTCTTCCTACACGACCACCAACTTTTCCTCCAACCATTCCACCAGCAAAAGAAGGTAAAAGAATAATATAATAATGATCTGATTCTAGATTTAGGATTTGTGTTGGCTTTCTTTGCCTGTTCATTTAAAACCAGGGTGTTAATAAAGTATATTATTGTGCTACCTAATTTTCTCCTTAATACAAATGTTTATCAACCATGATGGGCTTGAATTATATTATTTAATAATCAATTCTGCACACAAAGAGCGGATTTACTAACAGAATTGCTTAATATTGATTTTTTAAGGAAATATCAGAGCAGTAACATTTATTAAGAAACAATAGTTACATAATTTGTCAGTGAAAATTCAGTTTGTAATTCCTCGGATGCAGTGATAGTTTCCCAGCCTACCTCTGAAGTGTCTCAGTTGTTTTTTTTTCTTCATCACTACAGTTCCTCATCACCTTTTACCTAAGCTATTAAGGTAACTTTAAAAAGGCCCCCAACAAAGTGTGATCATTATTTTCTTTATTTCAGTAATGAACATCTATTAATCCTGCTATTTATTCTCAAAGCTCTTATGGCTGGTAAGGGAAATACAATAATAATACATGATTGCTGCTCTCTGCTTATTTTTAGTATTAAAGAGAAATAGGTACTTCAATAGATAAATACCAAGCAAGTTTATGAGTTATAAAAGAGCAATTGTATTATGGTAGCCCAGAAGTGGGAATGGTTAATGCTGCTGCAGATTAATGACCCATAAAGGAAGAAGAATTTGATTTACATTTTGAAGAATGAGAGATAAGTAATGGTAGGAATAGCTTTCGGTGTCAAGAGTGATCCAAGTGCTTTATGGGTTTAGGGAACCATAAATGCTTTAATGTGGCACTAAAGAGAAAAAATGAGAATAGAGTTATAGAGTGGTTAATGTGAAAAAATTAGGAATATGTGCTTTATCCTGTGGGAAATGGCATGCCATGAGAATTTGTAGGAAAGAAGGGTGATCTGATGAAATCTGTTTAAGAACAATAATGTTGGCAAAATAGGGAGGAGGGACTGGAAGAATGAGAGGAGAAAGTAGAACATGTTAGAAGGTCGTATCGCAAGAGTTCTTCTATTTATAATGCCTTTTAAAGTGTCTGTTACATACCAGGGAAACAATAAAAAATAAGTTGTTCTGAGCTTAAAGCCAGTGGATTCAAATGCTGCAGAGAGTGGAAAACACAAAGAAACAAAGGCAATTAAATATTCTAATAAAACTCAACATTCATCCTAGGATGGCATGCAAAGTTTTCATGAATCAATCTACTTCGCAGAATTATTTCCTAGAATACATTATATAATAGCAAAATTGTACAACTCAGGGTTACCCATACATGTCTTAGGCTGTCCTGCATCTTCGAATGCTGTTCACCTTACCTGGAATGCTACACTCTTCTTCCAGCTTCATATCTAGCCTTCTTTAGTCTCAACATCCATGGTTATTCTCACGATTGGAACTGAAAACGGAATCCTAATTGATAAATTTACTAATTAGGCAGTTCTGATGCAAATATTACAGAATGCTCTGAGGTCAGAATATTTTTATTTACAGCTGAGCATGGATATTATTCAGTAACCATCCATGACTGCTTATAGAAGACTTAATGTGATCTGGAAAAGTCTGTGTGACTAAAGATTGACAAAGTAGAAACATTGGTTCTGAGATTTTCATCATGATGGTTTTAGATGGAGCTTTTGCAACTTGAATGCAGTGTGTATTTCAGGCTTTATTTGTTCTGGGTATATTTAATTGAAAAGCCAATAAATCTTTATTATTAAAGTAATACTAAATATTTATTAAACAAACATTAAAAAGTAGAAAAAACTTAAAAGAAGAAAATTAAAAAACACAGCTTTCTATCCCAGAGGTAATTCCTTCATGTATGTTGATATATTTTCTTTCTTTGATTTACTAACTTTTTCATTTTAATACATTTTTAATAGAATTTGTTCTTATTTTAAAAGTGAAACCTAATTTTTATTTTTGTCTTTCCATGAAAACAGAGGACCTGTTTATAAAATGCATAATTAGCAGATCTTCTGATTCCTTTCAACCTTAAGTTCAAACCAAAAATTTGTAAAATTTTATAAATTGCAGAATTCATAAGAACAACCTCACCAGATCAGTATTGCCCCTAGAGTATTAGCTTACTTGGAAATGGTTTATTTTATATTATAAATAGCTTTAAGGGAATGAAATTTCACTTAATAAAAACCAAGTGAGGTTTTTCTTAGAGGAAAGAGAAAGGCATATTATCTCATAGAATATTTGTGTGTAATTGGCCTAAGATTAAAAGATTCAGGTTATTGAAGAGCAAATTGTTTGCTTTATCATAAAACAGAGTTAACTGCAATGATCCACCCTAATGAAGAGGAGGAAAGGCATAGATAATCTGAAATGGGACATGATGCCAAAAAAGAACTTATAAAAATGTTCTCAGTAGAGTAGGTTTTTATTGCTGTAGTTTGCTTTGTTTAATTCTTTTTGCTTGTTTGAGTGCTTTGTAGATATCTGTAATACCTACTGACAGTACTTTCCCTTGGCTAGCATTTGTGTACCTTTCTTGACATATATCATTGGGCTATACAAGGACAGAGACATAATTTTTTTAACCAAGATTAGAGTTTGTTTGCTTATGGCCTCAGCCCAAATGAATATCAAATTATAATTAGATTAATCTGGTTTCATTTTATCACATACTTTTCTGCTGACATTGAATCGCTCTGAAATTAACTTACTAATTCAGTAAGGAGAGGACAGGATGCACAGTGATAGCATGTCCTTTTCTCCAATCAGATGGACCTAGACAGTGTTTACTGATATTTCTCTCTCTCAATCCCCTTAATCACATCTTTTCCTAGTCCTTCATTTTCATTCTTTTGGGCTGAGAACTTGTTCTTTCTCTATTTCCACATGCATAATAGAAGCTTCTTAGTCATGAATAAGAACCTTGGGTTTAAAAGAGTAATTACAGCAAAGAAGCATAGTGAGCAGGAGTTTGGAATATGAACATTAAGAAGTTTATATCTTTCCTTTGAAAAAGAGCTTCACTTCTCAGAGGACAACCATTATTTGTCTTATTGGTTTAATAATTACTAAATTGTTCCCTTATCTCTGACTCAAAATTCACTGTTGGTCTTCAGTATGTAAGGCAGCCAAGGCTGACCTGGTATTTATGGTGGATGGATCCTGGAGCATTGGAGATGACAATTTCAATAAGATCATCAACTTTCTGTATAGCACTGTTGGAGCCCTGAACAAGATTGGCACACATGGAACCCAAGTAAGGCTAATACATAAATAATTAATTTATTTTATGTATTTAGAAGTTGTTTCTCCAGCTCTTATTACAGCTACTTGTCAGGGACTGTAGGTCAAGAACTGTAATGATTGGACTCAACCTTAAATGAAAGGATAGATAAGTCTGTGTTTGGAAGCAGCTTATTAATGCCTGGTGAACCTCCAGAGGATGCCTGTCCTTAAAAGGTGTTGAGTTCAGCAAACTAAAACAAGGTAGAAAGTAGCCATGTCAGGGAATTTTAAAAATATATACTAAGGTAGAATATCTCCGTTAATGATACACATGATATTTTTCCTGCCCTTAAGGACTTTAAAATCTTGAAAGGAAAAGGTTAAGGTCACACATTATATAAAGTGGAACATGAAACAAAATTATTCATTTAACAAATATGTATCAAGGATTTATTATAACCATGTACCATACTGTCATAATAAATGCCAATCAATGTCTCTAATTTCATGGGGCTCATATTCTTTTTTTATTGCATTTTAGATTTTGGGGTACATGTGCAGAATGTGCAAGATAGTTGCATGGGTACACACATGGCAGTGTGTTTTGCTGCCTTCCTCCCCTTCACCCACATTTGGCATTTCTCCCCAGGCTATCCCTTCCCATCTCCCCCTCTGCTGTCCCTCCCTATTGCCCCCAATAGACCCCAGTGTGTAGTACCCCCTTCCCTGTGTCCATGTGTTCTCATTTTTCCTCACCCGCCTATGAGTGAGAATATGTGGTATTTCATTTTCTGTCCTTGTGTCAGTTTGCTGAGAATGATGTTCTCCAGATTCATCCATGTCCTTACAAAGGACACAACCTCATCATTTTTGATTGCTGCACAATATTCCATGGTGTATATGTGCCACATTTTCCCAGTCCAGTCTATCATCAATGGGCATTTGGGTTGGTTCCAGGTCTTTGCTATTGTAAACAGTGCTGCAATGAACATTTGTGTGCATGTGTCCTTATAGTAGAATGATTTATAGTCCTTTGGAATATACCCAGTAATGGGATTGCTGGGTCAAATGGAATTTCTATTTCTAGGTCCTTGAGGAATCGCCACACTGTCTTCCACAATAGTTGAACTAATTTACACTCCCACCAACAGTGTAAGAGTGTTCCTATTTCTCCGCATCCTCTCCAGCATCTGTTGTCTCCAGATTTTTTAATGATCGCCATTCTAACTGGCATGAGATGGTATCTCAATGTGGTTTTGATTTGCATCTCTCTAATGACCAGTGATGATGAGCATTTTTTCATGTGTTTGTTGGCCTCATGTATGTCTTCTTTTGTAAAGTGTCTGTTCATATCCTTTGCCCATTTTTTAATGGGCTTGTTTGTTTTTTTCCTGTAAATCTGTTTGAGTTCTTTGTAAATTCTGGATATCAGCCCTTTGTTAGTTGGGTAAACTGCAAAGATTTTTTCCCATTCTGTTGGTTGCCGATTCACTCTAGTGACTGTTTCTTTTGCCGTGCAGAAGCTGTGGAGTTTGATTAGGTCCCATTTGTCTATTTTGGCTTTTGTTGCCAATGCTTTTGGTGTTTTGGTCATGAAGTCCTTGCCTACTCCTATGTCCTGAATGGTTTTGCCTAGATTTTCTTCTAGGGTTTTTATGGTGCCAGGTCTTATGTTTAAGTCTTTAATCCATCTGGAGTTAATTTTAGTGTAAGGTATCAGGAAGGTGTCCAGTTTCTGCTTTCTGCACATGGCTAACCAGTTTTCCAAACACTATTTATTAAACAGGGAATCCTTTCCCCATTGCTTGTTTTTGTCTGGTTTATCAAAGATTATATGGTTGTAGATATGTTGTGTTGCCTCTGATGCCTCTGTTCTGTTGCATTGGTCTATATCTCTGTTTTGGTACCAGTACCATGCTGTTTTGATTACTGTAGCCTTGTAGTATAGTTTGAAGTCTGATAGTGTGATGCCTCCTGCTGTCTCAGTTTTGCTTAGAATTGACTTGGCTATGCGGGCTCTCTTTTGGTTCCATATGAAGTTCATGGTGGTTTTCTCCAGTTCTGTGAAGAAATTCAATGGTAGCTTGATGGGGATAGTGTTGATTCTGTAAATTACTTTGGGCAGTATAGTCATTTTCATGATACTGATTCTTCCTAACAATGCACATGGAATGTTTCTCCATCTGTTTGTGTCCTCTCTTATTTCGTTGAGCAGTGGTTTGTAGTTTTCCTTGAAGAGGTCCTTTACGTTCCTCATAAGTTGTATTACTAGGTATTTTGTTCTCTTTGTAGCAATTGTGAATGGCAGTTCGTTCTTGATTTGGTTCTCTTTAAGTCTGTTATTGGTGTATGGGAATGCTTGTGATTTTTGCACATTGATTTTATATCCTGAGACTTTGCTGAAGTTGCTTATCAGTTTCAGGAGCTTTTGGGCTGAGGTGATGGGGTCTTCTAGGTATACTATCATGTCGTCTGCAAATAGAGACAACTTGGCTTCCACCTTTTCTATTTGAATACCCTTTATTTCTTTTTCTTGCCTGATTGCTCTGGCTAGAACTTCCAGTACTATGTTGAATAGGAGTGGTGAGAGAGGGCATCCTTGTCTAGTGCCAGATTTCAAAGGGAATGCTTCTAGTTTTAAGTATGATATTGGCTGTTGGTTTGTCATGAATAGCTTTTATTACTTTGAGATATGTTCCATCAATACCAAGTTTATTGAGGGTTTTTAGAATAAAGGGCTGTTGAATATTGTCAAATGCCTTCTCTGCGTCAATTGAGATAATCATGTGGTTTTTGGTTTTGGTTCCATTTATGTGGTGAATTACATTTATAGACTTGCGTATGTTGAACCAGCCTTGCATCCCCGGGATGAATCCTAGTTGATCATGATGGATAAGTTTTTTAATGTGCTGTTTCAATCGGTTTGCCAGTATTTTATTGAAGATTTTTGCATCTATGTTCATCATGGATATTGGCCTGAAGTTTTCTTTTCTTGTTGAGTCTCTTCTGGGTTTTGGTATCAGGATGATGTTGGTCTCATAAAATGATTTGGGAAGGGTTCCCTCTTTTTGGATTATTTGGAATAGTTTCAGAAGGAATTGTACCAGCTCCTCTTTGTGTGTCTAGTAGAATTCGGCTGTGAACCCATCGGGACCAGGGCTTTTTTTGTGTGGTAGGCTCTTAATTGCTGCCTCAACTTCAGACCTTGTTATTGGTCTAATCATAGTTTTGGCTTCCTCATGGTTTAGGCTTGGGAGGACACAGGTGTCCAGGAATTTATCCATTTCTTCCTGGTTTACTAGTTTTTGTGCATAAGAGTTTTTGTAGTATTCTCTGATGATGGTTTGAATTTCTGTGGAATCTGTGGTGATTTCCCCTTTATCGTTTTTTATTGCATCTATTTGGATGTTCTATCTTTTCTTTTTTATCAGTCTGGCTAGTGGTCTGTCTATTTTATTGATCTTTTGGAAAAACCAGCTCTTGGATTTATTGATTTTTTGAAGGGTCTTTCGTGTCTCTATCTCCTTCAGTTCTGCTCTGATCTTAGTTATTTCTTGTCTTCTGCTAGGTTTTGAGTTTTTTTGATCTTGCTCCTCTAGCTCTTTCCATTTTGACAATAGGGTGTCAATTTTGGATCTCTCCACTCTTCTCATGTGGGCACTTATTGCTATATATTTTCCTCTACAGACTGCTTTAAATGTGTCCCAGAGATTCTGGTATGTTGTGTCTTCGTTCTCATTGGTTTCGAAGAACTTCTTTATTTCTGCCTTCATTTCATTGTTTATCCAATCAACATTCAAGAGCCAGTTGTTCAGTTTCCATGAAGCTGTGTGGTTCTGAGTTAGTTTCTTAATTCTGAGTTCTAACTTGATTGCACTGTGGTCTGAGAGACTGTTTGTCATGATTTCAGTTGTTTTGCATTTGCTAAGGAGTGCTTTACTTCTAATTATGTGGTCAATTTTGGAGTAGGTGTGATGTGGTGCTGAGAAGAATGTATATTCTGTGGATTTGGGGTGGAGAGTTCTGTAAATGTCTATCGGGTTTGCTTGTTCCAGGTCTGAGTTCAAGCCCTGGATATCCTTGTTAATTTTCTGTCTGGTTGATCTGTCTGATATTGACAGTGGAGTGTTAAAGTCTCCCACTATTATTGTGTGGGAGTCTAAGTCTCTTTGTAAGTTGTTAAGAACTTACCTTATATATCTGGGTGCTCCTGTATTGGGTCCATATATATTTAGGATCATTAGCTCTTCTTGTTGTATCGATCCTTTTACCATTATGTAATGACCTTCTTTGTCTCTTTTGATCTTTGTTGCTTTAAAGTCTATTTTATCAGAGATGAGAATTGCAACTCCTGCTTTTTTTTGTTCTCCATTTGCTTGGTAGATCTTCCTCCATCCCTTAGTTTTGAGCCTTTGTGTATCCTTGCATGTGAGATGGGTTTCCAGGATACAGCACACTGATGGGTTTTGGTTTTTTATCCAATTTGCCAGTCTTTTGATTGATGCATTTAGCCCATTTACATTTAGGGTTAATATTGTTTTGTGTGAATTTGATACAGCCATTTTGATGCTAGCTGGCTGTTTTGCCTGTTAGTTGATACAGATTGTTCATTTTGTTGATGCTCTTTAGCATTTGGTATGCTTTTAGGATGGCTGGTACTCGTTGTTTTTTTTCTATGTGTAGTGCCTCTTTCAGGAGCTCTTGTAAAGCAGGCCTGCTGGTGACAAAATCTCTGAGTACTTGCTTGTTGTCAAAAGATTTTATTCTTCCTTCACTTATGAAGCTCAGTTTGGCTGGATATGAAATTCTGGGTTGAAAGTTCTTTTCTTTAAGGATGTTGAGTATTGGCCCCCAGTCTCTTCTGGCTTGTAGAGTTTCTTCCGAGAGATCTGCTGTGAGTCTGATGGACTTCCCTTTGTGGGTGACCTGACCTTTCTCTCTGGCTGCCCTTAGTATTTTCTCCTTCATTTCAACCCTGGTGAATCTGACGACTATGTGTCTTGGGGTTGCTCTTCTTGTGGAATATCTTTTTTGGGGTTCTCTGTATTTCCTGGAGTTGAGTATTGGCCTGCCTTGCTAGGTTGGGGAAATTTTCCTGGATAATATCCTAAAGAGTATTTTCCAGCTTGGATTCATTCTCTTTGTCACATTCTGGTACATCTATCAAACGTAGGTTAGGTCTCTTCACATAGTCCCACATTTCTTGGAGATTTTGTTCATTTCTTTTTGCACTTTTTTCTCTAATCTTGGTTTCTCATTTTATTTCATTGAGTTGATCTTCAACTTATGATATTTTTTCTACTGCTTGGTCAATTCAGCCGTTGAAGCTTGTGCATGCTTTGCAAAGTTCTCGTGTTGTGTTTTTCAGCTCCTTCAATTCATTCATATTCCTAAGTTGTCCATTCTTGTTATCATTTCCTCAAATCTTTTTTCAAATCATTTTTCAAGGTTCTTAGTTTCTTTGCATTGATTTAGAACATGTTCTTTTAGCTCACTGAAGTTTCTCATTATCCACCTTCTGAAGTCTGATTCTGTCATTTCGTCACACTCATTCTCCATCCAGCTTTGTTCCCTTGCAGGTGAGGAGTTTTGGACCTTTGTAGGAGGTGAGGTGTTTTGGTTTCAGGTGTTTTCCTCCGTTTTGCACTGGTTTCTTCCCATCTTTGTGGATTTATCCACCTGTCATCTTAGTAGTTGCTGACTTTTCGATTGGGTCTCTGAGTGGATGCCCAGATTGTTGATGATGAAGTATCTTTGTTACTTAGTTTTCCTTCTAACAGTCTAGCCCCTCTGCTGTATGACTGCTGAGGTGCACTCCAGGCCCTGCTTGTCTGGGGTACACCTGTAACAGCTGCGGAACAGTGAGGGATACTACCAGTTTCTTCTTCTGCTATCTTTGTTTCAGAATGATGCCCGCCAAATGTCAGTCTGATTAGTCCTTTTTTGAGGTGACTCTTTGGATATACAGGGGTCAGGAAGCTGCTTGAGGAGACAATCTGTACTTTATAGGAGCTCAAGTGCTGAGCTGTGAGCTCCGTTGTTTATTCAGGGTTGTTGGGCAGGTGTGTTTGGGTCTGCTGCAGCCGAACTTATAAACCCCCTTTTTTTTTCCTCAGATGCTCGGTGTCAGGGATTTGGGGCTTTCTTTATGAGTATCCATTGCACTGTCCTGCCCAACTAGGAGGCAGTCTAGTCACTATTTGCCTGCCAAGGCTCCGCCCTCCTACCACGGGGTCCGCCCTGCTGCTGCGGTGCTCTGCCCTGCTGCCATAGGGCTTCGCCCTACTGTGGTGAGCTTCGCCTTGTTGGCTGAGTCTCTCTGTTATGGTGGGTTGCCTCGGCAATGGCAGGCTGCTTTCACAATGGGTGTGTTCCTCAGTAGGGGTGGTAAGCGTCTGTATTGGCCTACGCCCCTCCCCCACAGAGCTGCACCATCCTGGATTCAGCTGAGCCTGCAGTAAAACTCTCAACCCCCAGCGATTCGAATCACCGTTTTGTTTATCCCTGTGGGGGTGGGACCCGCCGAGACTGATCACCTGGCTCCCTGCCTCAGAGTCCTTTCTCTCTCTCTCTCTTTTTTTTTAAGTTGAATGGTTGACTCTCTCACAGGTGTTTCAGTCACCTGCTGAAAGGGCGCTGGGATCTGTGTGATTTCCCGTGCTGCTACCCACTGCACTGGCTCAAATCACACTTCCCAGGAATCTCCTGGTCTGGCTCACTGTCCAAGTCCCGTTTAATCAGATGGATATGTTAATCTGCCCTCCCAAATCTCAGATTGCTGGTTTAACAGGGCACCCAGACCAGTGAGTTTTGTGCTGCTGCGCCGTGGCACTGGCCGAAAGGGCCACGCAAGCTGAAAGGGCTGTGCTGGTGTCCCGTGTCTCTCCTACACCTGGGAATTTCCCCGTTCTGTGGGCAACAAAGGTCTGTCTGAAAATGCGGCTAGGACTCACCCTCTGCACCTTCACTGAGAGCTGCAATCCCGAGTTGTTCCTACTGCGCCATCTTTGGGGCTCATATTCTTAAAAGTAAGGACAGAAGGCATATCAGTCAGAATGGCTATTATTAAAGAGGCAAAAAACAACAGATGCTGGCAAGATTATGGAGAAAAGAGAACACTTAATACGTTGTTGGTGGAAATGTAAATTAATTCAGTCATTGTGGAAAGCACTTTGACAGTTTCTCAAAGAACTTCAAACAGAACTACCAAACCCAGAAATCCCACTATTGGGTATATACCCAAAGGAATCTAAATCATTCTACTATAAAGACACATGTATGCACATGTATGTTCATTCCAGCACTATTCACATTAGCAGACATGGCATCAACCTAAATGCCCATCAGTGGTAGACTGGATGAAGAAAATGTGGTACATATACATTGCGGAATATAATATAACAATAAAAAAGAATGAGATCATGTTCTTTGCAGCAATATGGATGAAGCTAGAGGCCATTATCCTAAGCAAACTAATACATAAACAGAAAACCAAATACTATATGTTTCCATGCATAAGTTGAGCTAAACATCAAGTACATATGGACACAAAGAAGGGAATAACAAACACCAGGGCCTACTCGAGGGTGGAGAGTAGGAGGAGAGTGAGGGTGAAATAACTACCTATAGGGTAACATGCTGAATCTCTGGATGATGAAATAATCTGTGCATCAAATCCCATGACATCCAGTTTACCTCTATAATAAACATGCACATGTACCCCTAAACCTAAAATAAAAGTTAAACAAGTAAAGAGAAAAGAGATAGAGACAGATATAAACAGGCAAGCAAATAGATTCACAAGGTAGGGATGTAAGCTATAAAAACAGAGTGATGAGATTTAAAGATGTCAGGGAATTACTCTGATTGTATGTGACAGTTATTTTTACTTGGTCAGTGAAGACTTCTTTGAGGAGGTGTCTTTTGAACTGAGATGTGAATGATGCAGACTTGAAGATCCGAGAATGGCATTTCCAGATAGAGAAAGTGATAAGTACAGAGGACCCAAGATGAGAATGAGTTTTTAAACTTCACACTCCAAAACTTGTGGCTAGAATATGGTGGGTGAGAGTGTGAGGACAGAACAGGTGGAAGAAAGTAGGCAAAAGCCAGATCATCTTGAGTCTTGTGGACCATCAGAGGAGTTGAATATCATCATAAATGCAACTGGAAGTCACTAGAAGATTTTAAGGAAAGACAAGATCTGATATGTTTTAGAAAAAAAGAAGATTACAACTTCTTTGTGGCATGTTAGTACTAATAAGAATAAGAGTGGAAGCAGATAGACCAGTCAGGAAGATGCTCTCATGGTCCAGCAGAATGGCCTGGACTATGGTGGTAGCAATGAGATACACTGAAAACAAACAGATTTGGAATATATTGTGAAAGAATGGCTAAGAAGATCTGGGCACAAGAAGTACCATAAGAGAATAGATACTTTGCAGAAACCTTACAAGACAAAAGAGATTATGGTCCTATTTTTAGCCTCCCTAAACAAAATTACTGTCAGGAAAGAATTCTGAATCCAGCAAAAGTAAGTTTCATAACTGAAGGAGAATTAATGTCATTTTCAGGCAAACAAATGCTGAGGTAACTTGTCACTATGAGAGCAGCCCTACAAGAAATACTAAAAGAAGTTCTAAATTTGGAAGCAAAAGTTTGATATACACCGGAATATAACCTCTCAAAAGTATAAAACTCATAGGACCTATACAACAATAACACAGTGAAGAAAACAGAGTACTTAGGTAACAACATGGTGAGTGGAACTGTACCTCACATCTCAGTATTAATGTTGAATGTACATAGCTTAAGTCCTCCACTTAAAAGATACAGATTAGAAGAATAGATACAGAATCACAAACCTAATATCTGCTGTCTTCCAGAGACTTACCTAACATGTAAGGATTTGTATAAACTCAAGGTAAAGGGGTGAAAGAAGATATTCCATGCAAATGGAAACCCAAAGCAACCAGGAGTAGCAATTCTTATGTCAGATAAAACAGACTTTAAAGCAATAATAGTAAGCAAAGACAAAGAAAGTCATTTTGTAATAATAAAAGGATTAACCCAACAAGAAGATATTATAATCCTAAGTTTATAAGCACTTAACTCTGGAGCTCCCCAATTCAGAAAACAATTACTACTAGACCTAAGAAGTGAAACAGCAACACAAGAATAGTGGAGGACTTTAACACTCCACCTCCAGCACTAGACAGATAATCAAGACAATGAGTCAACAAAGAAACAATGGACTCAAACTACACTCTAGAACAAATGGACCTAAAATGTATTTACAGAACATTCTGTGGAAAAATTGCAGGATATACATTCTTCAAATCAGCATATGAAAATTTTCAAGATAGACCATGACAGGCCACAAAACAAGTCTCAATAATTAATTTTTAAAAATCAAATATCAGGCATCTTCTCAGACCACAGTGTAATAAAACTAGAAATCAACTCCAAAAGGAATCCTCAAAAGTATATAAATACATGGAAATTAAACAATTTGCTCCCGAATGACTTTTGGGTTAATAATAAAATCAAGAAGGAAATTTAAAAATTCTTTGGAATGAATGGTAATACTTACCTAAGTTGTCAAAACCTCTGACATACGGTAAAAACAATTCTAAGAGGAAAGTTTATAGCACCAAATGCCTACATCAAAAGGTCTGAAAGAGCACAAATTGACAATCCAATGTTACACCTCAAGGAACTAGTGAAACAGGAACAAATTAAACCCAAAGCTAGTAAAAGAAAAGAAATAACAAAGATCAGAGCAGAACTAAATGAAATTGAAACAAAAAACAATAAAAAAGATCAACTAAACAAAAAATTGGTCTTTTGAAAAGATAAACAGAATTGATAGACCATTAGCTGTATTAACTAAGAAAAAAGAGAGATTCAAATAATCTCAATTAGAAATTAAAATAGAGACATTGCAACCAATACCACAGAAATACAAAAGATTATTCAATACTATTATGAGCACCTCTATACACAGAAACTAGAAAATCTGAAGGAAATAGATCAATTCCTGGAAACAACAACCCTCCTAGATTAAATCAAAAATAAGCCCTGAGCAGACCAATAATGAGCAGTGAGATTGCATCAGTAATTATAAAAAATTGCCAAAAAAAAATGCCAGTTGGATTCACAGATGAATGCTACCAGACATTCAAAGAAGAATTGGCACCAATTCTATGGAAACTATTAGGTTGGTGCAAACCACAATTACTTTTGCACCAACCTAATATTCTAAAAGGTTAGAAAGGGAATCCTCCCTAAATCATTCTATGAAGCCAGTATTACCCTGATACAAAAACCACTAGAGTACATAATAAAAAACAAAATTACATACCAGTATCCCTGATGAACATAGGTGCAAAAATAGTCAACAAAATACTAGCTAACCAAATGCAATGACACATCAAAATATAATACACTGTGATCAAGTGGATGTCATCCCAGCAACACAAGGAGAGTTTAATGTACTCAAGCCAATAGAAGTGTTACATCACATAAACAGAATTAATAACAAAAATCATATGTTAATCTCACAGTTGCAGAGAAAGCATTCAAGAAAATCCAGCATCCCTTTATAATAAATACTTTTAACAAACTAGGAACAGAAGGGACATACCTCAAAATATTAAAAGTTATATATAACAGTCCCACAGCCCAAATCATGGAAAAAAGTTGATAGCATTCCGTCTGAGAACTGGAATAAGACAAAGATACTCATTTTCACCACTTCTATTCAACATAGTACTAGAAGTCCTAGCCAGTAAAATCAGGCAAGAGAAAATAATAAAGGGCATCCAAACTGGAAAAGAGGAAGTTAAACTATTGCTGTTTGCTAATGATATGATCATATACATAGAGAGCTTAAAGACTTCTCCAAAAGACTCCTAGAATTGATAAATTCAGTAAACTCCCAGGTTACAAATCAATGTATATGAATCAGTAGCACTGCTGTACACCAATGACTAATTCTCAGGTAAGAGATAAGGCCTGAGGATCAAATCAAGAACACAATCCCTTTTACAGCTGTAAAAAAAAAAAAATTAGACATACCTAGGAATATACTAAACGAAAGAGGTGAAAGTCCTCTTCAATGACAATCACAAAACACTGCTAAGAGAAATCAGAGATGACACAAATAAACAGAAGCATCCCATGCTCATGGATTGTAAGAATTCTTATGAAAATGACCATACTTCCCAAAGGAATGTACAGATCCCATGCAATTCCTGTAAAAATAGCAACATTGTTTTTCACAGAATTAGAAAAAACAATGCTGAAATTAATATGGAACCCAAAAAGAGCCCAAATAGCCAAAGCACTCCTAAGTAAAGAAAAAATCTGGAGGCATCACATTACCTAACTTCAAAGTATACTACAAGCTCGTAGTTACCAAAACAGCATGGTACTGATATAAAAGTAAACACATAAACTAATGGAACAGACAGAAAACCCAGAAATAAAGTCAAATATATACAACCAACTGATCTTGGACAAAACATTCAAGCATGTAAATTAGGGAAGGGACACCTTATTTAATAAATGGCTCCTGGAAAACTGGACAGCCACATGTAGAATGGAAACTGGATCCCTACCTCTCACCTTATACAAAAATTATCTCAGGATGGATCAAAGCCTTAAATCTAAGACCTGAAATGATAAAAATTCTAGGAGACATATTGGGAAAAACTCTTCAGGACATTAGCCTAGGCAAGGAATTTATGATTAAGACTCCAAAAGCAAATTCAACAAAAACAAAAATAAATAAATGGTACCTAATTAAACTAAAACCTACCTTCTGAACAGCTAAAGAAATAATTAACAGAGTAAACAGACAACGCAAGAATGGGAGAAAATATTTGCAAACTATGCACTGACAAAGAACTAATATCCAATGTCTACAAGGAACTTACCCAAATCAACAAGAAGAAAACAAATATCTCATCAAAAGTGGGAAAATGACATAAATAAACATTTCTGGAAAGAAGATATACAAATGCCCCACAAGCATATGAAAAAATGCTCAACATCGTTAATCATCATGGAAATACAGATTAAAACACGAGATACAACCTTGTCCCTGCAAGAATGGCCATTATTAAAAGTTAAAAAACAATAGATGCTGCTGTAGGTGTGGTGAAAAGGAAATACTTATACACTGCTGGTGGGAATGTAATTTAGTACAACCTCTATGGAAAACAGTATGGAGATTTCTTGAAGAACTGAAAGTAAATTTACCTTTGGTTCCAGGAATCCCAGTACTGGCTATCCACCCAAAGGAAAAGAAGTCTTTATGTCAAAAGACACCAGTAAACATACGTTTATTTTAGCACAATATACAAATGTAAAGATATAGGACTAACCTCAGTGCCCATTGTCCAATGAGTAGATAAAGAAAATGTAGTATATATACACCACAGAATACTTCTCAGCCATAAAAAAAGAACAAAATAATGTGCTTTGCAGCAGCTTGAAAATAGGCCATTATTTTAAGCAAAGTAACTCATGAATGGAAAACCAAATAGCATATGTTCTCACTTTTAAGTGAGAGCTACGCAAAAGAACCCAGAGTAGCTACACAAAGGAACCACAGGTTGGTATCATGGACTTGGAGACTCAGAGTGGGAGGGTGGGAGGTGGGTAAAGGATTAAACATACTGGGTAGGATGTACACTACTTGGATGATGGGTGCACTAATATCTTAAACCTCATTACTATACAATACAACCTTGTAACCAAATACTCTCCTACTCCAAAAGTATTGAAAATAAAAATGTGTTATTAAAAAAGAGGAGAATAGATAACATGCTGAGGCATGTCAGAGAGAAAGAAATTTCCTTTGAATGAAGAAATTAGAGGAGACTTTCTAAAGATGGTGACATGTCTAGTAGACTGATAAACTGGTAGCAGCTTAAGGCTCACTTAAAGCACTCTAAAGATGCTATCTTTACTTCTTACATCATAATTCTGAAAAACAAAAAAACAATCAATTAAAAATAGTCCAAAAGTTCAACAGGAATAAATGCAAGTTGTAAGAACTGAAACCAGAAAGTTTTGTATAGTAGTGGCTGAGAAACTGATTTTGGCTTAGAATAGACCTGTCTTCAACTGTTGACTCTGCCAGTGACCACTCTTGTGGGGATGTTGTGCAAGCAACTTGTCTTTCGCGGCTCGGTTTCCTCAAGTGTACAGTGAGTAGAATAGTAGTAATTACTTCATAGGTTTGCTTCATAAGGAAATCTTTGCAAAGAGTCCAGCTCTGATTCTCAGACATTTGTCAAGTTACCAAGCTTAGGCTGCCATTTTTAAACTGTCAAATGCGGTAGCAAAAATCCTACATGGTTGAAAGATTTTTAAAAAGCTACTTCCTGAAAGTACTTAAAGACACATGTGCTCCTATGTTCCTTGCAGCACTATTCACAATAACAAACATGGAATGCCCATTAATGGTGGATTGGATAAAGAAAATATAGTGCACCTACAGCAAGAAACACTATGCAGCCATTAAAAAAAGAATAAAATCATTTTCTTTGCAGCAGTACAAGTGCTGCTGGAGGCCATTATTCTATCCAGATTAACACAGAAACAGAAAACCAAATATTGCATGCTCTCACTTACAAGTGGGAGCTAAACATTGAGTACACATGGTCATAAAGATGGGAACAATAGACAGTAGGGGTTACTAGTAGGGGGAGAATAGAAGGAGGGTGAAGCTTGAAAAACTACCTATTGGGTACTATGCTCAGTACCTGGGTGACAGAATCATTTGTACACATCTCAGTGACATGCAGTTTACCCAGGTAACAAACCTGCACAATGTACCCTCTGAATGTAAAATGAAACTTTTAAAAAAGAAAAGATGTATTTAATTTGTCTTCAAATTTGATATGTAACTTGTATGAAAGAGATTTTAATCCAAGGAGATTTTGTGACAAGTTAATGAAGAAATTAAAACTACAGGTGACACTGTGCTATTGCTCTCTGACCCAGGAGAAGTCTACATGTGCGTAAAAATGAATACACCTTCTCTCTCCAGGTTGCAATGGTTCAGTTCACTGATGATCCCAGAACAGAATTTAAACTAAATGCTTACAAAACCAAAGAGACTCTTCTTGATGCAATTAAACGCATTTCATACAAAGGAGGAAATACAAAAACAGGTATGACAAAAAAACAAAAACAAAAAAACCAGCTAAGCATCAAAGTAATTCATTGTTAGTAACTACTGAAATGACCTTTTGTTTTAAGGCACAGTAATTTTTTAAAAGATTTTTTTCATTGATTTAAGAACTTTGTTCCCACCCTTTTCTCCCCAGAAAAACAAACATGGGAGGGAGTGAAATCGAACTGTTGCTTTTCTTTGTTTCAGGAAAAGCAATTAAGTATGTTCGAGATACCTTGTTCACTGCAGAGTCAGGTACAAGAAGGGGCATCCCAAAAGTCATTGTGGTTATAACTGATGGAAGATCACAAGACGATGTGAACAAAATCTCCAAGGAGATGCAATCAGATGGTAAGATATATAAACAACAGTAGCTATTAAATGTAATGTTAGAATTGTTATTTAAAAAAAACAAATTTATAGGCTATATTAGCATTACTTAAATGTTTTAAAGTATTTCTTCATATTAACTAGACAGTGTAACTTTAAAAATACTTTTTGGTATACTAATCTGTAATTGTACTGTTTTGTTAGAAAAATAGGTTATTTTTCTCTAACACTTTTGTTACACACAGGATGCCCTTTATAAGGAACTCAAGCAATTAAGTATTGTAAGAAAAGGACCAGGGAAAGAACCTTATTACATAAATTCCTCAGCCTCTTAACCATATCCAAATGCCCATCAATGATAGACTGGAAAAGAAAATGTGGCACATATACACCATGGAATACTAAGCAGCCATAAAAAAGAATGAATTCATGTCCTTTGCAGGGACATGGATGAAGCTGGAAACTATCATCCTCAGCAAACTAACACAGGAACAGAAAACCAAACACCACATGTGCTCACTTATAAATGGTAGTTGAACAATGAGAACACATGGAAACAGGAAGGGGAACATAACACACCAGGGCTTGTTGGGAGGTGAGGGGCAAGAGGAGGGAGAGTATTAGGACTAATATCTAATGCATGTGGGATTTAAAACCTAGATGATAGGTTGATAGGTGCAGCAAACCACCATGGCACATGTACACCTATGTAGTAAATCTGCACGTTCACCACATGTATCCCAGAACCTAAAGTTAAATCAATAAATAAGAAAGAGAGAGAGAGAGAGAGAGAGAGAGAGAGAGAGAGAGAGAGAGAGAGGAGGGGAAGGGAAGGGGAAGGGAAGGGAAGGGGAGGGGAAGGGAAGGGGAAGGGAAGAAGGGACTTTATTACAGAAACTCCTCAGCCTCTTAATCTGTAAAATGGAGATTCTCACAAGACTTCTCTGAAGATTAAATTACATAAACTATCATGGCAAATAGTCATTCTGTTTATTTGCCAAGCATCACATAGTGACCCAACTTAGGTTGCTAGGCCTATTAAGATCTCAGTTTCTACTTCTAAAAAAAAAACGGAGATAAGCTCAGTGTCTCTGTTTCAAGTATATTCCATACCACAAATGTTAAAATAACTTTTAAAAATATGCAACCATAGAGATATTACTCCAATGCAAACTATTTCGTCGCATGCACAAATTGGGGCCTTGGTCTTCTTGGGTTTCTTTAAAATGGAAAATCTCTTTAGGGGATGATGGAATCATTATCACATAATGAAATATATACATGCAGAACTCTGATGAACTGTAAAGAATGAATTATCCACCCCCACGGGCCTTCCTAAATAAACATATTTTAAACATTCAGACGTGTCTTATATTGCATTATTTGTGTTTTCTACAATTTAAAGTAATCAGAAATCTGTTCTCTGTCTGCCACAGGCTATAGCATTTTTGCAATTGGTGTGGCAGATGCAGACTACTCAGAGTTGGTTAGCATTGGCAGTAAGCCCAGCGCACGCCATGTCTTCTTTGTGGATGACTTTGACGCCTTTAAGAAAATTGAAGATGAGTTAATTACTTTTGTCTGCGAAACTGCATCAGCAAGTTAGTTCTTTGGAATTTGTACTTACTCGTGTTGTTTAATGGCTGAAATATTTGATACTAGTTAAATAATGAGTCCCATCTTGATGTGAGAAAAGAATATTGACTTCCAGAGCTGCTTGTTATATACACACTAAGTTCTGTGGCTTTGAGCATATGGAAGTAAACCTGCCCTCCTCCGTTTAAAGCTTAGACTGATAAAAAAAAACCTTCCCTAATCAGATGAGTCTACGTTTAAAAGCACAGATGTAGTAAATAATTTTCAATGTATTAAGATGTAAACTATATTACATCATCTGGGCTACACATTACAAGGAAGATGTGTCCCAATACATGCTCTCAGGTGATAACTATTGATTGTAATCAACCCAGGAGAGAAGGAATCGATGGTCCTTTAGTTTTAATAAGGGTCCTTCATGCATTTCAATCTTTAAGAAACTACAGAAAACCATAGTCACATTTGATTTGGATTCTCTCCACAATCCACTTCCGGAAAGATTGTATTAGTTTCCTGTTCTCAGGACAGGCAAGGTGTATGTTTGTGAAATATCTGAATTACAATTTTATTTTGTTGGTTTGGTTTTCCAGCCTGTCCAATGGTACACAAGGATGGCATTGATCTTGCAGGTATGCTTTATCACAATTTTTTCAAACACAAATATATTACATGCCTCTCATTTGGGGATGTGGTTTCTGTTTTTATTTTTAAATCCTTAATACAAAAATATTAAAATTTAAAATTCTCAAGTGCCATATTCTGTATGTTTATTCTTTTTCTATGTTATTTATTTATTTTTTTAGGATTTAAAATGATGGAGATGTTTGGTTTAGTTGAAAAAGATTTCTCATCAGT
Source organism: Saguinus oedipus (assembly GCA_031835075.1). Lineage (NCBI taxonomy): Eukaryota > Metazoa > Chordata > Mammalia > Primates > Cebidae > Saguinus > Saguinus oedipus. The sequence continues at coordinate 62,749,221 of CM063181.1, read as the reverse complement.
GGAAGGGGTTTCTATGGAGCCTGGTACCTTCAATGTGTTTCCATGTTACCAACTGCATAAAGATGCCCTGGTTTCCCAGCCAACCAGGTATGTTTCCATTTTAAGATTTTAAAGTCAGTCATAAGTTTATTATATCTCACTGTGAAAATGATGTCAACTTGAAATATGGTGTAACAGTCCCTGGTAGGATTTTCCACAACGTTTAGAGTAGATGCTATTTACATTTCTTTGTTTAAAAACACTGGACTCACATGTACTGCTGATTGAACTTTAACATCTGCTGATCAGAGACAACGTATAAAAATGATTGCTGGGTGCTGTGGCTCATGCCTGTAATCCCAACACTTCGGGAGGCCAGTATGGGAGGATCACTGGAGGCCAAAAGTTTGAGACCAGCTGGGCAACAAAATGAGACTCAGTGTCTACAAAAAATAAAAAATAAAAAAATTAGCTGGGCAATGTGGTGTGCACCTGTAGTCCCAGCTACTCTGGAAACTGAGGTGGGACGATTGCTTGAGCCCAGGAGGTTAAAGCTGCAATGTGCCATGATCACGAACTGCACCTCAGCCTTAGTGAAAGAGCAAGAGCCTGTCTTATAAAAGAATGCTACTTATATAGCACTACTACCAGGCATCGTTCTAAATGCTTTATGTACATTAACTCACTCAAACCTCCAAACACCTCTATGAAAGTACATTCTACTATTATCTAAATTTTACAGATAATGAATCAGAAATACAAAGAAGCTAAATGACTTGAGTCAGTACACATAGTTAAATGGCAATGTTTGAATTTGTATCCAGCAATCAGGCTCCAGTGCCCAGACCTGGATCCATTTTCACAGTAGTGCCGTAGTTGAAATGTTTTATTATTATTATTATTATTATCTTTTTTATTGCATTTTAGGTTTTGGGGTACATGTGCAGAACATGCAAGATAGTTGCATAGGTACACACATGGCAGTGTGTTTTGCTGCCTTCCTCCCCTTCACCCACATTTGGCATTTCTCCCCAGGCTATCCCTCCCCAGCTCCCCCTTCCTGCTGTCCCTCCCCTATTCCCCCCAATAGACCCCAGTGTGTAGTACCCCCTTCCCTGTGTCCATGTTCTCATTATTCGTCACCTGCCTATGAGTGAGAATATGCAGTATTTCATTTTCTGTTCTTGTGTCAGTTTGCTGAGAATGATGTTCTCCAGATTCATCCATGTCCCTACAAAGGACATGAACTCAGCATTTTTGATTGCTGCATAATATTCCATGGCGTATATGTGCCACATTTTCCCAGTCCAGTCTATCATCGATGGGCCAACAAACATATGAAAAATGCTCATCATCACTGGTCATCAGAGAGATGCAAATCAAAACCACATTGAGATACCATCTCACACCGGTTAGAATGGCGATCATTAAAAAATCTGGGGACAACAGATGCTGGAGAGGATGCGGAGAAATAGGAACACTTTTACACTGTTGGTGGGAGTGTAAATTAGTTCAACTATTGTGGAAGACAGTGTGGCGGTTCAAATGGTTTTGATCTTTGTGATAGTCACAACAGCAACTCTAGGAAGTTGAAGAGTAGTAATCAGGTTTATATAAAATCATATTATTTAGCTGCTTTATAGATACATTTGCCTTATTCTTGTTTTTATCTCTGAATCCCCAGAGAATTAGATGGTGTCTGTCCACATTGAGGTTGGATCTTCCCCACCTGGTTCACTCAGACTCACATGCTAATCTCCTCTGGAAACACCCTCACAGATATACTCCAAAATAATGCTTTACCAGGTTTCTGTATACTCCTTAATCCAGTCAAGTTGGCACCTAACATTTACAATCACAGGACCTTTGTCAGTTTATTTGCTGATGTACCTTAACTATATGTTACAATGTCTGGCATATAGGTGACACTCACAAAATACTTGTTGAATGGACAAATGAATTAATGAATACGTAAATGAATATTTTTATCTAAGCAAACTAAACTTTTATTTTCAAACTTATGCTAAATTTTCACATTTATTTGTTCAATTAATAACTATTAGAGAGTTTCTACTATATGTAAAGGGCTGTATATTTTTGCTTGGAGGAAGATTTAAAAAGTAAATGAGTGATCACCTTAGTTGTTAGAGAGACAAGACTATATTGTAGGTTGGGCTCTTCAGGAAGCAGATTTTCCAGCAGATATTAGTATGTGGGAAGTTGATAAGGGTGTTCCCTCGTGGAAGGGAACAGCAGGAAGCAGGATGGGGCAGAGGGAGAAGTCAAGCTGTGAGGAATCTCAGTAAAAGCCTCCACTCACCCGGAGGAGTTCTGTAAATGGTATGGCCCTCCAGAGCTGTCTCCCATTGGGTTCAGGGATTCAGGCCCTTACACTTCCTCAATGACCAGTCACTGAAAAGCGGTTACCTAATAAGGTGGCAAGACCTTGGGAGAGACACCCTTTTTCAGCCAAGACAATTTCTGAAGGGGGATTGGTATCTGAAAACTGTCTTTAGACAACACTCCCAGGACCCGGGGTAATGTACCCTTAATTTTTGAAGGTGGATCTGGATGGTGCAACACAGATGGGAATGCAGTTGACTACAATGTGTAGTAGAAGGTGATAATGTCATAAGTTATATTATATAAAAGGATAATAGATCAACATTATTACATGAAAACCTTTGACACTACTAAAATGTTCAGTTAGAAGTGACTAGGTAAGTGATAAAATAGACAAACCAGAGAAGATTGTGCAGCCATGAAATATCATGCTCTTAAAAATGTTTAAAGAAATGGAAAATGACTATTAAATGGTGCTAAGAAAAGAAAGGGACACAATGATATGAATTGGACAAATGCACACATTCTTTACTAAATTAGATCACTACCACAGTCATCTAGTTGGTGTTAATGGTGGTCTTTTCTGTTTTTCCAAATTTTGTGTAATGAAAATGTATTTGCTTTGTAATGAAATGAGTAACTTTTTGGAAAAACAGATACAATAAAGCATAATTTTCTTTCTATATTCAGGTACTTGCACCCGGAAGGATTGCCCTCTGACTACACAATCAGTTTTCTATTCCGGATTCTTCCTGACACTCCACAGGAGCCATTTGCTCTTTGGGAGATTTTAAATAAAAATTTTGACCCATTGGTTGGGGTTATTTTAGACAGTAAGTATATTTATTGAGATCATATTTGCACATACATGTATGAATCATGTATGCGGCATGCCATCTTGCCTGTTTGTATATATTACAGAGCAACTGTAATACACTAATCTTATGTGAAAATACTAAACAATGAATTATATAGCAGTTGATTTACCCTTTCTCTTATTCTTTGAATAAATATTTCTTGAGTTCCTATTTTGTGCCAACACCAGGCCTGGATGCAGTAGTGAGGAAGGCGAAGAGAGAAAAACAATTTTTATTGGGATAGAAAAAACTACAGAATGAAAACTACAGAAAGGTCATTGGAGGGTCAATGGGAGGGGTGGGACCACGGTTCCTTTTTTTGGGACGCAGGTATGATAAATGTGAGATGCATATTTGATATCCCAGAGTGGATGTCAGATTGGCAGCAGCATATTTAGAAGGAATTCTGGGATGGAGATATACATTTGAAAGTTGTGTGTCTTTGCTATACAAGCCATGAGACTGGGTGGGATCATCTAGAAAATGAATCTAGAAAGAGCAGAGAATAGGTCTGGAGGCTGGGAAATGCCAATGTGTGGATGTTGGAAAGTTGAGGAAGAACCAATGAAGGAAGTTTCTTAACCTCGTGACGATCACATAAGCAGATCAGGCTTTTGATTAATACCACGGAGTTTTCTATATCTAGTTTTAGTTTAGGACTCCAGTGAAGCTAGGAACCAAAATTTGGAGGCTGTTGGTAGGTGCTAAGTCAAACATTTGGATAAGGAAAGTATTAAGCTTATTTCCAACTAGTGCTTGTAAAAGGATTCTTCAGTCCATAGAAACTAATCAACAACTAAATATGAATTGTGGAAGCATTTCACAATGATATTAAAACTAAGGAAACACTGTAGATTGAAAGGGTATACATTACTAACTCCATACATACCTCAGGCTTGAAAACAATTTTCTCAAAATGATTAAGACTAGCTTGCTCCTTTTAAAAACAGAGGAATTAATTTGTATCATAGGAATGAATTTGAAAGACAATACTCATAACTTTTAAATAATGAAATATTCCTTGTAATAGGAAGAATTTAAGATTAGAAAAGCTTTTGCTTGTGTATTTATAATAAATGAAATATATCTTGGATAGCATTAGTCACACATACTAGGAAAGTTGGTTGCTGCAGTGGGTTAAAAAGACACAAGGGTTGGTTTCTAGTCTTTAAGAGTTAAACTTAAAGCAGCTGTGTCTGCCTCTACTCCCAGCTTTGGACAGTTTCTCCCAAGAGAGTGATGGGGATGAGAGTCTGGGCAAGGAAGTACAGAGGAAGAGTATATGTAGGGGTCTTTGCTTCACTGTCAGCACCACGGGGTTAAATCAGTTCATGTAGCCAACTGAAAGTATGCAAGAACCTGGGGACCGTAGATCACTTCCTTACCCATCACATCGTTCTAAATACAGTTTCAAAACAAAAGATGTGTTATTATGTTTTGAGTTGAATTTTAGAAAAAAAATTCACCTATTTTAATTATTTCTAAAATATTTTTATTTTTCTTTCAATAGATGGTGGAAAAACTCTAACATATTTCAACTATGACCAGAGTGGGGATTTTCAAACTGTTACTTTTGAAGGACCTGAAATTAGGAAAATTTTCTATGGAAGCTTTCACAAGGTTAGTGATGTTTTTATGCATATATTCTTTATTCTGTTTGCTATTGAACAAAGCCATTGAAAAAATTCCATAGGGCTTTGGATCTCAAATTCCAACTGGAGTGAGAATTACCTTTGTGCTTGTTAACATACCCAGAGATTCTGATTTGGTAGTTCTGAGAGAGGACCCTGAAATGTGCATTTTCTTGCAGGTGCTCCAGAAAATAAGGGGGCCACCTTTCCTCTTTGAGGAACAATGTAGTTAAGGATACTGTATTACGAAGTAGACAGTTGCTCATTTGCTGCATATGTGCCATGTAGAAAAGGTTGCTGGTCTGGCTGGTGCAACTAGCTATCTACCAGTGCAGGTGAAAGCACAGTCAGCTGAATCATCTTAAAATGTGCAGATAGAGATAGCTGATTGCACTGATATTTTTACACATATACAAGTACAGCCCATCACTGTCATCATAACAATTACCCTGTGGAAAAATTTTGTAAAACTTAAGTGTACTTGTCATTATTATAGTAACTCAGCACTTGTGATAGAACTATGTTCCTTAACATTTGCTTCTCGGAAGCACTTACCTGTGTTGATGATGGGGGTGGACTTCGACCAATATCTGCTGCTTCTGCTTCCTTTGTGTTAGGTGAATAAACCCACTGATCTGTGGTGTTAAGCAGTGTAGCATCTACACTGCAGGATGAGCAGAACATTTACTTGGTGGTGCAGAAAAATGCTTCGCCTCCTAACCAGGCTCTGCCTGCCCTTTTAGAGTGAGAGGAGGGAAGCTGCATGGTAATTTTCCTGGCTTCTGTCTCATGGCTTAGAATGCGGTTAAATCAATTGAATTTATGCAACTTTGCTACTTTCTGTAGTTTTGAATGTCATAATTGAATACCACATAATTACGTTAAGAACAATTGCTAAAAAAAAAAAAAATTTTTCCTGTTTAATAGGACTGTACTACCAGAGGAAAAGGTATCTGAAAAGCACATAAGATACAGGTGGAGATTTATTAGTTCATGGCTCAGACTGGTTCCATTAGCAGCTCTTTGGACTTAACATTGTTTACTCACCAAATTCTCTTGGCATGATTATTTTCTTGGTTATGCAGAGTCTATTGCAAAATAGTAAAAAAAAAATTGCATGGGAGATGAAAAGCATTTGAGATTTCATGAGTGTTAAAAGAAACACTGCCATTTGAGCCCACGGTTTAGGCATGAACTTGTAATTCTCATTCCAAAGAATCCTTTCTAAGTCTTAGGTAAAGTTTAAGTTTTACTTCCTTACCAGAAGAACCCAAGAAGTGAAGTTCATTAAAAATCAATTTAAAATTTATAAACCTTCAAGTTTTTAAAAGTTATGTGAAGAAAGACTTCCCTCCACTTTACAGTGTTTATAAAGCCAAAAAGCCAAATGAGGAAGAAAAAAGGCTTCTTGTGTGAGAAAATACTTTATAATAGACCTATTAATAGGACATCTCAATGCGAATTCAATTTGTAGAAATCAAATTCTATTTGTTCATGGACTTATAAGTGAGTAAATACTTTACCTTAATTTCTCATTGATTTTCAGTTTTATTTTGTACACTTTGGTTATGAAGTGTGGGCCCAAAGTCTCTTTCAAAAAGTTTTTTTTTTGAGATGGAGTTTCGCTCTTGTTACGCAAACAATGGGCACTTAAGTGCAACCAAAGAAGCAAAATATCTTTGAAAAAATTTCAACATCTCCTTTTGTAAAAGAAAAACAAGATTTTTAAGCATGTCAATAACTCCCCACAAGTTAACAGTTCTTAAGGCAGGGGTATTTGAAGCTAGATTTTCTAGCACCCAGTATGAAAATTTCTGTAATCTGTAATAATGGAAAGTGCTCTAAGGCTCAAAAACACATCAGAATTGAATTATACTCTAGCAAATGATTGTTACCAGAGATATTAATAAGAAGCAAGGAATGTGGTGAGGTTTATTCCACCCACGTTTCTAAATTTGGGCAATAGTTTATGCGTTTGAAAGAAAAGGATTCTCAAGAGTCCCACTGTTGACTTACATGATTTGTATCATGATCTAACTTAAATAAAACACGAAAGAAAAATTGGTGTAAGTCCATGTGCTTTCAGCTCACATACAATAATGAAACAAAACTGAAGTTGAGCAAAACCAGTAAAATTAAAAGTAACACTGTCTTAATATGAAAGAGGACATTATTTCATTGACATTCAATTTCTGCTTATAATGTGAATACAGTACTAGCTACTATACCTCCCATAACCTTGATTGTATTGCCCAAGATTTTTTTTTTTTTTTTTGGAACTACCATGATACCATAAACAGATTTGTAACTTCTTTCGGTTTTTACTTTGGGTGAAACCATTTTTTACCTATTAATTTCACCCCATAACCTTGATTGTATTGCCCAACGTAGTTTTTCTTACAACTACCATGATACCTTACCTTAACAGATATATGACTTCTTTTGGCTTTAACTTAGGGTAAAATCATTATTTACCTATTAATTTCACTCTTTTAGGTCATCTGTCTGCCAAAACAATTACTGTACTACTCATGAGGCTAATACCAGTATAAGTTACAATGCATAGATAAGCACTGAAATGTTATGGCAGAACTTGGACATAGTGTGGTTACCTAGTTCACCTAGAATATACCACCACTGACTGTCACCCAAATAATAACACAGACTTTTACAAGTCCTCACAAAGAATATGTAGACTTCTGAAAATATGATCGTGGACCTCCAGATTCTTGAGATTCTAGTTTGAGAAAACTGCACTATCTGCTAAGCTAAACGGCTTTATTTTATTTGAACCTGGCATCACCAGAAATTATTCCTTCTTCCCTCTCAGATTCTAGACCTTCTTTCCTCGTCATAAATTAAATAAATATTTTTGAAGTGTGGTTTTCCAACCACTTGTAGTACCTTGGATGATTGTTAGTGATATATCAAAAGAATTTTTAATTTTAATATTTTTGTTATTTTTAATGTGCATTCAGAAAAGTCATAGCTAGTTCATAGTCTTTGAAATCCTGTGGTTTCAAAGATGCGATTGCTCTCCAGTTAGGCCAGACTTTGAAAAGTGAATCCTTTCAAAGCCATTTTAAAAAGAAGTGTTAATTAGAGAAAAATAATGATGGTATTTGAATGTGGGAAAATCAAGGAGATGGTAAAAGTGTAAATTTTGTCTTCTAGCAAAATACATGATGACAGAATTCCTTCTCTTCTCTTTCATACTTTGTAATGATGGGTCATACAGTTATACAAATTTACTTGATATTTCCTTCTGTTTCTTACCTCCTAAAACACTTTACTTTTACCTAGCTACACATTGTTGTCAGCAAGACTTTGGTCGGAGTGGTTATTGACTGCAAGCAAGTGGGTGAGAAGGCAATAAACACATCTGCTAATATCACATCAGATGGTGTAGAAGTACTAGGGAAAATGGTTCGATCAAGAGGACCAGGTGGAAACTCTGCCCCGGTAAGTAAATAAACACGTGAAGCTGTGTTATTGTTAAAGGGGAGAAATCCTTTTAAAGTACATTAGCTATTTTCCAGGGGAAACATTTAACAAAAAGGTGGGTGGGTGGGTGGATGGATGGATGGATGGATGGATAGATAGTGGCCTCTTTGAATTAAACATGTACATTCAAAGCTTGTGGCAGTAGGCTTCTTCTATATTATACAGAGTATGCATAGGAATTAGACTAGTTTATTTTCTAAATCCATTTTAAAATTTATTTATCACATGGCTTGGGACATAAATGGTTTTTAGAAAAGAATTACAGCTGTAAATGAACCTCATTTATATAAGCAAATACAAGTCCATATAAAATTAGCAAATATTACACACAGGAAATTGACATAAGCCTCTTATTTGGGTAGATTTGGGCATTTTAAAGCTAGGTTTTTGCTATTACTAATGTAAAGTTTACCCTTTAATTATTAGTGGTTATTTAAGTAACATACCATTCTAAGATAATATATTTTTTATCATACAACATGGAGTTTAAATCTGGGAGACTTCCAATTGGCAAACACTCCCATCACTCATTACCCACAAAAAAAATTTAAAAAAAGAATAGTGCACATAGTTTTTTTTGTGTGTTAACAGTGTGCATTCACAACTAATTAGCAGCGTTCTCTAATTTGAGTCATTCTACAATTTGTGAAGCATTTTACTCTTGTAAACAATCCCAACTATTCTAATGTATACTTCTCTTATGTAATAGAACAATCAAGATAATTATGAATTACTATTGTCTCCCACTTTCACAGATCTGTAGAATTAGCCAGTTATACAAGAGCTGGTAGTTCTCAAAGACTTTTTAAGCTGAAGATCACCTTGTAAAAATGAAATCCTATACTATGTCAAATAAATAAAATAGACCCGTGGTTCTAATTCCAGACACACGCCTGTAGTGACTACTTTGGAGGCTGAGGCAGGAGAGTTGCTTGAACCTGGGAGGCAGAGGTTGCAGTGATTGCGCCACTGTACTCCAGCCTGGGTGACAGAGCAAGACTCTGTCTCAAAAAAAAAAAAAAAGAAAAGAAAAGAAAAAGGAAACCATTCTAGGTATATGATAATACGATTACTAATATTTTCTTAATTTTAGAAATAACTAATATAAGTTTTCTGAAAGTTAGTAGGTGTTCACTGAAGAGCAGCTATTATTATTGAACAAGGTCAACAACACATTCTCCATCCCACTTTTTTCAGACTTCTAGCACTTGATTATTGATAGTTGCACACTATTTTCTTTCTCTTTCATATATCCACATTTCACTTCTCTAACCAGATTATAAATGCCTCAAAATAGAAACCACATCATTGTCTTTGTTTAAAACCACCTTACATCACAGTGACTAATCAATACAGATCTGATCAATCAAAACAGAGTAAGTTCTCAAGAACTATTTGAGAGATATTAAATAAAATATTGTCTGTTCAAATTGTATTATGTCTTTCCTTAAAATTTTGTTTTGCATATATTCCATGTGTGATGTTGACAGTAGTCCAATAACATATATTGTAGTCTCTCCGAATTATTTTATAATTATAATTACAATATATTTCACAGTTACAGTTTTGTAGTTGTATTTTAAACTACACTGTATGTAACAATTATACTCCAAATAGATGACCAACTAAATATCAATGAATTTCTTTCTGAAAGCAAAAATGCCTGCAGGTTTCAGCCTGCTGATGATCAATCTTTACTTTTGGCCATGAAAGAAATGCAATTAAACAGAGCACTCTCTGTAATTACTTCCAACTACTAGTAGACAAAGGAGAATTATAGAAGTCAATAATTAAAGAGTTCTTTGTAAGGCTAGTAGGAAAAAAGTCATAGCATTTGTTAGAATCTAGAAGTCTACAAAGGATTACTAACTAGATTTTCAGGCTGCCCACTTACTGAAGAATTTGAGTATGTTGAAATGAATGTATTAGGTTAGATCTCAAGAATGTGATTGGAAACTCAGACCTGCTTTTTGAGGGGTATTTCTTAATCATTTCAGTACAAGGCAAGAGAAGTCTCAGTTTCAGTTTTAAATTTAGAAATCACAGACTGCCAATCTAATCTTGATATACATTTGTACTCTAATACCTAGAAAAAGGGAATGTGTGTTGTGCAAATTGTGGATTATTCTAGGAGGAGTCATTATTATATGAGAGATTAGTAACTTGTAGGTCTCCATTCCCTGCCAGATCCAGCAATTATTCAATAAATGCCAGATGGTGGAAGAGTCTAAAGATTTAGTCTTTAAAGAAAATGCATTCTTTCTAAACCATAATTTAGTAGAAGATAGATTAATGGATTTAAGGAAACAGTAACTACTCAATAGAAATCACTCACGTTCTTAATAAAATCAGCTGGTGTTCAGCAATGCAAGATTCTATATACAGTAACAGTCTGTACTGGACTAAACTAACAAGTAGGCTTAATTCAGCTGTCTCTATACAGGTGGAATGAAACTTAACAACTGCTACTCCTTTCCAATTATTTTCTCCTAAGAAGTTTCTCCTGGATTTTCTGTTACCTAATGAAATGATTCTAGAAAAGTCTTGAGCCTCTGGCATACGACCATATTTCTTAGTGCCTTTTTTCTACCTTTGCAAATCTAATACTTAGGTAATTATCCAATTGGCATATATTTAGCTCCCTGCTGTTCAAATAAAAGAGATGTATGAGTTATGCCATGGAGTTGTCTATCATTTTAGTCACTGACTTATAGCTTTTATATAGAAATCAATAGTAGACTAATTGATTATTCTACAAACATTGTTTGAAAACAAGTGTTAAATTGCTAAAAAAAATGGATAGTTTCACATGAACTATGTATTTTAAGCTTTAAAATTATAATGGTGACTAATAGTTATTACATCCGGGCTGGGAGCTAGGCAGTGTGTACTTTTCTGGGATTATTTCATTTAATTCTGTAATAGTACTAGAAAGAGATACATCTTCTCTACTCTGTAGATACAGAAACTGAGACTTTAAGAGGCTAGGGTCAGGTCCCCTTTCAAAAAGTGAGTGGAGTGAGATAAGAGACTATATCCGACTTCCATAAGATCATCTGACTTTCATTCCAGTGCTGCTTCCATTAGGTCAGACTCTGATTATTACAGGATAAAGGCAGAGAAGGGAGTTTGGTCTGTACCAGAGACTGTATGTCCTATCTGTTCATTGACAGATTCAATTATTTAAATTGCAACCTTGAGAGCAAAGCGATCAAAACTTACCCCCAAGTGTGTCTATACCTAAAAATTCTAATTAATACCAACAAGTGTAATAGCTATTGATTTTTATTTTCTAATTTAATCGGTACCTTCGTGGTTTCCCTTGAATTCAATAAATTGATTAGAACAAATTAAAAATACCCAGTTCAATAGTAGACAAGTGGTAAATGCACAATCTTAGTTTTGTGATGGCATAAATAAAAGTTAAGCATCAAATTACAAACAGAAAATGGTTTAGTTCCTCAATACTCTTTCACCAGTATTCTTGTGCAGTGTAAAGCTCTCTAAATATTTGTATAAGTTCAGATACAGCTTTACCTTAAATTATAAACTTAGGTATAGTATGTTAGAAAAAAAATCAGAGAATAAAATTTGGCACTGAGTGGAAAGTGGAGCCAGGGGTACATTTTAATTCCCATTCACAGATCAAAATGACTCAACTGCTGAGAAACATTTTAATGTTATTTTCATGCTAACATTTGACCCCAAATGACTTGCCTTTTGTGCAAAACCAGACAAAAATGTCTAACAATGAAAAATGAGCATTTGTAATTGGCTAAGTATTCTCTTGAAAGACATGATGAAAAGTGAAAGTAGGAGGTTTTGTGTCTTTTCCTCTTTTTTTTTTTTTTTAGCAAAGATATATCTTTTACAATTTTCAGTAGTTATAAAAAAAGTTACAAAAGTAAAAAAGGGCTGCTTCTTGCATTAGGTCTCTAAAATATTCTTTATTTTGAGCCACACTATCTTGCATTTTTAAGATACTCAAATATGAGATCTTTTGACATACCATCTTGTACTGTCTCCTGTATAATTTGTACAAATATCTATATTATTGCTTTTGGAATAAAAGCCAGAGACTTTTATTTCTCTCTTTTAATCAATCCCCTAAAATGTGCCTTGGAAAAAAAAGTCCCTAAATAAAGGCTGAGGAATCTAAACTATTACAAGTGCAAACAATTATGAATAAATTAGTTGTACTCAAAGAAAAAGCTGCTGACATCATCCAACTTGCAAAAGAAAAGTCAGCCCATGTAACATTCCTGAAATTATAATATTGGCTTCATTCAGCACTTAGTAGGCATTCAACCCCTGGAATAAATAAATTGAGCTCCTAAGAGTTTCAATAACTTCATAGGGCAGAAATCTAGCAAAAGGTTTGTATGTAGATATTAGACTGTTATAGGTGATTAGGTGGTGAAATGTTTATTTGAAAAACTTCAAGAAATCTTGATGTATACTGGGGCTAGTGAAAGACCTTTTCTTTAAGTCTTTCCATTCATGAAAATGTTTTTTGTTCTGAGGGCTCTATTCAGAAATGAAAAATTTCTTAATGGATAAGTGATTTGCAGACTTAGCTGAATCTATCTAATGCTGTCATAATGGGACCTATTTAATGAATGTCCCCAGACAGAATGCATTGTGAGATTAGATTGGGCTAGCTGCATTTTAAATGTTAGATCAAAGATAGTGCATGCATTTTTAAAATAAACCACAAGAAAATGGGACATGCCATTTGAATCTCAAACAGAACTATAACCCTTCAACATGTGGTTACATTATTTAAACTTTTTCATCCCTGGCCTGTTCCACAGAATGGACCTTGCTATGATCATAACCCATAGCAGCGATCTGAAGATTTAATAATATATGCAAAGTACTTAGATAGTGCCTGGCACATAGTAACATTCATTCCTGCAAACGATTGTTGCTATTGTTGTTGTTATTTGCTAAGATTTTTCTCAATCAAAACAATTCATAGATATTATTGTGGAAAAAAAACTCCTATTATATTTCTGTCCTCAATACTGTCAATGCCATTTTGATTCTACATTTTTGGCCTTTGTGTTATATGTACACCTGCTAACTATATTCCAGGCACTGTTCTAAATATTTCCTCTATACTAACTCATTTAATCCTCACAGCTCCATGAATGCAGATGAGAAAACGAAGGCCCCAAGGCATTAAGTAATTTGCTCAAAGTAACTCAGTTTGTCAGTGGAGGAGTCGGGGATGACACCTAGGCTGTCTGGCTCCATCGTCTAAGAATCCCCGTGTGCTTTGAAATATTTGTTATTTTCGTTGTCATTGTTTATAAAAATAAGCTATAATGTATTTTTTCAAATGTTTTAATTTTATTAGGTTGGTGTAAAAGCAATAGCAAATATTGCAATTACTTTTGCACCAACCTAATAAAAAGTTAATTTTTTACTGGACATGTTTTTTTTTGTTTCTTTGTTTGCTTGACCTGCACAGGCTCAGTTATCATACTCTTGGATGGTGGAGGGGAACCTTAAACCACCTAGGAAAATTCAGTGAGCCATGCACATGTTTCTGCAGACAGCTCAGTAAATGTATATGGGATCAAGAATATAAGATGCTTTGACTCATGGATTTGCTTTCAAAATTCAAGGGTTATTTTATTGATCAGTTGGAATGAATGTTTGCAGTAAAGCATAGTTACTTGAGTATAATGACAGAAAGCCCTATTTGATTTTGTCTACTGTCAGAACAAGTTCTTTTGTGATAGTGCATGCAGTTTTAATAACATGTTTCAATAGTTCTGTCTACTTGGGCACTATCATTTTTCTAGAAGATGTTTGGCAAAGGAAGGGTAGTACTATTTGGGAGAAAATAAGGAAGGCATCAAGAGTTCCAGCTGAAAACACCACTCGCTGAAAGGGAGATTACAGTTTTAAAATGAAAACTATTTCATCCTTCTCCCAGATCAGCAATAGAGCACACCCTTAATATTTGAAAATAATGTAGGAAGAAATATAGTAGAAATGATTGGGTCATTAAGCTAGTGTTAGCCCTTAATGATGTTATAATGGTGTTTCTGTATATTTCAACATGTACATTGACTTATCACCAACATACGTGAGTGGAGCAAGCCTGTCTAAATATTTATGGCATGATCAATGACTTAAAAATACACATAGATTACATTCTCATGATACTGAATGTGAAGCTGTCATGACATTTTCCACATTGTATACAGTATTTGTGTGCTTCTTTCTTACTCCAAGTTCTTCTAGGTCAGGATCATGACTTTTTAAAAAAATGTTTGTATTCTAAAAGTCTGCATTGTATCCGGCTTACATTATGCACTGAAGAAAAGGTTACTGACTGTGTGTACAAAGAAATGAAGTGAGAATTAATTCAATAAGCCTTCCTGGGTACTTATGATATGCCACATATTGTGATAGGTGACATAGAGATGAGTTTGGTAATGTGAATAATTGTATTGTGTAGTGGGAGGTGTGTTATAGAGGAGGCATATGGAGTGTTGTGTGATTTGGGAACAGCTATCATGGGCTTTGCAAGGAAGACTTTAACAGAGGAGCTAAGCTTACTCTTAGGTAGAAAGGGGAGGGGACGTTGTGATAAATAAGAAGGTTTAGATGATGGATGAGTAATTATAGACAAAATCTTAGATCACTATGTGTTTGAGGAAAATAATTAGTTTCATATTGTTGGAGTTAACTTTTTAACTTACTGTAATGTATTATTAATGTATTGATATTTTGTTATAGAATACATAACATAAAATCGTAATTATAGAGATAATTTTTATATATTTTATTGAATGATAATTTTCTTTTTAAATCATAGTTCCAATTACAGATGTTTGATATTGTTTGTTCCACATCATGGGCCAATACAGACAAATGCTGTGAACTTCCAGGCCTGGTAAGCATTATTCCTTCATTTCTATTGATTCCTCAAACTGTATTTAATTTTCTGGAAATGAGAAGCTATCTCTCAATATTCATATCATAGACAATTCATTGAGATGATGAAATTAGAGGATAATAAAGAGGTATGTCTGAAATTAACAAGATATCTCCTGTGTGACTTAGGATCACATATGGGGTGAACTGCACAACTCAGAGGGTGCTATTTACACATAGTTAAAATGTTCCAAAATTCCACTGGCTCATGAAGCCCTTAGTGTCTCAATTTTTTCTTGGCACCACTAAGCCAAAAGAAACACCTTGCAGTTCCAGTTATGAAATAATAGGTCCAAATATCTTACTAAATATTTATGTCCTAACAACTCAGTAGCCCATATAAAATACAATACACATCAATTGAAAGAAAAAAATGATATTTGTGTTTTATTCTTCAATGATCAAAATTGCTTACTGATGGGATGTGTGTATGTACTGAGCCCTGCAGCATATCTTATATCTTGGGATCATATTGGCCATTGCCATCCTCACTTCTTTTTCCACGTTACTTTTTCTTATAGTACTTGCCTTTTATCATAGCAACTCTCTTTGTAAATTAGGGCATCATCCAAAAAAGGTGTTGCAGACTCGAATATTGAAACTACAAACTACCCTGAGCTTGTCATTCACACAAAGTCCAATGGGTGCCAAATATTGCTGTGCTTCTCTTAAAATTTCAAAACATTCACAAGACCCCTGTGAGTTCAATATAGTGCCCCTCGGTATCTCGATGCACACTTAGAACTGTAGTGATAATCTACATGCCCTTTATGTGATGCTACTAGAAAACTAAACATTTAAAAGTTATTTATACCAAGTTATGGTATAAATATTTATGCCCATATAAAATACAATACACATCAATTGTAAGAAAAAAATGATATTTATATTTTATTCTTAAATAACCATGATTTCTTACTGATGGGATGTGTGTATACTTACACATATATATGTGTGTATGTGTGTGTGTGTGTGTGTGTGTGTGTACTTACCTATGTATAATATATATATGTAAGCTGGCATGGATGACCCTGTCATGGTTGGACAGTAATCATGTCTTAATAATTAAACCTGGAATTCTCTAGAGCATGGGGAAGCCTTCATGAAGTCTGTGAGATTTGACCTTATAACTGTATTAGTTTGTTCTCATGTTGCTAATAAAGACAGACCCAAACAGTATGATTTTTAAAAGAAGGAGGTTTAGGAAAAAAAAAGAAGGAAGTTTAGTTGACTCACAGTTCAGCAGGGCTGGGGAGGCTTCAGGAAACTCACAACAAAGCAGAAGGGAAGCAAACACGTCCTTCTTCACATGGTGTCATTAAGGAGAAGTGCAGAATGAAGGTAGGGAAAAAGCCCCTTAAAAAACCGTCAGATCTTATGAGAACTCACTATCATGAGAACAGCATGGAGGTAACCATCTCTATGGTTCAGTACCTGGCTTACAATATGCACCGAAAGAAAAGTTACTGAATTGAAAAAGTTACTCCACTGGGTCTTGCCCATGGGGATTATGGGAACCATAACAAGGTGAGATTTGGGTGGGGACACAGCCAAACCATATCAGTAAGACTCACTATATCAATAAGCCAAGCCGTATCAGTAAGACTTAACACCAGCTCACAACATCTACTGCAAGCACCAAATTTATGGCAGCCTGTGTTTGAGAAGGAAGCAACTTATTCTTCTTCACCAAGTTTCTAGTAAGCTCTGACGAGAAACTAAATCAGAGACACCTCAATGTTATGCTTAAGGGCAGGTAGATTGGAAATTGGCAGGACAAACCCTTCGAATCATCTATTGTATCAAACAAAGATGTGATCACCACTTTTTCTATGAAGGACTCTTCTCATTCCTTTTCTCTTTGCTTGTCCCATTGAAGAGGCATAAATTCCATAGTAGGAAGACATGGTGCAGTAATAGTCAGCAGCACTGGCAAAACCATCACTGAATCTCTGGTTACATGTGGCCTGTTGTTAGCCTTATTTTGGGATCTTTCAGAATACTAAAGTTTGCGTTTCACTCTAACTGGCCAGATTTTAGGCCAGATGTGTTCACAGGGGGTTTGAACTGAAATCTTTTACAGTTGTCCAACATTTAGAGAAAAGTATATACATCATGTAACAGGCCATTTACTCAACCTTTTCTGGCTTTCTGTTGTGAATGTTGTAGAGACTCAGGTTATTTTCAGTTTGGCAATTTAACTGTAATCTGTCCTCTATTTGGCTCTAATTTTATTTTCCCCCAAAATCTTAAATAATGACTAGAATTTTCTCTATCCAAGGGGACTGACAGACTGCATGAAGTTCTATGGTATCTTATCCCAGTGCTGAGCTCATTTTGGCTGCTGCTTTAAATGGGATATTTATAAACTGTTCAATAGCTGTTAGCAGGTGCTCTGTCTTCATCTACGTTCTAGTAACTCATTCAGATATATTCATCCTTCCATTAATAATCTATTTTGTAATGCCACATGACAACTATATTCCCTGAGAGAAGAAAAATGTTCTCCTATTCCAAAGCCTTAGATCAATGCTGTGATGTTTTTCTTACTTTCAACCACAGAATGTGAGCAGTTGTCGAAACTGTCACAGGGAATTGATCATGAGTTTAAACATTAATTTTATTTTGATTTTCTTTGTTTGTTTTAGTTTAGGTATAGTTGTTTTGATTGAGTACTCCAACAAATTTTCTTTTATCCTTTGAAACAGAGAAAATATAGCATAAAAAGTTTCAAGAACTTTTAATTCACAGAGTACAAATACTTCAACAAAATTAAATACTAATCAGGATTTTTTTGTACCCACTTCTGATTGTCTTTTTTCACCTGAATTCCCAAGGTCATTTTAGTAACAACCATTGATAATAGTGATTATCAGTGACCAGAAGGTACCCATTCATTTTTCTTTACAGAAAAGATTTTGTAATCAGGAGTGAATTTTCTGCCTTTCTAATGTGCACTTAGAAATCTAAATATATCTTAAACTGTTTTCTTTGAGCCAATAAAGCCACTTGTATAAACTGGCATGCTAATGGTTGTGCTTTTTTTTTATTTTCAGAGAGATGATGAGTCTTGTCCAGACCTTCCACATTCCTGCTCCTGTTCTCAAACTAATGAAGTAGCTCTGGGACCAGCAGGCCCACCAGTAAGTCTTGCTGAGTTCAGCCTTAAATGTTCTTTAATAATATTAATAGTTATCACTTGTGTGTCTAATATGTGTTGTCTACTGTACCACATGGCTATTACTCACTTAATCATAGGAATAAAGTGGAAAACAGAGATGTTATGTAACTTGATTACAGAACACAGCTTGGAGGAGCTGGGCTTCAAATCCAAGTCTCCATAACTCCTAGAGATGATGCTCCTCACCATTGTGCCATATGGGGACTTGTAATAGTCTATACACAAAATCTTTCCAATAGGCTACTATGGTTAATTTTCAGTGTGAATATTTCAAACAAGGTCTTTTACTTGTTCCTGTGAGAGTTGCATAAACCTGCTTTGTCCATTCTCTCTCATTTTTTAAACTTTTACTTTAGGTTCAGGGGTACATGTGAAGGTTTGTTACAAAGATAGGTAAATTCATGTTATGGAGATTTGTTGTACAGATTATTTTATCACCCAACTATCAAGTTTAGTACTCAATAGCTATTTTTCTGCTCCTTTCTCTCCTTCCATCCTCAGCCCTCAAGCAGGCCCCAGCATCTGTTGTTCCCTTTCTTGTGTCCATGAGTTCTCAAAATTTAGCTCCCACTTACAAGTGAAAACTTGATAGTTGGTTTTCTGTTTCTGTGTTAGTTTCCTAAGGATAATGGCCTCCAGCTCCATCCATTTTCCCACAAAAGACAGGATCTTGATCTTTTTTATAGCTGCATAATATTCCATGCTGTTTATGTACCACATTTTCTTTATCCAGTCTGTCACTGATGGGCATTTAGGTTGATTCCATGCCTTTGCTATTGTGGATAGTGCTACAGTGAACATTTATGTGCATGTGTCTTTATGATAGAATGATTTATATTCCTTTGGGTATATTCTTAGTAATGGGATTGCTGGGTTGAATAGTTGTTCTGTTTTTAGCTCTTTGAGGAATTGCCACACCAATTTTCACAATGGTTGAAATAATTTACACTCCCACCAACTACAAGTGTTCCCTTTTCTTTGCAACTTTGCCAGCCTCGATTTTTTTTTTTTTTTTTTACTTTTTAATAATAGGCATTCTGACTGCTGTGAGATGGTATTTCATTGTGATTTTCATTTTTATTTCCCTCATGATCAGTGATATAGAGCTTTTTTCATATGCTTTTTGGCCACTTGTGTGTCTTCTTCTGAAAAGCATTTTGTTTATATCCTTTGTTCACTTTTTAATTGGGTTGTTTGGGTTTTTTCTTGTGAATTTGTTTAAATTCCTAATAGAGGTGGATATTAGACTTTTGTTAGATGCATAGTTCATCTGGAAGAATGGAAGAAAAATTTTCTTCCATTCTGTAGGTTGTCTGTTTACTCTGTTGATAGGTACTTTTGCTGTGCAGAAGCTCTTTAGTGTAATTAGAGCCCATTTGACAATTTTTGCTTTTGTTTTGATTGCTTTTTGTGTCTTTGTCATTAAATCTTTTCATATGCCTATGTCCTGAATGGTACTGCCTAGTTTGTCTTCCAGGGTTTTTATAGTTGTGGGTTTTACATGTAAGTCTTTAGTCCATCTTGATTTAGTTTTTGTATGTGGTATAAGGAAGGGGTCCAGTTTCAATCTCCTGCATGTAGCTAGCCAGTTATCCCAACACCATTTATTGAATAGGAAGTTCTTTCCCTATTGCGTGGTTTTTGTTTGTTTGTTTGTTTTAATTGTACTTTAGGTTCTGGAGTACATGTGCAGATTATGCAGGATTGTTGCATAGGTACATACATGGCAAGGTGGTTTGCTGTCTCAACCCTCTGTCACCTATATTTGGCATTTCTGCCCATATTATTTCTCCTCATCCCTTGCTGTCCCTCCCCTAGCCCCCCCAACAGACCCCAGTGTGTGATACTCCCTCCCTGTGTCAATGTGTTTTCATTGTTCAACACCCACCAATGAGTGAGGACATTTGACTTTCTGTACTTGTGTCAGTTTGCTGAGAATGATGAAGCAAGTTCTTATCAACCTACAAAGAGACGTAGACTCCCTCACAATAATATTGGGAAACTTTAACACTCCACTGTCAATATTAGATCGACGAGACAGAAAATGTACAAGGATATCCAGGACTTGAACTCAGATCTGGACCAAGTGGATCTAATAGACATCTACAGAACTCTCCACCCCAAATCCACAGAATATACATTCTTCTCAGCACCACATCACACCTATCCTAAAATTGACCACGTAATTGGAAGCAAATCACTCCTCAGCAAATGCAAAAGAATGGAAATCCTAACAAACAGTCTCTCAGACCACAGTGCAATCAAATTAGAATTTAGGGTTGAGAAACTAACTCAGAACTGCACAACTTCATGGAAACTAAACAACTGGCTCTTGAATGTTGACTGGATAAACAATGAAATGAAGGCAGAAATAAAGATGTTCTTCAAAACCAATGAGAATAAAGACACAACATACCAGAATCACTGGGACACATTTAAAGCAGTGTCTAGAGGGAAACTTATAGCAATAAATGCCCACATTAGAAGCAAGGAAAGATCTAAAATCGACACCCTGTCATTAAAATTGAAAGAGCTAGAGGAGCAAGATAAAAAAAACTCAAAAGCTAGCAGAAGACAAGAAATAACTAAGATCAGAGCAGAACTGAAGGAGATAGAAACACAAAAACCCTTCAAAAAATTAATAAATCCACGAGCTGGTTTTTTGAAAAGATCAACAAAATAGACTGCTAGCCAGATTAATTAAAAAGAAAAGAGAGAAGAATCAAATAGATGCAATAAAAAAAAATAAAGGGGATATCGCCACCAATTCCACAGAAATACAAGCTACTATCAGAGATTACTACAAACAGTAAACCTGGAAGCAATGGATAAATTCCTGGACACCTGCACCCTCCCAAGCCTAAACCAGGAAGAAGTTGAGGCCCTGAATAGACCAATAATAAGGGCTGAAGTCAAAGCAGCAATTAATAGCCTACCAATCAAAAAAAGTCCAGGTCTGGGTGGGTTCACAGCCAAATTCTACCAGACATACAAAGAGGAACTGGTACCACTCCTTCTGAAACTATTCCAAACAAAAAGACAGAATCCTTCCCAAATCATTTTATGAGACCAACATCATCCTGATACCAAAATTTGGCAGAGACTCAACAAAAAAAGAAAACTTCATGCCAATAACCCTGTTGCTCGTTTTTGTCGGCTCTGTTGAAGATCAGATGGTCATAGGTGTGTGGTCTTATTTCTGGATTCCCTATTTTATTCCATTGTTCTATGTGTCTGTTCTTGTACCAGTACCAAATGTTTTGGTTACTGGAGCCCTATAATATAGTTTGAAGTCAGATAACATGATGCCACCAGCTTTGTTCTTTTTGCTTAGGACTGACTTGGTGATTCAGACTCTTTTTTGGTTCCATATGAATTTTAAAATACTTTTTTCTAGTTCTGTAAAGCATGTTATTGGTAATTTAATAGGAGTTGCATTAAATCTGTAAATTGCTTTGAGCAGTATGGCCATTTTAACAATATTGATATTTCCTATCCAAGAGCATGGAATGTTTTTCCATTTGTTTATGGCATCTCTGATTTCTTTGGGCAGTGTTTTATAATTCTCATTGTAGAGCTCTTTCCACCCTTGTTAGCTGTATTCCTAGGTATTTTATGCTTTTTGTGGCAGTTGTGGATAGGATTGTATTCTTGATTTGGCTCTTGGCTTGGCTGCTGTTGGTATGTAGGGATGTTAGTGATTTTATTACACTGATTTTGTATCCTGAAACTACACTAAAGTTGTTTGTTAGCTGAAGGAGCTTTTGGCCTGAGACAATGGGGTTTTCTAGACATAGAATCATGTCCTCTACAAACAGGGATAGTTTGACTTCCTGTCTTCCTATTTGGATGTCCTTTATTTCTTTCTCTTGCCTGATTGCACTGGTCAGGACTTCCAATATATGTTCAGCAGGAGTGGTGAGAGAGAGCATCCCTGTCTTGTGGTGGTTTTCAATAGGGAATACTTCCAGTTTTTGCCTATTCAGCATGATGTTGGCTGCAGGTTTGTAATACATGGCTTTTATTATTTTAAGGTATGTTCCTTTGAACTCTGTTTTGCTGAGAGATTTTAGCATAAAGCGATGCTGAATTTTATCAAAAGCCTTTTTTTCATTTATTAAGATAATTACGTGGTTTTCGTCTGTAGCTCTGTTTATGTGATGAATCACATTTATTGATTTGCTTATGATGAGCTAACCTAGCATCCTGGGGATGAAGCCTACTTGACTGTGATGGATTAGCTTTTTGATGTGCTGCTAGATTCAGTTTGCAAGTATTTTATTGAGGAATTTTGAATTGATGTTCACCAAGGATATTAGCCTGAAGTTTTATTTTCTCTTGTTGTGTCTCTGCCAGGTTTTGCTATCAGGATGATGCTCACCTCATAGAATGAGTTGAGGAGTTCTTCCTCTTCAATTTTTTGGAATAGTTTCAAAAGGAATGTTACCAGCTCTTCTTTCTACATCTGGTAGAATTTGACTGTGAATCCGTCTGGTCCTGGGTTTTTTGTTTGTTTGTTTTTGGTTGGTAGGCTATTTATTATGGATTCAATTTCAGACCTTGTTATTGGTCTGCTCAGGGAATCAATTTCTTCCTTTTAGTCTTGGGAGGGGGTATGTGTCCAGGAATTTATCCATCTCTTCTAGGTTTTCTAGTATGTGTGCATAACATCCCTTTTTTATTTGTATTTATTTGGATCTCCTCTTTTTACTGCTTTGTTGGTCTAACGGGTGGCTTATCTATCTTAGTAATTTTTTCAAAAAATTAACTATTCGATTTGCTATCTTTTGAATTCTTTTTATGTCTTGATTTCCTTCAGTTCAGCCCTGTTCTTGGTTATTTATTGTCTTCTGCTAGTTTGGGGGTTGATTTGCTCTTGCTTCTCTCATTCTCTCAGTTGTGATATTAGGTCATTAACTTGAGATCCTTCCACCTTTTTGATATGGGTGTGTAGTGCTATAAATTTACCTCTTAATACTGCCTTAGCTGTGTCCCAGAGATTCTGGTATATTGTATCTTTGTTCTCATTAGTTTCAAAAAACTTACTGATTCTGCTTAATTTCGTTATTTACCCAAAGGTCATTCAAGAACATGTTGTTTGATTTCCATGTAATTGTGTGGGTTTGAGCAATGTTTTTTTTTGAGTCTTGATTTCAATTTTTATTGCACGGTAGTCCAAGAGTGTGTATGATACAATTTCAGTTC
The DNA here is from genome assembly GCA_031835075.1 of Saguinus oedipus. Classification (NCBI taxonomy): domain Eukaryota; kingdom Metazoa; phylum Chordata; class Mammalia; order Primates; family Cebidae; genus Saguinus; species Saguinus oedipus. The sequence continues at coordinate 62,725,567 of CM063181.1, read as the reverse complement.
TTCTGCATTTTCTGAGGATTGCTTTATGACCAATTATGTGGTCAATTTTAGAGTATGTGCCCTTTGGTGATGAGAATTTATATTCTGTTGTTTTTGAGTGGAGAGTTCTATAGAGGTCTATCAGATTCATTTGGTCCAATGTAGAGTTCAGGTCCTGAATATCTTTGTGAGTTTTCTGCCTCTGTTATCTGTCTAATACTGTCAGTGGCATATTGAGATCTCCTATTATTATTGTATAGGAGTCTAAGTCTCTTTGTAGGTCTCTTAGAACTTGCTTTATGAATCGGAGTGTGCCAGTGTTGGATGAATATACGTTTAGGGTAGTTAGGTCTTCTTGTTGAATTGAACCCTTTAACAGTATGTAATGCCCTTCTTTGTCTTCTTTTTTAAAATCTTTGTTGGTTTAAAGTTTGTTTCATTTGAAATTAGGATTGCAACATCTGATTTTTACTAATTTCCATTTGCTTGGTAGATTTTCTTCCATCCCTTTATTTTGAGCCTATGTGTGACATTGCACACGAGATGGGTTTCTAGAAGGCAGCATACCATTAGCTGTTGCTTTTGTTATTTAGCTTGCCACTCTGTGTCTTTTAAGAGGGGCATTTAGCCCATTTACTTTCAAGGTTAGTATTAATATGTATGTATTTGATACTGTCATTGTGTTGTAAGCTGGTTATTATGCTGGCTTGTTTGTGTAGTTGCTTTCTAGTGTCACTGGTCTGTGCATTTAAGTGCGTTTTTGTATTGGCTGGTAATGGTCTTTCCTTTCCATATTTAGTATTCCTATTTTTTAATTATTATACTTTATTTTTATTTTTTTATTGCATTTTAGGTTTTGGGTACATGTGAAGAACATGCAACATTGTTGCCTAGGTACACACATGGCAGTGTGATTTGCTGCCTTCCTCCCCTTCACCTGTATCTGGCATTTCCCCCCATGCTATCTCTCCCCAACTCCCCACCCCCCACTGTCCCTCCCCTATTTCCCCCCAACAGACCCCAGTGTGTGATGCTCCCCTCCCTGTATCCATGTGTTCTCATTGTTCAACACCCGCCTATGAGTGAGAACATGTGGTGTTTGATTTTCGGTTCTTGTGTCAGTTTGCTGAGAATGATGGTTTCCAGGTTCATCCAAGTCCCTACAAAGGACACCAACTCATCGTTTTTGATGGCTGCATAATATTCCATCATGTATATGTGCCACATTTTCCCAGTCCAGTCTATCATTGATGGGCATTTGGGTTGGTTCCAGGTCTTTGCTATTGTAAACAGTGCTGCAATGAACATTCATGTGCATGTGTCCTTATAGTAGAATGATATATAATCCTTTGATATTATTATACTTTAAGTTTTAGAGTACATGTGCAGAACATGCAGGCTTGTTACATAGGTATACATGTGTCATAGCGGTTTGCTGCATCCATCACCTTGTTGTCTACATTAGTTATTTCTCCTGATACTATCCCTCCTCTGGCCCCTGACCCCTCAACAGGCCCCAGGGTGTGATGTTCCCCTCCCTGTGTCCATGTGTTCTCATTGTTCAACACTCACTTATGAGTGAGAACATGCAGTGTTAGGTTTACTGTTCTTGTGTCAGTTTGCTGAGAATGATGATCTCCAGCTTTATCTATGCCCCTGCAAAGGACATGAACTCATCATTTTTTATGGTTGCATAGTATTCCATGGTGTATATATGCCACATTTTCTTTATCCAGTCTATCACTGATGGGCATTTGGGTTGGTTCCAAGTCTTTGCTATTGTAAACAGTGCTGCAATAAACATACTTATGCATGTATCTTTTTAATAGAATGATTTATAATCCTTTGGCTATATACCCAGTAATAGTGTTGCTACATCAAATGGTATTTCTAGATCTAGATCCTTGAGGAATTGCCACACTGTCTTCCACAATAGTTAAACTAATTTACACTCCCACAAACAGTATAAAATCATTCCCATGTCTCCACATCCTTTCCAGTATCTGTTGTCTCCTGATTATTTAATGATCACCATTCTAACTGGCATGAGATGGTATCTCAATGTGGTTTTGATTTGCATTTCTCTAATGACTAGTGAGGATGAGCTTTTTTTTATGTTTCTTGGCTGCATAAATGTCTTCTTTTAAGAGGATCTGGTACTATTCCTTCTGAAACTATTCCAAACAATCCAAAAAGAGGGAATCCTTCCCAAATCATTTTATGAGACCAACATCATCCTGATACCAAAACCCAGCAGAGACTCAGAAAGAAAAGAAAACTTCAGGCCAATATCCATGATAAATATAGATGCAAAAATCTTCAATAAAATACAGGCAAATCGATTGCAACAGCACATCAAAAGCTTATCCACTATTATCAAGTAGGCTTCATCTGGGGGATGGATGCAAGGCTGGTTCAACATATGCAAGCCTATAAACGTAATTCACCACATAAACAGAACCAAAGACAAAAACCACATGATTATATCAATTGATGCAGAGAAGGCCTTTGAAAAAATTCAACAGCCCTTTATGCTAAAAACCCTTAATAAACTAGGTATTGATGGAACGTATCTCAAAATAATAAAAGCTATTAATGACAAACCAACAGCCAATATCATACTGAATGGGCAAAATCTAAAAACAGTCCCTTTGAAATCTGGCACTAGACAAGGATGCCCCCTCTCACCGCTCCTATTCACTATAGTATTGGAAGTTCTAGCCAGAGCAATCAGGCAAGAAAAAGAAATAAAGGGTATTCAAATAGGAAAGGAGGAAGTCAAATTGTTTCTATTTGCAGATGCCATGATTATATGTCTAGAAGACCCCATCGTCTCAGCCCAAAATCTCCTGAAACTGATAAGCGATTTCAGCAAAGTCTCAGGATACAAAATCAATGTGCAAAAATCACAAGCATTCCTATACACCAATAACAGACTTACAGAAAGCCAAATCAAGAACAAACTGCCATTCACAATTGCTACAAAGAGAATAAAATACCTAGGAATACAACTAACAAGAACAACTAACATAAAGAACCTCTTCAAGGAGAACTACAAACCGCTGCTCAACAAAATAAGAGAGGACACAAACAGATGGAGAAACATTCCATGTTCATGGTTAGGAAGAATCAATATCGTGAAAATGGCCATACTGCCTAAAGTAATTTATAGATTCAACACTATCCCCATCAAGCTACTAATGACCTTCTTCACAGAACTGGAAAAAACCACTTTAAACTTCATATGGAACCAAAAGAGAGCCCACATAGCTGAGTCAATTCTAAGCAAAAAGAACAAAGTGGGAGTCATAACACTACCGGACTTCAAACTATACTACAAGGCTACAGTAATCAAAACAGCATGGTACTGGTACCAAAACAGAGATATAGACCAATGCAACAGAACAGAGGCATCGGAGGCAACACAACACATCTACAACCATCTGATCTTTGAAAAACCTGACAAAAACAAGCAATGGGGAATGGAGTTCCTGTTTAATAAATGGTGTTGGGAAAACTGGCTAGCCATGTGCAGAAAGCAGAAACTGGACCCCTTCCTCACACCTTACACTAAAATTAATTCCAGATGGATTAAAGACTTAAACATAAGACCTAACATTATAAAAACCCTAGAAGAAAATCTAGGCAAAACCATTCAGGACATACACCTGGGCAAGGACTTCATGACTAAAACACCAAAAGCATTGGCAACAAAAGCCAAAATAGACAAACGGGACCTAATCAAACTCCACAGCTTCTGCACAGCAAAAGAAACAGTCATTAGAGTGACTCGGCAACCAACAGAATGGGAAAAAATTTTTGCAGTCTACCCACCTGACAGAGGGCTTATATTCAGAATCTACAAAGAACTAAAACAGATTTACAAGAAAAAAAAAAACAAGCCCATCCAAAAGTCGGCAAAGGATATGAACAGACACTTTACAAAAGAAGACATACATGAGACCAACAAACATATGAAAAAATGCTCATCATCACTGTCATTAGAGAGATGCAAATCAAAACCACATTGAGATACCATCTCACGCCAGTTAGAATGGTGATCATAAAAAATCTGGAGACAACAGATGCTGGAGACGATGTGGAGAAATAGGAACACTTTTACATTGTTGGTGGGAGTGTAAATTAGTTCAACCATTGTGGAAGACAGTGTGAAGATTCCTCAAGGACCTAGAAATAGAAATTCCATTTGACCCAGCAATCCTATTACTGGGTATATATCCTAACGATTATAAATCATTCTACTCTAAGGACACATGCAAACGAATGTTCATTGTAGCACTGTTTACAATAGCAAAGACCTGGAACCAACCCAAATGCCCATCGATGGTAGACTAGACAGGGAAAATACGGCACATATACATGATGGAATATTATGCAGCCATCAAAAACGATGAGTTGGTGTCCTTTGTAGGGACTTGGATGAACCTGGAAACCATCATTCTCAGCAAACTGACACAAGAACCGAAAGTCAAACACCACATGTTCTCACTCATAGGTGGGTGTTGAACAATGAGAACACATGACACAGGGAGGGGAGCATCTCACACTGGGGTCTGTTGGGGGGAAATAGGGGAGGGACAGTGGGGGGTAGGGAGTTGGGGAGAGATAGCATGGGGGGAAATGCCAGATACAGGTGAAGGGGAGGAAGGCAGCAAATCACACTGCTATGTGTGTATCTATGCAACAATGTTGCATGTTCTTCACATGTACCCCAAAACCTAAAATGCAATAAAATTTTAAAAAAAGAAAAAAGAAAAATAAAGATAAGCAACTGAAGCTGGGAGGAAATAAGAAGATGTTGGTTAACCTCAGGGGGAAAAAAAAAAGATGTCTTCTTTTGAAAAGTGTCTGTTCATATCCTTCGCCTATTTTTAATGGGTTTGTTTTATTCTTGTAAATTTGTTTAAGTTCTTTGTAGATTCTGGATTAGCCCTTTGTCAGATGTTTTACAATTTCTTGTAAGGCAAGTCTGGTGTTAATGAACTCCATCATCATTTGTGTAACTGAAGAGAATTTACTCTTTCACTTAGGAACCTTAGTTTAACTGAATATGAGATTCTTGGTTTAATTTTTTTTTTTTTTTTAATTTAAGAATGTTGACTGTAGGCCCCAAATCTCTTCTGGCTTGTAGGGGTCTGCTGTTAGCCTGATGGGGCTCCCTTTGTAGGTGACCTGCCCTTTTTCTCTAGCTGCCTATAACATTCTCTCATTTTGACCTTGAAAAATCTGACGATTATTTTTCTTGGGTATTATCTTATATTGTAGAATCTTGCACGGGTCTCTGTATTTCCCGAATTTGACTGTTGGCCTCTCTAGCAAGGTTGAAGTTTTAATGGATGATATCCTGAAATATGTTTCCCAGCTCGTTTTCTCACTGTCCTTTTCAGAGATGCCAATGATTTCTAGATTTGGCCTCTTTACATAATCCCATATTTCTGAGAGTTTTCATTCATTCCTTTTCTTTTTTTTTTTTCAATTTTTGTCTGACTCTCATTTTTTCAGAGATCTAGTCTTCAATTTTTTATATTTTTTTCTCAGAAATAATCTATTCTGAGTAGAATATCTGTTCCGCTCTTAATATTTGTGATTGCACAGTAAAATTCTTATAGTGTGCTTCAGCTCTGTCAGATCCATTGGGATCCATTTTTCATACGGGCTATTTCATTTGACAACTTGTGTATCATTTTATTGTGATTCTTAGTTTCCTTGGATTGAGTTTTGCCATTCTCCTAAATCCTGATGGTATTCATTCCTATCCATATTCTGAATTCTACTTCTGTCATTTCAGCCAACTCATACTGTTTAAGACCCCCTGTTGTAGAAATAGTATGGTCATTTGGATGACATAGGACATTCTGACCATTTGAGTTTTTTTTTCTTTCATGTTTTTGAAGTCATTTTAATTTTCTATATTTATTGTCCATTACAGTAACAGCAGAGAAAATTAGATTATGGTAATTTCTTACAATGTATTTCAGGATTTTTTTTATTTCTTCTTTAAAAAATGGGATACATGTGCAGAATATGCATGTTTGTTACATAGGTATATGTGTGCCATCATTGTTTGCTATATCTATTGACTCATCCTCTAAGATCCCTCCACTTACCCCTCACCCATGAATAGACCCTGGTGTGTTGTTCCCCTCTCTGTGTCCATGTGTTCTCAGTGTTTAGCTCCCACTTATGAGTGAGAACATGCAGTGTTCTGTTTTCTGTTCCTGTGTTAGTTTGCCAAGGACAATGGCATCCACCTTCATCCATGATCCCTGCAAAGGACATTCCTTTTTACAGCTGCATAGTATTCCATGGTGTATATGTGCAACATTTCTTTATCCATTCTATCATTGATGGGCACTTGGGTTGGTTCCATGTCTTTGCTGTTATAAATAGTGCTGCAGTAAACATACATGTACACATATCTTTATAGTAGAATGATTTCTATTTCTTTGAGTATATACCCAGTAATGGGATTGCTAGGTCAAATGGTATTTCTGGTTCTAGATCCTTGAGGAATCACCACACTGTCTTCCACAATGGTTGAACTAATTTACATTTCCACCAACAATGTAAAAGCATTCCTATTTCTTCACGGCTTCATCAGCATCTATTGTTTTCTGACTTTTTAATAATCACCATTCTGACTGGCGTGAGATGGTGTCTCATCATGGCTTTGATTTGCATTTCTTTGATGATCAGTGATGTTGAGCTTTTTTCCTTCTATTTGTGGGCCATGTAAATGTCTTCTTTTGAAAAGTATCTTCATATCCTTTTCCTGCTTTTTGATGGTTTTTTTTTGTATTTTTCTTGTAAATATGTTTAAGTTTCTTGTAAATTCTGGATATTAGACTTTTGTCAGATGGGTAAGTTGCAAAAATTTTTGTAAAATATAAATAACTACACTAACTTTTGAATTTACTGTGATAAATTATTTGTAATATGCTTAAATGCTCATTTTATTTCTAGCCTGCTAAACTGGGGTTACCAGTGTTTCTTTAAGATAAGAATGGCATAGCTCTCCTGTGGTCAGGAAATGGCAAATGCAGCAAGACAGAAAAACAAAGAAAATAGAGAAGATACACAAACAAATAGAGAAACCCAGACCTTACAGGAGAAATATTCTCATGCTCAATCTTTCCTTGCACATCAACTTGCCAAAAGCAGCCCAGTACAGTCAGAATGCATGAAGTAGATAACCCACACTGATGGCAAGCTAGCAGCAGGAAAATGCACTCCAGGTTGGCTCTGACAACATTAGTTTCCTTCATTTGTGTACCACATTTTCTGAACTGAACGAAAAGGCAAAGAACCTGCTGAATATATCTAAATTGTGTCTGATAACTTCCTCCTTTATCTTGGGTACATAGAACATTCTTTCAAGCTCTGGTTGTAGAACTCGAACCTTTTTTAAAACAAAAGATGGTTTATTTCAGAGAAGCAGGTGTGGAGCAATGGTACGAGCATTAAGTTTAAATCATAAGAATAGGCAAGTTACTGAGCCACTGTGAACTTCTATTTCCTCCTGTATAAAATAGTATCCATCTCTTTTACTGGTATTGTGAGAAATACACAAGATAATATGTTTGTAAGTATTTTATGCATTATAAAACTTTAATGAGATGTAAAGTGTTGTATTTAGTTCAATCTGTGAATCAAAAGGATTTATTTTTAGTGTGCTCTGGATTTTCTTCAGAACAATAAAAAGCAATATTATATACTATAGTTTTTCAAACTGTTGTTTGTTTCAGAATTACCTGGGACACTTGTTAAACATGCAGAATCTCCAACATAGCAGTGTAGGAAATAATTACTGAGTACAGTAAGATATGAAAAGTACTAGATGAGATTTTTTTCAGAATATTAGATGTTCTTTGATCCATGGCTAAAATTTATTCATTGCACATGATTTTGTCCCTGATGATTTCAGAGAAAGTCCACATGTATTTCCAAGAATAAGCCTTCAAACCTAGTAGAAGACAATAATTACTGACTGTATTCTGAGGATTCTCACAGGGTGTGTTTGAGTAAGTTTTGGGGGCAGAGCTGAGTTGACTTATGTTATTCACAGATTATATCCCTTGTTTTCTCTGCCAAAATAAAAGATACGTACAATTTGTGTAATATTCATGTTTAATTGTAAAACATTTCAAAGATAAAAAGAATTGCAAAAAATATAATTAAGGGAGAGAAACTAATGTGTATGATAATGACATGTATAGTAGATACATATTATTATACATTTGCTAAAAGGAAAATTGTAGATAAATTAAATTTAACAGGATTTATTTGAGCAAAGAAAGATTCAAGTAATGGGAAGCACTCAAAACCAGATGTTCAGAGAGCTCCACTCAGCAATGTGAGCAGTGGGCTTTCATAGGTCAAACAGAGAAGCAAAGTAGAGAGATCATCTGATTGGCTACAGAAGCTCATGACTTACTTAGGAATAGTTGGATTAGTTAGGTGTGTTTGGAATTGGCTGTAGCTCTGCTGTTTGTGATTTGCTAAAGCCTGGCTATTTGGTACGGAAAATATACTCCTAATTCAGATTTCAGTCTATTTGCATGCTGGATCATGTTGCAGTTTGTTACATAGGAGCTCAAGGTATGAGACAGCTTTAGGTCAGTGACCTCCTGCTTATTTAAAACAGTTGTCCAAGCCCATGGATTGTGCAAGACCAAGAGTGAACCGTAATGTCAACTGTGGACTTAGGTTCAGCATGAATTCCTAATGGTGTGGCAGCGTAGGTTCATCAGTCATAATAAATGTGATACTTTTGTGCAGGATGTTGCTAGTGGAGACTGAGTGTGTGCATGGTAGAGGGCATATGGTAATGCTCTACACTTTCTGCTCAGCTTTGTTATGAACCTAAAACTGCTCTAAAAGCAAAGTCTATTTTAAAGAATCACATAATGGGTATTTTAGAGTCTGGGATTTTAATGCACCTATCACACAAATAGTGTACGTTGTACCCAATATGTAGTTTTGTGTCCCTCATTCCTCTCTCACCTTTCCCCTTCTGAGTCTCCAAAGTCCATTATATCACTCTTTATGCCTTTGTGTACCCATAGTTTAGCTTTCATTTATAAGTGAGAACATATGATATTGGGGTTTTCATTCCCGAGTTACTTCACTTAGAATAATGGCATCCGGCTTCATCCAGGTTGCTGCAAAAGACATTATTTCATTGTTTTTCTTTTATGGTTGAGTTATATTTCATTATAACTAGTTGGTCTATGGGCTCTGAGGTTGGTTCTGTATCTTTGCAGTTGCGAATTGTGCTACATTCAACATAGGCCTGCAGGAGTCTTTTTGATATAATAACTTTTTTTTTTTCCTTTGGGTAGATAACCAACAGTAAGATTGCTGGGTTGAATAATAGATCTACTTTTAATTCTTTAAGAAATCTCCATTCTGTTTTCCATAGAGGTTATACTAAATTAATTTCCACCAGTAGTGAATAAGTGTTCCCTTTTTACCACATCCATGCCAACAGCTTTTGTTTTTTGACTTTTAGTAATGGCCATCTTTTCAGGGTTAAGGTGGTGTCTCAGTGTGGCTTTAATTTGCATTTCTCTGATAATTAGTGATGTTGAGCATTTTTCCATATGTTTGTTGACCATTTGTTTATTTTCTTTTGAGAAATAGCTATTCATGTCATTTGCCCATTTTTGGATGGGATTGTGTGTTTTATTCTTGCTGATTTGAATACCTTATAGATTCTAGATACTAGTCCTTTGTTGGATACATAGTTTGCAAATATTCTTTCTCGTTCTGTGGGTTGTCTGTTTGCTCTGATGATTATTTCTTTAGCTGTTCAGAAGCCTTTTTAATTAAGTCCCATTTATTTATTTTTGTTTTCATTGTATTTGTTTTGGGGGTCTTAGTCAAATTCTTTGCCTAGGTCAATATTCAGAAGAGATTTTCCCAGGTTATCTGTTATAATTTTTATGGTTTCAGGTCTTAAATTTAAGTCTTTGATCCGTTTGACTTTATTTTTGTATAAGGTGAGATATAGGGATCTGTTTTTTCTACATGTGGCTATCCAGTTTCCCCAGAGCCATGTATTAAGGAGGATGTTCTTTCCCAGCTTATGTTTTTGTCTGTTTTGTTTAAGATCAGTTTGTTTTAAGTATTTGGCTTTATTTCTGGGTGCTCTATTCTGTATCATCGATTCATGTGTCTGTTTATACCAGTACCATCCTGTTTTGGTTACTGTAGTTTTGTAGTATAATTTGAAGTCAGGTAATGTAATTCCTCCAGATTTGTTCTTTTTGCTTAGGATTGCTTTGACTATTTGGGCTCTTTTTGGTTCCCTATGAATTTTAGGACTGTTTTTTCTAATTCTGTAAAAAATGATGTTGGTATTTTGATAGGAATGCAGTGAATCTGCAGATATACTTTGGGCAGTAAGATCACTTTCATGAAATTTAATCTTTCAATCCATGAGCATAAGATGTATTTCCATTTGTTTGTGTCATTCCTGATTTCTTTCAGTAGTGTTATGTAGTTCTCCTTAAAGAGATCTTTCATGTCTTTGGTTAGTATATTCACAGGTATTTTCTTTCTTTCTTTTTTTTTTCTTGGCAGCTGTTGTAAAAGAGACTGAGTTATTGATTTGATTATTAGCTAGATCATTGCACGTATATAGCAGTGCTACTGATTTGTGTACATTATCTTTGTGATGTGAAGTTTTACTGAATTTGTTTATGAAATCTAGGAGTCTTTTGGAGGAATCTTTAGGATTTTCTAGGTATACCATCATATCATCAGTGAACAGTGATAGTTTGACTTTCTCTTTTCCTGTCTGGATGTGCTTTATTTCTTTCTCTTGCCTGGTTGCTCTGGCTAGGACTTCCAGTACTATGTTGAATAGAAGTGATAAAAGTGGGCATCCTTGTTTTGTTCCAATTCTCAGGGGGAACACTTTCAGCTTTTCCTGTTCAGTATGATGTTGGCTGTGGTTTTATCCTAAATGGCTTTTATTACTTTGAGATATATGCCTTCTTTGACTATTTTGTTGAGAGTTTTTGTTGTAAAGGGATACTGGGTTTTATTGAATGCTTTTTCTGCATCTATTGGGATGATCATGTGTTTTTTATTAATAATTATTTTTATGCAATGTATCATATTTGTTGACTTGCATATGTTAAATCACCCCTGCATCCCTGGGATGAAAGCCATTTGATCATTGTATATTATCTTTTTAATATGCTGTTGAATTTGATTACCTAATATTTTGTTGATGATTTTTGCATCTATTGTTCTGTAGTTTTGTTGTTTGTCCTTTTCTTGTTTTGGTATCAGAGTTTTATAAAATGAGGTAAGGAGGATTCCCTCCTCCATCTTTCAGAATAGTTTTACTAGGATTGGTGCCAATTCTTCTTTGAATGTCTCATAGAATTCATCTTTGAATACATCTGGCCCTGGGCTTTTTTGTTGTTGGCAATTTTTTAAAGCTACTGATTCAATCTCACTGCTTGTTATTGGTCTATTCAGGGTTTCTTTTGAGCCAGATTTTCACTCTGTTTTGTAGGCTGGAATGGAGTTGTGCAACTTCCGCCTCCCGTGTTCAAGCAATCCTCCCATCTCAGCCTCTTGAGTAGCTTGGACTGCAGACATACACCTCCACATCTGGCTAACTTTTGTATTTTGTAGAGTTGACATTTCACCATGTTGCCCAGGCTGGTCTTGAACTCCTGGGCATAAGCAATCTGCCTGCCTCAGCCAGCCAAAGTGCTAGGATTACAGGCATAAGCCACCATGCCCAGCCTAGGGTTTCTATTTCTTATCTGAAACCTCAGTCCCCATTCCTTCTCTTCCTCTACCCTATGTTTTTATACTCCTACTATTAATATATAAGCATGTATTCCTAAACAATATTACATATTCTAATATTATGTTTTGACAGTAACATAAATATTATCCTGGAATATCTATTTGAAACTTGATTTTTTTTTACTCAGAAGTGAAATCTTTAAAATTCATCTAGGTTAACACATATTTTTTATAGTGGTATATAGTTTATCATTGGTTATAGTGCTATGAAATATTTCACCATCAAACTACATTATCAGTTAATTACTGTGGAGTATTTTCCTACTACAAATATTGCTATGGTAAGCATCCTTTATGTCTCCTTGTAAACATATGTGAGTGCTCGTGAAATAGCACTTAGAATCAGACTTGTTGGAGATTAAGAAAAGTGGATTTTCAAGGTGGTTGTCTTCTTCTTCCCTTTCAAAGTCTCTGTGTTAGGGATCTGGGTGCCCTGTACTCTCACAACTCTGGCTGGTGTTGTCAGACACAAGAATTATTCTTATCTGATCTGTCATTGTTATTCTAAGTATCACCTTCCCTCATTGCTGGCGAAATTGAGTAATTTTCCATTTGTCTGTAAGCCACTTAAAGTTTCTTCCTATATAAATACATACTTATAACTTTTTTTGTTTGTTTTCCATTGTGTTGTCTTGTTTTGTTACTCATTGATTGGTAGGTGTTTTTAAATATTCTGGACGCCATTCCTCTATTAGTGATATTCTTTGAAAATATCTTTTGCAAATACATATACATCTGTATACATATACATATATATCTTTTCCAGGTCTGTAGTTTGCTTGCTGTTGATTATGAAAATATGAATTTTCTAAAAATTTTAAATCTAATGTAGTCAAATTTAATATTTCAATAAGCTATTGAGTTTATAACTATTCCTTTTAGTCATAATTTACTTACAAGCATCTTTTTAAAATTTCTAATTGTGTGTAGGATTTTTGCTATTCTTTTTTTTTTTTTTTTTTTTTTTTTGCATTTGATCAGGGAAGGTAGACTTATAGTACCAATTCACTGACATTTGTTGATATTTGCTATGTGGCATTTTGTCAAGTTTTGCAGATGTTCCATGTATACATTTTAGAAGAAAATGTGTTTTCTAATTGAGAGTTCAAAACTTTATATATATATAAAATTTTATATCAAATTGTTATTTTTTGTATTCAAACTTTATTTTTAGCTTACTGATATAGATGTCTTAAAATCTTTCATTTCAACTGTCAATTTGTCAAATACTCTTTGTAATTCTTCATTATATATCCTGAGATTATGTTAAAATATTCAAAAATTTAAAACTGTTGTCTTTCTATTGGCTTGTTTTGTGAATGAAACCATTTAACTGGGGTAAAGCTTTTTACTTCAAGTCTGATTTGTCTAATATTAATATGTTTCAATAGTCGTGTTTTGGATACTTTGTCTAGTATACATTTTCTTAATTTATTTGCAATATTTTGATGTCTTTATATTTTAGATATTTATTTTTAAATAGCATATGCCAATATTTTGCTTTTAATTTGGTTTTACAATCTTTCTTTCATAGTTTAGTCTGTTCTATTGGTTGTAATAACTGACCTATTCTGACATATCCACAACCTTAATTTTACTTTCTTGTTTTTTCTTAATTTCTTAATTTTTGCTTTTCTGTCTTATATAAATATTTCTTGCTTGAGATTGTATTTATTTATTTTTGTCTTTGCTTTTTTCATATTTCTTTTTCCTCCTTCACTGGTTTGGAAAGTATACTCTATAGCTTTCCTATTATTAGTTAACCAAGAAGCTTTTACTAACCCAGAAGTTTAACAAAGTTTAAAATAATCAATATTTCTATCTTCCTTTTGCCAGTATGATGAGTTGGAATTCTTTTATCTTAGATCAGCTTTTTAATAATTTATGTGCTCTTACCATCCAGTATTTTAATACTGTTTTTAACATCACAAATTAGATGTCTTGATTATTGTTTACTGCTTATTACAAATTAATATTTGTTAAGAATTGCTTATATATTTTCTATTTCTTGAGTCATAATTTCTTCTTTCATCATTTTTCTTTATTTTAAATTGTGTCCTATGCATATTTCTAATGAGAGAATATTGGTGGTAAATAATTAATTTTTTTTTTTTTTTTGAGACGGAGTTTCGCTCTTGTTACCCAGGCTGGAGTGCAATGGCGCGATCTCGGCTCACCGCAACCTCCGCTTCCTGGGTTCAGGCAATTCTCCTTCCTCAGCCTTCCTGAGTAGCTGGGATTACAGGCACGCGCCACCATGCCCAGCTAATTTTTTTTGTATCTTTAGTAGAGACGGGGTTTCACCATGTTGACCAGGATGGTCTCGATCTCTTGACCTCGTGATCCACCCGCCTCGGGCTCCCAAAGTGCTGGGATTACAGGCTTGAGCCACCGCGCCCGGCCCGTAAATTATTAATTTTTGTTCATCTGAAATATATTTATTTCTGACATCTGAAATGTTTTAAAAAGATAGTTTTCATAGTTTTAAGAGATTGCTAATTGTCATCAAATTCATTTCCACTGCTTCTTTGTAATAATGCAGTCCCCTGAGTTTTAACTAAAGTCATAACCATCCAACTAGGGACTTGATTTCTTGGAATCCTATGTAAGTAGGTATGACCTTATGACTAAGTCCTGGCTAATGGAATATGAGAGAAAGGGTGTTGCATATATCCTGGGTGTTGTTCTTAAATGAAAACCAAATGCTGTTCTCAACCATTTTCTCCCTTTCCAACTGGCTAGAATGAGAACATGCTGGTAGCAAGTTAGCTTTGATAAGCGATGTTCTAGAACATTAGAAGAGCAATAAGATGAAAATGATGTAGGATTTTTTTTGTTGTATTTTTTTTGAGAAAGAGTCTTGCTCTGTCACCCAGGCTGTAATGCAGTGGTATGATCTCGACTCACTGCAGCCTCCACCGCCTAGATTCAAGTGATCCTCCTGCCTCAGCCTAGTGATTAGCTGGGACTACAAATGTGAGCCACCACACCTAACTAACTTTTTTATTTTTTTTTAGTAGAGACAGGGTTTCACCATGTTGGCCAGACTGGTCTCAAACCCGTGACCTCAGGTGATCCACCCACCTCAGCCTCCCAAAGTGCTGGGATCACAGGCATGAGCCATTGCGCCCAGCCTGATGTAGGTCTTTATACATCTAATATGTTCTAGTTCCTTGGACCAGCTATCAGCTTATATATTAATATAAGAAAATAATAAACCTTCTATCTTGCTTAAAATTTAATTGATCTCAAACCAATCGGATAACTTTTCAAACTAATAAATTGGGATGCATTTGCTCAATTTTCTTTTAATACTTTGTAAATGCTATCACACTGTTTTATGAGTTTCACTGTTGCTTTTGAAAAGTCAGCCCTCAGTCTAATTAATTGTCATTTTATTGTGGGAAATGTGTCTTTTCTCCCTGGTTGTTTTCATGATCCTTTTGTCTTTGTACTTCCGAAGTTCACCATAATCGATCTTGGTCTGGATTTTTATTGTTGTTATTTTGAAATTTTGGAGGCTTCATGGATTTGAATATCATTGTTTCTCATTAAATTTGATAGATTCTCAGTCATTATCTCTTTGAATATTGGCTCTCTCCTAATCATCTCTTTTGTGTTTTTCTGAAACTCATAACCTCTCATTTTACTCTCCATGTCTCTTAATCTCTCTTATTTATTTTCTACTTGTCTCTTTGGGCTTCATTCTGTATAATTTCTTCAAATTTATTTTTCATTGTACTCTATATTTACCTATGTTTAATATGCTATTTAAATTATCTATTCTGTCTCTGATTTCAATGATTATATATTTTGCTTATCTAGAAGT
The DNA here is from genome assembly GCA_031835075.1 of Saguinus oedipus. NCBI lineage: Eukaryota > Metazoa > Chordata > Mammalia > Primates > Cebidae > Saguinus > Saguinus oedipus. The sequence goes on along the minus strand of CM063181.1, from coordinate 62,709,906 downwards.
TTTATTTGGTTCCTTTTTAAATATTCCTGGTTATTTGTCTCATCTTTCCTTTATAATACTTTCAAAATATTTTTTCTATACATATAAGTACAGCTTATTTATTGGATACTTTCAAAATTTGTAGTGTGTGTGATTCTGATTCTGTCATTTGTTTTCCTACTGGTCTTATTCATGCTAACTTGTTTCCACATGTATTTTGTGATTTTTTTTTTCAGTGTGTAATTGAGTTCACAACCAGTTGAAAATTACTTTAAAGGTTTGACTTGCAGATCTTCACAGACAGTATAAATTATTGTCCCAGATTATATAAGAATCAGCTTTAAGGTATTATTTGTTTAGGGGAGGCATTTTCTACCTCATCCATAGCTAAAGTAAGAAGGACATCTTGGTCATCCACCTGACAGTTGGCTATTATTTTTTTTTTTTAATTAAAAATTTCTTTTTTTTAATTTTTATTGCATTATAGGTTTTGGGGTACATGTGCAGAACGTGCAAGATAGTTGCATAGGTACACACATGGCAGTGTGTTTTGCTGCCTTCCTCCCCTTCACCCATACTTGGCATTCATCCCCAGGCTATCCCTCCCCAGCCCCCCATGCTGTCCCTCCCCCATTCCCCCCAATAGACCCCAGTGTGTAGTAGATTCCCTCCCTGTGTCCATGTGTTCTCATTTTTCTCACCCGCCTATGAGTGAGAATATGTGGTATTTCCTTTTCTGTTCTTGTGTCAGTTTGCTGAGAATGATGTTCTCCAGATTCATCCATGTCCCTACAAAGGACACGAACTCATCATTTTTGATGGCTGCATAATATTCCATGGTGTATATGTGCCACATTTTCCCAGTCCAGTCTATCATCGATGGGCATTTGGGTTGGTTCCAGGTCTTTGCTATTGTAAACAGTGCTGCAATGAACATTCGTGTGCATGTGTCCTTATGGTAGAACGATTTATAGTCCTTTGGATATATACCCAGTAATGGGATTGCTGAGTCAAAAGGAATTTCTATTTCTAGGTCCTTGAGGAATCGCCACACTGTCTTCCACAATGGTTGAACTAATTTACACTCCCACCAACAGTGTAAGAGTGTTCCTATTTCTCCACATCCTCTCCAGCATCTGTTGTCTCCAGATGTTTTAATGATTGCCATTCTAACTGGCGTGAGATGGTATCTCAATGTGGTTTTGATTTGCATCTCTCTAATGACCAGTGATGATGAGCATTTTTTCATATGTTTGTTGGCCTCATGTATGTCTTCTTTTGTAAAGTGTCTGTTCATATCTTTTGCCCATTTTTGAATGGGCTTGTTTGTTTTTTTTCCTGTAAATCTGTTTGAGTTCTTTGTAAATTCTGGATATCAGCCCTTTGTCAGATGTGTAAACTGCAAAGATTTTTTTCCCATTCTGATGGTTGCCAATTCACTCTATTGACTGTTTCTTTTGCCGTGCAGAAGCTGTGGAGTTTGATTAGGTCCCATTTGTCTATTTTGGCTTTTGTTGCCAATGCTTTTGGTGTTTTGGTCATGAAGTCCTTGCCTACTCCTATGTCCTGAATGGTTTTGCCTAGATTTTCTTCTAGGGTTTTTATGGTGTCAGTTCTTATATTTAAGTCTTTAATCCATCTGGAGTTAATTTTAGTGTAAGGTGTCAGGAAGGGGTCCAGTTTCTGCTTTCTGTACATGGCTAGCCAGTTTTCCCAACACCATTTGTTAAACAGGGAATCCTTTCCCCATTGCTTGTTTTTGTCTGGTTTATCAAAGATTATATGGTTGTAGATATGTTGATTTGCCTCCGATGCCTCTGTTCTGTTCCATTGGTCTATATCTCTGTTTTGGTACCAGTACCATGCTGTTTTGATTACTGTAGCCTTGTAGTATAGTTTGAAGTCTGGTAGTGTGATGCCTCCCCGCTGTGTTCTTTTTGCTTAGAATTGACTTGGCTATGCGGGCTCTCTTTCGGTTCCATATGAAGTTCATGGTGGTTTTTTCCAGTTCTGTGAAGAAATTCAATGGTAGTTTGATGGGGATAGCATTGATTGTGTAAATTACTTTGGGCAGTATAGCCATTTTCACGATATTGATTCTTCCTAACCACGAACATGGAATGTTTCTCCATCTGATTGTGTCCTCTCTTATTTTGTTGAGCAGTGGTTTGTAGTTTTCCTTAAAGAGGTCCCTTATGTTCCTTGTGAGTTATATTCCTAGGTATTTTATTTTCTTTGTAGCAATTGTGAATGGCAGTTCGTTCTTGATTTGGTTCTCTTTAAGTCTGTTATTGGTGTATAGGAATGCTTGTGATTTTTTCACATTGATTTTATATCCTGAGACTTTGCTGAAGTTGCTTATCAGTTTCAGGAGCTTTTGGGCTGAGGTGATGGGGTCTTCTAGGTATACTATCATGTCATCTGCAAATAGAGACAATTTGGCTTCCACCTTTCCTATTTGAATACCCTTTATTTCTTTTTCTTGCCTGATTGCTCTGGCTAGAACTTCCAGTACTATGTTGAATAGGAGTGGTGAGAGAGGGCATCCTTGTCTAGTGCCGGATTTCAAAGGGAATGTTTCCAGTTTTTGCCCATTAAGTATGATATTGGCTGTTGATTTGTCGTAAATAGCTTTTATTACTTTGAGATATGTTCCATCAATACCAAGTTTATTGAGGGTTTTTAGCATAAAGGGCTGTTGAATTTTGTCAAATGCCTTCTCTGCGTCAATTGAGATAATCATGTGGTTTTTGTTTTTGCTTCTGTTTATGTGGTGAATTACACTTATAGACTTGCATATGTTGAACCAGCCTTGCATCCCTGGGATGAATCCTACTTGATCATGAAGGATAAGCTTTTTGATGTGCTGTTGCAATCTGTTTGCCAGTATTTTATTGAAGATTTTTGCATCTATGTTCATCATGGATATTGGCCTGAAGTTTTCTTTTCTTGTTGAGTCTCTGCCAGGTTTTGGTATCAGGATGATATTGGTCTCATAAAATGATTTGGGAAGGGTTCCCTCTTTTTGAATTATTTGGAATAGTTTCAGAAGGAATGATACCAGATCCTCTTTGTGTGTCTGGTAGAATTCAGCTGTGAACCCGTCTGGACCTGGGCTTTTTTTGTGTGGTAGGCTCTTAATTGCTGCCTCAACTTCAGACCTTGTTATTGGTCTATTCATAGTTTCGGCTTCCTCCTGGTTTAGGCTTGGGAGGACACAGGCGTCCAGGAATTTATCCATTTCTTCCAGGTTTACTAGTTTATGTGCATAGAGTTGTTTGTAGTATTCTCTGATGATGGTTTGAATTTCTGTGGAATCTGTGGTGCTTCCCCATTATCGTTTTTTATTGCATCTATTTGGTTGTTCTCTCTTTTCTTTTTTATCAGTCTGGCTAGTGGTCTGTCTATTTTGTTGATCTTTTCGAACAACCAGCTCTTGGATTTATTGATTTTTTGAAGGGTTTTTCTTGTCTCTATCTCCTTCAGTTCTGCTCTGATCTTAGTTATTTCTTGTCTTCGGCTAGGTTTTGAGCTTTTTTGATCTTGCTCCTCTAGCTCTTTCAATTTTGACGATAGGGTGTCAATTTTGGATCTCTCCACTCTTCTCATGTGGGCACTTATTGCTATATATTTTCCTCTACAGACTGCTTTAAATGTGTCCCAGAGATTCTGGTATGTTGTGTCTTCATTCTCGTTGGTTTCGAAGAACTTCTTTATTTCTGCCTTCATTTCATTGTTTATCCAATCAACATTCAAGAGCCAGTTGTTCAGTTTCCATGAAGCTGTGCGGTTCTGAGTTATTTTCTGAATTCTGAGTTCCAACTTGATTGCACTATGGTCTGAGAGACTGTTTGTTATGATTTCAGTTGTTTTGCATTTGCTGAGGAGTGCTTTACTTTCAATTATGTGGTCAATTTTGGAGTAGGTGTGATGTGGTGCTGAGAAGAATGTATATTCTGTGGATTTGGGGTGGAGAGTTCTGTAAATGTCTATCAGGTTTGCTTGTTCCAGTTCTGAGTTAAAGTCCTGGATATCCTTGTTAATTTTCTGTCTGGTTGATCTGTCTGATATTGACAGTGGAGTGTTAAAGTCTCCCACTATTATTGTGTGGGAGTCTAAGTCTCTTTGTAAGTCATTAAGAACTTGCCTTATATATCTGGGTGCTCCTGCATTGGGTCCATATATATTTAGAATCATTAGCTCTTCTTGTTGTATCGATCATTTTACCATTATGTAATGACCTTCTTTGTCCCTTTTGATCTTTGTTCCTTTAAAGTCTATTTTATCAGAGATGAGAATTGCAACTCCTGCTTTTTTTCTTGCTCTCCATTTGCTTGGTAAATCTTCCTCCATCCCTTTATTTTGAGCCTTTGTGTATCCTTGCGTGTGAGGTGGGTTTCCTGGATACAGCACACCAATGGGTTTTGGTTTTTTATCCAATTTACCAGTCTGTGTCTTTTGATTAGTGCGTTTAGCCCATTTACCTTTAGGGTTAATATTGTTATGTGTGAATTTGATACTGCCATTTTGATGCTAGCTGGCTGTTTTGCCCATTGGTTCATGTAGATTCTTCATTTTGTTGATGCTCTTTAGCATTTGGTATGCTTTTAGGATGGCTGGTACTGGTTGTTTCTTTCTATGTGTAGTTCCTTTTTCAGGAGCTCTTGTAAAGCAGGCCTAGTGGTAACAAAATCTCTGAGTACTTGCTTGTTCATGAAGGATTTTATTTTTCCTTCACTTATGAAGCTCAGTTTGGCTGGATATGAAATTCTGGGTTGAAAGTTCTTTTCTTTAAGGATGTTGAATATTGTCCCCCACTCTCTTCTGGCTTGTAGAGTCTCTGCCGAGAGATCTGCTGTGAGTCTGATGGGCTTCCCTTTGTGGGTGACCTGACCTTTCTCTCTGGCTGCCCTTAGTATTTTCTCCTTCATTCCAACCCTGGTGAATCTGACGATTATGTGCCTTGGGGTTGCTCTTCTTGTGGAGTATCTTTGTGGTGTTCTCTGTATTTCCTGGAGTTGAGTATTGACCTGTCTTGCTAGGTTGGGGAAATTTTCCTGGATAATATCCTGAAGAGTGTTTTCCAGCTTGGATTCATTCTCTTCATCACATTCTGGTACACCTATCAAACGTAGGTTGGGTCTCTTCACATAGTCCCACATTTCTTGGAGACTTTGTTCATTCCTTTTTGCGCTTTTTTCTTTAATCTTGGTTTCTCGTTTTATTTCATTGAGTTGATCTTCAACTTCTGATATTCTTTCTTCTGCTTGGTCAATTCGGCTGTTGAAACTTGTGCATGCTTCGTGAAGTTCTTGTGTTGTGTTTTTCAGCTCCTTCAATTCATTCATATTCCTCTCTAAGTTGTCCATTCTTGTTATCAATTCCTCAAATCTTTTTTCAAATATTTTTTCAAGGTTCTTAGTTTCTTTGCACTGATTTAGAACATGTTCTTTTAGCTCACTGAAGTTTCTCATTATCCACCTTCTGAAGTCTGATTCCATCATTTCGTCACACTCATTCTCCGTCCAGCTTTGTTCCTTTGCTGGTGAGGAGTTTTGGTCCTTTGTAGGAGGTGAGGTGTTTTGGTTTCGGGTGTTTTCCTCCTTTTTGCACTGGTTTCTTCCCATCTTTATGGATTTATCCACCTGTCATCTTAGTAGTTGCTGATTTTTCAATTGGGTCTCTGTGTGGACGCTGAGATTGTTGATGATGAAGTATTTCTGTTACTTAGTTTTCCTTCTAATGGTCTAGCCCCTCTGCTGTATGAGTGCTGAGGTCCACTCCAGGCTCTGCTTGTCTGGGGTACACCTGTAGCAGCTGCAGAACAGTGAGGGATGCTACCAGTTTCTTCTTCTGCTATCTTTCTTCCAGAATGATGCCCGCCAAATGTCAGTCTGATTAGTCCTTTTTTGGGGTGACTCTTTGGATATACAGGGGTCAGGGAGCTGCTTGAGGAGACGGTCTGTGCTTTATAGGAGCTCCAGTGCTGAGCTGTGAGCTCCGTTGTTCATTCAGGGTTGTTGGGAGGATGTGTTTATGTCTGCTGCAACAGAACTCATAACCCCTCCCCTTTTTTCCCCCCTTAGATGCTCTGTCTCAGGGAGTTGGGGCTTTCTTTATGAGTATCTGTTGCATTGTCCTGCCCTGCTAGGAGGCAGTCTATTCACTATTTGCCTGCCAGGGCTCCGCCCTGCTAGTGTGGGTCCGCCCTGCTGTGGCGGGGCTCAGTTCTGCTGTGGAGCGCTCCCCACTGCTGTTGGAGTCTCTCTGTTATGGCAGGTTGCCTTGGCAACGGCAGGCTGCCATCAGCCCTGGGCGGTACTTCAGTAGGGGCGCATTGTGTCCGTAGTGGCAGATGCCCCTCCCCCACCGGGCTGCACCATCCTAGATGCCGGCAGCAAAACTCTCAGCCCCGAGCACCTCCAATCGCTGCCCTGCTTGTCCCCGTGAGGGTGGGACCCGCCGAGCCCGATCACCCAGCTCCCTGCCTCAGAGTCCGTCCTCTCTCTCTCTTCGTCTCCCCAAGCTGAAAGGTCGACTCTCTCACTGGCGCCCCAGTAGCCTGCCCATAGGGCATTGGGATCCGTGCGATCTCCCGTGCCGTTGCCCACTGCACCGGCTCAGATCACGCTTCCCAGGAATCTCCTGGTCTGGCTCATTGTCCAAGTCCCGTTCAATCAGATGGACATGCCAATCTGCCCTTCCAAATCTCAAGTTGCCGGTTTAACAGGGCACCTGAACCAGTGAGTTCCGTGCCGGGTCCTGCTGCGCTATGGCGCCAGCTGAACCGGCCGCGCGAGCCAGCTGCGCTAGGGTCCCATGTCTCTCCCACACCTGGGACTTTCAACTCTCTGTGGGCAAAAAAGGTCCATCTGAGAATGCGGCTAGGACTCACCCTCTGCACCTTCACTGAGAGCTGCAATCCTGAGTCGCCTCTACGACGCCATCTTGGAAGCCCCCGGCTATTGTTTTCTGTAGCTCATTCATAACATAGCCTTTCAATTTCGTTCTTTTTTTTTTTTTTTGACTGGAGTTCATTGGCAGGATGTTGGCTCACTGCAACCTGTGCCTCCTAGGCTTAAGGGATCCTCTCACCTCAGCCTCTTGAGTAGCTGGGACTACACGTTTGTGCCAACACATATAGCTAATTTTTGTGCTTTTTTGTAGAGATGGGGTTTCACCATCTTGTCCAGGCTGGTCTTGAACTCCTGGGCTTAAACAGTGTCAACCTCCCAACATGTGGGGGATTATAGGCATGAGCCACCGTGCCTGGCCAGTTTCCTCAGTTTTTAAATTTTGTTTATTTTTTAATACTTTAAGTTATGGGGTACATGTGGAGATCGTGCAGTTTTCTTACATAGGTATACACGTGCCATGGTGGTCTGCTGCATCCGTCCCTCTGTCATCTACATTAGGTATTTCTCCTAATGTTATCCTTCCCCAATCCTCCCAACTCCTGCTATCCCTCACCTACCCCCTCAACCCCCCAGCAGGCCCCAGTCTGTGATGTTCTCCTTCCTGTGTCCATGTGTTCTCAGTGTTCAACACCCACTTATGAATGAGAACATGTGGTGTTTGGTTTTCTGTTCTTGTGGCAGTTTGCTGAGAATGATGATTTCCTGCTTCATCCATGTTCCTGCAAAGGACATGAACTCATCCTTTTTATGGCTGCATAGTATTCCATGGTATATATGTGCCCCATTTTCTTTATCCAGTCTATCCTTGATGGGCATTTGGGTTGGTTCCAAGTCTTTGCTATTGTAAACAGTGCCACAGTGAACATACATGTGCATGTGTCTTTATGATAGAATGATTTCTAATCCTTTGGATATATACCCAATGATGGGATTGCTGGGTCAAATGGAATTTCTATTTTTAGATCCTTGAGGAATCGCCACACTGTCTTACACAATGGTTGAACTAATTTACAATCCCACCAGCTGTGTAAAAGTGTTCCTATTTCTCCACATCCTCTCCAACATCTGTTGTCTCCTGATTTTTTAATGATCGCTATTCTAACTGGCATGAGATGGTATCTCAATATGGTTTTGATTTCCATTTCTCTAGTGACCAGTGATGATGAGCTTTTTTTTTCATATGCTTGTTGGCTGCATAAATGTCTTCTTTTGAAAAGTATCTGTTTATATCCTTTGCCCACTTTTCGATGGGGTTGTTTTTTCCTTGTAAATTTGTTTAAGTTCTTTGTAATTACTTTTAGATTTTGATTATTAGCTCTTTGTCAGATGAGTGGATTGCAAAAATTTTTTTCCCATTCTGTTGCTTGCCTCAGTTTTAAAGAATACTTCATTTTCAACCCTTCCACCACCTATTATAGGCCCAAATTCACTTTAAATGCATTTAAATGCCTTGTGTGAACTCTAAAACATAAACTTTTCAGCAAGCCTCAGCCATCTTTCCCATCCTTCCTGAGGGCAATTTCCCTTCACAGGTATACTATAGTTTTTTATTTTTTCTTTTTTCTTAGTACTTAAGAATAGAGTTCTTAATTACAATAGTGTTTTAGCTAGCATTAATACGTGTTTATAGCTGGCAGGGTTTCAAGTCTTTTCAGCTGTAATACTGCTGGAACAGTCATAAAATATTTGTTACCTACAGAGCAAACTTTCTAGTGAAGAGAAGGAGCAGAGATTTGAGAGGAAAGGGTTGAGCTTTGATTTGGAGGGGGAAAAAAGATGTAAAATGAGAAAAAAGCAATTGAAATTTTATATTTCAAAAATTTCAAATAAATTTTGTATTCTAAATAAAATGTAATAAACTAAGAAATAGTATCGAGCAATATGTAATAAATTCCGTTTGATGGTTGAACATACTTTGATCATTTTCTCATTCAAGAATTTATGTAGTAGTATGATGTATCAGTAAAACTAAAGGATCTGTAGGAAGGCCTAGATGGAAGAATCATATTCTCTTTGCATAGGCTAACCCTCCCTTTTACAAAGATGAGTGTTTTCATACACTATATTTGTTGAATTCTTGTTATATGCTCAGTGACAAGGGTTAGGGATGAGGTAGAAAGTAAGTTAGAAGTGTAAAATGGTTCCTGGGTTTTAGACATGGTGCCTCTGACATGAGTATGACACTGTGAGATAAACAGTCACATTTGAATAAGATCTTCAGCTGAAAACAAATTATTTAAGATGCACAAACAAAATTTAAAAGTTGCGACAGACTGGGTGTGTTTACCGGGACACACTAGGCTGCAAGAAGTAGAAAATTTAGCTAACGCAATGGAACATTTATTGTTTGCTCAATAAAAGGTGTAGAGGCAGGTGGTTTGAAGAAGGCAAATGAGGCTGCCAGACAACTTCATCAAGGACTTGTGCTTGTTCTAGCTTCCCACTTTGCTTTTCTTAGGTTTGCTGCTTCTTGATCAAATTGGCCAAGACTGCTTAACACGACTATTCCTGGTTGCTAAGAAAAGCTGAGAAAACAAGTATCTGCCTCTTTTGGCCTTTATCATGGGCATACAAGGCAGAAGGGGTTTAGAAAAGGCTTTCAGGTATCCCTCCAATAGTGTCTGACTCACTGGGGGGAAAACTGTAATGGATCATACATAGATATCTGATATATGGCACTCGATACTGGCATTTTGGGCTGAGTAGGAGATATGATTGATATTCAGTGATGGTACTGGGACATTTGGTTTTCCATGTAGAAAATATCTACAGATAAAAGTACATATAACTTGTAAGTTTGTGTAAATACACTTCAAGATGTTCGCACAACGATGAATTTACCCTGTCGTCCAGGCTGGAGTGCATTGGTGCGATCTTGGCTCACTCTAACCTCCATCTCCCGGATTCAAGCAATTTTCCTACTTCAGCCTCTTAAGTAGCTGGGATTACAGGTGTCCACCACCACACCCAGCTAATTTTTTGTGTTTTTAGTAGAGAAGGAGTTTCACCATGTTGGTCAGGCTGGTCTCAAACTCATGACCTTGTGATCCTCCTACCTCAGTCTCCCAAAGTGCTGGGATTACAGACGTGAGCCACCGTGCCAAGCCCAGTTTACTTTATTCTTTGCATCCATTAGTAATGGTAGTCTTCTATGATCACTAAATAGAAGACTAAATAAAATCTTACAATTTTTCAATATTTAAAAAGGATTTGGCAAAGAAAGTTTTCCAAAACTTTGAAACCATCAGCAGAGCTGGAGCTGGGTGGTAAATTTCCAGCAAAGGATCATGATGAATGTATACTATTACACAGTATGTGGGCCTTTACATAAAATAATAATGAGTTAATTCATACTATTAAGGAAAATGAATGAAATACACTGTTTTGTGATTTGCCTTTGAGCTAATACTTAACATCTGTTTGCCAGGGTGGTCCAGGACTCCGAGGACCAAAGGGCCAGCAAGGTGAACCAGGTCCAAAGGTAATGTGTATGTTCTCTCTCTCTCTCTCTCTCTGTCTCTCTATCTATCTCTCTCTATCTATCTATCTATCTATCTATCTATCTATCTATCTATCTATCTATCTATCTATCTCATCTCTCTCTCTTTCATAAATAGCCCTCATTTTGGAGTTGAATATGACTTAGTTCACCCTTACAATATAAAGTTCCTCATATTTTTATGAAAGTTGTGCCTAACCCTTCTTTCTTATTTTTAAAGACTATGCTTTTTAATCAAAAAAGAATATTTAATAACAGTAAAAAGAAAGGCTTCTAGGTCAAAAATGAGAGTGTCAGTGTACTGAGTGGTTTAGTCTCCAAGGTAATTCTCTCAGAATTTGTACACTCTTCTCTTCCTCTACCTACAATGAAAATGTATGTTTAGAGGAATCATGCAGAACCACAACTTGGCATCAGTCCCGTCCAGGTCGTTTCTTGGGTTTTGGATTCCTCCTCCTCCTCCTCCATTGCACTATATCTAATCAAAACACAGTTTTGTTTTTCATTCTTACTGGCCAGGGTCATCAAATATGGTGCTTCAGGTTGTACGCCGTACAAAGACACCCGCCAAGAGCCCAAGCCATGCCAAACCATGTCAAGGAACACGTTTTTCTACTTTGCACAAAGGCATCCTGATGACTGGCAGAAGCCCAGTCACTAATGGAGTTCAGGCCTCACCATCGTCTCTCCAGCTCTTGGCAAATCTTCTAACTGGTCTTCTGTCCCAAGTGGCTTAACATTTTGATTGATTCTTCACATCTGCCCCCAGATTAATTTCCTTAAAGTCTATGCTGGATCATATTATACTCTTCAAAAACCTGCCATCACTGTTGCCTTCAGAATACCATTCACCCTCTTTGCAGAGGCATTTATCTTTATAACTTGACTCCCGTCTCATTTCCACCATGCTACTCCACATGTTCTCTTCTCTGTCCATCCTGCTTGACTTACTGCTCAATATGGTTTCTTATTAAATTTACATAGCATTTATTCATGGGAGGAGAACATTGCAAGGCTTTTCCCATAAAATTAGAAACAGATGAAGCAAGGTAGAAGAAAATATTGGGATAAAAAAGAAGTGAATGCAAGAAGGCTGAAGATAATTAATCAGGTACTAGCCAATTCAAAACTCAGACTGTAAGATGTCTCCTTTCTTTGTTTTGTTTGCTGGAACAGACTTGATGTATCTTACTTGGCTCCATCTTTTATGGTGCTATAAGAAGGGCAGTGGCATGATCTTTGCTCACTGCAGCCTCTACCTCCTTGTTCTTCTCAAGCATGGATACACTGGCTCTTCCTCAGTTTCACTCAAAGGCAATGCCCCTCTGCTCGTGTAGATTCTGGCTTCCTCTTCCCAATGCCTCTATCAACATGGCCCCAGTGTTTTCTAACATGATCACTGGATGATCGTCCTAATCATAAAGATAAATGAATTCATAGATGTTTGGTGATCCCACCCATTTCCTCCAATTATTAATTCCCATAGGACGCTACTGATATGGTTATTTCTATATGATAATTTTGATGAATCAGAGATTTAAGTATGTAGTGGTTTTTGGAAAAAGTCTTATTGGACAGAGGATGCTGACATGTCCACCAATGTGGACAGTGCAGGATTAGATACCTTCCCTGTGGAAGGTCCCAATATGTATTATTTTTTATTTTGCAGCAAATAGAGAATAAGAATTTGGAAGCACAAAGCAACAACCCTCTTGTTGGTCTGTTTTAGTCATTTTTGCCTCGTATTTTACAGAATAAAATGTGACCCTCTACTTTCTGCTCTTCTACTTGCAATTTCTCAATAATATATTGTTAAATTCGACTGGGCGCAGTGGCTCATGCCTGTAATTCCAGCACTTTGGGAGGCTGAGGCAGGTGGATCACCTGAAGTCAGGAGTTTGAGACCATCCTGGCCAACATGGTAAAACCCTATCTCTACTAAAAATACAAAATTAGCCAGGTGTGGTGGTGGGTGCCTGTAGTCCCAGCTACCTGGGAGGCTGAGGCATGACAATCATTTGAACCCAGAAGGCAGAGACAGCAGTGAGCCGAGATAATGCCACTGCACTTCAGCCTGGACAACAGAGTGAGACTCTGTCTCAAAAAAATAAAAATAAATAATAATATATTATTAAACTATTATATATTTAAATGATATATTATTAAACCATTATAGATAGCAGTATTTAAAAATTGCCTCCTTGTCTCCTCCATGGTATTTTTAAAAACCCAGCTCCCTCCTTCTCTCTCCCTCTTAGGCCATGCTCCTTGTAAGAATAGTTATCACTGAGTGCTTCCACATCCTCACCTCCCAGAGAATTCTCCACCCACATGTGCTTTCTGTTCCCCTTAGGAGTCCTATGAAAATTCTCTTGTAAAAGTCCCCAATTACGTGCTTGTTACCAGATCCATAGTTTAGGGTTTAATTTTTATTATTTCAGATCACTCCAAAATTGGACGCAATCAAACACTTCTTTGAAAATTTCTCCTCCTTTGACCTTTTCTGCACCACTCCATCTTAATCCTCTTCCTAATTCTTGGGCTTTTTCATTTCAAATTCTTCCTCAGCTTTTTCTCTTCTACCTGATTACCCTCTCATTTTTATTCATGTTCTGTTTCATTCTCTCAATACATTCTCCTTAATAACCTCACCTATAAATACATTTTCAACTACTCCAAAATCCATCCCAGCACAGACCTTGCTTAACTCCTTGGGCCGCGGGACATTTCCATGTGGTTTTTCCCATGCACCTAAATCTTAACAAGTCTTAGTGTGCACTCATTATCTACCCAAACTTTACCCCACAATGCCTCTTTTTCTGTATTCTTTGTGCCAAGTAATGAGGTCACCAGTCTCACATCTAAGATGATACCCAGACCTTGGGAGGTCTTAATTTAATAAAAGAATAACTTTAGTTGAAATCACAGAATGATACAGAAGAGGTTGAGGATAGATAGGTTTTCTAGGTCTAAGATTTCTTATGTGGTTTAGTTTTAGTTAAACCACAATAAGGTCCAAGCTACAGAAGTAAGGTTTACTGAAGTGAAAGGGATGTCTGATCCTGCAAAGAAAGGAAGTAAAATAGGCTGGGCATGGTGGCTCATGCCTGGAATTCCAGCACTTTGGGAGACCGAAGCAGGAAGAGCACCTGAGGTCAGGAGTTAAAGATCAGCCTGGCCAACATGGTGAAACCCCGTCTCTACTAAAAATACAAAAAATAGCCAGATGTGGTGGTGCACACCTGTAATACTAGCTACTCAGGAGGCTGAGGCATGAGAATTGCTTGAACCTGGGAGAGGAAGGTTGCCGTGAACTAAGAACATGCCCCTGCACTCCAGCCTGGACGACAAAGTGAGACTCTGTCTCAAAAAAAAAAAAAAAAATTTAAAGAAGGAAATAAAGTAATACTAAGCCTAGGGAAGGTCATTCAGTGGACATTGAAGGAGGTATAGAGTGATGGCAGCGTCAAAGTGAGGAAGGAAGAAGAGGCTAGGTGCAAAGTTCTCAGTAAATGCAGAGGACTCCTCCTGAGGTAAGTGTTTGACAGTAGTGGAGGTAGAATGCAGTTCATCTGGATGGTGTGAACCTTTGCAGACTAGGAGGGTGGTCTTGAAGCACTTATAAGTTTGTTATGGAGTGTGGGAGGTCTCATTACTTACACAGTTGGCACAGCACTCTTATTTACAGAAGCAAAAGTAGTAATGATACTAATAAGTTGCAGCAATCCCTGTGTGTTTGCTCTTACGGTTTACTGATGACATTTTGCCTGGAAGGTAAATTATTTGAGGCTTTATGTCTTGTTATTCTGAGTATTTCAGATCTTAGGAAAAACTATACAAGGAAACCAATTATAATTGTCCTAAGCAGAAATATTTTCTGGATGTCAGAGGGTCTAACTTACTTTTAGGATAACATTTCTCTGTTGCCTTCCAGGGACCAGATGGGCCTCGGGGTGAAATTGGCCTTCCGGGACCTCAAGGTCCACCTGGACCCCAAGGACCAAGTGGTCTGTCCATTCAAGGAATGCCTGTGAGTTGTGTTTGAACATTCAGATGGGTTTTATTATCTCTTTTCCATGCAGTTACAAAGAATGAACTTTTGTCTTCTGTGCCTTAATAATGAAGCTCAGTCCCTTTGAAAGCAATGATTTAGTGTCATGTCACTAGTTATGCCCTTAGCCAATTTTGTTTTCAGTGAGGCAGGTCTTTTAATCAATAAGTACATGCACAGGAAGCAGGTACATCTGCAAGCATTGTGTTTGTAGAGGAAGAACAAAGCTTACATGTGCAGCCCTTTTTCTTGTTTAACTGAATTCTTAATGGATGTGATAACATCTAGAAAGTAACAAATGTTAGACACATTTAAGCTTTTTCATTGTGTATAGTGACTGCCAGTACAGATTAATAAAGACCCCTTGTTCATGATCCTTATCTCAAATGGCATCAAAGTGCCATTTATGGGGAGAGAGTGTTTTAGATTTTTAGATGGTCTACTTTAATGTAGCTGCATTTCTTTGAGAAGTCATTCTGTACCATTGAAAAAAAATTTAATTGTATTCACTGATCTTCATTAATCTTACTATAGGGGTCTAAATTTAGGAATAAAACCAATCTCTTTAATTCATATTTGAAGCAACCAGATTCTTTTAAGCTCAATTTTTGGCAATCTTTCTGCATATGTGATTGTGTCTGCCTCGCTGAGAAGTCTCTCCTACAGTATTATTTTAGAAAGCATTAACATGCCAATTTGTGTAATTACTAATAATAAACGTTGGCTGAGGTCTTACTACATGCCAGATTCTGTGTTTGCTTTTCCCTTCTTGTATTCCATTTAAGTATGTTTCTAGCCAACGCAAAACAAAACAAATCCACATAGATATGAGATTGTAAAATCCAAGCCATAAATAATACTGAAATGTTCAAGTCTGCCCTCCATGTATTTACCATATTGGCCTCCCCATATCGGACTGTGTTTTCTGTGATAAATCTGTCCTGGTATATAAATGTTCAGCTGCATTGGAATGCTTACATAAATGGCGTCACCTATGTGAAAAGTAAAATGTCTTCTGTTTAGATGTTAGTGTAAATGCAATTTACTGTGAAAAATGTTTAAATGATGAGAGAGGGAAAACAAAACACTAAGAATTTACCTATGTGAACTTAACTCTGTGTATTTTGGATATTCAGGGAATGCCAGGAGAAAAAGGAGAGAAGGGAGATACTGGCCTTCCTGGTCCACAGGTATTATTTTTATTTTTATGTCTGTTGCTCTTAGTCTGCCCCTCTGCCAAGGGGGGAAAAAGGCTGTTGCTTCTGAAGTCAGTTGTGATCTTGGTAATTAGTGTTTTTCATATTAAAGACCATTTGTCTGTACTCACTTGCCCTAAGCCCCTTTTGAGAGTCACACCAATGTTCACCAGGTGAGCTCTGGCAGGGAACATTCTTTGCCCATGATAACTTCCAAGTCTGAATTCTAAGTTATAAAGGATTCACCATTATGCTTTTAGGTTTGTTTGGAAGCCTTCATCTGTTTCAGGGAAGCTGGGTGAGCGGATGACTCATTCCTGTGAACCTGACTCTTTTTTGTGCCTGTTCTATGTAGGGTATCCCGGGAGGCGTTGGTTCACCAGGACGTGACGGCTCACCAGGCCAGAGGGTAAGGTCTTGCCCAAGGTTGGTTTTTAGGAAAGTAGACTTTCTACCAAGCCACTCTTACTGCTGACAGCTTTTATGTGAAGAAGTAAAGCCACTTTTTGCTTTTTGTTTTCTCCTGTGTATCGATATTCTACCTATCCTACATCTGTTTCCCTTCACTGACATCTTGTATGCGCATTGCTTCATCAAACCCTAGGAACTTCCATCAAACCTTCTCAAATTAGCACATTCCTTTCTGAGTGCTCCCATAACCTGAATATAGTTTATTGTGTGCGTTGGTTTATCAAGAACCATATTTAAATAGAATGGCTTTCTGTAGTATGCCTTACATGGAAATCTCCATTTATTTAGTGTAGTTCAATTATTGCTTCTTTTTATCTGTTCAAGCAGACAGTAGTACAATAAAGTATAAAGATGTTCAGGAAAAGGATACACTAACATCTGGTCTTTGTGTAGTCAACAAGATTTTACTGAACCAGATTTGAGGTTCTTGTTCTCAAAGAGTTTATAGTTTATTAGGAAGAAATATAACTAAGTAAGAAACTTTATTACATTCTATAATGAGAGCAGAGCCCCATAAGAATAGAAAAAAATGGATAACCAAACTAGACTTGGAGGCTGGAGTCAGATTTCTCAGAGGAGGAACCATCTAGACCAAGTCTCAATTGAGAGAAAGAAATCAGCCAGATGAACAAGGAAAGGAAAGCTATTGCAAGCAGAGGGAACAGCATATACAAAGAGGTAGAGGCAAGGGAAGGTGGGGCATTCCCAATATTGTACAGTGTTTAGTATGGTCGGAGATTACAGTAATTGTGTGTGTGTGTGTGTGTGTGTGTGTGTGTGTGTGTGTGTGTGTTGTATGCACGTGCACACATACCTAGGTGTGGGGAGATTGTTAAGAGATGAAGTTGGAGAGGTAAGCACAAATTCACTTAAGAAATCTACTTTTTCCAGCTAAGGATTTTGAACTTTAACATGAAGGCAATAGGAAGTCATTAAATTTTCAAAAGGGGCAGAGAGGCTGGTCTTAAACTGTCACTGATTTAGACATGCGAGCAGCTCCACAGTTTCTCCCAAGACTGGAGTATATAGAGTAGCAACCACTTAGATCCAATCCAGTGAAGGGTAACACATCTGGCATTCACTGGTTTTTCTGGTTGAACTTATTAGACTAGCAAACAATTGGCTTGAGCACTCACTTCTCTACTCAAATGAGACTTGCTTGTAGCTCAAGGTGGCTATACTGTTCAACAATAATGAATTGTTCTTGTTTTTTCTACAGAAGTGTAGACGTACAACCTTTCTACTTCTCCCCAACACCTTTTTTATTAACAGCAAACTTTCATTTGCGCAAAATCTCAGTGTAGTCTCTGTTCATCAGATGGAATCACTCAGTCTGTGAAACATGTTTAGGTGAATGTATCTAAAGAAGGCATTCTATAACAGATTTACGTGGGGTTCTTGTACATGTGGAAGGAGCATCTAGAAATATTTATATATTTTGGCAAAGGGCATAGGCTAAGATCCTGCGTGGTTACATACCTGGATTCCTTCGTGATTCCTGAAGTTCTGAAAATGGTAGTTCTAAGGATTTAGTTCAGTGAGTTTTTTTTTTTTATTTATCTGTGCATGAAGTGCAATCTTGCAAAGGACTCACAATTCAAGCATGTTGGATTCGTGTTTGAATCATTTGGTTTTGGAATTCTGTCATTTAAAACCAATACATCAACACAGGCTTTTTATAAATATTTTGCTATTCCTCTAAATGTGTGTTCTTCTATAGGATTAAAAGTCATAGAGCTGTAATAAAGTCATAAGATATCTGTACTTGGATTTTATTTTCCTCTCTCTTCCAATCTGGAAGTCAAACTTTTAGGATATGTCTGATTTTTACTTTGAAAACTTAGATGGAGTGGACTTGCTTTTCCAAACTAGATTTTCAAGGATACTCATTCTTTATAGGGCCATATTTAAAGAAAAGATTGTATGAATCATATGATGATTTTTTAGAAGAGCTATTTGAGGGCAGTATCATTTCAATATGCAATAGAAGGGAATCACATTCACACAGAATAAAACATAATGGTGCCCCTGAAATTGTGTAACATGGCTGCCTTACTTGAGGGAATGACCACATATTTTTTTTCAATCAGCCGTGTCTTTTTATTTTTATTTTTTTCTGGTTCACGTTCTCTCATGAGGTTGCATCAGTCAGCCATGTCTTAATTGAGCACATACAATATGCCACATACTATGCTCAGCCTGGAAAGAGTTGGTCATTACTGCCTGCAAAGTAGAATCCAGAAGAGGAGAGAGCTTCAGTGGCAGAGGGAGACAGTGTCCAGACTGTTTACCCAGAAGAGATGGAAGGATGGGATAAGAGCATGGCTGTTCCCTGGGACTAGAAAAACAAAAGGGTCTTCTCAGAGGCAGTAGAGAAGGAAAGAAGAAATGAAGGATGGATTAAAAACAGTTGTTTAGGTGACTCTGATCTGTTTAGTCACTGATCTGAGAACTTAAGGATAGTCCAGTTCTAACACAGTTAGATATTAATAGTTACAGGACGGGATTGTAAGGTAGGAGGCCCAGTACAACTTTCATGGTGGGACAGATCTTGGACATGAAGCACCCCAGAAGACATGCTGCATTGGAGGGCCAGCTCTCCCTGGTTGGGCAGTGGGAGAGGAGGGGCTGTTTATAGAATAAGCATACACCCCTTGCAATTATTCCTGGTCCTCCTCAGGCCATCGTAAAAGGCAAAGCTACATTTGGGGAAAAAATAATTACAACAACAGTAATAACCGTAGCATAGAACAGACAGAGAGAAAACGCAGGATAATGAGACTTGGTACTGAAATGACTGAGAAGTCCCTTCCAGAAAACTCCCCAGTCAGGCTTCATTGTCTAGAAAATCAGGAAGGCAGAGCTTTTTATCTTCCTCCACTCTGAGCACTTAAATCACTTAACGTTACTGTGCCTTCATTTCCCTGATTCTGCGTGAGTAAAGCCTACTCCAGGGAAAGGAGGAGGAAGCTGCAACAAACATTTTCAATGATGTTCAATGGGTGCTTTTAGTTCCTTAGACAGTATAAGGAGTAGGTGAGTGAGGTGTGTGGTAAGGGTGGTGGACTATTCCTTACTGCTCATTCTTCTTCCTTTTAAGTCTTTGCTTTCTCTTGTTTATGTACTTATTTTAATTTTAATTTTTAGAGATAAAAATCTCCCCCTGTGGCCCAGGCTGGATTGCAGTGGTACAATCGTGACTCACTGCAGCCTCAAACTCCTAGGATCAAATGATCCTCCCACCTCAGCCTACCAAGTAGCTAGGACTGCAGGCTTGCACCACCATGTCTCGCTATTCTTTTTGTTTTTATTTTTTGTAGAGATGAGGGTCTCGCTATGTTGCCCAGACCAGTCTTAAACACCTGGTTTCAAGCAATTCTCCCGCCTCAGCCTCCCAAAGTACTGGGATTACAGGCACAAGCCACCATATCTGGCCAAGTCTTTGTCTTCTCTTATTGACAGCCACAAACTTAAAGTACAAACCAGGTGTCATCACCTTGACTGTAAGCTTAGGGAAACGTTAGCACCTCTTTCCTGAGGCCAAAGTTAATAGCACCCCTCAATTTAGCCTAGAAGAAGAGAGATCTTAGTAAATAATAAAAAGGAGAAGATGAAACATCTTTCTTCTAATGTTTCTAGTTTATTCTAGCTTTTCCCAAGGGGAATCTTTGACTCTTAGAGGTAGCTCTTATTCAACTCTGGGCCTGAGGCCATAAGAAGTCCAGTAAAAACTGGATTTCTTCATTGAACTAGTTTCAGCCTCTTGCTAGGCAGCCAACAGAGTACTTTAAAAATCAATAGTGCAAGTTCATATTTAATAGCCAAATGCATTTAGGCATTCAATGTTCATTCCAGGTCATTCCAACAGAAAGCATTTTCATCCCATCTTTCATTCGCACTGTAAATCTTGTCACCTCTCTCATCTTCTTTCTCTTCTTTCCTTGGTATCTGTGATCTTTGAGCTCCTCTAATACATGGTAGATTTCTCAGTCTCCACCCTAGACATCAGGGTGGTCCTTAGGAAAACTAGGAAGAACAGGCATGACATGGATTACTTCGTGTTTCCAAACCTCACTTTCCTCAGCAATAAAGTGGAAAAAATAATATTTGACTCCATAGAATTGTCATGGAGATGAATTCATATGAAATGTTTCTCTACAAAAATGTGATTTTAGCTAGTATTATTAGTATTCACTATTTTCAAGGAAATTTAACAAGTCTGGACATTCTATAATATTTTATGAGGCTTGTACTTGACATTTCAAGATGCCTTAGAAGACTGAAGAAGTACAAAATTCTTTTTTTAAAAGCAAGTGCAAGTTAAACATTTTTTTCTTGGATTTCACCTCACAAGGATACTGGAAGCATCTTTCCAGATTGGGCAGGTTTTACATCGACAAAGGATATATTCATGATGATTATCCCATCTCATCAAAAGTGAGTTAGACATGAATTGCACTTGAGAAAGTGAACTTGAGTCAACTATCTGGATTTAATTTTTATAAATGTTAAGTGGTGATAAAATATCAAATATTTTGTAAAATACTAAGATTCACGATAATTATTCCCTCGAGTATCTCCCTCCTTCTGATGAGGATGTGTAAATATCATCACAAAACTAGTGGAGGGAATAATTTGATTTTCTTCTTTGTGGGTCTAGATGGGTTTTATAAAATCCCAAAAAGTCTTTGCACAATCAACCACAATGATGATGGTATGTGCAACTGAGACTTAACAGATTATTTTAATAATCAGATTATTTTAATAATCAGATTATTTAATAAAAATAGCAGCAATCACTATCGTTAATTATTGAATCTGTACAGGTGCTTTACAAATATTATGTTGTCTAATCCTCAGAATAACTATGGGCGCTATGCATTGTTATCCCCATTTTACAAAGAATCTAAAGCTCAGAAACTGAAGAAACAGTGCCACACAGCTAGGAAGTGTTAGAGCCAGGATTTTAATCCATCTTCCTGGCCCCTACACTTCACTCTTTCCACAAAATTATACTAGTAAAGATCACTGTGGGATTTGTGAGAAAATCTTTCTCAAAAGAGATATTTAATAAGCAGGACTTCAACACGGAAGGTGTCTCACCCAGCATTTTTGAGCAATTAAGAACCCAGTGTGAGTTACTTTCTTGATGAAGTAGCTACTGATACTTCACCCATAAAAGTATGATTTCTTAATCACTTTACACCTTTACCTGGATAGTGGCATACCTGGGCACATCTGAGAACAGAACAGCTACTAGGACATGTTTATTTTCCTGTTATTACTGACTCTAAGGATACTTCTGAAAGTGTCTTTATTTGAGACACAGGCATGGTACAAATAGTAACATCTGCTTTGCCCTCTGGTTCTAATGCTGTCCTTCAGCATCGGGACATGCATTTTATATTGGTAAACCAGCAGTTTCCCAACTTAAGTCATTGGATTATTGTTTTGTGTTTGAATATACAGTTTCCTGGAATTCATCCTCAGAGATTGGATACAAAAGGTTTTAGGCATGATTTAGGAATGTATACTTTTAAAACTCTTAATGATTCCAGCTAGGTTTTGGAATTACTAGATAATATATATTGTATGAGACCTACTGATGTCTAAGGGATTTTTTTTGGTAGACTATTGCTGGTATTTTTTTGTTTTAATTCACTGAAGCTGTCACTGCAGGTTACTAAAAATGTATATATGTTTATATTTCTATATATACACAAATTAAATTATAAATAAATATGTATATATTAAAAATGATATATGTGGACTACATGTTCTCACTTATAGGTGGGAGCTGAGCAATGAGATACCATGGATACAGGGAAGGGAACAACACACACTGGGACCTGTTGTGGGGTGGGGGTGGAAAAGGAGAGCATTGGAATAAATAGCTAATGCATGCTGGGATTAATACCTAGGTGATGGATTGATAGATGCAGCAAACCACCATGTCACGTGTTTACCTATGTAACAAACCTGCCCATCCTGCACATATATCCCAGAAATAAAAATAAAAATAAAATAGCATATGTGGTACATGTACAAGATATGTAGGTTTGTAACACATGCAAACATGCAACATGCGGGTTGATTGTATAGATTATTTCACCACCCAGGTATTAAGCTATTGAGCCTAGTATACATTAATTATTTTTCCTGATTCTTTCCGTCCTCTCATCCTTCACCCACTGACAGGTCCCAGTGTGTGTTGTTTCCCTCTGTGTGTCCATGTGTTCTCATCATTTAGCTCCCACTTATAAATGAGAACATACAGAATCTGGTTTTTCTGTTCCTGCATAAGTTTGCTACGGATAATGGCCTCCAGCTCCATCCATGTCCTTGCAAAGGATGTGATCTTGTTCCTTTTTATGGCTGCATAGTAGGTGTGTTTATATACTACATTTTCTTTATGCAGTCTATCATTGATGAGCATTTAGGTTGATTCCGTGTCTTAGCTATTGTAAATAGTGATGCCATGAACTTACACGTGCATATGTCTTTATGACAGAACAATTTATATTCATTTGGGTATATACCCAGTAATGGGATTGCAGGTTCAATGGTAGTTCCATCTTTAGGTCTTTGAGGAATCACGACATTGCCTTCCACAATGGTTGAACTAATTTACACTCCCACCAATAGTGTAAAAGCATTCTTTTTTCTCTACAACTTTGCCAGTATCTGTCTTTTTGTTTGGTTTTGTTTTTAACTTTTTAATAATAGGCGTCCTGATTAGTGTGAGATTATATCTCATTGGTTTTGATTTGCATTTCTCTAATGATCAGTGATATTGAGGTTTTTTAAAAATATGATTATTAGCTTCTTTTGAAAAGAAGGCATACATGTCCTTTGCCTACCTTTTAATGGTTTTTTTTTCCTCGTAAGTTTGTTTAAATCTCTTATAGATGCTAGATATTAGACCTTTGTCAGATGCATAGTTTGCAAAAATTTCCTCCCATTCTGTAGGTTGTCTGTTTAGTCTGTTGATAGTGTTTTGTTTTTTGTTTTTTAGCTGTGCAGAAGCTCTTTAGTATGGTTAGAGCCCACTTGTCAAGTTTTGCTTTAGTTGCAATTGCTTTTGGCATCTTTGTCATGAAATCTTTTCCCATGTCTATGTCCTGAATGGTACTGCCTAGGTTGTTTTCCAGGGTTTTTATAGTTTTGGGTTTTACAGTTAAATTTTTAATCCATCTTGAGTTAATGATTATATATGGTATAAGGAAAGGGTCCAGTTTCAAGCTTCTGCATATGGCTAGCCAGTTATCCCAGCACCATTTATTGAATAAGGAGTCACTTCTCCACTGCTTGTTTGTCAAAGATCAAATAGTTGTTGGTGTATGGTCTTATTTCTAGGTTCTGTATTCTGCTCCGTTGGTCTATGTGTCTGTTCTTGTATCAGTGCCATGTTATTTTGGTTGCTGTAGCCCTGTAGTATAGTTTGAAGTCATGAAGTGTGATGCCTCTAGCTTTGTTCTTTTTGCTTAGGATTGCCTTGGCTATAAGAATGAGTTAATGTACTTTTAAGTAACATGGATGGAGCTGGAGGCCATTATCCTGAGTGAACTAATATAGGAATAGAAAACCAAATATCACATGTTCTCACTTATAAGTGGGAGCTAAATATTGAGTACATATGGCCACAAAGAAGGGAAAAATGGACCCTAGGACCTACTTGAGGGTGGAGAGAGAGAGGAGGATGAGGATCAAAAAACTACCTGTTAGATACTATGCTTATTACCTGGGTAGCAAAATAATCTGTACAACAGACCCCTGTGACATGCAGTTTACAACAAACCAGCACATGTACCCCTGAACCTAAAATAAAAGTTTAAAAATAAATGAATAAGTAAATAAAATAAAATAGTATATATATATAATATATAGAGATGTTTATATTTATCTGTGCATATATACATATACATTTTTAATGCACATATGTGCATGTTTGTGTCACTGAAAATTCCCCTGTGTGACCCAATGCAAAGATTGATCTCAGATCTCGAGCCTGGGACAGTGTTTGCAGAGTCTGTGGCTTCTAGTTGCTTGGCCTCAATCTGGTGGTATCTTAATCCTTTGCTGCAAGTAGCAGCCTTATTTCTAATGGCTGACTGCCACACTGGTCTGCTTACAGAAGTCCAGAGCCATGCCACAGGGTTGAAATGGTGCAATGGGGGTTTCTTCAAGCATTTCTCTAACCCTGACTGCTTGAGCCTGGCCCCTTTCAACAAATTCATCTGTTGCCAGCTGCTTACAGACCCACTCTACCCGAGAATGTAGTGTCAGTTGAATGACCTTCACAATTGGCCAGAATCTTAAGGTTAATATCATGACCTACCATTCATTGTTGGCTTCAACGAAGGCATGAATGAAGAATATCATAATTGAGTCACTAGTTTTAAGCAGTATTTCTGCTGGCTACAGAAACATAGATATTCTCCCTTCTAACTTGAATTTCAGTTGCAACACTGTTTATGGACGAGTCAGTTTTTGGATACCATAAGCACAGTACCTAGAAACTACAGACTTTTGAAGAGCCTACCAAAAAATGTTTAGAGACTTGAAAAAACACACACACTCGTATTTGTTCTAGAGTATGGAAAAGAAAACTGAAAAATGGAAATTAAAAAATGTTTAAGTAACTGTCTGTATATGCTTTGCCAGTTTCAGCCATAGTTAAATTTAGTGTTTATTCAAATATTATTCATTTTGAAAGCAAATTGTGGGTTAGATATACTTTTGTTGATAAATCATAGCCAACCATAATTTAATAAGTTGCCCATAGGCAAATGTTTTTAAAAACAAATTATAAAAATCCTTTCAAGTTTTTATAGCAAGAATTATTTTTAATGTGTACTGTGGGTGCATACTAATATTTTGAGGTAGGAATATTAAAAAGGAAAAATGCCTAGAGCTATTCATGTTATAAAAAATAATCCCTGTCTGTTGGGTGACTGATTTCATGCATTTAAAAAGAAAATTGTCAGCCTAAGTGAATTCACATATTATGCTTATTGTTTAACCTCCTATTTCCTAATATTCATTGTACATTGCTTAAGTTTTCTGATTTTTGTTGTTTGTTTTTGAGACAGAGTCACTCTCTCACCCAGGATGGAGTGCAGTGGCGCGATCTTGGCTCACTGCAACCTCCACCTCCTGGGTTGAAGCAGTTCTCCTGGCTCAGCCACTCGAGTAGCTGGGATTATAGGCATAAGCTACCACACCCAGCTAGTTTTTATATTTTTAGTAGAGATGGGATTTCGCCATGTTGGTCAGGCTGGTTTCGAACTCCTGACCTCAGGTGATCTGTCCTCCTCAACCTCACAAAGTGCTAGGATTACAGTCGTAAGCCACTGTGCCTGGTCAAGTGTTCTGCTTTTTATGAGGCTGCTTAATCCCTAAACACACATCTTCTTAGATTGGCTCCCTGGTGTGAAATGGAAAATTTATAGATATAGAAATGTTTTGGGAAATGCAAGTACCTTTTTAGCTGTTAATAGCTGAAGACCATTCAGTGAGCTTTGATTATAGTTAGGCTGAATGACAAAGCTAGAATTTGCCAATTACTTTACCCCACAAAATGCAGATCTTTTGCAAAATTTTTTTCACCAAGTTTATGCTTTTATATAAAAAGCTTCTGCTGCTGCTCCTCACCCTGAAGTGAAGATGTGAGAAGAAGGGCCTGAATGCTCCCCTTATAAGAGTTGATTGGCTTGCTCAGTGAGAGCTGTAACATGCAGTCGTGTATGAATAGGGAGACTAATGCCATAGGCCCAATCATTCCGAATACTTGATTTAAATTCCACCTCTTTCTTCAGCTTCTGAGGGTAGGTTGACTCCTGATGTCTTTTTGACATACTTACAGAGGGTTCAAGAGCAAAAGGAATAACCAGCATTCCCCTCGCCCTACACATTTCCAGACTCATTCCACCTGTGATTCACAATTATTTATTCAACATGATAAGCACAGCAGAAGCCTCAATTTTATTCAAATTAAGTATTTATTTGTGCAGTACATTTTAAGACGAAGTCTCACTCTGTCAGCCAGGCTGGAGTGCAGTGGCACAATCTTGACTCACTACAGCCTCCACCTCCTGGGTTCAAGTGATTCTCATGCCTCAGCTTGCCAAGTAGCTGGGATTACAGGCACTCACCACCATGTCTGGCTAAGTTTTGTATTTTGAGTAGAGACAGTTTCACCATGTTGGCCAGGCAGGTCTCAAACTCCTGACGTCAGGCCATCCATCCGCTGCAGCCTCCCAAAGTGCTGGGATTACAGGTGTGAGCCACTGTGCCTGGCCACGTGCAGTACTCATATTTTGCCAGCAATGTGTTAAAGTGTTAGGAATGTAGCAATGAATAAAACATAATTTCTGCCCTCAAAAAAAGAAGAGAACAAAGAAATTCCAACTTTTGAGGATTCTCTTTAGGTAGAACTTAAAGCAAACAAACATCTTGTTCAGTCTCTGCTTTATTTATTTTTTTGAGACAGTGGTCTCACTCTATCACCCAGACTGGAGTACAGTGGTGTGATCACAGCTCACTGAAGTTTCAACCTTCTGGGCTAAAGCAATTCTCCAGAGTAGCTGTGACTATAGGTGCAAGCCACCACACCAAGCTCCTTTCTTTTTTTTTTTGGTAGAAGTGGGGATCTCTCCATGTTGCCCAGGCTAGTCTTGAACTCCTGGGCTCAAACGATCCTTTTGCCTCAGCCTCCCAACATGCTGGGATTACGGTTGTGAGCCACCACACCCAGCTGTAGCTTCTGCTTTTGATTTGATCACACTGAAGCACTAACCCTTTCACCAAATTGAGCTCATATGGAGGAGCAACATTTCGTCTTTCCTTCCAGATGATAAGCACATGGTATCCATAAATCAAGTGAATTCAAACCTCTTCACGGTGTCATAGATGAGAGCACTGACAGATGGTTGTTTTCTAAACTCCTTCTCACATGGTTGAGAGAGGGGGATAAATATGTTATTTCCTGCTGCTCTTCCTTGGAGCAATGCAATTTTCTGCAGTTTCTTTTCTTCAGCTTGCCTCCTTCTGTGAAAAAGTTTCTCCTCACTTGTTTTTGGAATGTTCCCCCTCTGGACACAGCCCGGCAGAGACTGAGGGAGAACGCCTGGTGTAACACTGCAGTTTTGGTTGCTGGGCAGTTGTGTTGCCCACGTGTCCTCTGTGGGCTCATGCGTGTGTGCATGTTCATCCCTATATGGTGCTGGAAGAGCTTTGAAGCAGGAAGCAAAAGATGCCTTTTTGAAAATTTCTTCTTACGTTAGTGAATATGTGCCTAGGGTTCATTTTTCTGAGAACTTCATCTCAGAAATAAGGATATGTTATTAAAAACTCCTTTAAAAAAATAGGTTTCTTTTCAACCCTCTCTGGGCCCCAGGTTTTCTCACTTGTAATATGAAGGAACTGGAAAGGATGTGTTCTAATGTCCTGTTCATATATCACATATTCTGATTGCTTTTGCCCTTCTTCCTGGACCTACTACATTTAAACACCATTTAAAATAACATACTGGCTGGGTGCAATGCTCATGCCTATAATCCCAGCACTTTGGGAGGTTAAGGCATGCTGATTACTCGAGCCCAGGAGTCCAAGACCAGCCTAAGCAATGTGATGAAACTCTATATTTACAAAACATACAAAAATTGGCCAGGCTCAAGCCTATAGCACATGCCTGTAGTCCTAGCCATGTGGGAGGCTGAGGTGGGCAGATCACTTGCACCCAGGAGGTCAAGACTGTGGTGAGTCATGATGGTGCCACTGTACTCCAGCCTGGGTGACAGCAAGACTGTCTCAAAAAAATAAAATAGGTTACTTCAACTTATACCAGTATTAATTTTTATTGTTTCGTTATCAGATTTAAGGACCTGTGCACGTGTGTGTGTAATGTAATCTGTATCAGGGTTTATCAATACTAATATTTTTGACTGAAGTGAAAGAAATAAGTAGTAGTAAAAAGAAAAATGCTAACTTATATAGAATTGGATAGTAATTAAATAAACAACCCTAAAATCTCAGTGGTTTAATGCAATGAAATGAAATACAATAAAAGTTTATTGTTTGTTCACAATCCTGAGCTGTCAGCAAGGATGGGTGGAGGAATGGGGGGTAGGAAGTCCCTGCTCCACACAGTCATGTAGAAACTCAGGGTCTTTCCATCTTGGAACACTCTCATCTTCAACATTTGGCCTTTAAAATTGCTTCAGAGTGAGAAAATAAAGTGTAGAATCACCCACTGGAAATTTTTATGAGCCACGACTGAAAGTAGCCCCTTTTCATTGGCCAGCGCTCAGCCATGTGGCTCCAGCACCGTTGCAAAGAAGCTGCAAAACAGCTAAGCCAGGTGCCCAAGGAGGAAAGGAAACCGGCAGGTACCGGTGAGCCTGTGCATCCTCTGCCTTATCTGGTTTCTAACTTGCTATCATTCTGAAGTTGAGAGCTTGGTGAAGGGCCTTGCTGACCACTGTTTCTCCTCCATACTCATCCTGCCCCTGTGTATTACTGTTCTTATGCTGCTAATAAAGACATACCCAAGACTGGGTAATTTATAAAGGAGAGAGGTTTAATTGACTTATAGTTTCATATGGCTGGGGAGGCCTTACGATCATGGCAGACGGCAAAGGAGGAGGAAAGTGATGTTTTACCTGACAACAGGCAAGAGAGTGTGTGCAGGGGAACTCCCATTTATAAAACCATCAGATCTCCTGAGACTTACTAACATGAGAACCTCATAGGAAAGATGCCCCCCTATGATTCAATTATCTCCAACTAGGTCCCTCTCATGACTTGTGGGAATTATGGGAGCTATAGTTTAAGATGAGATTTGGGTGGGGATGCAGCCAAACCGTATCACCGCGTCCTTGCACCACCTCTCCTATTCTCCCAACTCATACACCGTTTCCTTTCTCTCAGCCTTATCACTGCTATCTTTTATTTGACACCTTGAGGTAGGGAGACATAATGTGAGTTGGACAGACATAAAAGATGGATTTTCATGGTAAGATAAGTAGAAAAGATGGCTCGCTGGAAAAGTGGCAGGAATCTCAGAAAGAGGTTTGGGAGAGTCTGCAAAGATGCCAGGAGAGGTTTCAGTTGGAAAATAATTATTCCAATGGGACACCAAACCTGTGGTGAAAATTCACTTTCTCCCTGTAGTATCAAGTGGTGTTCGGAACAAATTTTATGAAATTTTATGAATATGATAAAAATTTAGATTGAAGATTCTCTCTTAACTGCTTTGGAAAGGCCAGCATTCACACTTAAGAGCTATAAACATTTAGGAGTAAGTCATTCCAGCTCTTACAGTTATTTAACACTTAACATTAAAAATAACAGACATACACATATATTCTATAATTTAGGAAGATGGTTTTCTAAAGAACATCACTTGCTTTCTGCCTTAAATCATTCCACCAGAGAATAGGGAGCAAGCACTTGCTCATCTTTAAGCCCATGATGACACTCAGAAAATCTGCCCAAGTAGTCAAAGCTCACCATGCCGCAGGAAATCCTCCCAAATCTCCAGCTTACTCCTGAGGTTGCAGGCTTTTAGACACTGTCGTACTCCTAATGAAAGACAGATCCCACTGATAGGGATTCCCCGCCCAAGACTCACTTAGGTCGTGAAAGACACTAATTCATCTTTTCATCTGGTCATTAATGACCAAGAATGGATCCTCTTCGCATTTGTTATGCTTAGTTTAGTAAAAGCACTTTTTGGAAGCAGGTTCCTGTTTTGCTTTGTAGGTGGCATTTCTTATCCCTAAAATTCTTGCACTGAACAGTTTAATGGAGCCAACAGACACAAACATCTTGCCAGTAACAATTTCCATGAAGAGTTTGAAGGCAGTGAATCCTTGGTAGTCCAGAGCAAGCAGCAGAACTTGACCCCCAAATGTGAAAAGGAATTAGACGAGCCCATTCTGAAAGCCACAGAAAGCAACTGCTTAACTGACACACTGTACTTTTTTTTTTTTTTTGCCAGGGTCTTCCAGGAAAGGATGGTTCCTCGGGACCTCCAGGACCACCAGGGCCAATAGTAAGTCTTTTCAGAAACTACTGGGACATACTCTGCTTTAAAGCATTTCATTTCTTTTGAGAGGTTTTCTTTTGCCAGATCTTTTATTCAATAGCCATATTTACTATAGTGTAACAACTCATCCCTTGGTATAGAACTCTCCCTAAAACTTTTTAAAAAGATAATGTATCCATGTTGCCTGATTATTCTATCCTGAGCCATTTTGCCAGAGGATCACCTGCCTTGATTTAGCTTTTATTAAATCACAAGTAAGCCTTGAATTTGAAAGAACCACACCTGACCTGTAGTGAGGAGACTAAAAAAAGTCTTCCCTCCATTTTTGGGAATTGAGAAGATGAATGAGGTCCTGGTGTTGAGGGGGAGGGAAGCTATCATGGTATGTATTTGCTACTTACACTTGCTTAAAAGTACCTATGCAACTATCTTGCACATTCTGCACATGTACCCCAAAACTTAAAATGCAATAAAAAATTTAAAAAAAAAAAACAGTTGGCTGTCATTGATGAGAATTTGTGATTCCTGACTTCATTCCATTTCCTACCTCTCTTCTAGGGCATTCCTGGGGCCCCTGGAGTCCCTGGCATCACAGGAAGCATGGGACCGCAAGGCGCCCTGGGACCACCCGTGAGTATGCAGCAGTAGCCGGTCAGGATGTATGTCCAGTCGTCACATTTATTTATGTGTTTAAATTTACCAGCATCTCTATTAGTCAGAAATGTGTATTCAGTACTGGATTCCATGGGAATTCATAAAGGAAATCAGAAAAGCTCCTAGGATAAAGATTAAGATCAGATGGTGCATATGCCAAGGCTAAAGATAAATGGTCCTAACGAGGAGTAATCTGTCATGCTTTTGCTTACGTACATTTCTATTGCTTGCTATTCTGTATTTAGCTAAGTAAACTCAATATCATCTTTCCAGAGATTGGGTACAACAGCTATGTGTTAATCAAGCCGCATTCCCAAAGGGAAAAATACAAAGCTTGGGACATTCTAGGTTTAATGGGAGTGAGATTAGACTTTTTTCCACATTCTACAAGACAGAATTTCCCATTAAAACACACACTCACACATAAATGAGAAGTGTAATAAGTGAAAACACAATGAACAGAACTCATCACCTCCTATTTTTGTACTTCTAGTCTCTTAGGTTGGTGTTTAAATGTGATCAATGGGAGGGGAGTTCTTGTCAAAGAAGTGCCCCTCACGTGACCCTAACTAGCTGTGGAGGCCACATGCATAGAAACTGCATGGCTAATCTGTTTCTCATTAATGGGAAGTTTTAGGACATCGATGGCTTTGAGGCATCCAGAAGTGAAATTAGAAAACACCCAAAACTAGTTGAATTTGGTTAGACAGTAAATATGTTTGGACATGCATTTCTCGTTCTTACTGGCATCTCCTAGAACTAGTTTCTCCTAACCCAGGCTAGGAAAAAGCAAGCTCTAGACTGATCCTGACCCAAGAGGGATGGAAAGGGGAAGAGGGAAAGAAAGAAGTGCAGGTCCTTAGAGCTTTGGGAGAGTTGACATGGGGTGTGGAGAGCTAGAATGAGACCTGGAATCACTGAGTAACTATGATAGCACCCTGCTCACCCACCTGGCCTATGGTAGCTCTAGATTAGACTCTAAATGTAGCATATACAAAAATACTAACAAAATTTTCCCACAAATAAAATACTTGTTAATAATGTTATTTTTGTTATAAATCATCAGAAAGGGGTCCTTGATAGCAGAAGGAGGGGTCTTTGTGCCATTGACACTTTGATCAGAGGCAGAAACCATTTGGTCTGTAAGCACTGGACAGGGATACCACAGTCGGCTTGGGGATTTCCTTCCAAAAGCAAGTTGCTCTTTGAACTGTCCAGCCCAGACTTTTTCGGATCCACTGGCTTCCAGATGCTTGCTGGCTGCCAGACTGGCATGACTGTGACAGCAGGCTCTGTGTCATGGTGTTAAGGCCTTGATTGATTTCCCATGGATGTCTGTCTAGGAAGGCAGGAGGGAAAGGGACCAAGAAGGACAGGCTGCACCACTGAAAATAGCACCATGTTTCCTATAGTGGGTGCCAGAAATGCTTGCTTTCGTGCACTCTGCCTTCAGCTGCCAGCTCCCTGAGGCAGACTGCACATCGCTGCTGCTGAGGTCCTAACTCTTGCCTAAGTTTTAAATATTGGCTTAGGTACAGTTCCTCCCCTGCAGTTGTTAGAGAGTGATAAAATACACAAAAGAAGGAGCTGTTTACTGCTGGGGCCATGTGTTCAGCCAGGTAAACAGGTCCAGGGTTATATCACTGAAAGAGCTTTGCATTAGAAGTCAATATACCTGGGTTCTTGATGCAGCCCTGACGTGACTCGAAGTAGCTGTGTAAGCCGCATCACTTGCACAAATCATCTAGCCTTTCAGAATGTCAGTTTCCTAATTCATTCATTTAAAATATTTAGGGAAAGAGCACAACACGTATAAGACTGCATGGTGGGCAGGGGTCGTGAGGGATACAAAAGACATCAAGACATTTTTTCATACATATGAGAACTCTAGAGAGAATGATGTTTTTATATAAGAAGCAGTAATAATGGACAGAAGGTGTGAAATGCCTTAAGGGAAAGACAAGGAAGTTGCTGTGAAAGTTTCATTAAGAGGGAGCCATAGTGGCTGAGGCCGGTTGTCCTGGCGCTTGAGGAGGTGAGGCTACACATTCGAGGCCAGACTGGGCAACATAAAAACCTCTCATTCATTAAAAAAGAAAAAAAGGCCGGTACAGTGGCTCACACTTGTAATTCCTGCACTTTGGGAGGCCAAGGCGGTAGGATCACCTGAGATCAGGAGTTCGAGACCAGCCTGGCCAACATAAAGAAACCCCATCTCTACTAAAAATACAAACATCAGCCAAGCATGGTAGCACATGCCTGTAACCACAGCTACTTGGGAGACTGAGGCAGGAGAATCTCTTAGATCCACGAAGCAGAGGTTGTGGTGAGTCGAGATCACACCATTGCACTCCAGCTTGGGCAACAACAGCAAAACTCTGTCTCAAAAACAAAAAGAAAAGAAAAAAAGAAGACTCCATTAAGAGAGACCCCTAAGCTGAAGGGTGGGAGTGTCAGCTTCAGAAGGAGAGGGCATTTTGATGAGATCTTGGAATTTGGGTAGGATTCCCACCCACAAAGACAGAAAGATTGCCTCACTTAGGTGGCAGTTGCAGAAAAATGTAAGGCAAACACGGAGCACCCCGTCTTTGTAAATTTTCATATTTTTCAATTGTTTCCCTAGCTCCATCATGACTACCGCAGTTTCATTTCAGGCCCTGCTCACTGTTCACAAAGGCTATCCCAGGAGGCTGTCATTGGCCCTCGGGCCTCTGCTTTAGCCCTGGTCTAGTCCATTTCCCAGCTGCCAGAACAGCTTTTAGTGTAGCTCCTACATGTTACTGCCTGGCTTGAATCTCCTCCCTATGCCTGGAGGAAGGAGTCCAATTGTTCAGCACAGCACTCATGACCCTGTAGGATGGGCCCCTACTTTCCTTTCCAGCTTGCATTGCCTTCCTCCCATCACTTGGAGTTCAGTCACACATTATTTAAAGTTCCCAAAAGATATGGCATAGCATTTCACACATTTGTCTTTGGGGATGGAACAACCCATGGGATGCCCTTTGGGATGTTCTTTCGCCTCACTGGGCTGCATTCTTTTTTCACCACCTGTTGAGCTCCTGGCACATCCTTAAAAGGCTGCACACCTCCGGTGTAAAGTCACCATTCCCTTCGCGGCCATTAGGTTCTGTATTTCAACTGTTGATGTCTGTCTCTCCATTAAAAGGATAGTTCCTTAAGGACAGAAATTTTATATATGCCTGTGTAGTGTCCTAGACCCCAGCTCAGTATCTAACACATAGAGAATACTTAGTATGTATTTATTAAAAGAAAAAAAGAAGGCCAGGCAGGGTGGCTCATGCCTGTAATCCCAGCACTTTGGGAAGCCAAGACAGGTAAATCACTTGCAGTCAGGAGTTTGAGGCCACCCTGGCTAACATGGTGAAACCCCACCTCTACTAAAAAACAATTAGTCAGGCATGGTGGTGGGTGCCTGTAATCCCAGCTACCCAGGAGGCTGAGGCATGAGAATTGCTTAAACCCAGGAGGCACAGGTTGCAGTGAGCTGAGATCATGCCACTATACTCCAGCCTGGGTGACAGAGCCAGACTCTTGTCTCAAAAGAGAGAAAAGAAAAAGAAAGAAAGAAAGAAAAAAGAAGGTATGTTTGTATTCTAGTTAGGCTGATGTTCAGAGGCATATTGGAAGAATATTCTTATAGATGAGGAGTCAGGTCATGGAAGGCCTTTCAAGCAAGCCTGAGCTGTTTTCATTTTGTTTAACAGATATCTTTAGTATGTGGGACTTGAACCACAAGATCTTTCCTCTCCCTTCCTGCACTCAAATTCGGTGACTCTGTGAATGTAGCTTCTGTATTTTCTTTTCTTTACATTTCAAGTACTCCTGAAATTAAAGGAAAATGTGCCACTTTTTCCTGCCTACATCTGCAGGGAATATGTGTTTTCCCTCAAACCATACTTTGGTGGAGTTATGCGCCTTCACTTACTCAGGAATTTTTATTTTGTTTTTGTTTTACTTTGTAAAAATCAAAGGAACGATGTCAGAGAAGTTGGAATAAAATATAATTTCTTGCCATGCAAATATTTCATTAAAAAGATCTTTCACTGAGACTGCCTAGCTGCATCCTTTGGCTACTTAATAACCAGCATCAGGAGACTGAGTTTGAGGAATTTCAAACCCAATTAAACACACCCATCCCTGCATTCCAAAAGGTGCCAACAGCCGATGCTCTCCATTTGCCTTGTCAATCAGGTTTGCACTATAATTGTGTTCTCTAGATTTGAACCATTTTCAAACAAGCCAGTTTAATAAATGATAGCATGAATAGCCAGAAAAATGTCAAAAAATGTATTGGTGCAGAAATAAAATTATTCAAGAAAAAATGGATTTTTTTTTAAGTGGCTCAAGTTGCAACCTAATTCTGAATTACTAGAGTTAGGCTTTAGATATGGTATGTTTGCTTGTTTTGCTTTATTTTAATTGAGAAAATATTATCTTCCCTGGAATAGAAGGTATGGGCTGGCAGAATTGCTGAGCAGGGTTCTCTTTCCACAGAGTGGTAGAGTATTCTCAGGATGTGTATGGATTCTGGAGGCCACAGTTTGGGTTCAGGTCCCCAGTTTTTTCATTTTCTTATTGCATGGCCTTGAGCAAGTGAGATGACCTTAGTGCATGAGTTTCCGTATCTGGAAAATGGGAATAATATAGGGTTGTTATAAAGAATAAATGAGTTGGCTGGGCATGGTGGCTCACGTCTGTAATCCCAGCACTTTGGGAGGCTGAGGCAGGCGGATCACAATGTCAGGTGTTCGAGACCAGCCTGACCAACATGGTAAAACACCATCTCCACTAAAAATATAAATATTAGCTGAGTGTGGTGGCATGTACATGTAACCCCAGCCACTCAGGAAGCTGAGGCAGGGGAATCGCTTGAACCTGGGAGGCGGAGGTTGTGGTGAGCCAAGATTGCACCATTGCACTCCAGCCTGGGCGACAGAACAAGACTCCATCTAAAAAATAGTAATAATAAAAATAAATGAGTTACAATAGGAGTTACTCCTAGTTACAATAGGAGTATTGTAAGCATTAAATAAGTTAATATTATAGGACTGTCATAAGAATTGAATTAATCCTGCAGAGCTGTTATAAGGGTTAACTGTGTTAACATGTTAAAAGCAACAAGGACAGAGCTTGGAACATGGTAAGCAGCCTACGTATTAGCTACTAGTATTTACAGTGTCTTAGTGTATTAAAATATGGAGTATGTATTGTTTGCAGATTTTTATTTTTGTTTTGCCTTTAGTACTTGAAAAGCTGTTTCCATTAAGGATTGTTTAGTGAGAAGATGCTAGTTCTTTTCACCGGTTGGTCCTACCAGTACACATTAATGTCTCTTTAGAGCTCTGTCCATTTGTGAAGCCTAAGGAATAAGGGAAGATGGCACAGCCAGTACATTTATTTCCAAAAATAATTTGGGCTGGGGCAGGGGTGTGCTATATAAATCTTACTTTTGCAAAAATTTTTTATAATAGAACTGGGAACTTTTTTTTTAATGGAATCAACTCTTTTTCTAATACTTTTAAAGCCCACTGCCTGGGTGTGTCATAAATAGTTGTCTTCTGTCTTTTTTTTTTTTCTGTCACCAATGCTGGAGTGCAGTAGCACAATCTTGGCTCACTACAATCTCAGCCTCTTGGGTTCAAACTGTTCTCCTGCCTCAGTTTCTCGCGTAGCTGGTACTACAGGCACGCGCCACCAAGCCTGGCTAATTTTTGTATTTTTAGTAGAGATGGGGTTTCACCATATTTATCAGGCTGGTCTTGAACTCCTGCCCTCGTGATCCACCCACCTCAACCTCCCAAAGTGCTGGGATTCCAGGGGTGAGTCACTGCCCCCAACCCCCTGCCATATTCTGTCTTTTTTACAATCAAGGTAGTTAACATGAAACACAAATTGGCTTGCCATTCAAACTTGAAGTGAAATTCAGCCATTTATTCAATGAACACGTGGTTTTTGAACATTTGCCACTCCCATGCACAGTCCTAGGACATGGGGATACAGAAGTCTACAAGCTAGACACAGATTCTGCCTCATGAAACTCATGTAAGAGGTCACAAATTGTGAGGATCATCTTTCTCTGTAGAGGTTGGAATTCTTCCCTCAGAAGCCCAACCTTTGTATTTTTCATCTATTTCTGTTTCTTATGCTCCCTGCTTCCAAATAATGACCATATCATGAAAGAATAATATGTTAAACTGATAAGGGACCCCAGAGATCACTTCATTTAGTGGTCTTATCTTATCTTACAAAGAGACTCAGAGTTAACCCAGTTTGCAGGTCCAATGTCCTACATTTTTTCCAAAGTATTAGCATTAAAAAAAAATACAGACATAATTGAAAGAATTTTGAGTGAACACCATGCCTATATACCCAACACTAAGATTCTACCATTATGTTTAAATAAAAAAAAAAGTGTCAGCCAGGCATGGTAGCTCACTCCTGTAATCCTAGCACTTTGAGAGGCTGAAGTGGGTGGATCAGTTGAGGTCAAGAGTTTGAAACCAGTCTGACCAACATGGTGAAACCCCGTCTCCACTAAAAATTAGCTGGATGTGGTGGCCTGTAGTCCCAGCTGCTCGGGAGACTCAAGCAGAAGAATCAGTTGAACCTGGGAGGTGGAGGTTGCAGTGAGCAGAGATTGTGCCACTGCACACCTTTCTGGGAGACAGGGAGA
Source organism: Saguinus oedipus (assembly GCA_031835075.1). Classification (NCBI taxonomy): domain Eukaryota; kingdom Metazoa; phylum Chordata; class Mammalia; order Primates; family Cebidae; genus Saguinus; species Saguinus oedipus. The sequence goes on along the minus strand of CM063181.1, from coordinate 62,672,395 downwards.
GACTCCATCTCAAAAAAAAAAGTGTCTGTGTGGGTGTGTGTGTATGTATGTGTATGTGTATGCATGTGTGTGTGCATTGAATAGACATGGCAGGGCAAGAGAGGAGCAGAAAAAAGATCAAACCAGGATAGGGTGCTTGTATCTGCACAGGAGAGTCAGTCATGCATTTCTCTTCCCTTCCCAGTTCCGTCTTTGGTGACAGCACATTTGTAACTTGAAATTAGCTGTGATAGAAGCACTTACACCTCCAAAATCAGCAAACACTATAAATCAGGGCATTTTCTTTTTCTGGGAAGCCAGCTTACCTGAACACCATGGGGTGAAACCAGAAGTTTGGATGTGTGAAACTGTTCACTGACTAGAGATTTTGAAGAAGATACTGAGTTTGGCTTGGCGCCTGTTGAGATTGAAATAACAACTGGAAACAGTCTGACAACGTGTCAAATTCCATTAATTCCATTCACTCTCCTTTTAGTTGAGACTATAAAAATGTTGTTCAATGAATATTGCCTCAGAGTTGAAATAAAAATATGAAATCCTTCTGAAGACACATGTTTTTCATTATATGTGTAATTTCATGGACAAACCCTGAAAATGCCATTTTTAAAGTAGATGCATTTTAATAATGGCAAGGTTTCTTATAAGTCAAAGAGTAGCTAAGCCACATAATAAAATGATAGATCAGTTGAGAATTCACATAAATGTGAGCTTCCAAACTGGGGAGAATTGTGTGGCATCGTGCTGGACAGAAATTAGAATGAAGCTGTGGGATTTCACTAATCTTATCTCTGACTTGAACTCCTAAATGGAGAGATCTTTTCCATCCTTTTGGAGATACTCCTTTAAAAGCTGAAACAGTTTAACTATTCAGCAGAGAGTCGTGCAATAAATCCTGAAGGCTCCTCAGCAGTAGTACACAGGGTGGTGTTTCGGATGGGAAGATACAAAGGACCTACTCAGTGAAAATAATGTGTTACAAAGTAGTATTATTGCTGCATGATTCCAATCTTGTGGCCAAAACATACCATGCGTCTGCACTAAAAAGCTGAAGGGGTAGAAGGCTTAACCGAGCTTTTTATGTTTGGTGTGCTTACTGGTTGCTCTCTATTTTTGTTGTTGTGTGACGATTTTTGCTGCAGAATTACTGGCACTAAGAAAAATGTCTTAACAAAATAAGAAAAGATGCATGATTATCAAGCTTAGCTAAGTGGAATATCATAAGTAACTTGAACAATTTTCCATTTTTACAGGGTGTCCCTGGAGCAAAAGGGGAGCGAGGAGAGCGGGTAAGTGTCCTGTAACTGTTTACCGGCCCCAGCTGGTTGCACCCCTTCCATTGCATAAGCCTGATAAAGGATGATCCTTTATGACCATTATTATTCATTGCTATTATACCAGTCCCTGTTTCTCCCTTTTCCCAATTCATTCGACTGTGAGCACATTTTCCTGTGGGATGGAAGTTGGGAGAGCTAGTTTCTAGTTGCATATCTGCAACCATCCAGGTCAATGAACTTGGGCTCGTTTCTTTAAGGATAAAATGGGGATAAGCACTCTTACATAATTTACACAGTGAGTTTGATGAGAACATTATATAATAGATGTGAAAAGCCTTCAGAAAAGTCAAAACTCTAGATAAGTGACAAGTGGCAGCATGGGGCTCCTGGGTTTCTTGATGCCCAGGGTTCACAGGAAGACAATGGCAGGCATAGAATCAAAGAACTGGCCCCAAGACTGAACTCAGTTTACTTTAGGGCTCAACTCTCTCCTTTCAGAAATTGTACAGCTGCTAATATAATTATGACATTAGCTATAGCAGAAATAGCAGTGGCCTTGGGCTCATCTGATTACTTCTATGAAACCTTGGGATGTGTGTTTAAGGCTATTCAGCTATAAAATGGGTTTAACATCTTTCCTCTGGGTTATTATTAGTATTAAATGAGCCACTGCTTGAGAAAGTGCTGTATTTTATAAGCTCTAAAGGGCTATAAATGAGGCATTAAATATATATGGGTTTGTTTCAAAACTATTAAATTTTTTAGAATGTGGGACCAGAAATACTTACTTGTGCTTGTTAATCTGATAAGGACTCCCAGAAACCCTGAACCATGAATGTCAAATTGCTTACTCCTTCTCTGCGTGCACCATGGTGGTCCAACCCACCTGTTGCTAGGAGCCGAAGAACCCCGATGGGAACAATGGGGCAAGACAGATCCATATCCTTGAAGTCCTGATAGTTGGCTGGGCTTGTAGCTGAGTCAGGAGTGTGCTTTTCCTTTCATTCAGGGTGACCTGCAGTCTCAAGCCATGGTGAGATCAGTGGCACGTCAAGTATGTGAACAGCTCATCCAGAGTAAGTATATAATGGTTACAGAGGTTGTTCCCCATAACACTCATCCAAAAGAGAGTTTGCTTTTCCCATGAGTGTACCACTAAGGAAGACTCCTCTAGAGCATTGTCTTGGTGCATACACATAAGCTTTACAGGGGACCAGCATTGATCCATCAAAGAGATCATTACAGATTACCTTAGAGCTCTATATCAATGGTACAAAAGCCAAATTCCTTTGTGTCATTGGCCCAAGAACTGCCTGTTTGCCGTGTAAATTTAACTTGACTGCCCAGATCAAACCTTCTATTCCTTTCTAGTCTCCAGGAGGGTAGCATTTTTTTTTCAAGTGTTCAGCACTTGAAAGCTGCCAGACTATGTCCTCAGAAGCTACCTCAGAAAGACAATGTATGGTGTTGATTTTTATTAACTTGCAAGACTTAAATGAATATTTCCTTTTCCATTTCACATCTGTTACCTTCTGGTTACCCTAAGGTCTTCTCCTTCATTTCTTAGGATGTTTGCCAAAGTCCAAACACACACATGGACAGGCTTGCTCTGACGTTTGATGATAATATACTTGGGTTTTGTGCCAAAAATGACATCAGAACAAACTTGATATGATGCCTCTCCCATTTCTTCATTTCACATGAGCTTTTTGATAGCACTGTATTTCAGTGCCCATTTGCTTAGATGCCCACCACTTTAGCACGTTTCCCCTCTGTCCACTGACTATACATTTTATCTCAGTAATCTAACCAGAGGGTTACTAGTGTAGGCCTTTCTCTTTGCCAGTAATTTGTTCAGTTCCAGGAAGGTCTGAGGCCAAGTAGAGGAGAACGATCTCCCTCAACCCCACCCAGTTCTCGCCTAGCTCTGCTGTCCAGCCCTCCCACCCAATAGCACCCCCATCTCCAGGGCTGACATTACCCAAGTGGCCACCTCGTTGGCTTGGGTTATATTTATTTTAACTCAGGAAAGTTTGGGAGTTAGGCCAGGAAGCCCTGCAAGTGTCTAAGAAAGCTCTGTTGGCTGAGTCCAAAATTCCATCTTTAGTTATGAATTAAATCCAAATCTCACCCTTGAGGAGGCATGGAGTTGAGATCTGCATAGGCTTGAAGGAGTTTTCATGAAGGCAAAAACATCAGGGCAAATGGAATATGAAGCTACCAACTTCAGACACAGTAGTCATGCTCCCTGTATTTTAACATTATTTAATTTTCTGTTCTATTGCCCAAACTATGTGTGTGTCTCTGATAGAGAATTTATCAGTTAAATATAACTGTTCAAGTTTAATGCCAAAATAGGATCTTTAAAAATACATTATAAAAGAGAAATTGAACATTAATTGTTTTGTACTAACATCTTGTAAATAACCTGTATCTTAAATTGTTTTATAGATTTCTGATTTCAAGTGTACAGTGTAAATGGGCAGATCAATATTTTCATAAAACTTAAGGCTTAAATCTTACTGACTCACTGACCACAACACAACAAAGATTTCATGACATTTGCTGTTTTATTCTACTGTAGAATAAAAATCATGTGTAAATATCTGATTATTTAATGCATGCCTAAAAATCAAGTGTTCAAAATCTATTTTTTCTCTTTACAAATTCTCAGAGTCTTATGATTGACTTCTAGGAAGTAGAAGTCAGCAAGGGATTGGATACACAGCAAAGCTTAAACAAGTCTATCAAGTAGCAAGGCTCTGCCCGTCAATATGCTAGAAGAAAATCAAAAAGATTGTATGCAACTTGATAAGCCAGTCCCAACCCACTCAGAGGCTGTATTTCTGGCACCTCAACTCAACCATCTTCCCAAACACGACTTCAGTTTCTTCTGGGCTCCGTATTTATTCCTTCAGCTGCCACTCAGAACTGGATTTATCTGTTGACATATAATTCCCCACAGGCTCACTTATCTGGTTTTTAGTTCACAGTTGATCAGAAGAATTATGCTAGGAAAAATTACATGGGAAATTATGCAAGGCCAAAGTGATGACAGCTGGGAAAATGATAAGGGACAGCCCCCTTGTCAAAGGCGGAAGCTGAACAAGCAAATGGGGAAATGTCTTACCTGCCCAGGCAACAATGGACGTGCCTACTACAGTAGCCTTGAGTCATCAGGAAGGGGGGATCCCTAGTTACAGTCACAATCCAATGCTTAAGGAAAGTATGCACTGAATGTATTTTAGAGTGAATTCATGGAAAAAATGATGACCGTTTTGTATTTAGTTTTAAATGTTTCAAAAGGGATAAATAATAGTAAACTAGAAAATTCACTTATGTTAGAAAATCTCATCTAATGATGCTGGAAAAATGAGACATCATGGTATCAAGTACTTTGTACTTCTAATTAGTAATATGTATCTCTATATATTTTTCAGGCATAATTGAGTTAAGGGATTATTGGAGAGAGTGCCAGATTTTTTTTTAATGTAAAGTTAGTGGGCGTTTCTGCAGCTGGGACCCAAGAAAAGAAAGGTTCCTTAAAAAAGGCTTGACAACCAACAGATGAGTTGAGACAAAGCACTTGTCTGGGGATTTATGAGCAAGAGGGTGGGGAGGCTTTGTGTGTTGTAGAAAAGACATAACTTGGGGAGTAATTGCTAGAAAAAAGGCAGCTGGGTGAGGGTCTAGGGGTCAGATAAATGTTGAGGGTGAAGATGAAATTTACAACTTCTTCTCAATGATGTTTATTGAGATGCTGACATGAGCTGCGGAATTCCAAACACATGAGATGCCATTGACATCAGTCCAGCCCTGAATATCATCCAGAGTAAAACATAAAAAATGTTAAGCTGGAAATCAACATATTTCAAAGGGGTGTGATTTTTCCCTTGGTGGTATCTGACGGAATTGTTTGGAGCCTTAATGAATGACACCCCTGGACCTCTCTTTCCTTGTGTGACACTTTACTGAATGCTGTCTTTATGCTTCATGCCTCAGGTCACATGGCCAGGTACACTGCCATCCTCAACCAGATTCCCAGCCACTCCTCCTCCATTCGAACCGTCCAAGGGCCTCCTGGGGAGCCTGGGAGACCAGGCGCACCTGGAGCCCCTGGTGAACAAGGACCCCCAGGCACACCAGGCTTCCCCGGAAATGCAGGCCTGCCAGGGACCCCAGGAGAACGAGGTAAGCTGGGCCCCTTCTCTGAGAAGAACTCCTCCAAGTTGGGTGCAGGAAAGCAGAACATTACAGCTGTGCTTATACAAGGATAAAGTCTGAAACAATGAACCTAAATGAATTCTGCTCCATCCATTCTCAGTTTCTCGTTTATTTATCTCTGAGATTGAGAAAATTGAGCGATCTGCCCAGTGTTTATCAAGAGCCACATTTACTTGTATGAAAGAAGAGAGTCAGAACCCCCAAATCACCTCTGAGAGGCATTTGAGCTAATAAAAGAAAGATATCCCCTCTAGGTGGATGAAGTCAAAAAGGGTGCCCCTTCCAGGGTGAAGAATTAGAAAATGATGCCACCCTGTGACCAAACGGAGCATCGCACAAATGTCAGACAAGCGGAGAACTCACTCTGGTGGTTCTCTGTTGCTTTATTTGTGCAGTGCCCAGACTGGGCAATAGTCAGTGGCAGTCCTGAGATGAGTCATGAATTGTATCAGCATATGGTTCACATATTCCTGTATAGACCATGTCAGCTCTAAACTTCAAATTAAAATACTGTCTGTGGCTCCTCTTCCTATTATATCAGGCAACATTTTATTTAATACTTCATGGGCCAATGTTTTGTTGTTCCCAGTAAAGTTTCATTAAAATAGAGATTCTACTTAGCCTTTTCTCCTACCATCTAAAGGTCTTAGAAGTATTATGCAATACAAATAAGATTCTTTTGACTGAATCTACAGTTGACTAGGAGCTCCCATTCCAGAAGCAGGTAAAGCAGGTGTGAGAAGGTCAGGGTTGCATATTAACCATGAAGAAAGTGATGGAAAAGAGAAATAACTGATCATTTTCTAAAACACAATTTGTAGAACATAGTCTTGGGGAAAAGCTAACTTTTATCTGTCTGCTCTGTGAGGCATATTAGTTTTGTGGGATGGGTAGGATATATTCCTTTTGTAAAATTTGATTTAAAATACAGATTACAAAAACAGTATTTCATATTTATTTTGACTCATGCCAACAGGCGTCATGCATTTCTGCCTCTGTGCTTTCGTACACATCGCTTTCCCTCTTTGGGAATGTCCTTTCCTTCCTTTGTCTTCCATACCTGTTACTCTTAGTTAAGGCTCAGCTATCTCATACATGAAACTGTTATTGATCACCCTAGAACCCAAATGTCTCCACCCCCATGAATACCTGATGCCCTTACTGTCTTTTCTTTCTGTTTTAGCACTAATTAGGCATTAGCAAACAGCTGAATTGCTTTGCACAATGCTTTGCGCTTAATAGGTGCTTACTAGATAGTTATTGCTTTAATTGTGACCCAGTTCTGATTTGTTTTCTGAAAGCTTTTCCCTATGTCAGGGCACAAAATCAGCAGATATAGAAAATGGCATAATTCCCTCACAACACACCAAAGATCTGGCAGCCTGTAATGTGGCCCCCTCTGTCATCAGGGCATCCTGTAATGGTGTTGGTAATGAAACAACTGTGACTCAGTGAGCACAGAGCCAGCACCTGAGTCACTCCCAGTAAGTCATAAGTTCTCTTTGTTCTTTTTGGAAGTCTTAGCCCCACTCTTGCCAGACCTAGTCTCTCCTGCTCTGCAAATATACTTGAATCATTAGACCACAGAAAAATAATCCAAAGGTTCTCAAAGAGCAGCCCAGACAACCTTTGGAAATACCAATTTCCATGATGTAATCTTCTTTGCACACATATTGATGTATATTCTAAAGAGTACAGTAGACAAACAGAATCCTGTATTTCACAAATGCGTGAAAGATGACAGTAAGACAGGAAGTGAGAAATGACATTTGAGCATGGGGAAAGGTGATTTTAGATGATCACCACTTGAAGGGCGTGATTTGGGGATTACTGTTATAGGTCAGGGCTTACAGACCAGCATCCAAGGGGCCCTTCATTCCTGGCAAAGTTATTTCAGCCTCAACTGGGCTGAAATCTCGCTGCTGCAAGATAGGCAGTGACATTTGGTTCTTAGCCTTGGAATCCAAATACCCAGGAAGGATTAAGAGAAGAAAGGTCTATCTTTCCACTAAGTCAAAACAACAGAATTTAAAAACTGAAGTCTTCAGCTGTCTTTTTCTCTTTCACGTTTTCTGTAAAAGTAAGCATATGAAGATATTGAAGTAAGGCCCAAAAGACTGAAAGTTAGCCACCATCAAGACTTGAAATAAGAGCCATAGACCGTGTTTTTTTTTCTGCTGTATTAAATATGATTATCATCATTCTTGATAAAACATTGTTATAAGGACACAATATTGTAATAAGTAAAAAATAAGAATGATTATTAGGCAGTATAATAAATGCCTAAGCACGTAATAAACTACAAAAGCAACATTATGAGAAATATGGCTGTGGAGTATTCTGGTGTGAACATTGGAAAGAGGCTCACTTTCTGCTTAGACTTCCTGTGAGCCTCATAGGAGTCTTCCTAAAAAAAATTTACTACTGGGTATCTACCCAGAGGAAAACAAGTCCTTATACAAAAAAGATACTTGCACATACTTGTTTATAGCAGCACAATTTGCAAGTGCAAAAATGTGGAACCAACCCAAATACCCATCAGTCAACAAGTAGATAAAGAAACTGTGGCATAGATGGATGATGGAATACCACTCAGCCATAAAAGAATGAATTTAATGGCATTTGCTATGACCTGGATGAGATTCGAGACTAGTATTCTAAGTGAAGTAACCCAGGAATGGAAAAACAAACATCGTACATTCTCACTCATAAGTGGGAGCTCAGCTATGAGGATGCAAAGGCCTAAGAATGACACGGTGGACTTTGGGGACTCAGAGGAGGTAAAGAGTGGGAGAGGGTGAGGGATAAGACTACAAATAGGATATAGTATTTGTATATTACAAACCATATAATATACAAATTTATATATATTTTGTATATTGCATATTTTATAATATATAAACTATATATTTATGGGTGATGGATGCGCCAAAAATCTTACAAATCACCACTAAAGAACTTACGTAACCAAACACCACCTGCTCCCCAATAACCTATGGAAACAAAAAAAACTTTAATTCACAACTCCATTTAGTTTGGATAATTTTTCATCAGAAGCGCCCACTCTGACTTTTCTATTCTGGTTTTTCAAACTTTTAAAAATGTGATACACAGTAAAAAAAAAATACATTTAACATCATGATGCAATATTGCTTATGCATGTGCATGAATGCAAATGTACATAACTGTGCAAAAGAAATTATTCTTACCCTTCCTGTTATTTCCTGTTTTTTTCTTTTGCTAAAAGAATGAGAAGAGACCTTGGGTTTCATGACCTTAGTTTGAAAAGCGCTATCCCCGTACATGTCTTTGATTAACCCTATGTTTAACAGAGAAATGGCAAAGAATATGCATTTAGAGAACAGAAGAAAAATTACGGATATTCCTTTCGTATTAGCAATGTGATGTACATGGTTTTTCATGACTTAACCATCTAAAAGAAGATTGCACGTTGACTCCATCTGATTGTCTGTCTCTCTCTTCGTTAACCCTCTGTCTCCTTTAACTTAAAGTCTTTTTCATAAGTTTGTGTGGAACAGTTTTTAGCTGTCCTCTGATACAGATTGTAATAGAGAATTCTTAGAATTGAAGGATTCCAAGGGATTCTGTGTCTGATGTTGTTCAAATTTTCTATCCGAAGCTTGAACTCCCACTTGGATTTGTCTAATTATTGGCACCTACCATTGAAGAGGCCTCATTTATATAACATCATGCTTTATATTAAGCAGCCCGATTTCTCACCTGCTTTCCCATCACTTGTTCTTTCTCTGTTAATTTATGTCCCTATTTTTCCATGGGATTCTAGATGGTCATCTCTCCCCACTAAACCTCGTACTGTCTTCATGTAAATGGTGCTGCTTCTCATTATCCCAAAATTCGAAAAAGAGGATCAGCTTTGAGGTTCCTCTTTTGATCACTGAACCATGACAATCCAGTCCTTGACTGGACAATCGAGTGATTGACTACTATGTGTCGCTATTCTGACCTCAACTCACTCTGCAGTCACAGCCGTGGGTGATTCCAACCAGATTTCCTCAATTACAGATCATTTTCTATTTCTGCTGTCTGCATATCATTCCCAGATGATTCATCTGTTTTTGTTTATTCAGTTTATTTAAATGTTCATTCTCTACATTTGGTATCTTGTGCCATACATTAAACAAGTCAACACTAAGTTTGTTGGTTTATAGTTCACAAAATTAAGTTTCTCTATTTACTTGACAATTTTCCTAATTTCAATCTTTTTTTTTCTTGGAGACGGAGTCTTGCTCTGTTGCCCAGACAGAATGCAGTGCAGCGATCTCAGATCTTGGCTCACTGCAACCTCTGCCTCCTGAGTTCAAGTGATTCTCCTGCCTCAGCTTCCTGAGTAGCTGGGACTACAGCCATGCACTACCATGCCCGGCTAATTTTTGTATTTTTACCAGAGATGGCATTTCAACATGTAAGCCAGGCAAGTCTCAGACTCCTAAGCTCAAGTGATCCCCCCACCTCAGCCTCTCAAAGTGTTGGGATTATAGGCTTAAGCCACCTTGCCCGGCCTGATCAGTTTCCATAATCCCCCCAAAATTATTGAATCAGGGAAACCATCTAATCATCTAACTAACCTAACCATCTAAAGAGTTTCATTTTTAGATTGTATATCTATAACAGCTGGAATTTATATCTGGTTTATCTTATACAATAAATCAGCAAATATTAAATGCAGAGTTTATGTAAGGTTTTTCAGTTTGGCAAATAGATAACACTATTATTTACAGCTTTTCCTTATTAGGCCCCAGTTGCATCTGTCAAGTCTTGCGCTGGGTCCTGTACACACTACCTCATTTGGTGGGTAAAGTAGAAGATCTGGTTTGAATAAGGAAGGAATACGAAACATTGCTGAGGGTACAAACTGGGAGATGGTGAATGCTAAATGAGTTATATAGAATGTAAGGGAAGATGTCAGTGTGGTCTTTGAGAAGAACGGGTGCTCACGTTTATTAAGCAACAACTATGTGTCCATCGCTAAGCATGTTATGTAATGCTCATAAAGATCTTATGAGATCAGGATTAGTTCCATGGTTTTTTTGTTTGTTTGTTTGTTTGTTTGTTTGTTTGTTTTTTGAGACGGAGTTTCGCTTTTGTTACCCAGGCTGGAGTGCAATGGCGCTATCTCGGCTCACTGCAACCTCCGCCTCCTGGGTTCAGGCAATTCTCCTGCCTCAGCCTCCTGAGTAGCTGGGATTACAGGCACGCGCCACCATGCCCAGCTAATTTTTTGTGTTTTTAGTAGAGACGGGGTTTCACCATGTTGACCAGGATGGTCTTGATCTCTTGACCTCGTGATCCACCCGCCTCGGCCTCCCAAAGTGCTGGGATTACAGGTGTGAGCCACCGCGCCCGACCTAGTTCCATGTTTGATGAGGAAACAGGCTCTGCTAGATTGTTAATTGTCCAGGATCACGCAGCGTAACAATAGGAGTCTAGAATTCAGATCCGGATATGTATGATTCCAGAATTTCTGTGCTTGCCAGCTTCACCACTTAATTAGCTGTGTGGTCTTGACTGCTTAAGCTTATAACCTAATCTCTGAATCTCCATTCATTCATTCAGTGGTACTTACTGAGCATCTACTACATTTCCAGATTCTGTTGGTCACTGATGACGTGGTGGTAAACAGGATATAACATTCCTGACTTTCATGGCAACTTACTGTTTAATGGGAGACAGTCATTAAGCAAACAATAAATGAACCATTTAATTTCAGTTGTAATAAGTGCTGTGAAAAAGTACAGCATGATATTGGCATACAAAAGGAGACTCTGACTTGATTGGTGATGTTTTAGCTGAGACCTAGAACTTTAGTAGGAACTTGCCATAGCAATAATAGAATTCAAGAAGAGCATTCGAGACAGAGGAGGCAACTGCACGTGCAAAGGTCCTGAGGTGAGAAAGGGCTTGAAACCTCTAAAGCAGTGATTCTCAACCCTAGCAGATGTCAGAAATTATTTGTTATGAATGGGGACGGGGCTGAGAAGCAGTAATTCTCAACCCTCTCCCCTTGGACAACAGCTAATTTCTCATGTCTCTTTTAGGGTTCCAAAATAAAATTCATAGATAATAACTATAACCTATCATCACATATCATTAAACCAACAACCCTAATAGGTGATAAATTAGAATGTTCTCTAGTGTAGTACAAAGGAGAACTAAAAGGGAAGTAATTTATAGTCAAATGATTTATTCCAATATGTATTTAAATGTAAAAACAACCTCTAATCATTTCATCAACCAGAAGTTCCTCTACAAGTATCAAGAATGTCTCCTAGGGATGGCACTGCCCCTACTAAGCTCCATTGCTTTGGATAAGAGAAAAAAAGAATAGCATTGTTGGAGCTTGGTGAGTTAAAGGGATAGTAAGAATTCAGGAGGAGGGAGGAGTAGACAGAGGCCACAGCATGCAACCAACATTTTGTGAGTCTGGGTAAGGAATTTGAACTTATCCTAAGACCAAGGTAAACGTTCTACAATTTCTGCTTCAGGACACCATTTTAAAGACCTGTGTCACTCTGTATTTGCCTCTGTTGTGTTCACAGTGGTGATCTACTAAGATAAGAAACACGCAATTATATTATGCAAATTATCTTGTCCTCCTTTTCCTACCACTCAATGGCAAACAAACTGCACCAAGCAATCAAAAGTAAACAAGGAATCAACTTTCCTTTGAGCACCATGAATAGGTAACACTCCCTTTCAGAGACTCAGAAATGGCAGCATGGGAAATGGCGTACCCACACAAAAGCTAAACCTGTCTCCCTAATTCTCAGGTTGAGCTGTGAGTCAACAAGACTCAGACACCTAGAGAGAAAACTGAGTTCCAGATTGATTCTAAAGCTGGGAGAGAGAAGTGGGATATTCCTGTGGTTAAAAAAAGAGCAGCTGGTGCCAGGAAGTGGCAAGGCCGAAGAGGACTCCTCTGCCTCTGATTTCCCAGGGGAACTGTCGGAGTTCTGTAGGGCTTCATATCCTGTCTACAGTTCCATGGAAGCAACAGAGCTTGCAGAAAGGATTGAGTGCAGGGAGCAAATCATTCAGGAAACATGGATGAACAGTGGTTTGGATACTTCACTACCAAGAAATGTAGGCCAGCTCTACTGAAAAACACATGCATCTTGAGGCGATCATACTTTCTGAAGAAGAAAGGTTTCCAAATGCCCCTCCAGTTCTGGTTCACCTGTACCTTCTATGAAGGAAAATTTGTCATGTCATCCAATGCTTGTGAGGTCAGGGAGCTATTAAAGGGACGTGTCAAGCTGTTTCCAGCATATTCCAAAACAAGTGAGGAGGGAAGAGTCAAAGAAAAAGACCATAGCACTTCTAAGTAAAACCATAGCACTTCTGAGCCAGGAATACTGCAATGGTAAAGATCATTTTTGTGAAATTTCTTAATGCCCCTTGTATTCTAGCTGGTTTCTGGAAAAATTATCTCTATGGGACCGATCATCTGGACTACAGATGGAGTGCTGCTAGAGCTTTCGTTGTGATTTGCTAATTGGCACTTAAATATTTTCAAGCCTTCCCTGTGATTTTGTATTACAGTGGATATTCAGTTGCCTGAGACGTGTTCTTTCTTTTTACGGCTGTTAAAAATCTGCTGAAATAGTCTGGTAGTAGTGGCTCACACCTGTAATCCCAGCATTTTGGGATGCCAAGGTAGGCAGATTGCTTAAGGTTAGGAGTTTAAAACCAGCCTGGCCAGCATGGTGAAACCTTGTCTCTACTAAAAAAATATGAAAAGTAGCTGGGTGTAGTGGCACTTGCCTATAATCCCAGCTACTTGGGAAGTTGAGGCAGGAGAATCCCTGGAATCTGAGAGGCAGAGGTTTCAGTGAGCCAAGATCGTGCCACTGCACTCCAGCCAGGTGACAAAGAAAGACTCTGTCTAAAAAAAAAAAAAAAATCTGCTGAAATACTTTTGCCTTCTTTCTTCTTTGATTCCCCATCCCTTGCCTCTTGTTTCCTGAAAGATGAAAAAAATAGTTTTCTCTTTTTTTTCTCCACCCAGTATTTATCTGGTGAAGTCCAATTTGAATGCCCTTCTGAACAGGACCTTTCTCTGAAGGTTTAATGAATGTGTTTTCCTAATGTTATAGTCATCCTGAGGCATTGACAAGGAGGCTCTTTCTGCTCTTTTTTCTTCTATGCATCATCTTTTATTGTTTTTTTCCTATTACAAAGTGGCTGCAGGAAGAAACTGTATTAGTGATCTATTGATGTGTAAGAAATTACTTTAAAACTTAGTGGATTAAAGCAACAAATATATATAATGTCCATTTTTATGGATCAGAGATTTGAGTTTTATGTGGGTGCTCTTGGCTAAGTGTCTTAGATGAAATTTCAGTCAAGGTGTCATTGAGGGTGCCAGTCATTTGAAGGCTTGACTGGAGCATCCCAAGATGGTGCCCTCACAGAGATGTTGGCAGGAGTCTCAGGTCCTGGCTGACTATTGGCAGGAGGGCTCAGTTCCTCACCTCGGATCTCTTCATGGGGGTGGTCAAGAGGTCATTTTCAAAGCATGGAGTCTGCTTTCCTCACAGCCACTAATCCAAGAGAGAGAGCAAAGAAGAGTTCCCATTAGGATTTTGATATATAGTCTCAGAAGCCCAAGCTTGTACTCTCACCACATTCTGTTTGTTAAAAGTGAGTCAGAAAGCCAGCCCACGCCCAAGGAGAGGAATGGGCTGTACAGTTTGGAGGGAGGCATTTGAAAGATTTTGTGAGTGTCTGTTTAAACCACCACACTCTTCTAAATTAAAATAAGGCCTTCTGGCTGTACATTGCAAAGAGGGAGTGATGCTTTCATCCATTGAAATTATTTCCAATAATTAAAGGCTCTTGTGAATGGTTGGCTTACTCTGCCTGTTTTCACCATTTATGTTTGTTTTTCTCTCCTGTATCCTTTTAAATCATCCAAATGCCGGATGTAGGTTTTCAAAGGAAAATGCAAGATGCAGCTTTAAGCACTTTAAAAAACAGTAACAATTGTTGGGAAAAAATGTTTTTGAAGATTTTCTTTTGTGTTCCTGTTTCTGAAATTAATTGTAATTAGAACAAAATCCGTTTTCAAAACAAACACAAAGAACGAGAGAGAAAAAGCCATTGACAAATTAAAATTACCATTAAATTATGTTCCCACCCTTTATAATTAGTAGAATATGACTGTTACAGTAATAGAAAGCTGTAACTGGTGTTTTGTCTTGTTTTTGCCATGGAAGCCTATGTCATTATTCCTGTAGGGAAAAAAAAAGGTTTTTTTAACCTCAATTGGAAAGTCTGTTAGTCAGTTTTAACGAATATTTAATAAATCAATGGCTGTTAATCCTACCGCGTTAGGGTGTAACACGTATCATTCAGTATCCAGATAGAGTATACTTTCTTGAGTTGGCCTTTACTGACTTCTTTCTGTTCATCTTTTCTTACCAAGGAGACTACATCATTCCCCAAAACAAATTTTAATGTACATTTTCCTTTTATTCCTTATAATACATGAAATGCAATAGTTATTTCATCAATCATAACTAGTGTATGGTGTTGATTACCTTTTGGCTAGCTTTTTGACTGCCACTCCTCATTCACCCTCGAGCTCTGATAAAAGCAAAAGCCCATGTGGATGTAGTGCATCAATCCTGAGACATCGTGTTAATTGCAGATTACCGCCACGTGAACAATGTAAGCAATTTCCTTTCAAGGCGTCATCGTGTAATTTAACTGGAAAATCAAGGCAAATTTTCTAAGAAGGACATTTCATTTTACTTGATAATAGAAGAGAGGGAGAGAAAGAAACTCCTTTTTTAATAAAATGTAGGGATGTATTTTTTCATTTTCTAAATTTTCAGGCCTTGAACATAAGTAAAGTGGAAATATAACATAGTTTATGTGATAAAACTAAAGCTGTTTGTATTAGCTATGATAAACCATTTTCAGTGAGTTTTTTGATATGGCTTTCGTAGCAATGACTGTAGTAAGTTAATATATCAAAATGTATTTTCAGAGGAGGGTGAAAATATGCAGAGAAAAGATACGTTAATCCTTTCCATTTTCATTGTTCCAGATTTGACTATGGCATTAAATTACTGTGTAAATATAGCAAAATAGATTGACTTTCCCTAACTTCTTTGCTAGTTTGGAAAAACATGATGAGTATCCTTGATTTGGGATGTGTTTATCTTTTCTTTTTAATTTTACATTAAGTTCTGAGATACATATGCTGAATGTTACATAGGTATACATGTGCCATGGTGGTTTGCTGCACCTGCCAACTCGTCATCTAGGTTTTAATTCCCGCTTGCATTAGGCATTTGTCCTAATTCTTTCTGTCCACTTTCCCTCAATGCCCCGACAGTTCTCGGTGTGCGATATTCCCCTCTCTGTTTCAATGTGTTCTCATTGTTCAATTCCCACTTATGAATGAGAACATAATGATGCTGATCGTGAAGGGCTCTTGGTCACAATACATTTTGTTTTAAATTCTGTAGACCCTGACTCAGTCTATCCCAATGCCTGGACACAGCTCACTTTTCCAAGACTGGAGAGCGTCATATCATTTTCCAGTTCTGCAAGGAATGAAGACCAAGCTCCAATTTAGATATTATCAACTGGCCAAATATTCATGCTGAACCTGAAATGTTCATTTTTAAGCTATAGAAATTGGCTCCTTTTCCCACTAATTTTGAATAATTTACAATTTTCTTAAGAGTCAATAGAGGAAATAATATAATAGCACTTAAGGAAAAAATCATCACAATTTTATAGCAGAAAGTAATAGACTGGCATTTGGCCTGACATTCTCATGTACCAGTGAGGTCATAGTGTCAGTGGCAAAACTGGGTGAACAAAAAACCCAGATTCCTGTTGCCTGATTTAGTACCCATTCCCCCCTGCCACTCACCTGCAGCTGTAAATGCTCAGCCTGCAGGCTACACTAGGCTGGTGTGCACTGATAAACTTTGCACCTCATTTTCTTCTCTCTCTCTCTCCCCTTCTCTTTTTAATGTCCACTCTTCCTACTTCTCTTTCCTTCCTACTGCACTTCCTCCCTCTTGGGGCCCACATTTAGGTGAGTCTGTGGTCAAAATACCAAAGGACCCTCGACCTATACTATCTTGTCTGATGGTGACTAATAGAAACACCTGAAGTGCTAACCCCTTTGCCTTAATCTTGATCTGATTAGTGGATTCCTTTAACCCCACTTAATGAGTCAACCCATTTTCCTCTGGATTTTCTGTGGAACTAGCAGAGGGTTTACTGGTGGAGTTAAGCCTTCAGGACTCCACACTGCCTTAACCAATATGTTGCCTTGTAGCATTCAGAAGGAGCAGATCCAGGTTTTGCAGAACCTGAAGCTTACAACTTGGAGTTCCTCTTAAAGAAAAAGAATACAGGAGGCTGAGGCAGGAGAATTGCCTGAACCCAGGAGGCGGAGGTTGCGGTGAGCCGAGATTGTGCCATTGCACTCCAGCCTGGGTAACAAGAGCGAAACTCCGTCTCAAAAAAAAAAAAAAAAAAAAAGAATACAAAGTTATGAACACAAAATTAAGTACGGGGAACTGGAGGTGGCCCTTATAAGTTGTGTGTCTCCATCATCTGGCACATCAAGGTTGTCATGCTCTGGCCCAGACTAGACTTGTATTCTGTTGCCTGTGAAATAACCTGGAAGTGCCAAAGCCATACCGAAACATTTCTGGTCCCCCAAGCATGTTCTGTTGTCTCTCACCTGCAAGCCTTTGCACATGCACATTCATCTGCCACAGTTTCCATCTGTCACTTTTTTTTTGAAATGAAGTCTCACTCTGTCACCCAGGCTGGAGTACAATGGCACGATCTCAGCTCATTGCAACCTCCACCTCCCAGGTTTAAGTGATTCTTCTTCCTCAGCCTCCTGAGTAGCTGGGACCACAGGCACATGCCACCACACCCAGCTAATTTTTTTATTTTCAGTAGAGACGGATTTCACCACATTGGCCAGGATAGTCTTGATCTCTTGACCTCGTGATCTGCCCTCCTTGGCCTCCCAAAGTGCTGAGATTACAGGCGTGAGCCACCATGCCTGGCCCATCTGTCACTTCTTTATACAGATAATGCCTGTTCTGTAAGATGTCATTTCAGGGGTCAGCCATGTTGGGAAGCCTCCTGCAGTCCCCACAGGTGCCCCAGTTCAGGGCTCTCATATTCTGCTGTAGCTGTTTTCACACTGCATTATAACTACTTGTTACCTGTCTGTGTTTCCTACTACACAGCGACCTCCTACATGCAGGAGGTGTGCTTTTGACTCTGGATTCCCAGTGGCTGATGTTGAGACTGGGCTAGGCAGTTTGTGTTGTTTGCCTTCCCCAGGCTTTAGCTTCAGGGTGCTAAGTGTTCAGGCCCATTTGCCCTCTGCTCTTTGGCAAAGTCAGCCCAATGGGAGGCCTTGAGGAGGACTGGAAGGTATGAAGAAGGGCAAACCCCACCCCTGCCTCTTCTGCAACTCCAGCTGTAGCCACGACTCCTCTGCGCTTCAGTTTCTACTGGACAGTCTCCACCTCTGTTTCTAGATCCCTAGAAGGCCCTGCCCTCTGGGTTCCAGTCACACTTTTCTTTCTCATTGTCTCTACACTCCTATGAGCAATAGTGGCTCCTTACTGTTGCCAATTTGTAAGTTACATCTTTGTTTGACTTCTGAGCTTTTCCGTCATTCATGTTACTAAGACTCTGTATTAAATTCCAAATTTTGTCTCCCTGAAAGGTCTAGAGTGATTTACATTTCCCTGGCTGAGCCCTGAATTATAAAGGCACAGTAGATGGCCAGTTGTCATATGAAAAAGACAATAAGAAGAGGGGCCTTTAGCAATTATTTGCAAGGTTTATTTACATATAAAACGATTATGAGTTTTTCATCCCTGTCCATCTTAGAGTACAGCATGGAGCCCCAGAAACTGGTACTCGTCCTACAGACCGTACATGCAGAAATAGCAGAGCTTAACAAAATGCATACAGTACTTACTGAATTGAGTCCAGTTAATCTCCCTTCTTGGAACTAGGTTCTAGGTCCAGTACCTTGCACTTAGTAAGCATTCACACAAACATTAAGCAAAGAACAGACTCCTTGCAAGCCATCACCAGCATATCCCAGGCAACAGACAATATAATAGCACAGCAAACCTTGATCTATAATGTCTGTGACTTTTTGGTACAATTACAATGGAAGCATTCCCCAGGCCTTGCATAGCTTCCTTGGCGTAAACCCTAGGAGTTCCTCAGAATGTCTGGGGATCAGGAAGGAGTGACTGTGTTCCATGGAACAGCATGAGACTCCAGGCTGGGGAGGAGAGGCCAACAGGCCAAATAAAATAGGAAACAGACAACCAAGGGCCAGTCCCTCGACATGTCAGTGTAAGCAGGATAAATCCCCTTAAAATCAACTGCAAATCTTGCTCAGGGTAGAGAGCAAGTATACAAATTGAAGAAAGCAGCTGAGGAAATGGGGTTGATAAACACAAGGGCTGACCGCTGAGTGTGAGGCCAGAGAGAATGTGTAGACACATTTGGCCAGAGGTTTGGGAAGCTATAACTAATAGCAAGCAAGACAAGAAAGAGCCTTCAGGTCCAGCTTAAGATGATGAGGCAGGGAGTGTCGTGCTTGAGCACAGAGGCTTCTGTCCCCATCTGCCTGGGTTGAGATTTTGGCTCTGTTATTTCCTAGCTAAGAACAAGTGACTTAACCTCTCAGGATCCAGTTCTCTTTCAGGGTTAATAGTAGTGCCTGCCCTCTTGGCTCATGTGAAAACAACATGAGTTTGTTCATGTGAAGCAGCTGGCATCTGAAACCTAGTGAGATCATTTATAGGCAGTGTTGATACAGTCTCAGGAATATTTCTGATTTGTCAAAGTCTGCAATTAAGTTTTGTATTCCATTCATTCATCCATCTCTTTGATAGATATTTTGTGAGTGCTTAAAATGTGACTGGCACTGGGAATAGAATGAAGATCTCAAACAAACAAGTCCCTGATTTTGTGGGCCAGAAAATGAAAATATTGGTGAGTCAGTATTAGGTTAGTGGTGAGGGAGAATCAGGTCACCTGAAATGTTTCTAATGAGATTCTGAAGAATGAATGAATGTGACAGATGTACTACTCTGTTGGAGGATGTTGTAGAATGTGCAAGGCTATGCATGTGTGGGAGCAGAGTGTATATGAGAAATCTCTGTATCTTTCACTTTTACTATGAACCCAAAACTGCTCTAAAAGATAGTCTATTAGAAAAAGAGAGAGAAAAGGAGAGGGAGGAGATGGAGGGAGGAGACCACTTTCTGATGATTCTAAATATTATTTTGGTCACTCTACAGAAAACTAAGGGTATTTTAATATTGGCTAAATCGTATTTTTTGCTAAGTTAGATCTTAATTATATTAGCTGTGCTTATTTTAAAAATTTCGGTACCTCAAACTTAATTGGAGCCAATTATATTCATCTCTAAAAGGCACTACTAGTTGATATCACCACCACACAAGGAACTTGTTAGAAAAAGCAGTGTTTACTAGGAGTGTAAAAGTGAAGCTCCAGCCTAAGGAATTTTGTCTGTTGATCTTTCAAAGGTATGCTTGCTTATAATGGGCAGCTGAACTATTATTCACAATAGCAAAGACATGGAACCATCCCAAATGCTCAGCAATGATAGACTAGATAAAGTAAATGTACATATACACCATGGAACACTATGTGACCATAAAAAGGAATCAGATCATGTCTTTTGCAGGGACATGGATAAAGCTGGAAGCCATCATCCTCAGCAAACTAACACAGGAACAGAAAACCAAACACCGCATATTCTCGTTAATAAATGAGAGCAATGAAAACACATGGACACAGGGAGAGGAACAACACACACTGGGACCCGTAGGGAGGAATGGCGAAGGAAGAAAGAACATCAGGACAAATAGCTAATGCATGTGGGGCTTAATACCTAGCTGGCAGGTTGATAGGTGCAGCAAACCACTATGGCACACGTTTACGTGTGTAGCAAACCTGCAGGTTCAGTACATGTATCCCAGAACTAAAACTAAATTAAAAAATAATAATAATGGGCAGCTGAGTATTAGTCTAGGCATTCAATTCATTCATTTAGTCTTCCAGTTTTTACTGGGCTACCTAACAATGAGGCTCTCCCTGGGCCGATGCTAGAAAGATAAATAAAGCATAGCCCCAGCCATC
Source organism: Saguinus oedipus (assembly GCA_031835075.1). Lineage (NCBI taxonomy): Eukaryota > Metazoa > Chordata > Mammalia > Primates > Cebidae > Saguinus > Saguinus oedipus. The sequence goes on along the minus strand of CM063181.1, from coordinate 62,651,666 downwards.
AAGAGGCTCATGGTTTTGGCCCCCAAAACCATGTCTCAGGCCATGTAGAGATGAGACTAGGTAGTCCAATGGAATACACAGTAACAAAGGAGGTGCAAAGAATTCTTTGCTAAGAAAGCAAAGAATTCATTCACTCATTTATTCATTTATTCTTTCATTTGTTCACTCAACAAATATTTGTGAGTTATATATTATGTGGAAGGCATCATATAAAACATTGGGGATATAGCCATGGAATAATATAAATATTCCTTGCCCTCCTGAGTTTACCATGGTTCTGCCTACTATGGTTATAGGGAAGTTTTGAGTTGGGTCTTAAAGAATGAGGAGAAGTTATGGAGGCAGACAAGGTAAAGGGCATTTCAAAAGAAGGGAATTAGCATTCGGGAGTCCATGAGTCTCCTGTCTCAATGCTTTTGTAGAAAGGACACTGGCACTTAGCACTGGTAACCCCATCTCAGCACCAAGTGGCCCCACCTTGGGTCTGTGCAAAGGAGATCTATCATGAGCCATAACTGGGTTTTGTCTGTAAAAAATGACTTTATGCCCAGGATCCACTGCCCTCAGGCATCTCATGGACAGTCACAGGACACTTGATTTCCCTCCTTTTAATTAAGTTCTACAAGGCTGATCAAAAATGTATCCAGAAGTGTTTTTAGAGATCTGCAGTCTCTATGCTTAGTTTTTGATCTCAATCCTCATCTAAGGTACCTAAATACTAATTTTTAACAAGATTGCTTCACTCCAAAAAATGATCTAAAACCAAGTTCAGTTGTCATGGACATGTACAGTCCTTCAGTCGGAGAACCGTAAGTGGACACATGGACAAACAGTAATGTATTCACCTAAATGTAGTTTGTAATATAATAACTTGGAGAATTATAAAATCAGCCAGGCATGGTGGCTCATGACTGTAATCCCAGCACTTTGGAAGGCTGAGGAGGGCGGATTACTTGAGGTCAGGAGTTTGAGACCAGCCAGGCCAAAATGGTGAAACCCCATCTCTAGTAAAAATACAAACAAAAATTAGCCAAGCATAGTGGTGCACACCTGTAATCCCTGATATTGGGGATGCTGAGGCAGGAGACTTGCTTGAACCCAGGAGGCAGAGGTTGTAGTGAGCTGAGATCACACCATTATACTCTAGCCTGGGTGACAAAGTGAGACTCTGACTAAAAAAAATAAATAAATAAAAGAATAACATCTTAAATTCCTTGTTAATATATAATTGTATGTTAAGACATTTCCTTTTTCTTTTCTAAGGCATTTCAGGGCTGGAATTTATTTATTTATTTTTTTAATGTTTTTGTGAGTTTTTCTCGCTTCTTACTTCAACATATATTACAGATAATATCTGATTCCATTTATTTTTCTCTGTATAATGAGAAAATTAACCAGATTTTCTGTTCCCAATCTTCTCCACCTCTCTCTCTTTATGAATAAGCAAAAAAAAAAAAAAAAAAAAAAAAAAGAAAAGAAAAAAAGTCGGGAAACTATTATTCCCAAGAATACTTTCCCAGATATCCTCTTCTGCCTGATCTATGTCTTGTGGATAAGTAAGGAGCCATCCTGTTAAAGATGATCCTGCACCATGGGGTCGGGAGAGGCCACTGAGTAACCATGCTCTTAATCAGGAGCAGCCTGGTGTTAGTCATCAGTATATTTTATTATGTTCTAGTTCTTTCAAAATTAGTTATTCCCCATGAGAAAAGTGACTCCAGTCCAAGCAGAAGAAGAGGGATTCTCGGCTACATTCCCAGATGCACACTGGGACACAAGCACTGACTGGTGAAGTAGCAGCTCTCAGCTAACAACTACAAACTCTGATTAGCTACTAAGCTAATACCCAGCAGGCTTCCACAGCCTGGGTTTCTGTCTGAACAACTTGATTAGCAATCGAGCATTACAAATTGATGAGTCAGAGTTAGCTGTGTGCTTTTAAAACTCAGATGAGATTGTATTTTTATTTTTGAGAAATGGTATGGGCTCTTAAGAGAAGAAGCAGGCCCTGAGCAGCAAGTAATGGCATGGTGGTTTGTGCTCTGAGCTGTCATGGAAGTACTGGTCTTGTGTAAGCTCAGATAACACCATCAAAGTGACATACAACAGGATTGGGTGTTTGGGAATTCTAGCAATGAGTGAACCAACCTGGACGACTCCTAGTAAATAAGAAGAGCTTTTTAAAAGAGATGCCAGGCTGTGTCTTGACTACAAGGGATTGTTACTGGGAGCACAGACAATACCAAAGCTGCAGGTTAGGAACAATCATTATATGTGCGGTGTGAAAACCAAAAACTAAAACCTGCTCCTCACCGGAGTCTTCTTTACCAATGATTTCAAGAACAAATGCTACTTCAACACTTCTTTCTGGAAGTTATAAACTGAGATGTTAAAAGTAATTATTTTTAAGGGCTAGCATCTTGTTTGTTGCATCTTCTAATTTATTGATCATTAATATGCATATTTGGAGTAAACAAATAGTTATTTGTAATTTTAAAATACTGTAAAGCCCTTCCATGCCTGCTACCTGTTAAGTTGGCCATTTTTCATTTACTTATGTTTCCTTCTAGGCTTTGCCAATTCAACATAATTTCTCAGTAGGTATAATGAAACAGAAATGCTGTTCCGCAGGCTGCCATTTCAAAGCATTGTTGTACATGAAAAACAGACAGCAAAGATCTTCTATGATATAGCCAGGGTAACCCAAACCCCAGTCTAATGCAACCCTATCTTGGGCCTCAATATAAGTGATCTCGCCTTTCAAGTGATCTTGTGATAGGACCTGTTTAGATGATGAGGTGTCAGCGTATATGTTTCTTTGTTGTTTGCCTATGAAAATGTATATTTTGTTAATAGTACTGTAAATTATAAGAGGTCTGCTCTGTGGAAAAGAAACACAAATAGATTTAGATTTTTATAGAGCTGAATCAGCCAAATCAAACACAGGCTTTTCCGAAGCTTCCAAGTTTTAATGGAAACTCATGCTCTTCAGAATGTTGCTGCCTAATTATAATTCATGCCTTTTGCAGATACATTACAGGGTGGACCAAAAGGAAAATGTTAGACGTGTTCACTTGTGATTTCTATTGTGTTACTTGTAGAATGCCAACTGCATAAGTCGAATGGCCTGGTGCGTGCAGAGACAGGGCCAGTTCTTGGCAGGCTGTAGGACTTCAGTAGGAAGGAGAACGATAGACTTGCAGAATAGTAATTACAGACCACACACTCAAATACAGAACCGGACTTCAACATGTGATTCTGCGTATGCTACCAGTGTCAGAATTTAATTTAAAAGTCCTGTGGTACTCATAACCCCAAACCAACCCACTTAATTATCTTCATCAGAGAAGCACCTTTGAACCCCAGAAAAATTAAACTACCAAGATTTTATTTATTTTATTTTTATTATTTTTTTTTTGAGACGGAGTCTCGCTCTGTCACCAGGCTCAAGTGCAGTGATGCGATCTTGGCTGACTGCAACTTCCGCCTCCTGGACTTAAGTGATTCTTCTGCCTCACCCTCCCGAGTAGCTGGGACTACAAGCATGCGTCACCATGCCCAGTTAATTTTTGTATTTTTAGTAGAGACGGGGTTTCACCATATTGGCCAAGCTGGTCTCAAACTCCTGACCTTGTGATCAGCCCACACTGGCCTCCCAAAGTGCTGGGATTACAGATGTGAGCCACTGCCCCCACTCCCCGCTGAAGATTGTATTTTAAAAAGAACTTTAAACATTCATTTTATTTTATTTTATTTTAAACAGGTCTAACTGGTATCAAGGGAGAAAAAGGAAATCCAGGCATTGGAACCCAAGGTCCAAGAGGTCCCCCTGGACCGGCAGGTAAATCTTCCTTCCTAACAAGAAACCGCAACTGTACATTTTTATATTCACTTGGCATTGCACGTGAGGAAAATTGTCATCTTACATCCTCGTATGTAACTGAAATGGCTGTATTTCTTATTTGTTTCATTGGGAGGCTTCTTTGTTAGTAATGATCCTCTGAATACACAGGACCAAAAAGTTAGAGCATATTCTGAGATGTAACTTTTTGTTTGAGTGAGTTAGGATAGGATATTCTATGGTATAGTAACAAATATGTCCCAAATGCTCAGTGGATTTACACAAAAAAGCTTTATTCCACACTCCACACCGTTTCATATGAATAAGGTCGCTCTCTTCCATCTCGGAACCCATGACCATGGTGAATCATACAGCCTCCAAGAGAAAAATAAAGAAGGCACACCAGGCTGGGCACAGTGGCTCACTCTGTAATCCTGGCACTTTGGGAGGCCGAGGCAAGAGGATCACTCAAGGTCAAGAGTTTGAGACCAGCCTGGGCAATGTAACAAAACCCCATTTCTACAAAAAAATACAAAACTTAACCAGGCATGGTGGCATGCACCTGTAGTCCCAGCTACATGAGAGGCTGAGGAGAAGGATCACATGAGCTCTGGAGATTGAGGCTACAGTGAGCTGTGATGGCACCACTGCACTCCAGCCTGGGTGACAGAGGGAGACCCTGTCTCAAGAAAAGAAAAGAAGGCACATCAGTCTCAACTTCCTAAACGGAATGAGATGTCATTTCATTTCCATTCATATTTTATTGTCAGGAACTAATCACCTACCCCCAACTGAACTGCAAGGCAGACACAAAAACTAGAGGAATACAAGGCTATTTGGTGAGCACTGGTATTTCCAGCCATGGTAATCTTACTGAATGAGTTCTGTGGAAGTTTTGATTTTGTGTTTTATGTGCTTTTAGAATGGTCTCCAGATGAACATATTCGATATTAGAATTATCAGAATAACACGCAATCTTATTATAACATATATTTATAATGTCAGTCTTAGTGCATTGAGTAAAGGGCTTTAAGTGCTTTACATATTTTTCTTTCTAATCTATTACAAATTTTGGAAAATACTTTTTCTAAGGGAGGTTCCTAATGCAACAGATTCATTTTCAATGTAAATATTTCTGTTATTAGAGATAGTGTGAGGAACTGATCTAGCATTACATGTTACACAGAATGGGTGGTTGGTGAGTGTTGATTGAGGAGCTGAGTATATGAGAGCCACCAGGCTGTTCGAATAGGAGGCAGTACTTGTTCCTACTTTTCATTTCAGTTCTAGTTGAGAAATACCACTGGAAGAATGCCATTTCAACAATGTTGGAACCCAGGCCTAAAAACAAACAAGCATACAAGCCAGAAAAAAACTCATGCTGACAAATTTCTTAGAGTCACAAAAATGTTAATCTTCTTATTTTTACTCAATATGAGTTCTCAATTAATGTACACTAGCTTAAAGAAATTTTGGATGAGTATATTGGGTCGAATTTCAAGCTTGTCATTTGTCTCCTCCAGGACAATTTCACACTCACACAAATTTAATTATTTAGGGTCATACACCAAGACTGAATTACACGGCTATTCTAACTCGATGATGACGTTGAACTTTGAGTGTGCCCATGTTTGTATGTGTGTGTGTGCACCCCATAGATTGAATTCACAAGGAACTGCATTGGGAAACAAAAGCTCCAAAAAGCAAATAAGGTTAAGAATGGAATGTTCCTTTCCCTTTAATATCCAACAGGTAATAGAAGAGAATACATTTTGCTTCCCAGTTTCCTGAGCTGATTAAAAGCATTGACCAAAAGCATTGACCTCCGGGAGGATATGTGATTACACTATGATCCTCTGCCTAGGAAATCTTGTCTAAGAAAAAGAACTCCTTGAGAAGAGAGAAAGAGGCTTTCCTAATTGTCCTAAGAGTTGCTTCTTGTGAGAGCTAGTTTACTTCTTGGTTGCTTCAAAACTTATTCTGTTGTGGCAAAAGACCAACTGTTTTCATCTATGGGTGCTTCTTAGGACCTTCAGGGGAGAGTCGGCCTGGCAGCCCTGGGCCCCCTGGCTCTCCTGGACCAAGAGGCCCACCCGGTCACCTGGGGGTTCCTGGACCCCAAGGTCCTTCTGGCCAGCCTGGATATTGTGATCCCTCGTCATGTTCTGCCTATGGTGTGGGAGGTAAGTGTCACAAAAAAAGCCACTCTTGTGGGCTTTGATTGATGTTTTACTATGCTTAGTACCAAAATGAAGAGAGAGTGCTAAGAAAAAAGTTAAATTGGTTATTGATGGGAAGCAGAGCTTGACCTCCTCACTTTCTTAAATTATCTCAAGACATTTTCTATAAAGTGCTATAGAGGCTACTCCCTTAAAAACCTTAAAAGCAAATTCAAAATAACCACATCTAAGTCTTCCCTGCTTCCAAATGATGACCTAGATAGACATGCCCTCTGACTTCACATTTAGCACATTTGTAGGACGTGATTGAACATTATTTTGGAGTCCCCATTCTATGTGTCTGCTGTGATGTGGTCAAGACCTCCCATAAAATTTTACTCTTGGTTTGGGGAAATGTCAAAGTTAGAACTTCTCCCGTAATTAAGAGGGCTCCTTAGATGATTTTCAATGATATCCTGCAGACCACTTGCGTTTTAGGTGACCAAGGATAGTTCTGAGAGGAAACCGAAAGTTGTGCTGTCCTTGCCTTATCACTAACTACTGTACTAAAAGAGTATGCTTCCTAAAATCATCTGCAGCGTGCATGCTGGTGAGCTATGCAATAGCCCCTTTTCTGATATAATCGCTCTTGAAAGCATCAAGAGAGAGGCAGAGGGACTACTGTGAGGCCATGAGCTTATTAGTTAATGGATTTAAAATGTTCTGCTTCAGTAGAAATTTAACCTTAGTTATCAGAGGAATTGGTCAACAAAGTTTTGCTGATGTGTTTTTCTCTGTTCATCTTTTCCCTCCCTGTTCTCTCAAATACCCCTATCCCTTATTAAGATCTGATCCCCTACAATGATTACCAGCACTGAAGTGGAAATCCTCCACTCTGGTTACATTGGCCCCGGGCATTTGACTTTGGATACAGAACTGTCCTGTCGACCACCACCACCAAGCCCCTGCCCCTAACAATGGACACCCTGCTTCCCTGCCTCTTCCGCATCCCTGCCTTCCCACTCTCAAACCTCTTGCCCACTCCACTCCAAACATGATGGCGTGATAACATTGAAACATAAGCAAATCATATATGTCTATTTCAATAGACACTGACTGCTCCATGTCAGCCTGGATAGAGGTATATGATTGTGTGCCAAGAATTTATCCCAGACTCCCCTGTGTGACAGCTCCGTAATAAAGTTACTTAACTGTGCCTCCTTCTCCTTCCTCTCCCCATACAGGGGTGGATGGGCATCTTTCTCCTTGATCACCCTACTCTCCCTTCCTCCCCTGGTCACCTCCCTCCCTGCTATCCCCTGGTGATGGACTTCTAACATGAGATCATTTTTTTAAATTTCTATTTCTTTTATAATTTTGCTGAGTTTTCAGTGTTTCTTCTGTAAATAAAACATATAATATTTAAATGGTTGGCTATGATTCTAATTTTCTAACCATTTCTGTAATGTCTTTCCCTTTGTCCATTTACTAACTGTCTGAAACCTTATGGGAAGGTTCAAGGGGCTTGGAGGATTAAAATACCCACTGCTTTTTACCCAGCAGGATATCTCTGTGTCTCTAAGGACCCAGGTGAGGGGAGCATATCAATTTATGATTCTTGGGTCCAGCAAGTCCCCACCCCCACTTTTCCTCTTTAGCTCCCCATCCAGATCAGCCTGAGTTCACCCCTGTCCAAGATGAGCTGGAAGCTATGGAACTGTGGGGCCCTGGAGTCTGATAGCCTCAGAGGAAATCTGAAGAACAACTGCAAGAACTCTTAAGGAACCTTGTTTGAGAAAATATTGTTATGTGGTTTGTATGCTACTTTGGGGGGCTCACTTCAGCAGCCTAAATCTCCTCCTTGGATAATGTTAATATTATTGTTGTTATTATTAACAAAAATATATATTTTTAAAAAGTCCCCTTAATCTATGACTTGGTAGAAGTGATTTCCTTTTGGTGCTTTAATGGTATGTCAGATAATTTGTTTTTCCAGAGAAGAATGCTCAAAGAGGAATTGGGAAAAATAAATTGAACTCTGGAATCTTCTCTCTCAAGTCCTAAAATGAACAGATACAATTGCATTTGAAGGAAATATGGCCCCAGCAAGGAAAAGAATTCAAAGAAGTTCAGAGATGATACCATTTACTCCTACTCCCTGTAGGAATAACCTTGCTGATTAAAAAAAAAGGAACATTATTGGAGAGACTACCTCTTGTTTAATTGATCTGTCCAACTCTGAGATCACTTGGTAACTGGTTTCACGGGTATCCAAAAATAAGCATTTGGATGTAAGCTGTCTGAATTTGGTAGTTTTAAAAATAGATTTAGATTTTCAGTGGTTTTAACTCACGTGAAATAATGACTTTCCACCAGCTCTGATGTAAGAGATACAATTTTGATGAACAATTTATCCAGCAGTGCGTTCCAGGGGTTGCCTCACCTTATCTACAGGGATTACTTTGTACATGCAGATAAGTTTTTGCAAACCTATTTTCATTTTCTTTTGTAAGCAAATAAAACTTTAAAACAATGTATGAGGATTCTTTTTCCTGTATTTCTAAGTATCACCCTAAGCTTTTGTAGTCTCAACTGAGTGTTCACAAGAAAGACAACAGTTGTCTTCCTTTAGGTAAGCATTCAAACATTCATTCATTCATTCATTCATTCATTCATTCATTCATTCTGAGTTCAATAGAAAACAGAAGAAGCAGTTGACCTGGGACTAAGAGATCAGCAACATTTTATTCATTAAATGTTTACCAATACTTGACAGAGGAGCCCACCTATCTTCTGCTATTGAGGAAAGCCTGAAAACCCCTAGAAGGCAGAGTGGAAATGAGGTGGAATCTAACAGACTCTAATCCTTAAACTATGCCTTCTGCTCACAAAGGAAAACTCTAGGGATTTGAGAAAGATTTGAGTTCTATTATGTGCTAGTTGAAATAGAAATGAAAGAGAACCGGCTGGGCACGGTGGCTCAAGCCTGTAATCCCAGCACTTTGGGAGGCCAAGGCGGGTGGATCACGAGGTCAAGAGCATCCTGGTCAACATGGTGAAACCCCCGTCTCTACTAAAAATACAAAAAATTAGCTGGGCATGGTGGCGCGTGACTGTAATCCCAGCTACTCAGGAGGCTGAGGCAGGAGAATTGCCTGAACCCAGGAGGTGGAGGTTGCGGTGAGCCGAGATCGCGCCATTGCACTCCAGCCTGGCTAACAAGAGTGAAACTCCGTCTCAAAATAAATAAATAAATAAAATAAAATAAAATAATAATTAAAAAAATGAAAGAGAACCATAAATTAATGTGTGCTCCTTTTCCTCTGTGACATCTTCCTAGTGACAGCTAACTTTAACAAGTAGGGATAGAACCATTTACAACTAGGAGCTGGATTCTTTCTGGATCAGGAAAAGGCTAACTCGAAGGATGGTGTCTATCTGATCACCAGGTTCTCTGACTTTCTGCCCTGCTCATAATCTCCTGATCTTCTTTGAAAATGAAAGAAGACTTTATCTGAAGGATTCAAACAGTCTACTTGCATGACTTTGAGGGTGGGTGGGGGTCTAAACACATCATTTTTTCATGTCTGCAGGAAATGAAAAGACAATGAGCAGATAACCAGCAGCCATTCCCTTTCAGTTATGGTATATGATTCCACCTGAAAAAGCAGGAATTATGGGAAGGAAAATTTGTCTAAGGCCCATCAAGATAGCCTGACCCAGAGTCACCTAAGAGAACTCTTCCACCCTAAATGACTGGGGTGTGTAATCAGTCGCTTCTTTCTCTTTGTCTCAGATTTCTTAGTTCACGACATTTAATAGTGGGTATACAGAAGGATAGTCTATACATTTTAGTGTTTGGCCCTTGGAAACAAAGTTGAATACCATGTCACTCAGAAGACTCTCAAAGTTTGCTTATAAATGGTGATGTATAAACTACCAGAGATCCTAATTAATTCACATCATTCTTGAGTTGTGCAAATACACTTGGCTTTGATTTTACTTGGTGATCTAAATTTGTTTATTTAAGCTGCAAGAAAGTTACATTAGTTTGGAATGTGTCATCACTTGGACCCAGCATATCAGATTTTTATTGAGTGAAATGTTAAAAAGTGTAACTCAGATTCTGGATTTTTGAGCTTACAATACATTGCCTGTAATAAAAGCTGATTTTGAAGTGCATGTTTATTAACTTACTTTGGCAGAAATACACTTATATCTTAATTTATATTTTATAAGTTTACACTGTTTTCTAAAAGTAATAAAGATCATTTCATAAAAAATACATTAATCTTCAGAATTCACATCACATATGTTACAAACTATTTCTTTTCAGAAAAGTCATTTTAGGATAGTATTTTATATTTGGAAAGACCCCGATTTAATTCTAGAACAACGCTTTCTTCCTCTTTCTTTTTTCCTCTCCTGCCCCACCCCATCCTTCCACATCAAATATTACTGCGAACCAGGAAGTGTTTTCGTTCTGGGGATAAAACCATCAACAAAAGAGATGTGGGCTCTGTCCTCACGGGGCATCCTTTCTGTTGCTAGAAAAAGACAGGAAATGTGTGAACACACAAGCAAAATTAGTTATCAGATAACATCGAGTTCATTCAGGGTGGTATGGCTGTAGACAAAATAATCATCAATCATGATGAATATGAAACACACAGATAATGTCCTGAGATGGTAATAAGAAAGGAGGAATAAAGGAACATCTGCATCCATTGGGTGGGAGGGACAACTCTATGAGGGGCTGACATTTAAGTAGAGACACAATGAGGTCAGGAGTTCGAGACCAGCCTGGCCAACATGGTGAAACCCTGTCTCTACTAAAAGTACAAAAATTAGCTGGGTGTGATGGCACACACCTGTAATCCCAGCTACTCAGGAGGCTGAGGCAGAAGAATTGCTTGAACCCAGGAGGCAGAGGTTGCAGTGAGCCGAGATTGTGCCACTGCACTCCAGCCTGGGCAGCAGAGTAAGATTCTGTCTAAAAAAGCAAAAAAGAAAAAGAGAAAAGGTGTGGGAGATGAATTCAAGCCCAGCGTTTGTCAATTACAAAGGCCCTTGGTCAACAAGGTAGGTCCCACGTTTGGGAACTACAAGCAGGCCGATTGGCAGGAGAGTGGATGGAAGAGTGAACAAAATAAGGCTGAAGACCAAAGCAAGGGAGACTATGTGAAGGTATTTGCATTTTATTTTATTAATTTCATTAGAAGTAACTGAGGAGCTGCAAACAAACGACATGATTGAGTGTATGTTTTAAGTTAGTAAAGGGAAAATTGCCCTTTCATGGAACGACACTGCTGCATTTATGTTCTGAAGGTGTCACTGTGCAGTTATAGGCCAAGTTATCCCAAGCTTATCCCAAGAGCTTTAAAGTTGTATCAGTTAGGTTGGGCTAGGCTATCCAGTCGTAATAATCCCTGACATCTCAGGAGCTTAGCACAATACACACTTACTTCTTGCTCACACAGAGCAGGGCAGGTGTCTGCCACGTCTGGGCTCAGTGTTCCACACTACTTCTGCCTTGGACACTTCGATGTCAACATGCACTCCCATGATCACCAAGGCAAGAGTAGAGAGAACATGGAGACTCATTGCCCCAAGCATCCTTCAGAAGTGACACACATTATTTTCTCTCATGGATCTTTGCCCTAAGTAAATCGCATGATCACATTCAATAGGGTGGAGAAGTATAGCTTTCCCATGTGCTAAGAGGCAGAAGAGAACCAGAAATATTAGCAAGAAACAATAAAAGCTACTACTTATGTTTTAACTCATTTGAACCATTCAACAATCCAGGAGCTAGTTCACTATCATCCTTATTTTCCCAATAAAGAGATGAAAGCACAGAAAAGTTACTTGTCCAAAGACACACAGTTAGAATTCACAGACGTTCTGGCTCAAAATATCTACTCCAAACCTCTAGATTTTTCTGCCTTACATACTGGGGATACTTCAATTTTAATGGCAAAAAGGGGAAGAGGTAGGGCTTATTAAGATGCAGACCCCTGAACTCTGAAGACTGCCCAAGGATTCTGTGTCCGTTATCTGAGTTGAAAACTAGATACGTGCATTATCCCTTTTTTTCCAGCCAAGCACCTCAGTGATCAGTAAGCCACAGCTCCAGAAACACTATTTTGAGAGCATTGTGTTTACATGGTGGAGAATGAGTTGGAGGGGATCGTAGCAGATGAGAAAACATTAGTTATGCTGTTGTAGTGAACCAGTGATAGATAATGGAGAACTGATCTAAGATAGTGGAAATAACGGGGCTTATTAATCAACTGGAAATGGTGGGAATGGAGGCGAGGAAAGGAAAATAGGATAACTCACCTTTCTGGCATAAGCAACTGGGTGAATAGAGATAACATTTATCCTGCTGAGAATTACAGATTTGGGGCAATGAGGCTTAAGAGTTCAGTTTAGAAGACAAACTGAATATGAGGTGTGAAACAGGCAAGTTGGAGCTTGGGAGAAAAATCAGTGCTAGAGATAAATTTAGGAGTCATCAGCATGTGGGGTGTATTTAAAGGCTACAGACTATGGGGGGAGGGCAGGGGGACAATGAACGAGCTTAACTGGGGGAATTTCTTGCTTTCTGTTATCCTTTTTTCATTTTTGTGTCAACAAATTCTCCAACTTGGTCATTTATATTTTATTTTTGAGGAAGTATATTTAAATAGGTATCTTAACAAAATACTTTCAAACTAGAGGCATAATGAACTAGTTGTGCCTGTTCTCTCTTGTTTCTATGTCTTTGACGTGCTTTTTCTTCCACAAGGAAAGTCCCTCTTCTCTGCCCCACCCTAGTTTAAATGACCTAAACTGATACGCAACTTTCAAGACTCACCTGAAGCTCCTCTTCCTGTGTCAAGCCTTTTCTGAATTCCATCATGACCACCTTGACAACGGTGACACCCAGCCCCCTTTACCAGTTAACTCTTTAACCTCTCTTCTCCCATACGATGTGCATTCTTTAAGAGATCGCAGATGAATCAGAGCATGCTTGATACTTGACAGCTGCTCAATAAATGTTTGTAGAATACTATTAAGAAGCATCTCATCCTAGCACAGTTCCGTCTATATTATGGACCATACAAGCAGCGGTATTCCCATACTCTGTCTAGCAGGAAAACTTTTCTCTAGGTATAAGGCAGAAAATTGGGGAGACAGGAATAATGCCTAGAAGTGAATGATAAGCTTATATAGCTTTCAAATTCAGATCTAGTAAGTGTTCCATAATGTTAAGGGAATTATGTAAATCTTGTCTTCCGATAAATTTATTCATTCATGTGTTCATCTCTCCATGCATGCATGTATTCATCCATCAAACTTTTAATTAGGATCTGCCATGAGTTCAGCCATGTGTTGAGGTCCTGGAAAGGAAGAGATGAACAGTGACGCAGGAGCTCCCTAACTTTCTGCTCTTAAGTTGAAGTCAGAAAGATGGCTTGGAGCAGACTGTGGAAGATCTATCCCGTGTTGAGATTTTTATCTGAGGCAACAGGGTCAGCGGATATCTTTAAGCAGATGAGTGAGCTGATTGGAGTTATTATTTTGGGGTACAATTTTTATAGAATGTGCAAGACAGACTGGGGTGAGTAAAGGCTGAGGAAAGAAAAAGACATTTAATGAAGACCTCCTATATGTCAGTTTCTGTTCCGGGCACTTTATAGGAAGTTGATTTTTACAAATTAAGGTAGGTATTGCCCTTTTTTCTTTCCTTTTTTGCAAATGTTGAAACATGGAAGGTAAGTAACACATCCAAGGTCATATACATTCACAGAAGAGACATAACAGCGATTCTAACCATTGATTTGTTCCTAAATTTCATGCAGTCTCCTGCACACGTGCTGTGCTACCTGCTGCAGTCGTTCAGATGGTGACGGCCTGGACTACAGCACTGCAGTGGACAAAGAATAGGAAGCATCAGCTTTGGGAACTGTTGGGAAGGATTCTGGGCAGAATTTGATGACTGATGGGATCTGGGGTAGTGACATGAGGAAGGAAAGAACGGCTTCATGATTTCAAGTTTAGGAGGTTGGTTGAATGTTAAGTTCATTAAGTTAGAGAGAAATTCGAGAAGGGGAGACAATGATTTGAGAATGACATGTTGGCTTTGAGGTTTTTCTGTGTGTGTGTGTGTGTGTGTGTGTGTGTGTGTGTGTGTGTGTGTGTGTCTGTTTTTCTGAGTAAGTACATTACTAGTAGCAGATAGGAAATTAAGCAGGATGAAACAGAAAGAAATGACTTTGGATGTATAATTTAGCCTTGTCTGCAGTACAAGGATTAATCCCTTTGGGCCTGTCTCCAACAAGAAAGGCTGTTTAAATGCAGAATGGAGGTTTCTAAGGTATGAACTGAAATACTTGATTTAAAAAAAAAAAAGTCACAACTTTTCACTCTAATTTGATGTGGCATCAGAAACATCAATGAAAAGTGTTTATTAGTGCTAGACAAACTCAGAATTTAGAAAGCTCCTTTGCCAGAAAGTCTTGGTTATAGCTATACTCTTTAGAATAACTCTATTATTAGCAAAAGTTAAGTAAATTTTACTTAAATTTTAATGCTTAAGAGTTTTATATTGTTTAAAAAATATTTTGCAACAAGAATGTGCTCTCAGAAGCTTAAGACTTTACTAGAAAATCATAAAAGATTTTAGAATAAAATTCTGCTTTAAAAATAATCTATTGCAGCTGGGTGCGGTGGCTCAAGCCTGTAATCCCAGCACTTTGGGAGGCCGAGGTGGGTGGATCACGAGGTCAAGAGATCGAGACCATCCTGGTCAACATGGTGAAACTCCGTCTCTACTAAAGATACAAAAAATTAGCTGGACATGGTGGCGCGTGCCTGTAATCCCAGCTACTCAGGAGGCTGAGGCAGGAGAATTGCCTGAACCCAGGAGGCAGAGGTTGCGGTGAGCCGAGATCGCGCCATTGCACTCCAGCCTGGGTAACACGAGCGAAACTCCGTCTCAAAAAAAAAAAAAAAAAATCAATTGCTCTTTAAATAGCATCATTTAATGATCCGGAATGAATGAATGAAAATGAGTCATTAACAGAAAGATGGTAGGCAATGATAATTTTACAAGCAGAATAATGCGCAATGGAGTAAATTCATTATCAGGAGTATTGGAATGATTTTCTAGTTTAAGTAGTATTCATAAATGCATAAATGCTCCTCACGGTTTAATTTTTCTCTGTATCTTACTATGTAACAAAAGCATGTACTGGCATGAAAACTATATTTTGTTGTTTCTTTCTTTGTTTAATTTGATTTTATCTTATTGGTTTTAAAAAATTCATCACTAATGTAGTAAAATTCAACTTTATTAACCTAACTTAAAGTAAGTTTCATAATGAAATCTAGAAGAGTGAAAAAATATATATTTTAAAATCTAAAATAAATTCTGTATGGTACAAAGTAAAAGTAACTGAATAAGACAGAAAAGAGAGATATAATTAGTGAAGACACTTATCTCCAGTTTTCAGTGTCCTGTCATCTGGCCTAAATTCAGTGAATCCTGATAAAACTGTGTCCTGGTTATACCCTAACAATTATGTCACAAAATTGTCAACCAGCCCCACTTTCATGTTGAGAAACCAGTATTATTTGAATGTGTTTAATTACTAAACACATGTGTTGAAGAAAATTTGACTCTAAAAAAATTGTCATATTTTCACTTTACCTGTGGCTTTTTCCATATATCTGTTTCTATAACACTTTGGAACCGGAAAATGTGGAAGCTGAGTGTATTGAACTCAACAAATAAAGTTCTTTTTACAGACATTCCAGTTATCAGATTTGGACATCACAACATAGAATTCCTGCTAACTGAATCTCCCTTGTCACTGGTTGCTTGCTTGTTATTCTTTAGGGGTTGCCAACAAGCTTGACCTCTGAATTCACTTTCAAGTGTGAATGTTTTATCAAACCAGCAGAGAGCCACAACTCTAGTGGCGGTGGGCAACAGAAATGCTTGACAAGATGAATACAATTCAAAAGCTGACTGTCCAGATAGCAGTAACAATTTGTGCATTTTTTAGCTTTGGGGCAGTTTACTTTTCTTCTCCCTAAATATCCATCTATGTGTTGTCTGTATCTATGGGTGCTTTCTGAAGGAATTGTATCTATACTTGTATGGCTAAATATAACTTTCTATAATGGGGAGGAATAAAAGTGACCATTAACTCAGTAGCCCATCCTCCCAGCAGGTTGGCAGTTGGAAAATAGGCTTGTATTAGTCTGTTGTCACATTGCTAATAAAAACATACCCAAGACTGGGTAATTTATAAAGGAAAAAATTTTAATGGACTCAGTTCCACATGGCTGGGGAGACCTCACAATCATGGCAGATGGCAAAGGAGAAGTAAGGCACATCATACATGGCGGCAGGCAAGAGAGCATGTGCAGGGTAACTCCCCTTTACAAAACCATCAGATCTCATGACACTTACTGTACAAGAACAGCATGGGAAAGACCTGCCCTCATGATTTAATTACCTCCCATGGGGTTCCTCCCATGACATGTGGGAATTATGGGAGCTACAATTCAAGATGAGATTTGGATGAGGACAAAGCCAAACCATGTCAAGGCTGATGTTTTCTGCTGTCATATTTCTAGATGGATGAACAAAGACATTTCTGGTGACTAGAAAGATTGTGGCTTGTATACCACTTCTGAATCTTAACATTTACTCATTAAAAAAAATGTTATGCCTATCAAAGCAAGAACTGACTGCAGCAAAATCAGATGTGTTTGGAAGCAATCACCTGCTTTATTACTTTATTTTATTATAGGTTAGGGACATATATTGCTTTGCAGTTGTTGATATATTATTTTTTTAATTCATTGAAGTGTGGAGTTATCTTCTCCCTAAATCTGGTATCAGCAAAGAGACAATTCTATCCAGTTCATGGATTATTTCTTATTGCCTGCTGTGTCTGAGACTAGCTAGCTACAACCAAATTTATTTTCTCCTCTTCTTAGTACAAGTTAGATTCTCATTTCTCAGAGTCCCTCAGTGTGGCTACATGACATGTTCTTACCAATGAACTATGTCTGTGACTTCTAACTCACAGAAGTTAGGAACTGTGGACGTCTTCTCTGCCTGCTGCTTCCCATTTGTCACCTGAATGCTGAGGACTCCAAGGTCTTATAGGAGGGTGGAGCCATAGGATGGAAGGTGCTTTGGGTTCTAGAATGACTTTGTGGAAGGCCAGTGACTGATAAGAACATTTGCATTATATCGTTACATGAACAAGGAGTAAACATTTATCATGTAACAGCTCAGAAGTGTGTGGGTCATATTAGCCAGCATGACTGTAACTAATGAAGCTGCCTCGCTCATGCAACAAACATTTACTATGGATCTACTCTATGCCAAGCGCTCTTGTGAATGTTTCCATGAGCCAGGCACTGTGCCAGGTGTATGCAACAACAAGAAGAAGAAGGAGACACAGTTTCTGCTCTCCATAAGCTCAGCTGGTGAGAGAGGGACTAGCAATTATAACACAATAAGGAAATAGTTATAATGGGCTTCTGTACAGTGAATAGCAATAATAAGGGAGAAGAAATACCTAAGGATTCCTGAAAAAACTGAGACGTATGAGATGTGGTAGAAATAGAGTGGATGGATGGGAGCTAGAGAAAGTTGTTATAAGTATTTCTTTTTAAAAAAGGCATGAAGACGAAAGCATAATTGTTTGGGAATCACCAGTGACTCTGGGGGAGCAAAACTCTAAAGATTAGGTGAGGCTAGGGATGGATAGTATTTCAGACTGCTTTTTATTTTTATGTTTTTTGCAATAATCCTTGAAATGCTAATCTTTCAAAGTATTCACATGTATTTCTTCAAGAAAATTAAATTTAAATGCAAAAGGAAAAATAATAGAGCAAATCAAATCCAGTTAATGGTTCTGGCAACTCCCTAATATAATATATGTGATGAGCCTATGCAACATGGTGAAACCTCATCTCTACTAAAAATACAAGAACAAGCTGGGCATAGTGGCACATGCCTGTAGTCCTAGCTATTCATGAGGCTGAGGTACTAGGATCACTTGAACCTAGGAGGTCAAGGCTATAGTGAGCCGTGATTGTGCCACTGCACTCCAGCCTGGGTAACAGAGTGAGACTCTCTCTCTCTCTCTCTCTCTCTCTCTCTCTCTCCCTCTCTCTCTCTCCCTCTCCCTACCCCTCTCTCCCTCTCCCTCTCCCTACCCCTCTCTCCCTCCCTCTCTCTGTCTCTCTCTCTCTCCATATATATATAAACCCCCCACACACATATAAAACAGTATATATATACACATATAAAACAGTATATATATATATATATATATATATACATATAAAACAGTATATATATATCAGCACATATATATATAAAACTTTGTGAAAAAAAGGGACTAGAATGTAATACACATATAAAACAGTATATATATATATATATCAGAATTGTGAAAAAAAAAGAGGGACTGGAATGTAAAGTTCAATATAGGAGTGGATAGAGATGAGGATGGAAAGGTGAGGTTAGAAAAATCTTAGGTATTGCTTAGGTGTGTGAATTTTAGACTAGGTGATGGGAATCACGAAGTATTTTGGTTTGAGAGTGACATGAGGAGCCCTCTCTGTCAGAGATATCTGTTTAGTTTCAACATGTGGATGAACTAGAGCCTGGCTCAGCTTGGTTCTTCTGAAAGTAGTATATGAAACAAGAATTTCGGGGTAGATGGTTTACTTGAAAAGTGGCTAAAGGAAATAGCAGTGAAGAGCAGCACAAATGAGACAGGGAACAAGGAAAAGCCAATCTAAAGGTGCATTTGCAGCAGCAGCCATAGGCAGTGGGGATTCAGTTCTACCTTGACCTCTGAGAAGTGAGAATATGCTTCTTAGAACTGTCCCTTAGAAGGTAGGAGGTTGAAGTGTTCCATCATTGATTCCTGAATCCCTGTGGTTGAGCCTTGTTTCTCAGGGTGTTAACTTTCTTTTTTTACGTTTTTTAACTATACTTTAAGTTCTGGGGTACATGTGCAGAACATGAAGCTTTGTTACACAGGTATTCATGTGCCTTGGTGGTTTGCTGCATCCATCACCCTGTCATTTACATTAGGTATTTCTCCTAATGCTATCTCTCCCCTAGCCCCCCACCACCTGCTAACCCTCCCCTAGCTTCCCCTACATTTCAACAGGCCCTGGTATGTGATGTTCCCCTCCCCATGTCAATGTGTTCTCACTGTTCAACATCCACTTATGATGAGGACATGTGGTGTTTGGTTTTCTGTTCTTGTGTTAGTTTGTTTAGAATAATGGTTTCCAGCTTCATCCATGTCCCTGCAAAAGACATGAACTCATCCTTTTTTATGGTTACCTAGTATTCCATGTACTCAGCCTTTTTTATGGCTGCATAGTATTCCATGGTGTATATGTGCCACATTTTCCTTATCCAGTCTATCACTGATGGGCATTTGGGATGGTTCCAAGTCTTTGCTATTGTGAACAGTGCTGCAGTAAACATACATGTGCATGTGTCTTTGTAATAGAATTATTTATAATCCTTTGGGTGTATACCCAGTAACGGGCTTGTTGGGTCAAATGGTATTTCTATTTCTAGATCCTTGAGGAATCACCACACTGTCTTCCACAATGTTTGAACTAATTTACACTCCCACCAACAGTGTAAAAGCATTTCTATTTCTCCAAATCCTCTCCAGCATCTGTCTTCTGATTTTTTAATGATTACCATTCTATCTGGTGTGAGACGGTATCTCAATGTGATTTTAATTTGCATCCCTAATGACCAGTGACTATGAGATTTTTTTCATATGTTTGTTGGCTGCATAAACGTCTTCTTTTGAGAAGTGCCTGTTCATATCCTTTACCCACTTTTTGATGGAGTTGTTTGTTTGTTTGTTTGTTTTTGTAAATTTAAGTTCCTTGTAGATTCTGGATATTAGCCCTAGAAAATTTCAGGCCAATATCCATGATGAACATTGATGCAAAAATCATCAATAAAATACTGGCAAAGTCAGCTTCATCCTGGGGATGCAAGGCTGGTTCAACATACACAAATCTATAAACATCATCCATCACATGAACAGAACCAAAGACAAAAACCACATAATATCTCAATAGATGCAGAGAAGGCCTTAGACAAAATTCAACAGCATTTTATGCTAAAAACTCTCAATTAACTAGGTATTAGTGGAATTTATCTCAAAATAACAAGAGCTATTGATGACAAACCCATGGCCAATATTATACTGAATGGGCAAAAACTGGAAGCCTTCCCTTTAAAAACAGGCAGAAGACAAAGATGCCGTCTCTCAACACTTCTATTCAACATAGTGTTAACTTTCAATCTCAGGAGCTGTCTTGGCCTGAGTACCCTGAGTCGAAACACAGAAGCTCCTTGCATATATGCATGAGACAGGAGCACTGGCCAGGGCCGGTGAGTCTGCTGCACTCTCAAAACTGTCCACCATGGCTCTGGCTAATGTCATAGTATGCAGAAGGAATCTGTATCAAAGGAGTAGAAATTAAAGTTCAAGAAACCCACTAGGAGCTTATTGCAATTGCCCAATTTATCACGTACATTTGAACTATGAGGATATTATTTATGGAGCAATAGCTATATATTCCTGAAATGCTTTGGGCACTTGAAACACAAGCTTGAGCTCATACTCTAGTGGAAATGTCAGAAAATAAACAATAAACCTAATAAGTAAGTAAATGGTATAGTGTACAGGAAAGATGTTAGGCGTTATGGAAAAATAAAGGTAAGAGGATTGGCAGAGTTGAGGGTGAGAAGGCGAGGACTCTAGTTTTAAATAAGGTAGTCAGGGTAGGATTCAAGCAAAGACTTGAAGGAGATGAGGAAGGAAGCCATGAGTCTGTACAGTCATGTATCGCTTCACGACGGAGATGCATTCTGAGATATGCATTGTTAGGCAACTTTGTCATTGCATAAACACAGAGTGTGCTTAAACAAACCTAGAAGGTCTGGCCTACTACACATCTAGGTTATGATACAGCCTATTTGTCCTAGGCTACAAACCTGTTACTATACTGAATACTGCAAGCAATTGTAACAATGGCATCTGAATGTGTCTAAATGTAGAAAATGTACCATAAAGATGGGGTATTATAATATCATAGGACTACCATCTTACAGGGGCTCTGTCTTTGACCAATATGTCATTATGTGGCACATGACTGTATATCAAAGAAGAATATTCTAGGCAGAGGTAATGGGAAGAGCATGGGCCTCATGATGGGAGGGTACGTGGGCTGTTCCAGGAACAGAAGGGATTAGTACGGCAAAGAAGGGGCAGACAGAGAATTGTAGGAGATGGAATTAGAGAGGTACTGGGATCCAGGCAATATATTGAACTGTAGGTCATTGTATAAATACTGGCAGTTTCTTCCATGCTAGGTAAATGTCTCCCAAACTCTTGACTTGGGCTTACCTTGCCTATGGAATGTTAATGCACACAACACAAGCAGAGGTTTGCAATATGCTTGCACAGTTAGGCTTACTTCCTTGTATTCCTGCCTTTCACCTTGAGAACATGCCTCAGGTAGCCAATGGCCCAAGTATAGCCAGGGACATGTGGACTAGACCTGGACCCAACCTGCAGTTTGGAGGTAAGCCCAGTTGAGCTCAGCTATGGAAATCAACTGATTTTTAGCTAGCTGTAACACAAAAGCTATATATATATACATACATACACTCACACACACAGAGAGTTTTGGGGTGGTGTTATGGAGAATTACTGTAGTAATAATAGCTAAGAAATCTCACACTTAACGTTTATAATATAACTTGTGTATAACTTATGTTTAATATAACTTACAGATTGTTATCTACCTTCTCTAGAATGTACCTCCAAGACAGCAGAACATTTTGTTATATTTGTGTGTGTGTGTGTGTGTGTGTGTGTGTGTGTGTGTGTGTGTGTATCAAGCATCTAGAATAGTTTCTGGGACGTAAATATTAGTTAAATGACTGAATGAAATATATAATAGCAGCTGATCCCTTGTTAATATAGACTGCAGAGTTGGCTGCTTAATCACTGCTCCTAAGGTTTAGACTTCTGGACCAAATTTTCTGAAAAATACATATATTCATATTGCCTGATGATTTGCTGGCTCTGCATATACACCATGCTGCTAACAGTGCACTGGTAGTAAAATAACTGGTAACATCTTCTCACAAGTTACACAAACATTTTCTTTAAATATGATTTTGCCAAAAAGGACAAGATGCTTCTTAGACAGAATTTCCTCTAAATAACCTCAGTCTTTTTAGTTTTGTGATTGCCAAAGAAGATGCCAAAACGTAAATTTCAAAGTATTGATTCTAAATGATTTTGGTCGATGAGCTGGAGCTCCATGAGGTCTATCTGTAAAGCATAGGTGTCCAACCAACAGAATGGTGTTCTAGTAGCCACTATTTGCAAGATTTTAATAGGCATTAACTTTGGAATTGAAAAGTAAATGCAGAGTTGAGTTTTGAAGTCAAGATTTGTTTGAAATCGAGGAGTTTCTCATGAACCAAATAGCACTGATAGAAATGTGTGTCTCTTTCAGAGGTTCTGTTGATACTGTCTTCACGTGGAAAATATGTCCTATCCTCCCTGGCAACTAGCCTAATAAAAGTTGGCCTTTAGGTGGAGTTGACTGTCTGTTATATTGGTAGCCAATCTCAGATTCACATTCTTCCAAGGTGAAGCCCCGAGCAGCAGTGATGCTGCAAAACTACTCAACTCTCTTATTATAGATTTTTGGGCAGAGTGGGAGAAATACCGTTTCTCTGCAAGACCTTGTATTTAAGTTGCAATGGAGTCTTAATATCAGTCTTGGAAAGATCAGAACTTCTTAAATAGGGTTCTATCCAATTCAAACTCCACATTGTAGAGATTGGCAGTAGAATCTCTCCTGGGGCTTCTAGGCTTTGTAGACTCAGACCTTGCTACCTGTTCCACGGGGAAATGTTTAGCCAGGAGAGGCCTGGACATTTAATGTTGCTCTTGGCTGAATGTGGTACTAACCCCCTTTTCCAAGAGGAGGTAGGAAAACAAATCAGTCAATGGAAGCACAGAAAAAATATGAGGTATATGCATAGTGACAGGATCTAGATGGGGCCTGGAGGGAATTAGCAATAAAGGAGAGGAACTATAATAGAAATATGGCAAAAACTGTACTTCACATGAATATTTTTAAAGCCTCCTTTATCCACTTTAAACCTTACAAATAAACTGAAACTCTGCTCTTCAGTTTTAAAGACAGCAGCATTTCTTCATTACTGCTAACCCAGCATCTGGGCTGGCACATGGCCCAGTTTGCCTAAATCAAGAGACATTATTTATAAACCTCACCTGTTACAGTTCTTGGTCATTGTCTTGCTAATTTAGAGTAGGAATTAGGATAAAGAAATGATTAAAAAAAAAAAAAAAACCTGGGCAAAGGATGATTGTAGAGACCTAGTTTAAAACCTGGCTTTATCTTGGCCCACCTGCTGGGTCCTAATGGAATCTTTGAGATATTCTGCACCTGGAGATAAGAACAGGCTCTGCCAATAGAGTCACTATGCCCGCTTGAAAGGCGTTACAGTGAGGTGTTCCCTACTCTAACGCAAGCATGACAAAGGGATTGCACCAGATTTATTAGTATAGTATCTCCCATGTGGCCCTGTTGCTGGAGTTGGGGAAACATGACCCATTAGGACTCTGGAAGAGGAGTCAGACCGGCAGAAGGAGGTGCTGAACCAATAATTACAGTGAGTGTAGTTGTTTTCCTGTGCTGTGGTATACAGATTCCTAAAAATAATTCCTGTGTAATGGAATATTAAGTTCCAAAAATAACAGGACTATGGAAAAGATGGAATTGGGGCAGAAACATCAAAACTTGTGGTCTTATCAGTGATACAGCACAAGAAAAGCTACCGTGATTCTAAACATCGCAAATTCCTAATAAAGGAATACTATAGTAAATATAGGACACAATTTTAACAGGATATGAAGTTTTTATGGGTTTTATGGTTTCAGGTCTTAGATTGATGGCTATAATCCATCTTGAGTTGATTTTCGTGTAAGCTGAGAAATAGGAATCTAGTTTGATTCTTCTACATGTGGCTATCCAGTTTTCCCACCACCATTTATTAAATAGGGTGTCCTTTCACCAACTTATGTTTTTGAGTGCTTTGTTGAAAGTCAGTTGGTTGTAAATATTTGGTTTTATTTCTGGGTTCTCTATTCTGTATCATTGGTTTATGTGTCTACTTTTATAGCAGTAATATGCTGTTTTAGTAACTATAGACACACAGTATAATTTGAAGTCAGGTAATGTGATGCCTTCAGGTTTGTTCTGCTTAGGATTGCTTTGGCTATTCAGGCTCTTTTTCCAGTTTCAAATGAATTTCAGGTTTCTTTTTTCTAATTACGTGAAAGTGTTGTTGGTATTTTGATAGGAATTGCATGGAATCTGTAGATTGCTTTGGGCAGTATGGTTATTTTCATGATATAGATTTTTCCAATTCATGAGCATGAGATGTTTCCATTTGTTTCTGTCATCTGATGTCTCTCAGCAGTTTCATAGTTCTCCTTGAAGAGGTCTTAATCTCCTTGGTTAAGTATGTTCCTAGGTATTTTAATGTTTTTGCAGCTATTGTAAAAGGGATTGAGTTTGCTACTGATTAGTGTACATTGATTTTGTAACCTGAGACTTTTTTTTATTTTTTATTTTTATTTTTTTAGAGACAGGGTCTGACTCTGTCACTCAGGCTGGAGTACAGGGTTGCAAACATGGCTCAATGCAGCCTTGACCTCCTGGACACAAGCAATTCTCCCACCTCAGCCTTCCATCTAGTTAGGACTACAGGCAGGCACCACCATACCTGGCTAATTTTTGTATTTCTTGTAGAGACAGGGTCTTGCCATGTTTCCCAAGCTGGTCACAAACTCTTGAGCTCAGGCAATCCACCTGCCTCGCCTCCCAAAGTGCTCAGATTAAAGATGTAAGCCACTGTGCCTAGACTGAATTCTTTTACTAAATCTAGGAGTCTTTTGAAAGACTTTTTAGGGTTTTCTAAGTATACGATCATCTCATCAGTGGAACAGCAATATTTTGACTTCCTCTTTTCCAATTTGGATGCCCTTTATGTCTTTCTCTTGCCTGATTGCTCTGGCTAGGAATTCCTGTGCTATGTTGAATAGACATGAAAGTTGGCATCCTTGTTTTGTTCCAATTCCCAGGGAAGAATGCTTTCAATTTTCCCCTATTCAGTATAATGTGGGCTGTGTGTTGCTTGTATATGGCTTTTATTAATTTGAGGTACGTCCCTTCTATTACCAGTTTGTTGAGGGTTTTTATTATAAAAAGATGCTGGATTTTATCAAATACTTCTTTCTGCATCTACTGACATGTTCACATGGTTTTTGTTATTAATTGTCTTTACGTGATGCATCACATTTATTGACCTGCATGTGTTAAACTAACCCTGCATCCCTGGGGTGAAACCCACTTGCTTATGGTGTATTATCTTTTTGATGTGCTGTTGGATTCAGTTAGCTAGTATTTTGTTGAAGATTTTTGCATCTGTGTTCATCAGGAATATTGGTCTCTACTTTTGTTTTTTGTTTTTGTTATTGTTATATCCTTTTCTGGTTTTGTTATTGGTGATGCTATCTTCATAGAATGATTTAGAAAAAATCCCCTTTCTCAATCTTTTGAAATAGTTTCAGTAGGATTGGTACTAATTCTTCTTTGAATGTCTGGTAGAATTCATCTGTGAATCCTTCTGGCCCTGGGCTTTTTTTCTTCCCCTGGCCTTTAAAAAAAATTATTACGGATTCAATCTCTCTGCTTGATATTGGGCTGTTTGGGGTTTCTGTTTCTTCCTGCTTAATCTAGGAGGATTATATGTTTCCAGAAATTTATCCATTTTCTCTAGGTTATTTAGTTTGTGTGCATAGAAGTGTTCACAGTAGTCTCAAAATGAAACTCTTCAGCTTTATTTCTAATTGAGCTCATTGGAAACTTCTCTCTTCTCTTCTTGGTTAATCTAGCTAATGGTCTATTAATTTTGTTTTTTCTTTTCAAAGGGCTAAGTTTTTCTTTCATTAATCTTTTGTATTTTTTGTTTCAGTTTCATTTAGTTCTGTTCTGATCTTTGTTATTTCTTTTCTTCTGCTAACTTTGGTTTGGTTTGTTCTTGTTTTTCTAGTTACTTGAAGTGTGACATTGGGCTGTCAGTTTGTGATTTTTCAGAAAAACTTACTGTATGCATTTAGCAGTATAAACTTTCCTCTTAGCACTGCTTTTGCTGTATCCCAGAGGTTTTGATAAATAGTGTCACTATTATAATTTATTTTGAAGAATTTTTAAATTTCCATCTCAATTTTATTGTTAACCCAGAATCATTCAGCAGCAGATTCTTTAATTAACATGTATATGTAGTTTTGGGGTTTTCTTTTGAAGCTGATTTCTAGTTTTATTCCACTGTGGTCTCAGAAGACATTTAATGTGATTATGATTTTTTTTTAATTTATCAAGTCTTGTTTTCATGCCTATCATATGATCTCTCTTGGAGAATATGCCATGTGATAATGAGAAGAATGTATATTCTGCAGTTCATGGGTAGTATGTTTTGTAAATACATGTTAGGTTCATTTGTTCTAGAGTGTAGTTAAGTCTTTTTTTTTCTTTTTCTTTTTCTTTTTTTCTTTTTTTTTGAGTCAGAGTTTCTCTCTTGTTACCCAGGCTGGAGTGCAATGGCATGATCTTGGCTCACTGAAACCACCACGTCCTGGGTTCACCCGATTCTCCTGCCTCAGCCTCCCAAGTAGCTGGGATTACAGGCATTCACCACCACAGCCAGTGCATTTTTGTATTACAAGTAGAGATGGGGTTTCACCATGTTGGCCAGCTAGTCTTGAACTGACTTCAGGTGATCTGCCAGCCTCAGCCTCCCAAAGTGCTGGGATTACAGGCATGAGCCACTGTGACCTGACATCCATTTTTATTTCATTGATGTTGTGTCTTGATCTGTCTAGTGCTGTCAGTGAAGTATTGAAGTCTCCTACTGTTATTGTGTTGCTCTCTACCTCCCTTCTTACATCTAGTAGTAATTGTTTTAGGAGTATAGTATCTTCATACTGGATTGATTCTTCTACCATTGTAAAATGACCTTTTTTGTCTTTTTCTTAATTGTTGTTGCTTTCAAGTCTGTTTTATCTGATATAAGCATAGCTATTTCTGCTTGCTTTTGTTTTCTATTTCCATGGAATATCTTTTTCCACCCTTTTACCTTGAGTTTATATGAATCCTTACATGTTAGGTGAGTCTCTTGAATAAAGCAGATATTTGGTTTGTGCTTTTGTATCCATTCTGACAATTTGTAAGTGGAGCAATTAGGGCATTTACCTTCAATGTTAATATAGAGATATGAGGTACTGTTCCATTAATTTTATTCATTGATACCTAGATACTTTTTTTTTGTTTTGAGATTGAGTCTTGCTCTGTCACCCAGACCAGAGTGCAGTGGCATAATCTTGGCTCACTGCAACCTCTATCTCCTGGGTTCAAGTGATTCTCCTGCCTCAGCCTCCTGAGTTGCTGGGATTAGAGATGCCCACCACCATGCCCAGCTAATTTTTATATTTTTAGTAGAGATGGAGTTTCACCATGTTGGCCAGGATGGTCTTGATCTCTTGACCTCGTGATCTGCCCACCTTGGCCTCCCAAAGTGCTGGGATTATAGGCATGAGCCAACATGCATGGCCAATACTTTGTTGTTTTTTTTTTTCATTGTGTTATTGTTTTATAGATCCTATGAGTTTTATGCTTTCAAAAAGTTCTATTTTTGCATATTGAGCTTTCGTTTTAAGATTTAGAACTCCTTTTAGAATTTCTTATAGGGCTGGTCTGGTAGTAACAAATTCCCTCAGCATTTTTATCTGAAAATGACTTTATCTCTTTTATTTATACAACTTAGTTTTGCTGGATACAAAATTCTTGACTGACAGTTATTCTGTTTAAGGAGGCTAAAGATAGGTACCCCCAATCCTTTCTGGCTTGTATAGCTTCTGCTGAGAAGTCTGCTGTTAGTCTGATAGGTTTTCCTTTATAAATTACCTGACACTTTTGTCTCACTGTTTTTAGAATTCTTTAGCTATGCTGATCATTGTATGCCTTGGTGATTATTTTTTGCAATGAATCTCCCAGGAGTTCCTTTTGTATTTGGATATCTAAATCTCTATAAAGGCAAGGGAAGTTTTCCTCAATTTTTCCCTCAAAGAATTTTTCTGATATTTTTGCTCTCTCTTTTCCCTTAGGAACTCTAATTATTCTTAGCTGTTTTACATAATCTCATGTTTCTTGGAGGCTTTGTTTGTTTCTTTTGATTCTTTTTTTTTTTTGTCTGACTGGGTTAATTCAAAAGTCTTTTCTTCAAGCTCTGAAATTCATTCTTCTACTTATTCTAGTCTATTGTTAAACTGCATTTTATTATATAATTCCCTAAGTATGTCTTTCACTTCCAGAAATTGACTGGATTTTCTTTAGGATATCATTATCTCTAAAAAATTTTTTGTTCACATTCTTGTTTTGAAAATTTATTTCTGTTGGTTTTCACCTTTCTCTTATATCTCCCTGAATAGCTTAATAACCAGATTGAATTCTTTATCTGGTATTTCAATGGTTTCATCTTTGTTTAGCTTCATTGCTAGAGGGATAGTGTGATCTTTTGGGGGTGTTATAAAACTCTGTTTTGCCACATTACCAGAATTAATTGCCTTGTCCTTCCTCATTTGGATAGATGATTTCTTCTCATTATTATTGAATTTGTGTTTAATTTGACTATGTGTTTTTGTTAATTTCTTTTTTTTCCCCTCAAGGATGTGACTTTAATGTTTATAGTTTATTGCACCCTAATTCAGTTCTTGATGGTTTCACAGGTGAAGACTCTGTATAAGTTCCTTGGTTATAGAGAGTCTTTGAATGATGGCTTTCTCAGATGCTGGTTAAAGTAGCAGTGTGCTTAGTGTGTCACCAAGTTCACTGTATCCTGTAGGGTTGGAATGGCAGAGGATGATGATGTGCACTATTTATTTGTTTATGTATTTATTTTCCTCCCCAGTATTTTATTTACTGGGTTGAATAGCTCAGGCTTCAGGCCAGTGCGGGAGGTATCCATGGGTAAGAACTGGCTGTGGGTAAAGCAGATGGGTAAATGCAATACCTAATGGTGGACAGAGGTCCTAACCTTGACACAGGTGGCTGGGTGAACTCTCAGGAAGACACACTGAGGTCTTAACAGAGGGAAGGACCAAAGCCACCTCAGCTCCTCTGCCATGCCAGCAGGAAAGCTATCCTCCTCTCAGACTAGCTCCTGACTCAGTGTTCTGGATATTCAGATCAGACAGGCACCTTTTTTTCATCTGCAGAAATACTGATGTCCCAGGTAGAGAGGAATTGTAACTCTACCTCTCTCACAAGCCTATACCTGGCAGGTGCTATTCCTGTGGGATGCAGTCATCCAAAGTGTTCCAGTAAGTCTGTCTACAGGTGCATCCCTGCCAAGGTCCCATGGAAAAAGTCCCAGCTGTGTCAGCAGTGGTGGATGAGGTGAAAAGTAAATCATCTCCAAGACCCTTCACAAGCACCAGAGCTACCTACTTGTTGGTGTAGAGCTACACACTTTTCCTACTGAGCTCAGCACTGCAATTGTGCCTCTGCTGAACGAAACTTAACACCAATGGAAAGATCTGGGATGCAAGGGCTGCTGTCTTGTTTGTTGTTGTTGTTGTTTTGTTGTTCCACAGGTTTTTTTCCTTGATGTGTTGTACTTCCTCTTCCTCTAGGAGAAGGAATCACTGAGATCCAGAGACTAATGTGAATGCTATTGCTCCCCTGGGTCTTCCACACTCCAGGCTGGTGCTGGGGAATGTTTGCAAGGGATCCAGAGATATGATCTGTCCTCAAATCTCCCAGCAGTGGGTACCAGCACCAGCTCTGATGGGAGTGGCAGGTTAGTGATGCACACTCTGAGATTCCTTGGTTACAGGTAGTCTCCGTGTATTGGTGTTCTCAAATGCTGGTTGTAGCAGTAATGAACTGTCACATAGACAGACTCAAGATCCCCTGCTTAGCCATGGTGGTGCAGGTAATGGTGATAGCTGAGGTCATGCACAAGTTATCTCCTTCCTGGGCACTGTGTTATTCCACTTGGAGATGCTGTAAAGAACTGTGTCAGTTGGCCTCCAGCCAGGAGGTGGCCCTTGCAAAAGAATACCAACTAGCTACTTGGGAGGCTGAGGAAGGAGAATTGCTTGAACCCAGGAGGCAGGGGTTGCAGTGAGCCGAGGTCTCGCCACTGCACTCCAGCCTGGCGCCTGGTAACGGAGTGAGACTCTGTCTCAAAAAAAAAAAAAAAAAAAGAATACCAGCTGCAGTGGCAGTGGTGGGATTTGTGCTTGCCTTATATTGGTCTGGGTAGTGATTTATTGGATTGTTCCCCAAAGCACAGGAAATGAATGCAAAAATGGACAAATGAGATTGCATTAAACTAAAAATCTTATGCACAGCAAAGGAAATGGTTAACAGAGCAAAAAAGGCAACAGATTGGTAGAAAATATTGGCAAACCATACATTGTACAAGGGAATAAGATCAAAAACATATAAGCAACCAAGAAACAAGAAAACAAATGACCCTATTTAAAAATGGGCAAAGGATCTGAATAGTTATTTCTCAAAAGAAGATATAAAATGGCCAACAATCATAGTTTTTTGAATGAAGTGAGTTAAAGAAAGATGATTGTGATCTATTATCTTGTTTTTCATTCTAACTGCCTTTAAGCAGAAATAACCTTTTTTTTGATTTGTTAATTATCTCCTTTTATAATAAAGTTGTTTATATGGCCCCAGATGAAACTGGGCAATTGTGCTCATGCTGCATCAGATTTGTAGTTATCTTCAACCCCTGCAAGTGCTTGTCAGTTTTTAGTTCTCTGGAAAGCAGATGATTATTGGGATGTTAATATTAAGCCTTTGTTTCTTTTGTCTTCAGTGTTATCTGCTGTATTTGTCAATGTGGTTACTTTAGGCCCCATAGCTGTTGCAGTATCACATATTCTCTTATTGTAAAAGTATGCAATATATAAGCCCTCTCCTTCCCTATCCCTTATAATAGGATACTTACTCATGTTTTACTGAGAAAGTACATAAATGCAGCAGGATATTTCACAGAGGGCAATGCACTTGAATAAAATGTGGTAAGAGAGATAAGGTATATTGTGTATTCTTCCCAGGTCATTATGCTCAGTTGGATGGTGTGTTTCACATTTACTGATATTATCCAATAGTGCAATGTATAATCACCTGGTGAAAATGGCTTATGGACAAGTAGGATTTTGGTTTTGGTGATTGATTGTTTATCTGCACTAATGTGTACATTGAGGACACATTTGGTAACAGAAAACATAAGCTAGCTTTCTTGTTCTTTCCAGTGTTTGGAATAATTTGAGTTTCCTTCTTTTTCTATAAGAATCTATATTATTTTTAAAAAGTTCTCTTCTGTTTCTTCTATAAATTTTACTTTGGTAGGAGCTGCTATTCTAGGGTCCAGCTTGTCTTCCTCCCTCGGATTGCTGAGTCCCATACAGTGGGTTGTGATTGTTATTTAGCTACTTGAGGTTGTATTCTCTCAGGGTATGTACAGATCAGGCAGTTCAACTCTCAGACAATGACAAATAGGTTGGCAGTGGGAGATGTAATCGTTTTTGCCTCTAAGCTGTTGCACTATCTTGGCTCAAAGCCTCTCTAAAAAAAAAAATTAAGTAAAAATTTTAAAATAAACTTTTCTGCTTCAGTTTTCTCTGAATGCAAAATGGCGTTATCTCCCAACAGCAAGGAGTAGGAGCAATTCAGTCCACCAATATAGCCTCTGGTTAGGTCTGCATTAATCAGCAGGATCCCTCACACACAAGTGAGTGAGGTTTATGGTGATTATTCTCAATATTCTTATTGAATACTTCATATTACAATGACTTGGCTCAATATTCTTATAGACCATGTCTCTATGATCTTACTTGCTCAGTCAGGTTTTGTTAAAAACAATGACCTTTCTTCAGTGATCCTTCTACCATCCAGCAAATGGTACCATCCAGCAAATCCAGCACTATTCTAGGTGCTTAGTATATACTGGGCAAAAATTCCTATTAAAGCTGCTCATCAGGAACTGGAGGCTTATTTCATAATGGCTCACTCCCCTAAAATTACTCCATCAAAAGTAAGAAGGGGAGCTTTTTTTTGTCTAACACCTTAAAATGTAACTGAGACTTCCTTCTATATGGTAGTTGTTAACCTGTGCTGGGTTATGCTTAGTTTGTTAAAGAATTTGTGATACGGAATCACTTACCTTTTCTCTTCTAGCAGTGGCTAAGTCCATGGGCTTTAAAGCCCAACTGCCTGGATGCAAATCCTGATTTACCTTGGCCAAATTACTTAATTTATGGCTGCTTCAGTGTGTCCCCTTTAATTGGGGAGGACAACAGTGCCTCCTATCACGTTCGTTGCTCAAGTAAAGAGACCACCAGGCAGGCTTTCTGTGAGCAACATGACTGTTTATTCACCCAGGTGCAGGCAGGCTGAGTCCAAAATGAGATTAAGCCAAGGGCAGTGTGATAAGAATTGATTTTATAGGTTGGGGCAAGTGGTCAGTTAAAGGTGGTAATCTATTTAAGGGAGGGGAAGAGAATCATGGGATGCATGGTCACAAGGGTAGGGGTTATCAATTACTAACAGGCATGATCATAAGGGTGGTGGTTATTTGTTGCAAGCAGAGGGGAGGGTGAGGTAAATTACATAGTTACAGGGGTGGGGGTCTCGAGAAACCCAATGTCCAGGGGGAAATTCTGCAAGCCTGAGCAGGAACAATGGTTGAAGTTTGTAGGGGGAGAGCAATCAGTTGAGGCAGAAACCAGTTGTTTCACTTCTCTTTGTGGTCATCTGGTTACTTCAGACTTTCTGGCTCCTGGGGGCCACCCAGAGGTGTGTGTGTGGGTCACCAAGGCTATAATGCTTAGGCTTGGACTTGGAGGCCTGGCATTCCCGTTTTTTTTTAATATGTATAAAGAAAAAAGTTAGAGAAGGGAGAGGGGCAATGTTTCTCATGGCTTCTTTGAGCATGACAGGGGTCTGTGTGGACACCTAAATGAAAAGTCTGTGATTTTTGTAGTTTAGACGAAGCCTTGGGTCAAGGTTGGAGGGAGGTGGTCTCAAAAGACTTGAAAGGGATGTGTGCAAGTTCTGGAGAGGTGTCACGCTGCATCTTGACATTGGCCGGATGTTGCCTGGAGTTCATGAGCGACGGGTTGGTGTTTCTGGTTGATCCTAGGAGGGCAAAGGCTATGAAAGAGGACTGGGGATAAGACAGACAAATGAACGGGGAGGGTTGGCAAGGTGTCTTGTCTTAAGCGGCTGAGAGGTCCTGAGACAGAAGTTAATACTGTGGGGTTGTTGAAAAGCAGCATTCGCCATATAGAGTGATTAGTGATGGCCTGGATATAGTTTTGAAGGAATTGAAACACTAATCAGAAAATGCAAGGTCTGAATAAGAGGAAAAGGAAGACAGGTATTAGGGGAGTAAGGATTGGGAAAAGCCATGACATTCAGCTAGAAAATGGCCAGGCGGGTTGGCATAGTTATTTGCCTGAATAGCAAACTTTTGGGCCTTGTCTTTGAGCCTTCTGATATTATTTTAAACTAAGCTAGACTGATTTAAGTAAAAACAGCATTCCTCATTTAGAAACATACAGAGTCCTCCCTTTTCTGCAGGAAGTTGAGGCCATGATGGTTTTGAAGGACAACAGCAGCTCGAGTCTATTTGAGCCTGAAGGATGGACACGGTAATAAATATGTCTGTAATGCTACCAGAGAAATCAGTAGACAGACAGTGGAATGTTGTGACAGTGGTGGTGACTCCTGCTATGCCAGTTCCAAGGCCCACAGTGGAGGCTGCAAGCATATGCCTATGAGTAATGGAATTAGCTGGATGACGCTTTTTTGTTGAGTATCTCATTAGTGGAATGGGCAGTTGTTCATTACCATTGGCAAATTGAATTCTAGGAATAAGGAAGACTAAGGCAGTACATAAGCACATATAGGTGGAGGAGCCACATAAGAAAGGGCTGGGGCAAGGCAGAACTGGAAAAGTTGGGTGATAAGGTGGGAGGGAGCATTGAAAGGGGAGTCAGATGCCCATACTCCTAAAGATCCAGCAAGCATAGCAGCTGTTAGAGGTTGAAAGGGAGATTGATGGAGTAACTATGTAGAGGGGGTGTTTTGATTTTATTAATAAATAGTCTGCTACTAACATTTGTAGGGCCAGGTATGAGTAAGCGTGAAGAGGGGCTGGAAGGAGAATCTGAGGAACAGGGAGAGGGTAGCCAAAGATGGACTGGGAGACAGGGAAGGTGCCGACCTGAACAGTAAAGACTGTTAATATTTTTGAGGTTATTAGTAGTGATAGAGGGTTTGTCAGTAAAGTGAAGTGAGAAGTGTAGCAGCTTGTTGGTATGAAATGTCTGAGGAGGTCTTGCTGAACTTGGCTAAGAAGTAAAGAAGTTCCATGGGAAGGTAGAGATGGGGACTGTTAAAGGATGTATGGAGGTATAGGGAGATAGAAGAGGTAGCCCGGTAGGCTAGCAGGGCAGGAATTGCTGTATAAGAAGAGGAAGAAAGGGAGATGCAGAGCCAGCAATTTTTTGTCATCAATGGGTTGGAATTGGTGACAAGGGAATGGGTTAGATGGATGGTATGTTGAAGGTAATTAGGAAGGGGTAGAGAGTGACAGAATGGGACTGAGAATAACAGTGAGTAGAAAAGTAAAGGAGAGGACTTCATTAGGATGAAAGAATTGGAGTATCCCTTGCCACATAAGGTTATTCATCCACTCAAGGAAGGAGTCAAGGGTGGGGGTTCGTGCATAGAACCAAGAGATGTCAGCTAAAGTGGTCTGGAGGAAAACAGTAATGGCAAAGCAAGTAGGCATAGGGCATTTAAATGCAGATGAAAGGATGATTAGAGGTATGATAAGACAGAAAGCAACAGAAATAGAGAGCCTGTGAGGTGTAGACCAAGTTTCAGGGGTGACTTTATAGAGTCCTGTTGCAAATAGTAAAGCTAGGAGAAGGATTCCTGTCAATGTTAGAATATAAACTAAACTCGTGTGGTTTGTGTCTACTTTTCAGGAATTCGAGTTAGCTTAAGAGAAGTAGGAGAGAGTACTTGTGACTTCCAAGAGGAGGTGGATGGGCTAGCCTGGTCGTCTGATGGGCACAGTTTAATCCTAGACTGTGAACCCAGTGGGGAGGGTCTTGTAGATGAACAGCAGTTGGGGTACTGTAGACAACCTGGTAGGGACCCTTCCACCGAGGCTGTAGAGCTGGAGAGGTTAGATCCTTGACCAGCACTGATCATCTAGCTAAGGTGTCCTCATAAGGCCAGGTAGCTGGAGTAAGAGGAGGTTAGCTGCTTGGAAAACTTCCTGCCTAGTTTGTTGGAGAACTAGAAGATAGTTTTCAAGAGGGCTAGAGTCTGGGAGAAGGTTAGGCCCAAGCAAAAAGCGGCAGCCATAGGAAAGTTCAAAGGGGCTGTATCCTATGGGTTCCCAGGGAGTGGCACAAATTTGGAGAAGAGCAATAGCTAGAAGGGATACCTAATCCTTCTTTAATTGATGGGTGAGTTTGGTAAGATATGTTTTCAGGAGGCCATTAGCTTTCTCTACTTTTCCTGATGACTGTGGGCAGTAAGGGGCATGGAGGTTCTATTGAATGCTAAGGGCCTCAGAGACTGCTTGGGTGATTTGGCTAATGAAAGCAGGGCCATTGTCAGATTATATGGAAGTAGGCAGGCCAAATCAGGGAATGATATCATTTAACAGACAAGAAATAACAGCAGTGGCCTTTTCTGTTCCAGTAGGAAAGGCTTCAACCCACCCTGTAAAGGTATCCACCCATACAAGAAGATATTTGAATTTTCTGACACGAGGCATATGAGTAAAGCCAATTTACCAATCTTACATAGGGTAAATCCCCATGCTTGGTGAGTGGGAAAGGAGGGGGGTTCTTATTAAAAATCCCTGGGGGTTTGGTAGAGTGGCAGATGGAGCACTGAGATGTAATTGTTTTAAGGATGGACTTCCATGAAGGGAAGGAGATAAGAGCTTCTAAGAATTAGGCCAAAGGCTTATATCCCACATGAAAATAGTTAATGGAAAGAAGAGAAGATTGTGTGGGCTTGTGAGGCAGGAAGAAGGAATTTTCCTTGATCCAAAAACCAACTGCCTTGAATGGGAAGCAATCAGTAGATTAAGGATTCAGAAGGAGTAGGTAGGAGTAATTGATGAAAAAGAAAAATATTGTCTGCTAGGAGGGAATATTGGTGTGTTTGCTGCCTTTTTAGCTGTTTCATTGGCAAAAGCATTTCCTTGGGCAATGGGATCTAAAGTTGTTTGGTGTCTTTTACAGTGAATGACTCCAGCCTTGGCTGGGAGAATGGCAGCTTTAAGGAGAGCTTGTATTAAAGAAGCATTGATAATAGATCCCTGCATAGTGAGAAAGCCACTTTCTGCCCATATGGCAGCATGGTGATGTAGGATGTGGAAGGTGTATTTAGAGTCGGTATAGACATTTACATGTAGTCCCTTAGCAAGAGTAAGAGCATGGGTTAAAGCGATTAGTTCTCCTTGCTGAGACGTGGTAGAGGGAGGGAGTGCAGCAGCCTCAATGATAGGTGAGTGGGAAACAACCTATCATAACCAGCTTTAGCCAGTGTCAACTGACTGGGCTTTGAATTGCCATCAATAAACCAGGTGTGGTCTGGACCTGGAATGGGAAAGAGAGAAACATGTGGCAAGGGGGAGGATGCTATATGGATTAGGGAGATACAGTCATAGGGTTCGGAGCTTGTGTTTATGTTTGGTATTACATGAAAGGCTGGATTAAAATCGAGGCCGTGTGCAACAGCCACAGTGGGAGTTTCAATAAAAGTGAATAAAGTTGGATAAGATGTGGGGCAGATAACAGATGTGGGAGATGCAAAGCCTGAAGATTGAGAGCCGTATAGAGTGAGTGAGGCATAGCCTCAAGAATGAGCAGAGCAGAGGCAGCTGCTGCACGCAGGTATGAGGACCCACCTAGGACAGTGAGATTAAGTTGTTTAGAGAGGACGACGACAGGATACAAACCTAGCTCTTGTGTAAGAACTCCAACTGCACGACCCTGAATTTCAGCAGTGGATAATGAAAAGGGGAGATGAGTTTGGGAGAGCTATTGTGGGAGCAGTTTCTAGAGCTGTCTTTAAAGCGTAAAAGGAGGAGTGAGGAAAGGATTTAGAATCCATGGGGTCGGGTAAGTTTCCCGTGGTGAGCTTATATAGAGGTTTGGTTAGAATGGCAAAACCTGGTATCCAAAGGCAAAAGTATCCACCTACACCTAGGGAAGAGAGGAGCTGCTGTTTGGTAGAGGAAGTTGGGGTTGAGGAGATTAACTGGATATGGTTGGTGGGGAGAGCACGGGTGTTCTGTTGGAGGATGATGGCTAGATAGGTGACAGATGGAGAAGAAATGTGGGTCTTAGAAGGGGACATGTGAGCTCCCTTTAAGAATAGGTGCTGAAGAAGAAGAGTATCTTGCTGAGAAGCTTCATAAGAGGGGCTGCGCAGGAGGACGTCGTCCACGTATTAAATAAGGTGAGAAGTTGAGGGACAGAAAGAGAGCAGGCTGTGACCGAGGGCCTGACTGAAGTAGTGTGAGCTGTCCCTGAAGCCCTGAGGCAGGACAGTGCAGGTGAGTTGTGACTGGTGGGTGTCAGGGTCAGTCCAAGTGAAGGCAAATAGAGGGTAGGAGGAGGGGTGGAAGGGGATGGTAAAAAAGACATCTTTGAGATCGAGTACAGAATGGGTAGTGGAGGGAGAAACAGAAAACAGGAAAGTATATGGGTTTGGCACTACAAGATGGAGAGGAAGGACAAATTGATTGATAAGGCGAAGGTCTTGGACCAGTCGGTAAGATCTGCCTGGTTTCTGGACAGGCAGGATAGGAGAGTTGTAAGGACAGTTAGTAGGCTTTAGGAGACCATGTTGTAATAAATGGGTGATAACAGGTTTTAGTTCTTTTAGAGCTTGTTGGTGAATGGGGTACTGGTGTTGGGCAGGATAGGGGTGATTGGGTTTTAGGGGATAGTGACAGGTGCATGGTCAGTTGTTGAGGATGGAGTAGAGGTGTCCCACACCTGTGGGTTGAGGTGAGGAGATGTGATGGGAGGCTGTGCGGTGGCTTTGGGTCAGGTAAGAGGGCAGCTATGAGATGTGGCTGTAGTCTTGGAATAGTCAGGGGAGCAGATAACTTAGTTAAAATATCTCACCCTAATAAGGGAACGAGGCATGTGGGATGACTAAGAAGGAGTGAGTAAAGGAGTGCTGGCCAAGCTGACACCAGAGTTGGGGGTTCTGAGAGGTTTTGAAGTCTGGCTGTCAATTCCCACAACAGTTTACGGGCTAAGGAAACAGGGCCTTGAAAAGAAGGTAATAAGGTAATGTGAAGTCGGTGGCCCCCATATCTACAAAGGGGATGGACTTACCCTCCATGCAAGAGTTACCCAAAGCTCAGCGTCCATGACGGTCCAGGGGGTTTCTGAAACAGTCAGGAAGTGTCCATCTTCAGTTGCTAAGCTGAGAAGTTCTGGAAAGGAGTTAGCTGGAGAATATTGGGTTTGAACTCCAGGAACCTTGGGAGTGGCTGTAATATGAGCCACACAGTCTGATTTTCAGTGGAGTTCCCCAAAGACAGGACACAGCTTAGAGGAGGCCTTGGGCTGTGAGCATTCATTAGCCCAGGGCCAAGCTTTTGGCATTTGAAGCAGGATGGAGCCCCAGGCTGTGGGTACTCCCTGGCCCAGTAGCCAGTTTTCTGGCATTTGAAGCAAGGCCCTGGAGGAGGATGGCTTGACGCAGTATCCAACTGCAGTAGCCTCAGTGCCTGGAAGTGTCTCCTCCCTGAAACAGGGCTGGGGTTTGTCTTACCACGGAGGCAAGCAATTGCAGTTCTTGCCACTAGGCTGCTTCCTCCCTATTAAACACCTTGAAGGCAAGATTGAGTAATTCCTGTTGTGGAGTTTGAGGGCCTGAGTCTAGTTTTTGAAGTTTTTTCCTAATGTCTGGGGCAGATTGGGTAATAAAATACATATTGAGAATAAGGCGACCCTCTGGCCCCTGTGTCTAGCGCTGTAAAGCATCTAAGTTTCTGCCAGGCGGGCCATAATTGGGTAGGATTTTCATGTTTGCCCTGGGTTGTTTCTTTAAGCTTGTCATAATTACTGGTTTTGTAAGCTGCCTGCTTAAGTCCCTCAACTAAAGAAGAGATCATATAGTCATGCTTGGCTGTCAGGCAAGCCCACCTGGTATTGCCACTGGGGTTCTTCCGTAGGTACTGCCCTGATGCCCTCTTGGAGGGCTGGCTCATGGCGTCTGCAGGTGTCAGCATTGGATTGAACTAGAGTATAAACATTATTTCATTCATCTGGAGAAAGAGTAGAGGTTAGAATGATATTTAAGTCATTCCAGGTTAAACTGCAGGACTGAGTTAGATATTGGAACTCTTGGATATATTTAGTGGAATCTGATGAGAAAGATCCCAAGTGCTGACCAATTTGGGACAGATCAGACAGAGAAAAAGGAACATGTACCCTGACTATGCCCTGGCTCCAGCCACTTCTCGAAGGGGAAACTGTTGAGTGCGGGAGGGGGAGCTAGTTTTAAGGTTGAATTGTGTCCTGGAGCAGGACACAATTGGGATAAGTGACAGAGGAGGTATAAGAGGAAGGGGATGGGGCAATGGGGAGATTAGGGTTCGGTTATGCCTGATGAGGAGCAGCCTGAGGGGGAAGGGAAAGGTCAGAAGGGTCTATTGAGTGAAGAATCTGCATTGGCAGTAGGGACAGAGGGCATGGATGGGAGAGAAAGAAGGAGAATTTAAGAGGGGTCGCATTGGGAGCAGAGGCTGGGAAGGGAGAAAAGTGAAAAATGCCTGGACGTAGGGGACTTCAGACCATTTGCCCATTTTATGATAAAAGTTGTTTAAATCCAGCAGGATAGAAAAATCAAAGGTGCTGTTTTCTGGCCATTTAGAGCCATTGTCCAATTTACACTGTGGCCAAGTGGTATTGCAGACGAAAATAAGATGCTTAGGTTTTAGGTAAGGTGATAGCTGGAGAGGTTTGAAGTTTTTTATAACGGAGGCTATGAGAGAGGAGGGAGAAAAAGAGGGAGGGAGGTTTAAGAAGAGTGGTGGAGACAAGGAAAGTGAGTGCGCAACCAATCAGTTTGGCAGGTGTCCCAGACTAAACCTTGGTCTGTACCTGGGGCGAATCAGTCAAAGGGGGCATCCCCTGCATTGATCCATCACCTTACGAGTGTGAGTGGCCAGAGCAGATGTCTCCGCAATGATCAGTCACTGAGTGAAGACTGTCTTCCTGGTTCCATGCCTTACGTAGGATTTTTTCTGGTCATGAACCTCATGGAAAGTCCTGTATTTCTTGTCTCCACTGAAAGGGAGAGGAAAATGAAACTGAAAGGAGAAGGAAGCTGACAGGTAGCCAGAAGGGCTAAAGAGAAGAGTTGAGGCAAACTGCTTACCTGATCTAAGGATGGTGAGTGTATCCATAGGCTGGTCTGATGAGCCTAGTTTATAGGTAGGTCTCTTCACAGAGGGAGCACAAGGAGTAGGGACAGGGGGTTTGGTCTCCCATAGGAGTTTCCCCATTCCGGGTGTTGGCACCAAATGTCACGCACGTTGCTCACATAAAGAGACTACTAGGTAGGCTTTGTATGAGCAACATGGCTATTTATTCACTGGGTGTGGGCAGGCTGAGTCTGAAAAAAGGCTAAGCCAAGGGTGGTGGGAGAGGAGTTGATTTTATAGGTTGGGGCAAGTGGTCAGTTAGAGGTAGTAATCTATTTTAGGTAGGGGAAGGGTGTCATGGGATGCATGGTCACAAGAGTAGGGGTTATCTATTACAAATAGGCATGCTCATAAGGGTGAGGGTAATTGATTGCAAGCAGAGGGGAGGGTAAGGTAAATTATATAGTGATAGGGGTAGGGGTCTCAAGAAACCCAATGTCCAGGGGTGAAATTCCGCAAGGCTGAGCAAGAACAATGGTTGAAATTTGTAGGGGGAGAGCAATCAGTTGAGGCAGAAACCAGTTGTTTCACTTCTCTTTGTGGTCATCTGGTTAGTTAAGACTTTCCGGCTCCTGGGGACTATCCAGAGGTGTACGTGCGACTCACCAAGGCTATAATGTCCAGGCTTGGACTTGGAGGTCTGACACCTCCATTACAGTATGTAGTACTGAATGCTTCACATAAGGTGGTTATGCCTGGCACATAGCAGACGCTTACTAGCAATGTGTCATATTTAATGCAGTTATTAAACATGTTTACATCATATTTCACAGTTATATCAGCACTTTTGACAACCAGTTTTACTTGTTTACAAATCTCTCTACACTTGCATCCCGTTCTACAATAGACTCTTTGATGGGGCAAAGAAGTGTTGGGGGTGACTTATGTAGCACTGTGCCTGGCATATAGCAGTACTCAGTATATGTTTGCTGAATGAATGGGAAAGTTGGTCTGAGATTCACTCCTTGATTGGCTAGGGCAGGAGAAGAAAAAAATACCACCATAAAATGCCCAAATCCAGTGGCTCAGTAACTTAATTTCTAGAGCAGATATTTTACAAGCAGTAGTCATCCTAGCACCCCAATCTAAGTGCCAGTACCGAGATGAATGGAAGCCAACAAGACAGATATGGAAAAACAGTATGGAAAGTCTACAAACAGAATCAGAGGCAGGGAAGAGAGATTTCTAACGAGCAGACAGCATTATTTATTTTGGTGTCATGAGGGGCCAAGAGGATACATGGGACACAGAAAAAGACTACAGTTTATAAATATTTCAGGGCAAACTTTATCCTAGTAAGCTGCAAGTATGAATTTAGATGGATGATAGGTTAGATAAAAAAGCCACAGAAATGAAAAAGTGAAGGAAAGGCTTGTTCACAGGGGACAAGAATGGTGACCTGGAACTTGCGAAAAATCTGCATGAAGAGGCATTTTTGGAATGTGAAACTGCAATTCTATACACAGGATCTGATTTTTGTCATTAAATGCAAGACTAAATAATCAACCATGTAAGTGATTTTATTATTATCAACTATAACATTCAAATCAGATTATGTAAAAACAATTCTATAAAATAGTATATTTTAATACAATTTCCTATTGAAGGATCATACCTTCCTGAACTTTCCCCATAAACATTCAGCACATATAACAGGTGCTGAACTGTAGCAGTTGTTTTACTCCATCCTGTAGGTTGGAGAAACGCAACAGAATAAAGTTTCAATCACTTCACTGTGATTTTCTGAAATTCTTGTTCTCTTATAGCCGAAAATCTTCAGGTCTGAAAGAAAAAAATCAACATTTTTTTTATGAATCATTATTTCATTTTCTCCTGACTGATGAAGACTATTTTTCCAATTTAAAAATACCTGTTCACCAAGAAATAGCTACAAACACTACATCTAAATTTTTGGTGAAAAACATTAACATCAAATGTTTACAAAGTAGAATAGCTTAGTGAAAATTCCAGTCTTTTTGTAAGTATGAATATAAGCCACCTTGTGCCTATATAAGAATGTATTCAGTAACTTAATAACTTGAATTCAATTTCTCTGTTTCATTTTTCTTTTTTTGAGACAGTTTCATTATTATTGCCCAGACTGGAATGCAAGGGCGTGATCTCAGCTCAATGCAACCTCCACCTTCCAAGTTCCAGCAATTCACCTGCCTCAGCCTCCCAAGTAGCTGGAATTACAGGCATATGCCACCACACCCAGCTAATTTTGTACCTTTTTTTTTTTTTAGTAGAGATGGGGTTTCTCTATGTTGGTCAGGCTGGTCTCGAACTCCCAACCTCAGGTGATCCGCCTGCCTCGGCCTTCCAAAGTGCTGGGATTACAGGCGTGAGCCACTGCACCCCACCTCTCTGCTCCATTTTTAAATATTTTCATAAAGCCCTTATTGAAAAGATTACTATGATCTTTGGGAGTTTAAAAATCATACAAAAACATGAATTTACAGTACAAATGCAAATTC
The DNA here is from genome assembly GCA_031835075.1 of Saguinus oedipus. Classification (NCBI taxonomy): domain Eukaryota; kingdom Metazoa; phylum Chordata; class Mammalia; order Primates; family Cebidae; genus Saguinus; species Saguinus oedipus. Next base: position 62,608,442 of record CM063181.1, on the reverse strand, counting down.
TGAATAATTGATTTTTCCTATTTATATTATTTTATCACATGCAAATTTAATTTTCCTTTTGATCTATATACAAAATAAATGTATAAATACCAATCCTTTAATAGTTTATTTACAAACATGTTTTTCCTTATTTACCCAATTATAAGATTAACCACACCTGAGAGTTGCTTTCATTAGTAAAATTTTTAAAATATTCAGAAATATTAAAACAACAGAGAAAATTAAAAATTTGTCCTTTTTGGTTTTTTAAGTACTGAGGTACATGTGCAGAACATGCAGGTTTCTTACATAGGTATACACATGTCATGGTGGTTTGCCATCACCCCATCATATACATTAGTTATTTCTATTAATGCTATCCTCCCCAATTCCCCCACCCCCTGCTATCCCTCCCCTACCGCCACCTCTGACAGGCTCTGGTGTGTGATGTTCCCTTCCCTGTGTCCATGTGTTCTCATTTTTCAACACCCACTTATGAGTGAGAACATGCTGTTTGATTTTCTGTTCTGTGTCAGTTTGCTGAGAATGATGGTTTCCAGCTTCATCCATGTCCCTGCAAAGGACATGAACTCATCCTTTTTTATGGCTGCATAGTATTCCATGGTATTTATGTGCCCCATTTTCTTTATCCAGTCTATCATTGATGGGCATTTGGGTTGGTTCCAAGTCTTTGCTATTGTGAACAGTGCTGCAATAAACATACATGTGCATGTGTCTTTGTAATAGAATTATTTATAATCCTTTGGGTGTATACCCAGTAGTGGGCTTGTTGGGTCAAATGGTATTTCTATTTCTAGATCCTTGAGGAATCACCACACTGTCTTCCACAATGTTTGAACTAATTTACACTCCCACCAACAGTGTAAAAGCATTTCTATTTCTCCAAATCCTCTCCAGCATCTGTCTCCTGATTTTTTAATGATTACCATTCTAACTGGTGTGAGATGGTATCTCAATGTGATTTTGATTTGCATCCCTAATAACCAGTGACTATGAGATTTTTTTTTCCTATGTTTGTTGGCTGCATAAATGTCTTCTTTTGCGAAGTGTTTGTTCAAATCTTTGCCCACTTTTTGATGGGGTTTTTTCTCTTGTAAATTTGTTTAAGTTCTTTGTAGATTCTGGATATTACCTCTTTGTCAGATAGATAAGATTGCAAAAATTATTTCCCATTCTGTTGGTTGCCAGTTCACTCTAATGATAGTTTCTTTTGCTGTGCAGAAACTCTTAAGTTTTATTAGATCCCATTTGACTATTTTAACTTCTGTTGCCATTGCTTTTGGTGTTTTAGTCATGAAGTCCTTGCCCAGGCCTATATCCTAAATGGTATTATCTAGGTTTTCTTCAGGGCTGTTTATGGTGTTAGGTCTTATATTTAAATCTTTAATCCATCTGGAGTTAATTTTTGTATAAGATGTAAGGAAGGGATCCAGTTTCAACTTTCTGCATATGGCTAGCCAGTTTTCCCAACACCATTTATTAAATAGGGAATCCTTTCCCCATTGCTTGTTTTTGTCAGGTTTGTCAAAGATCAGATGGTTGAGATGTGTGGCATTATTTCTGAGGCCTCTGTTCTGTTCCATTGGTCTGTATCTCTGTTTTGGTACCAGTACCATGCTGTTTTGATTAATGTAGTCTTGTATTATAGTTTGAAGTCAGGTAGCATGATGGCTCTAGCTTTGTTTTATTGCTTAGCATTGTCTTGGCTATGAGGGCTCTTTTTTGGTTCTATATGAAGTTTAAGGTGGTTTTTTCCAATTCTGTTAATAAAGTCAATGGTAGCTTGATGGGGATACTATTGAATCTATAAATTACTTTGGGTAGTATGGCCATTTTCACAATACTGATTATTCCTAACCATGAGCACAGAATGTTTTTCCATCTGTTTGTGTCCTCTCTTATTTTCTTGACCAGTGGTTTGTGGTTATCGTTGAAGAAAGAGATTCTTCACATCCCTTGTTAATTGTATTCCTAGGTATTTTATTCTCTTTGTAGCAACTGTGAATGGGAGTTCACTCATAAGTTGGCTCTCTGTTTGTCTATTATTGGTGTATAGGAATGCTTGTGATTTTTGCGTACTGATTTTGTATCCTGAGACTTTGCTGAAGTTGCTTATCATCTTAGGGAGATTTTGGGCTGAGACAATGGGGTCTTCTAAATATACAATCATGTCATCTGCAAATGACATGATTTGTAGACAATTTGACTTCCTCTTTTCCAAACTGAGAACCCTTTATTTCTGTTTCTTACCTGATTGCTCTGGCAAGAACTTATACTATGTTCAATAGGAGTGGTGCAAGAGGGCATCCTTGTCTAGTGCCAGTTTTCAAAGGGCATATTTCCAGTTTATGTCCATTCAGTATATTGGCTGTGGATTTATGATAAATAGTTCTTATTTTGAGATAGCTTCCATTGATATCTTGTTTATTGAGAGTTTTTTAGCATAAAGGGCTGATGAATTTTGTCAGAGGCATTCTCTGCATCTATTGAGATAATCATGTGGTTTTTGTCTTTGGTTCTGTTTATGTGATGGATTACGTTTATAGATTTGTGTATGTTGAACCAGCTTGCATCCCCAGGATGAAGCTCACTTGATTGTGATGGATAAGCTTTTTGATGTGCTGTTAGAATCGGTTTGTCAATATTTTATTGATGATTTTCGCATCAATGTTCATTATAGATGAAATTTTTAAAAAAATTGTTTCTCTGCCAAGTTTTGGTATCAGGATGATGGTGGTCTCATAAAATGAGTTAGGGAGGATTCCCTCTTTTTGTATTATATGGAATACTTTCAGAAGAAATGGTACCAACTCTTCTTTGTACCTCTGGTAGAATTCGGCTATGAACCCTTCTGGTCCTGGACTTTTTTTGGTTGGTATGGTATTGATTGTTGCCTTAACTTCAGCCCTTGTTATTGGTTTATTCAGGGATTCAACTTCTTCCTGGTTCAGTCTTGGGAGGGTGTAAGTGTCCAGGAATTTATCCATTTCTTCCAGATGCACTGGTTTATGTGCACACCGTTGTTTGTAGTAATCTCTGCTGGTTAGTTTGTATTTCTGTGGGATCAGTGGTGATATTCTCTTCATCATTTTTTATTGCATTTATTTGAGTCTTCTCTCTTTTCTTCTTTATTAATCCTGCTAGCAGTCAATTTATTTTGTTGATCTTTCAAAAAACCAGTTCCTGGATTTACTGATGTTTTGAAGAGTTTTTTGTGTCTCTATTTCCTTCATTTCTGCTCTGATCTCAGTTATTTCTTGTCCTCTGCGAGCTTTTGAATTTGTTTGATCTTGCTCCTCCAGTTCTTTTAATCATGATGGTAGGGTGCCGATTTTAGATCTTTCCTCAATTCTCATGTAGGCATTTAGTGCTATAAATTTCCCTCTAGACACTGCTTTAAATGTGTCCCAGAGATTCTGGTATGTTGCATCTTCATTCTCATTGTTTCAAATAATGTCTTTATTTCTGCCTTCATTTCATTATTTATCCAGTAGTCATTCAGGAGCAGGTTGTTCAGTTTTTCCATGTAGTTGTGCAGTTAGAGTGAGTTTGTAAATTCTGAGTTCTAATTTGATTGCACTGTGGTCTGAGAGACTGTTATGATTTCTGTTCTTTTGCATTTGCTGAGGAGTGTTTTACTTCCAATTATGTGGTCAATTTTAGAATAAATGCAATGTGGTGCTGAGAAGAATGTATATTCTGTGGATTTGGGGTGGAGAGTTCTGTAGATGTCTATTAGGTCCACTTGGTCCAGATCTGAGTTCAAGTCCTGGATATCCTTGTTAATTTTCTGTCTCATTGATCTAATATTGACAGTGGGGTGTTAAAGTCTCCCACTATTATTGTTTGGAGTCTAAGTCTTTTTAGAGGTCATTAAAAACCTGCTTTATGTATCTGGGTGCTCCTGTATTGGGCGCATATATATTTAGGATCATTGGCTCTTCTTGTTGCATTGATCCTTTTACCATTATGTAATGCTACTGTCTCTTTTGATCTTCGTTGGTTTCAAATCTGTTTTATCAAAGACTAGGTTTGCAACCTCTGCTTTTTTTTGCTCTCCATTTGCCTGGTAAATCTTCCTCCATCCCTTTATTTTGAGCCTATGATTGTCTTTGCATGTGAGATGGGTTTCCCAAATACAGCACACCTATGGGTCTTGACTCTTTATCCAATTTGCCAGTCTGTGTCTTTTGATTGGGGCAGTTAGCCCATTTAAGGTTAATATTGTTATGTGTGAATTTGATCCTGCCATTTTGAAGCTAGCTGGATGTTTTGCCCATTAGTTGATGTAATTTCTTCATGGTGTCAATGGTCTTTACAATGAGTTATGTTTTTGCAGTGGCTGGTACTGGTTGTTCGTTTCCATGTTTAATGCTTCTTTCAGGAGCTCTTGTAAGGCAGGCCTGGTGGTGACAAAATCTCTCAGCAATTGCCTGTCCGTATAGGATTTTATTTCTCTTTCACTTAGAAAGCTTAGTTTGGTGGGGAATAAAATTCTGGGTTGAAAGTTTTCTTTAAGGATGCTGAATATTGGCCCCCAATCTCTTCTGGTTTGTAGCGTTTATGCAGACAGATCCGCTGTGAGTCTGATGGGCTTCCCTTTATGGGTAACCTGACCTTTCTCTCCGGCTGCCCTTAGCACTTTTTTCTTCATTTCAATCCTGGTGAATCTGATGATTATGTGCCTCGGGGTTGCTCTTGTTGAGGAATAACATTGTGGTGTTCTATTTCCTGAACTTTAATGTTGTCCTGTTTTACTAGGTTGTGGAAGTTCTCCTGGATAATATCCTGAAGACTGTTTTTCAACTTGTTTTCACTCTCCTGTTGCTTTCAGGTACACGGATCAAATGTAGATTTGGTCTTTTCAAATAATCTCTTATTTCTTGGAGGCTTTGTTCATTTCTTTTCATTCTTTTTTCTCTAATCTTGCCTTATTACTTAATTTCATTGAGTTGATCTTCAATCTCTGATATCCTTTCTTGATCGATTCAGCTATTGAAACTTCTGTATGCTTCATGAAGTTCTCATGCTGTTTTTCAGCTCCATCAAGTTGTTTATGTTCTTCTCTAAGCGGGTTATTCTAATAAGCATTTCATCTAACCTTTTTCCAAGGTTCTTAGTTTCTTTGCATTGGATTAGAACATAGTCCTTTGGCTGAGAGAAGTTTGTTATTACCCACCTTATGAAGCCTGCTTCTGTCAGTTCTTCAAACTCATTCTCCACTCTGTTTTGTTCTCTTGCTGGTGAGGAGTTGTGATTCTTTGGAGGATGAAGTGTTCTGAGTTTTGGTGTTTTCAGCCTTTTTTGCACTGGTTTCTTCCTATCTTCATGGATTTATCTACCTTTGGTCTTTTGATTTTGGTGACCTTCAGATGGGATTTCTGAGTGGACATCCCTTCTGTTGATGTTGGAGCTATTTTTTTCTGTTTGTTAGTTTTTCTTACAGTCAGGCCACACTGCTGCAGGTCTGCTGGAGTTTGCTGGAGGTCTACTCCAGACCCTGCTTGACTGGGAATCACCCGCGGGGGCTGCAGAACAGCCAAGATTGCTGCCGATTCTGTTCTCTGGTAGCTTTGTCCCAGAAGGTTACCTGCCAGATGTCAGCCAGAGCTCTCCTGTATGATGTGTCTCCCAGTCAGGCTACCTGGGAGTCAGGGAGCCACTTGAGGAGGCAGTCTGTCCCTTTTTGGAGCTTGAGTGCTGTGCTGGGAGATCCTTTGATCCCTTCAGAGTTGCTGGCCAAAGACATTTAATTCTGCTGAAGCTGAACCCACAATCATCCCTTTTCCCAAGTGCTCTGTTCCAGGAAGGTGAGGACTTTATTTGTAAGTCCTTGATGGGCTGCTGCCTTTTTTCAGAGATGCCCTTCCCAGCAAGAAGGGAGTTTAGTGACATAGTCTGCCTGCAGAAGCCTTGCTGAGCTGCCATGGTCTCCACCCAGTTGCTATGTAAACTTCCGGCATCTTTGTTTATACAGGCAAAGTTAAAATCACCTACCCAAGCCTCAGCAGTGGTGGACGCTGCTCTCCCCACTGAGCTCGGCCATCCCAAGTCAAGCTCAGACTGCTGTGCTAGCTGAGAGAATTTCAAGCCAGTGGATCTTAGCTTGCTGGTCTTCATGGGGTTGGGACCTGCCCAGCCAGATCACTTGGGTCCCTGGCTTCAGCGCCCTGTATCAGGGGAATGAGCGGTTTTGTCTTGCTGGTGTTCCAGGCACCACTGGGTTATGAGAAAAAAAACTGCTGTGGCTAATGCATTAGTGTTGTAGGCACCAGAGGGAATCTCCAGGTCTGCAAGTTGTGAAGATGGTGGGAAAAGCTCAGTATCTGAGCGATAGTGCCAGAGTGTCGGGAAAAGTCCCTAATGGCTTCCCTTGGCTAGAAGAAGTTCTAGGCACTTCTCAGGTGAGGTGATGCCCCACCCTGCTTCAGCAACGCCCCACCCTGCTTTGGCTTGCCCTCCTTGGGCTGCACCCACTGTCTAACCAGTCTCAATGAGATGAACCTGGTACCTCAGTTGGAAATTTGGAGATCACTCGTCTTCTGCGTCACTCTTGCTGGGAACTGCTGATAGGAGCTGTTCCTATTCGGCTCTCTTGGCAGAAAAGTCTGTTCTCTTATCTTTTCAAGACTATTTGTAAGTGTTTGGCTTCTATATAAACTTTTCTGAAGGGTTAGTAACAATCTTTGTTTATACAGGCAAAGTTAAAATCACCTACCCAAGCCTCCCTTTTTGGAGCTTGAGTGCTGTGCTGGGAGATCCTTTGATCACTTCAGAGCTGGGGATCAAAATATCTATTAAAATAGATATTTTGGCCAAGATGGCTGATTAGAAACAGCTGTGGTCTGCAGCTCTCCCACAGGAATGAAAATGGCAAGTGAATGCAGCACCTTGAGCTGAAATATCCAGATTCTCACATTGGGACTGACTAGGCAGACAACTCAACCCATGGAGAGCTAAGGAAAGCAGGATGGAGTCATTGCCCACCTGGGAGTAGCATGAAGCCAAAGAAAACCCCACTCCCAGCCAAGGGAAGCAGTTAGTGATTGTGCGACCCCACCAAGGACACCACGTTTCTCCCACGAATCTTTGCAGCCTGTGGATCAGATCTCCTTGTGAGCCCACACCACCAGGGCCTTGGGTTCAATCCACAGAGCTGTGCAGAGTCTTGGCAGAGCAGTTACTCAGGCCCACACAGAGACCTAGGAGTTTTACAGACTCTAGCCCCAGGAACCTCAACAAGGCAGGAGATCTATCCATAAATTCACGTAGGAAGGGGGCTGAATCCAGGCAGCCAAGCAGTGTTGTTCTGTGGGCCCCACTTACATAGCACCTCATAGAGTTGTGACTCCCTGGACTGGAAATCCAGCCAACCAGTGCAACAGGCTGGAGACTGCCTGAGATAAACAAGTTCCTGGCAGGAGGGGCAGCTACCATTTCTGTGGTTAGGTCAACTCAGTTATTCTAGCCTGCCAGCTCCACAGAGTCACTTGACAAGGAGGAGTCCGCCACAATGCAATACAGCTGCTGTGCCAGATCATGGCCACGTTGCTTCTTTAAGTGGGACCCTAATCCATCCCTCCTCACTGAGTGGGGCCTCCTTGTAGGAATTTCAACAACTCTAGCCAGGGTTATATGAACAGGACTCTGATCTCTCCCTGGATAGAGCCTTGTGGGAGAGGCAGCCCGTTTCTGCAGTTCATTTGATATAGCCATTCCAGCCTGTCAGCCCCAGGGAGTCCAGGCAGTCTAGGCAGTCTGGACAAAGAGGAGTCCACCACAATGCAGCATAGCTGCTGTGCCAGATCGTGACCAGATTTTCTCTTTTAAGTGGGACCCTGATCCTTCCCTCCTCACTGATTAGTGCCAGTAAGCACCAGCGACTTCAGGAATTTCAGCAACTCCAGCCAGGGTTATAGGTAGATCTTTGATCCCTTCCTGGGATGAAGCCCCCAGTGGGAGGGGTGGCCAATATCTAAGCAGTTCAGTCAACTCAGCCTTTCCAGCCTGTTGGCTCTGGACAGTCTGAGCAGTCTTAATGAGGAAGGGCACCCCACAACGCAGCACATCTGCTCTACCAAAAAGCAGTCAGACTGCTGTAAGCAGGTCCCTGATCCTGTCCCTCCTGACTGGGTGAGACCTCCTAACAAGGGTCTCTAGACATCTCCTACATGAGTGTCTGGGCTGGCAACAGGCCAGTACCCCTCTAGGACAGACTCCCAAAAGAAGGAGCAGGCTACCACCTTTGCTGTTTTGCAGCCTTAACTGGTGATACCTCAAGGTAAGGTAAAAACCAGAATAACTAGGGTCTGGAGCAATCCCACAGAAAACTGCAACACTCCTACAGAAGAATGGTCTGACTGTTAAAAGGAAAACAAACAGAAAGTAACAACAACATCAACAAAAAGATCCCATTAAAAACCCCAATGAAAGGTAAGGAATCTCAGAAGTTTAAGGTAGATAAGCCCACAAAGATGAGAAAGAATCAGTGCAAAAACCCTGAAAACCCAAAAAGCCAGAGTGCTGCTTCTCCTCCAAATGATCACAACGCAAAACCTCTGAAAAATCAAAAAGCCAGAGCGCTTCTCCCCTAAATGACTGCAACACCTCTCCAGCAAGGTCATAGAACTGAGCTGAAGCTGAGATGGCTGAACTGACAGAAATAGGCTTCAGAAGGTGAGTAATGAATTTCATTAAGCTAAAGGAGCATGCTGTAACCCAATACAAAGAAGCTAAGAATCGTGGTAAAACAATACAGGAGCCAATAGCCAGAATAGCGAGTTTAGAGAGAAGCATTACTGTGCTGATGGAGCTGAAAAATACAACATGAAAAATTCATAATGCAATCACAAGTATCAATAGCAGAATAGACCAAGTGGAGGAAAGAATCTCAGAACTTGAAGACTATCTTTCTGAAATAAGACAGGCAGACAATAATAAAAAAAAAAAAAAAAAAAAAAAAAAGGAAGCGTAATGGACTAAACCTCCAAGAAATATGGGACTATGATGGGACTATGTAAAAAGACCAAACCTATGACTAATTGGGGTACCTGAAAGAGACAGGGAGAACAGAACCAAGTTGGAAAACATACTTCAAGATATCATCCAGGAGAACTTCACTAACCTAGCAAGACAGCCCAAAGCTCAAATTCAGGAAATCCAGAGAACCCCAGTAAGGTACTCCATGAGAAGAGCAACCACAAGACACATAATCTTCAGATTCTCCAAGATCAAAATAAAAGAAAAAATGTTAAGGGCAGTCAGAGAGAAAGGCCAGGTCACCTACAAAGAGAAACCAATAAGACTAACAATAGATCTCCCAGTAGACACCTTACCAGCCAGAAGGGACTGGAGGCCAATATTCAACATTCTTAAAGAAAAGAAATTCCAACCCAGAATTTCATATCTGGCCAAACTAAAAGCCAGAGTGCTTCATATTCATAATTCATATTCACTTCATAAGTGAATAAGAAATAAGATCTTTCACAGAGAAACAAATGCTGAGGGAATCTGTCACACCAGGCCTGCCTTGCAAGAGCTCCTGAAGGAAGAACTACATATGGAAAGGAACAACCATTACCAGCCACTACAAAAACACACTGAAGTACACAAACCAGATGCTCTATGAAGCAACCACATAAACAAGTCTGCAAAATAACCAGCTAGCATCATGACAGGATCAAATTCACACATAACAACATTAACCTTAAATGTAAATAGGCTAAATGCTCCAATTAGACACAAGTGGCAAATTGAATAAAAAAGAGTCAAGACCCACTGGTATGCTGTCTTCAAAGAGACCCATCTCACATAATAAAGACACACACAGGCTCAAAATAAAGGGATGGAGGAACATTTACCACGCAAATGGAAAATAGAAAAAAGCAGGGGTAATAATCTTAGTTTCTTACAAAACAGACTTTAAACCAACAAAGATCAAAAAAGACAAAAGGACATTACATAATGGTAAAGAGTTTAATTCAACAGGAAGAATTAACTATCCTAAATATATATGCACCTAATACTGGAGCACCCAGATTCATAAAGCAAGTTCTTAGATACCTACAAAGAGACTTAAGACTGCCACATGATAATTGTGGGAGATTTTAAGCCCCACTGACAATATTATATCATCAGGAGAGAAAATTAACAAAAACATTCAGGACTTGAACTCAGCTCTGGATCAAACAGACCTGATAGATATCTACAGAACTCTGCACCCCAAAACAGCAGAACATACATTCTTTTCATTGCCACATGGCATTTACTCTAAAACTGATCACATAATCAGAGGTAAAACACTTCGCAGGAAATGCAAAAGAACTGAAATCATAACAGTCTCTCAGATCACAGAACAATCAAATTAGAACCCAATGCTATGAAATTCACTCAAAACCATACAACTACATGGAAACTGAACAATCTGCTCCTGAATGACTCCTGGGTAAATAATGAAATTAAGGCAGAAATCAAGGAGTCCTTTAAACTAATGAGAATAAAGAGACAACATACCAGAATCTCTGGGGCACAGCTAAAGCAGTGTTAAGAGGGAAATTTATAGCACTAAATGCCCATATCAAAAAGCTACAAAGGTCTCAAATTAACAACCTGATATCACAACAAAAAGAACTAGAGTACCAAGAGCAAACAGACCCCCAAACCTAGTAGAAGACAAACAACCAAGATCAGAGTGGAACTGAAAAAGATACAGACAAGAAAAACCCTTCAAAAAAGTTTTTTTCCAATTAATCCAGGAGCTGGTTTTTTGAATAAATAAATAAATAAATAAATAAAAGCATAAAATAGACTGCTAGCTATACTAATAATGAAGAAAAGACAGGATAATCAAATATACACAATCAGAAATAAGGAGGTATCACTACTGATCCCACAAAATAGAAACCACCATGCAAGAATACTATACACCTCTATGCACATGAACTAGAAAATCTAGAAGAAATGGATAAATTTCTAGACACATACACCCTCCCAAAACTGAACCAGAAAGGAATTAAATCCCTGAATGAACCCATAATTCTGAAATCGAATCAGTTTTAAATAGCTCATCAACCAAAAAAGCCCACAACCAGACCGATTTACAGCTGGATTTTACCAGAACTATAAAGAGCTGGTACCATTTCTACTGAAACTATTCTAAAAAATTCAAAAGAAGGGACTCCTCCCTCACTTATTTTTATGAGGCCAGCATCATCCTAATGCCAAAACCTACCAGAGATACAACAACGTAAATAGAACTTCAGGCCAACATGCCTGATGAACACTGATGCAAAACTCTTAAATAAAATACTGGCAAACTGAAACTAGCAGCTATCAAAAAGCTTATCCACCACAATCAAGGTGGCTTCATCCCCAGTATGCAAGGTTGGTTCAACATATGCAAATCAATAAATGTAATTCATCAACATAAAAAGAACAAAAGACATAAACCACGTGATCATCTCAACAGACACAGAAAAGGCCTTAGATAAAATTCAACATCCTTTCATGTTAAAAACTCTCAATAAACTAGATATTAAAGGAACATATCTCAAAATAGTAAGAGCCATACGTGACAAACCTGCAGCCAATACCATACTGAATGGGCAAAAGCTGGAAGCTTTTGAAAACCAGCAAAAGACAAGGATGCCTTCTTTCACCACCCCTATTTAACATAGTACTGGAAGCTCTGGCCAGTACAATCAGGAAAGAGAAAGAAATAAAGGGTATTCAAATAGGGAGAGAGAGTCAAATTACCTTTTTGTGCAGATGACATGACCTTGTATCTAGAAAATCCCATCAACTCATTCCAAAAGCTTCTTAAGCTGATAAGCAACTTCAGCAAAGTCTCATGATATAAAATGAATGTGCAAAAATTGCTAGCATTCCTATAAACCAACAACAGGCAAGCAGAGGGCCAAATCATGAATGAACTCCCATTCACAATTGCTACAAAAAGAATAAAATATCTGGGAATATAGCTAACAAGGGAAATGAAGGACCTTTTCAAGGAGAACTACAAACCACTGCTCAAGGAAAGCAGAAAGGACATAAATAAATGGAAAAACATTCTAAGCTCATGGATAGGAAGGACCAGTATTGTGAAAATGTGCACAGTACTCAAAGTAATTTATGGATTCAATACTATTCCCATTAAGCTACCACTGACATTCTTCACAGAATTGGAAGAAACTATTTTAAAATTCACATGAATAAAGAGCCCGAATAGCAAAGACAATCCAAAGCAAAAAGAACAAAGCTGAAGGCCCTACACTACCTAACTTCAAACTATACTATAAGGCTACAGTAACTGAAATAGCATGGTACTGGTACAAGAACACAGACACAGACAAATGGAACAGAACAGAGAACTCAGAAATAAACCACATACCTACAACTATCTCATCTTCAACACACCTAACAAAAATAAGCAATGGGGAAAGGATTCCCTATTCAATAAATGGTGCTGGGTAAAACCAGCTAGCCATATGCAGAAAACTGAAATTGGATCCCTTCCTTACACGTAATATAAAAATTAACTCAAGGTAAATTAAAGGCATATATTTAAAACTCAAAACTATAAAAACCCTAGAAGAAAATCTAGACAATACCATTCAGGACATAGGCATGGGCAGAGATTTCATGACAAAAATGCCAAAAGCAGAAATTGACAAATGAGATCTAATTAAAGAGCTTCTGCACAGCAAAAGAAACTAGCATCAGAGTGAACAGGCAACCCACAGAATGGGAGAAAAATGTTTGTAATCTATCCATCTGACAAAGGCCTAATATCCAGTGTCTACAATGAACTTAGGCAAATTTAGAAGAAAAAAAAAATAACTCCTTAAAAAGCAGGCAAAGGACAAGAACAGACACTTCTTAAAAGAAGACATTCATGAGGCTCCAAGATGGCCAAACAGGAACAGCTCTGGAGTGCAGTTCCCAGTGAGAAAAATGCAGAGGGTGAGTGATCACTGCATTTCCAAACGAGTTATTACTGCCCACAGACCAGTAGATTTCCAGGCTGAAAAGCACCATGAGTTTCAAACATGGCTGTTTCAGCTGGTACAGCGCGTCTCCACACAAAAATTCACACAGATCTGTGTGGCCATTTCAACTGGTGCCTGGAACGCCTAGGAGACAAAGCCGCCCATTCGGTTGAAAACAAGAGGGCTGAAACAGGGAGCCAGGTGATCTGGCTTGGCGGGTCCCACCCCCACAAAGACCAGCAATCTGAAAGGCTCTGGATTGAGAGTTTCACAGAAAGCTCAGCTGGACCCGGGCAGTCCAGTTCTGTGGGTGGAAGGGCATCCGCCACTACCAAGGCAGTCCACCATTACAGAGGCAGTCCACCATTACTGAGGAAGACTGTCATTACAGAGGCAGTTCTAACTATACCTCTAGAAACAAAACCACAAGGAAGTTCACACAGCAGCTGGACAGAACCCATGGCAGCTTAGCAACGCCTCTGTGGGTAGACTGTGACTAGGCTACCTCCTTGTTGGGCAGGACATCTCTGAAAAAAGGCAGCAGCAGGTCAGGAACTTATAAATAAAGCCCCACCTTCCCAGGACAGAACAGCTGGGAAAAAAGGTGGTTATGAGTTCCCCTGCAGCAGACTTAAACGTACCTGCCCAGCAGCTCTGAATGAAACAATAGAGCTCACAGCTCAGCAAATGAGCTCCTATAATGGTCAGACTGTCTCTTCAAGCAGCTCCCTGACCCCTGTATATGCAAAGAGACACCTCATAAAGAAGAGCTCAGGCTGACATCTGGCGGGTATCCTTCTGGGACGAAGATAACAGAAGAAGAAACTGGCAAAAACCCTTACTGTTCTGCAGCCGCTGCAGTTGAACCCCAGGAAAGCAGGGTCTGGAGTGGACCTCCATCAGTCCTACAGCAGAGGGTCCTGACTGTTAGAAGGAAAACTAAAGAACAGAAAGAAATAACTTCAACATCAAGGGACCACAGTAGATAAATTCACAAAGATGGGAAGAAACCAATGCAAAAAGGATGAAAACACCCAAAACCAGAACACCTCTCCTCCTCCAAGGGATCACAACTCTTCACCAGCAAGGGAACCAAGCTGAATCAAGAATGAGTCTGATGAATTGACAGAAACAGGCTTCAGAAGGTGGGCAATAACAAACTTCTCCGAGCTAAAAGAACATGTTCTAACCCAATGCAAACAAACTAAGAACATTGAAAAAAAGGTTTGACCAAATGCTAATCAGAATAAACAGCTTAGAGGAGAATATAAATGACTTGATGGAGCTGAAAAACACAAAACCAAAAATTCATGAAGCATACACAAGTTTCAATAGCTGAATTGACCAAGCAGAAGAAAGGATATCAGAGATTGAAGATCAACTCAATGAAATAAAATAAGAAGGCAAGATCAGAGAAAAAAGAGTGAAAAGAAATGAACAAAGCCTCCAAGAAATATGGGATTATGTGAAAAGACCTAATCTACATTTGATAGGTGTACCTGACTGTGACGGAGAGAATGAATCCAAGCTGGAAAACACTCTTCAGGATATTATCCAGGAGAACTTCCCCAACCTAGCAAGGCAGGCCAATATTCAAGTCCAGGAAATACAGAGAACATCACAAAGATATTCTTCAGGAAGAGCAACCCCAAGGCACATAATTATCAGATTCACCAGGATTGAAATGAAGAAACAAATGCTAAGGGCAGCCAGAGAGAAAGGTCAGTTACCCACAAAGGGAAGCCCATCAGACTCACAGCAGATCTCTTGGCAGAAATGCTATGAGCCAGAAGAGAGTGGGGGGCCAATATTCAACAACCTTAAAAAGAAGAACTTTCAACCTAGAACTTTATATCCAGCCAAACTAAGTTTCATAAGTGAAGGAGAAATAAAATTCTTTATGAACAAGCAACTGAGGGATTTTGACACCATCAGGCCTGCCTTACAAGAGCTCCTGAATCTAGAAGCACTAAACATAGAAAGGAACAACTGGTACCAGCCACTCCAAAAACATACCAAATGGTAAAGAGCATTGGCACAATGAAGAAACTGTGTCAACTAATGGGCAAAACAACCAGCCAGCTTCAAAATGGCAGGATCAAATTCACACATAACAATATTAACCTTAAATGTAAATAGGCTAAATGCCCCAGTCAAAAGACAGACTGGCAAATTGGATAAAAAGTCAAAACCCATCGGTATGCTGTATCCAGGAAACCCATCTCACATACAAGGACACACATAGGCTCAAAATAAAGGGATGAAGGAAGATTTACCAAGCAAATGGAAAGCAAAAAACGGCAGGAGTTGCAATCCTAGTCTCCGATAAAATAGACTTTAAACCAACAAAGATCAAAAGAGACAAAGAAGGGCATTACATAATGGTAAAAGGATCAATGCAACAAGAAAAGCTAATGATCCTAAATATATATGCACCCAATAAAGGAGCACCCAAATACATAAAGCAAATTCTTAACCTACCAAGAGACTTAGACTCCCACAAAATAATAGTGGGAGCCTTTAACATTCCACTGTCAATATTAGACAGATCAACAAGACAGAAAATTAACAAGGATATCCAGGACTTGAACTCAGATCTGGACCAAGTAGACCTAATAGACATCTACAGAAATCTCCACCCCAAATCCACAGAATATACATTCTTCTCAAACTTTGTTTGCCCAGAAACAACTTAATCTATTGGTCCCTTTCTACGTTTGAATTTATAAATGTTTTCTGAAACTAAATACTCACAGTACTCACAGGATACCACATAGCCTACCTAAGAAGACCATGAGTCTACTAGCTGAGTAGAAGAACTCTACTAGAATTTTAAATTGTTTATTATTAAACTTTGAGCAACACAGGCACTGATCTGGGAAACTAACCATGTATGCTTTCATATCAGCCATCTATAACAATAAAAAGAGAAACTACAGAATTTTGCCACTTTGTTTCTGAAATCTCTATCCAAACATAAAAACGACATCCAGGCCGGGTGCGGTGGCTCAAGCCTGTGATCCCAGCACTTTGGGAGGCCGAGGCGGGTGGATCACGAGGTCAAGGGATCGAGACCATCCTGGTCAACATGGTGAAACCCCGTCTCTACTAAAGATACAAAAAATTAGCTGGGCACAGTGGCGCCTGCCTGTAATCCCAGCTACTCAGGAGGCTGAGGCAGGAGAATTGCCTGAACCCAGGAGGCGGAGGCTGCGGTGAGCCGAGATCGCGCCATTGCACTCTAGCCTGGGTAACAAGAGCGAAACTCTGTCTCAAAAAAAAAAAAAAAAAACAAAACGACATCCAAAGTCTGGGAAATGACAATCTGATATGATAGCTACACACAGCTCCAGAGTATACATTTTCACTTTTGGTATGTGACTCAATATACTCAAAGCAGTTCTTAGTAAAGAAATAACCAGTACATTTTAAGAAACAATTTATTATCCCATCCAGCTGGTTCATATAATTACAAAGGGGTGGTAGTAATGCAGTTGGAAAGAAATCTAAGTTAATCAAGAAGTCTGCAACTCCACTCAATAAAACTAGATGTGTTCAGTCAGTCACCAGTTGTTTCCACACAAAAGGTTAATTAATTTAATTGAAATGAAATGACAATACCACCTTACAGTGGAATTTAGAAGTAAAATTGAAGGGTATAATCCACCATATAAAGGAATGTGGACACTGACCTCAAGGCAATAGAGGGCTAATGAAACCCAAATTTGTTTCAAGAATTTTTTGGAGGAAGTATAAAAATAAGGGCCTATCAAAACTATAACAGTGATGAGAGAAGAGAGGTCAAGTTCAGAATTTTGGAAACAAAAGAGTAACAGGTTGTGTTTGGAGGTGGATGGAATGGGAGAGAGAAGAGGAAAGGAGTCAGGGAGATGACATTCAGAGATGACTAATTTTCAGACTGAAGAATGCAGCTATGCTATTTTTCAGGATAGGGAATACAGGGTTGACTCTGAATATGATAAAATCTGGACATGGCAGACAGGTCAAAATTCAAATTTGGCACTTAGGAAACTTGAGGCAAGAGGGAACAAATTCAAACATCTCTAACACAGATTTCTGCTTTTCTGTCCCACTTCTCCATGTCACGTGGCCCCACTTAAAAATCTTCAATGACCCTCTTTTGCATTCTCAAAGTTCAAATACTCCAGAATTAAACATATGCACCTCCACTACATGGCCCCAGTTCAGCTTTCTGAGTTATTCTTCCTACACTGTATTTTCTATATCCTGGTCCCTCAACACTGCTTGCTATTGCTCAGATAAATACCTTCACACTGCTGAACTTGGATACCTGAAATTTCCTCTTTCGCTTATCTTTTCTCTGCCTGACAACCATGTCAAATCTTTCAAAATCCACCTCAAAGGTTACATTTTCTGTCAAGCTCTCACAACAATTCCTTTCTAACAGAGACTGGGCACCTTTCTCTAAGATTGCCAAAGAACTTAAAGCATACTTCTACTACAAATGTTTCTCTAATCATACTGGCTCTTTCTTGTAAATAACACATGCTGAGTGCTTAGTAGGTACCATAAAGTAAGACTTCACATGAATTATTTTATCCTCATAACTACTTTGTAAGAAAGATAGTATTATTAATTTCATTTTACAGTGACAAAACTTAGGCTCAGAGTAGCTCAAAAACTTGTCCAAGGATACACAGCTGGAGGTACATGGCAGGGATTTGAGTGTGAACGATTTGACTCCAGTGCTTGCAAGCACCATTTTATTCTATATGATGCCTCTTAGGCTGCCAGTCCTTTGAAGACAGGGTCCTGATATGATTATCTTATACTGCCAGCAGCCAGAGCAATGCCTGATACACAGTGGATGCCTGGTATACCTGTGACATGAGCACAGTAGAGAATACAGTGACCACCTTGAAAATACCACTTCATTTGCAAATTCATCTTGAAATAATTGTGATATTTGGCAGATGTTTAATTTGCTTCCAAAGCGGGGAAAACAGTACCATGGCCAAAGACTAGATACTTAAGAGTATCTAGTATCTAAGCTGGAAATATCAACTTATACAGGAGGCAATTAATGATACACAGTTTTCAGGAGGTAGCCCTGTGGGGAAAACAGGTTTTTACACTAAATAAGGTTTTACTTATCTCTGTCTCAAACACAAATGAA
This sequence comes from Saguinus oedipus, assembly GCA_031835075.1. Classification (NCBI taxonomy): domain Eukaryota; kingdom Metazoa; phylum Chordata; class Mammalia; order Primates; family Cebidae; genus Saguinus; species Saguinus oedipus. The sequence goes on along the minus strand of CM063181.1, from coordinate 62,590,298 downwards.
AATAAGCATACGAACAACTTTTTTGTATTGCTTATTCTTTCCCAGTAAAAGAAAGAAATTCAAGGTAATATAAGAAAAGGGGAGGAAAGGGCTATTTATGTCAGTGCTTCTCAATCTTCAGCAGGCATACAAATTGCTTGGATTCTTACGAGAATGCAGCTTCTGATTTCACTTCATCTGTGGAGGGGCTCACGATTTGGCAATTCTAACAAGCTCCCATTAGATGCATTGCTGGTTATGGACCATATTCTAATTATCATGGGTTCCCCTCAGACTGAAGACAGAGCTATTTATAAGACAGAGGAGCACTCCAATAATAAATTCTTAACACAATCTAACAGAAGGTAACACACATACTTCCTCCTAGGCTAGAGATGACTCCCTTTGATACACAGTATCTTTCCTGGTTCTTTTCTCCCAAATTGTAGTTCAAGTAGCTTTAGTACTTGGCAAATATATTTAGGTTCTTTAAAAGTTGGTAACCCATATATGGTAACATTATACAAACTAGAATTGAATTCTTTGATTATGTTGCTTACATATTTTTCTTATTTTGTGCTGAGATCACCTAATCTCCTTACTAGATTCAATAGTTTTTAAAAACAAGAAATGCGGCAACTATCACATTGGTTTTCATACCAATGGATGCCTAAATATTTGAAACTTAAATGAAATAACTTAATCTTTTAAAAGAAGGATGATAGGTGAGTGTATATTCTACATTAACCCTACTTCTTTGTCACTGTTTCATTAGAAATAACAAATTACGTAGTTTTAAAATTAACAATAAATGTTAATGTTACATAAGGTTAATATATTTGTAAATAATAACAGCAACCTAAAGTAACCACAGAAAATCTTTGGAGGGATATTTCAAATGCCATTACTGAAAGCTAATGCCTGTCATTTTTTTTCATATAAATTATACAAACTTACTCCTTGACAGAAATATAAGTTGTATATTAATGAAATTACCACAATCTTTTTTAGACATGTAATACTAAGTATCCACAATTGGATATATTAGAGTTGCACTAAAGCAAAGCCTGTTAAGAAAAATGTCTATTTTAGCTATAGTTACACAACATTGAAGTAAGCAACAAAAACAAAACATGAATTTATCACACTTCATGAATTAAACATCAATCTCCCATTCAGGGAGGATAAGATTCCATTCATGCATTCATTCATTCAGTAATCTGACTGGTCAGGTCCTGTTGTGGGCACTGGGAATACAGTAGTGAGCAGGACCAAATCCTCATCTTTATAAAGCAGTTTCTAACAACATACTGTGTGTGCGTGCGTGCGTGTGTGTGTGTGTGTGTGTGTGTGTGTGTGATATTAACTGTTATCTAATGCAGCTAAGATATGTATTTTATATATAATTTATATATATTGTATGCTTATATATAAAATATATATGAAACATATACAAGTTTTGATCTTTGAAGTGAGAGCTGAAAGTTTTAAACTTTTACTTGTGTGCTTAGAATATACTTGGGAGACTACTGAATCATCTAAGAAATAGTTAACATAAAATTTTCTTTAATTCATTCTCTAAATTGTGTTAAACTTTCATAGCTATCAAATGTTCAGTAACAATCATCTATTTTCAGAAAATACTTGTTACTAGCAAAAACTGATTTAAACAATGTAATTTTTGAAAACAGTATTACTTTTTTGAATGAGAAAACAGAACTTGAAAAGGCCTATCTGAGCTGTAGAAAATATTCTATGGTGCTTGTGACTGTTCAGAAACAGTTAAAATCATACCACATCTGACATCATTCTGTTTCCTATAGCAAATTCTTTACATAAGTATCCCTATGCAAAACACAGCCTGCTACTCATTAAATGAAATAAGCAAAATACTACTCATTAAGATGAAATAAACACATATAAAAAAAGCAGAGATTCAAATTCAGAAATGACAGAGGTCAAAAGATTTATATTATCTTGAGAATGAAGTAATTTCTATAAAAGAATTTACCTCTTAACATTAGGAAAAACCTTTTTGGAGATTTTAGTTTGCATTATAAAATGGTAGGAAAAATTTACCTGGTTGTAAATAAAAGGAAATATCAAGTTATGAAGCACATGGCTTACGCTACAGTGTGATTAGCAACACTTAACGTTATTGGTCCTACTAAGAATAATTTATTTTTAAGTAAAAAAAAAAATCCTATTTCAGCTGTAGGTCCAGGAAATTGAGTGTAGCTTAAGGGTAATAAATCTCAAAAATATTTTTTCTTCATTAGGTTTTGTCTTTTCAGTCTTAAATAATACTTCTTAGTATAATGCTAATGCTATGAAACATTTAAAAGACTAAAACAGGCCGGGTGCAGAGGCTTATGCTGGTAATCCCAGCACTTTGGGATGCCAAGGTGGGTGGATCACAAGGTCAGGAGATCAAGACCATCCTGGCTAACATGGTGAAATCCCGTCTCTACTAAAAATACAAAAAATTAGCTGGGCATGGTGGCGTGTGACTGTAATCCCAGCTATTCAGGAGGATGAGGAAGGAGAATTGCCAGAACCCAGGAAGCAGAGGTTGCGGTGAGCCGAAATTGCACCATTGCACTCCAGCCTGGATAACGAGCAAAACTCCATCTCAAAAAAAAAAAATAAATACTATTTGGATGGTGAACTAATCTTAAAAGCAATAAAAGGTCAGTTTGAGTTTTAAATCACTTCCATTGTATGAATATTATTTAGAATAAACCATTTTAGGAAATCTGGTGACATCACATATTCTTTAAATTAAAGATGTTAGTGATACTGGTCATAGGGAGGGAAAGTAATGATGCCTTAATACTGATTTTCCTAGGTACTGTATCATCATCCTCTTCAGAAAAAGCTCAACATACTTTTTTGTTTTGAAAAAAAAATTTTTTTTAATCTCTTCCTGGTTATTCTTTTGTGTTTCTTCCCTTTCAGATCCAGACCTACAGATCAACATACTTTTAAATAAACAAAACTCGTAAGATTGTTGAAAACTGTTGCAAATCGAATGATTTTTCTTTTTCAATTAAACTGAACAGAAATTGCCGTAACATTCAATTACACTTTTTTTAGTCAAAATCTGTATCATCTAGGATTTAGAAATGATATAGTTTTTGTTGTTTAGATACAGACTACTTTTTAATTTTAATAGCCAGTCCTAATCTGTTCATATTCAAAAGAACAGTACAGCTTAGACTGCCTAATTTGAGCAAAACTCAGGACTGGAAAGACTGAAGTCTGTCAGTGAAGTCAATGCTGAGCTGGTTGAAATGGGTAGGAAAGTTGGAAAGTAACCCTAGTCCAGAAGTCCAGCTAATGACTTCTGACTCTGAGCAGCAAATTAAGTTAAATTGTGTGGAGAAAATGCCACATGACTAGACTAGCATAAAATTGTGGAAAATCTTAAACCTGTCCAGATCCCGGCAACTTATGGAACTAGAAAAAGTAAAAATCCTTCTTCACAGTCTTCAACTAAGTCTCTGATCTGAAGCATATTTTATAAAGGCATAAGTAAAAATAATTTTTTTCTGAGTATTAAGTAGATCTGAAAATGGGTAGTTTTGGGGATTAATAGCTTTCATATCAGAGAATATGCACTAAGCTTAAATCCTTACTCTTTTCTCAAGCTACAGACTAAACGGAATGCTCACCAATGCAGTGCTAATGTTCCCAGCACCTGAAACCCAGCTTTTCTTTACAGAGCTGAACAGATTGCCCAATACACTCCATAATCCTCATCTTACTTTCAGAAAAGACAATTCTGTACCAGTATTGGTTGTGCTCATGCTTCCTCGCCTTCATCCTTACCATCCAGGTGTCCTTTGCAGGCACATTTCTGAAGGTACACTTCGAAGAGTAGTGAAACACCAGGCACAAAGGTTTTTATTATCAACACCTGTTTTCAAACAGGTATTGATGCTGAAACCTTCCATGGTTAGCTTCTCTATAAGGGTGAGAATTTGGCTTCATCTAAGTATTTCTTAACTGAATTAACATGTAAGAAAAAATAACGCAAAGCAATTCAAGTTGAAATTCTTCATATACCTAGTTTTCCCTAAGAAAAGCTCTCCTACATCATTTTGCAAAAATTGAAAATAAAGTTTAAAATGATCCAAGTTTTATTTCTAGACTATATTTTGAAAAATTTCCATTACAATGAGAATGATTAACTTCCATGATCATTAGGGTTGTGAAATGTGTTGGCAAAACTGCAATAATCATGGAAATAATTATTGATAGTATTAAGATAAATTGATCATGTTTAAAGCTACAATCTCAAGCAACTAAATTGTGAAGAAACGATAGTGCCATTTTTTTCTTTAAGGAAAAAAGAGGAAAAAAAAAACACGGAAGTGTAAACCCCACTGTCACCATTTGCACTTTGCAAACACATATATGCTTTGTACCACCAAGAAATATAAAATATAACTTCATAACAAATTTTCACAAAATTTATGTATCCATGAGATGTAAAATAAACTAATACACCAAGTATATCCACTAATTTAAGAAGTGAGATGAATAGGCAATACTACCCATAGTATATTTAAAATGGCTTTTAGTTTTAAAAAAAGTATAGTTTTGTCATAAATATCAATTTCAATCCTTATCTCCTATCATAGCTTAAAAATGACAACAACTAATGACTGAACAACTAACAACTAGCAAAAGAAAACCTAATGTATGCTGAAATTAGGCCTGAAAGAATATAATCTTTGCAAGTGATTTAAAATAATTTAAATAAAATCCCAAAGATAGCTTTTAATTAAGAGTTAAAGCAATTTTGTTAATTATCTAGTGGGTTCCAAGCTCTTTGATAATTGTTTCTGCTCAGAAGCTTTTAGTCTCTAATAGAAAAGTTAATAAACTTATATTTAACCAAATATTAATAATAGTTCAAATTATAAGATGTATATTTTAATATTATAAACATTTTAAGTTTTATTACTAGGGAAACAAACACCAAAGTAAGCTATTTTTGTGGCTATTTACTTGTGGCGCAATGCAGGTACATCTGTTTCAGTCAAGTCTGCAGATTCACCATCAGATCTATCTTAAACAAATACCAGTTACTACATTCCAAAGGAAGATTATATTCTTGGCTTTCCTATGTCATTCTTGTGTAAGAACGAAAGCATATCTTACACAAGATCCTTCTCCAAAAGGAGAAAGAAATTTTTTTCTAATAAAGGCAAGCCTTCCAATAATAAAAATCTCATATTCCATGAATTGAACTGCATGGCATATTAAATATTTTAATTCTAATTCTAAAGTATACATTCAATAGTATAACTTTATAAAATGGCATAGTTCAATAACTAAAATAGCACAGTCCAATAATATAGGCACTAGCCATAAGAGGCTGGTGTAATCATTTACTAACATGTAATTTTATTTACTAAAATTACATCAAATTAAAAATTCCGTTCCTTAGTCGCACTAGCCACAGTGCAAGGGCTCAAGAGCCACATGTCAATAGTAGCTACTGTATTTGAAGCTCAAATACAGAGTTACCTTCATCCCTTCATCCCTCCCTCCCTGCTTCCTTTCTCTGTCTCTTTTTTTTTTTTTTTTGAGATGGAGTTTTGCTGTCACCCAGGCTAGAGTGCAGTGGTGTGATCTCGGCTCACAGCAACCTCTGCCTCCCAGGTTCGAGTGATTTTCCTGCCTTAGTATCCCAAGTAGCTGCCACTACAGGCATCCACCACCACACCCAGATAATTTTTTTTTTTTTTTTTTTGGTATTTTTAGTAGAGATGGGGTTTCACCACGTTGGCCAAGCTGGTCTTTAACTCCTGACCTGAGGTGATCCACCTACTTCAGCCTCCCAAAGTGGTGAGATTACAGTATGGCGCTGGCCTCCTGTTCTCTCTCTTTCCTTCCAGGTCTTGCTCTGTTGTCCAGGCTGGAGTGCAGTGGCATGATCATGGCTCACGGCAGCCACAGTCTCCTGAGCTCAACGGATCCTCCTGCCTCAGCCTCCTAAGTAGCTGGGACTACAAGCACGTGCCAACACATCTGGCTGTTTTTCTTGTTTTTTGCTTCTGTGGAGACATGGTCTTGCCATCTTGTCCAGGCTTATCTTGAACTCCTGGATTCAAGAGATCCTCCTGCCTTGGCCTCCCAAAGTGCTGAAATTACAGGCATGAGCCACCATGCCTGGCTCAGAGCTTTTTTCATCATTGCAGAAAGTTCTACAAAAGAGCCTTGAAGTAAATGATCTTCTATTTCTTAACAAGTTTTTGGTTAATCCAAAATGACTATTTTTTCCTGGTGACACGCTTTTCATGTAATAAAGACTAACTAGACTTGATGTCAGCTCAAATGTGCAGGGAGAAAGAAATATAGAATGATTTATATCAAATGACTAGTACACCTATCCCATCTGTACATTTCAGTAAATGTATACCCACTTTATTATTTTAAAAATACAAGTTACCATATGTGTGTTACTATTTATGAGGAAAGATCACAACTTTAATAAAGCATAAAAGAAAACTTCATGTCTAATGCATATTCCTGCCTCAGGGAAATCTGGAATGAAAAGAGAGGGCAGGAAAATCCATTCCCAGAGTAGTAACTAAAAAAAATGCATCAAGTGGCTCTCAGTTTCTCTAAGAGTCTCCTTAAAAATAGCTATAGAAAAGCCTTTTCTAATTCTATTAATAAAATGAAGGCACTCAGGCACCTTCTAATTTGTTTTAAAAGAAAGTGGAAATCACTTGGCAAAATGAGCATTTTGGTCAATACTAATATAATAACACTAAATATAATTTGTGAATTGTTATATTATTATGCTGCCTGGTTTAGCTGATTTAGAATACACTGTAGAATATTTATGATATATGATTTCAAGTGTGTAATACGTATTTGCACATATATGATTTAACATCTCATTTATTATTTCTAGTTTTAAAAAGAGAGTACCACACCCCTCTTGGTCAGGAATATAAATTCATTTATCACAGTGTTTCTATAAGAAAATCAGACATATATTTACAGAACTTGTTCTAGAATGGAAACCTGTCGAACTTCAAAGACAACTTAAAATGTTTTTAGTATATAACTTTTCAAAGCTGAATATTTTCAAGCTACATCAATTTAAGTACATTTACAATAAAACACTACACTAGCAAGCATGTAACAACAGAATTTGCAATAGCAAAAAAATTCTCCTATTAAAAACATGGTCAACACTTCAACTGTGCTAAGTAGCTCACTTGTTTCTTCCAGCAATTCTTGGAAGTATGGACTGGCTTTAATTTACAATTAAAGAAACTGAGTTGAGATGAAGAAACTAAGGCTCAAAATGACAGATGACTTATGTAGGGTTGTAGAGCTAGCTACCATAAAGGCAAGATTCGAACCTTGGTTTGGGTTTTTCTAAAACTTCATTAAGTTAGTCATGAAAACTTCACAATTAATTTTTGGAGAAAAAGCTCATCTCTTCATTCTTTCAAAAAACTTACTGTGCATCCATTATGTGCCAAGTATTATTTCTAAGTGTAGGGGATGCAAATGCTGAAAAAGACAATGTCCCTGTCCCCTTGAAGCTGACATGCCAATGCAAGAAAGGGCATTCCAGCAGGGTTAGGAGCATGACCTAGCAGCTAGCTTGTCACTCAGGCTTAATCCCTAAACTACCATTTACAACTATGTGATATTAGTCAAGTTACTTTATCTCTCTGTGCCTACATTTTCTCATTTAAAAGATAAGGATAAAAATAGTACTGACTCACTAGATTGCTCTGAGGATTACTAGGTTGATACATGTAAAGCACACAATAAATGGTTTATTAGTGCTTGCTATTTTTATTATTGCTATGAGTGTAGAGAGACAAATAATAAACATGCATATAAATTAATGAGAGTACTATAGATACTGATAAATGTGAAAAAAATGAAAAGTGGTTTTTGTTTCATATTTTCTAGAGATTTTTTCCTAAAGTCACTTATAAAAGCTGATTTAAAAAAAAATCTAGGTCTTCAAGGATGCCCTCTCTCACCACTCTTATTCAATATAGTATTGAATAAGGGCAATCAGGCAAAAATAAAGGGCATTCTATTAGGAAAAGAGGAAGCCAAATTGTCTCTATTTGCAGATGACATGATTGTATATTTAGAAGACCCCACTGTCTCAGCCCAAAATCTCCTTAAGTTGATAAGCAAATTCAGCAAAGTCTAAGGATATAAAATCAATGTGCAAAAATCACTAGCATTCCTATACACCAATAACAGACAGAGAGCCAAATCATGAGTGAACTCCCACTCACAACTGCTAACAGAGAATAAAATATCTAGGAATGCAACTTACAAGGACCTCTTCAAGGAGAACTGCAAACCACTGCTCAAGGAAATAACAGAGGACACAAACAGATGGAAAAACATTCCATGCTCATGGTTAGGAAGAATCGATATCATGAAAATGGCCATACTGCCCAAAGTAATTTATAGATTCAACGCTATCCCCATCAAGCCACCATTGACTTTCTTCACAGAAATGGAAAAAACTACTTTAAATTTCATATGGAACCAAAGAGCCTGCATAGCCAAGACAATCCTAAGCAAAAAGAATAAAGCCGGAGGCATCACATTACCTGACTTCAAACTGTACTACAAGGCTACAGTAATCAAAAGAGTATGGTACTGGTACCAAAAAAGACCTAGTAGACCAATGGAACAGAACAGAGGTCTCAGAAATCATGCCACACATCTACAGCCATCTGATCTTTGACAAACCTGACAAAAACAATGGGTAAAAATTTCCTATTTAATAAATAGTGTTGGGAAAACTGGCTAGCCATATGCAGAAAGCTGAAACTAGATCCCTTCCTTACACCTTATACAAAAATTAACTCCAGATGGATTAAATACTTAAACATAAGGCCTAAAACCATAGAAATCCTAGAAGAAAACCTAGGCAATACCATTCAGGACATAGGCATGGGCAAAGACTTCATGACTAAAACACCAAAAGCATTGGCAACAAAAGCCAAAATAGACAAATGGGATCTAATTAAACTAAAGAGCTTCTGCACAGCAAAAGAAATTATTATCAGAGTGACTAGGCAACCTAGTGAACGAGAGAAAAGTTTTGCAATCTATCCATCTGACAAAGGGCTAATATCCAGAATCTATAAAGAATTTAAATTTACAAAAAAAAAAAAAAAAAAAAACCCATCAAAAAGTGGGCAAAGAATATGAACAGACATTTCTCAAAAGGAGACATTTATGCAGCCAAGAAACATATTTAAAAAGTTCATCACCATTGGTCATTAGAGAAATGCAAATCAAAACCACATTGAGATACCATCTCATGCCAGTTAGAATGATGATCATTAAAAAGTCATATGCTGGAGAGGATATGGAGAAATAGGAATGCTTTTAGACTGTTGCTAGGAGTGTAAATTAGTTCAACCATTGTGGAAGACAGTGTGGCAATTCCTCAAGGACCTAGATCTAGAAATACCATTTGACCCAGAAATCCCATTATGGGACATACACCCAAAGGACTATAAATCATTCTGTTCTAAAGATACATGCACACTTAGGTTTATTACAGCACTGTTCACAATAGCAAAGACTTGGAAACAACCCAAATGTCCATCAATGATAGAGTGGATAAAGAAAATTTTGCACATATACACCATGGAATCCTATGCAGCAATAAAAAAGGATGAGTTCATGTCCTTTGCAGGGACATGGATGAGGCTGAAAACCATCATTCTCTACAAACTAAGACAAGAACAGAAAACCAAACATTGCATGTTCTCACTCGTAAGTGGGAGCTGAACAACGAGAACACACGGACACAGGGAGGGAAACATCACATACCATAGCCTGCTCAGGGGGTGGGGAGCTATGGGAGAGGTAGCATTAGGAGAAATATCTAATGCAGATGACAGGGTGATGGATGCAGCAAACCACCATGGCACATGTATACCTATGTAACAAACCTGCATGTTCTGCATATATACCCCAGAACTTAAAAGTGTGTGTGTGTGTATATATATATGTATGTTTCTTAATTAATTTATTCTATAAATACCGGCTGAATGTCTACTTAATTTGTCCAGCACCATGCTCAGTACTAAATAAGACAAACATGTAGTTTCCTCATGAAGTCTAGCAAGGAAGACAGATAGTAAACAGATAATTACACAAATATCAAATTAATCTAGAATAAATCAGTAAATGGAAGTATACAATGAGAACCCATAATAGAGAGCCTAACTTAGTTCAAAGATTACAGGAAGGACTGCCTGAGGAAGTTACATTTAAATGCCTGGTCATCAGGATAGCCCTGGCAAAAAAGGCTATAAACAGCTAGAAGGGAAACAGAACATCCTAGCAGTTTTATGGACCCTAGGTAGAGAAAACTGCATAGAGGAGAGCAAAAAGTATTTTTTAATTTTGTTTTTCTATTTGGACCAAGACTATTAACAAGTATCCAGAATTAATGACTTTTCATTAGATAATAGTCTTGGTTTATAAAACAATGTGGAAAACTGAGAACAATTTCGTTTTAGATTAATAACAATTCATATATCTTTCCTAAAGACTACCATCAGTCCAAGGAAGGTCAACCCAAACAAAGTATTTGACAACTATAGGCACCAATGAACATCCTCGCACTTATCTAGCAAGGTCTTAATGCTTAAAATTTTTTGGTTCTAACGTCTACATCTACAGTTTATTTGTAGGCAGTAGCTACTGAATCTCCAAGGGAGCAAAAAAGTGAGTTCACTTTTCCCGCCCTCAAGGATCTTATTTAATCATTTGGTTGAGCAAACAGAAGATATCAAAAGATAAAAAAAAAAGAGAAGAAGAAGAGAAACACTTACGGAGTCCACAATCTTGGGAAAGCGTCTATTTCTTCTTGTGTGTACTCATCCAGACGTTTAGGTATTTTTCGTGGTTGTGGAAGCTCTTCCACTAAATTCTTAAGAATATCTTCTGGAATATCCTACATTAAAAAAATTTAGACTTAATTTTCTTAAAATATCTTTCTTAGCAATAAATTACTAATAGTAAATTTTAAAAGAATAAGCAAAAGAATGCTCACAGAATAGAGAAAATATAAAGTCTTTAAAATAAAAACCTTGTAAGAATTCCCAAAAAGCACATTAGATTAATAATACACATAATCCCATAATAATAAGATACCTATTTTTAAAAAATATGTGTTTATTTCCCTCTTTTCAATTGCAAAAAGACACTGCTGTAGCTCATTCTCATGCCTGGTCATCTGAAGAGTGTACGTACTGGGTTTACCAGGTCTAGTGCCACTACCATTCAATCAGTGCTCCAACTGCGGCCAGAAAAAAATTTGAAAATGAAAATCTCTGAGTCATTTATTTACCTAAGAAACATTTACTAAACTTCTGAGAACTAAGAATTGTGCTACATGCTGGGCATATAAAGGAAAATAAAAAGATCATGTCTTCTAAAGGCTTACAATTTTTAAAAAGTCACCTCTCAGCTTAAAATCTTTCAGGATAAATCTTTAACTCCTTTGCTAAATGCTTAGCTAGACAGTGTCCTTACCACTAGTCCATCTTTCAAACTTCATTTCTCCACACACATACACCCATGGTTTCTATCAACCTCCTCATCTTTCATGTGTTTCTCTAGACTCAAATCATGGTATCTTTATTTGTATTCCCCTGACCAGAACCACGCCCCCCCCAATTATGTATCCAATGTTCAGAAAAATGAAAAAAAGAGTTGGAAGATTGACCTGCCAACAGAATGAACTGCAGTGGAGAAAAGCTGGAGACAAGAACAGTTAAGTGACTGTTTTAGTAATCAAGGTAAGATTTTTTAGTTTGAATTTAGATGGTGAAAAGCACACTAAAGAGTAAAGCACTTATCTAAGACATTTTAAAAGAAGTAAGCATTGGAATTAGACAGACTAAAAAGGAATGATAAAATGAAGAGTGTGCATAACCAAAAGAATGAACATTTATATTGTACTCACGGGGCAGAAATAAGGAACATGGGAGAATGAACTATACTGTGAGACTGGCTGATAAATTAAATTTTGGGAGCTCTATAGAAATAATGGTAAGGTCTTATAATGGTAATGGAAGTATCTTATAAGCATTCTTCTAAGGAGAATAGATGTAATTCCCTCTTCTCATCAGTGTGCACAGAAATTTTCAATAAAAGGATTATCATATAGTAAATTTCAGTTCTCTGCAGAGAGCACTATTACAAGTGGAAATCCAGTATCTGGCCAAGGACACGGCATCAAATAAGGCATCATTCTGACCAATTCTTAAGACATGTTGACTTAAGACATATTGTCTTGAGAACCAGAATAAAATTTTATAATAACTTTAGGATCAAAGAGCTTTACTGTACTGTAAACTTGTTCTAAAACCCAATATGGCAAAATATTTATAATATTTTAAGCAATTTAAATACATTTTACAAATTGTGGTTTGGATAGGCTGAGTCACTGTCAACATATACAAAACACAAAGATACTATTGATAATGTGCTTCTTCACTTAAAAGCATTTAACAGTATTTAATATCCTGTCGCCTGTCCTTATCACTTCCTCAGTATATTCAAATCTGCAAGTATAATTACAGAGAGTCAGGGCTTTCTCTGCTCCAAATCGTGAATCAATGAGTTCTCCAGTTTATTAAAATGTCCCTTCTTTCTGAGGATAGAAAATCGTCAATCAATCAGTTCTCAAAATACTAAGTTCCTTTTGGTAGGGAAACAGCACGTGGAAAACAAGATTTAGGAACTAGTTATGCTCAATTCTACTGGTGCTGTCATTTTATTTTTCTAATATATAAAATTTTAACATGATTAACATAAAAAATAAATTTAAAAGATAGTCTCTGAAAAAATCTCATTCTTTTCTTATTTCTTTGTACCCATAGTCTAGTAGTAGCCAGCCTTCTCTTCTCATTTATTCTTCCTGTGCTTCTTTATGCAAAAAAAAAGCATAGATAAATATATGTTTTTGTGTATGTAAACATACATATGTATATATGCATATAAACGTAGTATTCCATCTACATTCTTTTTTGCCTTGTTTGTTTTCACTTAACAGTATATCCTGGAAAGCACAACTTACCAAGTCACAAAAATATGTCTTTTTTTTTTTTAAAAAATTGCACAGTACTCGATAATTTATTTCCTATAAAAAAGCATTATTTTTCTTATTGTATCATTATGAATACAGTGAAAATAATCATATGCATGTCTATCTCCAAGATGTATTTTTATAAATGAGATTGCTGGATCAAGGATCCATCGCTTGATATATGTATTTTTATTAAATGTTACCTAATTAATTCCCAGGATTCCAGATGAGATGCACCATACTGTGCTACCATCAACAATGTATGAGTGTGCCTGTTTCCCCCATGGTCTTAATAAAATGTACTGTCAAGCTTCTGAATATTTGAACTGGACTCATTTATTTTATAGTCTGAAATTAAGTAATTTCCTATTTAACTAAATGACCATGAATACTTAAAATACCTAAACTCAAACCTATTTGTAAATGAAATAAATATTATTTTTGTGTCTTTTAGAAATTATGGTTTCTAAAGAAATGTGGCAATACAATCAGAAATAGGAGTTCTTAAATTTTTGCAATTTCACCATGAAGGTATCCTTGGATGATGATACTGCTCCCATACATGCTACCTTAGAGGTAAAGTTAATAGTAGAAAATTATTCTACTTATTCATTTATTGCAAAGAAAATAAATCATTTTGATAAAGCATGTATAATGTACCCATTATTAATAACTATTCATGTGTTGTTTAAGCTAACACAAAGAGCACATGAGTAGCATTAACAATCATTATAACCCGATATTCTGGAATAAATTTCTTTTGTGAGACAAGAGTTTCGTTCCGTCACCAGGCTGGAGTGCAGTGGCATGATCTTGGCTTACTGCAACCTCCACCTCCAGGGTTCAAGCGATTCCCCTGCCTCAGCTTCTCTCGTAGCTGGGACTACAATTGTGTGCCACGATGCTCAGCTAGTTTTTGTATTTTTAGCAGAGATGGGGTTTCACCATGTTGGCCAGGATAGTCTCGATCTCTTGACCTTTTGATCTACCTATCTCGACCTCCCAAAGTGCTGGGATCACAGGCATGCGCCACCAGGCCTGGCCTTTCTGGAGTAAATTTCTACATTATTCCTTCAGGAGGAACAAGAAGGACAATTATAACCATGGTAATGACAGCAACCGGCACTTATTGTGTCAGGCCCTGTTCTAAGCAATCTACAAGTGTATTTTATTTAATCCTTACAACAATCTTATAAAATAGGTACTATTATTATGTCCATTTCACAGATTAGAAAATAGAGATAAGTAATGAGCCCATGTCCATGCAGTCAGTAAATAACGGAGCACAGATTCAAAGCAAGGCAGTCTGTACTACACTCAATTATTTTACTATAGAAGCTTTAGTATTTCATTACATTACATTAAGGAGAAAAGTACTTAAAACAATATAATATTTATAAATAAAAGCGTTTATACTTTTTTCCAAGTAATTTTTAGCTGAATCAATTATGAGAATGAACAAGTATTCTAAAGTTAAATCACGGAAATAATAACAACCAAAGTTAATTATTAATCCATAATTCACAGAAGTTTTGCTACTGCTCACATAAAAGCTGAACTAAATTAACGCTTTTTCATAGTGAATGAAATTATCAACAAGTACCTTAACAGGGGTCCTGATCATAGCTCCTTGTTCAAAAGCAAGCAGTGATTAAAATAAAATTTAAGGTTCATTTTATGTTTTAAAATATTAATAAAATTATCGTTTTTATACATACATACTCACTTTAAAAATATAAAAATATTTCAGAAGTTGATATAAAATGTTTGAAAATAAGTTTGTGGCATTTATTCAAAAAGAAAATAAAACATTTAATTGAAAATTTTGGAAAAGCATTGTTACCAATGACCACTGACTTACCTCATCTGGGAAAAGATGCAACCTTTGCATCATTGTTCTTCTGTGAAGGTTTTTTGGCAGCATGCCATAAATAGCTAGTTTTACAATCTGAAAAACAGTATACATAGGACACAATAAGAAAATTGTGACTTGGGATAGTAAGAAAGCAAACACAATTAGAGATGATGAAAATGAGGGGTTTAGATTCAACATGAATATAGGAAAGAAACAGACATGAGTGGATATGTGGAAGCAACAGAAAAGAAACTTTTGTTATTTTGTACATTGCTATTTTTTTGGCTCATTTATTGTTTATTTAGAAAATGAAAAAAAGAGGAGATTAAAAATAACCTTCATATGTGCCAATTTTAGATAAAATCATTGATTGTTATCATCTGCACTCATATAATTTGATGTGTATTAAAGCTAAAGCCACTAAAACAAAACATGTTAGAACAGGGTTACATTGTAAGAGGCCTTTTATTGCTTTTATTCTCTCATCAAATCAGACTACAAAGTCTCATTACATTCAAAAGCTAATGGGATACCATACATTTTCCATCTATCTTCTATTTTCTCTTAGTATTAAGACTTTAGGTTTTTGAGACATCATTTAAATATACATATATATATATATATATATATATACATATATATATATATATATATATATGTTGTTGTTAAAATTAAAAGCAATTAATAATTTAGCTCCTTAGTCACAAAAGCCACATCTTGAGCTGTCAGTTGCTATATGACTAGTGGCTACCATGTTTGACAGTGTAGACACTGAATATTTCCATCATGGCAAAAATTTCTACTGTATATCACTGATTTAGTTACTAGCATTTAAATTTTTCAATGTTTTAAAAGTTGTAAACTGAAGTTGACAATGTTAAGACTATTCAGCATCTTTTCTGGATAAGCAAGTAATTACATACTCTGAATATCATCCTAAAGGCAATTTGACTGTATTAGTAGCCTTACATGGCATTTGATTTTCACATTTGTAAAAAATTCAGTTGTATTTATTTGAATTACTAAGTTGGTATTTTAAAAATTTGCCCTATTAGAAAATGCAAATACCACACTCAAATTTAAAAAATCTAGAAGATGTGAAAATATTATATGCTAACAGGGAGAAAAAAAGGTAGACATACAAATGTATGTAAACAAAGAAATACACATGAAACAACATGTACATGTGAAAAAGTGATTCTAGCTGTATAGACATGAAGTATAAGTTTTAAGAAATTCAGAAAATAAAAAAGATAGAACAAGATAAAGTTAGTAAATACTGAAGACCTTCCTCATATAATCATATCCCAGGGCACATGTCATTTGTGTCACAGAATTAACTTTATTACATATAGGAAGGGGGAAAATCAAATAGAGAAACTATGTTAGAAGAAAATATAAGAACACAGAACCTCCTAAAGAAACTAAAACATATGACAGAGAGAAAAAACACATAAGGGAAGGGCTAAATTGGTGTATTTATTTGAAATTAGAATAACTACATAACTATGAAAACTTTAAAATATTTAAAACTATTACCTATTTAACTATTAAATATTAATTAACACATTTCACAAACAATATTCCAACCCTCTGCTAATAATCAGAAGGCTGCATTGCCAAATAAATTCTCTGACGGGCCACACACAGTAAGTACTGATAAGCAAATTATGTCTACTGGTAGAGGCCTACTATTCTAGATAAACACTTAATATTTGAATTAAAACTAAATAATAAATCTCTTCCTTGACAAGCCATTCTTTTTCAAAACATAGTAAAAATTAGTCTTAAAAAATTAAACTCCTTTAATAAGGTCAAAATCCAAATGGATTTAACTCTGAAATATTTCCTAAGCCTTCCTCAAACATTTTACAATCCATTTCAATCTCTGTTCATAAATAGTTTAAAACACTTTCTACAAATGTTACCTAATAGCAAATTTTTAACATGAAAAAGTTATACTATACTGCCTCCTAGTGTAGTTAACATAAAATAGAAACTTTCATTTTAACATTCAAAATATTTATAACGTATTAAAAATTAATTTTATTGTAATGGCTGTATATATTATCAATAGCCCTTATAACTCTTAATACTATTATATGAAAAAAAAAAAATACTTTGACCTGTAAGGCTTAAAAACACACTACTTATGAAACAAAACATTAAATATTTCCTAAGAAGCAAACTCTGAGCACAGTTTTACAAATCAGATATAAAGAATACAAAATAAATAGTAAATCATGGAACTTCTAAATGGTATATCAGGCCTTATTATAATAAAATATCCTTCTCCCCAATCTTACCAAGAAAATTTTAAGCAGTACTATGCCAAATGGTTGCATCCTGACAATATATATTTATTTTTATTCATTATTTTAGGAAAACAAAAAAGGATATTTTCAGGTCTAACACCTTGCTAATTTATTTATGTTTTGCAGTAAAAAGATAAAATAGTCTCTAATAGGAAAAAAATGCTATCTATCCTATGAGTAAAGTTGAAAGGTTAGGTTTATCAATAGTAAAAGGAAAAATAAATCATAAAATAACAAGAGACTTCGCTTTTAGAAAAATTGGTGATTAATGTATGAATTAAAACTTCTTCCAGTATATAACTCAAATAATACATAAAGTAACAAACATTAGTGAAGCTAATAATATTGTTTATTAAAATATTTTTTAACGTATCAAACAAACTGACCTCACAAGGTTATGAGGCCCCAAATTCATCCTTCTTGCAGGGATCAAAATCCTGTAAGTCTAAAGTTTAGCTTAAGGAAATCTTAGGTTGGTATTGCCGCATACAGTTGTCATAAGCCAAGTGAATCTTTTTTGAGGAAAATCATTTTTAACACAGGTCTTAAAGAATTCTCAGAGATGAAGTTTCAA
This sequence comes from Saguinus oedipus, assembly GCA_031835075.1. NCBI lineage: Eukaryota > Metazoa > Chordata > Mammalia > Primates > Cebidae > Saguinus > Saguinus oedipus. Next base: position 62,572,446 of record CM063181.1, on the reverse strand, counting down.
GGTACATGAGCCTATCACGTATACTGAGCAGATATTATAAACTGCAGACCTACAAAGGCCACAAATATTAGAATTATATATAAACGCTAAGAATTATGTTTAATATGCATAAAGAAATATCAGAGTGAACCAAAACATAATAAAGAAACAGAAGATTATCAAAACTGACCGGCAGATTTGAAAAAGAACAAAATAATAAAACTTTAACAAAGGGAAAAAAGTTACTGGAAATTATGACTTCAGAAAAATGTTAATCAGATTAGAGACAGGTGAAAAGATACGGAACCAGAACATAGATCTGAAGAAATTACTGAGAATGCTCCACAGAGACAGTGAGACATTAAGTATGAAAAAAAAGTACGGAATCATGTACAATAAAATACAACTGTCTACTCTTATTATAACCAGATTTCCAAAGGGAAGAAACAGAGAATAGAGAGATAGATCCAATATTAGAAGATTTAAGAGCTAACACATTTCCATAACTGAAGACACCAGTCCTCAAACCAAATAAATAAGACTCCATTAAAAAGATATGTAAACCAAAGACAATGAAAAGGTCTTAAAGATATCCAGAAAAAAAAGAAGAGTACACATAAAGAAACAATTAAATTGACATCTGATTTACAAAAGCAATAACAGAAGCTAAATTCCAGATGAGTAACAGCTTCAAAAAGCTGAGAGAAAAAAAATAATGGTTATCTTAGAATTCCATGTATAGCAAAATCATCTTTCAAGAATGAAAGCAAAAATAAAGAAAACAGTTTCAGACAAAAAAGGTGAGTTCAGTATTAAGAGAATGTGACTATAAGAATGCCAGTAATAAGTTCTTCAAGGAAAAGGAAACTGATACCAAAAGGCAGGCTGAGTTACAAGGAGGGATTGTAAGAAAATAAAATTTTAAAATATCAATAACAGAATAAAACAATAACAAGAATGTTCAATTGGAAGAGGTTTTTTTTTTTTTTTTAAACCTTCAACAAAGAAAGCATGTAGACGGGGAAGGAGGGTGGTAGTAAAAAATCTTCTAACGGCTTTCATTGATTAGGAAGGAAGGTAAAAATACTGATGAACTTTAGACCTATAACAAATCAATTCACACCATCCTAAAAGAAGGCAAGAAAACAGGAAGGAAAATCTAGCTACATGATGTTTACAACAAATATATCTGTAATGAAATAACTCAGTCAAGTTTAAACAATGAAATGTATGAGGCAAGCACTGATCAAAAGTCAGCTAATGTAGCTATATTAATATCAGAAAAAATAGACCTCAAGGTAAAAAGCATTACTGGGGATTAAGAGGATCAGTACATATTAACTCTGATCAATTGTTTAGAAGGATTATAATTCCAATCTTAAATTCATCTAACACGAAACCTTCAAAATACGTAAGGAAAAAATTGACAGGAAAAAAAAAAAAAACAAACAAAAAAAACAAGCAGGATATCTATAGTCCCAGCTGTTTGGGAGGTCAAAATAGAAAGATTGTTTGAGTCCAGGAATTGGAGTCCAGTCTGGGCAATATAGCACAACCCTGTCTTTAAAAACACAAATTAAAAATAGAATAATGTCTGAGTGTGGTGGTTCTCCCCTGTAATCCCAGCACTTGGGAGGCTGAGGTTGGAGGATGGCTTGAGCCAAGGAGTTTGAGACAAGATTGGGCAACATAGGAAAACACAGTCTCACAAAAAATTAAAAATTTTAGTAGGGTGTGGTGGTGTGTACATGATTGGAAATACCTATTAAAAGACCTTAGTAAACTAATGATTGAAAATACCTATCAAAAGACCTATAAATGATCACTCCTTTGATCTTGAAATTCATTACACTTCCAGAGATTTATTTTAAATAATCCTACATATATGGAAAAAGTCAATGGATAAAGATGTCACAGGATACAAAATCAACCAGCTACTTGAGAGGCCGATGTGGGAAGATCCGTTGAGCCCAGGAATTTGAGGCTACAGTGAGCTATGATTATGCCACTGTGCTGTAGCCTGGGTGACAGAGTGAGAATCTGTCTTCAAAAAAATAAAATATAATAAAATAAAAGAGATATATTTTTAAGAACTTTATTATTTTTTCAAGAAAAAAATGGACAGACCTGTAAGAATAAATCTATAATTGAGATGTTAATAATAAATTAATAAATAAAAACTCTTCAAGAAAAAACGATATTCAAGTTAACAAAAAAAGTAAGAATATAAGAAGAATATACTTTGCATGTTTGAAAATATATGTAAATGCAAGAGACTTACTGCCACTGGATCCTTCAGGTGAAGCTGAGCAGCTGTTACTTGTCTAAATCCACCTCTGTAGCTGTTAAAAGGAGCAAAGGCATTAAAACTAGGCATAGGCTGATATTGCATGATTAAACTGATCATTCTTTTATAATAAGAAAATATTTTAATAAATTATTTCTGAAAACTATGCTGTTCATTAGCATTTTCAAAATTAGGTAGTAATCTATGCTTTTAAAAATGTTAAATGGTCAACTAACATTACATCATAAAGAGTTCTACATCTTGAAAAAATTTATTGGCATAAGTATATTTCTATCTAAATTTCAAGTTATTAATTCACCCGCTCATTATGGGGTAGTTTATTACTAATTAATTTAACAAGCCAGAATACTTCATGTTCCTTACCAAATTGGAACTATGGGTTAGGTCTGGGGAAAATGTTGGTAGACACTTGGTTCTGATGTCAAGTTCATACTCTAGACAGCAAATAATCATGTTTCCCATTAGCAGTCTGTAAACGTCTCTAAGTGCTATATGTTGGCTCTAAGTAATATAATATTTCATTGTGTTCAGATCAATTATTCTTTATAAATGAAAAAAAGAGGCAATTACAAAATATACATTGAATAGTACTGGAGGCAGCTTAGCTTCCAGATACTCCAGAGGCAGGTCTGGAATCTAAGTTTTGTCAGTGACCCACAGAGTAATATTAGGCAACTCATTTTACTTCTCTGCATATAATTTTACTCATATGAAAAAATGATACTATCTACCTCAGAAGATTTCTGAGTCAAATGAAAAAATATCTGTGAAAGAGACTGGGAAATTTAAAACAAAAACAATAAATACATGGTTGTAAGGTTCTATTATCCTAAATAGATAAACAAGGTCCAAATGATTTTCAAGAAGGGGAAAAAATTGGAAAGTCAGCATGGAGTCTGTAAAAAATCTTAAGATTACCTAAATGTGATTCTTTCCATATGTTCCCTTCAATAAAATTTTAAATATATTTTAAAGATGATTTAAGCAAACACGTTTTAGGAATAAAACTTATCAAAGTTAGAAGTTTGCTGAGAAAGATGGGTAATTTTAAAATTGATATTCCCTTTTTTCACGAAATTTCAGTTTTAGAAAAAGAAATGCCTGTCTAGACTTCTTTATTTCTGCATTCTTTCTCTCCACAGGAAAAAAAAAATACAATTTCTTTGCTAAAAGATGATCTTCCTAGTTTGAAAACTGAGATGGCAAATTCGAAAACATACCATTTACAATATATTTCAGAAGTTTGGACTTTATTCTGAAGTATTTGGAAAGCTAATGTAAAATTCTGAGCAAGGGATGACTTGAGTAATGCAACATTCAATTGATTTTTACTAGTAAAAAAATAACTACATTCTTTCCTCCAGTATGGGATGGAGTAAGAGAAAATTTGTTTTAAATGCTAGCCAAGGGTTTTTCATTGAAATTAATTCAACAAACACTGAATGTGCATCATGCTGAACAATGAAACTTCATTATTATCTAAATGTAAATATCCAGCTGCATATCAAAAGACGACAGCCTTATTATTATCAAATTATTTTTAAAGATAATACTGTGCCTACACAGATTTGGGATAACAAACGTTTGTATGCTCTCCTATGCGTTAGTAAACTAATGATTGGAAATACCTATCAAAAGACCTATAAATGATCACTCCTTTGATCTTGAAATTTATTACACTTTCAGAGATTTTAAATAATCCTACATATATGGAAAAAGTCAATGGATAAAGACATCACAGGATACAAAATCAATGTGGAAAAACCACTAGCATTCCTAGACACCACCAACAGTCACACTAAGAGTCAAATCAGGAATGTTCTCCAGCTCACAACTGTCACAAAAAGAATAAAATACCTAGGAATACAGCTAAGTAGGAAAGTGAAAGATCTCTACAAGGAGAACTACAAACTACTCCAAAGAAACCAGAGATGAAGGCCAGGTGTGGTGCCTCATTCCTGTAATTCAAGTATTTTGGGAGGCTGAGGTGTGAGGATTGCTTGAGCACAGAGGTTCAGGATCAGTCTGGGCAACACAGCAAGACCCCAACTCATTTTTTTTTAGTAATAAAAAGAAATCAGAGATAAGACAAACAAACGGAAAAACATTCCATGCTCTTGGATAGGAAGAATCAATATTGTTAAACTGGCCAAACTGCCCAAGGAATTTATAGATTCAATGCTATTCCTATTAAACCACCACTGAGATTTTTCACAGAACTAGAAAAAGTATTTCAAAACTCATATGGAACCAAAAAAGAGTCCAAATGGCCAAGGCAATCCTAAGCAAGAAGAACAAAGCTGGAGGCATCATGCAACCCAGCTTCAAACTGTACTACAGAGCTACAGTAACCAAAACAGCATGGTACCAGTCAAAAAACAGACACACAGATCAGTGGAACAAAACAGATAACCCTGAAATAAGATCACATGCCTACAACTACAAGATCTTCGACAAACCTGACAAAAGCAATGGAGAAAGGATTCCTCGTTCAATAAATGGTGCTGGGAGAACTGGCTAGCCATATGAAGAAAATTGAAACCAGACCCCTTCCTTATACCACATACCCACAGTTAACTCAAGATGGATTCCAGTCTTAAATATAAAACCCAAGGAAGACAACCAATGCAATGCCATTAAGAAAACAGGTGACAATCTGCCAAGATGGCTGAATTGGAACAGGTCCGGAGGGCAGTTCCCAGCAAGAGCAACATAGAAGGTCAGTGATCTCCCCATTTCCAACCAAGGTACCACGTTCATCTTAATGGGACTGGTTGGACAGTGAGTATAGCCCAAGGAGGGCAGACCGAAGTAGGGTGGGGTACTGTCTCACCCGGGAAGTGCAAGGGACCAGAGAACTCCCTCTCCTACCCAAGAGAGGCCACTGGGAACTTTCCCAGACACTCTGGCACTCTGGCTCAGATACACTTTTCCCAGTCTTCACAGCCCAGAGACCAGGAGATTCCCACCAGTGTGGACAACACCAGTGCAGTGGGTTTCCAACACAAAACTGGGCGGCCATTTTAGCCAGTGCCTCAGGTTTCCGGCAAAAAACAGGGTGACCATTTTAGCTGGCACTTGAAACACCTGCAAGACAGAACTGCCCATTCCCCTGAAAAAAAGGAGGCTGAAAGCCGGGAACCAAGTGATCTAGCTTGGGTCCCATCCCGACAAAGGCCAGCAAACTGGGTCCCACTGGCTTGAGATTTTAGCAGCCAACAGAGCAGTTTGAGCTTGACCCAAGACAGTCAAGCTTGGTGAGGAGAGGAGCACCTACCACTACACGGTAGTTCTAACCTTGCCTATGTAAACAAAATCGCAAGGAAGTTTACACAGCAGCTGGGCAGAGCCCAGGGCAGGTCAGCAAGGCCTCTGCAGACAGACTATGACTAGATTCCCTCTTTGCTGGGCAGGGCGTCATTTCTGAAAATAGGCAGCAGCCTATCAGAGACTTATAAATAAAGCCCCACCTTCCCAGGTCAGCACACCTGGGAAAAGGGGCAGTTGTGCATCCCACTTCAGCAGATTTAAACGTTGCTGCCCAGCAGCTCTGAAGGGAGTAACGGAGCTCCCAGCACAGCACTTGAGCTCTGAAAAGGGACAGATGACCTCCTTAAGTGGCTCCCTGACCCTGTATATCCTAAGAAACAACTCATACAGGAGAGCCCTGGCTGACATCTGAAAGATACCCTTCTGGGATGAAGCTACCAGAGAAATAGGCAGTAATCATTGCTATTCTGGGGCCTCCATGAGTGATTCCTAGGCAAACAGGGTCTGGTGTAGACCTCCAGCAGTCCTGCAGCAGAAAGGCCTGTTAGAAGGAAAACTAAAAAACAGAAAGAAATAGCTTCAACATCAACAGAAAGGACATCCACTCAGAGACCCCATCTGAAAGTCACCAGCTTCAAAGACCAAAGGTAGATAGATCCATGAAGATAGGAAGAAACCAATGCAAAAAGGCTGAAATCATCAAAAACCAGTACACCTCTTCTCCTCCAAAGGATCACAACTCTCACCAGCAAGGGAACAAAACTGTAGGGAGAATGAGTTTGACCAACTGACAGAAGGAGGCTTCAAAAGGTGGATAATAATAAACTTCTCTGAGCTAACATGTTCTAACCCAATGCAAAGAAACTAAGAACCTTGAAAAAAGGTCAGACGAAATGCTAACTAGAATAACCAGCTTAGAGAAGAACATAAACAACTTGATGGTGCTGAAAAACATAGCGCAAGAACCTCACAAAGCATACATAAGTTTTGACAGCTAAATCAATCAAGCAGAAAAAAGGATAACAGAGATTGAAGATCAACTCAATGAAATAAAATGAGAAGGCAAGATTAGACAAAAAAAGAGTGAAAAGAAATGATCAAAGCCTCCAAGAAATATGGGACTATGGGAAAAAACCTAATCTACGTTTGATCAGTGACAGGGAGAATGAAAACACTCTTGAGGATATTATCCAGGAGAAGTTTCCCAACCTAGCAAGGCAGGCCAACATTCAAATCCAGGAAATACAGAGAACACCACAAAGATATTCCTCAAGAAGAGCAACCCAAGGCACATAATCGTCAGATTCACCAGGATTGAAATGAAGAAAAAAATGCTAAGGACAGCCAGAGAGAAAGGTTGGGTTACACACAAAGGGAGCCCATCAGACTCATGGCAGATCTCTAGGCAGAAACCCTACAAGCCAGAAGAGAGTGGGGGCCAATATTCAGCATCCTTAAAGAACTCTCAACCTAGAATTTCATATCCAGCCAAACTAAGCCTCATAAGTGAAACAGAAATAAAATCCTTTACAAACAAGCAATTGCTGAGAATTTTGTCACCACGAGGCTGGCCTTACAAGAGCTCCTGAAGGAAGCATTAAACATGGAAAGGAACGACGAGTACCAGCCACTGCAAAAACATACCAAATGGTAAAGACCATTGACACAATGAAGAAACGGCATCAACTAACAGGCAAAACAACCAGCTAGCTTCAAAATGGCAGGATCAAATTCACACATAACAATATTAACTTTAAATATAAATGTGCTAAGTGCCCCAGTCAAAAAACACAGATTGGCAAATTGGATAAAGAGTCAAGACCCATTGGTGTGCTGTATTCAGGAAACCCATCTCACATGCAAAGACACACATAGGCTCAAAATAAAGGGATGAAGGAAGATTTACCAAGCAAATGGAGAGCTAAAAAAAGCAGGGTTTGCAATCCTAGTCTCTGATAAAACAGACTTTAAACCAACAAAGATCAAACAAACAAAGAATGTACATAATGGGTAAGGGATCAATGCAACAAGAAGGGCTGACTATCCTAAATATATATGCACCCAATACAGGAGCACCAAGATACATAAAGCAAGTTCTTAATGACCTACAAAGAGACCGAGACTCCCACACAATAATAGTGGAAGACTTTAACACTCCACTGCCAATATTAAACAGATCAACAAGACAGAAAATTAACAAGGATATCCAGGACTTGAACTAGCAGTCCTGGACCAAACAGACCTAACAGGTATCTACAGAACTCTCCACCCCAAATCCACAGAATATACATTCTTCTCAGCACCACATCAAACGTACTCTCAAACTGACCACATAATTGGAAGTAAATCACTCCTCAGCAAATGCAAAATAATGGAAATCATAACAAAGTCTCTCAGACCACAGTGCAGTCAAATCCAATTCAGGATTAAGAAACTCACTCAAAATTGCACAACTACATGGAAACTGAACAACCTGCTCCTGAATGACTATTGGATAAATAATGAAATGAAGGCAGAAATAAAGATGTTCTTCGAAACCAGTGAGAACGAAGATACATTATCAGAATCTCTGGGACACTTTTAAAGCAGTGTCTAGAGGGAAATCTATAGCACTAAATGCCTACATAAGAAGCAAGGCAAGATTGAAAATCGACACCCTATCATCACAATTAAAAGAACTAGAGGAGCAAGATCAAACAAATTCAAAAGCTAGCAGAAGACAAGAAATAATTAAGATCAGAGCAGAACTGAAGGAGATAGAGACATAAAAAACCCTTCAAAAAATCAATAAATCCAGGAGCTGGTTTTTTGAAAGATCAACAAAATAGACTGCTAGCCAGACTAATAAAAAAAAAGAGAGAAGAATCAAATAGATGCAATAAAAAATGATAAAGAGGATATCACCACTGATCCCACAGAAATACAAACTACCATCAGAGATTACTACAAACACTTCTATGCACATAAACCAGTAAATCTAGAAGAAATGGATAAATTCCTGGACACTTACACTCTCCCAAGACTAAATCAGGAAGAAGTTGAATCTGTGAAGAGACCAATAACAAGGTCTGAAGTTGAGGCAGCAATTAATACCATACCAAGCAAAGAAAGTCCCTGTACCAGATGGGTTCACAGCCAAATTCTACAAGACATACAAAGAGGACCTGGTACCATTCCTTCTGAAACTATTTCAAACAATACAAAAAGAGGGACTCCTCCCTAACTCATTTTATGAGACCAACATCATCCTGATACCAAAACCTGGCAGAGACACAACTAAAAAAGAAAATTTCAAGCCAATATCCATGATGAACATCAATGCAAAAATCTTAAATAAAATACTGACAAACCAAATCCAACAGCACATCAAAAGCTTATCCATCACAATCAAGTAGGCTTCATCCTGAGGATGCAAGGCTGGTTCAACATACACACATCTATAAACATAATCCATCACATAAACAGAACCAAAGGCAAAAACCACATGATTATCTCAATAGATGCAGAGAAGGCCTCCCACAAAATTCAACAGCCCTTTATGCTAAAAACTGTGAATAAACTAGGTATCAATGGAACGTATCTCAAAATAACAAAAGCTATTTACAACAAACCCAAAGCCAGTATCATACTGAATGGGCAAAAACTGGAAGCATTCCCTTTGAAAACTGGCACTAGATAAGGGTATCCTCTCTCACCACTCCTATTCAACATAGTATTGGTAGCTCTAGCCCGAGCAATCAGGCAAGAAAAAGAAATAAAGGGTATTCAATTTGGAAAAGAGGAAGTCAAATTTTCTCTATCTGCAGACACGAATTGTATATTTAGAAGACACCATCATCTCAGCCCAAAATCTCCTTAAGCTCATAAGCACCTTAAGCAAATCTCAGGAAACAAAATCAATGTAGGGAGAGATAACATTAGGAGAAATACCTGATGTAGGTGACAGGGGATGGATAGAGCAAACCACCATGGCATGTGTATACCTATGTAACAATCCTGCATGAGCTGCACATGTACCCCAGAAATTAAAGTATTAAGAACATAAAAATCCAAAAAAAAAAAAAAAACAATAACAAGAACACAGGCATGGGCAAAGATTTCATGATGAAGATAAAGATACAAAATGCAATTGCAACAAAAGCATAAATTGACAGATGGGATATAATTAAAGAGCTTCTGCACAACAAAAGAAACTGACAGAGTAAACAGACACCTACAGAAAGGGAGAAAAGTTTTACAAACTATGCATCTGGCAAAGGTCTAATATCCAGCATCATAAGGAACTTAAATTTACAAGAAGAAAAAACAAACCCCATTAAAAAGTGGGCAAAAGACAGGAAAAGGCACATTTCAAAAGAAGACATACATGTGGCCAACAATCATGAAAAAAGGCTCAATATCACTGATTATTGGAGAAATGTAAATCAAAACCACAATGAGATGTCATCTCACACCAGTCAGAATGGCTATTATTAAAAAGTAAAAAAAAAAAAAAAGCAGATGCTGGCAAGGTTGTAGAGAAAAAGGAATGCTTTTATACTGCTGGTGGGAGTGTAATTACTTCATCCATTGTGGAAGATGGTGTGGAGATTCCTCAAAGTCCTACATAGACAGAACTACCATTTGATCCAACAATTCCATTACTATGTACTAAGGAATATAAATTGTTCTATTATGAAACCACATGTATGTTCATTGCAACACTATTCATTATAACAAAGACATGTAATTAACCTATATGCCCATCAATGGTAGACTGGACAAAGAAAATATGGTACATATATACCATGAAATACTACACAGCCATAAAAAAAAGAACAAGATCATGTCCTTTGCAGCAACATGGATGCAGTTGGAGGCCATTATTCTAAGCAAACTAACACAGGAACAGAAAACCAAACACTGCATCTCACTTATAAGTGGGAGCTCAATGATGAGAACACACGGACACAGAGGGAAACAACACACACTGGGGCCTATTGGAAGGTGGAGGGTGGGAGTAGGGAGAGGAAAATAACTAATGGTTACTGGGCGTTAATACCTGGTTGAGGAAATAATCTGTATGGCAAACCCCCATGATACAAGTTCACCTATGTAACAAATCTGCACATGTACCCCTGAACTTAAAAGTTAAAAAAAAAAAACCAAGAATTGAAATAACAAGATGTTTACCAGCCCTTTAGAAAAGCCAAAACTTTCATTTAAAAAAAAAAAACAGAACAAAGATCAAGTATCGTAAATTATTTTATACACTACTACTTAGTAACCAAAAATAATATTTACAAAAAGGTTCTCTGAAATTTTCTATTGAGCAAAAAAAGATATAAACATGAATACACAGGTATCCCTCTGCAGCTGTGGAGGACTAATTCCAGGACCTCCTGAGGATACCAAACTCCAGGGATGTTCATGTCCCCGATATAAAACGATGTAGTAATTGCATATAACCTACACATATCCTCTCATATACTTTAAATCATCTCTAGATTACTTATAATACCCAATATAATATAAATCCTATGTAAATAGTTGTTATACTATATTGTTTAGGGAACAATGACAAGAAAAACATCTACACATGTTCAGTATTGATACACCTTAAAAAAAAATTTATGGGCCGGGTGCAGTAGCTCACACCTATAATCATAGCACTTTGGAAGGCCAAGACAGGCAGATCACCTCCGGTCAGGAGTTCAAGACCAGTCTGGCCAACATGGTGAAACCCCATCCATACTAAAAATACAAAAATTAGCCGGGCATGGTGGTGTATGCCTATAATCCCAGCTACTCATTAGGCTGAGGCAGGAGAATCACTTGAACCTGGGAAGCAGAGGTTATAGTAATCCAAGATTGCACCACTACACTCCACCCTGGGTGACAGAGCAAGACTCCATCTCAGAGAACAAAACAAAATAAAGCAAAATTTTTTATTTCCACAATGTGGAATCCATAGATATGGAGAGCTGACTATATATTAAAATATTAAGTCATGGGATCGGAGTGAATTTTACTTCCCTCTTTAAATGTGTCTACATTTTCTAAAATTAGTATGTCCTAAAAATTTTACAACTAGAAGCTGAATTTTGAATATGTTATTGTAATATAGTGTTATGAGCATAATAAAGTAGTATGTCCAAAGTGTAAGTGAAGAGTCAACAGAAAGCAAAAGCAATCAGCTCTTTCAGTGATGGGGAAATAGAAAAGGTATCCCAGAAAATGTGACATCTGAGTCAATTTTTAATGGATAAATAGGAGAATTCCTCACTGTCAGGGGAACAAAACATACAAAGGCAGAAAGGAATAAAAAACCAGTATGTTGTCTAAGAAGAACCCTGAAGCAGCAGTGGAAACTGGTTTCCAATGACTAGTAAAGGACTTTGAATTTTCATCTATCAGTGAGAAAGCACTACTGACAGGGACACTACCAGCTGACGTATACATGATGGTAGCTGTTCACTACTGGCTGTGCTGTAATTTTCCTTCATTTGCAGTAATACCACAGATATTATTGCTATAGTAATTACCATAGCATTTGTGTCAATACTTCCTTTTATGCTTTTATCATGTTATGTTATTCTGACTTTTAATATTTCTTTCCCAATGACTTCTCAATTTTGTAGAACTTGGTTTATACATAGAGATTTGCCAATAGCTGAAATTACTAAAGACAGACATAAATTCTCTGTTAAGTTGTAAAAAGATTTCATGAACGCATTTTAAGGGGCGGAATGGGCAAAGGTGGAATGGGCAAAGGCTGGTTCAAGGAAGCAAAAATGTTGTTCCAAATATTTAAGATGCACTTGGGCAAGAGATGAAAAGAATCAGATGGGAACATCAAAGGCAAAGGTGCAGTTGGAAATAAAATAGTGATTTTGATCAAGAATAAAAGATCAACATTTCCAACCATAACTTGGGTAACAGTATAGAAAGTATAGTTAATTAAATGTGCACATGACCTGAAGCTATGGGCTAACTAATACATTAGATGGTAAAATCAGGATCTTAAAAGGCTGGAGATAAAATTTAACATGGAGTAAACTTAAGGTCTTGCAATTGAATTAAAATACAACTAAAGCACACAGGAAGGAGGAGACATGATTCAACAGTATACCTGAAAAAGACTCAGGAGTTTTAGTTGACAGTAAACTCAAACATATAAATAGTATGGCCTTGAAGAAAAATTAATATTGCAACAGAAGATTGCCTAACTGAAAGACGGAGGAAAGAGTCATGTTGTATTCAGAAACCATCCATCAGAACACACCCAGGTGAGTATATTTATTTAAGAGAGATACTGGCAAATAAGATTTTATTTAGAGAAGAGAGACCATTCCTTATACATCTTGTTAACTCAGGTGTTCAGGATGGTTTTGAAAACAGCAGTAAGATGAATTATAGGGAAGACGGCCAAGTTAGGAACAGCTCAGGATTACAGCTCCCAGTGAAAGCGCAGAGGGTGAGTGGACACCGCATTTCCAGACGGATCTTTATTGCCCACAGACCAGGAGATTCCCAGGTGGAGGAGCCCCATGGGTTGCCAGCATGGCTGTTTGGGACGGCACGGCTGTTTTGCCGGTGCCCCAGTGCGGCGCCTCTCCATACAAAATATACTGGTCTGGTTGCCCTTTTAAGCTGGCTATTGGAGTTCCGGGAAGGCAGATTAGCCCATTCATCTGATGAAATGAGACTGAAACATAGAGCCAGGCCAGGAGATTCCCGGGCAAAAAAAGCACCACGAATCTCAGTGCCGTTTTTCCAGCTGGCGCAGTGGGTCGCTGCAAGGGAAATCACACAAATCCCAGTACCCTTTCAGCAGGTGAATGGAACACTTGGAAGAGAGTCAACTATTCAACTTTAAAAAAAAAAAGGGCTCTGAGGCAGGGAGCCAAGTGATCAGGCTCGGCGGGTCCCACACCCAAACAAACAAACAAACAAACAGACAAACAAACAAACAAAACAGCAATTGGAAATGCTCGCTCGGGGTTGAGAGTTTCATGGCAAGCATAGCTGAACCTGGGACAGTCCAGCTCAGTGGGGGAGGGGCGTCTACCATTACCAAGGCACTCCACCCCTATGGAGGTAGTCCACCATTGCTGAGGCAGCCTGCCGTTGCCAAGGCAACCCGCCATAACAGAGAGAGTCCACCATTAAGGAGGCGGGCCACCACAACCGAGGCAGTTCTAACCACACCCATATAAACAGGACTACAGGGACATTCACATGGCAGTGCGGAGCCCACAGCAGCTCAGCAAAGCCTCTGCAAGGCAGGCAGTGACTAGGCTGCCTCCTTGCTGGGCAGGGCAGCCCTGAAAAAAAAGGCAGCAGCACAAGGGAAACTCATAAATAAAGCCCTAACTCCCCGGGACAGAGTACCTGGGAAAAAAAAAAGGGGGTTTATGAGTTCTGCTGCAGCAGACTTAAATGTACCTGCCTAGCAGCTCTGAATGAACAACGGAGCTCACAGGTCAGCACTTGAGCTCTTATAAAGGACAGACTGTCTCCTCAAGCAGCTCCCTGACCCCTGTATATCCAAAGAGTCACCTCACAAAGGACTGATCAGACTGACATTTGGCGAGCATCATTCTGGGACAAAGATAGCAGAAGAAGAAACTGGTAGCAACCCTTACTGCTCTGCAGCTGCTGCAGGTAATCCCCAGGCAAGCAGTGCCTGGAGTGGACCTCAGCAGTCCTACAGCAGAGGGGCCAGACTGTTAGAAGGAAAACTAAGAAACAGAAATAACTTCATCATCAACAATCTGGACGTCCACACAGAGACCCAATCTGAAAATCAGCAAATACAAAGATGACAGGTGGATAAATCCACAAAGATGGGAAGAAATCAGTGCAAAAAGGAGGAAAACACCCGAAACCAGAACACCACTCCTCCTATAAGGGATCACAACTCCTCACCAGCAAGGGAACAAAGCTGGATGGAGAATAAGTGTGATGAAATGACAGAATCAGACTTCAGAAGGTGGGTAATGAGAAACTTCTGTGAGCTAAAAGAACATGTTCTAACTCAATGCAAAGAAACTAAGAACCTTGAAAAAAGATTTGAGGAAATGATAACAAGAATGGACAACTTAAGAGAGGAATATGAATGAATTGATGGAGCTGAAAAACACAACACGAGAACTTCACGAAGCATGCACAAATTTAAACAGCCGAATTGACCAAGCAGAAGAAAGGATATCAGAAGTCGAAGATCAACTCAATGAAATAAAACGAGAAGGCAAGATTAAAGATGAATTACAGGAAGCAGAAACAAAGTAGAAGAGTGACTAAAAATGAAAATAATCTTTTTCACAGGTTATACAAAACATTTTGAGGATAAACAAGTACTGTCAGGTAATAGTTATTTGGTATAGTTTTGTGGTTTTAAAAATGGAGTAAATTATATACATGGCATGAGTAAAATTAGTAATAAATGCCAATTTTTAAAAATACCTTTTTATCTTTTGAATAATAACAACTGTTATTCTTAAAGTGATATATTTTAACTACCTACTTTCCCTGACAATGGCATCATCTTACCCAGTATGGGAGGAGTATACTTTTTGTTCCCATTTGTTTCCAGAAAATGCAATGTGTCTTGTGTTCATTATAACAACATGATCCCCACAGTCACCTAGATTTAAAAAGAAACAAGATTTTGTATGAAAAATCAAAACCTTAAGAAAAAGTGGCCTTGGTTATTTATAAAGCTTACCACAGTTCAAACAACATATTAAAAAAGAAAAAGCAAGTCACAGTGCAACATCAAAAATCCTTGAATAGATTTCTGTTACTTTTTAATATAACATCTAAGTACAGAGAGTTGGCTGGCCATTTGGAAAATCTCAACACTGGAAAGTAAAAGAAACTTAGTAAGAGTGCCAATAACCACAATGCATCTTTTAAAGGCAAATTACTGTTATTCTGATTACTCTTTCAATTAATAATTACACTTCAGTAAAAATGTTTGTATTAAGTACCTTTAAATGTCTGATACAAAATTTCCCTGAAAAAGAGCTGAGAAAATGAAAACAATATGTATATAGATATAAAAAAGTATGTTTTACAGTAGGTAAATTGAAAACAAACATAAAACATTACAAGTGATTATTATTCTTTGCAAATTTGGAGAATAGACTGATATGATCTTATTAACTACTGTGGAAAGGTTTCTTTCTAACCATGTTTAACACTAGTAAATTTAAACTGCTACTCTCAACTATGACTGCACAAACATATTTGACAGGACAGATGACCTGAAAATCAAAATACGTGTATCTGCATTCATTTTCTATCCCTAAATTTGGCTGTTCATTTAAAAACAAACTAAAAAGTCAACATGTACATTTTCAAATGACTTACTTACATGACAAAATCAAGTAATCAGAAACATTTATTATTCTACTAGTAGAAAAAAAATCAAGATATTCTAGAATCTCAAAAAAACACTAAAAATAAGAAATACAAGTACAATATATATGAAAAGTAAAAATTCTAAGATTCTATGCAGAGCTCTAAATTTGAATGGTAAAATTTCCAGACATTCATAGTCTACGTAGGAAAAGAATAAAGAAAAGAAGATAAAGCAAGTGGGTTTTCATCACAAGAGTGAAAGGAAATTCAGAGATATGAATGAAAGCTTGCTGTTAGTAGATGGAAAAGAATAGTCTAACAATATTTAATTATATGATTGAAGTTGCTAAGAGTGACACCCTGTTGGCCTCTGAGGCAGCTGGGCAAATGCAGCAGAGGAGAAAATAAAGAAGGTGAGAAGATAACCAGACAGCCTCAAAAAAAGCTGAGATTACTTTAGCTCACATTCAGACATTTACAGCAGAGAAGGTAAGGCCCATTAAGATGAAGTGATTTGCAAAGGCTCACATACCAAGTTACCTAACACCTGGTGTAGGCTCTTTCCATAACATCTATTTGGAGGAAAAAAATGAATTTTTAAACTTTCCACTAAAATGGAATTTATTTTTAAATCGTTAAGTTTTAAATATCGGTAAAGCATCTTGAGCCACTCAAAAAATATTTATAGAGAGCAAAAAAGATCTTTTAAGGGCATTAGACAGAATGCCACAAAGCAACTGAAAATCGTATTCTTTCAGTTCTAAGGCATGCACATCTAATCTGGGAAAAATTATGCCAAATCTCCAATAATTTAATTCCAAGAAGCATTTCTCTACTAACTCTAAACAAAAACTAACCAGCAATTAAATACATGCTCTTTAACTGTTAATCACATTAACACAAAAGTCAGTATTATTCTAAGACTAACCCTGGATATAGCACAACTGTTTCTGTCTAAATTTCTATTAAGTTAAATACATATAGTTTCATTTTATAATTTTCAATTTAAAAATGTACATTTAATATATATGTACCAAATGTAAATATATCTTAGCTCTAGTGCTTGATCAAGACAAGTTCTGGAGAGACATTAAGTTGAAAAAAAAGTTTAGTAAGCAATTTTTAGAAATAGCAATTGTGAGCTTATTTATAAAAATTCTAACCTTAAATTTCTAACTTTATCTGACTCCTCAGTATAATACTAGGGGCTAAATTAAATGGACAAATAAATTCAAACTAATTCAGACCAAGTGAAAACTCAACAACTTCATGTCAGGAAACCTACGGTCTCACTCAGGTAGGTTACACCATTAGGGGCACCTCTTAGTCCTATACAGCCTCAATATTTTGGCCAGTCTTTTCCCTTAAGCCAGAATTAAGTCATAATTTTTCCTCAATATTGCCTGGGAGAAAAGTAATATCTATTCAATATCTTCTACATGCAAAGCACTGAGCTAGGCATTTTATATTCATTTTTAACACTCAAAGTCTCATACTATCTTATTAAGTAAAGCTAATGTACTGCCTGCCACCATTTTTACTATTTAATAATATTTAATGAGAAAATAGAGTCAGAGGTTAAACAACTCAGCTATAATGATTATGGCTAATAAGTGGTAAAGTTAAGTTTCGAATACAACTCTAGTGACTTCAGAGGCAGATCTTATAATTTCTACCACAACCAGATGGCAAAAAGAAGTGGTAGGTATAATGTTGTAAGGAGGCCATGTTATCATAACGAATTGATCACGTATTCTTTTCTTTTTCTTTTTGAGACAGAGTCTCACTCTGTTGCCAGGCTGGAGTGCAGTGGTGCAATCTTCGATCACTGCAACCTCTGCCTCCTGGGTTCATGCAATTCTCCTGCCTCAGCCTCCTGAGTAGCTGGGACTACAGGGGTGTGCCACCACACCCAGGTAATTTTTGTGTTTTTAGTAGAGACAGGGTTTCACAATGTTGGCCAGCATGGTCTCAATTTCTTGACATTGTGATCCCCCCGCCTTGGCCTCCCAAAGTGCTGGAATTACAGGCATGAACCATCGCACCCAGCTGATCATGTATTCTTTTCTGCCAAATTCTAAGATCTCAGAAGTCTTTCTCAGCAAACTGCTCACAGGTTACAGTTATTTGCCATCTTTGTACTTCCCCATGTACCAACTCCCTGGTTAGAGATTCAAGGAGACCTAGAGTATAGGATAACATTTTGCATCCTTATCTACTAATTTCTCCAACACCACTGTCTAGACCAAGTAAGCCATGCTATTTAGGTTGTTGCAAAAGTAATTGTGGATTTTGCCATTGAAATGGCAAACTCTACGTTGTTTAGTATTTGTATAATTTTAGTGGTCCAAGCACCTTGCTGCAGACTCCTAATTATAGATCCTTCATATAGATTTACCAAAGTGCTTAAAAAATTCCCTAGTGTTCATTTTTAACTGTGTTTGAGATATTCAGATTCCATGCAAGGGCAGATTCAGATAGAAACACCAGTTCAGCTTGGTGGGAGTCTCCAGCTCTTCCAAATTTGCTTTATAATCCTTTTCCATTGATGAATAAATCCACTTGCTATGTATTACATACTTACTAATGCTAGGTACCATTCTTGAAGCTGGGAATATAGCAATGAATGTAACTGAAAAACTTCTCTTCTTTTTATTTTTTTAAACTTTTATTTGAGATTCAGGGGTAAATGTACAGGTTTGTTATATAGGTAAATTACATGTCATGGGGGTTTAATATACAGATTATTTTGTCACCCAGGCAATAAGCATAGTACCTGATAGGTAGTTTTCCTGATCCTCACCCTCCTCCCACCCTGCACCCTCAAGTAGCTGTCTGTTGTTCCCTTCGTGCCCATGAGTACCCAATGTTTAACTCCCACTTGTAAGTGAGAACATGCAGTATTTGGTTTTCTGTTCCTGTGTCAGTTTACTTAGGATAGTGGCCTCTAGCTCCATCCATGTTGCTGCGAAGAACATGTTCTCATTTTTAATGGCTGCATAGTATTCCATGGTGTATATGTACCACATTTGCTTTATCCAGTCTACTACTGATAGGCACTTAGGTTGAGGCCTATCTGTGTTATTATGAATAGTGCTAAAATGAACTATTATGTGCATGCTTTAAGTTCTTTCAGAAAGCACCAAATTGCTTTCCAGAATGGCTGAACTCATTTGCACTCCCACCAGCAGTGTATAAGCACGTCTTTTTCTCCTCAGCCTTGCCAAAATCTGTTAGTTTTTGACCTTTTAATGATAGCCATCCTGACTGGTGTGAGATGGTATCTCATTGTGGTTTTGATTTACTTTTCTCTAATGATCAGTTTAGGCATTTTTTCACATGCTGTTGACTGCATGTATATCTTCTTTTGAAAAATGTCTCTTTATGTATGTCCTTTGCCCACTATCTAATGGGGTTGTTTTTTGCTTCTAAATTTTACAGAAATTCTTGTTTTTAATAAATCTTATACTCTAGTGAAAAAGCCAGATGATAAACAAACAAATGGATATGCAATATGCCAGGAGCTGATGAATATGGGAAGATAAAGAGTAAAAGGGTGGAGGAATTATTAATTGGTACAGGTTTTTCATTAACTTAAGTTTTCATCTCTCTGGGATAATATCCAATAGAAAACCGCTGTGCTCTGTAGTAAGCTCATATCTAGTTTTAGAAGAAACTGCCATATTCTATTCCAGAGTTGCCGGACCATGCTACATTTCTACCAGCAATGCATGAATAATCCAGTTTCTATGCATCCTCATCAGCATTTGTTGTCACTATTTTTTATTTTAGCTATTTTGATAGTTGTGTAGTATTATCTCGCTGTGGGTTTTATTTGCACTTCCCTAATGGCCACTTCTTATATTGAACATCGTTTCATGTGTTTATCTGCCATCTGTTCATGTATTCTGCCCATAGTCTAATTAGATTGTTTGGTTTTTTACTGGTGAGTTTTGAAAGTTCTTTATACATTTTAGATAGGTCTTTTGTTGATGATGTGGTTTGCAAAAATTTTCTTTCAGTTTATAGCTTGTTTTTTCCCCTTTATAGGGTTGAATGCTTCCTTATAAGCTATTTGCTTTAGCATAGTGGTTTTCAAACTGCATGTGATTCGGTTGTAGGCTTCTAAAAGAAGGTGACCCAAGGCACAAGGATCCAGGTTCTTCTTTTAACTAGGACAGTCCTGCTTTTATTTATTGGATTTCCTTTAAGATTTAGTTTGAGAAATGTTTGAAAAATAGCCATTCCAAATTAGTGATAAATGATGAAGTTTGGCTTTGGCCTTCATGTTTGTTTCTAAGTTCGGAAGGACGAATGCCAAATGGCTACTTTAGTGTTACGTTTGGCATCCCTGAATTTGTACACAGCCAAGGTGATGAATGATCAAATAGGTTATCATAAAATCTGCTGAATGTATAGCTACTGTATCATTTAACAAGGCATACTGTTTAATTTACTGACAATATCAATATACTCACTTCCAAAGGACATACATAGTTTAGATATAACCTGAAGCCAAAATCTCCTTCATGTTTTGTAGGATGATATTCTAGGGGTGGGGTGAAGTATAATGTACAATTTAGATTGCAAAATTAAAATGCTGTGATATTAACATTTGAAATATACTTTTACCCTTAACTGAATAGCGAGAGAGAAAAATATGTTAGCTAAGCAACTTTAAGAAGAGCATCATAAGCTTATAAGGCAGAATACTAAAAATTAAATTTAGATCATAAAGCTGATCTCTTTTGAATTGTTTGCTATGTTAGCATTTATGAACTGAGTGCAACTCTTATTTCATTCCAGGCAGACAGAAATATTTTAACATAATCTAAAGATAATTTGAGCAAAGCTAAAGAAAGGTTTTCCTCTGCTTCCTTTAAATACATCTATAGTCCTCCTCAACAAACTAATCAGTTGGCAGTGAAAGGAGTAGAATCCGTATGGAGAGAAAGTCATATACCACTAATTAAGTCAGATTCCACTAATCACCATGCATAGCCTTTCTTTTGATTAATCAGAAACATATTCAAAAAGTTACCAAGTCCCAAATTCAAGAGGGCAGCTCTGATTAGAAGGAGGGATTCCTTCACTAGTTCCACGTCCTTTCCACCATAGCCCACATTTTCCATAAAAAATAACCTTATAATGGAAAGTCTGTTTTCATAATACTTCACAAACATCCATTTAACAAATAAGGTAGTTCAAATATTGTAAACGTTATGTTCAGATACATTATTTGTTAATTTTTACAATCATTCCTAGAACTATGATCATCATTTGTAATACTATTTTTCTGGGAGACTGTAGGTCAATTTTCAAAAAAATATGTTACTGATTATGAGCCCATAATATGTGCTCAATAAATGCTTATTAAACCAATAAATGTTAGAATGAACTCTTAAAACACAACATATTTATAAACTGAAAATTGCTTGCAATTTAAGTTTTGATTTTAGCGACATCTTGTGGACATGAGAAGTTTTGCTAATATGTTACATATTAAATACAGTGAAACACACCCAGGCAAGGTGGCTCACATCTGCAATTCCAGCACTTTGTGAGGCTGAAGTGAGTGGATAGCTTGAGCTCAGTAGTTTAAAACTGGCTTATGCAACATTGTGAAACCCCATCTCTACAAAAACTGCAAAAAAATAGCTGGGCATTATGGTGCACGCTGATAGTCCCAGCTATCTGGGAGGCTGAGGTGGGAACATCACCTGAGCTGAGAAGGTGGATGCTGCAGTGAGCTGTGATGGCCCCATTGCACTGTGGCCTGGGTGGCAGAGTAAGACCCTGTCTCAAAACACAGTGAAACAAAAATGCAATTCAGTCTTTAAAAAGTTAAGTTTCTACTTTCTCAGAAACCTAATAGGGAGCCACAACAGCTCTTCTGGTATCCTAGCAGAATGCCTATTCATCCATATGTAAGGTACATTTTTGCAATGATGACCTGCTTATAAGGAAGCAGAACTTTGAGTGGACAGATAGTGCTATATTTAGAGATGGAAATTAGGTGACTGCTACTAATTGTACTTTCCCTCAAATTTTGCATTATTTGCATTTCTGCAAAGACAACCTAAGAGATCTCTTTTATTATTTTCTGATGCCATTGCTAAGGAAAAAAGAAGCAGGAAAACTCAGTACAAATGGTTAAGAATCACCAGACTGAAGTGGAAAGGGGAATTTCCTACATAGGGAGACAGGTGCATAAGTCTGAGTCCCAGTTCTACTTTAATATGGCTGAACAGCAATGAAATCCTAATTTTAGTTTACTTGACTGTCAATGAAGAGATGCGGTGGTTAAAACAAAATATCTAAAGCCCTAAGGAATTAAACAACTCTATAAATTGGTAATTCTATGACTATTTTTCTGGTCTGCCAAAAAAATTTTTTAAAGTAAACAGGTTTATAAGTGAAAGTGTAAGTCTCCTAATCACTATTTACTTTCAAAATATAGTTAATCTCATTATTCACAGATTCCATATTTACAAATTTGCCTACTTGTTAAAAAATATACCCCAAAATCAATACTTGTAGTGCTTTCGCAGTCATTCATGGAAATGCTCAGAGTGGAAATAAATTTGAGTTACTTAATGTATATGTTCCCAGCTGAGACTGAACAAGGCAATGCTCTGCCTTTTTTCACCTCTCATACAATAACCAAGCATCCTTTTCATTTTGCATGTAGTGGTATGTTTCTGGCATCTGTGTATGTTTTCTTAGTGACTTCACTGTTTAAAATATCCCCCAAGCTTGGTATACTGGAGTACTATGTAGTGTTCCTAAACACAGAAGGCTGTGATGTTACCTTATAGAGATAATATGTGTGTTAGATAAGCTTGTTCGGGTATGAGTTTTAGTCATAAGTTCAGTGTTAAGATGGCTTTAAATAGAAACACATATAAAACAAGGTTATGTATGGATTGGTTGATGAAAATGCTGTGATCAGAGGTTCAGAAGAACCTAACTCTGTATTTCCCCCAGAAGCAATGGTTCAGTATCCACTAATCCAGTGTTCATAGGATAACTACAGGGAACAAGAACTGACTACTCACAAAACATCTGTATGAAAGTGTCATTCTACAAATTATTTCTGGAAAGCATCTATTATGGGCCAGACATTGTACTGGGTGCTTGAAAAACCAAGATTAACAAGACAAACCTCAGATTCATATTCTAAACTCACAGATTACAGAGTATGGGCTTACCTATAGATTCAATACTATCCCCATCAACCTACCACTGATTTTCTTCACAGAATTGAAAAAAGAAAAAAAAAAAACATTAAATTTCAAATGAACCAAAAACGAGCCCATATAGCCAAGACAATTCTAAGCAAAAAACAAAAACAAAACATAACAAAACAAAAACAAAGCTGGAGGCATCACGCTACCGGACTTCAAACTACACTACAAGACTACAGTAATCAAAACAGCATGGTATTGGTACCAAAACAGATATATAGACCAATGGAACAGAACAGAGGCCTCAGAAATAATGCTACACATCTACAGCCATCTGATCTTTGACAAACCTGACAAAAACAAGCAATGGGGAAAGGAGTCTTTATTCAATTAAAGGTGTTGGGAAAACTGGCTAGCCACATACAGAAAGCTGAAACTGGATCCCTTCCTTATACCTTATATAAAAATTAACTCAAGGTGGATTAAAAATTTAAACATAAGACTTAAAACCATAAAAACCCTATGAAGAAAACCTAGGCAATACCATTCAGGATATAGACCAGGGCAAAGACTTCATGACTAAAACACTAAAAGCAATGGCAACAAAAGCCAAAATAGACAAATGGGATCTAATTAAACTAAAGAGTTTTGCATAGCAAAAGAAACTATCATTAAGAGTGAACAGACAACTTAAAGAATGGGATAAAATTTCTGCTGTCTACCCATTTGACAAAGGGCTAATATCCAGAATCTATAAGAAAACTAAATTAACAGAAAAAAAAAACCAACAACTCCATCAAAAAGTGGGCAAAGAATATGAATGGACACTTCTGAAAAGGAGACATTTATGCAGCCAACAAACATATGAAAAACAGCTCATCATCACTGGTCATTAGAGAAATGCAAATCAAAACCACATTGAGATACTATCTCACACCAGTTAGAATGGTAATCATTAAAAAGTCAGGAGACAACAGATGCTGGAGAGGATGTGGAGAAATAGGAATGCTTTTACACTGTTGGTGGAGTATAATTTAGTTCAACCATTGTGGAAGACAGTGTGGTGATTCCTCAAGGATCTAAAAGCAGAAATACCATTTGACTCAGCAATCCCATAACTGGGTATATACCCAAACAATTATAAATCATTCTATTATAAAGACACACGCACACATATGTTTACTGTGGCACTGTTCACAATAGCAAAGACTTGGAACCAACCCAAATGCCCATCAGTGAGAGGCTGGATAAAGAAAATATGGCACATATATAAAATGGAATACTATGCAGCCATAAAAAAGGATGAGTTCATGTCCTTTCCAGGGACACGAATGAAGCCAGAAACCATCATTTTCAACAAACTAACACAGGAATAGAAAACCAAACACTGCATGTTCTCACTCGTAAGTGGATGTTGATCAATGAAAACACATGGAGGCAAACATCACACATTGGGGCCTGTCAGGGGGTTGGGGGATAGGGGAAGGATAGCATTAGGAATAATACCTAATGTAGATGATGGACTGATGAATTCAGCAAACCACCAGAGCACATGCATACCTATGTAACAAGCCTGCATGCTCTGTACATGTACCCCAGAACTTAAAGTACAATTAAAAAAAAGGAAAGAAATTTTCATCAGCTAGAGAAAAAAGGTTTGAACATCAAGTATAAGAAATTGAAAAAGTCATAAATCCTTGCTCTTGCCCAAATGAAATCATTTGGAATACTCTTCCTCTTAACCCCATAGATCCAAAAATCTGACTTAGCTCCAATGCCAGTGCCCTGACTAAAAGTATCTTCTTCATTTTCACAACTGGGATTCAGAAATGCAAGCACTCACTTAACCAACATTTCTTACATTCCAACTATGTGCCAAGCACTATTACAAGTACTGGGAATACAGTTGTATACAAAATAGGCAAAATTTAATGTGCTCTTGGAACTTAATCTAGTGAAGGAAGGCAGATAACAAACTGATACTAACACAACATTTCAGGTGATACATGAATGCTATTTTTTTTAAAAAGCAAGGTAAAGGTATACAGAGTGAAAGGGTGAGCAGAGAAATCAGGGAAGGCCTCTCTCAGAAAATAAATGCCTGAGCAGAAATCTGAAAGATGTGAAGAAATAAGGTATGCAGATATTTGGGAAAGGATATCTAGGCAGAGGGAACAATGTGTCTGGGCACGTGGCTCGTGACTGTAATCACAGCACTTTGGGAGGCCAAGGCGGGCAGATCACCCGTGGTCAGGAGTTTGAGACCAGCCTGGCAACATGGTGAAACCCCATCTCTACTAAAAATACAACCTTTGTCAGGTGTAGTAGCATATGCCTGTAATCCCGGCTTCTCAGGAGGCTGAGGCAGGAGAAATGCTTGAACCCAGGAGGTGGAGGTTGCAGTGAGCCGAGACTGGGCCACTGCACTCCAGCCTGGGCAACAGAGTAAGACCCTGTCTCCCAAAAAAAAACCAAAAAGGCCTAGGGCAAAAATGTGCTCAGCAGGCATGTTAATGGAACAGCATAGGCCTGAATAGATTGACAGAAATAAATAAGTAAATAAAGGAAATAAAGTCAGAAAGGTAACTGGGACCATATTATCTAGGTCCTTGCAGGACACACAGAAATTTCATTTGGAGTAGATAACTAATCTATGGAAAAAACGTTACAAGGAGGCAATAGCAGAAGAAAAAAAGATCACAGTGAGGCAGTTTTTGGAATAAAACAGGACAGAGTACAGCAGTTTAAAACCAAGGTAGAGGGAGAGATGATGAGAGGTGCCAGAGTTCACATATATTTTTTTCTAATATATTTTGAAAATTATGTGTGTGTGTGTGTGTGTGTGTACTTTAAAATTTTTTTTGGTTGAACAAAGAGGAGTCGCAGATGAGGCAAAGGCTTCAAATGAGAGCAACTAAAATAACAGAGATGCTATTAGTTGAGATGGAAAACTGGGAAGGAACAGGTTGGTTTGGGTGAAGTAGACAGGAAGCAAGACATCTCCAAATGGACTTACTCATTGGAGATGTCTATAGATACTAGAAGAATTTGCTGAACAGAAATTTGTATATGTGAGTCTAGAATACAGGGAAGGGGTTAAATTTGGGAGGCATTAGCCTAAAGGTGACTTTTAGATACGGGAGACAACAGGAAATCATCTAAGGCAAAAGAAGAGGTTCAGGAATGGGCCCTGAGGCACTTGTAGTTTTCCGTGAGAAGGGCATTTGAGAGTTTAGAAAGCTGAGGATAGCCAAGGATACTAAGAAAGGGAGAAGAAAGAGAGATCAGTATCCAGGGAAAGAAGTTCTCTACATGAAAATTAGCCTGGATTCCTCACGACAAAAAAATAAAAGGATTATTCTAGGTCAAGAGACTAAAGGAACATAACAACTAATACACAAACCTAGGCTGCATCCTGGTTCAAAAAAATAAGTCGTAAGAATGAACATTAGACTATCTAATTAAAGTACTGCTTATTTTCTTACGTGTGCCAGTGGCATTCTGGTTACACAGAGAGTATCTTTATTTTTAGGAGATGTATGCTGAAGTATTTGGGGGAAATTATAATGGCATTTGCAACTTATTTTCAAATGTTTGAATAAAAAATACATGATAAAATGTTAACTGTCTAGGTGGAGAGTATAAAGAAACACTTTGTACTATTCTTTCACCTTTTCTGCTCATTTGAAACCTTTTATAATAATAAGAAGAAAAAAGCAAAGGACAAACAACTCAGTGAAAGAACTGGCAAAAGACATGCATAGGCATTTCACAGAAGAGGAAGCTATAAAGGCCAATAAATGAAAAGATACTCAGCCAGCGATATTTGTCATCGGGAAAATGCAAATTGAAATCACAAAGCAAGCATTTTACATCTGCTAGAATAGTCAAAATTAAAAATAATGAACATATCAAGTGATATTGAAGATGAGGAGTCATGGAAACTCTTGCACGCTACTGGTATGATAAAGACTCAACAGTTTCTATGCATCTTAAGGACAGTCATTCCTGTCCTTTAGGCATATCTTGGAAAAATTCTTCCATGTGTACTAGGAAAATGGCACAAGAATATTGATAACAACATTAACGTAATATAACACACAACGGCAAAAGAATTGGAAACAAACCAATGCTGAGTGTATGGGTATTCATTTCATCATTATCATCATTATTATGGTTAATTTGCTTTAAAATATACTTGGGCCAGGCGCGGTGGCTCAAGCCTGTAAACCCAGCACTTTGGGAGGATGAGGCAGGCGGATCACGAGGTCAAGAGTTCGAGACCTTCCTGGCCAACGTGATGAAACCCCGTCTCTACTAAAATACAAAAATTAGCTGGACATGGTGGTGCATGCCTGTAGTCCCAGCTACTCAGGAAGGCTAAGGCAGGAGAACTGCTTGAACCTGGAAGGTGGAGGTTGCAGTGAGCCGAGATTGTGTCACTGCACATCAGCCTGGTGCCTGGTGACAGAGCAAGACTCTAACTCAAAAAAAAATATATATATATATATACACACACACACGCACACACATACGTTAATATTTACACACCTCTGTGTGTTCAGTATATTGCACAATGAAAGTTAAATAAAAATGTGATCAAGTATAGCAAATGCTGTTGACAGGTCAACCAGTATGGGGACTAAAAATTGGCATCTGGATCTGTCCACAAAGTGCTGAGGGCAATGAAATCCACAAAAACTGTCAGCAGAAATCTTCTAGAATGAAAACAACTTTTTAATTTTATTTTGGAAAAAGGATACAGAAAAGCAAGTCTATTAATCTTATTAGTGAAAATAAGCTTCCCATACCTAGCTAGCACCATAAAGTTAGTTACTTTATGCATATACACAAGAGGCTAAACAATGCTGGAAAAATACAACGGGGCTAGCTGGTTTTATTTTAAATGTACTTATCACAACCTCAAACTAGTTTACACATAAGAAAAAGGCCAGTTTTTGTCCCCATCCACTGTAGACTAATAGATACTTTGACAGAAAAAAAAAAAAAACTTTGATTAAAAAAACGCAAATGCTGGATGATGTCAAATTGCTTTAAAAAAGTTTTTAAAAGTTTTATTTTGCTTCCTGTATTTATCTCATCAAAGGCAACAAACAGTCCAAGGAAGGAACCACACTTGGAGTGGCACTGAGCTAAGAGTCATCTTAGACCGATATAACCCAAACTAACTCCTATTCTTCCACCTCAAACCTGCTTCAATTTCAGCCTTCCCTATCTCAGTTGAGACACACCCTCCAGTTGTTCAAATCAAAAAACCTTGGAGTAATCTTTGCTGCTTCTTTTGCTGTTGGCCCATATTTAATCTTCAGAAAATCCTAGCTAGCACCATATATTTTTCCAGCGGAAATGAATTTTTAGAAGAGAGGGCAAAATTATTTCCCTTAAAAACTCTTTATATGCACGTCACCATGTGAAAAGACGTGTTAAGAGTGAAAGTTTAAGTCATGGTACAAATCAGGCTATCTCTGAGCATGAAAAGAGGGGCTACTAATAATTTTGCCTGGCAGTGACATAAAATAGTTTGGTTCTGGGGAAACTGATTCATATGGTTTTCCCATGAATAAGCCAAATTCAGTTGAAGGCACCAGTATGTTTTCAGCAAGAATGGAACACAGGATCCTCAGGAAAAATGAAAAGGGTCCTTAAACTCAGCCCTGTCAAACTGCATCAAGATTCTATTCCAGCATAAAAACTACAGTTGTTAATGACAGATCTAAAATAATACTTACTCAGTTCATGGTACACAGGTTTATGTAATCCCTGAAGTCTTATTGATGCCATAGCGGCAAGTTTGCCAGGTGGCTGCATTTTCCCATCTAAGAGATACCACACTCTGGCAAAAGTGGCCCATTGCTTGAAAAAAAAAAAAAAAAAAAAGAGGATAAAAAATTATCACTAAAATGGAAATACAGTAATTAAATTTAGTATTTTACACCATCACATGTATTCTACAATTAATGTCAATAATTTCTTTGAAAAATTTTTGTTTTTCATTTCTATTTCTGGAAAAGGGTTTTTTTCCCCCTTATCATTCTGGAAAGACAAACACAGTAATTATTCCCACCTGGTTTTCTACATGCTTTGTTATAAACATCCCAAATATATATTTCCCTTTAGATTATGACTTTTTCTTTTGTATAACACATAATAAAATCTGGAGGGGTAATGAGAAGCTTGTAAGAAAGTAGAAGCTGTTTATGAAGGTCTTCTTCAAATGTCTTCAAAAACATTTAGAGATTAGTAGGTACATTATATTGAAAGCTGAATGGCCAATTGGAAAACCAAGACCATTCAGGAGTTCAAATCCTGGGGAGAGTTAAATAGAACAATGTAGTTGGGAAAGTACAGATGGATAATGTGGAATAAATTTCAACTTTAAAAAGTTACCCAAAATAGGTATCTTTAGACCACTGCTTCTACAGTATTTATCAATGAATTTAATTTCTTAAACAATTCTAGTTCAGAAGATCTCCACCAGTTAGTTACTTTATGCATATACACAAGAGGCTAAACAATGCTGGAAAAATACAACGGGGCTAGCTGGTTTTATTTTAAATGTACTTATCACAACCTCAAACTAGTCTACACATAAGAAAAAGGCCAGTTTTTGTCCCCATCCACTGTAGACTAATAGATACTTTGACAGAAAAAAAAAAACTTTGATTAAAAAAATGCAAATGCTGGACGATGTCAAATTGCTTTAAAAAAAGTTTTTAAAAGTTTTATTTTGCTTCCTGTATTTATCTCATCACAGGTAACAAACAGTCCAAGGAAGGAACCACACTTGGAGTGGCACTGAGCTAAGAGTCATCTTAGACCGATATAACCCAAACTAACTCCTATTCTTTCACCTCAAACCTGCTTCAATTTCAGCCTTCCCTATCTCAATTGAGACACACCCTCCAGTTGTTCAAATCAAAAAACCCTGGAGTAATCTTTGCTGCTTCTTTTGCTGTTGGCCTATATGTAATCTTCAGAAAATCCTATTGGCTCCACCTTCAAACAAAACCTGACCACTTTTCAACACACTCCTTAGTTTTTTTTAGCGTGACCTCTGCACCATCACGTCTCGCCTGGATTACTGTTATACCTGCCAAACATGCTTTTGTCCTCAACTACCCCCTATTTCTGAACAGTCTTTTCTCGACCCAGCAGCCCGAGTGCTCCTTTTGACACCAAGTCAGATCATGTTATTCCTTGGATCAAAACCCTCCAATAGGTTCCCATTTTACTCAGTAGAAAAACAAATTCTTACAATGGCCTACAATGCCCTAAGTGATCAACCTTACTACCTCTCCCACCTTCTCTCCTAATCCCCTTCCCCCTTACCGAAAAAAAAAAAGAAGACATGAAAAGGGCAGTTAGAAAAGAAGCGGGAATGAGTAACAAACAAACGACATTAAGTGCCTGCCAGACTGACGACCCTCTTGTGCTTTCTCCAGGCACCTCTTAGCCGAGGGTCTCAGCTTCCCTGCCGCCCCAGCTTCACTACTTAATCTGCCAGACCCAACGCTCTCCTTCTGCCAGTATAATGAAGCCCATAAAGCCATAAGAGTCCGAGCTCACCTGGGGCGCCCTGGAGAAACTCGACATTTTTCCCCACTAGCAGCACCGTCCGTCCTTCTCCCAGTAGCCAAGCCGGGTCACTCAGCCTTACTGGCCCGGCGGGAAACGCTAACACCCAAGCATCACAGTTCCTAGCCCGTCAGGCACTTGTCGGCTTCTCCCCCTTCCTTTAGTTTCCTCCAGTCTTCCCCACCGCCGCAATTTCGTCATGAAAGGAGCAGATAATGCAGTTATTTAGGAAATAACTCCCGAAAATAACCCGCTTGCTGGAAAACTGCGGAAAACCGACGGAGGACACAATTTCCAGGCGACCTAAGTGAAGGTAACCGGAAGTGCGTCATAGCGCGCCTATGTTTGGTTGTGGTAGCCGAGACCTAAAATTGGGGGTGATCTCTTAGGAGATGGATCGCTACCTGCTGCTGGTGATCTGGGGGGAAGGAAAATTCCCGTCGGCGGCCAGCAGGGAGGCAGAACATGGACCAGCGGTGTCGTCGGGTGAGGGTACTGAGAAGCAGCCGGGTAAGCGCTGGGTCGAGAAAGGGCGGGAACTGTTTGGGAGGGGAAGAAGTTTGAGTTTGTTATCAAGTTCTGCTGGGTAGGGATCAATATCTAGTTGTCTCAAGAAGCTGGGACTCTATCTGGGATAGAGTTAATGAGGGCTACAAATATAGCATCTTCATGGAAAAACATGGACAAATTTGTGGATGCAAGATTCCAGTCCTCAGAAGTTCTTGGCATAGGAAATACTTAACAAATTTTCTGTGCCTTAGTAATGGAATTTCCTACGTTTTGGAAATGTATGTATGCATTTATTATTTCTGTTCCTGTGTTTCACATGCAGATGATACAGAAAGGAACAAGATGGACAAAAATCATGCTGTCTTAGAATTTACATCTAATGGGAGGAGACATCCCACATATAGACTAAGTTTTGAAAACAAATAATGAATTTTAAATGATCTTAATTGTTATCGATTGCATTGCTTTTTGGTGCACCTGTCTAGATTCAGTATGGCATTTGATGTATTCATTTGTTTCGATCAAACAGGCATTTTGAGGAGTAAATGTATGTGTTTGTGTATAAGGTGTTGTGACAGTTTCCCTTCTCTTCAAAATTATTTTGTGGGGAATTTTGCATTTGTGCTAACTGCCTGTAATGTACAGATCAGGAACCTTTTCTGTTTTTTTTTCTGCTTGCTTTAGATTTACTGTATCAAAACTTGAACAGATCTTGAGCAGTGTATTGTACACTGCTCAACCTACTGGTCTTGAGAGTGTCTGATGGTGAAATTGGAGTAGGTTAGAATATGTAAATCTAGAGCCCTTTGAGTTAGTTTGTCTTTTCTTTTTCAGACTTTACAGCAGCAAATATTTATCACCTCTTGAAAAGAAGCATTAGTACTTCAGTTAATCCAGAAGATAGTACTTTCCCTGGTAAGTATAGTAAACCCTCTTTTCTTTGACAATTCTAGGTTCTCAGCTTGAGTTTTGCTCCTTTTAAGAAATTTTCTTGCCTATCTTAGTTCTGTATAACTAAGGGGAATGTGGCTTTATGAGGATGATTTTTTTCTTGAGTAAAAAATGTAAATAATGCTCCCACACGATTTCCTTACTATTGATTTATTTCTTTATTTCTGTTCTTAGCTGTTACCGATTCTCTTGAAAGTATGTAATAATTGCTAAACACAATGAGCTTTTCTCAGTTCTTATCTACTTTTACTTTTTGAAGTATTTCGCATTTTTCACCAACCCATACATTGTAAAAATCTTTCCTCCTTTAGCTTCCATTGGCATGACGCAAATGCATTTAATTACTTTGATAGTGTTCTTTTATTCCCTCTTCTTGTCCTTTATCAGAGAATGTCCTTTAAAGGTTCTGAAAATGGAGATGTCAAAACAAACCAGTACCTAAAAACCGAAGGAAGTTTCTGTTGATGCAAGGAAGGGTCTGCTCCTTTTGATGACTTTGTAGTTCCCGTGACTACAATTTGCACCTTTCTCTTCTTTCATTAAAGAACCTCTTGTCTCTCGGTGTCAACTACCACCATCGGGGAATGACTTCTAATAAGTATATGCTGCCCTAGCCTGTTTTCCAAGGCCCAGTAGTACTCATTAATTTTCAAGTTGCTATAATTTTAGTCAATACTACTATTATTGCAGGAAAGATTTGCTTTCATTTGTACCTCAACTGTATATGTAAAAGAGCTCTTGGGAGAATTATAGGGGTTCTCATGATAAATTTTACTTTCCACTTGTGTGTTTAGGATTTTCTTATATACACAGTCCTTGTTTTGCATGATAGTATGGTACTTTAAAATTGATTGTGCAAAGCAATCCTAATATCAATGAGAAAAATTAAAATCGTTCCATGACCTTTAATATCTTTTGTCAAAACATTAAAATCTCTCTTATTGTTATAAATTTTTATGGAAATTAACAAATTGTAAAAATTTACTTTGTACACTGTAATTTAAAACCTTAGAAACATTCAGAATTAAAGTGTTTTATTTCTTTGTATAAACCCTATCAAGAGTAGTTAGAACAGTGCCTTCCACCTTCCCATCATCACGTAACTTACGATACAGAGTGAATATTTTTTCTTTTATTGGCAAATTATTGTATTCCAGTTGTATCAACTTCCAGTGTTTTATTCTTTGATTTCTTTTTCTTTTTTTGAGACAGGGTTTCATTTTGTTTCTCAGGCTGTAGTCCAGTGGCCCAATCATGGCTCACTGCAGCCTCAACCTCCCCAGCTCAAACACTCCTTCTTCCTCAGCCTCCTGAGTAGCTGGGACTACAGGCATGAGCCAGCACATCTTGCTTAGAGACGGGGTTTCATTGTGTGGCCCAGGCTGGTCTTGAATGCCTGGGCTCAAGTAATCCACTCGTCTTGGCCTCCCAAAGTGCTGAGATTGCAGGCGTGAGCCACTGCACCTGACCTGAACTTTCAATGTTGTAATATATCTGTGAGTTCCATTAATATTAAGGTTTTTGCTAGCATCATTTTCTCTGGTATGGCTTCATGTTTTTCATCAAAATGTGTTTGTCACACCAGCTATTTCTAGAACTCTGTTAACATTAGCTTTGAAGATTGCTTTCAGTGTTAGCACTTTTTGTTTCTTTGGTGTTTATCCCTTTTTTAAAAATTCCCTCATCCATTTTTCCATTTTTATAAAATATCACAGGGTTTAGACTGGAAGACCAAGAGGCAACACAATCACATCCTTTGCTACCTGTGTGTGAACTGAATGGCACTTGTGCAGTGACCAATCAGTGACACCCTTTGAAAGTAGTAACATTATTGACTACTGATCATGACACACATCTTTATGTGTGTAGTGATTTTGTAGACTGAGAAGCTTGCAATGAACTCTTAAACTATACAATTATAGTTCACTGATATACCATGGTAACTGAAATTTGAACCAGGTTGTTGGGGAACTGGTGTTATTTAAGCTATAGTAACTGGAATTTGCACATATCAGAGCCATGCAAACAGAAACTGCCTGCACTGAATTTCCTGCCGTACTAGGATTATTGATTTCAGTAATATGGCAAGTTTGAGGGACGGGAAGTACAATATGATTACAATGGGATAAAGGTGGAGAGGTAGGCATAGCTCTTTAGAGGATTTTGTGGTGTCAAGGTGTTTGGATTTTTTCCTAATGGTAATCAGCTGCCACTAAAAACTTTTAATTAAGAAAGAAGCATGATCAGATCTGTGCTTTTGAAGTATTCTCCCTGCAGTATAGTAATGGATTAGAGAAAAGTATAGCTATTTTTGAATAGGGGGATGCTGTAGAAGACCAAATGAGGAATAGGAGAGGCAGCCAGGGTGGAGGAAAATGGATAGATCTGAAGGAAATTATGGGGTTAGAATTCACCTACCTAAGCATTGAATTGGTGTGATGTAGAAGAAGGGAAGGATAAGGAAGGAATCAAGGATGACATTAGGTTTCTGACTTGGGTAATGGCATGATGGTGGCATTTAGTGAGAAAGGAGAAGCAGATTTGGAGGGAATGTGACATGTTCAGCTTGGAACATGTTAATAGTTGCCTGTCAGGTGTCAAAGTAAAAATGTTTTATAAAAGTTGGTTACATGTGTCTGGAACTCAAAATGTAGGAGAGGGCTTGAGATATTAGGTTGGTGCAAAAGTAATGGCAAAAACAGCAATTATTTTTGCACCAGTGAATACAAATTATAGAACCAATGTATAGATGTCAGGTGAAGCCATGAGAAAGGATGGGATTGCTTATGGTTAGTAGAAAGAACAGAAAGTCTCGAACTGAATTCCAGTATTCAGAAGAACTGAACATCAGTGTTTAAAAGAATAAGAAGGAGCAGCCAGAAAGATGAGTGCCACAGAAGCCAAGTGTTTTAAAGAGAAAGTAGTCGAATATGTCTTCTTTGATTTTTCTCTTATGCTGAGAGATCAAATAACAAGAGAACTAAAAACTGCTAGATTTAATAACAAGTCAGTTATTGGTGACTTAGGTGAGTGTTCTTTCAGTGGCATATTAGAGACAAAAATGCATTTGAAATGCATTTGAAAGGAAGTGGAAAAGTTGATGAGGAAATGGAGACCAGTGTGGACAGCACCTTCAGAAGTTTATTGTTGAGGACGAGCTAAGAAAGAGAAGTGGAGATGAATTTAAAGGGACCTCTTTTTTTAAAAAAAGAAATACTTTGAGAAACACTTGTGTGTGTTTAAATGGCAATGGCAAAGAACAGACAGAAGGGAGCAGATTGAAATACAGGAAAGATAATGTGATCAGTGGGGTTAGATGAGAGAATCAGTGGTCTCAGAGGAGGTTTGGGGGTGACATTGAATTGGAAGGACAGTGCCTCTTACATGTTGAAGGGAAGGAAAGAGGAAAGACTTAATGGGAATACAAGTTGAGTTGTATGTTTCCTGAGAGAATGTTGTAGGAATTATTACCTAATAGCTTCTATTTTGTTAAGGCGGTAGGAGTCTTTTGCTGAGATTGTTGGAAGAAAGTGATAATAAGAATTTAGCATCTTACCTAGCTTCCATTAGTTAAGCCTCAGTTACCACGCTGCTTCCTCTTTTAATACCAGTTTTTAAATACCAGTTTTTAATACCAGTCAGGAGTTCAGGCTGGTCTGGAAGTCCTGACCTTATGATCTGCCCACCTCGGCCTCCCAAAGTGCTGGGATTATAGGCGTGAGCCATCGTGTCTGGGCCTAAAATATATTTTCAAGAAAGGAATGAGAGATAAATAAACTGTTTACTTTAGTAGGTTGTCCTTCTTAAGGGAGATTGTAACAGTAATGAACTAAGAGGGTTTAAGCGTTAATCATTCAATAACAGAGCAGGATGTTCCATCACTTACAGTTATGGTGAATAATTAGAATTGAGTCACTGAAAGGCTGGAGTATGGGAGTAAGTTAACTAGGAGTATCTGAGTACTTAGAAACTGCAACTCAATGTAGTTTTGTTGTTTATAGTTGCAGAATTATTGTGATAATTTTATGACTTGGAAGAAAATAGAGCACATTAAAATGCCAACCGCTGGTGCAGGTGATAAAAGCAAAATAAGTATCTGTTGGGGGGAAATAGGGGAGGGGCAGCAGGGGATGGGGAGTTGGGGAGAGATAGCATGGGGAGAAATGCCAGATATAGGTAATGGGGAGGAAGGCAGTAAATCACGCTGCCATGTGTGTACCTATGCAACAGTCTTGCACGTTCTTCACATGTACCCCAAAACCTAAAATGCAATAAAAAAAAATAAAAAAATAAAAACAAAAAAAGAATTTAGCATCTTACCTAGCTTCCATTAGTTAAGCCTCAGTTACCACGCTTCTTCCTCTTTTAATACCAGTTTTTATACGTAGCTCTAAATTCCTCATGACTCCTTGACACATACCCTGGGGTGACTCTTAATCTTACATCTTCATGTAATACTCCATTCTCCAAGAAGAGCGTCTTCCTTATCTTTAGGCCGGGGTTGCTCTTTAACGCCTCTGTCTCTAGTCAGGCTGAACCAATCTGCATGGTCTTTGGAGAGGGAATTGTTTTCATTAAAATGACTTATATGGTTTTGCGTTACTCAGTAATAATTGAGTAGCTGTATTTTCAACATCTTTATGGTAAATTGTAATCTATGTGAAATGATGATTAAAATAATAAAAAAAAATAATAAGGATTTTGAATTGTGACAAAAGCCAAGTATTTATTGTGAGTAAAGAATTTTGCTCTTTAGGGAGATTGTTCTATTTGGATTTTTTTGCAGGGATTTTTAAAAGATTCACATATATATGTTGGATAATGATGTAATATGTTTCAAAATTACGGTCTCTAAGTACAGTATATATGCTATGTCATCTGCTTATTTATGGTCTGCCTTTTTTCTAAGAAGTGTGATTTTATTTTCAAGCCTGTTCAGTAGGTGGTATACCTGGTTCCAAGAAGTGGTTCTTTGCAGTGCAGGCAATATGTGGATTTTATCAGGTAATATAAATTTAAAAATAGCTAATAGTGAATGTCTGTCTAAAGAATTTCATGATCCATTGTTTAATGCAATCTTTTGATTTATTAGTTTTGTAGTTCTGATTGGCAAGAGATACATTTTGATACAGAAAAAGATAAAATTGAAGATGTTCTTCAAACAAATATCGAAGAATGTTTGAGTGCTGTTGAGTGTTTTGAAGAAGAAGATAGTAATAGCAGGGAATCATTATCCTTGGCTGAGTATGCTTTTCTGGTTTTTGTATTATCATTAAAATACTTAATATTAGACAGTTATTTTAAGCCATAAGAGTGAAGATTACATATTTTAGCATCTTTGCTAAATAAATCCTAGTTAATTGAAATTTTCAACTCCTCACTTTGGAAGACATAAGGCAATTTGGGCCTTTTATTTGAATAAAATTTTTTAAAATGCATCTTGCTTAAGTGTACATGATGTCAAGAATCATATAAAAAGTGATATTTTAATTAACATGTTACTTTCTTGAAGATAAATTCTGCCTAATATTCTATTTTATTTTTGAAACAGGGTCTTGCCCTGTTGCCCAGGCTGCACTGCAATGGTACAGTCATGGCTCACTGCAGCCTTGACCTTCTGGGCTCAAGCGATCCTCTGACCTCAGTTTGCAGAGTAGCTGGGACTATATGTGTGCACCACCACACCCAGCTAATTTTTGTATTTTTTGTAGAGATATAGTTTTGCCATGTTGTTCAGGCTAGTCTTGAATTCCTGAGCTTAAGCATTCTGCCTGCCTTGGCCTCCTAAAGTGCTGGGAGTACAGATGTGAGCCACTGTGCCTGGCCAGTGTATTTTAAAAGCTTGAATAGAAACATTATTTAATGGTAATAGCTAGCATTCATGCCAAAGTATCATTTTCATTTTGCTTTTTGAGGCCAAAATTGTGATTTATTTAATTTACATATATTTGCAGTGTTTCAGGTACCTTTTAAAATCCATAAAGATTGACCCAGATGGAAGAGAAATCTTCTTTTAAGAAAAAAAAAATGTAAAAAATAAAATCCATAAAGTTTGTGAGGATTATACATACATGATTGAATTCACTTTTAGCTTTTATTGAATTATGGTACAATATGTACATTGATCCAGGTGATATAAGTTGTGATAATAGTTTTTCTCTTCATGAAATATCTCCTCTTACAGTTAATACCTTTCATTTTAGTCTTCCATAACATTTCATGACAGAAAACTGATCTTATTTTAGTAACCACATAAAATACAATTTTAGTTGTATCATGTAGATAAAACTAATAGGTTTTGAAGAATCTGAGGAGGGCATCATATTGTTTAGTCAAAACTGTTGAGT
Organism: Saguinus oedipus; assembly: GCA_031835075.1. Lineage (NCBI taxonomy): Eukaryota > Metazoa > Chordata > Mammalia > Primates > Cebidae > Saguinus > Saguinus oedipus. The sequence continues at coordinate 62,533,951 of CM063181.1, read as the reverse complement.
ACACATATTCTATCTGTAAGTAGCTATAGACTTAAAAATTTTCATTTTTCTTTTTCCAGATCACATTTGTTTGTACTGATTAATAAAAGGAGATCTTCAGAAACAGAGAAATATTATTGAACCAGGGATTAGTAGAGGTGGACTCTATTTACACAGTCTTAGGACAGTCATTTAACTTCTCCGATCCTTTGTTTTCTCATTCATAAGTATTGAAGTACTTTTAGATGATTTCTTAGGTGCTTTCATTTACCCTTGAAAACTCTCATCATCCCGTGTTTTCCTACCACTATTAAGAGACAAGTGTAAGTTTCTGATAAGTGACCTAATAATTATTTCCACAAGAGGGAGCCTGAAAACTAGAGTTTAGATAGGATGCCTTAAGCTTCTAAGACAATGGTGCATTTATAATAAAGAATTTAAGTACCTTTATGCTATATAATAAACTTTTTTAAGAAAAAAGTGTATCATGTAGATAAAACTAATAGGTTTTGAAGAATATGAGGAGGGCATCATATTGTTTAGTCAAAACTGTTGAGTACCATTTGGAGAAAAATCGTATCCTTTTTTATTAAACACTTAGCATTTTCTTACTTTTAATATTCAGAAAAATGGCTGGGTACAGTGGCTTATGCCTGTCATGCCAGCGCTTTGGGAGGCTGAGGCAGGCAGATGACTTGAGCCCAGGAATTTGGGACCGTATCGCTACAAAAAATAAAAAAATTAGCCAGGCATGGTGGTATGTGCCTGTAGTCCCAGCTACAGGCTAGAGACCGAGGTGGGAGAATCACTTGAGCCTGGGGGATTAAGCCTGCAGTGAGCTGTGATCATGTCACTGCACTCTAGCCTGAGTGACAGAGTGAGACCTTGTCTCAAAAAAACCAAAAACCAAAAATAAATATAGATTTCAAAAAATGTTTGATCTTTTAATTATGATTTATATTTAGTATGCTAGTTACAGTATGGGAGTTTTATTCCCTTTTTTTGTTTGTTTTGGGCTGTGGGTGAGAACTTGTCCTCCGGGTTTGAATCCTAACTTCCATACATACTAGTTATGAACTTCAGGCAAGTTATTTAAAGTGGAGATAATAATAGTATTATAGTAGTACCTCCTGAGATTATCATAAAGATAAAATGAGATTATGCATCTAATCTGTTTAACGGTGCACAACAATCTTTTTAGTTAATATTGCTTATTATGGTTCTATGTAATATGTATTTGTGGGTTTTTTTTTCCCCTAACTTACTCTTTTATTTTAGTCTCTACGAAGAAGCTGCAGAAAATTTGCATCAGTTATCAGACAGGCTTCCTGCTCCTGGTAATATTTTATGATTGCTTTCAGTAATTTGTATCATGTTTTATTACACTTTTTATGAATAAGTGATAAATTCATTTTTTATGTTAGTGTTCTCACTTCTAATCTTCAAATTAAAAATGCAAAACCATTTTTAATTGAAGTTGATACAGAATGTACTCCATTAGAGTACATTACTGAGATGTAGCAATTCTTTTCATTTAGTTAGGCAAAAATTAGAATTTAGAAAATTAAATACTTATCTCTGTTTCTTTAGTTATTACTGAAGAACAATCTTTCTACTACAGATGTTGCTTTTCAGAGTATGTTCTGTAGAAGACTAATCTTATAAACAGCTCTTTAAACAAGAGATTATTTAACCTTGATAATATGGATAGCGTTCTTTTATGGTGAAGTTACTAAATGCATTCGCAAATGAAATGTCATATTGTAAAAGAAAGCATTTCCTCAGCTTTTTTTTTTATAGAACCTATTTTTTTTTCCCCACAGTGGAAAGACAGTTTTGTGAAATACTATATCATAGTATTCCTAAAACTGGTTTTTGTCTTAAACTAACCTTTATATTAAATCAAGTAGCTGTCATCTAGTATTTGGTATTATTGGCATCCACAGATACTTTGAAGAGCATTCTTTTCTGAATACTTTGTTTATTGAAGGCCATTATTTAGTAGATATTTGTACTAGGAGCTGAGTGTACCATGATGAATAAAGCATCTGTGATTAACATAAAGGACCTTATAGCTCACAGTCAGTCTGATCTCTGTGTTTAAGGAGATCATATATTAGTACAAAAAGCCCTACGTAGAAAAATAACCGAATGAGTTGACAAACATATCAACTTTTAAAATGAAATGTGTTGAGTTCAAAGTATGCACTGAAATATTACATAGTTTCATTATTAAATTTTTGTTCAGTTTGTTTCGTTTTTATTTTTCTAGTCCTTCAGGAATTTTATAATTTTATAAAATTTAAAGTTTTGTGATGTTACTTTTTCTCAGGAACCAATGATGATGTCAGTATAATTGGTTTTCTGAGTGTTTTATTGTCCTTTTAAAAAGAGACATCATTTATTTGAACATCACAGTTTGGCACTAATTCATTCTTTTTTGGATAACAAAATTATGTTTAGAAAAATCTAATGAAATTGCAGAGGTTTTTTTTTCTCTGTTGAGCACAATAGCATTGATGATGTTAAGAGCAATGTGTATAATTAACCACTGCTGCAGAATTGGCAAGTAATTATGATATAGTTTATTGTTTTCTAGTATATGCTAGCTATTTCAATCAAATGATGAACATTTAAAAATTTTGAACTCCCAAGGACATACATTGTTTTGAAGAATTTCAGAAATTAAAACTAAAATCTTTCTTTGTCTTCTAAATAAATATAAAATCCATTCTTCCAAATAAACATAAAATTCAGTTGTTCAGGGTACTATTTAGAGACATATCAGATCTAACATTTAAAAAAAAAATTACAAAAATGCCTTTTTGTCTTTCCAGGTAGAGCAATGGTAGATATAATACTATTGCCTTCTGACAAAGATCCTCCTAAGTTGAAAGACTGTTTACCTACTGTAGGAGCATTAAAACATTTGAGAGAATGGTATTTAGCAAAGATTACTATAGCAGGAAATCACTGTGAAATGTAAGCTTCTTTGTTCACATTTGATTATTGTCTGTGTTGTGTTTACACAATTAACATACTGTTCTGTTTTCAGAGTCAGCTTTTGAAAATTAACGTGACAAGAGAAAATTTTATATTATACCATGATTGCAGATTTGTCTATTGAGAAGAATCTAGACGTTTCATAGTTTATGTTTCTGAGATATTTGTTTCTAGTAAATATTATTGATGCTGTTTTACAACTGTTATCAAGCATTAATTCTGTAAGCCACTATATGCTTTTGAACATAGATACACTGGATTTGTAATGTTGTATTTGTTTTTCTGTTATGTGCAATGTAGAAATAAATATACACTCTTTTGTTTTTTGATATTTTAGTAAGGTTTAGTTATATATTACAATTTTGATCCTTAAGTAAATATTCAGTTGGATTTAATAGCTTCATGATGTGTTTTTATTCAGTGAATGTTTATTGAGCACAACCTTTATGGCAAGCCTAGCAATATATGCTGGTAAGTTAAGGAAGTGAAAAGACATGATCTTTTTCCCTCGAGTGCAGGGAGAAACAGGAATGCTAACAGTCAAGACAATCTGTGATAAGTGCTGTTACAGAATTCCATGCACAGCAGTATGGGAACAATATAGGAGAGCAGTTCTCCTTTTGGAGATAAGGAGCTGACCTGTGCCTGTGTGTGTGTTTATGTATATCTGACACCTTTAAGCCAATAGTAAGAGGAAAGTCTGTTTCTTCATCCTTAGTACTAAAGATAATCCCTCTTAATTTGTGAGGATGTTGGGACAAATGAACATGTGACAGCAACTCCCTTAGAGATTGCTTTAATGGATGTTTCAATATTATTAGTAGGAAAAATACAGCAATATAAATTTGGTAATTTTGCCTCTTAGGCTTATAGCTAACTATAATTATTAAATCAGTCAAATATAAAACCCTGTATTGTTGTAATCTTTTTTTTTAATAGAAACTGCCAGAAAATTGCAGAATACCTTTCTGCTAATGTTGTATCTTTAGAAGATCTCAGAAATGTTATTGACTCAAAGGAATTATGGAGGGGAAAAATACAGATATGGGAAAGAAAGGTAAATGAATTATTCACAGTTTGCCGAGCAGGTCTTTCAATGTTATTTATAACACAGATATTCAAATAAATCTTAATGAAAATTTACCTGGTAAAGATATTCTGTAATAGCACTATCTAATTAGAACTTTCTGCAATAATGGAAGTGTTCTATATCTGTGCTAATACAGTAGCCTACACACCATATATTACTCCTGAGCACTTTATATGCAAATAGTTTCACTAACTGAATTTTTAATTTTATTTGATTTTAATTAATTTTAACTTAATCACATAATAATATGATTATGTTTTGAGTGCTATTTCCAGAATGTAACATTCTTTTAAAACATAGAATTTGGCATTGAGTTCATGTTGTTTATCCAAATTGCTTTATTTTGTTGCATGTGTGAACCACTAGAAAAATTGCTTAGACCATATTGTCTTGCCATAATACTACTTTAGGTGATCTCTGCTGTTTACAAACCAACCCTCTGATTTTTGAACAATTGTTTTAACCTTACTGGACCCCAGATTTCTCAATTATAAAATGAGAATATTGTATTAGGTGGACTCTTCTAATCCTAAATTTCTGTGAAGTTTTGATTTTGTTTTGACATCTCTTACTATGAAAGAATATGTTACTGGGTTTTGTAAGTTATGTCCATTTTGAAATAAGTATTCATAGTAATTTACGTATTTTTGTAGATATGCAAAACTAAACAAAGTTAATGTTTGTTTAGGGTAGCATGGGAACATGAGTAGGCCTTTAAGTTCATCTAAAGTTTTGTTACACTAATTACTAGACATGTTTTTCCTTTTTGATTCCTGCTTCATCATGGTTTAATAATATCTCTGATTAGACAACAGGAATCAATGTGGCTGGATTTGTCTTGTTGATATGCATGTTTGCTCATCCTAGTCTCAGAAAGGTTAAATCTGCAGATGAACTTTCTCTACAAGTGTTTTAATGTAAAAAAAAAAAACAAAAAAACCCACATAGCCAAGTCAAAGAGTGGAAGATACAGTTTTCTAGATTGCTTTTGTATGTTTTCTGAAACTGCATGTTTACATATAGAAAGATAATGGCAAAGTTCTTTTCATGTGATTTTTTTATTCTCTTGAATAGGAAATTAAATGTACATATCTCCACTGGATGCATTAAAAACTTGAAATCACTTTTTTTTGGTAGACAACAGCTTTTTAGCTGTTGCATGTGTGAACCGCTAGAAAAATTGCTTAGACCATATTGTCTTGCCATAATACTACTTTAGGTGATCTCTGCTGTTTACTAACCAACCCTCTGATTTTTGAACAGTTGTTTTAACCTTACTGGACCCCAGATTTCTCAATTATAAAATGAGAATATTGTATTAGGTGGACTCTTCTAATCCTAAATTTCTGTGAAGTTTTGAGTTTGTTTTGACATCTCTTACTATGAAAGAATATGTTACTGGGTTTTGTAAGTTATGTCTATTTTGAAATAAGTATTCATAGTAATTTACGTATTTTTGTAGATATGCAAAACTAAACTAAGAAAGTTAATGTTTGTTTAGGGTAGCATGGTGATTAAGGACATAGTATCTATGTCCTTAATCACCATATAACCAAGAGGCTATATGGTGATTAAGGACATAGATATTAGAGTTATATTGCCTATAATCAAATCCCAACTCTTTTTCTTTCTAGTTTTTTTTTTTTTTTTTTTTTTGAGATGGAGTTTCGCTCTTGTTACCCAGGCTGGAGTGCAATGGCGCGATCTCGGCTCACCGCAACCTCCGCCTCCTGGGTTCAGGCAATTCTCCTGCCTCAGCCTCCTGAGTAGCTGGGATCACAGACATGCACCACCATGCCCAGCTAATTTTTTGTATTTTTAGTAGAGACGGGGTTTCACCATGTTGACCAGGATGGTCTCGATCTCTTGACCTCGTGATCCATCCTCGGCCTTCTTTCTAGTTTTATGTGGCATGTTGTGTAATGCTTAGCCTCTTGGTGCTGCAGTTGTCTTCATCTGTAAGATGATGATAATAGTTCCTATCTCATAGATTTTTATGAGGATTAAACTATTTAAAGCACAGAGTTACCACTCAGTAGCGTTAGCTATCATTATTGTTGTGGCTGCCATTACTATTAGCATCCTCGCTATTACTACTTTAGTAGCAATTGATCTTATCATCAGCAACATTTATCAAAGTCAAACTATGTGAGACACTGTAGTAAGGATCTAGTAAGGAATAGATAGGGCCAGGAGTGGTGGCTCACACCTATAATCCCAGCACTTTGGGAGGCCGAGACGGGTGAATCACCTGAGGTCAGGAGTTCAAGACCAGCCTGGCCCACATAGTGAAACCCATTTCTACTAAAAATACAAACAATTAGCCAGGCATAGTGGTGGGTGCCTATAATCTCAACTACTCAGGACACTGAGGCATGAGAATCACTTGAACCCTGGAGGTGGAGGTTGCAGTGAGCCAAGATCATGCCACTGCACTCCAGCCTTGGCAACAAGAGTGAAACTTTGTTTCAAGACAAAAAAAAAAGAAAAAGAAAAAAAGGAATAAGACAGAAGCTTCTGTCTTAGCATAACTTACAGACTGGTAGGAAGCCAGATACTGAACAATGCAAAAGAAGTTGTTTGGTCCTGTGGCTGCACAGAATGAGCTTAACATATTCTTGCCAACTTGTGAAGGGCCAATGAGAACTTTCCATGAAAACCTGAAAAGCTGATGTTTAAGCAGAAATAGGATGTGTACCTAAATGTAAGAAGCACATTTTTGAGCTGAGGAATCAAAAATAAATTTATACATGGGTTTCCTCTCAACATTTACACTGTAAAGATATATTAATCTTTATAGCATTATTCATGATGCTTATAACTGTGTTTTCTTGGTCTCTTTTTAGTTTGGATTTGAAACTAGTTTTCCTGAATTTTGTTTAAAGGGAGTCACACCTAAGAATTTTAGTACATCTAATTTAAATACTGACTTTCTTGCCAAAAAGATAATACCACCAAAGGATAAGAATATTTTACCAAAGGTAATTGTGTTTATTTTTTTGTGTGTGATCATTTGTGTGTATTTTTGTTCCTATAAAATGTTTGAATCTTGAATTAATATTACTAATATGTGTGAATTAATTGTGCTCACTAGCATAATTTTTAATGTAATTAAATATTTGAGTTATACTATGTCGTCAACATTTAATTTTGGTGAAACTGTCATTTTTTTAGATGTTTAAAAAAATGTAATGATACTAAATCAGTATAGGCGTGAAATCACCTTTAATTTGGAATTTACTATGTGCCCTTTCTAAGACTCAGTTTGGAGAGAATGTGACCTAGTGCGAAAAGAGTATGTTTTGATTTAGGTAAACATGGGTTTGGAACCTGACTATGTCACCTATAAGGTGTTGTTTATAACCTTGGGTAGATTGATTAACTCATCTGTCAAAGTGGAGGTAGTAGTAACGCACTTATCTTACAAAGTTATTTTAAGGATTAAGTGAGGTTAAGAGTTTAACATCTGACACCATGCCTGACATATGCTTAACTTAGAGTTTAAGAAGTATTAGTTGTTGCCTCATATCTCCTATACATTTGTTCTTAAAATACAAGTAATTATAAAATATAACAATTAGGAAAAGGTTCAACTGGCTTTTTAACATTGAAAAAATAACATAAGAAGAGATATTTATATGAAAGCACCTTAGAATTCACTTTAAAAGACCTAATCTAAGACTGTGGAAAACACTGGTTATGAAGTTAAAGGGGCATCAGATTGTTAATATTTTCTGATCAAAGGGTGGTACAAAAAGAGGGCATAATATCTGATTTGAACTCATTTTTCAATGTTTGTTTAGAATTGCTTACTTTAAGTAACTTACTATGGTCTTCTTTCACCGGAATATTAAATTCTTTTCTAAAGATTCAAATTGTAAGATTCATGACCTCAACTTTTCTTCAAGTATGAATAATATATCTAAATTTTGCTACTATTGAGGAGAATCTTAGGGTACGCTTCTTCAACAATGTAAAATTCATATTCTCTCTCCTGTATGTATATAGACACAAAAACACCCTGTATGCACATATATGTATATGATTATGTATATGTATATACACATAACCATATACAGTGAAATTACCTAGCATTTTACAATTCTAAAGCTTTGTGTAAGTTCTTCAAGAAGTGTTCTCTTTTCTTTGCCTTCCCTCTGACACTCTGTGGCTCCAACTATTGAAATAGCTGCCCTTCACTAACAAATTCTACTTTAGTTTTAGGCTTTACCCAAGAAATACAGTACTGAAATTTTATTTTTTTCTCAGTGGAGTTTTCTATGTGAATTAGCACATGCTGGCTTCACTATCTCTCTCTATAATTTATTTAGTCTTTTCACTAGATTTTTTTTTAAATGTCAATGTACCACTCAATCTAAGTTCATTGTGGATTGTCTTTTTTTTGGCTTTTTTAGTCTGCAGATTCTGCCTACGGAGGTAGGTTGCTAATTTGTTTCATCAACACTATTGCCTATTGGATTACCTGTCTGTCTTGTGGAAGATAAACAGCAAAAGTTGAGAACTCTTGTCCTCTGTTGCTTACCTGTTTCCATACTTATTTTCTCCTGTGAAAGTTCTTCCTGGTTACTAAGTGATCTCCATGTCTGTTTCTCTACCCTGAAAGGTAGAATTAAAATCGAAGAAATTCTTGTCTTCTATAGAGGATAAAATGCTAGACATGCATAATGTGTAAAAATTTGCTTTTTAAGATCCATTTTAAAGTTTTACACCCTTCATCACTAATTTGTTTACTTCATTTATGGTATTTAAATATTACATAATTTCAATTTCTTTTCTAGGTTTTCCATTATTATGGCCCTGCTTTAGAATTTGTGCAGATGGTAAAATTATCAGATCTACCCTCCTGCTATATGTCGGACATTGAATTTGAGTTGTATCCTTTCATTTACATGTTCATTTTCAATTGCATTTTCTGTGTCAGGTAGAATGTTCTGGTATTGTCAGGTAAATACACATGTTAGATATGTTCATTATATTCATTGTTTTAATGTTGATGCTCAGGTAGGCTGCTGGACTTCTTATTGGAGTTGCTGGGGAAGGAAATTCTTGCTTTTCCCACCTGCTGGATCCTATACCTATTTTATCAGAAATCTTCCTCCCTATGCAAACATCTTTATTTTCATTCAGTATTGTTGAGGCTTTTCTGTGTATAGGGCTGTGGAAATAATATAGAAGTGATAGAGCCTTCTTTCTTTAATGCAGTTACAATGTTCTCTTCCTGAACACAGGACTGATCTACTCTTATGCCTAGTCTAGCATTAACTGAAACTTTGTCCTTCCCACCCACTGCCCAGACACCATCACATGTATATTTTATATGTTTTTAACTTTACTATTATTTTATATAGTTTTAATGCTTTTTAGAAATAATTTCCCTTTTCCTGAAATCCAAGAATACATCTCCATGACTTCTATGTTTTACTCAATGTATTTCTGCTGAAGAAGTCTATAACTGCAATATAGCATAGCATATAGTAAGCACTCAATAAATATTGTCAGATGAATACCTTTGGATTATGTCCACCTAAATCAAAGTACTCATTGTTTTCTTCTTGAAAATTCCTTGCTGCAGAAAAGATAACATTTATGAAGGCATAGGAGAACCTTACCCAGCTGAGAATTGTTCGTAGTCTAGAATCACTGAAGAGTAGTAGTTTTTTGGTTTGGGGGTGTTGAGGGCAGTTGCTAAGTGATCAGATTGGAGAGGCTTTTCAGATTAACCAGGTCCTAAAAGACCTTATGTATCATGATTGGTGATAAATTCTATCCTAAAGATAGTGAGGAATCATACAAGGATTATAAGACAGACAGTGGCTTATTGAGAAGTAAATTTTAGATCATGCTGGTAGGATTTTGGAAACCTGATAAAAGATCAAACTAAACAAGTAGCATTTGGAATGGAGAGCCAGGGGAAAGTACACGATGTGTTAAAGATGTAAAATCAACATGATATCATGATTTATTTATTACATGCTGAGAAAGTGAGAAGGCCAGAGAGTGTAATTGATTCCCTATGTTGAAACTGGTGTCACTAGGTGGGATAATATGAGATGAGCCATTTTCATAGAGGAAGAGGAATTCAGGTTTGAGTAGTTTGAGTGGTAATGTACATTGTAGTAAAAACTATAATAGGTAGTTTTTTAAAAATTTCATTCATTGTACATTACCATTGAGAACCATTTAACCAGCTTGCTACCTGGCAGTGTAACTGTAGGTATTACTTTCAGATATAATCTATCATTAATCCTACTTTTCTCTCTCCTCATCTATTAGCAGCTTGTGGGTCAGAAGCTATTTGACATACTTAATATTTGACATATTTATCTTATATTAGATTTACCTTAGATTTGAAAACCAATGGTTTTCAAATCATCTTCCAAGGAAAATTGAGGACTCAGTTCTCCAGATAATGGGATTGAAAGATAAATTGAGTGGTTATGGCTCTTGGCCCCGCCTTCTGCAACCAGATCAGTACCTCTTCTGTCCTAAATATTACGTTTCCAGATAAAATGTCACCTGCAAAAGGTTTCTGCCTCAAAACGGTTTGCAAAGCACACTGTAAACTGTTCATGGTACCACCCAACATTTAGATGTTTGACCACGTTTTTGCATAATATTCAGTATACTTTTTACTACCATTATGTTAGGAAAAGTTCTACAACTTGAAAAAAAAAACACTTCCCTTAAATACTGTGTTAATGATTTTAGGATAGGCAGAGGACTTTCTGGTGTATGGGGTAGAGAGGAGGGAGAAATGTTAGGAATCTGTGGGGAAAAAAACTAAGTAATTTTTATACTTAAAAAATGTTTAAATGTTTCTCCTGCCATCAGTGTGAAGAAACATAAGTATCAGTCAGCTGATGTATCATTTTATGTATTTAAGTAAATATAAATGCTATCACATATATCTGCAAATATATTCAACATATTTTAAACTCTCTTTAAAAAACGTAAGAATATTTAGAAATACACCTCAGAACAGAACATTTTGTATAAAAAGAATTTGTTGTTGGATGGAAATGAAACCCTATCATAGTGTTTATGAATTTTTATTTAGAAGCCACAGTTTTTATAAATGTCTTGTTCTGTTAGTTTATAGTAATGCTGTTTATAGTAGTACTGTTTCTTAGTATATTTTCAGAATCAAACAAGTAATTGGAAAAATAATTATCCTTAGGGAAAGGAGTAAATGTTAATTGCTACAGTTAAATTTTTTAATAAATGAATTTAAGCAACGGTGGAAGTATTGAAATAATGAAACGTTTTTTAAGGAGTAAATTGTTTCATTGATACATTACATCATTTCTTTAACTCCTGTGTACAGAGGATTGACAAACAGTACCAAACGGAATTCTGTGTTGCTGCTGGAGCAGATTTCTTCTCTGGGTAGCAAGGTACAGAGGGTTCCTTGGGTTTTTCTTGTTGTTGTTATACTTGACATTTAAGGATGTGTAAGAAAAGGGAATGTAACTTGTTAATCTGTTTGCTTGATGACTTAGTTTCTTTAATATAAGATGATTTTGGGCCTAACTCATATTAAGACATTTTGGACTTTTCGTAAAGCTGTAAAAGTACTCTGCAAACATAAGTGACATTTTGTTTGTAGGAGAGGTTTTCAGAAATAAGCTTTATGATTGGTAATTGCTTTAAAAATTTGAAATAACAACGTTATTGTTAACCTGATTCTTCAACATCTGATTTCAGTTCTATGAGAAGACATATAGTTGGATTCTTTCTTTCATTGTAGGGCAGGGAATGAAAGTGAAAAAAGCTTCTCAAGTTTCCCTAAATTGTCATTTGGGAGTTTTCAATTTTTCTTTCCAAATTCTGATGATGTTTAGGAGATTTATGGCTACTTTAACAGTTATTTTGTATATATAATGATATAAAATTGGTATATTTTTAACTTTAAAGAAACTATAATAAAAGGAATTTTAAGTAGAATCATCTATTTAAAATCAAATTCAGTTTTTAGTAGGAAAAAGTAAAAGCTTGCTTTCTTTCTAGTTATTTATTCAACTATTATATTTCTGTGAAAACAATTTTTAATGCACAGAATGTTTATTGGCAGTACTTACATAACATTTTCTTATTGTTTTAATAAAAAATAGACTATCAAACAATCCTACAGGGAGAAAATGATTATTATAATTATAGCAGTTTCCCTATTGTGCTATAATCAAGTCTTGGTTATAATTCCTATAGAAAATTGCTATAGTAAAGGAAAAATTATTTTGACCTTACGATGTATACTTGAATATATAGTAACGTAAAATTTTGGCTTCCGGCCTCTTCTTTCATAAATGTGATAGTCCTTTGAATAGGGCACCAAAGTACTTTCATCCTCTAAGAATAACTAATGTGCTAAATTTTGAAATTTTAAAATTTATCTTTTATCATTTATCCAACATATTCTACTGTTTGTGAGACATTAGACTAGATTTCAGGAACCTAGTAATGAAGTATACAGATGAAGCTTCTGTACTTGTGGAACTTACATTTTAGGGGACAAACAGAAAAAAATAACTGTGGACTTCATAAGAATTAAGAAGAAATAAACAGCCTGAGATAGGGAAAAAGTCAAGAGACGCTACTCGAATAGAGATTAATAAGGTCATACATTTCTCCAGAACTATTTTCAGAGACATCTTATGAATGAGTATAGCTTTTTTTAAGTGCACTGAGAATAAGAAATACCTTGCTTCTATTTTAATCCAATTAGCTAAGTAGCTCTTTTTATAACCCTGTCTAGTCACCTAATCTTTTGGAGCTGCTTCATTCTATGGCATGAGAATATTGTTATTTATCATTAATTATCTTGTCTATATTGTCAAATATGGGAAGAAATGAATATAGATGGTATAGTAGAAAGTCTTAAATAGAAAAACATGTTCTTTAGAAAACTTGAGTTTAAACCATACCTATGCCACTCACTGGCTTATAGCTTTTAATATTGCAAACTGGAAAAAATAATCCTTGTGTTACCTATTTCAGAGTTGTAATAAAAACCAAATTGGAATATATTTTATAAACTACAAAGTATGATATAAATGATGGTTGCTAACTAATTTTTTATTGCCTTTGAAGTTTATGTGGCTCATTAAATGATTGACACACACATGTGAAACAGTTTCCTTAAAAGTGTAAAGCACTAGACATTCTCTAGGTAATTTGAAAATATGATGAAATTTATAGAAATGTAACAGAGGAATTTGTAGACATCTTATAGAGACTGTTTCCTTTTTTGTTTTGAGACAGTGTCTCGCTCTGTTACCCAGGCTGGAGTGCAGTGGTGAGATCTTGGCTCACCGCAACCTCCACCTCTCAGGTTCAAGCAATTCTCCTGTCTCAGCCTCCCAGGTAGCTGGGATTACAGGCATGCACCACCATGCCCAGCTAATTCATAGAGACTATTTCAAGTTAATATTAGATCTGTATAGATAGCTTAACACAGGTGTAACATAATCATTAGTCCATCTAGTTATTGAAGATAGGCAACACTAATCGTAGAAGCAATCTATTGATGTTTAGTAATATATTTTCAGTTGTTTTGTTTTAAATTTGTTGTATTAGATTATCATTTTTTCTTCTTGAACCATGATTGTAAAATATTACAACATACATTATTAATAAGTAATAGAGACTTTTGTTCCCAGTTTAATGCAGCAAAAGGGATTATTTTTGAAGTCATGTATTATGTGACTTAGAAAGCAAATGTCTAAATGTGAAGTAGTTTATTTTTCTTTTACATTGAGTTATTATTATTATTATTATTTATTTATTTATTTATTTTAGACGGGATCTCATTCTGTTGCCCAGGCTGGAGTGCAGTGGTATGATCTCAGCTCACTGCAATCTCTGCCTTCTGGGTTCAAGTGATTCTCCTGCCTCAGCTACTCAAGCTGGGACTATGGCACATGCCACCATACTTGGCTAATTTTTCTGTGTGTATTTAGTAGAGACAGAGTTTCGTCATGTTGGCCATGCTGCTCTCGAACTCCTGACCTCAAGTGACTCACTCAGCTTGGCTTCCCAAAGTGCTGGGATTACAGGCATGAGCCACTGTGCCTGGCCATTTTTCACGTTTTTAAAAAAATATTTAATTACATACCAGTCCTTTGAAATCTAGCGCTTTATAACTTGGGTTTCAGTCAGGCTTGGTGGCTCACACCTATAATCCCAGCACTTTAGGAGACCTGAGGTAGGTGAATCACTTGAGGTCAGGAGTTCAAGTCTGACCTCAAGTTGGACCAGCCTGACCAACATGGTAAAACCCTGTCTCTACTAAAACAATACAAAAAAATCAGCCAGGCATGGTGGCACGTACCTGTAATCCCAGGTACTTGGGAGGCTGAGGCAGGAGAGTCACTTGAACTAGGGAGGCGGAGGTTGAAGAGAGCCAAGATCATGCCACTGCACTCCAGCCTAGAGTGAAATTGTCTTAAAAAAAAAAGGATGTTGAAACTCAGATTTGAAATGTTATTTGACATTTATATTCTGGAGATGGTATGATAGCTTGAATAGATCATCCACAAGTCTCTCAGTGGCTATCTAATGATTAGTGTATGAGTGAGAACAAGTTATCAGCAGCTGAGTGTATTCCAAATGCATTGTAAACAACTGACAAATTTATTTTGTAGGGAATTATAGTTTGTGTGATTTAGAAATATTTTCATATTTGTAGCAAATGTCTAGTCAATATCAGGATATCTCAAAAATGTGACAATTTCAGCTAATGGGTCCCACCACATTTATATTAGGCTACAAGTAATACATTGAACTGTGTTTAACATCCCTAAAATGCTGAGAAAGCTGTAAGTGGGACCCAGCCAGGATACTCACATTACAGCCTTGTCTACCTTTTTAACTGTACAGTCTGGTCACATCTTTTGGGCTATGAAGTCTTATGTATGCAAGGAAGAAGAATTAGGATTTAATGTTGAGAAAATTAAATATATATTTTATATTTCATCATTATTTTCTATTGCTAAATATTTTTATTTTTAATTTCTAATGCTTAACTACAAAAATATATTGACTTAAAAGATTATGGTCATAATAATAAAGAAAAATAAACATTTTTTTTTAACTTTTCTTATTTTGTTCCTAACATATTAGGTTGGTATAAAAGTAATTGTGGTTTCAGACCACAAGTTTTAAATCATTATAACTAGGCTCAAACACATCTTTATTAATAAATATAGAAATCATTGGCCGGGTGCTGTGGCTCACACCTGTAATCCCAGCACTTTGGGAAGCCTAGGCAGGCAGATCTCGAGATCAGAAGATTGAGACCATCCTGGCTAATGCAGTGAAACCCTGTCTCTACTTAAAATATAAAAAATTAGCCAGGTTTGGTGGTGCACACCTGTAGTCCCAGCTACTCAGGAAGCTGAAGCAGGAGAATCACTTGAACTCCAGAGGTGGAGACTGCGGTGAGCCAAGATTGTGCCACTGTACTCCAGCCTAGGCAACAGAGAGAGACTCTGTCTCACAAAAATTAAAAATTAAAAATAGAAACCATTACAGTTAACACATTGTGCCAATGAGAATTAAGTTTGTTAATTCCTGTAGTATAAAAATCCATGCTGTGGAAATTGACAAACTCTTGGAAAGCATTTTCTGCATCCTGCCTTGCCTGTGGGTGTATTTTCCCTGCAAAAAGTTGTTGAGATGCTTGAGGAAGTGATAGTCAGTTGGTGAGAGGTCAGGTGATATGACAGATGATGTAAAATTTTGTGGCCCAATTCATTAATCTTTTGAAGCATTGCTTCTGTGGTGTGTGGTCAGGTGTTGTCATGGATAACATTGGACCCTTTCTGTTGACCAATGCCGGCTACAGGTGTTGCAGTTTTCAGTGCCTCTCATCAATTTGCTGAGCATACTTCTGAGATGTAATGGTTTTGCCAGGATTCAAAAAGCTGTTGTGGATCAGAATGGCCGCAGACCATGAAACAGTGACCATGACCTTTTTTTTTTAGTGCAAGTTTGGCTTTGGGTAGTGCTTCAGAGCTTCTTCTCAGTCCAACCACTGAGGAGTCGTTGCTGGTTGACATCTTAAATCCACTTTTCATCACACGATCTGATTGAGAAATGGTTTGTTGTTGCGTAGAATAAGAAGACGACACTTCAAAAACGTCAATTTTTAAAATTTTTGCTCAGCTTATGAGGCACCTACTTACTGAGCTTTTTTTTTTTTTGATGAGGTCTCACTCTGTTGCCCAGGCTGGAGTGCAGTGGTGCGATTTGGGCTCACTGCAACCTCTCCCTCCCAAGTTTGAGCAATTCTCCTGCTTCAGCCTCCCAAGAATCTGGGACTACGCGCATGTGCCACCACATCCAGCTAATTTTTGTATCTTTAGTAAAGATAGGGTTTCACCATATTGGCCAGGCTGCTCTCGAACTCCTGACCTCAGGTGATCCGCCTGCCTCGGCCTCCGAAAGTGCTGAGATTACAGGTATGAGCCACCATGCTCCTGCCTTTTTCACCTTCTTAATTTGATTCAAATGCCAAACGACCATAGAATAGTTAACGGTGAGTTTTTCTGCAACATGTTGTGTGGCTATAAGAGGATCTGCTTCCTTGATTGCTCTCAGTTGGTGATTGTCGACTTCCAGTGGCCGGCCACCATACCACTCATCTTCAGGGCTCTTGTCTCCTTTGCAAAACTTTTTGAACCACCACTGCACTGTATGTTCTTTAGCAATTCCTGGGCCAAGTGCATTGATGTTGCGAGTTGTCTCCACTGCTTTATGACCCATTTTGAACTTGAATAAGAAAATTGCTCACATTTGTTTTTTGTCTAACATAATTTCCATAGTCTAAACATAAAACAAACAGCAATAAGTCATTAGCAAGAAAACATAAAACGAGAAATGCACATTAAAATAATGTATAACATAACCACATTTGTTTAAGAATGTATTCCAAATCAAATATCAAATTCCATCAGTGCAAAAACTGCAATTACATTTGCACCAACCATAATATTTATTTTTGTATCTGTGAATTAAGTAAAAATAATAAATAGCAACAAACCTACCACATTAAAGTATTAGTGATCACGTATTTTATATAACCAGTCTACCGATACAGGACAGTTAGAAGTGATTTTGCACAAGGTTTAAGATCTTTGGCAAATGCCTTGCCTAAATTTTCCTGAAGTTTTAAAATGAAATTAATGAAATTTACTGAGATGTGCTGATTGATATAGCTGCATTTCTAGAATAACAGGAAGAATATAGCTTTCAGAATTGTGGTTGTGTTATTCAGCCCTTAATCAAACTGAGAATTTACCTAAATATATTATGGTAATTTTGTTGAACCAATATTTAATAAGCATCTGTATCCCCAGC
This sequence comes from Saguinus oedipus, assembly GCA_031835075.1. Taxonomy (NCBI): domain Eukaryota; kingdom Metazoa; phylum Chordata; class Mammalia; order Primates; family Cebidae; genus Saguinus; species Saguinus oedipus. Next base: position 62,516,502 of record CM063181.1, on the reverse strand, counting down.
CCTGGCAATCTGGAGATAAATAAGCTGAGTTTGCTCATAAATCAGACCGAAGTTGCTGTATGTTTTCTAGCATATAATTCATTGTCTTCTCTGCAGTTTTTACCTAGTAGCACTAAATTTCTTGTTTCCAGGAACAAAGTTTCTAAATAGCCTTCAAATTATTTTAATTTCGAAGCCAGAACAATAATCCATCTAGTCAAAAACTTATAAGATGATGGCTGAATATAACAAAATCTTTTGGTGTTAGAACTCAGCCTTACACTGTTTTGTATATATACAAGGAAATTACATCCACAATCTGAACTTGAAGCAATACTGTGAATTTTTCAGAGATGTTTGAATGCCTTTCACTGTTTTTGTTTATCTGCATTTTGGCTTCTGTTTTGTTTTGACAGAGGGTGGGCTGTTGTTCTTACTTTTTAATTTTTTTAGTGCAGTTATTGGGAGAGGGTATTACTAAATGCATGTTAAATAGGTGAAATATGAGTGGAAAATTGTCAGTTGGCACTGTTCAAGTTATAAGATGATGGTTGAATATAACAAAATCTTTTGTTATATTCAAATGAATCTCAGTGTGCAATCAATAAAAATATGGTCTGTTTTATCCAGGTCGGTGCTCTTTTTGTATTGCCATGTACCATTAGTAACATACTTGTTCCGCCTCCCAACCAACTCAGTTCAAGAAAGTGGAAGGAATATATAGCTAAAAAGCCTAAGACAATCAGTGGTAAGTATTATATGTTTCAATTGTTTTAATGATGCAGCATAGTTAATGTGTTTATCAAATCTGAAGTGAAGATAACATTCTATATGAGAAAACAGTATTTCATGTGATTGTTACTGAATACCAGGAGTTCACATCATTTTAAGATTTTTAATTGCAACTTATATGAAGTATCTCTAACCATATTCATTTAAAATGGTAGTGATCCCAAGGCAGAACTCTTGGTTCATTAGATAGCTACTTATATTGAACATGGGTTTCTTAGAGACATTTCGGGAATCAAATTTGTGAGAAGAGTGGTTCATTTATTATATGGTACATTAAAAAAAAAAAACATGATAATTTTTTGAAGAAATTAGAAGTTATTTATTTATTTATTTAGAGATGGAGTCTTGCTTTGTCACCCAGGCTGGAATGCAGTGGCACGATCTTGGCTCACTATAACCTCCATCTCCCGGGTTCAAGTGATTCTCCTGCCTTAGCCTCCTGAGTAGCTGGGATTACAGGCATGCACCACCACACCCAGCTGATTTTTGTAATTTTGGTCAAGACAGGGTTTCACCATGTTGGCCAGGCTGGTTTCAAACTCCTGACCTCAAGTGATCTGCCTGCGTCTCCAACCCAAAGTGCTAAGGTTACAGGAATGGCCCACTGTGCCTGACCTGAAATTTTTTATTTAACAGTCTAACTATATGTTGTACAGTATTCCAAGTATTGTACTTTAGAAATATTGATTCATTTAATTTTTGTAATAACCCCATATACTTATTTTTATCCCCATTTTACAGATGAGGAAATTGGGGCTTAGAACAGTGACAGAGCTATTAATTGGCAGAACCTATGGCTCTGTCACTTCTCCGAGGATTTGAACCTGTGGTCTGTGCTCTTTACCAGTACATTGTGTTTCCACTCTTCCTCTAGTGGAAACCCTAGTATTTCATGAGGTGATTGTGACTTAGGATGTTAAAATTACTTTCCCAAAGTCACATTGGTGAAGTGTATTCCTTCATACTTTTGCTTTGATGTGTGTGTGTTTTTTAAATTGAACAAAAATTTGTGTACTTTTTTTTTTTAGCTTATAGTTTTTGCGACCCATAATATGATGGGACTAAGAACTGTAATTGAAGCATATGTACCAGAACTATTATGAAAAAATCTGTAGAAATATGCCACAGGGTCCTTGAATTTTGAGGAATACAATTTTAAAATCAGTAGCTTATACAGTACAGATTTTCTATTTCTCCATATAGGAAATAGGAGAGATACTGAATTCTATTTTAGCAAATGTTGAGATTGAAATTCAGGTAAGATACATATGTGGAAATTTAAATGAAGAGTTTGAAATTTAGATATAGATCTCTAGATAATAGTCAGGGCTGGACATTTAGATTTTCAGTTTGCCAGCAGTTTTGTTTATCTATTGTGTAATAAACTACCCCAAAATGTAGTGGCTTGAAAGAGCAAACACTTTATTTGCTTATAGTTTTGCAGTCTGAGCTGCCCTCAGCAGAATATTCTACTGATCTCACTGGTGGTTATTGATATGGGTACTTTGAACTTTAAGATCATTTGGAGGCTGGGTTCCCCGGAGTGGGCTGGTGTTCTCTGTCCCTTTAGCCTCAGAGCCTTTTCTTTGCCACATGGTCTCCTCACATGATGTCTCCTGCTACTTAGCTGGAATCTTTCCATGATGGCTCAGGACAAACGCATAGAAGTTGAAGCTGCCAAGACTTTTTAAGGCTTAATCCCAGGACTAGCCCTATCTTACTTCTGTTACATTCCATTATTTAGAGCTGGTTGCAAGAATAGTCCAAATTCAAGGGAAGGTGCCCATCCAAAGGTGTAAATAATAGGAAGCCACCAATGTAAAAGGTCTACCATAGCTGCCTACAGGTAATAGTTAGGAATGGGTGAAAACAACACATAAGGAACATGGCTAGAAAAGAGAGCCAAGGATAGGGTCTTCAGAAATACAGTCATCCTTCAGTATCTACCAGGGATTGGTTCAGGACCCCTGTAGGTAACAAAATTCCTAGATGCTCAAACCCCTTATATAAAATGGAGTAGGAGTTGCATATAACCTGTGCATTCTCCTGTATACTTTATATCATCTCTAGATTACTTATAATGCCTGATGCAATGTAAATGCTATGTAAATACTTGTTATACTGTTTTTTTAGATTTGTATTCTTGTTAATTTGTTATTTTAAATAATTTTTTGGAATATTTTCAGTTTGTGTTTGGTTGAATCCACAATGTGAAACCCATAGATGTAGAGGGCAAATTGTGCCAGTGTATAAGGTCAAGTGGAGGGAAAGTTAGGAAATGATACAGTGAATGGTCTTTGGAAGACCCTATCAAGTTACCGTTAACATCAGTATTAAAATACCACCTATATAATAGGGCATGGTGCAAAGTGTGGGAAATAAAGGAGCATCAAGTTGAGTTTTTATGCTTGAGGAAGTAGACTAATGGTCCTTCTCTTTGTGAAATTTATACTGAAGTGAGGAATGTACTAGGAAAATAGCTGTAAGTCTATTTAGCCAACATTGTGAAGGAAAAATGAAAGGTACTTCCAGAGTATATGACCTAACATAGCCTTAAGAGCTCAATAAAGGTTTTCTAGAGGAGGAGACATTATTATTATAACTTATTGCACCATACTGGTACATGAACAAGCACAGCTTTTAACCCTTCTCATCTTACAGGGAACAAATATGTATTTGGTAATTTTGGCACTTGCTAAAACAAAATCAGAAAAAGATTTTCTGAGTGGCAATCTAGTCCATTTTACTTATTCTATGTGTAATCATGGGATAATACTGATCCATTTCTCAGCTTTACAAATGTCCAAAATTGATTCAACATATTTAATTAGACATATGCAATCAGCTAATCATAATACTAACATCTCCTCAGTAAAACTGAGTATATGCTGGCAGCCCATTCATTATTTATTTTTTTTCTTGTAACTTTCTCCAACTTCAAACAACCATTATGTTGGAACTTCTGATTTTAAGGTAATTTACTCTTAGGTGTGGGTTTTTTTTTTTTTTTTTTTTTTTTTTTGCATGATTTTCATTGTAATTTTAAGAAAATACCATGTGGCTTAATTTAATTTTTCTTAAATTATCATCTCTTGAAATTTGAGCATTAATATTGGTAACTTGTGAATAATAACAAGACACAGATCACATGATAAACTTTAAAGCCAGATTGTTGAGTACTTATTAGGCTGGATCATTAGGGGCTGATTAAGCTGACACTTTACAGTATTTAAAAATACTCTTAGAAGTATTAATAAAATCAAACTGGACAGTTGATTATTCACTTCTATTCTACCCATAATTTTTTCTGTAGGAGAAATTCTTACCCATTGACGGAAGTTTTTTTGAAAAAATAGAGAAGCTGAGTAAATGTAATGCAAAAGCTTCAATAACTCACACCTGGAAAACTTCCTATCCTTTCCTAGCATCACTAACAATAGCGTTTCTCACTGTCCAAAATCATATAGCGACTCTCAGATCATTCGCCTACATCGTAACTCTGTTTCTCCATAATCTACTGAATTATGCTCACTGTTCTCTTTGTTGCCACATATGTTCCATAATCTTCATTCTAACTTTGTACTATTTTCTAAAAGTATTCCCTGATTTTATTCCTTTGTGACTTTATTATTCGTTCATTCATCTAGTTGGTCAGTCATACCTTTTATTCATTTATTTGAATATACAGCAGATATTGTTTATCAGGCATAGTACTATTATCTTGGGATTAGTGATCCCTTGGGATTACTGAGATAGACTTAAGTCTTCCTCTCATGGAATTTACACTGTACGATAGAAAATAGATATTCAGAAGTTATAACATTGTATTTAGTAGCAACTGACTAGAAAAAAATCCCCAAGACATACTGAATGAAAAAAGCAAGACATGCAATGGTTATGTTATTATTAATGCTAAAAACAACTTTGTGTAGATAGAGCATTTATACGTATTTGTGTATGCATTAAGTATCCACTTTTTCAACAGATATTTTTATTGCGCACCTACAATATATTAGGCACTATTTTACATGCTGGACCGGTAGTAAATAGAACAAAATCCTTGCCCTAATGGAGCTTACTTTATGGTAGAGGTAACAGGTTTAGTTCTTCCCCCAGATAGCCCTATGACTGGCTCCTAATTTTTCAGTCTTTACTCCAAAATCATTTTTCTCATTTAGAACCTTTTTTGCCAGCCCATCTAAAGTTGCAAACAGACTCTTCTCCTGACCTCTTATTCATCTTCCTAGCTCTCTCTTTTTACCCTAGTACTCATGCTGTCTAATATACTAAAAGTGTGTGTGTCTCATACTTAACAGTTACTCATAAATATTTATTAAATAATGAGTGAAGTATGTATTTTTAGGTAGTCATAACTGCTTTCTAGACAAATAAAGACTTTGAATGGATTCTACTTATATATGAACCAAATTTTGTGCTCCAGTTTTTATCAGTTTCCTAGGTTTCATCCTTTGATGAAATAAGATATATATGTACTAATTTAAACCATATGATAATGCTGGTTTTGTATATCAAAAATTGTTAGGTATCAGCAATTTCATATAGTTTGAACTAAAATGGACAAAAAATGCCCAATTTGAAGTATGGTTTAATTATAATAGCAAATAAATGTCTTTTAAAATTGATATTCAGTAAAATACCCAGAAATTATTATGATACAGGAAAAATGCAAAAGCCCTGTATGAACAAATGCAATTAAGTCAGCCTTATTACATTTCAAAAGAAAAATGTCCATATGTAATTTTTTTTACTGAGATGACAAATGTATAATGAAAAATGCCTGACTCACCATGTTTACAGAGATATTTTATGAAATTGTCAAAAAATTGAATAATCATCTGCCACCTAAACAAATCATAAATAACAAAAAAATTTTATCTCCCAATATTGAAAGCCTACTGTGTGCCATATGCTATGCATTTATAACCTTTAATTCTCAAAACAATACTGAGAAGTAGGTTTTTTAAAAACCTTTAAATTGCAATTGAGAAAAATAAGGTCATCAAGGAAACCAAGAACCTTATCTTATGTCACAGGGTGGAATTAAAATTTCCACTTAATTTTGAATGTATCTAAAGACATGCATGGCTTCTTTTGTCATATCATGGATACTTTTGTTGAAAATAATTTTTAAAACTTGGTCTTTTCTGCCTTTGATAAAATTCAACACCCCTTGGTGCTAAAAACTCTTAATAAACTAGGTATTCATGGAACAGATCTCAAAATATTAAGAGCTATTTATGACAAGCCCATAGCCAATATCATGCTGAATGGGCAAAAGCTGGAACCATTCCTTTGAAATCTGGCACAAGACAAGGATGCCCTCATTCATCACTGCTATTCAACATAGTATTGGAAGTTCTGGCCAGGATAATCAGGCAAGAGAAAGAAATAAAGTATATTCAGATAGGAAGAGAGGAAGTCATATTGTCTCTCTTTGCAGATGACATGATTGTATAGTTAGAAAACCTCATCGTCTCAGCCCAAAATCTCCTTAAGGCAATAAGCAACTTCAGCAAAGTCTCAGGATACAAAATCAATGTGCAAAAATCACAAGCATTTCTATATACCAGTAATAAACAAACAGCCAAATCATGAGTGAACTCCCATTCACAATGGCTACATAGAGAATAAAGTACCTAGGAATACAACTTACAAGGGACGTAAAGGACCTCTTCAAGAGCTACAAATCACTACTCAAGGAAATAAGAGAGGACACAAACAAATGGAAAGACATTCCATGCTCATGGTTAGGAAGAATCAATATTCTGAAAATGACCATACTGCCCAAAGTAATTTACAGATTCAATGCTATTCCCATCAAGCTACCATTGACTTTCTTCACAGAAATAGAAAAAAATATTTTACATTTCATATGGAACCAAAAAAGAGCCCATATAGCCAAGATAATCCTAAGCAAAATGAACAAAGCTGGTGGCATCACACTACCTGACTTCAAACTATACTACAAAGCTACAGTAACCAAAACAGCATAGTACTGGTACCAAAACTGATATATAGAGCAATGGAACAGAACAGAGGCCTCAGAAATAATGCCACACATCTACAACCATCTGATCTTTGATGAACCTGACAAGAACAAACAATGGGGAAAGGATTCCCTATTTAATAAGTGGTTTTGGGGAAACTGGTTAGCCACATGCAGAAAACTGAAACTGGACCCCTTCCTTCACCTTTTACAAACAAATGAACTCAAGATGGATTAAAGACTTAAATGTTAAGACCTAAAACCATAAAATCCCTAGAAGAAAACCCAGGCAATACCATTAAGGACATAGGCATGGGCAAAGACTTTATGACTAAAACACCAAAAGCAATTGCAACAAAAGCCAAAATTGACAAATGGGATCTAATTAAAGAGCTTCTGCATAGCAAAAGAAATTATCAGAGTGAACAAGCAACTGACAGAACGGGAGAAAATTTTTGCAATCTATCCATCTGACAAAGGGCTAATATCCAGAATCTACAAAGGACAGGCACTTAAACAAATTTACAAGAAAAAAAAAAAAACACATCAAAACATAGGCCAAGATTATAAACAGACACTTCTCAAAAGAAGACCTTTATGTGGCCAACAAACATATGAAAAAAAGCTCATCATCACTGGTCATTAGAGAAATGCAAATCAAAACTATGATGAGATACCATCTCACATCAGTTAGAATGGCAATCATTAAAAAGTCAGAAATCAACAGATGCTGGAGAGGATGTGAGAAATAGGAATGCTTTTACACTGTTGAGGGGAGTGTAATTTAGTTCCACCATTGTGGAAGACAGTATGGCGATTCCTCAAGGATCTAGAACCAGAAATACCATTTTACCCAGCAGTCCCATTACTGGGCATATACACAAAGGATTATAAATCATTCTGCTATAAAGCCACATGCACATGTATGTTTATTGCAGCACTATTCACAATATCAAAGACTTGGAACCAACCCAAATGCCCATCAGTGATAGAATGGATAAAGAAAATGTGGCACATATACACCATGGAATAGTATGCAACAGGGACATGGATAAAGCTGGAAACCATCATTCTCAGCAAGCTAACACAGGAAAAGAAAACCAGCCACCACATATTCTCACTCACAAGTGGGAGTTGAACAACGAGAACACTTGGTCACAGGGAGGGGAACACCATACACTGGGGCCTTTTGTGGTTTGGGATGCTAGAGGAGGGATAGCATGCAGAGAAATACCTAATGTAGATGATGGGTTGATGGGTACAGCAAACCACCATGGCATGTGTATACCTGTGTAACAAACCTGCACATTCTGCACATGGATCCCAAGTCTCTAAGTATAATAATAATTTTAAAAATTTAGTCTTCAATTTTATATCTTGATATTTGTGGAAATCATTTATTCTCATGTAGCAGAATAATAGTATCTGACAGTTTTATAATTCTAGATGTTTGATAATTTTAAAAGTCTAAATTCCACTATTGTCTCATATTTTTACAACTGGAATTCTTTTGAAAAGAAACATGCTTAAAGTTACTCTTGGAGAAAATTATATCTGATTGTTTTGTTGACAGACAAGTCTGTAATAAAAATATTTTTAGTGGGACTAGACTAATGAGGACTGCTAAAATGTTTTGAAAGGATGAAGCATGTGCCTTCTTCACATTCAAATCACCGTGGTGAAAGTGTTTCAAAATAGTGGGCTGACATCAACAGTGGATTGGATAAAGAAAATATGGGCCAGGCACAGTGGCTCACGCCTGTAATCCCAGCACTTTGGGAGGCCGAGGCGGGTGGATCACAAGGTCAAGAGATTGAGACCATCCTGGCCAACATGTTGAAACCCCGTCTCTACTAAAAATACAAAAATTAGCTGGGTGTGGTGGCATGCGCCTGTAGTCCCAGCTATTCGGGAGGCTGAGGCAGGAGAATTGCTTGAACCTGGGAGGCAGAGGTTTCAGTGAGCTGAGATCGCTCCAGTGCACTCCAGCCTAGCACCTGGCGATGGAGTAGCACTCTGTCTCAAAAAAAAAAAAAGAAAAAAAGAAAAGAAAATATGGTACATATATACCATGGACTACTACTCAGCCATAAAAAAGATGGTACATGTATACTATGGAATACTGTGCAGCCATGAAAAACATATCGCATAAACACCATGTAATACTATGAAGCCAGAAAAAGATGATACATATACACCATGGAATACTGTGCAGCCGTGTCCTTTGAAACAGCATGGATGCAGCTGGAGGCCATTATCCTAAACAAATTAATGCAGAAACAGAAAGCCAAATATTACACGTTCTCACAAATGGAGGCTAAACACTGGGTGTACACAAATACAAAGTTGGGAACGGTGGACACTGAGGATGCCAAAGGAGAGAAGTTGGGAAGAGGGCAAAGGCTGAAAATCTTTCTCTTGGGTACTGTGTTCACTATCTGAGTGACAGGGTTAATAGAAGCACAAACCTCAACATCACACAATACACCCTTATAACAAACCTGCATATGTGCCTCCTGAATCGAAACTCAAAATTTAAAAAAAAAATTGGGCTGAAACAGACAAGATTAAAATAATATAGTACAAGTGATCTATAAATTTCATTTTGAGAAATAAAGGACTGATAAGGATTTTGAAAGAAATTTTAGTGACAGAGACAAAGTATTCTTCTAGTCAACAAATATTTTTCTGTGCCTGCTGTGTGCAAGGCATTACTCTGGTGCTGGAAATACAGTGGTGAACCTTTCAACTTGACTACCAACCTTTATTGTACACAACATTATACTCATTCTTTTCAAGCATATATGGAACATTCTTCAGGACAGACCCATATACATGCTAGCCCATTAAATGAATCTCAGTAAATTTAAAAGGATAGAAATAATACACACCATATCCTGCAATTTCAATGGAATTATGTTAGAAATCAACAACAGAAAGAACACTGAGAGATCTCTCAACTATTTGGAAATTAACACACTTCCAAGTAACCTATAGGTCAAAGAAGAAATCAAAAAGGAAATTAGAAAATAATTTTAACTGAATGAAAATAAAAACAGAACAAATAAAATGTATGGAACACAGCTAAAGCAGTATTAAGAATATCTGAAATGCTTATCTTAGTATGGAAGAAAGATCAACAATCAATTATTTAAGTATCAACCTCAGTAAGCAAGAAGACCTAACCTAAATGAGAAGGAAGAAAACAGACGAGAAGTTAATGATTAAAATATTGAGGAATATATCTACCAAAAGACGTATAAGACATGTTCACTGAAAACCCCAAAGTGTTACTGAGAGTAATTAAATAAGATAAAAGTAAATGGAGAGATATGCCATATTTGGAGTTTGGAAAACTCATCATTATTAAGATAGAACTCTCCAAATTCAACCCAATGCCTATTGGAATTCCAGCAGGACTTTCTACAGAAATTGACAAACTGATTCCAAATTTGTATGGAATTGCAAAGCACCTAGAAAGGCCAGAACAATTTTGAAAAGGAAAAACAACATTTGAAAACTTACACTACCTATTTCATGACTTATTATAAAGCCACAACTATCAAGACATTGTGGTATTGGGCTAACAATACATAGATTCATGGAACAGAATAGAGACAGATGCCAATGGGAAAAGGACAGTCTCAACACACTGCTGGAAGAATTGGATATCTAAATGTAAAAATTATGTATATATATATATACACTTAGAAATTTACGTGAAATTTCTAAAACACTCACTAATTTATGTGAAAATTATCTCGAATCATATAATTCAAGAGCTAAAACTATAAAGCTTTTGTGAGATAACAGATATACAACAAAAGCATGATTTATAAAAAGGAAACAAATCTGTAAATTAGAATTCACCAAGGTTCAAAATGCTCACTTTTTGATAAACAGTATTAAGAAAATTTAAAAACAAGCTACTTAGAGAAAAGAGTTCCAATCATATATCTAACAATGGACAGACATTTGAAAATTTCTTGCAATTTTATGTATAATAAAACAACCCAATTAATAAGTGAGTGAAATGCTTGAGTAGGTATTTCACCAAAGAAGATACATGAATGGCTAGTAAACTCCATGAAAAGATGCCCAACATCATTAGTCTTTTGGAAGATGCAAATTACAACCAAAATGTGATTCCACAATACATTCATTAGAATGGCTGCAATTGAAAACAGTGACTAAAACAGTTGATGAGGATGTGGAGAAGCTGCACATCTCACACATTATTGCTGGGGACATAAGATACCACAGCTACTGAGCAAAACAGTTTCGCAGTTAAACTTGCACTTGACTGTACAACTCAGCCCTTTCGTTCTTATTTACCCGGGAGAAATGAGAACATATGTTTACACAAAGACTTATACACAAGTGTTTATAAAAGTGTTCATAATAGCCAACACTTGGAAACTACGCAAATAATCCATCAACTGGTGAATAGATAATTTTTTGCATATAATGGAATACTGAGCAATGAGAAGGCATGAAAGTTTGGGGTGTACCTGAAAAATATGTTCAGTTTATAAATAAAATTAGACAAGATTATTTATTGTAAGATCATATGTATGAAATTTCTATAAAAGGCAGAAGAAGAGAGAAAACAGATGAATGGTTGTCTGAGGCCATGGGTAGAAGAAGGCAGATTGACTGCAAAGGCATGATGGAAACTTCTCAGAGCTGGATCACAGTGATGGATGCACAGTTGTTTACATTTCTCGAAATTTGTTAGACTTTAATATATATGTACATAATGTAAATACATGTGTAATTTTACATCATTGAAGGATTTAATTTTTTGTAAGAATCACTTTTTTGTAAGAATCATTTAGGTCCTTCAACCTAAATGCAGAGTTTTGTTTCTCTCTCTAGTTCAATGATTCTTAACACCAGCTACAAATTAAAATCACCTTGACATCAAGCTGAGCTCCACATGAGAATAATCCAACCCAAATCTCTAGGGTAGACCCAGGGTGTCAGTGGTTTGTTAGAGCATTCCTCAGTGGTTCAAATGTATATCCAAGATTAAGAACCTCTATCCTAGGTGGTGCTTTCCCCAACCCTAGGCGAAAATCAGTTACTGAAGAATCCTTCAGATGCTTTGAGGTAGAAAAAAATTGAGAATCAAACTTTAGGTCTTTAATTCCTTTTCTAGAAAATGAGGATACTATTACTTGCTTATTATGCCTTAAATGTGTTTGATTCAAATTGGTTATGAAGGTACACACTTTCTAAACTCTGCAGTAGCTTTTTGTTATTCTGTCCAATCTTACATGCTTCTGTGTCTGGAACAATAAATCATTGCTGTTCATAATGAGTAGGATCTGGAAATACCTTCTGAATGGCTTCTCTATTCATTGTAGCTTTCAAATTGTGTATTTTATTATATTGTAATTGAGAGGAAATGTATTTAAGTTATGATCCTAATATACTTAATTGTTTAAAATAGTCATGGTGAAATTGATAAATCTTGTGTTTTTATAATTTTCACAGTAGTGAGGCTTCATACACCTATTCAACAATACTATCATTTTAAAAACCATTTTAGATTATTTTTAAAATTGAACCACAGGCATATTCTTAAACAATTTCAGTGGAAGCCCAGTTTTATGCTAAATTGTTCAAAGCTTACTCTGATGAATACAGTGGGGTATCAAGCTAGGTAATACATTATTGAAGATGCTTTATAAGTATGAAGTAATTAGGCTGATTTTTTTTTTCTTATGCCTCCTCAGCTGGCACTAAGGGCTGTTTCAAAAGTTGAATCTAGAATTAAACAATTATCTCATTGTTGAAAAGAGTGTAGCCACCTAAGATGCCCACATTGGAAACTAGCTTTTGTTTTATTGTTTCATTTTTGGAATTATTGTTAAAATAATTGGTTATATTATTTTGCCATTTCTTAATGAACATATATAATTATCAGTAAGTCAGAATATTCACTTACTCAGAATATCCTGTTTTCCCAGTAGACCTGGGGTATTTTTTTTTCTTCTATCATGTGGAATATTATTTATCCTTTGATTATTATGATTGTGTTTCCATATTGTTTAACTATTTTAAAAAAAGAGTGTTAGAACCACTAAGAAACTTATTGACAAAGAATATAACTTGATTGTTATTACATAAGAATTTTTTTGCTAATACTAATAAAGACATAAGACTTTATTGTGGTCTGTATGCTATGTGTAAACTTTGATGCAACTAATGGATACTTAGTAGTTTCTACTTCTTCCATTTCATCTTTATAGGATATCCAAAATGTATATATATATTTGCTTTCAGTGGAAAAGGGACATACAAGCCAACACCTTCTTATCAAATGATAATGTAAATAAACATAACAGCTGAAAATAGACCTTTTTTTGGCAATCATTTTCCTTTATTATGTTAGGAAGAGTGATGAGACTGGAATAACTATGCTAATTGTAAGTCTGTTACTCTCTGTGGTATTTACATAAAAGTTATTTAATAAGTCTTCAATTAACACCTGCCAAATCTGGAGCAACATTTTTGAACTGACTGCAAAGTCATTATGGCTAGGGGAGTTCTTTACAGTAAGTATTTTTCTTTTGAGGAAAATAAGATTGTTGTAATTACAAGCTTCAGTGATTAAAATGCAAATAAAGATGATGGGATTTTAAATAAATATGGAAAGAATGTCATAAATTGAAGATATAAATTGAATCAGCAAGCAGCTAAAATGGTAAATGAATTAAAGTTACTGTATCTTTTGGCAAACCTTAATTTCAAATAGTTTTGAAATTAATTAAAAAACACTTGGTAACAAGTGTTTTTCCTTTCTAATAACCTTCATTTAATTTCATTTTCTGAAACTGCAGTTTATGAACAGAATTAATGTCACTCTAGCAATCTAATTGTAAAAATTGTTTTTGTTACTTCATGATTGTTTTGGGGATGGACTATAAACCACAGTATCTTCATGTCTGTGAAATAAACTGTATCTATTGTAATAAAATTACAGTACTTTCTTAGTGTTTTGTGATGTACATATGTGTATATGTATCACATTCTATATACTATATAAAAGAATCTTTTATATGCTGTGTGGTTGTCTATAAAGAACTAAAGTACAATAAAGAACTTTCTTTTAATGAGCATAACTTTATATTCCTAAGATAATTTTTAAAAATACAGCTTTATTGAGATATAATGCATACCATACATTTTACCCTTGCAAAGTATACAGTTGAGTGGTTTTTAAAATGTCACGGAGGTGTACAACTATCACCACAATCAATTTTAGGACATTTTAATCTCCTTAGAAAGAAACCCCATACACATCAGCAATTATTCCACATTTCCACTACCCATTCCTCCCCTACCCCAGGCAACCAAAATGTATTTTGGTCTGTATAGATTTGACTATGCTGGACATTTCATAGAAGTGTAATCATATAATATTGAGTTTTTAATGACTGGCTTCTTGGACTTAATATGTTTTCAAAGTTCTTTCATGCTGTACATGTTGTTGCATTTACCGGTACATCATCCTCTTTACTGCTGAATAATATTTCATCATTTAGATATACCACATTTTATTTATCCATACATCAGTTGATGGACGTTTGGGCTGTTGATACTTTTAGGCTCTTATGAATAATGCTGCTCTGAATATACAGGTACAGGCTTAAAATTATTTTCAGTATAAATCTAGGAGTGGAATTGCTGGGCCTCCTAATTTTTCAGTGTCTTAAGGTAGAAGGTTAGGTTATTGATTGAGACCTTTAACACTACTTCAGCTATATTTGATAAATTTTATATCTTTCATTTATCTTAGAATGTTTTTAAATTTCCATTGTGATTTTCTATTTGACCCATTGGTTATTTATTGGCATGTTGTTCAATTTCTACGTATTTGTTAATTTCCCAAATTTCTTTCAATTATTAGTGTCTAAAAGGACTAATGATTTCAGTCCTTTTACGTTTATTGTATTTTTCCACTCCAATGTTTCCATTGGATTTTTATTTTATATCTTTTCATCTGTATTCTCTATTTGATGGGACATTGTCATCATACCTTTCATTGCTTCTTAAAGCGTGGTTTCCTTTAGTTCTTTGAACATATTTATAATGTTTGCTTTTAAGTCTTTGTTATATTTTCCTTCTGGGACCTCCCACAAGTGTTTTCTGTCACATGCTTTTCCTCTTCTGTATGTATTAAACATTCTTGTTTCTTTTTGTGTCTCATAATTTCTTGATAAAGATGACATTTTAGGTAATATATTGTAGCTATTGGTTAATGATTCTTCTTATTAGGTTTGTTTTTTAATTGTTGTTTGCATATTTATTTGTTGTATGAGTTGGTTAGGCAATTTTAATGAAGTCTGTTTGACTTTGGTGTCACTCTTCAGAAGGCACAGCCTTCAGTATGGCCACATTTACCCTGGAAATACAGTGGTCCTTGCCTGACTGCCTCCCTTTCCCGTTTCCCTGATAGCTTCTTTGCCTCATTTGCTATCACATGTAGCTGTTTTATATTTCACTAAAATTTCCACCTTCGCTAATTGCTTTATTGTTTTTGACACTGCATTGGGGATCAGACTGTTACACATCCATTTAAATTTGATTCATTTTCGAGGCCATTCTTTGATTTGGATTCTAACACCAAAATGGCTCTTCTTAGCTGTCTCATTCCCTGGTTCTGTGTAATGAACTAGATCTGTTGCTTGTTTCTCTTAATAGGGTGAACTACCAGCCTCCTTTTAATGCTTATTATCATAGCATTAAAATGATCTCCATAGTTTTTGAGACCAACTTTAGGCTCCAACTTACCCACAATCTTTTTCAGATAAAATCAGTTTCTTTGGGAAGAACTTAGGGCCTTCTGTTTTAAGATCTCTTCCCCTGGGCAAAATCTCTGAGCCACTACTTTGGTAGCTGGGGCAGCATGTAGCTTCTGGTCTTTTTTTTTTTTTTTTTTTTTTGAGGCAGTCTCGCACAGGTTGGAATGCAGTTGTACAATCTCGGCCCACTGCAACCTTTGCCTCCCAGGTTCAAGTGATTCTCCTGCCTCAGCCTCCCAAGTAGCTGGGACTACAGGCATGGGCCACCACACCTGGCTAATTTTTTATATTTTTAGTAGAGGCAGGGTTTCACCGTGCTAGCCAGGATAGTTTCGCTCTCCTGACCTCATGATCTGCCCGCCTTGGCCTGCCAAACTGCTGGGATTACAGGTGTGAGCCACCATGCCAGTCCTGGTCTTCATATACCTCTTCCAGTGTAGAAACTTTGCCCTGTAAGTGTGCTGAGATAAAGACATTTGGGTCTCTATTTCTCATCTTGCCTCTCCTGGAGTAGAACCTCTGCCTTATGAATAGGGGCTAAGTGGAGAAAGGAAGTCCCTGAATTCTCACCATATGCATCAGGAATTTAGTCTGTTCAACTCAGAATGAGGGGATGAGACATGCTGACATCCTGCTTATTCTGTGAGATGCCGTAAACCTTGATTGGGAGTGGAGGGAAGAGGGAGACCCATCTTCTTGGCCATAGCCACTTTGATTGGAGTTTCTGTCCATCTGCATTGGGAATGGGTTGGAAAGAGGCAGGTTGCAGCTGAAGTGCTGTGAACTCTTAAAAACTAAGCCACAAACTGCTTCTTCACAACCCATTCCCAACTCAGATGGATAGAAGCTCAAGTCTATCCAACCTGCTTCTTCCCAACCCTAATCTTATTATATTTTCCTTAATAAATGTTTCTTCATGTGATATATACCCTTAGGATCATTTCACCAGTTGTGCTTGTATTGCTGGGGAGTGGGTCCACAGACTCTCACCCTGCCATCCTGATAGCCCCTAAAATAAACTTAAGGGAAATAGAGACATAGGTAACTTTTTAAAGAGGTAAGCATTCACTTTGATTCTCTGATAATCAATCAATCAACCTGTAACTCTGCCTTGTATATCTTCAAGCCAAATACACTTTGTTTTACCCTCTCTAGAGAATAAGCCTCTAATCTTCTGACAGTCATTTGCCTGAACAGAATAAGGGATCAGGAGGCCTGTTTCTCAAGTTGACTTTCAAATTATCTTCCTATTCCAACTTCATTTTGCTTCCAGTGCTCTCCGGGGTCACCATTCCAGAGCCTCTTGAGAACACTTGTATAAATTGTGTTGCTTTGGGGCTTTCTCTGCTGTTTTTCTCAGCTTCCTTAGCAGGGAAGAGATTGAAGTCTGTTACCAATTGTTCATATGCTTTTCTACTTTCAGATTTTAGTTGTTGTCTCTTCCAAATGTTAGTTCTTATATGTTTATGCTATTTTTAAGATTTATTTATTCTCATTTAGTGGAATTTCAGGAGATAGTGAATATAAATGTTTATGTTCAACTCACCATCTTCAACAAAACGGATTCTACTTCTATTTTTAATCTCAAAGGCTTCAGTTTTTCTTCAACCTTCACTATAACCCTCACTTGATTTGCTTTTAAAATATACTGGAAGCTATCTTAACTGACCTTCACATAGCTGGCATGCCAGATTAATGAATGCTGTCCATTCCTTCTGTAAAATACATTATGGATGCACACTGCAAGAAGCAAAAAGCTACTCCCAAGTATAGCTGTACACTTCTACTCCCACCAATTATGTTGTGTGTGTTTGCAGGAGTCAGTTTATTTTTCTTTAAAGAAATGGAAGCTGTAAATAGTACACATTATTGATGTGTTATTTAAGAAATATACTGTGGAACTCTAGTAAACCAGATCAAAAGTTAAAGAATGAGTAGTCATAGTTTTAATTTAAACTAAAAGATTTATGCTTTCTATTTGTTTGTTATGATTTTTTGCTTTAACAGCTTTCTCAATTAAATGAACAATTACTAGCCCTGAATGTATTAACAGCTTGTTTTAAAATAATATAGAAATGTCATTATAACCTGTGGACCAAATGTATGGTTCTGTTGTGTTGTGTGCTGAATTTTCATAATACTTAACAAGATAATTGTTTTTGTTTAGTTCCAGATGTTGAAGTGAAAGGGGAGTATTCTAGCTATTATCTCTTGTTACAAGGTAATGGCAATAGAAGATGTAAAGCCACATTGATTCACTCAGCCAACCAGATCAATGGCTCATTTGCACTCAATTTAATTCATGGAAAGATGAAAACAAAGACAGAGGAAACAAAACTGAGTAAGTGTTACATTAGATAGAAAAACATGTTTACATTTGTTTGTGTGTGTAGTTAGCATATGTGGTTTTAAGTAGAAGAAATATTAGAAATATAATGAACTTACTTTCCACAAACTCCATTCTCTTTCATTAATTTACCTTTTATTTAAAAAATATGTGACATATTTTTATAATTTAATGTGCAGAGAGCAAATTTCTTTTACAATATACCTAGTAAAATTTAGTATATCAGCCTTCAATTGTAAAAATGAAATTTTTATAGTGTTTTCCACTTTAAATACATATTATTTTGCTATAGTTCTCATTTTCATTCATATCATCTCAAGCCACATGTTCTATTTTATTGCCCATCTTTCCATCTTCTTCCTAGGCTTTATTGTATAGGTTATCTATTGTTGTATAACAAATGACCCCAAATTTAGCTTAAAAATAGCAGTTTATTGTTATCTCTCATTATCCTGTGGGTTGAATGGGCTCAGCTGGATGTTTCTATTTTGAGGCCCTACATATGATTACAGTCACATACAACTAGGGCTCCACTCGTTTGAAGATTCCACAGGGCTTGATGTCCAAGATAGCTTATTCACACCCATGTTTGGTGCCTGGCCTAGGATGGCTGGAACAGTTGAGGGTTGATTTTTTCTCCATAGGCCCTTTACTTACAGCTAGCTTGGGCTTCCTCACAACGTCGTGGTCTTAGGATAGGCAGACTTCTTTTTTTTTTTTTTTTGAGATGGAGAGTCGCTCTGTTGCCAGACTGAAGTACAATGGCGTGATCTCGGCTCATTGGAACCTCCACCTCCCATGTTCAAGTGATTCTTCTGCCTCAGCCTCCTGAGTTGCTGGGACTACAAGTGCGTGCCACCACACCCAGCTAATTTTTTCATTTTTAGTAGAGACAGAGTTTCACCATGTTGGCCAGGATGGTCTCGATCTCTTGACCTCATAATCTGCCCGCCTTGACCTCCCAAAGTACTGGGATTACAGGCATGAGCCATTGTGCCTGGTCTAGGCTGACCTCTTACATGGTTGCTGACTTAGAGCAATTGTTCTATGAAGCTGCAAGGCTTTCTGTGTCCTAGCTAGAAGTCACTCAGTGTTGCGTTTACCTTACCTTATTTGTTACATAATGTGAAGCATGTCCAATAATTAACAATCTTTAGGGAGGACTACCACAGCGTGGAGAATAGGGAAGATCATCACTATGCCAACCACCAGGAACAGGAGTCTAAATACATCTTTCTGCTGCCCCCTGGGCTACTGTTTAGGTCCACCATGTACTGGTTACCAATTTGTCCTGGTCTAGTGTGTCAGAACACACTCCCATACAAGTTATGTGAAGTGGGTTTATTACTTATAGACAGGCCGCAAGAAACAGAAGAAGCCTAGGTTCTGTTGTGAGCCAGACCCCAAGGCTCAGGAAAGCTTCCCAGAGCAGGTGGAGTCTTGACTGCACTTGTGCCATTTGCACCACAGCTAAGGAATCCCAAAAGGCAGCCTGACCTGGCTTCTATATTTCAGGGGCCGTGTGACTCATTGGGCAAAGCTTTGAAGGACATCCTGATTTTAGGGGACAGAGAAAGAAAGCCCAAGCTATCCTGGGCAGTTCCTCCCTATTTCAAAATAGTACATTTCCAGTACATTCTACGGTTATTCTGAGTACTATGGGCATGAAGAAAGGGGAGAGAGACATAGCTAAGGCTATCATGGGACCATGTAGCACATTTGTCTATATTGGATTCATTGTGGAAGTGACTGCACAGAAAAAAATAACAGGAGATGTGATTCATTTAGTGGCTTTTTGGGGTATCTTTAGAGACTAGCTACCATTTCCTATCTGTGATTTCTGATTGGGTAGAAGAAATTGTGATTCAGGGAATTCTACTTTGCTCTCTGAATTCCCTTAAGAATCAGGTCAATATTTAAAATGCAAAATAATTGTATATACTTATTTTCTACTGCTTACTTATTATTATTTACTTCGAAATATGTAAGATCAAGAGAGGTGAGAGATTGACTTTTATTTGTTGTTAAATTGCTGCTATAACACATTTCCCAGGAACTGAGTACTAATTGTTGGCAGAGGGCATCTTTAATGTTGACCTTTTTTTAAATCTATTATTTCTCAGGTTTTCCTTTTGACTTATTGTCACTTCCACATTTCTCTGCGGTGCAGATTGTACAGAGAGAAAAACAATTAGCTAATGTTCAAGTTTTAGCTTTGAAAGAATGCCTAAGTAAGTAACAATTTGTATATTTCATCCTACTCTAAAAATGTTGACTTGTTCAGACATAAGCTACCTTTATTTGCACACTTTTTCTCATATAGTTTATCTTTTAGTTATGCTACTTATTTATAGAACTATTTTCGATAGTGATAATATAGAGTAGAAGAGATTTTTCACTAGATTCAGAATTTTTCTATTATTTGTACGTCACTGTTAACATTTGTAAAAATATTTCATCAGGCAAATTTTGTATTTCAAAATTTGTTTTTAATTGTATGCTAGAAAAGATATTTAAATTTTATTTTTCTATTTAATGTAGAACTCTTGATAAAATATTATTTTATGTATTTTTGGTAGTAGAAGTTGAACACTATGAATAGGAAAAAATACAAGTCTTAGGCAAATTCATGTGTTACTTTGAGCATTGATTCTTAGAGTTTAATAATGATCGTCAGTAATAAGTACATTTAATGTAGTGAGTGACATTGGCATTACAGATTTTTCTTATTCAGAAAGGTGTCATAATTTCACATTTTTCTGCTATTACAGTTAATTTGGTTATTAGTTTTAATTTTTTAATATAAATTTTAAGCATAAATTTATTACCTAATTGAACTTATTTATTTTTATGTAATTTCTAAGAAATTGATTTAAATTGCATGTAGAAAAAAATGATATTAGAATTATATATAGCATATATTATAAAATAAGAACTATTGTCTATCATTCTTTTTTAAAAAAATATTTAAAAATTGTGAATTTGGTAGCCTGCCTATTCAATAGAAGATAATTTTTTTTTTTTTGTTTCAGTGTCTTGCATTGGAATAGAAGATAATTTTAGAATACTTGGTCTCAATTATTCATGTAAACATTACAAACTTTTTCAATTGTAAAAATCCAAGGTAATTGTGTAGTCTTGAGCTCCTGTAACTGTTGATTTTTTTAAACCAAGATAGTGGTGTTTGCTCAAGGAAAGTGTAATTAGAAAGGCAAATCATTTTTAATAAAGGGTGTATGTGCTGTAACACACACACACACACACACACACACACACACACACACACACACATTTACTGAAACACCAGTATTGTTATGGCTGTAAAATGTTTATTTCAGACATCAGCCAGCTGTATTATTCATTTTTTAACTTCACTCTATTCCTGCCAAAAACCCATCAGGCCCAGATTTTCTTGCCATAAGCCTCTTGCAGCTTTTTAAAACTCAGTTCCTTCAACATCTCCACTCTCTCATCTTCACCTTTGTTCCTCACCTTTTCATATAGAAAAACTATCAGGGTAGAAGAACAGGTACCTCTCTGAAGCTGTTACATCTCTTCTTTGTGAACGGAGAAGACTTAACCCCAGTAGGTCCATCCCTCCTGGTTGTGTGGGAAGGGAAATATGGCAGTTAACTAGGTTGCTGCCTAGAAGCGTGAGTGAAAAGTTCAACAGAGTTGGTGTGAGAAAGCAGGAGAGGGTACAGAAATGCTAAAAAAAGCACATCTGTAGGGATGCCACTACTAGTTGGGAACCTGAAACTGAAGAAGACCTTAGAGCTAGTTGCTGCTAGAGACACTAGCTCTGGGTATATCCATGAAATGGCCAATTTGCAATCTGAAGCATTAAATCTTGATTCAGATTAATGATCCAATTAATCTATTTATAATGAAAATGCTTACTGAACAAATCTCTTCTCTACACAGAGAGTTAATACTGGATTAAAAACTTGTAGACAAAGATGCATCTGTTTAGAATGCCTGTGTCTCAAAAGGCAGAGGCAAACAACAGCAAAAGAAAGTTTCCAATGAAAGCATGTCTTAAGCATCTACTTCAATGATTTTCAAATAAGTGAAGTGTGAATAGAAAAGTATTAAACTAATGCAGTTAATTTATTTGTACATGATGAAAACTGAAGAGTGTAGTGGGAACAAGTGTCTTTGAAAAATCAGTATTTCAATATCCATCCAGAGATTATAGTGTTTATAGAAAAACAAAACTTCTTCAAAAAGATTTCTTCAAATTATCAAGAAAATGTAGGGTAGGCTTACTCTCTTTCCTCTATTTCTCTAATACTAAATTAGAAAGAATAGCTAGAAAAATTTACACAAAAATGTACTCATTAATAATACTATTGAGGTACTTTGTTTTTTAAAATAACATAAAAATGAAATAAAATTTGTTAGGGCTTAATTTTTATTTTTAGTAATTTTATTTTAAGAATTATGTCTAATACTATTTCATTAGAATCATATTTAAAATTTATAGGCCGGGCGTGGTGGCTCATGCCTGTAATCCAAACACTTGGGAGGCCAAGGTGGGCGGATCACCTGAGGTCGGGAGTTCAAGAATCATATTTAAAATTTATATGCTTGTGATTTATACTTTACCAAACTTATTGGTAATTTATAACTTTTTTATTTGGAAATATTAAAAATCTTATTTCACTGACTTTTCACAAAAAAGCTTAAGAATGCCGAACAATTTTTAAATAAAAGACTGTTCAGCATAATGCGAGATAAGTATGAAAACAGCACTATTATCATTGTGCTCCAGTATTGCATGCAGTCTCTACTCTGAGCTCCCTACATCTTTGTTAAATTCATAAAACCCAGTGCAAAGCTGACGCTTGACCTGCTGATTCCTTTGGATGTTCTGCTTCTACATTTTTCTTTAATAAATCCTTAGTTATTACTAGCTTTTTAAGGAAAATAGCATTCTTGTGCTGACTCATTTTTAGATCTTAGTCCAATGTTTTTCTCTCAGATATTTATCTGCCACTTATATGCAAACTTACTTGTGTGGAGATTATGTTTTGCCCAATTATCCTGCTCATAACTCATAAACTTTATCTGTTTTCTCTCTCCATTTCTTAATCATTAAGGTCAATATGGATTCTTACTCTGTTCTTCAAATTGTAATGTAATTGACAGGTTTGATAAGTATAGGTCAGGTTCAGGTTCAGATTTGAGAGTTGGTGTGTGCGTGCGTGTGTGTGTGTGTGTGTGTGTGTGTGTGTGTGTATATATGTATATATATATATATATATGCATTTTTTTTTTAAATACAGAGTTTTGCTCTGTCATCCAGGCTGGAGTGCAATGGCACGATCTTGGCTCACTGCAACATCCACCTCCTGATTCAAGCAATTCTTGTGCCTCAGCCTCCTGAGTAGCTAGGATTACAGGTATACCACCATGCCTGGCTAATTTTTGTATTTTTAGTAGAGATGAGGTTTCTCCATGTTGGCCAGGCTGGTCTCGAATTTGAGTATATTTTTAACATCAATAAAAACATAGGGGCTAATTTCTGAAGCACTTTAGTCTGTGCATCTTTTAGATAAAAGCAAACCATCGATAACTTTTTGTTTTAGAATGGCTCCCAGCAGACTGCAGAAAAAGACAGTGAGGCTTATGATTTTCTCACTAAGAGGATGTAATCGAAGCAAAATATATTACAGCTCTCGTTTTGCTGTTACTAATGTTCTTGATTGTGGAAACCATGTTAGTTATCTTGGTCAAATCTGGAAGGACCGTACTAATGTCCACATTGGTGACGTAGGATTTTATAGAGGCTTGTATCATGAAGCTGATGTTCTCAAGTAGAACTCTGACACTGTTGCCTCCTTCTTATTCTACGCCCTTGCATTATTTATGTGCTGACCTTAGGTAGTGTAATGTGATCATGCTTTAATCCTGTGTTTAACGGCACAGTGTAGCGCCTTTTAAGCAGTGAACTCTTAAAATTAATAAATGCGTGTTGCACTGAATTCTCTATGAATTTATAGGTTACTGTTTTATTTTGGAAGAAAATGTTACTAGTCTAGAAGTGTTTTTAAATGGAATATTTTTTATTAAAGTAGTACATGGATAATCAAATGATACTGAAAAAGCTTCAAGTTGCCAACAGCAATGCGCTACCCATGCTTCCCCATCTTTCATTCCCTGTGTTCCTAAACAGCTATCCTCAGCTCTTCCAGGAGGACCCTTGGCATTTCCTCCCATTTTTCCAAATAATATATGTATGTATGCTGCTATTTCTTGATTTACCAGTTGCAGGCATTATCTTAACATCTATTTATGGAAGACAAAAACTTTACTTTCCCAAATAATCTTCACTTTCTCTTTCTGCCTCTTACAGTGAACTCATGAATTTTGTTTAGATCAGTAGTTAGCTTTAACATTATTATAGTTTTATAAGTAAGTTTGCTGCTGAGCCATGTAATAAATGATAATGATTCCATCTCTCTTTTCTTATGTAATTCTTTGTTTTCTTATGGTTGATAATCACCTTATTTTTAATTTGCCTGCTCTTCTGTATGGACAAAACTTTGTTATGTTTTTCCAGAAGCTCCAACATTTCTTCTGCTCTCCTATCATTAACATTCATTGTGTGTTCAGACACATCAATTCTTTTTTATTTCTCTATTAATTTCTTTCCTGGAGTGTTTCATATTTTGCTCGACTGTGGACCAATTGCTTGTTAGACTTGCTAATATCTTGAAGATTTCTCCTTCCACTTTTCTTCTTTTGGAACGTTCTTTTTCCTAGACCCCCCATCCTCCCTTTTCTTGGATTATTCCTTTGTTCAGTTGGTGCACTTCTTCCAGTCACTTTTTTAAGTAAAAGTTCATGGGTCATAAGTTTTTCAAGTTCTTGCACGTCTGAAAATTTAATTACTTCACTAATAAAATTCTAGACTGAAAATCATTTACCCTCAGAATTTCAGTGATACTACTTCATTGTCTTCTACTTCTGTGTTTCTATTGAGAAGTCAAATACAATTCCTATTCTTTGTGGTGATCTGATTTTGGTTTATTTTGTTTTTACCCACTTTTTGTCTCCAGAATCTTTATCTCTAGAAGGTTTACTTCGAATTATATTGTGTTTTTCTTTACCTCTTCCCCACCGGCCCCATTTAATAAACTGTGTATTTGATTGGCCATTTAAATGGAAGAGTTACATCTTGAAATCTGAAATTCTTTTGTCCTTTTAATAATTTTCTTTCTCCCATTGTCTCTCCCCTTCTCTTTGGAGCTCTTGTTAGATACTGACTCTTCTGGACCGAATGCCTGATTTCCTTTCCTAGTTTCATATTATCTTTTTCTAGTTTTGGGGGGATATCTTCCATTTTATTTTGCAGCACTTCTATGGAATTTTTTAAATTTGATTTCTTGTGTGCTTAGAGTCATTTTTTGTTCATTGATTTTTTTTTTCTGTATCAAAGCGTCCTGTACTTGTTTCATGGCTGCAGTATCCTCTCATATATCTATGAGAAAATTATAGCAAACTTTGTTTTGTTCTCTACGGTGCTTTTGTTTCTGCTGAACTCTCTTTTTTTCTGTTTGTTTGCCTTAGTCTCTCTGTTGGATGTTTTTTAGTTTGGGATTTTCAATGAATAGTACCCACTTCTCCTCCCAACTTTGGAACCAACTAAAAAATAAATGTAAGTAACATACAGATGGAGATAAATTATAGATAAAAGTTGTATTACTGGATATGGCTTTTTAGATCTGTGGTCATATTGGTCTTCTCATACATACACCCAGCATTGAAGTTTGTCACTGAATGGCTGTCAGAGCTAGGCAACTGCAGACCAATGCTGCAGCAGAAGTCTGCAGAGAACATACATGCTGAAGACTTGCTCACTCAGATGAAAGTCAGAGCTGAAGAATCTATCAGAGTGTGGCTTGTTCATGACTAGCTCAGTGAGTGATGGGAAAGGAAGAGGGGAGCTCAAAGTGTTCACTGAATCAGATCTTTGCACAGGGAAGTAAAGAACTGCCTCTCCCCTCAATACCTTTCCTTAAATGTCTGGAGATTCTTTTCTTTCCATCCTATTTTGAAATGGAAGTTTTATATGCTTACTTCTAATGTAATATCTGTCAAGCTTCACTATAGTATGGCGGAGTGACAATTCAACATTTTGTTCGTGAGCATTTACCCCTAACTCCACCCCAGTGTTGGTATCCAGAGTTCTTTTCTCTGACAGGATTCAGTTTAACCAAAGGAGAATCCTCTGATATTTCCAGTGGGGCATTTGTGGCTGTTAGCTTTCTGGTATTAGGGCTTGGAGTCCAACCTTTCAGTGAATAGATTTTTACTTAACCTCCTAAGTTTTAACCCCAGTCTCAATACTATCTTTTCGTATACCTGATGTTTCATACCAAAAAAAAGAGAAAATGCAAGCAGTGTTGCCTGGCTATGAGGGATGGGGGTTGGATTGGGGAAGGACCTGGAGTTCTAACTGCTTGCGCTACATCCAGTCCTGTTTCAGTCCAGCATCTCACCACCAGCTACCTTGCACTCCTTGGTAATGATTCTCTGCAGGCAGCCAAGGTGGCTCTTCCTCTGCTGTGCAGACTCAGTTACCTCTCTGCTGTCGTTTTTGTCTTCCAAAATTTGTTGAAAATGTCATTATTTATCATTCCTTCTTTTGTTCTCCCTTTTTATTTCTTTGTTGTGATTTTAGGTTTTGAGAAAAAGGAACAGAAGTAGCCAAGCTACCATATTTAACTGAAAGTCTAACAGATTTTATTTCTACATAAACATGAACATGAGACCATTTTAATGCTCTGCAGTATATTTCTGAAGACTTTTGTAAACCTGCCTTTATCTCTTATCAACTTGTAGTATTAATGGATTACTTCTGTTTATCTCACGTAACGAAATTCCTCCTTTATCTACAAATGGGATTAAAGTGAAAGCAGGCCTACATTCCTGAAAACAGGAATGTTGATTTACTGGAGAAATTCACTTGCTTTAATTCTGAGGATATTTTCCACAATAGAGTAATAGATGAGCTCCAAAGAAGTTTAAAAATAACAGTCAATTGTATTGATTTTTCTTTTAGAAAGGAGAAAGTTGGCAAAGCAGCCTGAAACAGTTTCTGTTGCTGAACTTAAAAATCTGTTAGTACTCACAAGGAAACAGTTTTTAGATTATTTTGATGCTATGATTCCTAAAATGAGTCTAAGAAAGATGAACAAAATAAAAACCTTCAATATATTAAATGGTAAGTTTTTTATTACTTTAAATATTAGTTCATGTGTGTGTGTGTGTGGCAGCCATGACAGTTATTTATTATTTAAACTTAGAAAATGTATTGGTCAAATCAAAGTGTATTTCACAAATTTAAATAATGTTAGATACTTAAGTATATGCAAATATGTATATATAGGTGATGAACTGTATTACTGATTATTTAAACATTATAAACTTTCTTGTAACTTTTTTTGTTAAGTATGTTCAGTGTAATTGTTTTTGGGCAGAGGAAGCATTTCAAGATGATCCGTTTATTTAGTCTTGCTAAGTTGCTGAAATGTATGAATTTCTGTTCAGCTACATTTTCACATATGGAAAGCAAAACCTACATAGTAAATTTAACAGAGGTAAAGGTACATATGATAAGATGATGCATATTTAACATTCATTAGGGCAGGAACAGTCAAACTTCACAGAGACAGCTGGAAATCATTTCAATATTTGGTTGTATTTCTTTCTGCTTTCCTGAGTTCTAGTGTTGTGAAGAATTTGAATAACCTTATTTGAGGACACAGGCCATGGAGCTAAACTGTCAAGGTTCATATCTCACTTTTGTTACTTGCTAACTAAATGTCTTTAGGCAAATTATTCAACTCCACCTGTTACCTCCTGGTTAAAATGGGAAGAATAATATAGCCCACTTATTAGGATTATTGTGAGGAGTAGTAGGGTTATTATGAGGATCAAATGAGTGGATATCTGTAAAACCCTTAGAATGCAAGTACCAAAAAAGATGTTATTTGTATTAATCATTATTATCACCATTGCATGTCAGTACCCAAGTTAAGTAGCATACAGAGTAATCTGAAAGGTGCTAGAGACATTATTAGATTACTTGTAAATGTGGGATGTGTTCGGTAAGTGAGAGACCGTGGCTCCATGGTTATAGCATGGGATCTGGAGCAAGACTAGCAGCTTACTTGCACTGTGACCTTGGGCATGTTTTCTGACATCTTTGTGCCTCAGTTTCTTTATCTGTAAATTACAGATGACATAGATTATTCCAAAGATTAAATTGCTTAGGCAGTTGCCTGGTATAAAGTAAGTGCTGGTTAAATAAATATGAATTTCGAGGAGAGAACTACAGGTAGGATAGAGTAGTCATGAAGGCTGAATAGGAGTCAAGGGAGTTGATGTAGGTCTTGAATGATGCATAGATGTAGATAGAGAGGAGAAGATGAGATTTGCCAGGTAGAAGCACCATATTCAGGGTCATGGAAGTTAAAAAAGGCAAACTGAGATCAAGAGAGAGATTGGCTTACCAGAAGATTTGTACGGGAGACAAGGGTTGAAAGGTAGAAAGGGCTCAAATAATTGCTAGGACTTTTATATAAGTTTTTAATATAAGTTTAAGGATGTACATCTTAGAGTTACCTGTAAAAAGAACATTGGACACACTGAGCTGCAGGAGTGCTTATCTTAAAATCTAAAAGGTTTGAGCAAAGGATTGGCACAGTCTATCGTCAGATTACGTCACTCCTTTGCCCAGACCTTCTTGATTGCTTCTAATTGCACATGGAATGCATCATTCTTCATATGGTTTGTAACAACCTTAAATGATATCTGACTTTGTGCTTATTCTAGTACTAGTACATTTCTGTTTCCTTTTTACCACAGGAAGTCCTTCCTTTCCTTGGACATGTCACATTTCTTTCTGCCTCAGGAACTTTATAGATGCAGTGTCCTCTGCCTGGAATTCTTTTTTCCTAGTCTTTACTGGATTAACTGGTGATCATTCTTCAGATCTTGATTTAAATGTCACTTTCTCAAAGAGGCTTTCCCAGACCTTCCCCAGTTTCAACTGTTTTCTGTTATACTCTCTCCCTGTATTTTGTCTCCATATTATTATATCACATTTTAAGTTTGTATTTGTTTAACAAATGAAAGAAATTTGGAAGATTTTTAGAACCTGGACTGAAATCTGACAGATTATACATTTGAACATGACTCCTAAGAACAGAATTGTGATTTTTAACATCTTTTGTAGCTTTGAGTTGAATAAATACATCTACATGTAAGTTACATAATGAAAGAAACACTAAATTCAATTAGATATCATATTTGGACTCATTTGCAAGCATACACATTAGGAGTTACTGGTAATTAATAAAGTTGTTTAATCTGCTCATTTTTTGGTAAAAACTAGCATGTGTGACAAATGACAAGTCTGTATGTAGAAAATGCCTAATATAACCATTTATTTACACATTGTCACAAAGTTGCTAAAGACTTTGACGTAGTCAAATGTGATAACTGAATTCATAATACGGTAACTACAGTAACTATCTCCATTGCATGGGACCATTGGACTCATCAACACACTGCATAAACAAGTTTTCCTTTGTAAGATCATTATTTTATTATTTCACATACTTAGAAGACATCTTCTGGCATTTATAATTCTTGCTCTATTCATTAACAATATAACGTTTCTTTATGACTTACTCATATTTAAGTATGTAAGGTTATAATGGCCTCAATTCATTAACCACTTATCGTCATCTCTTTTTCTTTGCTGTGATTTGTGATTTTATGGGTCAGTTTTTTCTATTTCCCCTATTGTGTTGGTTCTGTTGTTCTATTTCTGTTTCTCCTATAAAATAATTTTTTTTTTTAAAGAAGAGTTCTTGGTTTCTGAGAGAACCTTTGTGCTTTTTGGCTGTCAGCATAGCCCAGTGTTTTGACTGCCACAAAAATGAAATATTGTGTTTTATTTTATTGTAAGAATTGTATTAAATGATTCCACAAAAGACATGGCACATATGAATGTTTTCCCACCTATTTCTTAATATTTAGCCTATGTAATTTATTTTTTAGGTTGTACAGTTAGTAGTTACATTGTAATATTTAGGAACCATTTAATGTTTACTGTTATTTAAGATTGGTTATATTCTTTTATGAACTCATCGCATGAAGCTGTGCAGAACTGTAAATGATTTTTTTATACTTTTAGTGGAAAGCCACATGAACATTCAGAAGCATATTATTTTATTATAAAGCTTATTGCTCTTTAAAATAGAATTTTACCACCTTTACTAAAAAATGGGAAGTGTTGTATTTGGATGGTGTTTAGAGAGGGCAATTCAATATAGGTATTGAAAATATTTTAAACTATTCGAGGTTAAATAGTTTAATAAGTAGAAGGAAAATAAGATACAGTTTACATTCATTTTCATTTATGTTTCTTGTTTAAAAATTCCTTACCAGGCTGGGCATGATGGCTCACGCCTATAATCCCAGTACTTTGGGAGGCCAAGGTGGATGGATCACTTGAGGCCAGAAGTTCTAGACCAGCCTGGCCAACATGGCAAAACCTTGTCTCTACTAAAAATACAAAAATTAGCTGGGCATAGTGGCACCTATCTGTAATCCCAGGAGAATTGCTGGAACCCAGGAGGCAGAGGTTGCAGTGAGCCGGGATCATGCCGCTGCTCTCCAGCCTGGGTAACAGAGTGAGACTCTTGTCTCTGGGAAAAATAAATAAATAAATAAAATTTATTTGCCAAATCATTATTTTCTAAGACCTCTCAAAAATATAAAATGAGTATGTTTGTTCAAATGTTGATAGTCAAACAGCTAATGTTCAATAATTTTCAATCAATTTATTAAAACAGTATCCAAAAACATTTCTAAAACCAGATAGTTTTGCAATCCAAAAAGTAGCACAGTTAGTAATTTTGCCAGTGTTAAAACCGTTTGAATATATCAATAATATTAATAATAATTTTTAATAAGAATAGAAACTGTCCCTTTAGGTTTTCGTTGAAAATCCCAATATTATCAGCAATCTCAATATTAGTTTACTACAGCATATTGTCGAGAAAGATAAGCACACTTTTACACATAATATTTGATTCGTAGAAAATAACATTTAATGTTAGTGATTCGAAGGTGTGTATGTTTAAAGATCTTGATTTCTCAGAAAGAACTCAGAACATCGTAACTTATTTATTATCTTATAATTGTAGCTTTGAGAACAGGGTAATCTTTTTAAAAGATGTAATTTTTTGTCTACTTGTGCTAATTCCTATTTTAGTATGAAAATCACACAGAATATCCAATATATTCTCTACAGAGTTGCCTTCTTTTCATTTCAAACTGTTTTCCACACCCTAAAGCTCAAAATCATGAAAATTATAATAAATAAATAAATAAATAGATAGATAGAACTGTTTTCACCCAAAATAGCAAAGTTATGTTTTTATTCCATAGGAGTCCTATATAGTGCTAATTCAATTTTGTGGATTCTAGCTTGTAACTTTTATTATGCGGTGATATTTTATTTTTATTTCCAACAAACATTTCTATGGCCTTTTGCACAGGTTAGGCTATCAGAGAGGTCTTTAATAAATGCCTAAGGTAAGTATGCCATTATAGACACACACACACACACACGTATGTATGTGTCTATAAATACACATTTTTATTAGCAAAATTCAGGATGTTAATACTTTTCAGACTTATGTGTATTTCTTTCACTTTAGATTTTAGTCCAGTGGAACCTAATTCTTCAAGTCAAACAGAAACCAATCCTCTGGAATGGCCAGAAAGGCATGTTCTTCAAAATTTGGAAACTTTTGAAAAAGCTAAACAAAAAATGAGGTAATATTTGAATCTGTAGTAGAGCATGTGATAGCTCAGTATTTTTAGTGAACTCTTTTTTAAAATAAATGTTTATGAGATATAAGCAGTTTATAGTTTTATTATAAAAGAAATACATCCTTACTGAAAATAGTTAATCAGTAGAGTAGTATATTAATTAAAAAGGGAAAGAAATGCTCATCTTCA
This sequence comes from Saguinus oedipus, assembly GCA_031835075.1. Lineage (NCBI taxonomy): Eukaryota > Metazoa > Chordata > Mammalia > Primates > Cebidae > Saguinus > Saguinus oedipus. The sequence continues at coordinate 62,484,515 of CM063181.1, read as the reverse complement.
TCTGACCTGCACTTGTACCTTCTAGGTCTGTGTAATCACAGTGAACATTTTGGTGTATAGCCTTCCAGACCATAGCCCATAGATAGAAAATAGTATATGAAGATATAAGAAAATCTTATTACAAGAACATGTACAACCAAGTAGAAGTACTTGCCTCATTTGAACCACTTTGATCTCTTCCTATTTTACATTCATATATGTTTATATAGTACCTATTGTTGAACTGTAGGAGGTGGAATTTTTGTTTTGTTTTGTTTTTGTTATTTTTGTTCAGTACATAGTAGGTTCTCAGTACATAATTGTTGAATGATGGAATAAAAGATAAGTTAAGGTTTCTTACATTACTTTTCTCTCAAATATTACAAATCACATTTTTAGTTTTAGCTCCTCCATGGATAGTATTTTAATACTTGCTATAACTTTGTTTCATACACATGAAACAGACATTTACTGAGTACCAACTATGTGTCAGGCACCGGGAAGATGAGGAAGATCAAGCTGTGCACTGCCCCTCTCATCTAGAGCTTAACCTTTTAATGAGAGAAGCAATCGAAACAAGTAACCAGACAAGTAAATATAATAATTGTAAATTACTCTGTGTGTAGTGAATGAAATAAAAAGACTGGGGGAGAATAATTTTATTTGCTGTGGGGAAGCAAGTACAGTACTCACTTAAGTGAGGTGGATAGTCAGGGGGACCGCTTAAAGGAGGTTACATTTGAGTTGAGATCTAATGAATAAATGGGTGAAGTATATTCAGTCACACAGGACCAAACAGGTCCTCCTACAGAGCTTGGATTTCATTGTAAGTGCATTGGCAGAGGATTTCATATAAAAGCGTGATGGGATATGATTTTATGAAAATTTTGCTTTCTTGCAGCAAATAAATAGCCAGAGGGACAGATTAGAGCAGAAAGATCAGTTAGGTGGCCTTTGCTGTAAGCTAAATAAGAGATGATGGCGATCTCAAACTAGAGTAGTAGTAGTGGAAACAAATTTGGGAGATATGTTGGTGGTAAGCTAGTGAAGAGGTTCTTATGATGCATTAGATGTGAAAGAGAAGGAAAGAAAACATTGAAGGTCATTTAGATTTCTGGCTTCAGTCAAGTGAGTGGTGTTCTTCTGGAGTAGATGGGTGGAAACGGGATGAGACAGTTTTGGGGAGAAAAAAATCAAGAATGCTTCTTTGGGGATGGTATGTTTGATCTATGAATTATCCAAGTGGAAATAAGAAGTGGACTGTGGGAATATCTGGAGCTCAATTTGGAGTTATCATCAGTAGGGGTTTCCAAACATGATAGTTGATGAGTTACATGATGAGACCATGAGGAGAAAAGAAATGGAGGATAAGACCACTCCTCGAGAATCCCTGGTGTTTGAAGAAGACAAGAAAGAAGAGTGAGAAAAGAACAGGTTACCCACCAGTGAACCTCAATTTCTTGCCTACCGGTTTTAAACGATATCTTATAACTTCCCACTGGGAAAGATGAGTAATTAACACCCCTGTTTTTCTTCCCTTTTTATCTTCTATCTCTAAACCTTATACAATAGACAGTTCTTAATTTTATTTTTCTTCTCTCTGATTTCCTACTCTAATTTGACTAACTCTACCTGCATATTTGTTTTCCTGGTATTTCTTTTGACTACATTTTAGATTAGTTCCTTATTTTCTTAGATTTCATATCTTAAAGAGAAGTCTGATGCCAGATCGATTTTTATTCCTTAATAGGTATTTTATTTTGTCTCTTAAACTTTTGCAATTTTCTGTTTTCCTTAATGTTTTGAAATTACAAGAGGCCATGCATAGTATGAGAGGTTTTCGATTCAAGTCTTTTGTCTTTTTTTGATTGTGAGACATATCTTATTATTTCTTCAATACTATTCTTGCCTTTATTTTCTTTTCTCTCTGAAATACTTGTTTTAATTAATATAAAACATTCTGGATTTGTTTATTTGATTTTTTTCTTAATACTCTTTAACTTTTCTGCTGTATGTTCTGGGGTTTTTCCTTTACCTTTGTTTTCATCTTTTCTGTTAAACATTTTGATAGTCATGTTTTAAATTTCTAATAATTTTCTCTTGTTCTTCTGCCATTTTTTTTCTAGCAATTATTTTTTTATTAATAATGAGACTTGAGATGATACTATAAGGATATTAATTAGAATTTTCTTTAAACTTGTATCTGTTTCTTGAATTGTCTCATTTTCATTTGCAGTTGTTTTATTTGTTCTTCTGGTGTTTTTCTCTTATGTGTAATTTTTCTCCAGTGTCTTGTGGTCCTTGATTGTCTGTTTATAACTAAGAATTTAGGGCCATGTTGCTTTCTATAGGTAGTTGGCATGTATTTTTTTTTCCATAGGTGTAGTCCTGTTCCCCACGTCTCTCACTTATATTAATGTTAGAGAAGCGAGATCTGGGGTAGAGCATGTTTGCTAGGCTTCACGTTAGGGCATACTTTAGGGTATCAGCAGGCAAGAAGCATTGGTGCTTCACCCAGCACTAAATTACAGGGGACTTTATTCTGGGCCATTACCACTGACACTGAGAAAGGAACATGGTTCTGTACCTTTACAAATTAAAATCATTGTATAGCTCCTACCCTGCTGGAGTATGAAGTCCAGAGAAAATTTGTGTGTTTTGTTGACTGTTTTTATTAGATTAATATTTTCAGTTTAAAAACAAAGGAATAGGAAGAGGAAAGAGGCACTGTCAGTGTATTATTGATCTTTAATGTATAGAAATATGTTTAAAACTATAATGTCAACATTTTAATCATGTAAATATCAGTAAAAACGCTTCATTTCAGTGATAAAATAATCAGGAAATAGTTGGATTAACAAAGTTGGGAAATCAATTTTCTGTGCAGACGTTGAAATACTTTATTTATGCTATGGTAACAGAGCTATGGTGATCTGTGATTCAGTGCATAGTGAAACCTCTAACTGAAGCTATGTTGTTTTTCACTTTCCAGTATGTAAAACTTTCTGTGAGTTTTTCTTATTTACAGAGTGATAGAGCAGAAATAGTAACTAATTTGGAGTTAGTCTAGTTCTATCATTTTAAATAGCTGTATCACCCTGGGTCTGCAATATAACCTTTTGTATATTCGCATCTTTATTTGAAAAGTAGGAATAATTGCTTTTTAAGCTTGGCATGCTGATTTTCACTTTACAAAATACTTATTTTTAGTTATTTTTTCATTTTGAGATAAGGCCTATTCCATCTTTTTCAAAGGAATTTGTGAGGATTAAGAATATATTATATGTAAAGTAGTTTGAAAAATACAAAGTCCCGCATGTATTTCAGGTATATAATAATGATTCAGTGCTTATTCATCATGTCATAATCATGGCTACAAGAGACTCTGGGGAGATTTCTGAGTATTGTCTCATTTCATGGTTGTGCTTCAAATAATCTTTCGAGTTCATGGAAAATTGGAACATTCAGTCTCTTCCGTCAAAAATTTAAAATACTGTGGGATTTCAGAACATATAAGAGAATTTAGATTTAAATTATATAGAATTGGTAACTTCACACCACTGAATAATAGGCCATCATTAATAGATAATGTAATTATATTTATTTTAAGTAGTTAAAATACTACTTGTTGACTGCAAGTTTTATTGTGACCTTAAGATTTTTAAAAATATAATTAGAAACTAAATGATTTGCTAATATTTTACTTTACTGTCTTTTCTAAATGTTTAATTCTCCAGTGTTCTTGGTGTATTTTTCTGATTTCTGCTCATCTCCCCTTTTCCTGACTATGGTGAATTCGAATTTACTTTTTTCTTTTTGACTCTGGCTTTTCTGTGTATTGAATCCACTTTAAACAAATCTGCATAACATTATTTTCCCAGAACTGGTTCATTACCTCATTCATCTGAACAGTTGCTCGGCCGCAAAGAGGTTCCTCGGGACTCAATCACATTATTGGATGCTAAAGAATTGCTGAAATACTTTACCTCAGATGGATTACCTGTTGGAGATCTTCAACCTTTACCGATTCAAAAGGGGTAGGTTAGAAACTTACAGTTTCCAATTAACTTTTTAAGTATTACTTCCAAATAAAATTGTGTCTTATTTCCTTCGTTATTGATGCCCTATACTACTCAGGGAAAATTTATAAGTTTGATGTCAATGTTTGTCTGTTGGCCGTAATCTTCACTTTTTATGGTACCCAAATATCCATATTTGGGTATTGAAAAGAACAGCAACAGGAATAAGAAAAGCAGACTCTGCATATTCCCTCTAGAAGTCAGTGGCTTCTATTTGGTATGCAAAGGACAATACTTTCTAATAAAAAAATTTGAATTTGACTTACAAATTTTTTTTTTTAATTCTCTTTTCTGTGTTACTCTAGTTTTGATACTGCCACTACTTGGCATGAGCATCGCCAGGCATGCCTAATAGTAGCAAAAAGCATGGCCTTTCAACCGAAGAACAGGAAAGTGTAATAAAAATGCTTTTGAACTATGACATTGCCAAGTAAGAATTCAGTGTCTCCGTGAATAATTTACAACTAATTTGACTTCCAAGACAATTTCCACTAAGTTACCAGTTAATAAATGCTGCATGTTGCTGGCATTGACAAAATTGCCAATAAAATTGTGACATCAAATACTTGTGAGAACTGAATAATTTGCTCATTACTCCAATGTCTTTTTAATTGTTAATTCATTATTTTGAAAACCTTCCAAAAGACTTAAAAATTGTAGAATACTTTGATCACTTTTATAAGCTTGATTTGAATTACACTGTGATAAATATTGACTTTAAAGGTGAATTTCAGAGAGGAGTTAGTCAAAGGCAGCTATATCTCAGAAATATTTCTAGAACATTATTGCCTTTATGTGCATGTTCAAGAGCACTTGGGAAACCCTAATGCTTTTAATGACAAAAAATTATATAATTTTGGAGTAATTTTTTTTTCTCATAACTTTGAAAGATTGATGATCTTTTGTTGTGGGAATCAAGAAAGTAAAGAAGTATATATTTTCATATACTTCTATTTGGTTATTGGACTTCTGTCCTTTCAAATCATTAAGCAGAAACTGACAGTCAGTCAGTTTGCCAAAACTGAATTATGTAAGTTGTACTGTTTTTGACAGAATGTCTTTCTAGGTGCATTGTAGAAGAGAGAAAGTTAGTTCTTTCTGGAAACTAATTGTAGGTGATGTATTTAGGAAAATTTGATGCGATCTTCAACGTTAGTAAAGAACTGCATTGCTATCAAATGTATCTCCTGTTAACATTAGAGTTGAAGGATGAGTTTTCATGGCAGTAAATCAGGAACCTATATGCTCTTATTAAATGTTGACCTGCACAGGAAGCCATCCAAAATGCTGTGTTAAACAGAGTACAAACATGACTCCTATGTATATACCAAGGAAATAATGAACACTGACAAAACATATATTTATCAAAATGTTTATTTTAAAAAGAACAAGTTGTGAGGGAAATTACACTAAAATGGGTTAAGTTGCTGGGGGCGACTGATACGAGAAATGAGAGACAGCATAGTAAAGGAAAGAAGTGAACTGCTAGATACTTACAGATTTCCATTTTACAAAATTATTTATATTTATAATCATTGAAATACTGGGGTTATTTTAATTTACTAATGTTACTTTTTGTGGAATACTTTAAATGGATGCATTTGAATATAAAGTCTGCTTTTTTAGGATTCATTAGTTGGCATGAATCTTACATTTTAATGTGATGATTTCAAATGCTTATCATAGTATCCTAGATAATTTTCCGTGGCAAGACAGTTTTTATTACCATAGGTGGAAAAATGTGACAGCAAATTTATTCTTAGTACTCTACTATTTACTTGCCATTCTACATATTATTTCCAACTCTTCTCAACTCAAGCCCCTGGTATTTCATTTTACCTATTAACTATTTAAAGACCACCTTTGCATAATTTCCCCATTCCATCTAACAAGCTTCAGGACCATGATTCATTATATTACAACAGTGGTTTTCTTTACTTCAGAGAAGGATGGCCCCTATCAGAATAACCCAGAGAGCTTAATCTAATTGCAGTGACCCTCTTCTTTCCCGGATTTTGATATATCTCTGTAGTTTTAGGTGTGGAAAGGCTTGAGCATGAATATTTGATGTAAACTCGACGTGATTAGTTCTAACATGCCAGTTGATTGAAAACCTACTTCAGAAAAAGAACTGAAATCAGCAGTTAGTCTCTATACCCTCTGATAGTTAAAAAGTTGCTGACTCTTAAAGTAGGTGTCAATGACCACATTCTCAGGCAAAGAAAGATCTGGGTCCCACATGTTTTAGAGTAGGAAGTAAATTCTTTTATTGTTACCAAAGATTCAAGTTGACTTGAATTATTCCCTTGAAAAAAAAAGATTAACTAAATGCCTAAACATTAGTTTACTCTACCAAAGAAAAAACATCTTTTAGAAATAATGCTGCTTCTTGGCTGGGTGTGGTGGCTCATGCCTGTAATCCCAACACTTTGGGAGGCCGAGGCTGGCAGATCACTTGAGGTCAGGAGTTTGAGACCAGCCTGGGCAATATGGTGAAACCTTGTTTCTACTAAAAATGCAAAAATTAGCCAGGCAGGGTAGCAGGTGCCTGTAATCCCAGCTACTCAGGAGGCTGAAGCAGGAGAATTGCTTGAACCAGGGAGGCAGAAGTTGCAGTGAGCTGAGATTATACCACTGCATGCCAGCCTGGGCAACAGGGTGAGGCTCCATCTCAAAAAAAAAAAAAAAAAAAAAAAAAGAAATAATACTGCTTCTTGAATTGCCATCATAAATCATATTCCATTTTTGTTTTACCCATTTCTCAGAATAGTTTTGTGCAACAAATAACATCATAACTTACTTGAGGTGCAGAAAATGTAAGTGATGAAAGCCAAGGCCTAACCTTGCTTCATTTCCTTCTTTACTTTCTGATGTTGCTTAACCTTTATCCCATATAAAATTCAACTGTAGAGGAAAAGGTCACATTTGTTTTATTAGGTACTTTCTTTAACTTTCTCTTTGTCACTAAATAAACTTTGAATACAAATGAAAAACTGTTTGTTTCAGGGAAAAGACTTTTGTTTTGACACCAGAACTTAGTCCTGGGAAACTTCAGGTCTTACCTTTTGAGAAAGCCTCAGGATGTCATTATCATGGAATTGAGTAAGTTTTTATTTACACTTTACTATTCTGTGTATTGTTGATACAGCCTCACTTGTGTGAAGAGTGACTTTAATATAATGACATAAATTGAGACAGAGACCAAAAGAGTATGTCAAAAACCTCAAAAAGCAGAGCATTGCATACAAAAATAATTTGTTGAAGAAGTTTTTTGACGATTAATCAGTTCAACAGCATTTAAACATCCTATTATGAATTACTAGTTATTTTTTTATATCAAAATTGTTTTGGTCCCTATGTTATAAATATATATTTACACTATGGGTCACATTAATATTTTCCTGGTCACCAATTACATTATAGTTGCTCAGAAATTGTTAGATAGGGCCCAACATTTCAATACTAGATATTTTTCTGAGAGAAAGACTTACACAAGTATGCACGTAATAGTTTAATTCTCAATATCCCCAAACTGGAAAGAGCCTAGGAATATATCAATAGGAAAATAGGTAAATAAACTATGGTATATTTATATAAAGCAATACTATTTAATTGTAACAAGGAAGGAAATATTGATACATGAAACAACATTAAATACCTGTCTGTGTGAAAAACAGTTGAAATAAGAATTTGAGGCCAGGCACGGTGGCTAATGCCTGTAATCTCAGCACTTTGGGAAGCCAAGGCAGGTGGATCGCTTGAGCCCAGGAGTTTGAGACCAGCCTGGGAAACATGGTGAAACCCCATCTCTACAAAAAAGTACAAAAACTAGCTGGGTATAGTGACTTGCGTGTGTAGTCCTGGCTACTCAGGATGCTGAGGCAGGAGGATTGATTGATATTGGGAGGTTGAGGTTGAAGTAAGCCATGATCATGCCATTGCACGCCAGCCAGGTGACAGAATGAGACCTTGTCCCCCCTCCCCAAAAAAAGAAGAATTTGAGAACTTTGAAATGAGCAATATGAAGTATAACATTCAGTAATGAATTATTTCTAAAAGAAGTCCTGTATGAAATGCTAATTTGAATCTAAATGGTAGCATAAGAATTTTAAATTGTTTTGTGAACAACAGAGCTGTAACTCAGAGATAACTATTGAATTATAAAAAGATAAAAAATGGGCTGGGAGCGGTGGTGGCTCACGCCTGTAATCCAAGCACTTTGGAGGCCAAGGCGGGTGGATCACCTGAGGTTGGGAGTTCAAGACCAGCCTGACCAACATGGTGAAACCCCGTTCTTTATTAAAAAAAGACAAAAAATGCCACCTGATCCATCTTTTTATTTCTGATATTTGATTAAAGGACTCCTTGTTTGAGAGGATTATTGTTTTCCCTTTAACATAAAAAGGGTAGAGATGTTTCCCAAATAGCCTTAAATTTAGCCGAAGCTTTTACTTAAACTATATTTTTAGCCAAACACCCTTTTGTGCATTGATTACAAAATTTTACATTTCTCTCACTTTTTCACCTAGGCTGGAGTGCAGTGGCACAATCTTGGCTCAGTGCAACCTTCATCTCCCGGGTTCAAGTGATTCTCATGCCTCAGCCTTCCGAGTAGCTAGGATTACAGGCATGCACCACCATGCCTAGCTAATTTTTGTATTTTTGGTAGAGACAGGGTTTAGCCATGTTGGCTAGGTGGTCTTGAAATCCTCGCCTCAAGTGATCTACCTGCCTCGGACTCACAAAGGGCTGGGAACAGGCGTGAGCCACGGCACCCAGCCCAAAATTTTACTTTTTATTTATACTAAGTTTATTAAATTTAAGTGAGAACATCTTGTTCTACTTTGTAAAAATTTCATTAATAGGATATATTTTTATGTCCCCCCCTTTTGATTTTATTAAAGACCTAGAAATTAAACATTACAGAAAACTTAGAATGCAAATCAACAATTCCTTTCCTTATTACTACCTACAGTCCCAGCATTTAGAAAAAAAAAAAAAAAATTATTTGTTTGGTTTAGTTTCCCAGATAGCAATCTCTCATTTTAAAAAATAATCTGTCAATACTTTTAAGTGTCTCAATATAAAATATTGACTCTGAAAAATGATTTGATTCTTCTTAATTTGAGCTCTCTGCTATTTACTTTTATGTTTTTAAATATGTATACTGAAACTTCTGTTTCTTATTCCATTAGCTATACAGCAATATCTCACACACTTAGTTTGATAAAAATTTTAGGGCCTTCTAATCTATTAAAGGAATCTAATTAAAAATTTTAAGTATTTTGCATTTAATTTGAATGTGAAAACTGAAACCAGTAAAGAGTGTTTATTATTATGAAAAATAGTGTTCACTGTTGAGAAAATGTACTAGTATTAACATTTGCTTTGCTACATGGCTGGAATACCCCAGGACACATCTGTTTTTTACCTCTTTGGTCCTATAAACACACTGAAGCACTGATTCGAATAAAGTAAGCTACAATAATTACATTTTAATTGCTAGCTAAAGTGTCTATCATATAATCTTATTTAGATTATTTTTCCAAAATTTAAATTTAATTTTATTCTGAGTTTCTATCTCTCTACTCTTTTTTTTTTCTGCTGTTTTTAATTTACTATGGAAAAATTTAAATAATACATACAAATTTATAAAATTTAACAAGGATATGTTCTTCATGATTATTTATCAAAATATTAAATTAGGACTTATTTGAGTACTGTGTCCTGATGGGCTTAAATCTACACAGAGTTTTATTAACTTATACACATATAATGTTATGAAATTCTGATTCACTATAAAAAGTAATTCTCTACTACCTACCTACTCCCACAAACAAACAAATCTATCTGTGACTGACTTTTCTTTCCTGTAAATTTATGCTCATTAAACTGAGGACATTGAGACTGGGTTGACAAAGTTGTAGGAGGTGAGCACCATGAATTCAGAAACACATTTTTTTCAAGAAGATTTGGGTGTATAGTGTGAGAGCCTATTTATGTTCAACATAGATTATGGAGTAGAAACAAATTCAAGTAACATTTTAAAGTAAATATGAAACTACAAGGAAAGTTCTCTTCTTATGTTGTTGTGGGCCTTTAGAACCCTGAACCTCTTTCTCTGATATAAAGGAATATTTGGAAAAGGTATATTAATTGCATGGCAGCACAACAATGTTTCTTAAGGCAAATGAAATATAACCACTATTGGCTTGTTTTTTCACTTATTTACCCTATTCTGGAATTTAAGATGCCATTAATTGTGAAATGCACTGTTTTATTAAGCAGCAAATTAAACTCTGCTGCCCTACTCTGACAATCATTCGATCACACCAGCCTCTCATTGCTCTGAAATTTCCTTCATCTATTCTAAGAGATTTAGCAGTTTCTCCTGCCTTCATTGGTATAGGTAGTATTTTGTCTATTTCTTATTTACAAAACAAAAACAGCTTCAGTGTCTTATCGGTATTTTTCTTTGTTAGGACCCATAAAGCATTTGCTTATTGTTTTATAAGAAAATATGGAATTGTAGTCATTCAGCCAGCAATGCATTTTTACTTCACTAATGTCAAGTATACACCCTGCCTCTCTGTTTCTTTTATCTAATTTACAGAGTAAATTTTTCTTCCAATGGCAAATCATAGTATAATCATTTTAAAGACATTTTAAATGGCAATTGACATCAACATGTACAGGGTGCATAATTCAGTTGAAGCTATGACATTATGAACAGCTGTGATCAAGAGATTTTAAAACTGGAAGAAAATAATCTGCATCTTAGAAATAAAATCTTACGGTAGAAAGAAATATTCATCTTAGAATCAAAATGTGCATCTTTTCTCTCAAAAATTTTCTGTATTCAAGCTCATCGGGCATTATATTGGCTCTTGCATGGACTCTTGAAATTCATGGTTCTAATTTTACTCCAGATTCTACCAATTACCTATGATAGAAGTAGGACTTATCATTTGCTTCTGATTTTTAATGAAAGATATTTATTAAACAACAGAATAGAGAAAAAGTATTAGCTAGAGAGATGCCAGAGACCTAGGTTCTACTCCCTGCTCTGCCACCAACTCACATTCAGATTTAGAGTTCAGTTTTGTCACCTGTTAAATTAGACTGTCAGAGTAGATCAGAGATTTTTCAGTCCTAGCTATACTTTAGAATCATCTAGGTAGGCTTTTTTAAAAATATATATTTTTAAGGCATATAATAAGATGATTTGATATGCATAGTGAAATGATCACTGCAGCCAATCAAATTAACATACCCAGTATCTCACATAGTTACCTCTTGCTTTGCATGCCAAGAGCACCTAAAATCTACTCTCTTAGCAACTTTTCAATATACAGTACATATTATTAACTATAGTCCTTATACTGTATATTAGATTTCTAGATTTATTCATCCTACATAACTCTGTAACTTTGTACCGTTTAATCTACATCCTCCCATAACCTTCCCCACCCCATAACCACTATTCTACTCTGTTTCCATGGATTTAAGAAGTTTTTGTTTGTTTTGTTTTTTAGAATCACCCAGGCAGATTTTTAAAACATTCAATAACTAGGTATTTCCCTAGACCAATTAAATCAGAAACACTGAGCATGTATTACTTCTTAAAAGCTCTTCAAATTGTTCTAATGCTCAGCCATGTGTTGAACACTGAGTAAGATGATTCTTACACTTTGCAGAGAGAGAAATTCTAAAATGGTTAAAGTCAGGCTCTGAAGTCACCAATCTGGGTTTACATTCTGGCTGCGCTACATATTATCAGCATACTGCCAACTTTACTGTGGTAGAAAAGAAATCTAATGATGATGATAACAGTAATAGTAACATGCATTTCTTGACTGCTCTGCTTGCATATTTCAGGAACTGATTCCAAGTGTTTATGTGTACAATTCAAAGAATTGTCACAATAGCTTTTTCAGATAAGTACTATAATTCTCATTTTGCAGATGAAGCAACAGAATCATAGATAAAGTTAAGTAATTTAGCCAAGTTCACACAGTAATCAGTACAGGAGCCTGGATTGAAATCCAGAGTCTGACTTCGTAAGTCTGTATCAAATATGTTAAGTGTCACAAGGGAAAAAAGATAAGGTTCTTAAATCCTCCATCAGGCAGTCAGATGTTCAGGAAATGATATACTCCTTGGGAATTGAACTAAAAGCTTTTGGATACAAAAATCTGATTTTAGGCAGTATCTTAGAATTTTACAGGTAAAAATGACAGCTAACAGAGAAAGGTTTTAATTTATACAGTGCTACCATCACATATGTGAAACCATTTGTGTTTTCTTAATGCAATTGTAGAAAGGGGAGAAATCGAAGTTTTCCAAGGTCACACAGCTCCTAGATGATCTTCTTGATATGCTTGTTTGTTGCACTTAACAACCAAGATTTCTTTGAATCCAGAAGCATTCTCTAGGCTAACATTTCATTGATTCCTTGAGTCAGATTCAGCTAGAAACCAGATGCACAGACAGCTGAAGTGTTTGAAGGAAAATCTGTCAATCAGTTAATAAGGTGGGAACTGAGTTTCAAAGAAAAAATTCAAAATGTTCTAAGCTGTTTGCTGAGCCAGTTTAGAAGGCCTTTTAATGTTTGTGTTGAGAATAAACGTGCCCTTTCTAACAGAAGTCAGCATTTCATGTTGTCATATATCAGCCATGCTGAGAAATCAGAGGTTGGTAGAGTTTTAAAAAGTATTAAAACAGCAACTGTATTATTTTGAAAATAAGCCAAAGGATTAACTTAATCTGTTGCCCTGAAACACAAGTCAAAGAGAGATCAGATTGTACTTTACAGTTTTTAATCTTTTGCCATGTCATATAGCAAACTAGAAGAAAACTGACCTTGGGAGGGAAATAGGCCAGTCACTCAACCTTCCAATGATTATTAGGAAATTAAACAAGATCTCTTAAAGTAAATGTCCTGCTATTTTTAATTAAAGGGCAGAAGTCTGTTGCTCTCATGGAGGTTTACATTTTAATGCTCTTTCACCCATTTTAGATATTGCTTGGATGACCGAAAAGCTTTGGAAAGAGATGGAGGATTTTCTGAACTTCAATCTCGGCTTATTCGTTATGAAACTCAAACTACCTGCACCAGAGAAAGTTATCCAGTCCCTACTGTGTTGAGCCCTCTTCCATCTCCTGCAGTTTTGTCAGAGCCTGGAAGTGTCCCTGATGGAGAACTTTTACAAAGTGAACTTCGACCTGAAGTATCCCGATTGAAACGGAGATCTAAAGATCTGAATTGCCTTTATCCCAGAAAAAGGTGATGTATTAAATGAACATAAATAGTATCTTGACAGAAAGCATTTTAGTCTCTAGACGATTTTTATTTTATTTTATATTAGTCTTTCAGATTAATTTCTTTATGGCAGAAAGTTTATTATGAGCAGTTGATGATTTTGCTTGTAAGTTATAAAAAGAAATGACTTGGGGATAAAACACAGTTTCCTGCTTTATATGCTAACATACAGTCCATTAGCACAGTGGATTGTAAAGTTTTTAAGCCATGGAAGAGTGAAGATTTCACCCCTTAGGTTAAGCTCCTGAGCTGCTCTGTTGAAGAAGCTATTCCGGGGTGGGAATTCTCCTATTAGCTCCTCCTTCCCTTTCTCCTCAGTTTCCTGCCTGCGTTGGTCCCTTGAGCAAGAAATTCCATAAGGTACCATTTTTAAAACACCTGTTGCATATAAAATATAGCTTTAAACTACATAGTGATATATTATGTGAAACTTTTCTGGATACATTTTTTTGCTAACTAAATAGAATTTCCAAATACTTGATCAGAAGTTAGAAGTTCATATAGTGAACACTAATTTCTATTGGATTTACGTTATCTTTAGAACCTTTGTCAAATTTGGGTTCTTGGCATCTAAAGCAAGGCTTTAATTCTTACTGTATTTAAACCTTGCAAAAAGTATGAATCATGTGAAAATAAAACTTTTAGATTTTTTTTCAATAGTTAAAATAAAATCAGAATACTGTTCTCCTGATATAGAAGGACATAGTCATTTCTCTGAGGGCTTTATAAACTCATGGCATTTTTTATATCTGATAAAACTCAAAAGGCAACAGTAACATTTTGGGTACTATATTTATAGCCGTGTTTCTTATTTCTGACTTGTGGCTAATAACATTTTTGTTCCTAAAAGGAAAGTACACTGAGGTCTCTGGGTCAGCAGAATTGAGGCCCGTAAGACCCTGTCTTGTAAAGGGAAAAATTGGGGTCTTGTCGGAAGCAAATGTAAGCGTTTTAGGAAGATTTAAGTATGAGCCAATTTTATAGTTTATTTGTATTTAACACTATTATTTATTTTGCAAGGCAGTTCCATGGGCATAATAAGATACAGGTTGTGGTATCTCTGTTCAAATTATCTTAACAGAAAAGTATAAGTACTTAACAGCTTAGTATTAAATCTATAAATAGCAGCACTCAGCATGCAGAGCTGATTTATTTGATAAATTGTAAATTGGAGGGCTAGGGGAGAGTACAGCAATATTGTTTGTTGCTTTCTCTATTAGTCAAAATCCTACTGACTATTCATTTTACCTTCTGCGTCTTAGTTACGCATCTAAAGAACTACGGAACAACTTTATAATATGATGTTGATTGTTGACCTAAGGCAGTAGCAATAAATTTGTTTGCTTTTCTTGAATTTATATTGTAACATTTAAGACAGAAAATGGACTTTGAGGTTGATTCACTTAATCTACGTTCTTCATTTTTTCCCCTACTGTAGACTTGTGAAATCTGAAAGTTCACAGTTTCTTCTTTCTCAGACAAGTGGCAATAGTAATCACCATCGTCATCACGTGACATCCAGAAAGCCACAAACAAAGCGGTCCTTACCAATGACTTGTCCGTTGGTTCCAGTTCCTAGCTGTGAAACTCCAAAACTTGCTACAAAGACCACTTCGGGTCAAAAAAGTATGCATGAATCAAAAACGTCAAGGCAAATTAAGGAGTCAAGATCACAGAAACACACACGGGTAAAGATTTATTTACCATTTTTCTTAGTTTTACATGGAAAGACTTTTAAAATTTGATTACTTTAAAATTTTATGAATGAAATGAAACGATGTCTAGAATTTACCACTGTAAGGATGGAGGAAAGTAGGTAGGGATATAAATGAAACAAGATTAGCCACAGATTAATCATACTTGAAGCTCGTTAAAAGATATATCAATATAGAAATTTGTTATAAAATATTCTCTGCTCATCAGACATTCTCTACTTTTCTATGCTTGAAATTTTCCATAATAAAAGTAAATATACACTTAAATATCCCTGTTATGTATAACTTTAACACTCAGATTTCAATTCAGAACTTATGACTTGAGTTTCTTTTTTTTTTTTTTTTTTTGCAATTTTTAAAGTTTATTTGATGTATTTGACGATCAGCAATTAGTTCTCATCCACATTGACTGTCTGTAGATTTTTGAAAGTGGTAACAGGTACATAGGTAACCAAAGTATGGAGTTTCTTTCTAAGACATTCTAGTCAAATCCTGCTAACATATTATTCCTTTGACACTTCTGACCATGTAATTGTTAGATATTTTTTTCTCTCAGTCATTTTGTCTTAATGAACATGTCTGTCTTTTAGCACAGCAAAATGATTACGTAAATCATAGGATTGAACTCTGAAGCTGAAATAATAGGTTTGTTCCTTTTCCAAGAAATATTAGTCATATGTTATGTTCTGTTCAAGATATTGAAAGAAGTAGTTACTGAAACCCTGAAGAAACACAGTATTACTGAGACTCATGAATGTTTCACTGCATGCAGCCAGCGTCTCTTTGAAATCTCTAAGTTCTATCTAAAGGTACAGTATCTTCTCTACTACTGGCAAAATTTAGTTCATGTTCTAATGTTTCTGTTTGACATAAAAAAGTTTCCGTATTTTTTTATACTGAGAGCATATACTTGCTGCCAGTTTATTAAATGATGGAGATAGAAAAACTGAAGCCAAACTACTTTATATTTGATTTGATTTTAGTTCTCATACATAGAAAGCTACATTTTAACCAGTATCCTATTTCTCCTGATATGTCTTTGACTTAGAGATAATAAGCTTCAAAAGATGTTTAATTAGTAATTTTTTAATACAGTTGGACCTCCATATCTGTGGGTTCTGTATCCATGGGTTCCACATCCATGGACTCAACAAACTGCGAATTGAAAATATTCTGAAAAGCAAAAAAGGATGCCGTATCTGTACTGAACACGTATAGACTTTTTAAAAAGTATATGGGAAAATGTGCATAGGTTATATGCAAACACTACACCATTTTATATAAGGGATTTGACTATCGGTGGATTTTGGTATTCTCAGCAGGATCATGGAATCATTCCTTCACAGGGACCAAGGGATGGCTGTGTAGTAAAATGGCTACTGAACTAAATATCAAAACAACCAGTTTCTAAATTTCGATCCATTATCAGCTACTTGTAGGACATTGGAAAGGTCAGCCATTCAGGTGATGGTTTTTAAAAACTTAGATGATGTTAGATTATGTCCAGCCTTACAAGTTTCTGACTTGAATCACAGCTATCTGTAAGTTTCAGGTTAAAACTGCAGATTTATCACATATTCAGTTCCCTTTCCTTCTAAGATCTTTCAAGAAAGACATTATTAATCTACAAAAACCAAGGGAAGGGATAAGAAAAAACTAGAAAGGTTTTTAATATGTTGTTGAAGAGTAACGAAAAAAGCACATGCAGCATGGTGTAAGAGAGTGAAAAGAGTTGCAATCTAATTGGGTGCCTAGTTGAATACTAGTGAGAAGCATGTTAATTCTACAGAAGCTGAGGCGCTCAGGATTTGAAGACACCAGGTATCATGGAAAGCAGGGGCAAGAGTCCACATAAAAAGCAGGGAAGTTAAAGATCTACAAAGCGACCTGGGATTGTCCAACTTGCTCTGCATGCTCTTCTCCCACACTGTTAACTACAAGATCTATCATGTATATGTTTTTCCACCCACCCCAGTGACAGTGCAGGAAATAGTCTCTGGGGAGAATATTGGAAGCTGCAATGGAAAAGCCAACTGGCCATCTTGTCACTTTGAAAAGAAACCAGTGACAATCTCTGCTCAGAGATTCCAGTCAGATTTTTAGTGTCTCACTTTTAAATATGACTGGACAGCCATGGATTTGCAGGCTTTGAGGAAACCTTCTAACACAGTTGATGACAAAACATAAAGGAATAGAGGGAACTCTGAAGAAGCAGGAAGTTGAAGAAAACTGCATAAAAACTATAACTCTCTTAGAAGGTAATCACATTCATAAAATGAGAACAGGATGCTGTTTCCCAAAAAAGCGTAAAACATGAAAGCTCCATAAAATTAAAAATATGATAAAATCAATCAAATAGAAAGACTGAACAGTTGAGATGAATAAATTTACCAGAAATTAGAATCAAATGACAAAAACATTGAATTCAGCATAAGAAAATTGGAGGATTAGTACAGAAGATCCAGAATGCTAAGTAATATGAGTTTTACATTTTTGAACAATTTTTTCTTCTTTATTCTCAAAATTTAGAAGAGAGAAACTTGTTCAAAAATGTATCAAACTTTCCAGGACTGGACACAAGCTTCCTAGCTTGTCCAAACCAATGAATGAAAATTCTTCAACGAGTCACATAATTGTGGAATTTCACACCTCTTAGCATGAAGAGAATATTAAAAGCTTCCCAGGAGATAATCTAGTTTATATAGAGAGTATCAATCATCAGAATGGCACTGGACTTCTCCACAGTAACACTGTATGCTAGAAGATAGTAGAAAAGTATCTTCAAGTTCTGCGGGATATATGTTTCTAGAATTAAAAGAAAAAAGAAAAGAAAATTCTGAGAAAAGCAACTTATCTAGTATTCTATACCCAGTCTGGAGTGCAGTCAAGTATGAGGATTTAATGAAGATACATTCAAACATGGAATATCTGGAAAAGAATTTGTTTTACCCTTTTGAGGAATCTGCTAGAAGATGAAGTTCAATAGGACAAAGGACTAAATCAAGAAATAAAACAAAAACCTAAAATGGGAAAGACAAATCCTAATAGGACCAGGCCTAGACAGCAAGTAGACTGAATTAGAGGAGACTATGGGAGAAAGATCTCCAGGTTTAAAGAATTTAATTAAAAAGACCAAAAAGCAGAAATGAAGCTGAACTGAGCGATTATCCCATATACTTAAGTGCTTGAAAAAACTTTGCTGTACATTTAGTCCATTTATTGTCAGTATTTAGGAGCAAAAAAACCCAGGATTATGTACATGGAAAACTGAGCAAATGAAAAAATCTAACAGGTAGTTAATAGGATAAATAGAATATTGGAATAAAGATAAATTATAACCATAATACATTCTTCGCACATGATTGAAAGTGTTTACGTAGATATAATAGTGCAAATGCTAACTATTGTCTAATCAAAAATTGTGGTACAACTGTTATTGAAAGGAAGAGAAGGAAGGTTTTGTGTACGAGACTTGAATCCATGACTGTTCTCCCTAACATCAATAGTCACTGTCTAAAAGTGTTAAATCACTAAGTAGCAGTATAAACATAGTAGTTAGATACATTAAGGTATAAATAAGGGAAAAACCTGAAAGAATTGAAGGTGGCTGGCTATATGGAGTGTAACTTGGAAGTACAGCAGATAAGTGCTTCTTATTTTTTTACATACAATTTCATTTCTTTGAATTTGTAATCTAATTTGATATAATCACTAAATTTTTTAAAGTCACAGACATCAGTTTCCTCTTGTATATCATTCTTTGTGATGGAGCCAAATATCCAAAATGAAGAAAAAATATATTTTACATTTTAAATAAATACAAACCATGTATTTGTTGCTTGAGTAATAGAGTATTAGTGGATGCTCATGGTAGAGGACGGGAGTTAGTTTAGGTCAGCTCTGTTGGGAATAGGAGACGAGAATGAGATGGGCTTATGTATACGTGTATGTATTTTGGTTAGAGTATTTTGATATTTCAGAATGGAACTAAATTATAATCTAGTACCTAGATTTTTTTTGTAGTCTATCCCTAATCACGTTGATACTTGTAGAATGATTTAGGATAATCTCAAGTGTATTTAATAATAATGGGTTGTTCTTTGTAATTTAATATGCAGATTTTAAATGCTATATTTTATTATGTTTAGGATCTTAAGACTTCAAGGGGTCTATTTGAAGAAATGAAGAAAACAGCACACAACAATGCTGTACAGGTAAAGAAATTATTCCCAAGAAACTATATTCAATTAAATTGGTATTTTATTTCAGGGCTGCTCTGATGCCATTATATATGCAGCAGTAATTAGTTAGTGGTCTTTTTCAACTCTGTCCCTGTGAAAACTCTTTAAGAAGCTTAATAATAGGCTGAGTATTTCACAGTATTTAATAGGTTGCTCCATCAGCAAAAGAGTTTTTAAGGGGATGCCAAGAAAGCAAAAGAAAAAACAATTTATCTGACACACTAGAAAAACCAATCCATTTTGGTTAGCTGTTTTCAAAGTTTAGTTTAGTTTGATTGACCATTTGAAGCATATTTTCATATAAAGGTGAGAAAATGGAGCAGAATCTTTATTTCATCCAGTGAGAACAATATTGTACTCAGCATTGGAGGTCCAACAAAAATGTTCTTCCATTAGAAAATAAAATGTGTTTTTAAGAATAAGATTTCAATATCTTCCTTTTTATTTTAAATTTTTCACCATGTTCTTTTGAAGTTTTTACAATATATTTTTCTATTTCTTGTGTTTTCAGTAGAAATCTACTATAATCATATTTTTTCTTTTCCTAGGTGATTGAATGGGTATTAGAAAAGACAGGCAAGAAATGATAAAAATCATTCTTTTAGGACAATTATAAATTGGATGGAGCTATTATTTACTACTTCTTTTCTTAGTTTGAAAATTATAAACATTTGAAACTTTATTCAAAGAATAGATGTTATATTTCTAAAGAATTTCATGAATATGCTATATTTGTATAGTTTTGGGGATGCTATGTTAATGTAAATTAGTTCAACCATTGTGGAAGACAGTGTGGCGATTCCTCAGGGACCTAGAAATAGAAATTCCATTTGACCCAGCAATCCCATTACTGGGTATCTATCCAAAGGACTATAAATCGTTCTACTATAAGGACACATGCACACGAATGTTCATTGCAGCACTGTTTACAATAGCAAAGACCTGGAACCAACCCAAATGCCCAACGATGATAGACTGGACTGGGAAAATGTGGCACATATACACCATGGAATATTATGCAGCAATCAAAAATGATGAGTTTGTGTCCTTTGTAAGGACATGGATGAATCTGGAGAACATCATTCTCAGCAAACTGACACAAGAACAGAAAAAGAAATACCGCATATACTCACTCATAGGTGGGTGAGAAAAATGAGAACACATGGACACAGAGAGGCGGTCTACTATACACTGGGGACTGTTGGGGGGAATGGGGGAGGGACAGCAGGGGGGGGCTGGGAGGGATAGCCTGGGGATGAATACCAAGTGTGGGTGAAGGGGAGGAAAGCAGCAAAGCACACTGCCATGTGTGTACCTATGCAACTATCTTGCATGTTCTGCACATGTACCCCCAAACCTATAATGCAATAAAAATTTAAAAAAAAAAAAAAAGAAATGATAAAAATCATTCTTTTAGGACAATTATAAATTGGATGGAACTATTATTTACTACTTCTTTTCTTAGTTTGAAAATTATAAACATTTGAAACTTTATTCAAAGAATAGATGTTATATTTCTAAAGAATTTCATGAATATGCTATATTTGTATGGTTTTGGGGATGCTATGTTAATGTATTTTTAATTAGATGCATATTTTATACAGTGTTACTATATTTTAATGTTAACGTTATTTTTATATGTTTTAAAATGTTTACTCTTAGTTATTTAATTATTACAATAAACAGAATTTTTTTTTTTACTCTTTGGATTATACATCTTTGTTGTTATGTATACAATAAATGCTATTAATGTTTGTTTGGGATCAAAAATGAAGAAACAAGATAAATTGTGAAAATAAGACATAATGAAAATAACACTAAGTACAGTCTCCCAGGAAAAAAGTTTCCCTTGGTAGAAAACCTGGAAAATGCAGAGTGAAAAAAATTACCAACATTTCCCCCCTACTGTCTAGACATAACCACTGTTAATATTGTTTAAATATATGTAATTTTTAAAAATATTTTCAAAATTTGAATCATATGTGTTTATGCATGTGTATTGTGTGTATACGAATTTATAACCTGCTTTTCACTTAACAATATATTGTGAGCCGGGCGCGGTGGCTCACGCCTGTAATCCCAGCACTTTGGGAGGCCGAGGTGGGTGGATCACGAGGTCAAGAGATCGAGACCATCCTGGTCAACATGGTGAAACCCCGTCTCTACTAAAAATACAAAAAATTAGCTGGGCACGGTGGCGCGTGCCTGTAATCCCAGCTACTCAGGAGGCTGAGGCAGGAGAATTGCCTGAACCCAGGAGGCGGAGGTTGCGGTGAGCCGAGATCGCGCCATTGCACTCCAGCCTGGGTAACAAGAGCGAAACTCCGTCTCAAAAAAAAAAAAAAAAAAATTGTGAATTTTATGTCATTATTTTACTAACTGCCTAATACAAAAGAACCACAATTTGTTTAACTTATCCCCCATTATTGGACATAAAGATTCAGTTTTGCCTGTAACACATAAAACTTTAATGCATCTTCCCAGTATGTCACTGATTATTTTCCTAGTATGCTTTTAATTGCCTTCCTGAAAGACTAATATGTATTCCTACAAGCAGAGTCCTCATTTCCTTTTATAACAACTGAAAAGAGTAAGGGATGCTCTTTTAAAAAACATGTTGGCATCTCTGTAATTGTTTATTTCTAGCTGTTGCCCATTTTTATTTTGAACTGTTTTTGACATTTTCTTACTTGTTTATACATGTTCTTATATATTAAGGATATTGGCCCTTTGTCCTTTTGTTTATAGTGTTCTGAAATTTTTAGTTATTATGTAATCAAATCTACCATCTCTATAGTTTCTTCTAATTAAAGAAATTTGCTTATCACATGTGCTTTGCTTGCCTACATTGAATTTAAAGTGAATGCTTTCAAAAAGCATTTCTAGGGGTTCCATGAAATTGCTGATTTGAAATGCTCCTTTTTGTCTGAATTGTTCACTATCGTAGGAATCGCAAGAGTGAGCCAATATGCAAAGATTCTATTAGGTTAGCAAAATTGTCTTTTAAAATTCTGTACCATGGCTCACACCTGTAATCCCAGCACTCTGGGAGGTTGAGGCAGGAGGATTGCTTGAGCCTAGGAGTTCGAGACCAGCCTGGACAACATAGTGAGACCAGATCTCTGCAAAAAATAAATTAGCTGCACATGGTAGTACACTCCTGTAGCTACTTAGAAGGGGTCGTAAGCTACTTAGGAGGCTGAGATGGGAGGATTGCTTGTTCCTAGAAGGTCGAGGCTGCAGTGAACCATGATTGCACCACTGTATTCCAGCCTGGGAGAAAGATTTAGACCCTACCTCAAAAGGAAAAAAAATGCTGTACCAATAATGTAAATTTATTTAATCAGACTAATAAGCATTTATAACATGAGAGGGGCCAGTTGATTTTAAAGTACAATAGATTAGATCAGGCAATTTGAAAACATTCCTGGGAACAGAGTAATGGTCATAGGAAAGAAGAGCTCCCATAGCCTCAATTTTCTCTCCTAAAAATGGGGAAAATAATGCTGACTTCACAGGGATCATATAAAGATGATAATCATGGCTAATGTTTATTGAGCACTGTGTGACAGACTTAATCATTCTACGTGATTATCTCATTACAGCCCTATTAGGTAGCTATTTCCCATTTTATAGATAAGAAATCATAACTCATCAATTACAGAGCTAGAGTGAGAACTTGTACATGTTGAACCGCACTGCTTATCCAAACACAGGATCTCTGCAAATTTTGGGTTATCCTTTTTTTTGTTTGTTTTTATTCCTTTCTTCCAAGGATCATGGTTTTCTGCCTTACTTAATAATATGCATTAAAACAAGTTTGAGGATAACCTGTAAGCCTGATACCATTTAAAATGCTTCTTTATGTGAATATGCTGGATAAACTTTTGTAATGCTGTTTGAAATTTAACATGTAAATTATATCAGTTAACCTGATTGAAAGCAAAAGTATAAACAAAAAAAACTAAATTGACATAATCACTTATTAAAAGGACATAGGATGGCCAAATAACTTTGTAACAAAAGAACAAAATTGAGAGACTTATTTCTTTACTTCAAGACTTACTATAAAGTTACAGTAATGAAGACAATTTACTATTGGAATTAGAATAAACATATATATCAATGGAACAGAATAAAGCTTATAGGAGCACCTACGTATCAAATTTTTCATTGAAGCAAAAAAGGTCTTTTAAAAAATTGAGTAAGTGGATATCCATCCATATGGAAAAATCAGTTACCTTCAACCATAACTTCCTACCATTTGCAACTATTAATGTGATATGGATCATAATCCTACATTTAAAATCCAAAACCATTAAACTTATAGAGGCAAACAAAAATCTTCATCAGTCTTGGAATAAAACAAAGATTTCTTAGAAAAGACAAAAAATACAAACCATAACATTAAAAAAAATAAATTTTGCTTCAATATCTAAAAGCTGCTCTTGGAAAGGTACCACTCAGAGTGAAAAAGTAAGCCACACACTGGGAGAAATTATTTGCAATGCATATATCTGACAAAGGCTTTTATCTACAATATGAGAATCACTCTTACAGCTTAATGAGAAGACATAACCCACATTTTTTTAAATGGGCAAAAGATTTGAAAAAAACATTTCACAAAAGAGAATATAGGAATGGCAATAAGTGCATGAAAAGATGCTCAACATTTTCAGTCATCAAAGGAATGAAAATTAAAACCATAAGATGCCCCTAAATACCCACTAGAATGAATACAATTTTGAAACAGATTTTACCATGCCTTGGTGACTATATGGTGCATTTGGACATCTGTTTTTATTCGTGGGTGAGGGTGGAGCAGGATCTTGCTCTGTTGCCTAGGCTGGAGTGCAGTGGCAGGATCACAGCTCACTGAGGCCTTGACCTCCCTGGCTCAAACAATCCCAAGTAGCGTACTGATAGCTGGGATTACAGACCAGCACCACCTTACCTAGTGAGTAAGTGAGTGTGTGTGTGTGTGTGTGTGTGCATGTGTGTAGAGATGTGGTCTTGATATGTTACCTAGAGTGGAGTGTGTACGTGTGTGTGTGTATGTAGAGATGTGGTCTTGATATGTTACCTGGAGTGAAGTGTGTATGTATGTGTGTTTGTGTGTGTGTGTGCACATATGTGTAGAGATGTGGTCTTGATATGTGGCCCAGGCTAGTCTTGAACTCCTGGCTTCAAGTGATCCTCCTGCCTCAGCCTCCCAAAGTGCTTGGATTACAAACATTAACCACCTCACCCATTTGAGGCCATTTGCAAGCCCTTTTTTCTTGGGAAAGAGGGACTCACTGGGCCCAAGTAGCTCAGCTGTGGTATGTAGTGGTGGTATACTTAGCAAACTGTTGTCTAAGTAACTTGGAAAAGAGAAGTTCTACCTAATGAACTCATGGATCTAATTAAGGAAATTTCCAGACAATGTTGACAGTATCAGTGGCCTTTTATTTGTTTGTTTAGCTGAGTATGTAAGGTATAGGAAAAGATAGATAAACTGATTCAAGATATGTTCAGGTTTTCCAGCAGAATTTAGAGGAGATATGAAGGGCTTAAGATATTCTGGGCTGGAAAATAAGTTGTTTTCTACTTTCAGTATCTCCAGTGGCAAAAAATTTTCCAAGTAAGAAATAGCCTCAGAAAAAGAATCAAGCCAAAGGTGTGGCTATATAATCCTTTATTAAGACATTTAAAATACTTAATGATTTAAAAGTAGACCCTCTCAGCTAGGCAAAAGGCCTTTTAAGAATCTAAAGGGTAGTGTTTCACAGCACCCAGACACAATAGAGACCTGTCATGAAAAGAATGGCGGGTATGACTGTCATCAACAGACTAGAGTTTGACTTGATATACAGAAAGCCCACAAAGTCTCTTAGTAGAAATGTAATCATATACACTAGAATTCGCCCTTTAAAATGTATGATTCAGTGGTTTTAGTATATTCACAATGTGTCCAGTCATCACCCACATCTAACTTCAGAACATTTCATCACTCCAAATGGAAACCACGTATCTGTTAGTAATATTTCTTCTTTTCCTTTCCACCAATCCCTAGCAACCACTAATCTACATTTTTTTCCTTCAGCTTTATTGAGGTATATTTAACAAGCAATTACACATTGTGAAATGATTACCACAATCTAATATATCCATCCTCACACATACTTACCAGTGTGTGTGTGTGTGTTGAGGGGGAGGACATTGGTCATTAATCTGCTTTCTGTCCCTATGGATTTGCCTGTTGTAGGACATTTCATATAAATTGACTCATAAAATACGTACAATATATGGCCTTTTGTGTCTGGCTTCTTTCACTTAGCTTGAGGTTTTCAAAGTTCATATTGTAACATGTATCAGTTCTTTACCCCTTTTTATAGTTTAATAATGTATGAATCTGCTACATTTTGTTTATCCAGTTCTCAGTTGATGGGCATTTGGGTTGATTCCTTTTTTGGTATTATGAATAATGCTGCTATGGACATTTGTGTACAAGTTTGCACATGGACATATGTTTTCTTTTATCTTGGGTTATATGCCTAGGATTGGAATCACTGGGCTGTGGGTTTAGGTTTTTGAGAAAATGACAGACTGTATTCCAAAGTAGCTATACCACTTGACATTCCCACCAGCAATGGATGAGGGTTCTGGTTTCTCCACATCCTTGCCAACATTTGTTATTTGTGTTTTTTCCCAAGTGAATAATATGAAGTAGTATCTCACCGAGGTTTTGATTTGCATTTACCTGATAACTAATGATGTCGAGCATCTTTTCATGTGTTTTCTGGCCATTTACATATCTTATCTGAAGAAATGTTCACTCAGATCTTTTGACCATTTTTTAATTGGGTTATTTGTCTTTTGTTGAGTTGTAAGAGTTCTTTATATTCTGGATTCTAGTTTCCAGTTAGATATATGATTTGCAAATATTTACTCCCATTCTGTGAGGTTTTTTACATGATAGTTTAGCTCCTGCATTTAGGTCTATGACCCATTTTGGCTTAAGTTTTGTATAGACTTAATTTTGTGAAGGGATACAGCTTCATTCCTTTGAATACAGATATCCTCTCGTTCCAGCACTATTTAGTGGAAAGACTATTCTTTCTTCCTTAATTTTCTTGGCACCAGAAATCTCATAAAATTGTAAGAAACTTGTGTCAAACTGAAAAGTGGCCTCCAAATTTCAATGGACAGGAAGCAGGATGAGAAAACGAATCAGTTGCATCCTTGGACTGTTGTAAGTCCTTAAGTCCTCCATAGGTTCTTAGAAACTGCAACTTTAAGCAAAACCACTTACAGAAGATCCTCAAATATGGTCCCTTCCTAGCTGGATTTTAGAATTACTGTGAACTAGTGACTAGTCTGTTAATGAAAGGAAGCATCTCTTGCAGTTACCCATCCTGTCTCTGCATCACCATTGTATTTTGGATGTAAGAAGGCAGTTAACTTGGCTTTTGTAGGTCACAATATTGTAGATTTTAAGAAGCAACATCCTAGAGAGTTATCCCTAACAGATGATCATGAAATATTGAACTTTAGTCTATATTATTTTTCATGTGGAATGAATAAAAATAATTGTGTCCAGAGGGTACAATGTGGTCAGTTAAGCCACAAAGCTTTGCTCTCCTCCTACCAAGAGATGGAATCTATTCCCCTACTCCTTGCATCTGAGCAGGCAATGTGACTTTCTTTGACCGGTAGAAAGTGGCATAAAAGACATGCTGTGAGCTGGGATCTAGGCCTTGAGGACCTTGTAGCTTCTCTTTTGCTCTTGTAGAACCTTGCCTTCCATATCAGGGAGCCATATAAGAGACCTTGTCTAGCCTATTAGAAGGTGAGAGGACATATGGAAGAAAACAGGTGCCCTGATAGCCACACCAGCTGCCAGGCATGTGAATGAGGCATATGGCATTTCCAACCTAGCGCATGCTCCAGATAAATACAGCCACATGAGTGAGCCCAGGCAACACCAGTAAAGAGCTGCCCAGCCAACCCACAGAATAATGAGAAATAATATGTTGCTGTGTTCTAAGCCACTAGGTTGTGAGATAGCTTGTTGTACATAGACATTAGCTTCCACTCATTTCCAAAAACATTGAGAGGCCACGTGCAAGAAAGTTTCAAAAATTTCATTTATTAAGGCCTTAGTGTGAAAGCCATAGTTGAAGATAAATGAAATTGCTTACTTTTTGGACTGTGTTCCCCTTTCTCATGAGACCCAGAAAACTTGGAGAGGAAGAAGAAGTTCCTTACTCTCTTGTGCAGATGAGAATTAGGAAGCAGGGGAGCTACAATGAATGAATGAGGCATTATTGTTAGTGTTTCCTGGAATTGCCTTTGAGTTCTTGGGAGTAAATAGGCTTTATTCATCCAAAGAATTATAAAGGAAAGTTGCTGAAAATATCACTGGCTTTGTTTCTTGAGAAGAACGTTTTCTTTCAACATTCTCAGGCCCTGGTTCAATCCACGGCAAAATCACAGCCATGAGGCCAGGCATGAGAGCAGGAGTGTCTCCACCTCTGAGAGCAGAGTCAGTGGGAGGGGCTTTGTCCATGGGATGCCTCTTCCTGATCATGCTGCCAAAAGGCAATGGATGGTCTGAGTGTGTGTCAGTTTCCTATCCTGCCTCCTTTCCCCATAGGGCTTATTTTTTCATCATCTCCCACTTCTGCCCAACTCTTCTTGCTGTGACACTGTCCGAGCAATGTGCCTTTTTGGACTCTTACACTCTTCCAAGAAAAGGCCTCATTTTGTCCAAGGAAAAAAATAATAGAGAATAAAAGGCCAAAAGAGAGGTTCCTGTGGCTTTTCTGTTATCATTCAAATGTGATTCCATACTCTCCTTGGACATGGTTTAGTCATTTTAATGAGGTATTAGACTTGCTTCCCCCAGTGAAATCAAATTTAGTGTAATTTAGAGGACTGTAAGTGACATGATAATTGATTTCTGGTCACACATTCAAATAGTTCTATTATTCAGGATTTTATAAACAGGTTAAATATATTATTCACCGCATCAGAAGATTACCCATAAAAAAAGAACGTTTTTAAAAGGAAATTTTGAAATGCACATTTAAGAAGTTCATGTAATATAGAAGGGTATTAAGGTCATACCCATCATCTCTAGTCCCATTTCTAAGCAGTGACTGATAGTAAGAGGCTTTTTAAAAGTTTTTAAATATATCCTTCCAGACATTTTAATACATGTACAAGCATATTATATGTATCCATTGTTTCTCAACTAATCAGGCCCAAACACCCCTTTTATAAGCAGTACTTTTAATGTCTCCTTTGCTGTCAAAAGGTGGAATTCATAAATAATGGTCTTAGGCAAAGTTTCCCAGAAAACAAAATCTGAGGCAAGGATTTGTGCTGATGCTTTATTTGGGAGACATCGAGATGATGGAAAAAAAAAGGGAGGGGAAAGGCAGGGAAGGTAGGAAAGCAAGGCAAGGTGACCTTAGTGCTTCGTGAGGCCCAGAGAGACACAGCCAACCACTATGTGGGTATCTTCTCAGTCACGTGGGATGTCTCTCACGATAGAGGGTGTACAGAGAAACCATGTCTCACACAAGTACCTAAAAAGAGGAAGAGCTGAGCATGCTTGTTCATGCCTATAATCTCAGCACTTTCAGAGGCTGAGGCAGACAGATCACTTGAGGTCAGGAGTTCGAGACCAGCCTGGCCAACATGGTGAAACCCCGTGTCTATTAAAAAAATAAAGTAAGTGAGGGTGGTGGCGTGCGCCTGTAATCCCAGCTGGTTAGGAGGCTGAGGCAGGAGAATTGCTTGATCCCAAGAGGCAGAAGGCTGCAGTGAGCTGAGATCGCATCACTGCACTCCAGCCTGGGCTACAGAGCATGACTCTGGTCTAAAAATAAAAAAAGGAAGAAAAGGATTATTTATTTGCTCAGTGTCTCCTTGTTATTGACTCCTGTGTGGCCCACAGAGATTTAAATTCCCTACAGTTCTACCTTGCTCAGGTTACTACCCAGCAGCTGCTCTGGAATCCGGCTCCTATGGCCTGCAGTGTGCTGTTCATCCAAGTCTGGAACTGATGACAGAACCCAGAAATTGAGGTACACGTCTCCTCTGCCTGGCTGCCTTGCAGCCACCAAACTAAGAGGAGGAGAGGAGGCAGCATTTCCAGGCAAGCAGTTGGTTGGCTCTAAATGGCTTGACTTAGGTCAAGCAGAGTCAGCTAGGGTGGAGCTGAGGTTGGGAAACAGCTGGGCGTTTAGGAGATCCCATGATGGCACTGAAGGAGTCTGAGGAGATATATAGGGGGTGTCCCGTACAGTAATATCTGTGCATACTCAGGACTTTTAAAAATTGCTATCTCTTAACCACAGGTAAAATTTTTGGAAAAGCAAAGTAATGATAATCAAACAGTATGCACTTCAGTATGGAGATGCTGGGGTACAGCGACACTAAAAGGCAAAATGAAATAGTCAAATGTTAGACTTTTACGCTGACCAGCCATGACTGAACTGGTGCTAAGTCAGGTGTTTGTAACTCAAGTACCACACAGACTTATTTTTATAAAATGTTAATACCTTTTGGTAATGACCTGAGCAAAACAGAAACATAATCTTTCTTTCATACACATGGTAGTTGCATATCTAGAAAATTCAGAATATGTTGAATCCGTCAAAATGTTTTCATATATAAAAGGTAGTCAAGGTCTAGGCTTGGATTATCATAAACAGGTTCCTTACCCACACAAACAACCCAGAACACACAAATATTGTGTGGGAAATGGTTGCACTGGATGTAGGACTGTCATCAGCAGAATATCCACCAACTTTGGCTCTTGGTTCATTAAATACCAATAATATGCCCATTTCCCCCAAATATTGTAACAACCAGACAGCATTACCACAGATTTACAAAACGCCCCCATAGGGTGATTGGAGGGGGCAGTTTGACTCTTCTGGAGAACCACTTAAAAAAACAAACAGCTGGGCACGGTGGCTCACGCCTGTAATCCCAGTACTTTGGGAGGCCAAGGTGGGTGGATCACTAGGTCAGGAGATCGAGACCATCCTGGCCAGCATGGTGAAACCCTGTCTGTACTAAAAATACAAAAATTAGCTGGGCATGGTGGCACGCAGCTGTAATCCAGCTACTCGGGAGGCTGAGGGAGGAAAATCACTTGAACCCGGGAGGAGAATCGCTTGAACCTGGGAAGGGAAGTTGTAGTGAGCTGAGATCAGGCCACTGCACTCCAGCCTGGTGACAGAGTGAGACCGTGTCTCAAAACAAACAAACAAAAAATCCAAAACAGATCTCTGTACCTTGCAGAGCTTGTGCTTAGAGGTTTTGTCCATATTAGCACTTAAAGATCGACCATTCTTTGTTAATAGTTGCAGAATATCCAATCATACCTCTGTGCCGGGATTTATTTAGCTAGTGATGGTCATACTGACTTTTCCAATGGTCTTGTTGCAAGCAATGAGGCAGAGATGATCTTTAGACATTAGCCTTTGTGCACTCATGCAGTTATACCTCTAGAATAAATTCCAAGTCAAAAGGTACATGTGTTTTAAAATTTGTATGGATATTGCCAAATTGCCAATTATTGCCAGATATCTCACCACTAGGTATTATAGAATTTTAATCTTGGTAACTATAGTTCTTTAAAGACGGAAATGAAGAATTTTAAATGCCCTATCGAAAGCCATTTACAGATCATTTTACATTACTTAGTAGCTCCCAGCCTTGACTTGTCTTTTTATATAGGATACTCATGTGGACAGGAAATTGGATTTCCAGTATTTTCTAGGGTAGAACCAGGGTCATGACTGAAAGGCAGACAGAAGTTTGTTTTGTTTTGTTTTAAAGATAGAGTCTCACTATTTTGTTCAGGCTGGTCTACAAGCTCTCGAATTCCTGGCCCCAAGTGATCCTCTGACCTAGCTTCCCAAAGGATTGGGATTACAGGCGTGAGCCACAACATCCAGCCAGAAGTTTTGGCTCTAACAGTGTAAGAACTTTCAGACATCTCTACCCATCCAGCAATGGAATGACCTGCCTGGGGAGATGAGGTACTTCCCTGCCACACCTGGGAATTTTCAATTTCAGGCTAGATGAATAATTTCAAGGGATGTAGGGGAAGAGATTCCTGAGCTTAATGGAATATTATATAAGGCCAATGCTTCCAAAGATGTAGCACCTGGGCCATGGTGTATATGTGGGATGACTTTAAGTGGTAGAAGCATTAAAAAGTTTTAATTAGTTTATATTCATTTTTATATGATATATGATATTGCTATATTACTAGCAAATCATATACCTTTAGTACTGTCGCAATAATAAACTTCGGGCTAAAATATGCTTGATAACCTCTAAGCTTTCTTCAAAATTGTAATTCTAGAGTTCTAAATTTAATCTTAATATTACTAAAGTTTCAACTACTAAAAAGACTTTGAAACCCCAGTCCTTTACATTTATTAGAAGCAATTTAAACACAAATCACATTCTAGTACAGCAGAGAATTTGCATATTTGGAGCTTGGTCTCAACTCCAATGAAAACTTAGTTAAAAGCCCTAGGTGAAGACCCATCCTGAAATTATATTCAACTTAATAATTTGGTGACAATATTAACATTCTAGGGATCTGTTAAACTTTGCTGCAATGGCGGGGGAGGGGAACCTGTATATTTTTTAATGAATTCAGAAAAAAAATAGTGACCACACAAACATGTTACTGGTGGCATCCCCCTTATCCATCAGCACTTGGTGAAAGAGAATAGTGAGGCTTGTCTTCATACTCCCATGCTCCTCTCTGAGTATCATAAAACTGCTGTCCAGGTCATCCTATTATATATTTAGAATGTAATATAAACTTCTGCACTGGAAATCAGAGGTGAATATTTATTTAATTCATATATAAATTTTACATAATATTCATGGTGCTATAAATATAGGCACATTTTTTTTAAAGTCCAGATACATCCAAAAATTACTCCCTCACTGTAGCCTACTCCAGCCTCCTCAAGATGGAATATCTAACATTTGTAAAACAGGGACCAGATAGGCCCTGTCCATCAATTTAAAAACTTTCTGACCATCAAGACCACTCTTTCCTGCTTCAGTCAAGCAGAGTCAACGAGGGGCATGTGTTTTCAGGATTTTAATTGCACTAGTGGATGAATTAAGTAAATGTCTCTGCCTGGGCAGCTTGTAATAGGGTTATGGTTTTGCTTCTCCTACTTAGTTCAAGTCAGAGAAAGAAAAACCAATACCTATATACCTATTTGCCTTCTTTAAATCCCTATGAGCTAGGCTTAAAAGGACATCACCGCACCAGAGGATTCACTTAACCACATCTACTGACAAATAGGCAACTTCCCATAAAGTACAGATTAAAACATCATTCATTTATATTGGTTTTCATTTGGGGACAAACACTGTAAATTTAATAATTCATGGGATTGAGCACAGAGCAAATTGGACAAAAACAAATTCCTCAAAGTGACTCGGTTGATTCATTGACTGTACCCAGGCATGATCCAGACTTATGAGTTTGTGTCATACACTCTGGCACACATCAGACAAGATTAAAATCTGCAGTGTAAAGTCACTGGAACTTGAATTCAAAACGAGAAAAAAATGAGTATTGGAAATTGATGCATTAGAGCTTCTCTGTTGTGATACATTTTAACTTGGAGGGAAAAATGATTCATATACACAATTATCTTAGTCAAATTTTCTATTTCTTGCTAGTAACATTTTAATTTACTTCAGAAAATGCATTAATTTTAGTTAAATATATTTTCCTAAAATATAAATAATTAAATTAAATTTTTATAAATGTAGAGAATGTTGTTTCCATTGACCCCCACACAGATATTAATCAGTCCAAAACTTAAGTGATAAGGAAATCATATTTATGATCATTTAAATTTGTCTATAAATATATAATAGAATCTTGGCAACTTAATTATGAGTAGTTAACTCATACTTCATGTAGAACCGAGCACCTTAGATTACATATTGTTGAATTAAACTATTGTCATTAATATATGTATTTTAATAGGTTATTTACAATCCACAAGTATAATTCTCTTGTATAACAACATTCCAGTGATTCTGAAAATATACAGTGAAAGAGTGCAATATAATTTACAAATGCATCAAAGCTTTTCTATGGTATTCAAGCTGGGACTTGACTTTTCAGCATTTGAAAATAGAAACAAACAAAAAGTCAATATCCTAAAGCTGTGTTTTCTAAAGCAATAAAAAAAATAAACCCACTAGCTTCACAAGATGCTCCATTAGAAAGAAGTCCTGTAGGTAAGTGTGAGGAATGGCTCACCAGATTTCCGCTTGAAGAATCACAATGAACTTTAAAGTCTTCAAGGAGGCAATCATGAAATCAGTTTAACATTTTTCATCTCAGTATTTAGTAAAGTTTATGAACCCTTCTCTCCTCCCAGCAAAACACCACTCAGTCAAGCCCCTTGGAACTAGTGTCATATGATATATTCTTCGGGGAAATGCTGATTTAAAATTAAACCCTGCAACTCAATAAACAGATATATCTGAGTGAATAAAATCATGTTCCTTTAACACGGATGTACTTTTCAAAGCTCTTTGCATGGGTATTTGTTAATATATGATTCTTTAAAAACACACAGGTCTAACAATAGATGTCTGTCTGTGTAAACTACAGGAAAAGCATTAGAAATGTTTATAGAGATCCTAGAGCTCATTTTCAAGGTTTGAGAAAAAAGACTTCAAAATCAATAGGTGTTATTCTTAGTGAATTTGTTTTGAGAGATAAAAGCGAAAGCATTACATTAGTAATGTGCTGTATAATGACTGAAAATATTCCTGTAGAAAAATATCAGGTCATTATATTATTTCCCTGGAATTCTGAAAGAACTGCAGATACTACTGATAGATTTGATTATAGAATTGGGTCTATATGTAAAACCCAGCATTATCCAGAATTAAATGAGGCTGCTCTATTACTTGCTTGAAGATGCATGCATGTATAGCACAGGCAAAAACAAAGGTCAGTAAGATGCTCAGTATTTCCATTGAAAACCATGAAATGGGGATAATTAGTTAACTCCAACAACAGGAGTTGTTTATATGTATATATAAATCAGATGACATTCTTTTCTGAAAAATATACCCATAATTCACTCTCTATAAATAAAGCTGTAACTCTTGGTTATAAGACAGGAGACCTTGGTATGAGTGTAGTCCCAGAATTAATCATCTTCTGTGCGTACAACTCTTTGGCCAAGCTTATCAATTTAGGCAGTCTACTTTGGCTCAGATTCTACTAGCTTACAGCTCAGATCAGTATCTGATGCTTTATTTAATTCCTGCTCAGTATATGCTAATGGGAACACATTGGAATCATTCTAAACCACTGAAAGATAATTCATTATTTAAAAAGTAACCGCTGCTTCATACTTAAATAAAAGGTGGGTTCCTATTTGAAATATTTTTCTTTTCCTACAAGTGAAAGTCAACTCAGCAAGAATTAGGAAATAAATCACAATTTAAAAAGGGATCATTGTTACTGGGGGATGGGGGCTTGGAGGAGTAGATAAAAATGTCCATTTCTCGGGACGGGCGCAGTGGCTCACGCCTGTAATCCCAGCACTTTGGGAGGCCAAGGCGGGTGGATCACGAGATCAAGAGATCAAGACCATCCTGGTCAATATGGTGAAACCCTGTCTCTACAAAAAATACAGAAAATCAGCTGGGCATGGTGGCGCGTGCCTGTAATCCCAGCTACTCAGGAGGCTGAGGCAGGATAATTGCCTCAACCCAGGAGGCGGAGGTTGCAATGAGCTGAGATCGCGCCATTGCACTCCAGCCTGGGTAACAACAGCGAAACTCCTCTCAAAAAAAAAAAAAAAAATGTCCATTTCTCAACTCTTCGGCCCTTGCGTACCCGGGTGAATCAGTTGGGTAGGAAGTGGGATGATTAAGATCTACACATGCTGTTCTAATGGTCATGTCCTTGGTTGTCATTATTTCAATGCTATGCTGTGTACTTCCAGTCACCTCACCTCTTTAACTTTGTACTGTTCTAGAAAGTTTTATTCTGATATTTCTCATGATACTTTTGTAGGGTATCCCTTGTAGTTGCTGAAACTGATAGAGGAGTCTGGGACAGTTACATATGACTCCTGAGAGCTAAAACTGACTGTAGCATGCTACATCTGGTGCGCCGCTCACTACAGATGGTGTCTGACGTCATGTTCTCTGGTGGCAGTGCAGCCCTTCTTTTCTCAAAGGCAAGTCGCCCCTGTCTTCAGGCCACCAAGCCCAGTCTTGTAATCTTAGCTGACAGGAAGGAATGAATGATGAAAACAATTGGCTTGGGGCAGGAATGAAGGTCCAGTTGCTGAAATTTAAAAAGAAGAGAGCAGGAGAGATTTTAAATTAATGCTTGATGTAGATTGAGTGATTTGCACATCAAACGAATCCATCTGCACTTCCTGCTTTTAAGTGTTAACTGGAGCAATTATGCTCTAAAATCATTGCCCCTCACTGAGATAAAGGAACAACTCTTTGAACTTATTCCTTGCATCTCATATATCTTTTTCTCCAAAATAGGTCCTGTGAAATTTAGATATACCAATACCATACATATCGATGTTGCCCTTCTTGACTGTCCAAGCCATTTATTTTTGGTATCACATTAGGGATATTTATTCATGTTGGATTTGATACAGTCTGAAGCGGTACCAAATTTCACATCTGAAGATTAGGTTTGAATCCTGCTTCTGATGCTTTTTAGGCGTACAGTCTTGGATAAGTCTCCTGAAATTCTCCTCAGCCCTACTAACTCACAGAGTCATTAGAGTATTCAAGGAGCTGCGATATGTGAAACTTCCTCGTAAACTGTAAAACACAGAAGCCATGCTAAGCAGCTGTGCTGCCAACCTCCTCTACTCTTGAACTGTTTAAGCGTACATGTCACATCTCCGTGAAGGCACCATCCGAAGTCTTATGCTTCTTGGTGTATTCCTTGAGAATCTGGCGTATGCAAAACACACAGTCTGGGTAAGAGAGTCTTTCAGAAGTTGAATTTTATCACCTGACCTAATATAGGGAAATTATTGTTCTCAATTCTCTTCTGCTGTCCCCAGTTTTGTTCTGATGATGACATTATTGGAGAATCAGAACAATCTGAGCATATCACACCTACCAAAGTTAAGGTTGTACTCATTATGAGCCAGGCACTGTGCTAAATATCTTCTGCCCACTATCTTATTTAATGCTTTCTCACAGCATCCGTATGAGGAAGCTATTGTAATTATCTCCGTGTTTTTAAATGGGGTAACTAAGATTCAGGGAAGTTATGAAACTTTTTGAAATATAGATCTTATAGTAAATAGAAAGCATGGACTCAAATGCAAGTCTGTCTAAGGCCGGAGCCAGGGCTTAACCACAACATTCTATGTCACTAACATGGAATGCAACTTTTGAAAGGAATATTAAAGATTAGCTACTTCAATCCCTGTATTTTATGGATGGGGACACCTAGATAGAAAGAAATGAAAGCACTTTCCCAAGAGAGTTGGTGAGTTTGTCGCAGACTCAGAAAGAGAGCCCAGGTCTTGACCCTCAGTTTATTGCATTTCCTACAGTTCATCTCCTGTCTCTTCCCCCTCCACACTGGAAAGGTCTGTGGCCCATCTCCTGGGATTGCTTAAACTGACATAGCGGGTAGAGGGAAAGGAGGCTGTGTCTGAATTTGAGCTCATCAACTCAATGTACTGGCAGTAAAAATCAGTCCTTCCTAAATTTTCCAATTCAGGCTGTAATTACAGGCAGAAAAACTGAAATTTAGACATAAGTGATTTTCCTCATGGGCAAAAACAGCCTTGAATTTTTAAGCCAAGGATAAAGCAGGAGACTGATTCTTGTTCTTTTCCACTTTGCTAGAGAGTAGTCACCTTTAGGAAAAAGTACACAATGGGTGATTGATAGAGCAGCAACTGAATTAGAAATAGTCTTAGTAAAATGGGCTTTTAAGTCACTACTTTATTTCCAAGCGGGTTCCTCACACTGAACCTACTGATTGAAACATACAAACAAATATTCAAGAAAAAATTCTGTAGATTCATTTTAAAAGTTAGAAATATGCTTGGCTAGAAATAACTCTCAGAAAGTGCATGTCAGCAAACCAAGTGTCAGCCACAGGGAATGGCCTTCATCGTGACTGTCATAGGCAGATTTCTTTCATGGCAAGAAATCTGGCACTGTTTTGGTGCCAGAAGTATAGCATCATTTAGAAGAGTGGGGCTGCAATTTTGACGTAAAAAGTCCCTATGCCCTGTTAAGCCTGTTCTGCCCTTTCCTTCCTGAAAGCCAGCAAATTCACTGACTAACCCAGTGGCTAGGGAGGACCTAAACAGAGACTAGTCATTACGACATCAAAGTCCTCTTTGAAGTTCTACATTTGACAGCTTAAATGAGATGATATGTTCTCCTGAAATGCTAAGGACAACACTTGCTAGAGAGCATAAGAGTGTGCAATTCACCCTTCTGTGCAAGTGAAGTCATATACTTTTTCAGTATGGCAGGCAGAAACCATCTCAGGAAATTATGAATTTCAACACATGGACTAACTTGCATTGAGATGAGAAGTATGTTACTATAACTGATATATTTGCTAATTTTGTTGCATATTGTTTGACATCAGCTCCATGCTTCAGTGCCTTTGTCCGGCCCCCTCTGGACTCCAATGGAGTTGATCAGTTTCTTTTCACTTTCTGGCTGCCCTCTTCCTCTGCCCCTCATCTGGCCCCTCCTGTCTCTTTGCTCTATGTCCTCTCCTCAGAGACTTCCCTGACGGTAGGGACCATGTATTTTAGTTCACTGCATCACTAACATCTCTTACAATGCCAAGGTTGTACGAGATGCTTGATACTTTTTAAAAATGCAGGGTACATTTTTTAAGCTGGTGAGACCGAATTTGATAAGAATTTAATCAAACTTTGTAAAGGATTATTTCCTTTGACTCAAATATTTATGTAGTCTTCTACTGGAAAATGAGACTGAAGAAAATAACTTTGAAATAATTGAACCTAATCACTGTTTTTCAAGGATCAAATAAAACATGGGCTTGCAAGCATTTCATTAGCAGTCAAATGCCGAATAAGAGTAAGGCAGCATTATGTTGCAAAATGAAATATTAATATATGAAATCACACTGTCTAAAGAAAAGTACACTTACAATCTCTCCATCTTTGCCTCCAAAATCTAAATACAGCATCCTGATTCCATCATCTGAAGACATTTTGAGCTTTTCGTAAGGAGACTGTAAGATTGTCTTGGGAAAGGCACCCTCCTGTGGTTCAGTGGTAATAGAAAATCCATTATCATAATGTATGGTCAAACGGCACTCCTGGTTTTTGTAGGTGCAAGCTGAGAGAGAAAGAGAGAGAAAAAGAGACAGGTATGAACCATGGCGATCAATCCATTTTCCCACTCACTTCATGCCTCCTCAGTCCCAGTGATCAGCCACAAATTTCTTACTACAATAAAAACACAGTCATTGTTCATGAAAATATTCTCCTTGGATTTATTTTGGTGCTGTAATTCTTTTTTTTTAAGATGGAGTTTTGCTCTTATTACCCAGGCTGGAGTGCAATGGCGCAATCTTGGCTCACCGCAACCTCGGCCTCCTGGGTTCAGGCAATTCTCCTGCCTCAGTCTCCTGAGTAGCTGGGATTACAGGCACGCACCACCATACCCAGCTAATTTTTTTGTATTTTTAGTAGAGACAGGGTTTCACCATGTTGACCAGGATGGTCTCGATCTCTTGACCTCATGATCCACCCACCTCGGCCTCCCAAAGTGTGGGGATTACAGGCGTGAGCCACCGCGCCCGGCCGGTGTTGTAATTTTAAAAGCCCCATAGCCAGGTGCAGTGACTCATGCCTGTAATCCCAGCACTTTGGGAGGCCAAGGTGGGCGGATCACGAGGTCAAGAGATCAAGACCATCCTGGCCAACATAGTGAAACCCCGTCTCTACTAAAAATACAAAAATTAGCTGGGCATGATGGCAACCGCCTATAGTCCCAGCTACTCGGGAGGCTGAGGCTGGAGAATTGCTTGAACCCGGGAGGCAGACGTTGAAGTGAGCTGAGATCGCGCCACTGCACTCCAGCCTGGCACCTGGCAACAGAGCGAGACTCTGTCTCAAAAAGAAAAAAAAAAAGAAGCCCCATAGAACTAAGGAAAATAAAGGGAAAGAAATTCTTTTTGCTGGGATCTACTGAATGTCATCTGGGTTCTAGTCCTTATCTAGTCATCTGACAACACAGGTCTGTAGGTGTACTGGCCTTCCAACAGCCCTGTGGGCCTTGCCTCAAGCCAGAAAAAAAAACAGAACGTTGGTTTAAATAAATAAGGCCAGCAGGTGTGCTGGCTCACACCTGCAATCCCAGCTTGGGGAGGCCAAGGTGGGCGGATCACTTGAGGTCAGTTCAAGACCAGCCTGGTCAATATGGTATAACCCATCAAATTTGTATTTGCTAAAATATTAAAT
Source organism: Saguinus oedipus (assembly GCA_031835075.1). Classification (NCBI taxonomy): domain Eukaryota; kingdom Metazoa; phylum Chordata; class Mammalia; order Primates; family Cebidae; genus Saguinus; species Saguinus oedipus. The sequence continues at coordinate 62,444,648 of CM063181.1, read as the reverse complement.
GCTAAAACCCCAACCAATTTGTATTTGCTAAAAATAAAAATATTAGCCAGACGTGGTGATGTGCACCTATAGTCCCAGCTACTCTGGAGGCTGAGACAGGAGAATAGCTTGAACCTGGGAGGTAGAGGTTACAGTGAGTAGAGATTGCTCTACTGTACTCTAGCCTGGGCGACAGAGCTAGACTCTATCTAAAAGAAAATTTTTTTAAATATAAATAAACAAAGCCACCTTTGAATCACCATCCTCATCCTCATCACACACACACACACACACACACACACACACACACACACACACACACATCTACCACATGGTGAAAGAAGACAGCATGGCCCATGACATTATCTAAGTTAACTAATGTAAACACATAAGTCAGGAATGAGTGGTTTAAAAATAATCTAATTTTTAAAAGTCTAGCAAATCTCTTTCTAGAAATTGAGAGGGGTGTTCTTTTAATTCCCCTGATGATCTTGGGTCCTGGAAAAGCTGCTGTTGCTAACAGACCTCAGATGTGGCATCTTCCATGAAGAGCACTCCTGGTGTGGCATCCAGGAATCTCAGCAGTGGTATGCACATGGTGCCCTCTGATCCAAAGAAACAAGCCAAAAACCTCCTGAGCAGGTATGGTGCCAGCTTTTACCTGGGATTCTCACTATGTTTGGGAAAAAGAGTCCTGCTCTTTAAGCTTATGAGCTGGGCATGGGGACTGGCACAGCATCCTAATTCCTATTTAGGAAGACTTGTGAATGCTTAAAACTCTTGATCAAAGGTTCTGGAAAAGGTTATTACGGATCAGATTGGATTTTTTGCTTCACAAAACACCACATTTAACAGACCGTGACGAGTAAATTGGCTCAGGTTTTGATCTACATCTAAAAGATCTGTAGGGAAACCAGGACACTCCCTGCTGGGGGTGGGGCTTGAAAGCGTAAGAGCAAGGGCTTTATTGATTGAGAACTTGCTGTGCATCATCATTTGCTCCACTCACCTTTATAAATCACACATTTCTGAAGCCAGAACACAGCCCGATATTATAGGTGGAAAATGGAAAGCTCAGAGAGGTGAACACATCACCACCCAGGTTGTTAGGCTTTCAAAATTCAAGTTCTTTCCACTCTGTTTTGTGTCTCTTCTCATGCTCTGGCACTCAGGACAAGGAGGCATATAGGGAGGGAGCTGGGCACAGAGTCATTCAGCTTTCCTACCTCATGAATGATGACAGTAGGTGGGGAGGCCTACAAAGTTTGGAGGAAGAAATAGGGATCTCCATTGCTCACAGAATGTGGTGGCTTTTAATCGAAGCTCTGATTAAAACATATGGCCTTTCTCCTGACTGACTTGCAGATGTCTTTCAAGTTGTAACTAGGGCTGATCTATTCCTTTAACAGGTCTATAACTCCTTCTGTGCATAGTCCCCGAACCCTGCCCTCCGCCAGCTTTCCCATTCAAGAATGTCCAAGGACAGGGGCATAGAGATCATGCTGATGGCACTGGCTCCCTGTCTTGATCCCTCCTTTTGTTTTTGAGACGGGGTATACGCTATGTTGCCCAGGTCCGTCTCAAACTCTGGGCTCAAAGGATCCTCCCGCTTCAGCCTCCTGAGTAGCTGGGGTTACCGGCGTGTGTCCCATGACTGACACCATTTTGATACTCTTCATGTCTACCACCTGCAGACTATGCAGGACATAAACATAGTGTTCTTTTCCCTAATGTTTAAACAAATGGTAAAACGATACCATTGGATATTCTGAATTAACTGATTGTGATTACTTTTAATTCTAGTTGACTTCAAATGGTGTTTGTGGAATATTTGACCTCACATACTCTAGTTGGCCTCAAATGGTATTTGGGGTATTTGTGATGCCACCATACATAGAATGGAATCAGTTATCTGAAGATGTTGTCAGTCTATACAGGATAAATCGAACACATTATCAAGTTAATTGAAGCTCTGATTAAAACATAGGCCCCTTTCCCCAACTCTCTGCAGGCATCTTTCGAAGTATAACTGGATTACACTTTGGTCATTTCCACACTTTCTTCTCCAGCACCCAGCTAGCTCACTTCACAGAATCATTAGCTTTCTTCCACTGATTTGTCTATCAATAGCCTGAGTGTTTTCGTGTCAAAGCAGAGTTCAGCTTATTAGAGAAAGATTTTACAAAATTTGTAGGATGTAAACTAAGCCAAATTCCCTTGGGTATCTTCATTCTTTCCTACAACAATCCCCAAATGGTGGCAGCAGGTCTGAGCTTCTCTGGTATTACACATGTAACTCGATCAAACTTAGTATTCAGGTGCTCAGGCTTCTTCCAACTCTCAAGTTCAAAACTTTTTTTTTGCCATACAGAGTAGGCATCAAAAATAAAAGCTTCCAAGATACTCCTACAAGGTTTCAACAAAGATCAGAAACATTTGAGGACTAATTAGTTTCAAGATAATTACAAAAAGGCACTGATTATCTTGGATATGTTGCAACGAAAGTTCTGCAAAACATCTAATTTTTCATGTTTGCATAAACAGAGGAAATTTGGAAAAACCCTACTACATGTAAACATGTGCCACATCTTTCAAAATACTCCTGGGTGGGGCCGGATGCCGTGGTTCACCCCTGTAATCCCAGCACTTTGGGAGGCAGAGGTGGGTGAATCACCTGAGGTCAGGAGTTTGAGACCAGCCTGACCAACATGGTGAAATTCCATCTCTACTAAAAATATAAATATGGCCGAGCGTGGTGGCGGGCACCTGTAATCCCAGCAACTTGCGAGGTTGAGGCAGGAGAATCGCTTGAACCTGGGAGGCAGAGGTTGCAGTGAGCCGAGATTGTGCCATTGCACTCCAGCCTGGGCAACAAGAGTGAAACTCTGTCTCAAAGAAGAAAAAAAAGAATATTCCTGGTTGACCAAGAAGTTGCACCCTGGCATTGTACAAAGAATTGTGCAAAGAGTGCTGCATGAGCCATCAGCATCAGAACCACCTGAAATCTTGTTAAATGTAATTCTCAGGCCACACCCTAGAACTGCTGACTCTGAATCTCGGGGGATGGGATTGGGCGTTAGCAAATTGAGGCTTTTGAAAATGAAACTAAAATTAAAATTGTCATTGTTTTCAGTGCAGCTGAAGCTTGGAAGCACGGTTCTTAAGAGGTCTTGTGGGAAATCCTGTTCCTCTAGAGCAGAGCTGCACAACAGGGCTTTATATTGGGATGGGAACGTTCTAGATCTGCACTGCCCACTGCCCAGCGACGTAGGCATTACGCACATGTGGCTACTGAACACTTAAAATGTGGCCAGTGCGACTGAGGAACTGTTTACATTTTAATTGATTTAAATTGCCACCTTTGATTAAGGCTATCATATTGGATAGCACAGGTCTAGAGATAAGAACAACAACTAATAATCGTATTTATCGATAACAACCACAGTGTAGGTACTAGGTACTATTATTCCTATCAACCTATGAGGTAGGTACTATTACTTTCTCCTCTTTATAGATGAAAAAACTAAGACATTCAGTAAGTGATTATGACAGAAATAGAACTGGAATTTGAATCCAGCCCTATCTGACTTTAAAGCCTCTACTCGTGACTATAACCTTGTACTGCTTCCTCAGAGACAGAGGGAAATGAAAGAATAGGCAGGAAAGGATAACAGAAAAGGGAAAACAGCAAGTATTATACAAAACTCAAAGACAGATTTACTGGAAGACTTTGTTGAGGGCACTAGCCACTGTGACACCTAATGCCCTTTGATGAATGTCTGCAGGAGACCTGGAAGAGGCTGGCCTTCGATCTCAGAACCAGAAACAATTTGTCTTAGATTTCAGAATCAAGAACAATAACATTATAGACACTGTTAATTGTATAGTTTGCTGACTGATGAAAAACCCTGGGTTAATTATGGAGTACAACTTAGCAAATGTACGAGACTGAATGGCATGCGTCTAGTTAGTAATGTTACTTTAAATTCGATATTACTTTACCAGATTCTTTTTTTAGATGGAGTCTCACTCTTGTCACCCAGGCTGGAGTACAGTGGCACACTCTCAGCTCACTGCAACCTCAGCCTCCTGGGTTCAAGTGATTCTCTTGCTTCAGCCTCCTGAGACAGGGGAGATTACAGGTGCACGCTACTGTGCTTGGCTTATGTTTTTTTTTTTTTTTTTTTGAGACTCGGTCTTGCTCTGTCGCCCAGGCTGGAGTGCAGTGGTGCAATCTCCACTCAATGTAACCTCTGCTCCCGGGTTCAAGCAATACTTCTGCCCCAGCCTCCCGAGTAGCTGGGACTGCAGGCATATGCCACATGCCCAGCTAATTTTTGTATTTTTAGTAGAGACGGGGTTTCACCATATTAGCCAGGCTGGTCTCAAACTCCTGACCTTGTGATCTGCCTGCCTCGCCTCCCAAAGGGCTGGGATTACAGGTGTGAGCCACCATGCCTGGCCATTTTTGTATTTTTAGCAGAGATGGGGTTTCACCTTGTTGGCCAGGCTGGTCTCAAACTCCTGACCTCAGGTGATTCAATCGCCTCAGCCTCCCAAAGTGCTGGGATTACAGGCGTGAGCCACCACACCTGGCCTCCAGTCCCTTATTTAACCTTTGCCAATTAAGAAACTTAAATTATCTATCTTATCTATATACCTATATATGTAAGTTTTGATGTCTGTCATTCTGTCTCTCTGTACGTTTTGGAGAGTGGCATGAAAGTTACTGATCACAACAGCCTGGGCAGAACTGATTTTTATTGCTTCACTGACATAACTTTGGAAAGTTCCCCATCTCTGTAGAGACTATAGTGGACGAAGAGTGGACTTCAGAGTGGCATAGCCTAGAATTGAAGTCAGATCTGTCATTTATTAGTTATGTGATCTCGTGCATGCTATTTAACCTTTCTTGAGAATTTGCTTCCTGATTTGTCAGGCTGACAAGGGAAATGGAAGGACTGGATGAGACAGGCAAAGTATTGTGACTCAGGACACACACATGGGTGCACACACACACAGTTGAATCAAAAGTTCTTCTAAACAATAAAACAATATTTACACTAATTGTTTTGTTCCATTTTAGTTCATTTTAAAAATGTTGGTCTTGCCTGGATCAATTAACTGATTTCAGGACCCATAAAAAGTTTATTTTTCAGGCTGGGCATGGTGGCTCATGCCTGTAATCCCAGCACTTTGGGAGACCAAGGCAAGTAGATCACTTGAGGTCAGGAGTTTGAAACCAACCTAGCCAACATGATGAAACCCTGTCTCTAATAAAAAATACAAAAAATTAGCTGGGTATGGTGGCACGTGCCTGTAATCCCAGCTACTTGGGAGGCTGAGGCAGGAGAATTTCTTGAACCTAGGAGGTGGAAGTCGGAGTGAGCCGAGATCACGCCACTGTATTCCAGCCCAGGTGACAAGAGCAAAACTCCTTCTCAAAAAAAAAAAAGTTTGTTTTTCAAAGTATGAAACTACGGAGACATTAAACGCCTGGCAGGTAGCAGGTCGTTAATACATACTATGCAATAGAAGCATTCTTCCTTCCACACACATCACCCATTTCTACCACGTCTTGCCCTTTCTAAGAGCTCTGTGTGAATGTGGCCTGTGCTCGCTCGGCACTACCATCCTGCCTCTGCCTCTTCGTTCGCACCAGGGCAGGGGGTCCTGGTCATTCTTTCCAGAACTGTCACTTTGTTCTGCCTATCCCCACCTCAATGCCTTTGGCTCCTGCTCTTTTTAACTGTGTGGGTCTCCAGTTGATATGGTTTGGATGTTTTGTCCCCTCCAAATCTTGTGTTGAAATGTAATCTCCAGTACAGAAGTGGGGCTTGGTGGAAGGTGTTTGGGTCTTAGGGAGGATCCTTCATGAATGACTTGGTGCCCGCCTCCTTCAGTAATGAGTAAGCTCTTGCTCTGAATTCAGGAGAGACCTGGTTGTTTAAAACAGTGCGGCACTTTCCTCTCCTCTCTCTCTCTTTCTCCCCTCTTCTATTGCCATGTGATATGCCAGTTCCCATCCGCTTTCCACCATGATTGTAAGCTTCCTGAGGCCCTCACCAGAAGCAGATGCCAGACCACACATCTTGTACAGTCTGCAGAACAGGGAGCCAAAGTAAACTTCTTTTCTTTATAAATTAACTAGCTCAGGCACATCTTTATAGCAGTGCAAACAGACTCACACACCTGTCTTCTTCAATTCTATTAACTGCTTAATATATTTCCACTAATTTTATTCTGTGATAGATTACTCAGAATCAGTTTCTGTTGTTTGTAATCAAGAATCCTACTCATTCATGCCTCAAAGTTCATTCCTCCAGGAAGCCATCCAGGGTTTACACAGGTAGGAAAACTGTAACTGAATATCCAACTTACCAACTTTTCTTGAATGAAGATAGGATAAGTGTTTTTATAATCAAAGCCTTAGGTAACATTTTAGTAGCATATAGCCCTCCTTAATTTAGAAGAATTTAAATTTGCTTCTGGAATTTTAACCATCCCCAGAGGTCAGTGATGAAAACTACATTGAGGCCTGGGTGGAGCAGAGGGTTCGTCTTCCTGTAACAGCGCACCCTTTGTGGTCCACGGCAGTACTTACCCGTGCTGATTTCTGCGATGAGTTCGGCAGAATTGTGGCAACCCTGTACTATGCTCCTTGTCCAGAGGGAGAGGTCCCTGCTGGTCTCCGCTCTGAAGAGATGTGTTTCGATCCCTTGCCTGGTACCAGTTCGTGTTGCAAAGGACAGATCCACACCAGCCTGGGGTGATCCCTTCCCTGGACCTGAATGGACCAGCCTGGAGAGAGAAGGAATGACAGAGAAAGACAGATCATCAAAATGGAGACTAGTTTATTCACCTGGTATATCACCTTGTATAAGACCCAAATTGGTGATTTGCTCTCATTTTTCTGGTCTGGGATCAAAGCACTCCACTATAGCCTGCTGTTCTGCCATCTCCTCTCCAAAGGCAGCATAAAGTTAAGATAGCACCCACGAGCTGGGCATTTGGACGAATATGCAAGGGAGTTAAATAAGATGACTTTAATTTGTGAAAATTCAACTATAAGAAAAGAAAAATAAATAAATGTGAGGGAGAAAAGAATTTAAATACTGTGTAAAATTCTCTCCAGCATTCCTTTCCTGAGCATCTATATGTTCCAGCACAAACGTGAAATGAGACTGAGAATCTATTACTTCCTGGATTAGACTTCATTCCCTTGTGTCTCTTGTAGTTTGGAACATCTGGCTGCATTGAATGTACTTCTGGGTGTGCAGGTTTTCATGCGTGTAGCCCCTAAATGCAAACAAACAAGCTGGAACTCAATTGAAGCAAAAGTCAGGGGTGTATATGATAAAGCTCAAGGAAGAACTGGCAATGCTGACTTCTTAGGAAGCAGTATGGACGTGCACCTTAGGGGAGATTTTTCAAGAGAGATTTGACCACACAAGATTTTCACACTGACGTTTGAACTTACACTCAGCATAAAATGTGACTTTCACAGTAAATATTTTCTGAAAGGCCAGACTTGAAAGAGGAAGAATCAAAGAGCTCTGAGAGCCAACTTCTGAGCGGGTGCTAGGTCCTACTTCTCAGTTATTGCTTTTAAACACTGGGATCTTTCATGGTGTCTTCTCCTCAGTATCTCAATCTCCTTTTGAGAAACTTTTATATCAATCATTTTCGGTGTGGCGTAAGTCTAATTTAGTAAATCTGACTTCTCTCTAGGGTATTTTCATTTTCAGTCTTATCTTTTAATACAGAAAGATGCCAACGTAACACTTTACAGTTTGATAGAGAAATGCCAGGTGTCTAACCACATGGTGGATGGCAGAGGTATTTTCTTAGGCAAAAGGCTTGTTGCCCCTAGATTAAAATTGCACAAAGGAATTCCAAAAGCTTATGTTTTCTTATAAACCTAAATACTGTAGGAACAAAATTATCTGGAATAAAGCATATTATTGCCTGTTGAATTTCTGGCAACAGGCTTGTTGTATAACTTGGAGGAGCTTTCTTTTACTTAGAAAGTTAAAATTAGGCAGGACGGGTGGTTTGCAATGCCAACTTGAGGAAAAAGGGTAGTTGAAAAGCCTTTAGGTTGGAAGATTCATTAAAAGTATGGAAGGCCAGGTGCGGTGGCTCATGCCTCTAATCCCAGCACTTTGGGAGGTCGAGGTGGGTGGATCACGAGGTCAAGAGATTGAGATCATCCTGGTCAACATGGTGAAACCCCGTCTCTACTAAAAATACAAAAATTAGCTGGGCATGGTGGCACATGCCTATAGTCCCAGCTACTCGGAGGTTGAGGCAGGAGAATTGCTTGTATCCAGGAGGCGGAAGTTGAGCCGAGATCGCACCGTTGCACTCCAGCCTGGGTAATAAGAGCAAAACTTCATCTCAAAAAAAAAAAAAAAGAAAACAGAAGGCATTTCTCTGAAGCCTAGCATAGACTTTAAAGGGATTGAGGGTCAGGTAAAAATTCACTAAGAAAAGGTATCTACAGGGCCGGGCACGGTGGCTCATGCCTATAATCCCAGCACTTTGGGAGGCCAAGACAGGTGGATCACGAGGTCAAGAGATCGAGACCATCCTGGTCAACAAGGTGAAACCCCGTCTCTACTAAAAATACAAAATTAGTTGAGCATGGTGGCATGCACCTGTGTAGTCCCAGCTACTCAGGAGGCTGAGGCAGGAGAATTGCTTGAACCCAGGAGGCGGAGGTTGCGGTGAGCCGAGATCACGCCATTGCACTCCAGCCTGGGTAACAAGAGTGAAACTCCATCTCAAAAAAAAAAAAAAAAAAACAAAAAAAAAGGAAAGGTATCTACAGGAAGCAAGAATGTATATTGTGTTTTCTTATTTGCTCAAAAGTATATTCCAAAGAAAGTGTTTTTATGCTTCAAAGTGTTTAAGCTTTAATTGCTTTAAGAAATTAAATAGCTTACCCTACATTTTTAAAATTTTAACATCTGTAACAGTTGAGCACAGCTGGCAGGCTGCATGTTTAACTGGAAAAGGATATAGGTTTGGGAGGCATACGAAGCTGTATCAGAACCCCATTCTGTCTGACATTTGTTAAACTTTTAAAGAACTTTTAAACTTCTTAAAAAGTAAAGTCATGTTATGAAGATTAAATAATCAACACCCTGTACCTAGCACAGAAATGAGGATCGGGTTTGTGCTCAGTATTATTTCCATTTCTTACCCCTACCCTTAGTTTCCCCGTTTAAAACATATAATACCAAAGGCCAGCCGCGGTGGCTCACACCTGTAATCCCAGCACTTTGGGAGGCCGAGGTGGGCAGATCACAAAGTCAAGAGATGGAGACCATCCTGGCCAACATGGTGAAACCCCCATCTCTACTAAAAATACAAAAATAGCTGGGCGTGGCGGCACATGCCTGTAGTCCCAGCTACTCTGGTTCGGCTGAGGCAGGAGAATTGCTTGAACCTGGGAGGCGGAGGTTGCAGTGAGCCGAGATAGCACCACTGCACTCCAGCCTGGCATTTGGCGATGGAATGAGACTCTGTCTCAAAATAATAATAATAATAATAACTAATAATAACAATAATAATACCTACCCCATAGGATTAGGATTAAATGTAGTAAAATATACAGAGCACTTTGTTCAGTCTTTAGCACATGATAGTCAGCACATGATATTTAGCATATGATAGTCAGTAAAAACTGGTTCCCTTCTTCCTTCCCTGGCCTAACTTGTTCTCACTTTCCATGCCCTAAATTTCCATCCAGAGGACATCAACTCTGTCACAATCCAGAGGCAGCAAAAACATATTATAGAGGCAGAAGCAAAGTGAGAAAAAGATATGCCACTCTCATGGAGAATTCTAGGAGTTTCTGTGAATTTCCTACCAATATTAATTTTTCTCCAGAGAGGCTATAAAATTGAATAGTCTACGAAAAAGCGATTTGTTAGAAAATCTACATTTGGTAGCTCAGGGTACATGGAATGGAATTATTAAGAGAAAGGAGGGAGGTCTGAGAAAGCCTGGAACCAGGCTGACTGATACCCTGAAGAGGGAGAGTTTGATGTGGAAGTGCAGTGTGTTTAAGAAGTGATGATGAAGAAGGCTTTTATTTATTTATTTAGGTGGAGTCTTGCTCTGTCTCAGCCTCCAAGCAGCTGGGATTACAGGCGCGTGCCACCACGCCCAGCTAATTTTTGTATTTTTAGTAGAGATGGGGTTTCATCATATTGGTCAAGGCTGGTCTGAACTCCTGACCTCAGGTGATCTGCCTGCTTCAGCCTCCTAAAGTGCTGAGATTATAGGCATGAGCTGCCTCACCTGGCCAAAGAAAGCTTTTTGGGCAGCAGTGCCAACATTTTTGGCACCAGGGACTGGTTTCGTGGAAGACAATTTTTCCATGAGACAGGGTGAGGAATTGGGGATTGGTGGGAGGTGAAAGGGAGGATCATTTTGGGATGATTCAAACGCATTACATTTATTGTGCACTTTACTGCTATTATTATTACATTGTAATATATAACAAAATAATTATACAACTCGACATAATGTAGCATTAGTGGGAGTGCTGAGCTTGTTTTCTGAAACTAGATGGGTCCATCTGGGGGTGATGGGAGATAGTGACAGATCATCAGGCATTAGATTCTCATAAGGAGGGATAGGGTTCATACTCCTTTGAAAGTCTAATGCTGCTACTGATCTGACAGGAGGCAGAGCTCAGGTGGTAATGTGAGCAATGGGGAGTGCTGTAAATACAGATGAAGCTTTGATTGCTAGCTGATCACCTCCTGCTGTGCAGTCCAGTTCCCAACAGGCCACATACTACTACTGGTCCACCGCCTGGGGCTTGTGGACTCCTGTTTTAGAGGAAGGACTGTTGGTGTTCTGTGTTATTCATCTCATCATAAAATTCTCATTGAATAATAAAAAGAGGGAAGAGGAAAATTGGTTTTTCAACTAACCAAGTGTAAATTCTCTAATATTTATATTAAAGAACGTTGAGTTGCCATCTGAGGAATAGCAGGCAAGTTGAATTATGTGCCTTCTTGGCTAGGCTGGTATTGGCTTAATGAAATATACAGTAGTGTATGTAAACTCTGAGATAAAGCAAATTGTCTCTTCACTATGTAGTGGGTATACTGTAATAAAAAGATACTTTTTCCCAATAAAACTCAAGTGGAATACATCATCTATCTGCTGTATGCCTATGTGTGTAGTGTATGTCCTCTGGATGCAGTGTTACACATCTTGAAATTATCTTACACATACTATGTGTCAATTTGGGAAAATGCATCTATATTATGTAAAAGTTCTGGAAATGTAATTCAAAGACGTTAAAGAAAAGCTTGAAAACAAATCCATTAAAATGTAGAGCAATTTTATGGCTGATTTTATTTCTTCTTTTCAAAAAAAATCTTAAAATTTTCTCTAAGAGGCCAGGCATGGTGACTCACCCCTGTAATTTCAGCACTATGGGAGGCCTAGGCAGGTGGGTCACCTGAGGTTAGGAGTTCAAGACCAGCCCGACTAGTATGGTGAAACCCCGTCTCTACTAAAATAAAAAAAATAGCCAGCTACTCGGGGGGCAGAGATTACAGTGAGCTGAGATCGCGCCACTGCTCTCCAGCATGGTCAACAGAGTAAGACTCTGTCTCAAAAAAAAAAGAAATCTAAGAAACATATACATCAGTTCCTCAAATAATGTCATCCCAGTAACATCATTTTATTATAACATTAATGAGAAAAGAAATGGATTCCCAGCAGGGCCACTGTCTGTGTGGAATTGGCACATTCTCCCTATGACTGCATGGGTATTCTCTGGCATCTCCAGTTTCCTCCCGCATCCCAAAGGTGTTCTCGTTAGGTGAAGTGGTATGTCTACGTGGTCCTGGGGTGACTGTGAATGTGGGTGTGAGGATGCCCTGTGATGGGTGGTGTCTGTCCAGGGTTGGTTCCCGCTTTGTGCCTTGAGCTGCTGGAACAGGATCTGTCTGGGTACCCTTGACTCTGAACTGGAATAAGTGAGTTGGAAAATAAATTAATTAATGCATAAAAATTTGTCAAATAAAAAATCATGACAGCTATAATAATCATCCAGATGCACAACAATGAGTGCTAGCTGAAAGCGCTCAGTAAATTTGCCTCATTTGTGATTGGTTTTGATCTGCGTGGTGGGAAGGGGTGCTCCTTATAGTTTTCACTGTGCAAACATTTATTCCTTAATGAAACCACCACCACTACGACTGAGTCAGATTCTGTCACTGAGTCACCAAAAATTGGGTAAATAATTATTTTACTTGTTTTTATTTATCTTTATTAAATTCATGTGTAACTCACATTTATTTCATTGTTTAATATTAGAAGTGTTTCAGGTCTAACACCAAATGCCCACAGGCTATAGCTATGGAATAGCCCTTCTCAAAATGAAGTTAACTGATCCACATGGGATGAAACCTACACCCATGGCCTCATTAATCCCTTACACTGTCACACTGGCCTCCAGCAAAGGAGATAGCAGAGATGCTGAGGCCTGCCAGCTGAAGTTCTTTTTGGACTCAGGTACTCTAAGGGGTCACAGAGAAGCTTCTTGCTTTGTTCAAGTCCTTTCTCCCTTACTTACAAAAGAACACCAAAAATCACTCACTAATTCATTTATTCATTCATTCATTCAGTCAGTCAGTCAGTCAGCCAGTCAGTCAGTCAGTCAGTCAGCCGGTCAGCCAGTCAGTCAATCAATAAAGATTTCTTCATTCACCAACTGATATACTCAACAAATATTTATGGAGCACTGTTATGGACTGAATTGTGTCCTCATAAAATTCATATGTTGAAGCCCAGTATGACAGTGTTTGGAAATAGTGAAGTGGTTACCTTGTCTGGGGTATATCCCCTGGGGTTCATTGTCCCACGCCAGGAAGGTTTAGGAAATGGACATACACCAGGAATTTACGTGTGGAGGTTTAATAGGTAGAAGAGAAGAGAAAGAGAAACAGCTTCCTTTATAGAGAAAGGGGTCCTTTATAGTCCGGTTTGAGAAAGTGGTGTCTGATTCAGGTAGGGCTCACAGATTGGTTCGACCACGTATGACTTTTACACAGTACCGGGAAGGGATGGTTGCGCCACCCTAATCTTATGCAAACAGGCTTTCCAGTTGATTGGTGCTGTCTTGTCTGCTTCTTGTGGTACACATGGCTAGCAGAGAAGGGAAGATGGAGCTGCCATCTTGAAAATGTCTACTCTGTAGTTCCTGTTGGCATTCCCCGCTACAAGCTCCCAGCTTGCTTATGTCTGCAGCTCAACTTACAGGCTACTCTTTGTTAGAAAATGATTTGGGGCTGCTTTTCATTAAAAAGAAAAGCCTTACTGAGAACTTCCATGCCCTTGTTATCTGCCTAAATAATTCCTTCTTAACCTCCATATCAATAGGACCTACAAGGAAGTAATACAGGTTCAGTGAGGGGGTCCTAAGAGTGGGGTATCAATCCAATGGACCCAGGTTCATATAAGAAGAGGAAGAGAAACCAAAGATCTCTCTCCTTCCGGGCACTCACAAAGGAAAGTCCATGTGAGGACACAGAATGAGGGTGGCCATCTCCAAGCAAGGAAGACGGTCCTCACTGAGAAGCCAATCCTGACTGCACCTTGACCTTGGACTGTGAGAACTAAATTTCTGTTGTTGAGGCCACCCCGCCTGTGGTATTTTGTTATGGGAGCCCCAATAGGCTAATAAGCACCCCCTCTACACAAACTCAAGTCTAGGTACAGTGTGAGCAGAACGGGCATGGGTTAAGCCTCAAGGAGACACAGTTTAAAAGGAGAAATACTCTCTCTCCCCTCCTAATTCCCATGGCCTCTTTACTCTAAGTTGAGTTCCAGTTTTTGGGAAACTCATTGCTGGATTATGGAAGAGTCAGATCCAGCCTCTGGCAGATGAAAGCAAAGAATATGAACCAGGTAGGGTGGATGGATGGAAAATTATTCCTCCTCACTGGAGCAACCTGATCATTAGAAAGATCTTCCTCCAGAGAGTGCATCTGAACTTTCAGGAAAAGCAATTCTTTAAAAATGGAGATCAATGATTATGGCACAAAGACAAAGAGGGAATCACATGTTTATCAACATATTTGTTATTTCATCCCTATCAAAGTGTTGGAAATAATAGATTTCACTTATTATTTATATCATTCCCAACAAATTGCTTCTGATTATCAACAGTAATAAGTTGGGGATGAAACAGGAATGTGGACATTTTCCGCTATATTACTTATGAAGTCTGAACAGACGGCCAATTGCTATACAAATCATGGCATTGCAAAGACAAATCAAGGCCATTGGACAAGATACGATTAAGATCCTTTCTCTTTTTATTTTGTTATGTGACCCACCAGGGCGATAGGAGTAGTACCTCCAGAAAGAAATAGAGAAAACTAGTGGAGTAGTACAATTTATAATTGCTCTGTGAAATCTTTCTCTTGACATTAATTGGCATTGGCATATAACCAACTCCCAGCCAATAAATAATATTGGATATACAGTATTGGTTACTGTCTATCCAATAGCCTGCTCACTGATCATCTCCACTCATACGGCTCTCAGGCATGTAAGACTCTAGGTAAGCTACAGCCATATTGCATAAGGTCTTTAAGATCTTAAGAATCCAACACCTGAATTCTAAGTTAAATAACACCAGAATCCCCAAAGGGCCATGTCCACTGCAAAGGAGAGGAAGTGTATACTGGAAGTCAAAAGAGTATTCAAAAGAAATAGTCATTTAGATGGGAAATTGAGGGTCTAAATATGGAAAGATTTCCTAACAATGCCAAAGACAATGTGATTTTTGTGTGAGGAACGGAAAGGAAGAAAAGGTAAGCATAAATGTTTGCACTATTTATGGAAGCGGTCAAGCATGGGTTAGTGATTGACTTCCCAAGGATGTTAGAGAGTATTCTCCCCTCAAAAGCCCATGTTTTCATCAAAGCCATCCCTGGACCTTGGCCAATCTAGGAGATAAAACTATACTTGGGGCAGATGTCTTGCTTCTTGAAAGCCAAGACGAAGTAAGTGTCCTTCCAGCAAGTCTGAGGTTGCCTAAGCTGGCAGCCAACAGGGGTTCTTGGGTGCTCACTCTGTAGGGGTTGTTGCTCATGTATCAATGTTGATAGCTCCTGGGTAAGAAGATGCTGGGTAAAACAAGTTTCTGTTGACAGCACAGTGATCTACTGGCGCTCAAGACCATTTGCCACCTGATCTCCTCCTTGATCTCCTTCTGGAGTTAAGTATTCCTCCTCTGGATTCCCACAGAGCATTATCAATCCATTTACGCTACTGTTGCATAATCAGCACCTGATCTCCCTTACTAGACCTTGCTCTCTTTCAGGGTAGGAGCCTGGTCTCCTCTCTCTTTAACTCCCTCATATCCAGCACATGGTAGGTGTTCATAAATGTTGGCTGGGTAACTGCATGAATACTTGTTTTTCAAAAAGTTTTTAAGATGTGAATTCAGTTTTGCAGAGGAAAGTATACACACACATATGCAAACACACAACACAAAAATATCTTGAAATACTCTGACATTCAGGGCCAGTGAAATGGCCTCCTAACGTGCTTTTTATTTGCAGATCATACTTGGAAACACATTACTGAAGCCAGATTCTGGGAACTAAGTGACCAGCAAATGTCTGCTGGACATTAAGATTTCAAAAATCAGCATTTGGACATTTGAAAAGGTACGGCTAAACTCTGTCTGCCTGGCTTTTTTCCATTCTACCAGGAACAGCCTTTTTACATTCCTTCCAAGATTCTTCCCAAAGATCTGTCCTGATCTGCAGTCTCAGGGGGACTCTGAAATAGCTATTATTTATATTTCAATTATTTTACATTTGAAGCTATTTGTGTATCCTTAAAAATATGACCATCTGTCTCTTATCTGAGGCAAGAACTAAACTATGGCAACCAAGAAAATGCTGTCTCCCAAGAGGAGATAACTTTCTTACCCAGCTAGAAAAAAATACTGGCACCCTGGGATGGGCTTTCAAGCTGCAATTCACACCCAATTTCTAAATATTATCTGAAACTGCTTGAGAAACCCAAGGACATGCTTTGTTCCTTACAAAACTGGTTAGATACAAAATTCAGAAACACATTCCCCTGGTTGGAAGCAAAGCTATAAATCCCAGAAAGATTTTACATTTCCTATTAGCCAGGAGTGTGAATAAGTGAAAAAATAAATAGGACAGTTTAATATCATCAAAGAGGGGCAACTGAATGAAGCCATAGGTAGGAAGAGGTAGAGCAGACATTCATATAGCTGAATTCAAATCCCAGCTCTCCTACTCATTATGTGACCTTGGCAAGTTTCTTAAACTTTCCATGGCTTAGCTTCCTCAACTGCAAACTGGTGATAATAATATGGTCACCTCATGGTGGTGTTGTGAAAATTAAATAAGTTAATAAATGAATATTGCATGGAGCAGTGTTTGGCACAGAATACACAGTAATAGCCATTATTATCATTAGAACGTAAGTTTGACTGGGGTAGAAATTTTTATTTGATTATTTCCTGCTGTATACCTAGCACCTATAACAGTTCTAGGCATATAGCAGGCACTCAGTATGTGTTAAATGAACGACTAAATGAATAGCTAGAATGCAAAGAACAATTTCTTAAAAAGTTTGTGATTAATGACTACTCTGTGACTCCTCTCCCACTCTCAGCCCCTGAACAACACAAAGCAGTAGCTAATGCTAAATCCAAAGAACTTGGATTTATGTCCACAACATGCTAATTTCCAGATTAATTCGGCCTTTTAAAAATAGTGATCTTGAACTTTGGGAGGCTGAGGCGGATGGATCATGAGGTCAAGAGATTGAGACCATCCTGGTCAACATGGTAAAACCCCGTCTCTACTAAAAATACAAAAAATTAGCTGGGCATGGTGGCACATGCCTGTAGTCCCAGCTACTCAGGAGGCTGAGGCAGGAGAATTGCCTGAACCCAGGAGGCAGAGGTTGTGGTGAGCTGAGATCGTGCCATTGCACTCCAGCCTGGGTAACAAGAGCGAAACTCCATCTCAAAAAAAAAAAAAAAAAAAAGGTGATTTTGAAAGGTAACTGGGATTAGATGTTTTATGAGAACAGCCTAACAGCTATTTCCTGCTTTTTCTTTCAAATCTATCTTTGGTGACTGGTGTTTTCAGTAGTAACTTGGTTGTTTAGGGAGGTGGAGTTACCTTCTTTTGGTCTGGAGGATAGAAGTTGCCTATTTTTTCAAAAAAGTGAAAGTTGCTAAGATTGCACATTTATGGCCAGTATGGATCCAATTTAAAGACTTGTACATAAATGGGTGCCTAAGTAAGATAAAAAGAAATTATAAAATGTCATTAAATTACTTTAAATGCCCAAAGTGATGAATTCCATGAGGCTCAGGCTGGCTACATGCTAGGACCACTTTTGGGTCAAATCTTTGTCCAAGACTTTGGGGAACTCATTCCTGCACAACATGAGGCCAAGTGTTTCTCTTTCCACTGAAAACTGACATATCAGATTGCATATTGTTTCTGGGTCTTCAGATATGCGCCTGAGCCTGACTAGTTTTGAACCAAACAAAACAAAATCCCCAAAAACCTGTCTTTCAAGAAATGCTTATGCATTAATTTAATTCTGGAGAGGTATCAGAGAATGTTGCATAAAATGTTCCATACGAAAACATTATTAATATCCTTAATTAAAACGCAAACAGTTACAACACACAGATTCAGCCAAATTAGTAAAATTACATATTAGGTAACTGGGTTGCTAAGCAATATTACATCCTCATTTTACTTAATTGCTGTAATTAGCATCTCCCAGCAGATGCCACAATGCAAGTCCCTCCCCCCACCCCCCACCCCCCCTCCCCCGCGCAAAAAAAAACAACTGGCCACATCCCTTACATGGTTCTGGCAATCTCAAGTACTTTCATCCACTGGCCACCCCTAATGGAGCCTGGGAGTCAACAGACCCTTCAGGAAAGTAGTGAGGGTCAAAGAATCACTAACAAGAACCAAACTGTCAGGTGAGAGAAGCTTCCTAGGAGCACTCTCTACACCCCTGCATCATTTCCCCCAGTTAGGAGTAGCCAGTCAATTGCCTCATTTATATATTCTGAACCCCTTTCATCTAGGCGGAGCATGGTGGCTCATGCCTGTAATCCCAGCACTTTGGGAGGCTTAGGCAGGTGGATCACCTGAGGTCAGGAGTTCGAGACCAGCCTTGCCAATATGGCGAAACCCTATCTCTACTAAAAATACAAAAATTAGTCAGGTGTGGTGGCAGATGCCTCTGATCCCAGCTACTCATGAGGCTGAGGCAGGAGAATTGCTTGAACTCAGGAGATGCAGTGAGCCCAGATCCCACCACTGCACTCCAGCCTGGGCGACAGAGCGAGACTTCGTCTCAAAAATAAATGAATAAATAAATAAATAAGTAAACTCCTTTTATCTTCTTTTTTTTTTTTTTGAGATGGAGTTTCACTCGTTACCCAGGCTGGAGTGCAATGGCGCGATCTCGGCTCACCGCAACCTCCGCCTCCTGGGTTCAGGCAATTCTCCTGCCTCAGCCTCCTGAGTAGCTGGGATTACAGGCATGCGCCACCATGCCCAGCTAATTTTTTGTATTTTTAGTAGAGACGGGGTTTCACTATGTTGACCAGGATGGTCTCAATCTCTTGACCTCGTGATCCACCTGCCTCGACCTCCCAAAGTGCTGGGATTACAGGCTTGAGCCACCACGCCCGGCCAACTCCTTTTATCTTAACATAAAAGGAGAGTCTGTGGTCAAAGTCAGGGAAGGTCCCATGTTTCAGAAAGTTGATATTGAGGGACATTGATTATAAGAAATGAGCAACTTAGTACAGGTGAATAAGCAGCAGAACAGCTTGGAGTCAATTCCTAACTATTCAGTGGTATTATCCAGGTAGATTTCCAGAGACAAGTGACTGTCCTCCATACCCTTGTCCATGGCCTTGTGACCTGCCACGGCCATCTGCTGGTACTATTATGGACAGAGGAAAGCGGATGTTCACCACGTGAAAGGTTGTGTGGATGTATAATCTCATTTAATTTCCACAGCGCTTCTTTGAAAGTGGTATTATGAGCTCCACTTTATAAACAAGGAATTCATGGTTCTATGCAGTGAAGTAGCTGCTCAGCATCCCAGAGTTAGTGTCGAGAATTTTAACCCAAGGTTATATGACTACAGAGTCCATACTCTTTCTATCACACAAAAAAAGGGCCAAACTCCAGCTCACCAACTACAGATAGGAAAGAAACAGAAAAAAAAAAGAGTCTGGGCACAGTGGCTCATGCCTGTGATCCAGCATTTTGGGAGGCTAAGATGGGTGGATCACTTGAGGTCTGGAGTTCGAGACCAGCTTGGCCAACATGGTGAAACCCTGTCTCTACTAAAATACAAAAGTCAGAAGGGTGTGGTGGCACATGCCTGTAATTCCAGCTACTCAGGAGGCTGAGGGTCACTCGAACCCAGAAGGCACAGGTTGCAGTGAGCTGAGATCGTGCCACTGCACTCCAGCTTGAGTGACAGAGTGAGACTCTGCCTCAACAATGACAACAAAAGAAACTGAAGGAAAAGGATATAATGCAGACTTCAGGTTATCCAGGGGTTTAATTTGTCCCTTTGTTGCTCTTCTCCAGAGGTAAACAAGAATTATAATCTGATGGATATTCTCATGTCCTAACAGTCCAATCATATCTTGGGAAATTTTTCTTTTGAGGTTAATGGTCTTTTTATTATTTAGCACTCTCGGAGCTGTATTTTTTAAATAATTTTTTTGAATCTTCTAATTAACTCATATATTCTCTTGTCTAACTATGCTTTAATTAGTTCAACATATGTCCCATGGTGTATGTAGAACATGTAGTATAAAAAGACCTTCAAGAATGTCTCCATGTATGGTAATGACTAAAATCAGTCCTATTTTACTGGAAAATGGAAACCACGAGCAAATAACCCGAACATGCAGCTGCCATAACACTCGGCTTTTCCTCTCTTTCGTCCTGCTTTCAGAAATTCTCCTGCCATCAGCCCTGGCTACAGGTTGGCCACTAACAGGAGCCCGTTGAGTTTCTCTAACTGAAATGAACATTCCTACCTCAAGGAGGAAGCCATTTGCAGGCCTCCTATCTATGGAGCTGTTACCAGTAGCATTTAGAGCTAGCTCTATTGTGTGTGCGAAGGTGCTCCAGTCTCCTGACTGCATCCTACCCTCCCCAGCCTCTCCAAACAACCAGCAATTTTATTAACCTCAGTCCTTAGAGCTCAATTACTATGATTTAAGACACTAGGATTCCCAGATAAAATGCAGCATTACTTGTAGAGTCAAATATGTCAAATTAATTACTTTAATTTCAATTATTTCCTCTGGTCTTTAACAATTGCTAACACTTATCAATCACTTGTATCTCAGTTATATGCTTAATACGTGCATATGCTATCTCAATTAGTCCTATCAATCACTGTATAAAATGGAAGACACTACCACCCCCTTCAGATGAGGAGACTCTGATTCTGAGAGACTGGTATTTTGCCCAAGATCGCATTACAAGTAGAGGTCTTAGGATTCAACTCCTGGTTTGTCTGATTGTAAAGTCCATGGATCTCCTCACTGTGCTTGTCTCCTGCCTACCACTCCTGAGGGGCTTCTGCTTGGCAGGAGGGTAGGATAGGAGGCCAGACACTAGAAAGATCATGAGATCTATGGAGACAAATGGGATGTCTGGGTGTGGAAGGTAAACCCCACACTTTTCAGTTTGACAGCGTGTAGATTCTTGGACATGTAGATTTCTTCATGCCACCCCAGGCAATGCCAATAAAATATGTCCCATATTCTCTCCAAGAGTGAGGATGTCTCCCAGGGTTAGCATGGAAACCACAGGCTGATTGTAATTTAATGTTTGCCAAATGCAATTGGCCAAGCTTTCTAGTGAAAAGAGTTCGGAAAATTTCTGAGGTTGGCCTGAGGCAGCAACTACTTTGAGCACTTAGAAATGGTTAGTTGCTTAGGCACCAAGGATTACCCATCAAGTCTGGCAGAAATGCTTGGCATGCCTGGCTCCCAAGTGGTCTGTGGGTAGAGAAGTGAACATTCTTTACTTGTCCTTTCAAGGCAACCCCACATCCTTCTCTCAAGCCCATGGGACAATAAACCAGGCTCAGAGCAGCGTCACTTTTTACAAGCTCTGTGTTCCCGAAACTCCCACCAGCCACTGGGGCTAGGTATGCAGAATTTCCAGGTGAAGTTTTCTCTATAACTCCAGAAATAATGTGACCTTAATCCTCACTCTCTGTAGACCCATCTAATTTGCCAATTATGACAACAGTGACAAAAAAAACCAAAAACACTCCATACAAGCGAGAGTACCTTTTTTTTTTTTTTAATGGTCAGCAATATCAAATAAACTTTGGCTAAGCACAAAATGTTTTCCCAAGGACTCATAAAAAGCTGAAGGTTGAGAATCACTAAAATTACAACATGTTTGCAAACTTCCCACGTGCACTGCTATAAATCGTACCATCAGTGGACTCACAGGGGCACCATCAAAGTTTGGCAATGGGAGAGGAGAGATGACTGCTTGTTAACATCTCTGCATGGCAGTCAACACCAAGAGCCTGTTGTGAGCATTTCTGGTGCCACTTCTATGAAACACAATCAAATTTTTATCTTCCAGAAAAACATAAATTAGATGTGCCTGGGCCTAAAAAGAAAAATGCAAGCAAAGAAGCAAATTAACTATGAACTCTTTGAGGGAATAACTTGATTTAGAAGAAACCTGTTTCCTACTGGCTATAGTACTGGCCATTTCCTCTTGTGCTAGAGAAAAGACTGAACAAAGCTCCCTAGCACTGTTACAGGGAAGAGAAAGGAGACTGACAGTCATTTGGTCCTACTACATGTATTTATGAAAAATAAGGCTGGCAGGGCACGGTGGCTCTTGCCTGTAATCTCAGCACTTGGCAGGCCAAGGTGGGTGGATTGCTTGAGGTCAGGAGTTCAAGGCCAGCCTGACCAACATGGTGAAACCCTGTCTCTACTAAAAATACAAAAAAAATGAGTCGGGTGTGGAGGTGCACACCTGTAATCCCAGCTACTTGGGAGGCTGAGGTAGGAGAATTGCTTGAACCTAGGAGTCAGAGGTTGCAGTGAGCCATGATCACGCCATTGCACTCCAGCCTGGGCAACAAGAGCAGGACTCAGTCTTAAAAAAAAAAAAAAAAAAAAAAAAAAGGCTTGGGCTTGGGGAGTCTGTTAGTCCCTTTTTGCCTGTCCTCCTATGTGAAAACACAGCAACAGGCGCCATCTATGGAGCCAAGAACATGACTTCACCAGACACCAAATCTGCTGGCATCTTGATCTTGGACCTTCCAATCTCCAGAACCATGGGAACTACATTTCTATGATTTATAAATTACCCAGGTGAAGGTATTTTGTAATAGCCCCAAATAGACTTGGATGCACCACAAATCCCTGAGAAGATGGGAGGCAGCAGCACACAATCTTCTAAATCCATACTTCTCAAACTGTAGCCCGTGTCAGAAACACCTGGAGGCTTGTTAAAATCAAAGATGGACTGGGCACATCCCCTGAGTTTCTGATTCAGCTGGTCTGGAGTGGAGTTGAAAATCTGCTTGTTTAACAGTCCCAGATGGTATTCCTGCTGCTAGGTAAGCCAGAAATGCTAGTTCTCTGATTCTATCCACAACTCTGTCCTCACTCTGTGTGATTAGGGGTAACAATTCCCTTGATTGTTAGCTGGAATAGGAGGCTACCTATTGCATGATTTATTTGTCAGGAGAGAAAACTTCTAGATGATACACTCAGCAAATTCCAAGAGCCATTGAAACTCTAGGAAATAAGGACGTGCTCTTAGGAAGCTGTATAGAACAGCGGATAAGAATCAGAAGGTAGAAACAGAATCTCAGGTCCACCTCTTACTGTTACTGTTGCATGACTGTGGGTAAGTACCTTAACTACTTAGTTCCTCAATTAAATGATATGTGAAATAGGAGTAAAACTTTAACCATATGGGGTTATGAGGGTTGAATGTGGTAACCCTGAGAAACATTTTCCTGATGCTTGTTAAAAGCACATTCTCCTCATCCACAACCCCAGCCTAAGCCAGAATATCCAAGGCAGGGTTCTGAAGCCCTGAACCTTAATAAACAGCCAGGTAATTCTCATGCTGGGCAAGGTTTGCAAACCCTGATAGAATCCACATAAAGCACTTGGCCTTGATCCCTGCTGGATAAGGGCCGGCAACTACTTCATTACAGGGTTAATCTACTCTTTTTTAAAAAATTTCTTCTAATTTTTTTTTTCTAAGGTTCAATTCAGGTAAACTTTTTCTTTTTTTTTTAAGAGACAGGGTCTTCCTCTGGACCCAGGTCAGGAGTTTGAGGCCAGCCTGGCCAACATGGTGAAACCCCGACTCTACTAAAAAATAAAAAAATTAGCAGGATGTGGTGGTGCATGCCTGTAATCCCAGCTACTTGGGAGGCTGAGGCAGGAGAATCACTTGAACCCAGGAGGCAGAGGTTGTAGTGAGCCAAGATCACACCACTTCACTCCAGCCTGGCAACAGAGCGAGACTCTGTCTCAAAAAAACCAAACCAAACAAACAAAAACCATACATGTATAACCAAAATATATTTTCCTTTGGCTTTGGAGTTTGGAGACAATGGCATTCCACTGAATGTGCTTCACAGATAGGGATTCTGAAAGAGGGAGATGAGGAAGGAAGACTAGGATAGAAATTCCCAGCTCTGTCATTTCCAGGCTGCTTCCCAGGAGCAGGCAAAAGCGCACCTACTACTTCAAGGGGATAGAGTGAGAATGAATGGCCAGTGCGCCCTAAGTTCTTGGACATACTCTGCCTTATTGGCTACCAGCCAGAGACCAGGGCAATCCTTACAGGGCTAATTGTATCATTCCTCATAGGGCTAATAGACACACAGAGTAAGATTTCCTCTTGCAGTTCAGGGGTTAGGCTGGGTAATTTGGGAGAGGGACAGTGAGCCGAGGGAACAACTATTACAATTGGTTTATGACTGCATCGTAGACACTGACTTTTTTTTTTTTAACTGTATCTTCTGGTTTTTTTTTTTTTTTTTTTTTCATTTTTATTTATTTATTTATTGTTGAGAGAGTCATGCTCTGTTCCCCAGGCTGGGGTGTAGTGGCGTGATCTCGGTTCACTGCAACTGTCACCTCTCAGGTTCAAGCGATTCTCTTGCCTCAGCCTCTCAAGTAGCTGGGAGTACAGGCATGCACCACCACATCCTGCTAATTTTTGTATTTTTAGTAGAGAGGGTTTCACCATGTTGGCCAGGCTGGTCTTGAACCCTTGACCTCAGGGGATCTGTACACCTCAGCCTCCCAAAGTGCCGAGATTACAGATGTGAGCCACCCCACCCAGCCAGCATCTTCTGTTCTAAATGACCACAGTGATGCACTGAGGAGTTTTCCATTTCCTGTTTGCATATTGGATGCAGGCTTATGGGTTTAGGCTATTCATCTGCTTTACTCTCAGTTCAGACTTGGCATCTCTGTCACTTGCGAACCTGTAACAGACACCTTCAGTGCCCCACTCAAACCTCTTCAGGTCCCATTTACTGTTTCTGCATACCCTTCCCTCCTGGGGCCTTTGCTTTTAAGGAATCACACTTAGGACTTTCCTGCTTGTGCAGAAGCCTGAAGAACCTGTGAGATGACATCTCTGTAGGCAGCCTCAGCTGTCCCTGGACTGCTGTAGGAATGCACAAGTCCAGTCACTTGCCTGAGTTGGGAAAAATTTGGAAGGGGTCATTTACATGCTCTAGGGAAGTACTGTCTGAAAGAATTCTGGTGGTGATGGGAATGTTCTAGATCTGTGGTAGTCAGATCTAGAACAAAATGGTAGTCACTAGCCACAGGTGGCTATTGGACACTTGAAATCTGGCTAATGAGGCTGATGATCTGAGTTTTAAATTTTACTTAAATTTAGTTACTTTAAATAGCCACATGTGGCTAGTGGTTCCCACGTTAAGCAGTCTAGCTTTCAAACCCCCTGTAGAGTCAGGCTGAGGCTGAGACTTTGCCTGAAATCCTAGCCTCCTTGGCTCCTCTCTTGGCCGTCCTTCCCCTCCTCCCTTCCAGGTTTCTCCTGGGAGCACTTGCTCAAGAACTCATTGTCACTTCAGTCCTTATTGCTTCTCTGCTTCTGAAGAACCAGACAGAAGGCAGAGCCTTTCTCAGTCTCCTTGTCTTACCAGGGGGTTGGAGTCCCAGGGCTAAACCTGGTTACACAACAGGAAAGCTGAGAAAAAACAGAGAGGGACTCCTGGGGAGCAATTGACCTCTTTCTGTGGCTGAGGACTTTGTATCCTCACAGAAATTTGGTTTTATTTTTATTTATTCATTTTTTCTTTACAAGGGAATCGGGATCACTGTAAAATTGTTTGGATTCAGCAGTCACTCCTTGGACATTTGTTGTTTGAAGTCAAATGTAAAAGTATCTCTCCAGATCACAGCCATGACTCTTATTACCCCCAGTGACTCCTGCTGCTCTCCATGGTTTCAATTTCAAAAGGTAGAAAAGGATACACTAGTGAAAAGTCTTCCTCCCCATCTCCCACCTCTGTGCCAACCCCCAGTGGTACCAAGGCACAGGTATACAAGTGACACACTGTCCCAGAACTGGAATCCCACCTCCATCTCTCAGAAGCTACACCACCTGGAATGATTCCTGAACTCTTCTGAGCTTCAGGTACCTAATCTATAAAACGGGCACACTAACACAGGCCTTGCAGAATAGATACATGAGTTGTAGGCGGTAACTTGTGTCAAGTGCTGGGTACTTAGTGAGTATCTGATTCATTTCCCCTCATTTTCCAGGGCTGTATGTGGTACTCACTGGGCCAGGCAGCACTGCATGAGCTCTGGGCTTGCATCTCCCTAAGCCAGGAATGCCCACGCCCCTCTCTAGGCTCCCTCCCTTGTTCTTCTGGTGAGTTCTCTCTCAGGCTTCAATTCAACACAACCTCTACTGCAAGGAATCCTCCACCACTCTCCAGGCAGAACTTAGCATTTTTTGTTGTTTTTACTGCAAATGGTTTATTACATGTTCCAGCATATCAGCACACTTTGTTCGAGATCATGCCAGGTTCACATGTTTGAATTTTTTTACCTCTTTATCCCTTGCCCCAATTATATAACTCCTGGCACATAGTAGATGACTCATAAATGTTGATTGACAAATGAATGAATGAAAAAGCAGCCCCCATGTTTCATAATGCCCAGAAACTATGAGAAAAAAGCTGTGTACTAGGGTAAATTTTATTTTCACGTTGCCTGAGAGTTGCAGAAACTGCCTTATTTCAACGTTTGTTTCTGAAAATCATTTCAAGAGGCAAGAGTCCAACTTTCCTTCTTAGTAACTGGGATCCAGTAACTGTGGGCTAATCTTTCTTTGGTTTCAATTGCGGAACATCTCAGAATCTGAAGATAATGCCCATGGATGAGGACTATGAATGCAAAGTACAGAAAGCAGTAGCAACTAGGCTACGTTCTCATGGGCCCCAAGCCCCAAGGCACAGTCTAAGTCTTTGTGTGTAGTTAAGGGTGTTTGTATTATGATTATTGAGGTTTTGGGTTTTGTTGTTGTTGTTGTTTTGAGATAGAGTCCCACTCTGTCACCCAGGCTGGAGTGCAGTAGCACAATCTCAGCTCGCTGCAACCTCTGCCTTCCGGCCTCAAGTAATTCTCCTGCCTTAGCCTCCCAAGTAGCTGGGACCACAGGCATGTGCCACACACCCAGCTGATTTTTGTATTTTTAGTAGAGATGGGGTTTTGTCATGTTGGCCAGGGTGATCTCGAACTCCTGACTGACCTCAGGTGATGTACCCTCCTTGGCCTCCCAAAGTGCTGGGATTACAGAAGTGAGCCAGGGCACCCGGCCGTGATTACTGAGGTTTTATTACAAAGCTGTGCTGTACTTTAATAGCCATTCTGCCAAACATGTTGAAGCTTGAAAGCTTCAAATATTAAATTACTTTAAAATTTTATTTTTTTAAAGTGATCTAGACCTGGTTCCTTATCCCTGAAAACCTCTATTCACCTCTGGGGCCAGTAATTTCCATCTTTAACCCGAACCCCCTGCCCCGCCCCTGCTGCTGGTCTTCATTATCAACTACAACTGGAGGTGACAAGGATTTTTCTGAAATTTCAGCTCTGTTCACTGCTGGTGTTTTAATCTTGTGTTACTTCTTGCTCTGCTACTGGGTCTCATTCTCCTCCTTGCAGCCAGCTGACCCTTGACCATAACCTGTTTGGCACCTCAGTCCTTCCTGGATGGAGAACCTAGCTTATTTCCATCTACATCTTGCTCAGGTCAGATGCTCCAAACCTCTGCCCACTATGCTGTATCTGTTGGACCGAACTCCTTCCAGCGTTTGTCTCACATTGTTCAATAATTCATTCAACAGACATTCAAGGGCACAATATTGCCAGGCACTATGCCAGGAAGGCCACAAATATGACTTTATCATGCCTAGCTTGCAGGTAAAGAAACACACGTATAAATAGCTCACTGTCATAAAGCACATACAAAAAGAGCTGGCAACAGAAGTCAGGTCTGGGAAATGTCAGCTACTTGAAAGCTAGACTCAGGTTGGACTCATTTCTGTTTTTGGGATATAAGCTTTCAAAGAAGGGGACAGGGATACAACACATTAAAACTGTATTTCAGGCTGGGCGCAATGGCTGAGAATGTCTGTAATCCCAGCACTTTGGGAAGCAAAGGCAGGCGGATCACCTGAGGTCAGGAGTTCAAAACCAAACTGACCAACATAGTGAAACCCTGTCTCTACTGAAAAAACAAAAAAACAAAAAAACCCCACAAAAATTAGCCAGGTGTGGTGGTACACGCCCATAATCCCAGCTACTCAGTAGGCTGAGGCAGGAGAATCACTTGAACCTGGGAGGCAGAGGTTGCAGTGGGCCAAAATAGCACCATTGCACTCAAGCCTGGCAACAGAGCAAGACTTTGTCTCAAAAATAAATAAATAAATAAATACTACTTGGGAGGCTGAAGCAGGAGAATCGCTTGAACCTGGGAGGCGGAGGCTGCAGTGAGCCAAAATCATGTTACTGCACTCCAGCCTGGGCGACACAGGGAGACCCTGTTTCAAAAATAAATAAATAAATAAATAATAAAACTGTATTTCATGGCATGGTTGCTGTAAATAATGTTGCAATGAACATGTGAGTGTAGCTACCTCTTTAAGACCTTAATTTCAATTCTCTTTAATATAAACTCAGAAGTGGGATTGCTAGCTCACATTATAGTTCTATTGTTAATTTTTAGAGAAATCTCCATGCTGTTTTCCAGAGTGGCTGCATCATTTGACATTCCTATCAACAGTAGACAAGGATTTCCTTTTCTCCATTTTACATTCCTACCAACAGTGTACAAGGGTTCCTGCTTATCAAATGATAACTAATACTTGTTTATTATTTGTCTTTTTGACAATAGCCATCCTAACAGGTGTAAGATGGTATCTCCTTGTGGTTTAGAATTGCATTTTTCAGATCATTAGTGATGTTAAACACCTTTTCATATGCCTGTTGGACATCTGTCTATCTTCTTTAGAGAAATGTTTGTTCAGGTCCTTTTGAAATCAGGTTTATTTATTTATTGCTATTGAAATGTAAATCTTTATATATTTTGGCTACTAACCTTTAATTAGGTAGGAGGTCTCCCATTTTGTAAGTTGCCTTTCCATTTTGTTCACTGTTTCCTTTGCTATGCAAAAGCTTTCTAGTTTGATGTAGCTTCATTTATTTATTTTTGCTTTTGCTTCCTGTGCAATAGATGTCATATACAGTAAATCATGGCCAAAGCCAATATCAGGAATATTTTTCCCTATGTTTTCATCTGGAAGTTTTACCATTTCAGGTCTTACCTTTAAGTCTTTAATCTATTTTGAGTTGATTTTTGTGTATGGTGTAAAATAAGTTTCATTGTTTTGCATATGAATGTGCAAAACATATTTTTCCCAGCACCATTTATTGACGAGAATATCCTTTCTCCATTGTGTTTTCTTGGCAAACTTGTCAACAATCAGACGACCACAGATGGGTGAATTTATTTCTTGGCTCTCCAATCTGTTATACTGATCTATATATTTTTATGCCAGTGTCATAAGGTTTTGATTATTATAGGTTTATAACAAATTTTGAAGTCAGGAAATATGATGCCTCCAAATGTCCATCTATAGATGAATGGATAAAGAAAGTGTGGTATTTACAGATAATCCAGTATTATTCAGCTTTAAAAAATAAAGAAATCCTTCCATGTTTGACAACATGGATGAACCTGAAGAACATTATGCTAAGTGAAATATGCCAGACACGTAAGGACAAACACTGCAGGATCCCATTTATGTGAGGAATCTAACATAATGAAACTCTTGGCTGGGAGTGGTGGCTCATACCTGTAATCCAAGCACTTTGGAGGCCAAAGCGGGCAGATCATCTGAGGTTGGGAGTTCAAGACCAGCCTGACCAACATGGTGAAACCCCGTCTTTAAAATAATAATAATAATAATAATAATAATAATAATAATAATGAAACTCTTAAAGCAGGGAGTAGAATGGTGGTTTCCAGTGGGGAGGGGGAAATGGGAATGTGTTGGCCAAAGGGCACAAAATTTCTGTCACCGAAGATGAATAGGCTCTAAAGATCTATTGTACAGCATAGCACCTATAGCTAACAACATGGTATTACCTAAGACGTTGCTAAGAGGGCAGATCTTATGTTACATGTTGGTATCACAGAATATAGAGGGAAGGAAGAAATTTCTTGTGGTGATGGGTTTGTTTATGGTATCAACTATGATGATGGTTCATAGGTGTATATTTATCTCCAAATTTATCAAATCGTATACATTAAATATGTACATAACTTTGTATGTCAATACCTCGATGAAATGTTTTTTAAAGACGCATTTCACATGAATAATAAATGTGCATTGAAGGACCTAAAAAAACAGAACCTGGCAGCCACACTTCCACAGGAAGCATCATGTAACTGAGAAAGAACTTGTTACAAGATTTCCTGTTGAACAAGCCTAAGTAAGCACAGGAGAGCATCTCCATATAACATTCTTTTGTGCCACCAAGTGAAGAGCCGTGCTTGGTGATTCTACTTGGACTTCAAGACTGCAAACACGTATGTCTAGTTCATTTCAAAGAGAATGAGACGGAGACCCAAGAAGGTGGCTACATAACCATCTCACAGATGTCACTGTTCCTTAATGATGGGTGAGTATTTTGTTATTTGTCTCTGTTGTTGCTTCATGTTTGGCCATAAATAATCATTAATTGATGTGGCTAAAAACATGTGGCGATATTCTTAAGGAGCTCGCAGCCCCTGCTGCCATAGTGAGCAGTAATATAACATGTTGAGCTCATTATAATTGATTAAAATAGTATCCACCTGCAAACACATCATACCAAACACAAGGTCATGGCTACCTGGTGGCAAGAAGAGGGTACGTGTGAACCGGGCTGAACCAGGCTTCCTTCCTCCGTGGCATGCTGTCATAGATTAAAAGGTCTTTCTCAGTCAGCACAACCAGGGCTGGTTTCCACTGTTTCTCACTCTCCCCTGGCACCTGAAAAAGAAAGCAGAGAACTGTCAAACGACAGCCTGAGAAAAGGATGATTAAGAGAAGTTGGCATCCCCCTAATCAGAGGATTCAGCAGTACCCTGAGTGTCATTTGGTTTGGTTGCAAAACCAAAATGGAAAGAACCTTGTCTTGATCCCATGATTCCTGATCCTTGAAAATATCTGTCGTCTCAAGGGCCCTGAAATGCATAGTCAGGACAGCCAAGAAGCAGCCCAGCTTCCACACATCTGTCACTGTTTCTCACCTGCCAGTCAGCACTGAAACTTTATTTCATAGTGGGAGACAAATGCCTGGGGGAATAAGTACTTAAAGCTGATTCTCTGGTACAGTAGCATTTTTTTAAAATTATGAAATGTTAAGGTCTAAGAAGTTTTGAATAAATATATAAAGGCTCTGAAAAATGTACTATGATGACAAATATGTACCCAGAGTGAGGCATCACAGCCTCTTCCCCTAGTCTTTTGCTCTTAGATTGTTTCTGTGATTCAGGCACCATCTTGAAACTTCTCTGGTTCTGTTGAATGTCCAGTTCCATTCACCACCCATAATTCATTAACTCAAGGGCTAAGATGACCTGGCAGGAATGAGAAAGGATTCAAGCATCAGTAGGATGATTGGACCAGATGATCTTCTAACCCCTTCTAATCTGGAGAATCCATGTAGCTCAGCTCTTATCTCATGAACCATCCCCTTGGCCCAGTGTTGGCCCTTCACAAACTTCCTATATGTTCTTCCATCTATAAAAATGCTCTCCTTCCCATTTGAACTCTGGGCCCTAGGATAAATCTTTAATCTTGGTTTAAAAACTCAATGAATGCTCAATTCTTGGTACTCAAAATATGAACTATGTACCAGTAACATCGGCAACATCTGGGAGCTTGCTAGGGTCTCAGGCTCATCCAGATATGTTGAATCAGAATGTGCATTTTAAAAAAATCTTCCTATGCCCATTAAAGAAACACTGTTCCAGATGAGGTTAAGATTGCTTTTAACACTGACAACTAATCCAAGATTTAGTGGTGTCATAACAAGTCACAACTCAAAAATCTATTCAGAATCAAAGTAAATTAGACAGTATGATTAATAAGTGATAAAGTTAATTTCTTCCCTTTCTAGTCTTATTAATACTTTATATTAAGTGCCACAGTGGAATCTGAATGGAGGTAGAAGCATGTGTGTGGCTCTTGCTTTAAGCTGACACCCTAGTATGAGGAATGAGTGATCAAAGTAGAGAAGATTTATAGAATAATGTAAGAGTTAAGTTTTGTAGGTCCTACATGTAGGCTGCCTAAATCTGAGTCTGTTATTTATTGCCTGTATGACTCTGGACAAGGTATTCTCTGTGCTTCTATTTCCTTACTGATAAGGACAATATCATATACAACAGTGGTTTTGAGTGCTAACTGTGGAGCTAGCAGGCCTGAACACAAATTTCTGTTACCCAATTTACTAGCTGTGGAGGTCTTGGGCAAGTCATTGGATTTCTTTGTATCTCAATTGCTGGATCTGTAAAATGAGAAATAATAGTACCTATAGCAGAGGGTGGTTGGAAGATTAAATGAGCTAAAATGTGTAGAAATGCTTAATGCAGTGCAAAATAAGCATCATGTAAGTACCTGCTAAGTAGCACTTACCTCATCATGCTAAGTGGGGATTAAATGAGACAGTGTGTGTAATATGCTTGGCATGGTAGCTGGCAGATGGTAACACCTCGGTAAAACACAGGATGGGGAAATTGTGTCAGACACCAGTTTTTGAACATGTCAAAAATGCTGTCCTTTGGAAATGGCATCACTATGACAAAGCAACGACTTTCCTTGGGAAAAATCATAAGACAAGCCAAGAATAGCCTTGGTGCTGACAATTTCCATACCTTTTCTTCCCATCCTTTCCAAAGTTCTCCCAGGAAGAACTCACAGCTTGATGATGACCTTAATATTTTAATGCCTCCCTTCCAGCAATTCCAAACAATAACTGTGTTTCTGAAGAAGTGCCTTCTCCCACTCCGCTGCTGTAAAGCTATTTATACTAGAACATGAATGACTGCTTGACATATTCCTCACTTTGTGCATTTTATGCATATTTAAAAAGCTAGCTTTAGCTTACTGCTTTCGTGAAAGGACTTTTTCCAACAGAACAACAGCAACTTCAACAGATCAAAATGAATTATTAGAGAAGGCAAGGTACCAGACCCTGCAAGGTGAATAAACTATGGTCTCAAGGCATAAAGTTTTGGGGTTGGGGGTTCAGAATAAATTTTTTCCAGCTTCTACATTAAACTTAGTAAATTACTTTTCCAGCTCATTAAATAGGACTGAAGAAGCTACAAATGATCCTCCCAACGTGACTATTTTACCTAGTCAGATGCAATCCATTAACTTTGACCAGAATCAGTCATTTAAATGTGAATGCAACTGTGCATCATTCTTCAAAAACAATAGTAAGTTTGCAAAATAAGCCTCAAAAGTAAATACCAACAGTATAATGCAAACCCCTCTACTGGTGGAATCACAGACTCTCCCATGTGTCAAGTGGTATATGTAGGTTTAAAGAATCCCAAGGCCCTAAAACATTTTGCAATTTATTGAAGAGCCCTGTGTGGATATGGCAAACTCTGCTGTGAGAATACTTGGAGTGGGCACATTCCACTATTCCTGTATGCAGAGCTGTCATTTTAATACTAAGCAAATGTTTGAAGGTGGAAGGCTGCCTATGAGGACACATGACTTTCCTAAGGGGGGAAAAATCATGTTGAAGAACAGGTTTTTAAAAGCTATACGTTGTGTTACATATGCTTCATTATTTCAAGCCTTTGAAGACCAGTTTTTGTCAGGCTCAAGTATTTGTGCTTTTGTTCTAGTGACAACATGCATTGCAAATCCAGTATTCCCGGCACCCAAAGGTATTCTGAAGTGAATACGATAGTTTTGGAGATGTGTCTGCATTTTGTTAATACATGACGCCTAAAACAGATGTGATTTCCATCTCTGCCCGGCTTCCTGCCTTCAATGCAGCAGTCGTCAGTTTCTCAAGAACTGATCAGATTTCTAGTGAAGAAGGGTGAAGGAAAGGCAACGGGAATAATACATTCAATTCTGAAATTTTTCTGAAGCAAAATTTTGGTGAGCTGAATCTTGTCCCCATATTCACTTCCACAGAGCATGAAAGAAAAGGTTTACAAAATGGCCAGAATTTGAGAGGTGGGGTAAGAAGCAATTAACAATTATGGAAATGTCCTTAATTGGAGACAGATCTCCTAAATCATCTGGTTCAGTGGCTTCCGAACTCTTTAAATTCAATAATCTCTCTGTCCAGATTAAATCACAAGTCCTAAAACAATATGTAAAAGAACTGAAACACAGTCTATATAGGGTTGCATCCTGGTGGGGATCTTGGTATCTCTGAGACTTTATGTCTTCATCCTTGCACCACTCATGCCTCTGAGTGGGGTTGCTACTAATCTTTGGAATACAGTTTGAAAACTGATCTTGTCTCTTCTAAAACACCGAGAATCTGGGAGGGCATGGTGGCTCATGCCTATAATCCCAGCATTTTGGGAGACTGAGGTGGGCAGATCACTTGAAGCCAGGAATTCAAAACTAGCCTGGACAACATGATGGAAACCCTGTCTCTACCAAAAATACAAAAATTAGCCAGGCATGGTGGTGCATGCCCTGTAGTCCCAGCTACTCGGAAGGCTGAGGTGCCACAATTGCTTGATCCCAGGTGGTGGAGTTGCAGTGAGCCAAGATTGCACCACTGCACTCCAGCCTGCGTGACAAAGCAAGACTGTGTCAAAAAATAATGAAAAAAAAAAAAAAACCTAGAATCTTCACACTATTTCCAGAGATAGTTTTACCAGAACCTTTCAGTGCCTTTTTTGTGGGTTCTTCCAAAAGAAAAGAACGATATTGTTGTCTCTTCGGCAGAATTGTAAGAATTAAATGAATTCATGTACCTACAGGATTTACAAAGCTGTCTTACAGAGAGTAAACAGGCAATGCCTTAAAAATCATAGCCATTTTTTTACTGTTATATTAAGGTAAGGATAGTGACCATCAGCTTGGGCAAGAATTACTTGTTTTTGCTGGGTCAAAATTTCCTCCTCTGCCAAATGACGGGGTGGGACTAAATTATTGCTAACATCTCTTCAACTTCAAAATCCAATCATCTTTTTAAGTTTAAAATTCCCTGCTACTAGGCTGGAACTGCTTCAGCTACTACGATTCTTGTGTTATAGCTGTTTGTTCAGTGGACTCTTTTTGTAACAAAAAGCAATATGTGGGTCTTTTTTTCACCTCATACCAACTCACTGTTGCTAACATACTTATTTTCCACCTTCTACTTGAGTACATGTGGCAGGAAGAACTCACAGTCTTTTTTTTTTTTTTTTTTTTTTTTTTTGAGACAGAGTCTCACTCTGTTGCCCAGGCTGGAGTGCAGTGCATAGTGTGATCTTGGCTCACTGCACCTCCCGGGTTCAAGAATTTCTCCTGCCTCAGCCTCCCGAGTAGCTGGGATTACAGGGGGGCACCACCACACCCCACTTATTTTTATATTTTCAGTAGAGATGGGGTTTCACCTTGTTGGCCAGGCTGGTCTTGAATTCCTGACCTCAGGTGGTTTGCCCACCTCAGCCTCCCAAAGTGCTGGGATTACAGGCGTGAGGCACCACGCCTGGCCTGATCTCACAGTCTTTAGAGCCAAACAGCGTGTCTTCAAAATCTGGCTTTGCCACTTCCCAGCTGAGGGATGTGAGCAGCTTACTTAAGTGCTCTAAGCACTTGTTCGCTGATGTGTCACATGCTGAGAATGGCCTCCCATGCATGTGTTTTTGAGGATTAAATGAGACAACGTATATAAAACTTCCTACATGATGGGTACTCAAAATGTTCAGCTGCCCCAGTTGCTCACCTGAAGCACACCATTTCTCCCAGCTCCAATGAGCAGGAAGGAAGATCTGGATGTAAGGGACAGAGAACACAAAGTGAAAAAGTTCAAGGAGGAAGAAGGGCCATGAAGGCTTCTGTGTTGGAGATCTCGTTTATCTCAACAACTTTTTAATTGAAGTCTGTTCCGCTTTAGGTTGCTAGGTGTTTAGAACAAAGGACAAGCTATCAGTGTAATAATAATTAGCATTGATCAACTTCCAAATGCTTTACAAACATTAGATAATTAATCCTCACCAACTCTCAGGGAGGCTGATAAAGAAGAGAAACAATGTTTAAATATAGCCACAGGCACACAGGGACAGTGCTAAGTACGGCCATTCAAATCCGTTCTCTTCTAGCTTGTCTTGAGCAATCCCCAGGACCCAGAAATCAGGAGCCAGACAAGACACCTAGAGCTGGCTGGCATGTGGCTCACACCTGTAACCTCAGCTACTTGGGAGGCTGAGGCCTGAGACTCACTTGAATCCGGGAGGCAGAGGTTGCAGTGGGCTGAGATTTCATCACAGTACTCTAGCCTGGGCAACACAGTGAGACCCTATCTCAAAACACACAAAAAATAAAGAAGAACACAGAAGAAGATATCTAGAGCGAATGCAAAGGAGAATGAAAAGGAAGAGAAGGCAAAGGAGAATGAGAAAGAAGGCTGGAAAAGGAAGGTTGAGAAAAGTGCTCTTTGGGAGCCTCTGCTTTCCAGGACTAACTTCTCTCCTCTCACAAGCTGTCTGGCACCTGTATCACCTGCTGAATTGAAGATTGGTTTAAAGAGGGGAGCAGAGGCCGAGCACAGTGGCTCATGCCTGTAATCTCAGCACTCTGGGAGGCCAAGGTGGGCAGATCACCTGAGGCCAGGAGTTCGAGACCAGCCTGGCCAACATGGTAAAGACCCGTCTCTACTAAAAATACAAAAACTAGTGGGGCAAGGTGGTGCATGCCTATAGTCCCAGCTACGCAGGAGGCTGAGGCATGAGAATGGCTCGAACCCACGAGACGGAGATTGCAGTGAGCAGAAACTGCGCCACTGCACTCCAGTCTGGGCAACAGTGAGACTTGATCTCAGAAAAAAAAAAAAAAAAAAGGAGCAGAATGAGTAGAATGAGTGATGCATTATGTGGATGGATGTTAAGATAATGATGAAAAATAAAGGTGAAAAGGATAGCATGAAAAATATGGTCTGACCAAGGGACACTAAAGAGGGAGTCATTTTATTTTTATTTTATTTTTACTTACTAATTTTTTTAGATGGAGTCTTGCTCTGTCTTCCAGGCTGGAGTGCAGTGGTGCTGTCTTGGCTCACTGCAACCTCCGCCTCCCGGGTTCAGACAATTCAGAGTAGCTGGGATTAGAGGAGCATGCCGCCACGCTAATTTTTGCATTTTTAGTAGATATGGGGTTTCACTATGTTGGCCAGGCTGCTCTCAACCTCCTGGCCTCTAGTGATCTGCCTGCCTTGGTCTCCCAAAGTGCTGGGATTACAGGCATGAGCTACCAGGCCCGGCCTGGAGAGTGTTATTTTTGTTGTTGTTGTTAACAGGTCAGCTCTCCCCACAACCAACAGCAGCCATTCCTGCTTTCAAGCTTGCTCTCTCTGCCAAATTCTGAAACCGGCTATGGATTTATAAAAGCCATTATAGCCTCAAATGCCAGTTCATCACTGGTACACTCATCAGAGTCAGTGTACCGGTTAGCATGGTGAGACTCTGGTGCTTGGGTTACGGGTGAATCATCCTAGATGTCTGCACGACCATGCTTCCTCTAAAGCTGCTAGGGAAGAATTCTTCCTGGTCTCATCCTAGCTTCCGGTGGCTACCAGCATCCTTGGCATGGAGCTGCAGCACGCCAGTCTCTGCTTCCACTGTCATACGGACTTCTTTCTGTGTGTCTTCACATAGCCGCCACACTCTAATCTAGTACGAACTCAACTCAACTTCATTACATCTGCAATAATCCAATTTCCAAATCAGGTCACTTCTGAGGTCCCAGGTGAATATGAATGTTGGTAATGATACTATTCAACCCACAACAACAACCAATGAAGTTGTGCACCAAGATTCAACTATGGGAGCATCCACCTTGGTATGGTTTATAATTGCAGGCAATGGGAAAAATGCTTAAATATATAATAACGTAACACGTCTATATTTTAAAACAATAATATATATTCAACAATAGCATGGCTGGGCATGGTGGCTCATGCCTGCAATCCCAGCACTTTGGGAGGTCAAGGCAGGAGGGTCACCTGGGGTCAGGAGTCTGAGACCAGCCTGACCAACATGGTGAAACCCTATCTCTACTAAAATACAAAAATTAGCCGGGCGTGGTAGCAGGCACCTGTAATTCCAGCTCCTTGGCAGCCTGAGGCAGGAGAATCACTTGAACCTGGGAGGCAGAGGTTGCAGTGAGCCAAAACTACACCATTGCACTCCAGCCTGGGCCACAAGAGCAAAACTCTGTCTAAAAACAAAAACAAAAACTAAAAAACAAAACAAAACAATA
This sequence comes from Saguinus oedipus, assembly GCA_031835075.1. Lineage (NCBI taxonomy): Eukaryota > Metazoa > Chordata > Mammalia > Primates > Cebidae > Saguinus > Saguinus oedipus. The sequence continues at coordinate 62,406,512 of CM063181.1, read as the reverse complement.
GCAGAATACCCATTCATATCAAGTACACAGAGAATTAACAGGATAGACCATACCCTGGGTATTAAATCAAGTTTCAATAAATTTAAATGTATTCAAGTTAAACAATGTATGTTTGACCAAAATGGAATTAAATTAAAAATTAATAATGGAGACCTAAGGAAAATAAAAACACCACATATCAACATCTTCAAAACGTTGCCAAAGCAGGACTAGGAAGAAATGGGCAATTAATGCCAATATTAGAGAAGAAGAAAGAATTCAAGTCAATGGTCTCAGCTTTCACCTTGACAAACTAGAAATAGAAAAATATTAAACAAAAATAAGCAGAAAATAGGAAATCGTAGAGACCAGCACAGAAATCAATGAAAAAGAAAATATAAAAGCATTGGAAAGTTCAACAAAACCAAAATCTGGTTCTTTGAGATCGATAAAGTCAATACATCTCTAGCCAGCCAGACTGACCGTGAAAATGAGAGAGAAAACACAAATTATGAATATCAGAGATAAAATGAGTTCATGTGCTTTGCAGGGACATGGATGAAGCTGGAAACCATCCTCAGCAAACTAACACAGGAACAGAAAACCAAACACCGCATATTCTCACTCATAAGTGGGAGTTGAACAATGAGAACACATGGACACAGGGAGGGGAACATCACACACCGGGGACTGTGGGGGAGTAGGGGGCAAGGGGAGGAGAGCAGTAGGAGAAATATCTAATGCATGTGGGGCTTAAAACCTAGATGATGGGTTGATAGGTGCAGCAAACCACCATGGAACATGTATACCTGTGTAACAAACATGCACATTCTGCACATGTATCCCAGAACTTAAAGTAAAATTTAAAAAAAATGAAAGAGGGGACATCACTACATACACTGCAAATATTAAATATAAGGCCAGATGTGGTGCTCTTATTTATCATCTCGGTGCTTTGGTAGGCTGAAGCGGGAAGATTGCCTGAGGCCAGGTGTTTCAGAACAGCCTGGGAAACATAGCGAGATCCTCTTTATACATAATAATAATTTTAAAAAGCATTAATGTATGATAATGGAATGTATTAAGAATTTTATGCCAATAAACTTAACAACACAGATGAAATTGACAAATTCCTTGAAAGACACAAACTACTAAAGCATATTCAAGAAGAAATATTGGAACAGCTGGGCATAGTGGCTCATGCCCGTAATCCTAGCACTTTGGGAGGCCAAGGCAGATGTGTCACCTGAGGTCAGGAGGTCGAGACCAGCCTGACCAACATGGCGAAACCTCATCTCTACTAAAAATACAAAAATTAGCTGGGCATGGTGGCGAATGCCTATAATCCCAGCTGCTCCTACTCAGGAGGCTGAGGCAGGAGAATCGCTTGAACCCGGGGAGCGGAGGTTGCAGTGAGCCAAGATCATGCCACTTCACTCCAGCCTGGGTGAAAGAGAGAAACTCCATCTTGAAAGAAAAAGAAAAAAAGAAAAGAAAGAAATACTTGAACAGCCCTATCTCTCTTAAAGAAACTGAATTGGTAGTTTAAAATGTTTCTTCCCAAAATACTCAAGGGCCAGATGACTTCACTGAGAAATTCTATCAAACACTTAAGAAATAATACCAATTATATATAATTCTTTCAGAAAATGGAAGAGTAGGGAATATTTCCAACTCATTCTACAGGCTAGATTTATACTGATCCAAAATAAGACAAAGATATTAAGAAAATAGAAAACTAAAAACCAATACTCCTCATGAACACAGTTCCAAAAATTCTAAACAAAACATTAGCAAACTGAGTCTAAAATTATATTGAAATGGTAATACATCATGACTAAGCAGGGATTAACCCAAAAAAGCATTACTGTAGCTATTTAAAAACAAATTAAAAATCAATCAATAAAATTCACCATATTAAAAAAGTAAGGACAAAACCCGACATCTGTTTCTGATTTAAGAAACACTCGGCACTCAGTAGGTGTGGCGTGGTGGCTCACGATTGTAATTCTAACACTCTGGGATGCCACCAAGGTGGGCAAATCCCTTGAGGTCAAGACCAGCCTGGCCAACATAACAAACCCTGTCTCTTCTAAAAATACAAAAATTAGGCCTGTAATCCCAGCACTTTGGGAGGCTGAGACTGGCCAATCACTTGCGGTCAGGAGTTGGAGACTGACCCGGCCAACATGGTGAAATTCCCTCTTTACCAGAAATACAAAAATTAGCCAGGCATGGTGGTGGGCGCCTGAAATTCCAGCTACTTGTGAGGCTGAGGCAGGAGAATCGCTTGAATCCGGGAGGCGGGGGTTGCAGTGAGCTGAGATTGTATCACTGCACTCCAGCCTGGGTGACAAAGTAAGACTCTGTCTCAAAAAAAAGAAAAGAAAAAAATTATATTTGCATATACTAGCAATAAACAGAAATTGAAACAAATTATATCATTTACACCAGAATAAATGTATGGAATTCTTAGGGATAAGTATGACGAATCATGTGCAAGATCTCCATCCTGAAGACCATAAAACATTGCTGAGAGAAATTAAAGAAGACCTAAACAAATGGAAAAATACACTGTATTTATGGGTTGGAGGATCAATATTATTAAGATTTAGTTGTCTCTAAATGATGTATAGATTCAACTGAATTCCAGTAAAACTTCCAGCAGGCTTTTAAAAAACAATTTTTTCTTGGTAGGGATTGACAAGCTGACTCTAAAATTTACATGGAAATACCAAGAACCTAGAATAGCTAAGACATTTTGAAAAGGAAAAAGGAAATTGGAGAAATATCTGACCTGAAGTGTTATTAAATAGCTACAGTAATCCAGAGTGTGGTATTAGCATAAAGACAGGCAAAAAGATCAACTGAACGGAGTGGAGAAAGCAAAACTGAACAGATTCGCATATAACAGGGAACAAAATCTGAACAAAGAGGTAAGAAAAATTCAGTGAAGAAAGGGCAGGTTTAAAACAAATCATGCTGGAAATATTGAATATCCATATGCAAATAATTTAACTTCAATTTCTGTCTTGCACCACATACAAAGATTAACTCAAGATGAATCTATACTAAACTGTAGAACATAAAACGTTAAGACTTCTTGAAGAAAACAGTAAAAAAGCTTTGTGTACTTGGGCTGGGCAAAGGTTTCTGACATCAATAACAAACAAAAATCAAAAGCATAATCCATAAGTGAAAAAATGGTTACGTTGAACTTCAATAAAATTACCAACTTCCTGTCTTTTAAAGCTATTAAGAGAATAAAGAGACAAGCCACAGACTGGGAGAAAAGCACGTATCTGATAAAGGATTTGTGAGACTAGTCTTAGGCTGTAGTAAATCTAGTGTACTTTGTGTTAATAATTTGTCTTTCTGTATTCTGTAATGGAGAGAGGAGTACCACAGGATAGAACATGGATTAGGACCACTATAAGCCCCCTCCCTCCCTCCCTCCCTTCCTTCCTTCCTTCCTTCTTCCCTCCCTCCCTCCCTCCCTCCCTCCCTCCCTCTCTCTCTCTCTCTCTTTTCTCTTTCTTTTGAGTTTTGCTCTTGTTGCCCAGGCTGGAGTGCAATGGCATAATCTCAGCTCACTGCAACCTCTGCCTCCCGGGTAGCTGGGATCACAGGTGCATGCCACCACGCCTAGTGAATTCTTGTATTTTCAATAGAGATGGGGTTTCATCATATTGGTCAGGCTGGTCTCCAACTCCTGGCCTCAGCTGGTCTCGGCCTCCCAAAGTGCTGGGATTGCTGGCGTGAGCCACTGCGCCCAGCTAAGCCCTCTTTTCAAGCCAGCTTGGCAGGCTGGTCAGTTACAAACTTTGGGGTCCCTGAAACCAATGCTGTATGAAATTTCTCAGTCTTGTTTTGTGTCCTTAAGAGCTTACCCTCCTGACCACTTTCTTTTGGTTTCCACCATCCAGAGGACAGGAATTTGGGGGTTCATGTCATAGTTAATCCTAACATTTTTTCTTGAGCAGTTAGAAGCCTTGAAACCTTGAAATCGGCTTCTCTAGGCTCCTTCTGGGAAAAGTAACAGAAACTGCTCAATGCTGTACAGCTCAGCAGCTAAGCCTTTTACTTTTGACAGTGGTGACCTGGGTTCAGTCATTGGCTTATGGAATGATTCCTTTCTGGTTTTTTATTTATGTAACTTTGCCATTTATTGAGGTTCCCCCCCCCCGCCCCCACGCCATAGTTAGCTTTTGATTTCCTCTCTTGAATTTTCCTTTCTCTGAACTACCTTGTGGAGATTCTAAATCTTACTAAAAGATAAAAAAGAAAAGGAAAAGAAACCACTTACCATATGTTTGAAGCACTTAGGAGGTTACCTTTGGTAAAGTTCAGAAGCCACTAAAGTCAGGTAATAAGAGATTTGAAAGGATTTCTTTTTTAAAGAGCACTATGGTTAAAAGTCAGCTTAATTAAAAGTGGATAAACAAGCAATAGATACGTTTAAAAGGCTTTTATGTTTTTCTCTTCTTGGAACTTGTTTTTCTGGAAAAGTTTTTTTTTCTTCTCAGTTGACTGAATTATTTTTCTCCATTTTTTTCTCTTGCCACTCTTAGTGCACATCCGAGAGGCCCTGAGATAACTTCTGATAACCTGGGACTCATTAGGAAAAACAGCAAGTGCCACAGACTCCGTTTGGGGAAAAAAAAAAACCTCTGTTTTCCTCATGAAATCCCAGGAGTTAAAAGTGGGTAAATCCCTTTCAAAATCAAAGGCTGTTTTACATTGTGTTATCTGACAATTTTGAGTTTGGAGGTATCAGAAATTACATCACATTATAATAACTAGGTAGGAAATACAAATTAAGGGATGGCTGACAGTAGTTATGGAGGGATACTTGACTCTTTGCACACATTCCCACTAGGGGATGAGACTCCCATGAGAGATGGGCTGATGACAAAATGAGATGATTGGCTTTGGGTTGTCTTTCAAGGAAATTCAGGGCAGAACCACTGCACTGTCTTCTCCCGTAGTATTTCCCTCCTCTTGGAGATCCACAAACCAGTATAAAATGGCACCCTTAATTTTGGGGCTCCATCTTTGCCTTTGCCTGCTTATTTGCTACTTATCTGTCCCTAGAAATGCATGCTTTCCTGGCCCTGTTCCTCCAGGGGCTTCACCCTGAAGCCAGTCATCCAATTAAGAAACGGGCAAATGAAAAATTGTACAAATGTCGAATCTTGGTCTGGCTGCATATTTATATGTGTTGTATGTTTATAAAGGAGCTCTCTGATTAATTGGCTTAGAAAAATAAGCACTTGAATCAAATATTTTGTCAGAAAGATGGAAATTTTAATGCCTTTTGTTCATGTGACTTTCGTCATATTTTGGAAACCGTTTTAAAGATTATTGGTAAAACAAAATGTTTTAAAAATGTAGACACTTGATCTATATTAAGGTCAGATACCAAATTTGCTAAATGCTCTAAAGTCAAACTGTTTCCTTGACTTTTGAAGATTATTCAATTTACCTACTTTGGAGCTTTAGATGATAGATAAGGCCTGGAATCATGCGGAAAGCCATGCCAACTGGCTATGCTAAAAGAAATCAGACCTTATCTTCATTTCTGTCTGATGTCCTAGGCTCCACCCCTAGTACACAATTAAAATCACTTACTCATCAGGTTTTTCACTAAAAATAAAAGTTGCTAAGAGTTAATATTGTAACATGTAATTGAGACCACTGGAAAAACAGTTTTACATACAAAATGTGTAGGGAATGTGTTTATGGTAAAAGATTACAAGAAGGCATGGGAATATGGCTTCTGTTAAAGGGAATATAATTTTGTCTAGTTCAGAGGGTTTTAAAGATGTCTTAACCTGGCCGGTGTGGTGGCTCAAGCTTGTAATCCCAGCACTTTGAGAGGCCGAGGCAGGTGGATCACGAGGTCAGGAGTTGGAGACCAGCCTGGCCAGCATTGTGAAGCCCCATCTTTACTAAAGATACAAAAAATTAGCCAGGTGTGGTGGCTTGTGCCTGTAATTCCAACTAATCGGCAGGCTGAGGCAGGAGAATTGCTTGAACCCAGGAGACGGAGGTTGCAGTGAGCTGAGATCACGCCATTGTACCCAGCCTGGGTGACAGGGCGAGACTCAGTCTCAGAAAAAAAAAAAAGTGTGTTAACCTAAAAAGGCCATGGAACAAAACCAAAGGTTTAAGCAAAATGAAAAGTGTCTGTAAAGGGCTGATCTTGTAAAAATTCTGTGGGTATAAACAAGTTGGCAAAAACGTAAAAGAAATTATTTAGCTTTTTTCCTTAGATAAAAACATTAAAATCCTACTGATATGGGGCCAGAATCTTGGCCCATGTGTCCAAATAACAAATTTTTCTTAAAAAATTAATCTGTTTGATGAAAAACTATAAAGGGTTCTAAAAAGTTTATGGAAAACGGTTCCATTCTCCTCCCCTTGGGATTCATTCCCATTCCCATTACATCCCGTCAGCAGGAAAAAGCCAGAGCGATCCACAGCCTTTTCCTCTTTTCAAAGCCTACACCTTAAGATTAAGGTATTATAAAACCCAAAGGGAGGGATTGAGACCACTGCAAAATTATGACTGAGACAGTAAGAGAGATTTAACTTAACTGACTCCATCTTGCTTCTAACTTCCAAGTTATCCTTGTTCATTTCTTAGCGAAGTCTGAACTAGCTTTGGGAAAAACTTAGTTTACAGTTTAAACAAAGATGGTAACTGCCCTTTCCCAAAGCAGACCTCCATCTTGCCTGGGGACTAGATTGCCTCTGTAGGATTAACATTAGCCACAAGATTTGAAATTCCGGTTTAGGAGTCATGCAGCTGGAGGCCACAAGATTCTGACCCTCCCTAAACTGCTCCTAAGATCAGGGCTTGAGATATTTTGCAGAGCCTGTACTTCATGGATCAGCTGGACCCACCCAGATCAATAAACTGGCTCATCTGCTGTTGTGGCCCCCCACCCAGAAACTGGCTGAGCACAAAAAGACAGCTTCAATTCCCTATGATTTCATCTCTGGACCAATCAGCACTCCTGGCTCACTGGCTTCCTCCCTACCCACCATGTTATCCTTAAAAACTCAGCTCCCTGAATGCTCAGAGACTGATATGAGTAATAAGAAAACTCTGGTCTCCCGCACAGCCGGCTCTGCGTGAATTACTCTTTCTCTATTGCAGTTCCTCCTGTCTTGATGAATCCGCCCTGTGTAGGCAGTGAGCAAGATGAACCCCTTGAGCGGTTACATCCAAATACGTACTGTACTCTCAAAACTCAGTAACAAGAAAGAAACTCAACAAAAATGAATATAAACAGTTCAACAAAGATAATACACATCAACCTCAAATAAGCACATTAAAAGATGTGCGACATTGTTAGTCATTAGGGAAATGTAATTTAAGCTACATGAGATATCACTATACCCCTATTAGAATGAATGAAATTAAAATGACTGACCATATCAAGTTTAGTGAGGATGAGGAGAAAGTGAAATTCTCATGCATTGTTGAGACTGAATAATGGTACAACTGTAAGGCTGGTTGCCTCGCCCTGAGGCCGGACACACCCACCTCTGCACTCAGCACCTGACTCTGCACCCTGGCACCAGGCTCTGCACTCGGCACCTAGCTCTGCCGCATGGCTCCCCTGGAAGGCTCCGGCTGATGCCACTCTGGCTGGCTCTCACCAGAAAACCCACCCAACAGCCCACCAACCAATGGCGGCCCACCCCGTCGCAATCCTGCTCCCCTGGAGCCAATCAGAACACCCAGCTGTTGCTCTTTCCTCATAGCCGTAAAAACCCCACGCCCCAGGAAGTCAGCGCGACTTCTTTGGCCCCTTTCCCTGGACCATAGAACCTGCCTGGGAGCTGAATAAATTGGCATTTAATTTTCTTATACTGGCCTCAGTTTCCTCATTTTAAACTCGGCAATAACCCTTACAACGACCATTTTAAAAAATGCTGTGGTGGTTTCTTTAAAAGTTAAACATACCTTTACTATTTGATCTAGTGATTTCACTTCTAGATATTAACCCAAGAGAAATGAAAAATATGCCCATATAAAGACTTGTATAGAAATATTCTTAGCAGTTTTTAGTATCTATGGTTCAAAAAGCCCAAATGTCCATCAATAGGTGAATGCATAAGCTAATTGTATATCTATGCAATGGAATAATAATAATAATATTCAGCCAGAAAAAAAGGAATAAACTATTGGTACATGCAACACCACGGATGAATCTCAAAATAATTTTGCAGAGTGAGAGAAGCCACACAAAAGAAAGAAAAATATGGATACTGAATAAAATTCTAGAAAATGCAAATTGATATATAGTGATAGAATGCAAACAGTGTTTGCCTGGGAAAGAAAAAAAAACTATATATATTGTTGTTTGGGAAAAGCAGCTTCCAAAACAGTGAAACGTCATGATAACTTTTTTTTCCATAAAACTACACACAGAAATAATTATCTCCAAAGGATAGAATTTGGGGTAATTTTTTTTTTTATCAAAAATAAACCATAAACAGGAATTGCTTATGTAATTTTCTTTCCTTTTTTTAGGCAGAGTCTCACTCTGTTGCCCAGGCTGGAGTGCAGCGGTGACATCCCAGCTCACTGCAACCTCCGCCTCCCGTGTTCAAGTGATTCTCCTGCCCCAGCCTCCTGAGTACCTGGGATTACAGGTGTGCCACTATCCAAGCTAATGTTTGTATTTTTTTTTAAATAGAGATGGGGTTTCACCATGTTGGTCAGGCTGTTCATAAACTCCTGACTTCAGGTGATCAACCCACCTCGGCCTCCCAAAGTACTGGGATTACAGGCGTGAGCCACCTTGCCTGGCCTACTTACGTAATTTTCTAAATGCTACAATAAAAATGTTTTAAAGAAACATATGGCTTCTTTTGAGATAAGGAAGGAGGTGAAGCGACAAAAGAGGCCTGGTGTAGCGCTGTTTAAACCAGCAAGGTCACAAGACTATCAAAATTCCTGGGCTCCCCAGCATCCTGTCCTCAGAACTTCCTACCAAGCCATAGAGACAGGAAATTAATAATAAGAACGTGGCCAAAACCCACTATATTTTCAGTCGATTTTCCAGTTTTCTTTTTTCCCCCTTGCAGACTTGCAGAAACGGAGTAGATGTTTTGCAAGTTATCTTATTTACTGAGCATAAAGAAGGTCAGATGCTAATGTACTCTAACAGAGGCCCTTGATGACTCTATTAAAAGTAATGCCTTGGTCTCTGGGATTTCATAATGAAGCCAACCTTGAGCAGAGCACACGTATCTAAGGAGATAAGTGTGCATCCAGGTTTTAAATCTCGTCTCTTCATCCAGCATTGCAGGAAGTGGAGGTGGAAGGCAGAGGAAGGTCTATGTAGGCTTCGTCATAGCACAGGGCCATGTCACCACATGAACTTGGCCTTTCAATTCCTTCGCCTCATTTGCTCACTACTAATGAGACAGCACTTCAAAATGGATACATTCTAAAACTAATTCCAGTTAAGTATTTCTAATGTCTCTTCTTGCTTTAAAGTAGTTGTTAGTAGGCTGGATGCAGTGGCTCACACCTGAATCTCAGCACTTTGGGAGGCCAAGGAGGGCAGATCACCTGAGGTCAGGAGTTTGAGACCAGCCTGGCCAACATGATACAACCTTGTCTCTACCAAAAATACAAAAATTCGTCAAACGTGGTGGTGCATGCCTGTAATCTCAGCTACTCGGGAGGCTGAGGCACAAGAATTGCCTGGAACTTGGGACGTGGAGTGTTGCAGTGGGCCAACCAGGGTGACTGCACGGCAGCCTGGGTGACAGAGTGAGACTATGTGTCAAAAAAAAAAAAAACAACAAACCTCCGATTTTAGTTTGGCCAGGTGCGGTGGCTCACGCCTATAATCTCAGCACTTTGGGAGGCGGAGGTGGGCCTCCTGATCACAAACTGGCCAGGAGTTCAAGACCAGCCTGGCCAAAATAGTGAACTCCTTCTCTACTAAATAAACAAAAATTAGCCGGGCATGGTGGTGCACACCTGTAGTCCCAGCTACTCAGGAGGCTGAAGCAGGAGAATCGCTTGAACCCAGGAGGCGGAGGTTGCAGCAAGCTGAGACTGCACCACTGCACTCCAGCCTGGATGACAGAGTGAGATTCCATCTCAAAAAATAAAACGAAACAAAAAAACATTTGTTAGATTCTACTTGGGTTACTCTGCATCTCTGTTTTACTGCATGTTCAAGATAAACACCATCAAGTTGGACTAATAAATTGCAAGAACCAGACCCATTCATCTGAGGCTGTGGCTCGTCACGTTTCGGGTGAGTGACTACCCCGTGCCCTCCTCTGCCTCTGGAAAAGCCGAGTGGAGCTCTGCTGAAGGATTCCTTCAGGGAGAAAGAGTATCCCCCATTTCGTTCTTTCTACTTAACTTCCCTTCCGAGGAAAGAAGGGTTATTAATCTGATTGTTCAGATCTAAGAACTGTCATCAGGCATCTTTTAATAGCAGGCATTGTCATGTCTGTTCTAAGTGGGTGTGGGTGTCTATGATCACTACCCTGTCACTCAAGTCCCTATGTCTGCACACTGAGAACATACACACTTGGCTGGTCCTGGACAGACTGGGTATTTGGTCCACCCCGTTCACTCACTTCATAGACCCCAGCATTCTAGAGTGCACAGGAGGCAAGACACATGGCTTAGGCCATGTTCTGTAGAATCTGACATTTACCGGAGTTTGGCATTCGTGCTTACTGGGCACTTGCTCAGCTATTAATGAGTTTTCTTGTTATTATTGTTGTTGATTCCCATTAGTTCATCATTCCCTCTGGCTGTCAGTTGGGAGCCACAGAAGGGAGAGAGAGGATGAGTCATTACATTACCAACTCCTAGTACGATCCCCCACTCACCCCATACAGCACTCTTGGAGAAATCCTGGCCATGAACTTGGACCACAGACTGGAATTGCTGTGTGCCCCCCTTGCCATTTCCATGTTGAATGATTTTGTGTGCATTCTCTGCGACCACGTTGTTTTTACTTCTTGACAGCTTATTGTGTCCCTTCCCTCCTGTAAGGTCTTTTAGGCCAACTAATGACCCCATAGATGCCATGTTAACCTCTGTGACCTGCATGGACACTCCAGATGAGTTCCCGGAAAATCTAAAGCAACTGGAAGATTATGAAAAAAGGAAGAAATGATCAACCCCTGAGGTGCCTACTTAACTTTAAGACATTCTATATTGTTCCTTATTCCTGCCCCAATTGATAAGGCCACTGGACTTTGTAACCGACCTTGGTCGTAGGGTGACTCCACACCCTACGACCCCCTCTCAGCTTGCAAACCTATAACCCCCTTCCAGCTTGCAAAAATCCACCCTAAACCATAACTTCTGTAACTTTCCACTGCCTACCTCAAACCTATAAAACCAACTCCTATCCCACTGCCCTCCGCTGACGCCCTTTTCAGCCTCAGCCTGCCCACAGCCCGGTGAATAAAAGGCTATGTTGCTCACACAATGCCTGTGTGTGTGGGGGGTCTCTTCATTCAGAGTTCGCGTTTTAACACCTCCCTCCAAAGAAACCCTGACTCCATGACTGCGAAACTGTTTTTACCTCCCAGATTCAGATTTTTGGATCTGAACTTGCTTACCTCGTCATCCCTTCTCTCATAAAGGGATGACTTTATGAGGAGTCTTTGTCTCCTAGAAGGCTTTCTCAGCAACCATTCCATTTAGAGTCAAAATATTTATTTGCCACACACCCTCAGTGTCTTGGCTCAACTGGGAACACCTGGATCTCCCAGAGGACACAGCCACTTCCTCAGGACAGCTTCAAAGTACCAGCTGTTGGAAATGAAGACTTCTTGTTTGCATGAAAACAAATTCCATCTAGTACTTTAGAGTGGATTGTTCTTTTTGTTTTGTTTTGTTCAGAGTTAAAAATACCCTACCAGTACAAGTGGATTGTTCTTTAAAAGTGTAAACATTCCCTTTTAATCTGTTTACCTGTTTGCTTAGCTCATCTTTCTCTGAGTAAAGTCTAAATGCAACTTTCAAGTCTATGCCCTGACTGAATTATACAATATTGTATTTGAATAAGGTCAGAATCATTTGTGACTTGCTATACCTTTGGCTCTCTTAAAAGTGTAGTAAGTTACGGCTGGGCACAGTGGCTCATGCCTGCAATCCCAGAACTTTGGGAGGCCAAGGCAAGTGGATCACCTGAGGTCAGGTGTTTGAGACCAGCCTGGCCAGCACTCTGAAACCCCATCTCTATTAAAAATACAAAAATTAGTCAGGCACGGTTGCGGGTGCCTGTAGTCCCAGCTACTCAGGAGGCTTAGGCAGGAGAATTGCTTGAACCCAGAAGGCGGAGGTTGCAGTGAGCCAAAACTGCAGCACTGTACTCCAGCCTGGGTGACAGAGTAAAATTCCATCTCAAAAAATAAGAAAATGTAGTAAGTTAGAAGGAGCAGTTAGGAGAGAAAAGTTGAGAGAAAACATATTTGATTTTGAGTCTTTTAAAGCTGATGATTTAAAAACCTACATGTCAGGAAAATAATTCTATCAAGAGAGGAAAAGACTGAGGGAGTGAACATATATGAGAGTCTATTCTGATGAGCAGTATTATGAGTTCAGTTGTGTTCCTCCAAATTCATATGTTGAAGTCCTGACCCCAATACCTCAGAATGTCACCTTACCTGGAAATAGGGTCATTGCAGATGTCATAAGTTAAATTGGGATAGGTCATATCGGAATGGGTGAGCCCCTAACCCAACATGACTGGTGTGCTAATAAAAGGGGACATGTGTACGCAGACATGTACACAGGGCAGAGGCCACATGAGCATGAAGGAAGAGGCCAGGGTGATACGTTTCCAAGCTAAGGAATGCCAGAGATTGTCAGCAATCTGGTGGTGACCTGAAGCTAGGAGACAGACATGGAACACATTCTTCCTTATAGTCATCTGAAGCAACCAACCAGCTGACACCTTAAGCTCAGAATTTTAGACTCCAGAACTGTGAGACTGTACATTTCTGTGGTGTAAGCCACCCAGTTGATGGTACTTTGTTATGGCAGCAAAGGGCATTTGAGGACCGGAGCTGTGGCTCACACCTGTAATCCCAGCACTTTGGGAAGCCGAGGCAGGCGGATCACGAGGTCAAGAGATCAAGATCATCCTGGCCAACGTGGTGAAACCCCATTTCTACTAAAAATACAAGAAAATTAGCCGGGTGTGGTGGCACGTGCCTGTGGTCCCAGCTATTTGGGAGGCTGAGGCAGAAGAATCACTTGAACCCAGGAGGCGGAGGTTGCAGTGAGCCAAGATCACACCACTGCACTCCAGCCTGGCGATAGAGCAAGACTCCGTCAAAAAAAAAAAAGGGCATTCGAGCAGCACACTGTAGTCCACCACTCTTAATCGTTTCAGCAACACTTTGAGGTATGTATTATTATCCCCATTTATGGAAGAAGAAACTGTGGTTCCGAGAGGTTATATACTGGCCAAGCACAGGCAGCTAGAATATAAAGCCACTCATGTGGCTCATGTCGGGAGCTCAGCTGGACTGTTTCCTGCCAGCTGGAGTGCATGGGCCCAGCTCAGTGCAGCTGTGCAGCAGGTCATGCTTTTCTTTGGGGCCCTTCTGTCGTTCTTTCCTGCCTCCTGGCACGTGAGGTTTCTCTCAGGCCAGATGTCAATACATTGGTTCAAATTCCTAAATTCCCCTCTTAATAACCAAAGCTCTTTATTCCCCAAGCCTCACATCTGATTAAAGTAACTCAAGACTAGAGTGGAAAGGAGTCATAACCCTTAATGTGTTGTTCCAGTAAGAGACCTTTCTATTTATAACAAGTAGTTGGGGCAGAATTGGTTCCTTATGTTTACTCTTTATTGTACAATTGAAGGGCTAGTAAATGAAACACAGTCTGTTCTCTAAGGGAGGTGAAACATTACCACCCTTCTATCAATTCAGTTTGCGTGATTCTGTTATTTTAGCAAATCCTGTTTTTTGCGGGTGTTTTTTGCTCACCCCAGTGCAGATGTTTGCAAATTCTAAAAGAGTGAAGTCCAATGTAATATGCTGTGCAGTTTAAAATCAAATGTCATATGTTTAACAACATATAACATGAACACAGTAGGCTATGAAACAGCATTTGAGTAACTACCAATCTTAGGCTATGACACAGTATTTGAAACTACCAAACTTTTCGAGATATTTGTACTAGTAGGAAGTTAAGTGGCTCTTGACCTTTCCAGCTCATGGGATAGAAAACACTGGATAGGAAACACATCCCTTCAGCAATGTTACACTAGCTACATTAACCACAGAACCTTCTAGAAAAGGAGTCCTAAATTCAGATACTTACAGAGGACCAGGTATACAAAGATAAATGACCTCCATTTCACTTACGAGATAACCTCTTTTCAGGAATTAGCCAATTATTACCAGGAATGATTGTGGATATGACATTGCCAAATCTTCCAGTATTTCAAGAGAAGCCAGGAATCCGAACATTTTTAGGTAAACTTTCCCTACTTTTAAAAGCTAGTGTATTTGTTTCCTACTGGCGCTGTAGAAGTTTCCACAAACTTGGCAGTATTTGCTATACTATAGTGATGGAAGTCAGATGTCTTAAAATCTTGGTGTCAGCCAGACTGGTTCCTTCTGCAGGCTCCGGGGAGAACCCTCTCACTTGCCTGTTTCTGCTTCCGGGTCCCCCACATCCCTTGGCTCATGGGCTCTGCATCATGTTACCTTTTCTCCCGCTGTCTCCATCACCACATCACCTTCTCTTGCCTCCCTTTTATAAGGACACTCGTGATGACACTGGGCCCGCCTGAATGATCCGGGATCCTCTCTCCATCTCAAGACCCTAAACTTCATTGCATCTACAGAGCTCCTTTTTCCAGGTAAGTCAACACAGTCACAGGTTCTGGAGGTTAGGACATGGATGTCCTTGTGGGACATCCATATTCTGCTTACCTCAGTTGGCAATGAATTTAAGTTGAAAAATTATGTGTGGAGTGAAATGACAGGAAGTCTGGAATTTGATTTAAAATCTCTCCCTTGTCCCTTCTAAAAATGGGCAGATGGGGAAAACAAGGTAGACAAAATAGTAACAATTGTTGAAACTGGAGGTTCGTTATTGTTTTTTTTCTTTTCCTTTATGCAAGTTTTAAGAATCCCTGTATGGCTGGGTATGGTGGCTCACACCTTTAATCCCAGCACTTTGGGAGGCTGAGGCAGGTGGATCACCTGAGGTCAGGAGCTCGAGACCAGCCTGGCCAACATGGTGAAACCCTGTCTCTACTAAAAATACAAAAATTAGCCAGGCGTGGCAGTGCATGCCTGTAATCCCAGCCACTTGGGAGGCTGAGGCAGGAGAATCACTTGAACCCAGGAAGTGGAGGTTGCAGTGAACCAAAATCACTCCACCGCACTCTAGGCTGGGCAACAGAGCAAGATTCTGTTCAAAAACAAAACAAAACAAACAAATAAATGAAAACTGATGTTTTATGGGAGGAAAATTGTATATGGCAGCTTCAAGAGTTCTGCACCTTTCAAATTCTTGAGGCACAGCTCTCACAAATTATAAAGATCTCCACAATAATCCTCTGGCCCCAACACACTACCCATTCCCCACTCCTTTACTAATTCCTTCTAGTTTTGAAAATTCAGCCTCTGGAAATGCTCATCTTGTGTAGGATGCCTGTTCTCTGTGTGTCACGGTTCCATACTTTATATAGCTTTAGCCCCTGTGGAATGCCTGGAATACAGTGGTGTTCAACAGATTCTTGCTGAACTCTGAGCAACTAAAGTCACACCTAGTCACCTTTGCCTTAGGCCTCCCCTCACCCAGGGAATACTGTAAACTGTTTAAGCATCATTGTTTGAAGAGCTCAGAGGCCTGAGATCTATGTACTCTCTCTTGGACTTTCTTTGCCCACCCATGGCTCCAATTCCCATTTCCCTTCATTGGGTGTGAGTGGTCCATACTCAGCCTCCAGAAATGGTTGAAAGGCTGCTTATAATCTGTGACGCTCACAGATAATTAAATTAGACTCCTTTCAATGTGTTGGGGAAAGCTATTTTACTTTCATTAACTCCAAAGGGCCATTTCAATTAAATTCCCTATTTGGTAAACAAGTTATCTTTGACTTACAGCCTTTACTTCCTTACATCAGGAAACATGCCCTTTAAAGGGATGCTGATAGGCAGAAATTGACAATTTTTTAAAAAAAGCTATCTTTTGAAAAGCAGATAAGATTATCGCTAAATCCAAAAAGAGCAAGCTCTATGGGGAAAAAAAAATTATTTTCAACATCCTGTGTTTTGTTTTCAAAGGGTAAAAGTGGGGTGTGTTTGTTGGTTTCCTTGTCTACTTCCTCATTTTATTCAAAAAAGCCAAAAGTTCTTTGAAGGAAGAAAACGTTAAAATGTAGGGAATGTCTGGCGTCAATGCATCACACCAACATTTCCTAAACTCATGGCCTGGCATTATGGCTACTCAGTAATGTCAGACACCATAATAGCATTTAATATATTGATCAGCATCCTTGCTTTCAATTCGATCTATCAAAGCTTTACAACTAAGCAAACAAACAAAAACAAACAAGAATTGATTTTAGAGAAATTGTAAAACTATGTTCCAAGGACCAAGTGACAAGCAAATTCCGAAGACCACTTATGCTGCTTTAGTTTAAACTCCTTCATAAAACCTGCCCTAACTGGGAAGAGTCATTTTTTTTTTCCCTTCTGACTTCCTGGCAGCAAGGAAGCAATCTAGTAACAAGGACATAAATCTTTTTTCTTTTTCTTTTTTTGAGACAGAGTCTCACTCTGTTGCCAGGCACCAGGCTGGAGTGCAGTGGTACGATCTCAGCTCACTGCAACCTCTGCCTCCCAGATTCAAGCAATTCTCCTGCCTCAGCCTCCTGAGTAGCTGGGACTACAGGCACGCACCACCATGTCCAGCTAATTTTTCTATTTTAGTGGAGACGGGGTTTCGCTATGTTGGCCAGGATGGTCTCGATCTCTTGACCTCGTGATCCACCTGCCTCGGCCTCCTAAAATGCTGGGATTACAGGCATGAGCCACCATGCCCAAAGTAAGGACATAAATCTTATCTGATACTTCCAGTTTGCAACTCAGCTATTTTCACTGTGATCTTGAAGAAGTTACTTATCATGTCCATGCTGCAGCTTCCCCATCTGTAAAATGGGGATACTACTTCTCCTCTAAGACTGTTAGGAGGATGGAATTCAATAACGTATTTCAGGGGTGTTTCTCAAAATTTCATTTTAGATCATCTGCTTCAGAATAAGCAGGATTGCTGGTTACAAATGCAGAAGTCTGCTCCTCCTAGGATCCAATTTTTCAAAAGTGCTGTGGGTGTCTCCCAGAAATCTACATCTATAGGGAGGGGCCTGGGTAAGTCTTCTGCATACTATTGTTTGAGCATATTCATAATAAGCATCAATTACCATCACTACCGTCATAATGTATATACCACTCATTTTCTACCCATGACTCCCAAAGACCAGTCTCCTTGGATTCCCTGCCTTTATCACTGGGTATTTGCTACAGATAAATTATTGAATCCCTGATTCACTGAATCCTGGTATCCAGGAATTGAGACTACACATCTATAATTATACAACCTCTTTTGAGAACTCTGATGTTCAGCCAGCTTTGGGATTCACTGACCCATGTAACTCATTTCTGACACTGGATTATAGCCCTTTATTACTTAACCATACACTGGATTATAGCCCTTTATTACTTAACCATTTAGCCAGTGTCTACAACACTATCAGAAATGCTTGCTGAGATCAGTTGACCTGAATAAAGGTGCCTCTGCCAAAGTGAACCTCCAAGCTCTGATAAGCTCTACTCAGGGATTTCCTCTTCCTCATTTCCTTCTAGTGTTATATTTATGAATGTTTGATTCCTTCACAGTAATTTTTCCAGACTGAGTCATTAATGTACCACTGTCATGATTTTTGTTGTATCCACTTTTTCTGCTATGGGAATTCCCAATTGCCCATCCATCTGAGTCGATTCTGACTGCTATAACAAATTACCATAGACCGAGTGGCTTAAACATTATTTCTCACAATTCTGGAGGCTAATAAATACAAAACCAAAGGTCTGGGAAACCTGGTGTCTGGTGAGGACCTGGTTTGTAGATGGCTAAATTCTCATGGTATCCTCATATGGTGGAAAGGGCTGCCTAGCTCTCTTGCCTCTTCTTAGAAGGAAGTATCCTGGCCAGGCATGGTGGCTCATGCCTGGAATTTCAGCACTTTGGGAGATCAAGGCGGATGGATCAGGAGGGCGGATCACAGGTCAGGAGTTTAAGACCAGTCTGGCCAACACAGTGAAACCCTGTCTCTATTAAAAATACAAAAAATTTGCCAGGTGTGGTGGTGTGTGCCTGTAATCCCAGCTATTTGGGAGGCCAAGGCAGGAGAATCATGTGAACCCAGGAGGTGGAGGTTGCAGTGAGCCGAGATCGCCCTGTTGCACCCCAGCTTGAGCAACACAACAGTGCGAGACTCTCTGTCTCAAAAAAAAACAAAAAAAAAAGAAGGGAATTATCCCATTCATGATGGTCCCGCTCTCACGACCTAATTACCCTTACCCACCCTGAGGCCCTACTTATCACCAGATATCATTACATTGGGATTAGCATTTCAATATATAAATTGTTGTACAGACACAAACATTTAGACCATTTTACTATAAAGAATCTACTTTCCTTCTATTTCCTAAAATAACTCCAAAATTATTAGAAGTGATAATATAATTTCAACCCATCAGAGTCTTCCACCTTCACCCCATTAGACTCACTCAATATCCAAGTTCACATTCCTATGGACAGGCTCATCCTACACTACAAAGAATCTGCTTCATGCAGCCGTCTTTATGGCAGCTGGCAAATTCTTTGCAGTTATCAAACAGGAAATGATATGTGTTATTTCCAAATAGAAAAGCAGCTGTGAAAATAAGAGGCAACATGGTTTGCTCTTCTTGCTCACTTTATTTTCCCCCCTCAAAATTCCCTTTTGCCATGAATAATATATAGGTGCCTAGCATGCTCCTTGCTGGCATTAAAGAATCATGAGGCTTCTTTCTTCTCCTGTCTTTCAATTTCCTGTGAGTACGGAACATCAGCCTGATTTAAGTAGATAATGGTATCTATTTCATAGGATTATTGTGACAATCAAATGAGGTAACAGATGCAAAGTAGGAGGCACAGTAAACATTATATTGAGTACTTGCAAGAGTGTGTGTTGTGAAAGTCCACGCCATAATGATCAATGTTTTCTGGAATCCCCATGCTCCCTGCTGGTCTTGTGGGGCCCATCACATATGAAATGACACCCACTGTCTTATCAGCATATCCTTACCCAGGTCTCATCTTTGCTACTCCTGTGTTCATTATAGATTTTGACCTAACACATATCACTTTCATTCTCTGGAATGAAATACCTGCAACGCATTAAAGTTTCCAAGAGAGAGCATCTGCAGAAGTAGGTACTATACAAAACATGTACCATAACCTGCCTGAAAGTCAGCATCGTGGATTCTTAGATGCTTCCCTCCCAGATATTCCTCTGTCCTTGGCTCATCAGCAAGCTCTGAAAATTGGCCACACCAGACTCCTCCTTAAGAACATGCTTTTTGTCTTTTCATATTTTGCTTCTAACAATTTACCTTTTCCTCCAGCAACTTCTTTTTTTTTTTTGAAGATGGGGTTTCACCATGTTGGTCAGGCTGGTCTTGAACTCCGAACCTCAGGTGATCCGCCAGCCTTGGCCTCCAAAGTTCTTGGATTACAGGTGTGAGCCACCACGCCTGGCCCTCAGCATCTTCTTATGAGTTTCTCATTTACCAAGCTCTTTGAGACTTAGTCTACTTCATCCTGCCTTTTGACCCCTTGAGAATCAGTGACCTTTATCATAGTCACCTTTTTTCCTCTATCCATGTTAAGACCTGAGGATCAAGGGCGTACATGCTATTCTAGATAGATTTGTCAGAGATGCATAGCAACCCCAGGACCTCCTTGCTCTCTGCCAGGAAGGAATGTCTAAGAATAACTCTGGCTTTATGCCCCACGATGTGAGGAGTATGAGGTTTTAGACAGAAACACATTATCCCTGACAATGCCATAGGTAGTAGATGTACTGCGGCTGGTATCAACAACTGCTTTGTTTTTATGACTGTAAGTGCTTCTTCTGCACCTATTCTAGCAGCTCTTCTTTTAGCCTCATACTAACCTCATCCCAATGAATTTTTGAGTCCTTCAGAGCCTTGTTCCTCTGGGTGTCCTATGCAATCCTGTTCCATAAAAACTTAGTTCTCCTCTTTTCCTCATTGTGTGCAGAGTGTGATTTAGGATAAAGACAGTTATTTCCTTGATATGAAAGCATTTCAGTCTCAGTGCCTACAATGATCCATTTTCATTAAATTGTAAAAGGGACAGCTCAGTTAAAGATGATGATGATGATGATGATGATGATGATATAACAAATAAGGCCAGGCGTGGTGGCTCACGCCTGTAATCCAAGCACTTTGGAGGCCAAGGCAGGCAGATCACCTGAGGTCGAGAGTTCAAGACCAGCCTGACCAACATGGTGAAACCCCGTCTTAAAAAAAAAAAAATTATAAAAATAAATAAATAAATAAATAAAAACTAGACCACTTCAGTTTAATTTTTTACTACTTTCTCATAAAGGGAATAGTAAGGGTCAATCTTTTCCTACTGCTTCTATTATGATAGTCACTTATTAGGTACAGTTGACCCCATTCATGAAGAAAGCTAAATCATCTATGAAAATAAATTTTATTTTATTAAAAAGTGTCAAAAAGGCTAAAAGCTTTGATAGAAAGCTGCTAAAAATATAAATTAACAGTCCAATTTCAAGCTAATAAGCACATCTGTTTTTTGTTTCTTTTTTAGAGCAAAGGCCTGGCTCTGTCACACAGGCTGGAGTGCAGTGTTGTGGTCATGGCATAGTACAGCCTCAAACTCCTGGGCTCGAGTGATCCTCCTGCCTCAGCCTCCTGTAGCTGGGACTACAGGCGTGTGACACCACACCAGGGTAATTTAAAAGAAAGTTTTTGGAGTCAGTGTGTTGCTATGTTGCCCAGGCTGGTCTCAAACTCCTGGCCTCCAGCAATCCTCCCACCTCAGCCTCCCAAAGTCCTGGGATTACAGGTATAAGCCACCGTGCCTGGCCAAGTAGAGAATTTTTTAAAAAATTCATTTATGGCTGGGCGTGGTGGCTCACGCCTGTAATCTAAGCATTTTGGAGGCAGGTGGATCACCTGAGGTTGGGAGTTCAAGACCAGCCTGACCAGCCTGGTGAAACCCAGTCTTAAAAAAAATAAATTCATTTATACCATTAGAACAGCCCATTCCAACTAAATGAGATAACATGTATTCTTTCATGCTATAAATATTTGTTGAGCACACACTATGTGCCAGACACTGTGCTGGGAACTAGGCTCTTTGTGACAAACAGAAGCAGACAAGCTCTCCCTCAGATGGAGTTTAGGCTGGCAGAGAGGACAGGCATTACATAAGCCATCAAAGAAATAAAGAAATATAGGCTTGGTGTGGTGAGTCATGCCTTTAGAACTGGCTGATGATCCAAGGACAGAGGAAACCCCGTCTCTACTAAAAATACAGACATTAGCCAGGCATGGGGGCATGCACCTGTAATCCCAGCTACTCGGGAGGCTGAGGCAGGAGAATCACTTGAACCAGGGAGTCGGAGGTTGCAGTGAGCTGAGATCATGCCACTGGACTCCAGCCTGGTGACAGAGCAAGACTCCGTCTCAAAAAAAAAAAAACTATCTATCTATCTATCTATCTATCTATCTATCTATCTATCTATCTATCTATCATAAACTGTGGTAACTGTTGTTATTCATCACAAAGCATAGGTAAGAACTCTGTTGAGTCAGTTTTCCTTTCTCCTGAATTCTGGGGTCTTTGCAATCCTAATTCTGAATAAATGAATTAAATGCCACTGGGGAGGTGTTAACAGGGCCAGTGAATCTGCAGTATACACCTGGAATAACGCTGCTGTTTTCTGTAAATATTTCTGCAAACAGCAGATTCCTTTGCATATGATCCTTTCCCCACACCCCGTTCCCATGGCTTTTTCTGTTGACTAAATGTTTATACAGCCGTTAAAAAGAAAAAGGGAGAATAAAACAACTTTGGGGACACAAAACTAAAACAAAAAAACTCAGACACTCCTCTCTTGCTTTGATGTTCCCTCTTCTCAAACATAAAAAAAAAATCAGTTCTAAAGTTTTGATTCACAGGGCAGATCATGAAGAGAACTATGAGGTCAGTAAAGTTTAATCATGGTGCCAGGGGCGATATTCAAAGTATTTAACAACCGGCACAGACTCCGACTGAAGCCGGCGCCATAAGGAAAGAAGCTCTAAGCCTAGGCAGTGCACAGCAGCTGAAAAGCCACTGGGGGCAGCCTCGCATGCTCACACCACATTTCTTCTGCCTTCCATTATTAGGTCTCAGCACCCTTCCGCCTCATGTCTGAGTCCATCAGCTCAAGGTCTTGCAGCCAATCAAATACATATCGAGTTCATCCTGTGTCATTCCATACCAGGGACTGGACAGTGCTGTCCAGTTCATAAAGACCTTGCAGATAAAAGTCGTCCTTGTCCTAATGGGACTCAGTTGGACAGTTTATTGGTGATGGACAAATGGAAGGAAACAAACAAATGATGAGATAAAAGAGAAAGAAGAAATGACTCCATTTAAATAAACTCATTCTTACAGGAGTGTTAGGGCTTAACGAGTCTTATAAGTGGTATTTGCATCTTAAGAAGGGACAAATCATTAGGTCAAAGAAATGAATTGTTAATGATGGGATTTCAGCCATAAAATGGCATAATGAGAAAATTATTTGGGGAGATGGCACATTGGAAAGAGGTTTTTCCTAATTGCATAAATCACCTCATCTGGAAAGCTATCTGGGGATTCTATTTTTAAAGCTGGCCCAAATTCACAAATACAAAAAGTCCTTGTCTGGAAGAGGGGACATACCAAACTCTTCAGGGATCTGTTTTAAAACGGCATCAGGCAGGGGAGAGAGTAGGAACTTTCATTGGTTACTTCATTCAATTCAATTCTGTATCGTTTGAGGTTTTATGAGCCTTTGATACTTTTGTTATGTACATAAGGGGAGGCTATCTCTTCTAAGGTGCTCAGCACGTCTTCATTTTGTTGTTTTTTTGAGACAGGGTCTCATTCTGTCACCCAGGTTGGAGTGCGGTGGTGCAATCATGAGTCACTGCAGCCTCGACCTCCTGGGCTCAAGTGATCCTCCCACCTTAGCTTCCCAAGTAGCTGGCACTACGGGCACATGCCACCACACTGAGATAATATTTATTTATTTATTTATTTATTGAAACAGAGTTTCGCTCTTGTAGCCCAGGCTGGAGTGCAATGGCACGATCTTGGCTCACTGCAACCTCCGTCTCCTGGTTTCAAGCGATTCTCCTGACTCAGTCTCCTGAGTAGCTGGGATTACAAGCACCCACCACCATGCCCCACTGATTTTTCTATTTTTAGTAGAAACAAAGTTTCACTATGTTGGCCAGGCTGGTCTTGAACTCCTGACTTCAAGCGATCTGCCTGCCTCAGGCTCCCAACGTGCTGGGATTATAGGCATGAGCCACTCTGCCCGGCTTACTCCTCTACTTTCTTAGTAAACTTGCCTTCACTTTACTCTATGGACTCTCCCTCAATTTTTTCTTGTGTGAGATCCAAGAATCTCTCTTAGGGTCTGGGATGGGACCCCTTTCCTGTAACAAACTCACTTCCTTGATCAATATGTTGAGCTTCTTCTTCATGCATGTGCGTCTATGTGTGTTAATTACCTTCTCAGCCCATGTTCAATGACTTATGTGTAATCACATACATCCATACTCCCAAGGGACAGAGGATAAAGCAGAGGGGAGTTGATGGCTTCACAAGCTGCTCTTCTTAAGTTTTTCTATGTCTTTTAAGCTGAAAAAGCATTTTTCAGCATCTCTCTACATAACACACATACATCAAGGCACACATGCAGAAATGTCAACATTCATTAAACCAAAAATCTATCACGGTATTTTCTCTAATCAGAGACCAGAACATCAGCATTGATTAATTTTGAGTATATCTATATGCCTGTTATTTGATACTAAAAACTTTACTGAACCTAAGACCTCCTCTGTTTATTAAGTCCACTGTTTACAGTGGTGTATTAGTTTTCTATTGCTAGGGGCCAATCATGTCCCAGTGCAGATTTATAGCTGCACAGGTCAGAATTCTGACATGAGTCTCCTTGGGCTGAAATCAAGATGTCAGCATGGCTGTGCTCCTTTCTGGAGGCTCTAGAGGAGAATCTGTGTCCTGGCTCATTTAGATTGTTGGCTGAATTCAGTTCTGTTTGGTTATAAGACTGAGGTCCCCATTTTCTTGCTGTCAGCTGAGAGCCATTCCCAGTTTCTAGAGGCTGCCTGCATTCCTGGGCTCGTCCCAACCTTCTCTTCCACCTTCAAAGTCAGCAATGATGGATGAAGTCTCTCCTGCTTCACAACCCTCCGGTGTCTTTCTCTGTGCTCTCTTTGACCACAGTCAGGAAAGGGTCTTTTCTTTTAAGGGCTTATGTGATGAGACTGGGTACATCTGGATAATTCAGGCTACTCTGTTCATTTCAAGGTTGGTAACCTTAATCACATACGCAGAGGTTTTGGTGTTTAGTGTATAGACATCTGTGGTGGGCTGAAAAATAGTCCCCCCAAATGATGTTCATGTCTCAATACCTGGAACCTGTGCTACCTTATACGGCGAAGATTTTGCAGATGCAATTAGTTAGAGATCTCAAGATAGGGAGAATAGCCTGAGTTATCTGGATGAGCCCTAAATGCAATCAAAAGCCCTAAATGCAGTCATAAGAGAGACATTTCAAATAGACGAGCAGAAGGCAGCAGACCACAGAGACAGAGACTAGAGTGATGTGGCCACAAGCCAAGGAATGCCAGTGGCCACGAGAAGCTGGAAGAGGCAAGAAAGAGTTTGTCCCTTAGAGCATCCAGAGGGCACATGGCCCTACCAACATCCTGATTTTAGCCCAATGATGCTGATTACGGACTTCTGAATTTTAGGTCTACAAGGGAATAAATTTCTGTTTTAAGCCACTGGGTTTGTGGTAATTTGCTATAGCAGCTATAGGAAACTAGCACAACACCCCCCAGGGAGCCATTAATCTGCCTTCCACAAGTGATGTGATGGATTTTTATAAGCATGTGTGATTTGCACACTCTTATTCCATAGCCTGGGTTCCTGCTGAATTGGCATTTTCACAGGACAGCAGTTTTCAGGAGTACCAGGACGTCACATTATGAAAAATGAGTATCCATTACAACAAAACCACAGAGAAGGATCCTAATGAATGAGTTTGCTAATTGATTGCCTTTTTGTCAAGCTTTTAATAAGGATATAAGTCATCAGGTAGTTATACAAAGTAAGACTATGGGAGCAGCATTATGGAAGGAGGTGGAGCCAAAGAATTTGCTGATCTGTGCGCTGCAGAGTGAATACGTTCCCCTAGAACTGAGCTACCCCAGCAGCATCAGGACATGGCCCCTGCCAGGGGTGAATCAGGCTTTTGGCCCATCCTGCAGCCCCAAAGGCTTATAATCTCAATCCTTCAGAGGCCTACAGTCTCGGAAAGGTTGCGGTTTTGCCGACTTACATATAATTCCAACTAAAATCAAGACAAATTTAAAACAGAACATACATTGTATGCTGCAATTAAAAGAGTTTCTTAGCAGATTTTCTAACTATAAAAATCAACTATAAAAATTCATTAATTCCTCAAGGGTAAACTTTTCTGTTTAGGGGATGGGAAGATGCTTTGCTGGTGCTTATTCTGCTCACTGGGCAAACTATATGCACACAAGTCCAGAGCCATTCAGCCTCAAGTCCCACTTCTGGATCTCACACATCCCTTTCCATTCCAATTTGTTGTTTTCCTTTTAATTTGCAAAGTTCCCTCAATCTGGCCTCATGTCATCCCTCCCGGAAGAGTCTTAATTCTCCTCAAGGGAACTCAGGGCTTATCTGGTCGTTTCTTCACTGGGTCCCCACAGCTCCACATGACTTCTTCATCCTCATCTCTGCATATTTGCATATAACTGAGTCCCTATATGTAATGCCAGCCCCACTTCCTTACGGCAGGCCAAGCTCTCTCCATCCTTTAGCATTCATGAACTTTCCAAACAGCCTTCTCCCGTGTCATTTATGGCCGAATCACTTAGTACACATTTACTACGTGCCAAGTGCTGAACTGTGGGTAGCAGTGAAGAAGTCAGACAAGGTCTCACCCCCAGGAGCTTAGAGTCTAGTAAGGGAGATGAGAATAAAAACAGGGAAGCAGACAAAGCATTCATATTATAGCAGGCACCATATTCATTTCCTGTGCCCCTGTAACACATTACCATAAACCAGGTTGCTTAAAGCTATGCATAGTTATTCTCTTAGAGTTCTGGAGGCCAAAAGTCTGAAATTTGAGTTAATGGGGGAAAGTCAAAGCATCCACAGGGCCACCCTCCCTCCTGATCTTCTAGGGGAGAACCCTTTGCTTTGCTCTTCCTAGTTTCTAGAGCTGCATTTTTTTTTTCCAGCCCTGCATCTTCAAAGCCAAAGCCATAGCATCTTCTCTCTCTGACTGCTTCCATCGCACGGCCCCTTCTCCTCTGTGAAGCCTCCCTTGGCCTCCCTCTTAGAAAGATACAAGTGATTGCATTTAGGATCCATTAAAATAATGCAGGCAGGATTATGTCTGCATGACAAGATCTTTTTTTTTCTTTTTTCTTGAGACAATGTCTTGCTCTGTTGCTTGGCTGGAAGGATCTCGGCTCACTGCAATGTCCGCCTCCCGGGTTGAAGCAATTCTCTTGCCTCAGCCTCCCGAGTAGCTCGGACTACAGGCATGTGCCACCACACCTGGCTAATTTTTTGTATTTTTAGTAGAGATGAGGTTTCACCGTGTTAGCCAGGGTGGTCTAGATCTCCTTATCTCATGATCTGCCCGCATAGGCCTCTCAAAGTGCTGGGATTATAGGCGTGAGCCACTGCACCCAGCCGACAAGATATTTAATACGTACAAATATCAATTTTTCTGTTAATGTTCACAGGCTCTGGGGCTTAGGATCTGGATATGTTTTTACAGGCCATTATTCAGGCTACCATAGGGCTCTGTAGAAAACAAGCCAGGCAGGAAGAAATGGTGCTACCTCTATATTAGGTGGCCAGGAAAGATGAATGCTACCAGGGAGCTTTAAGGCAAGGTTGAAAGAGTGAGAACAAGCCTCGGTCCTTGATTATTCATCAATGGCTCTTACAAAATAGAAATACACATTAAAAGTTAATAAAAATATTACACAAACTTGTATAAACAGTAAGCTGTATAATTGTGTGATTTCTATCTCTTCAGAACCTAGTGATTACCTCCAGAAAATGTGAAGTTGACAAAATGACACTGTGTGCACATGCAGATTTTTTTTTGGTATGTTTCTGAAGCTAATTGCTGCCTGATGCTTTTGCTGTAAATCCAGGTTTTATATTTATTCATGCCTCATTTCAAAATGAATCTGAAAAATTAAATATCATTTGACAATGATAAATGCTTAAATAAGGATATACATGACCAGTCAGTTCACCAGATATTCAAACTGGCCATTTCACTGTTGGAAAATCCCACTTGTATTCATTTGCTGGAAATTGTTGGAGATTAGCCAATTGAACCCTGAAATCTATAATCTGAAGAATAGTTAAGGGTTATTTTATATATGTCAAAGATATGTTGTAGTTGTAAAGAATAGAAGATAGAAAATAACTGTTTTTTTAAATGATAGATGCTTCTCTTTAAATATTAAATGCTTTTCTCTTTGCAAAAGTCATAGCTATTGAAGATTTCTAAAATACTGCTAATGTTGTCTTTCTTAATGTGGATGCTAGTGACATGGATAGGTACAGTTTGTTAAAATTCATCAAGCTGTACTTATAGCATTTGGATTATGTATAAGCTATACTTATTAAAGTTAAAAATAGCAATTTATTATTGTTAAAAACCAGAAAATGCAGGGAAGTAAAAAAAACACAAAAATATAATCTAGCTCCTCACAATTTTAGTCAGAATGTTTGAATTTACCTCTTCTTTATCTGTTTACCTGTCCCTGTGTGGTAGCATAAGGAGGCCACAAACCCATCAAGAGGTAGAGTTTCTTTCTCTCCTCTGGGCAGGCCCTGTGGCTTGTTTTGACTGACAGGATGCAGCAGAAGTGATGCTGTGTAACTTCTGAAACTGGGTTTGAAGACATTCTGCACCTCCTGCTTTCCTGCACTTGGACACTGCCCCACTGGGAACCAGCCACCGTGCTGAGAGAGGCCCAAGCCATTCAGAGAGGGCACACGGAGAACCAAGGTGCTCCAGTTGGGCATCTCAGCCGAGCTTGCAAATGACAACCAGGACCAATTGTCAGCCATATGTGTGCACCATCTTGGACGGTACAACTCAGTGAAGTTTTCAGATGACTGCAGGTCCTGCTGACAGAACATGGAGCAGAAGTTCTTTCTGGCTAAACCCAGTTCAGCCCACAAAATTGTGAGAGATTGGTTGTTGTTTTTAAGCCGTTGTCCCAGTGAAAAGGCATTTAACTGAGGTAGCTATTACCCAGCAATAGGTAGCTGGGATTCCCTACTTGTCTTTGAGTCTATGTATCAATTTGTCATTTATCTATAATCCACCTTGGTCAGCATCGTGTAGCAGCTCTACAGTCAGACCATGTGGCTTTGCAGTTCAGTTTGAGGCTGATCATAAGATTGATCAGCAAGAGAAAGAGGGGAAACTGGGCTTAGTCACCAGGGAGTGGGATGAGGCACAGCGGCAAGGCTGTGGGGTGAAGGAGGCACAAGCAAAAGACACAGAGCAGAGCCATCCTGGGAAATTTGATGAGGAGAGAGGGCACAATGAGAGTCCAGCCCAGCTTTGCTCAGCTTGGCCCAGCCCCAGCACAGGTTATGGATAGATTCAGATGGGAAGGAAAAGCAAACAGCTTATACAGAGGACGAAACACCACTTCCCCACACTCGAGTAGGTAAAAGAGCTCAGCGCCCAGCAGACCCAGACAAAGAGGAAGACAAGGCAGCTAGGCTGGCTTCCCATGGAGTTATGTCAAGAGGTGCTGTCTGCCAGCACTGCTGGGAATCCGGATGGGTCAGATACAACGGACACTTTCACTCTGGGGAATAATCCGAACCTCAGCAGAGAGATCTGCTATTGCTGCAGTCATCATTAGACTGGTCTCTAGTGGGGAGGGGAAGTGGTCAGCCCAGGGTGAGTGGTGGTATGCACTCATTACATACCCAAGAATGGTGAATTTAGATGGTAAAATTTAGATTTCATTCATGAGGAAACTGATGTTCTGAGACAACTTAAATTGCATGAGACCATTTGAAATTATCTTTAAAAACTACTTAAATTGTGTTTTGCAAAAAATACCCCAATGGACATCCTTACCCTATACCTGAGCCTAATCCCATCTCTAATCCAGTTGAGAACCTCACCATATCCTTTATGCTAAAAAAAAATGCAAAGATACAGTTTTAAAGTCCTTTACAAAACAAAAATACAAAGTAATGTGTACTGGAGACGACTTCGTCTACCTCCTGTGTCTCACCCATCACGGGCTCTCACTGTGTGCCCTGCTTGCATTTGTAATGGGAGGTCAGGACTGTCGGTTATGCACCTGACTGGTTACGAAATCGCAGTATTTTTGTTTTTTTAAAAGAGACGGGGATTCACCAGGTTGGTCATGGTTGGTCTCAAACTCCTGACCTCGTGATCCTCCCGCCTCGGCCTCGCAAAGTGCTGGGATTACAGGTGAGAGCCACCGTGCCCAGTGAAATCGCTGTATTTTCATGTCTTTGAAGCTGCCATGCCAAAACAGCTTCCTCCAAATAGGTTTCTTGGTCACATGTTAATGAAACAGTGAGACTTGGCTTAATCATCCCAACGTGTCTACAAGACACGCATGCCAGCTTACCAAGTGTTTTCCACATGGTTCAGTTATCCCTGGCTTGGTGTTACAAGCCATCAGACAATCACAAACATATGGCTGTCTACGGTAATAAAGGTGAGAGCCAGAGAGGGCTCCAGAAACCTCGAGACTATTTGTTTCCAGTAGGTCTTTAAGTGAGAGGCAAAAAACAAAAGAAAAGAAAACAGAAAATCCTTGATTAAATTTCATTTAGCATGCTTTCACAAAAAGTACTAAAACAGCCTTTTTGTTTGTTTTGTTTATTTCATAAAGTTTTTGGTATAGCCATCTGTCTGCATACAAGGATGAAAAGCAGAGGCTTTTGTATTTTCTTTTTTTTTAAATAGAGATGGAGTTTCTCCATATTGGTCAGGCTGGTCTTGAACTCCTGACCTCAGGTGACCTGCCCACCTCAGCCTCCCAAAGTGCTGGGATTACAGGCATGAGCCACAGCACTCAGCCGGCTTTTGTATTTTTTAACCCATGACTCATCGAAATGAAGGCATTTAAAATCACAAACCAGTTCACGCATAGGTGGGTATGCAAATGGAAACAAACTTTTCACAAAATGCTTTTTTTTTTTTTTTTTTGGGAAATGGAGTTTTGCTCTTATCACTCAGGCTAGAGTGCAATGATGCAATCTCAGCTCACTGCAACCTCTACCTCTCAAGTTCAAGCGATTCTCCTACCTCTGCCTCTCGACTAGCTAAGATTACAAGCGTCCACCACCATGCCTAGCTAATGTTTGTATTATTTTAGTAGAGATGGGGTTTCACCATGTTGGCCAGGCTTTCTCGCACTCCTGACCTCAGGTGATCCACCCACCTCGGCCTCCCAAAGTTCTGGGATTACAGGCGTGAGCCACCATGCCCAGCCCAAAATGCTATTTTTACTCTGTGTGATGGTAAATTTTATGTGTCAACCTAGCTAGGCTGTGGTATGCCACTGTTTGGTCAAATATCAGTCCAGGTGTTGCTGTGAATATATTTTTTAGATGCGATTAACACTTAAATCACACTGACTTGGAGCAAAGCAGATGAACCTTTATAATGTGAGTGGACCTTATCCAATCAGTTGAAGGCCTGAAGAGATGAGGTTCCCTTGAAAGGAATTCTGCCTCTACAGTGTCTTTGGACTCAAGACTTTAACTTCATCTTTTGCCACAATTTCCAGCCTGTTAGTCTGCCCTGCAGATTTCAGATTTGCCTGAAATCATGTGACTATCTTTCCCTGTGTTTCTATGTATCTATCTAGCTACCTTTCTATCTACACACACATCCTGTTGCTTCTGTTTCTCTGGAGAATCCTGATACACTAAATAAAGACATTCTAATATTTTCTATTCTATTCTATTTAAATAAGAGAAAAATATTGTTTGCAATCTATTAAATAAATTTTAAATTTATTTTAAAAATTATATGTATAAATTATGTATGATAACAAAGCTGTTTAAAAGTCATTTTAAATGGTAATTCTGTGTATAAACTATATGATAACAAAGCTGTGTAAAAGTCATTAAACTTTTAAAAAGCTTTTAAATATTAATAGCATGTTAAGATTACTTTTACACAGCCTTGCTATCATATAATTTATATACAACCACATTATCTCATTTAAAATGTACAGTTAAATTATTCTTAGTTATCTTTGTGAGGCTATCATCATAATATAATTTTAGAATATTTTCATCATACCCCTCCCCACCAGAAAAACCCTAGATTTTCTTTTCTTTTCTTTTTCTTTTTTCTTTTTCTTTTTGAGACGATGTTTTGCTCTGTTGCCCAGGTTGGAATGCAGTGGTGCAATCTCAGCTCACTGCTACCTCCGCCTACCAGGAGGTTCAAGCAGTTCTCCTGCCTCAGCCTCCTAAGTAGCTGGGACTACAGGTGTACCACCATGCTCAGCTAATTTTTGCATTTTTAGTAGAGACAGGGTTTCACCATATTGTTCAGGCTGGTTTCAAACTCCTGGCCCCAAATGATCCACCTGCCTTGGCCTCCCAAAGTGCTGAGATTACAGGTGAGATCTATCTGCCTCAGCCTCCCAAAAGTGATGGGATTACAGGTGTAAGTCGCAGTGCCCAGCCAACTTTTGCATTTTAAATTCATACAGTCAGCTATTCCAAAAATGGAAGCATTGGATCTAAAGACTGAACTATATAGCTCAGTAACCATTCCTGGTGAAAAGAGATAAACCAGAATTTAAAGCCAGGCAATTGTTTCCAGTAAGATGTGCTCCTTATTCAAGCCATTGATGTTCCAGAGACTATTAATACTTATAGTATTCATACATCATTGCTGGATGAATGAAAATACTTGAAAAATCTTAGGAGCAGTAGCATCCTGAATCCCCATGTAGAGGTCCATATAATATTTTAATCTCCACTATTCCATTACCAAGAGTATGGTTCTGAATTGGTCACTGCATATTCCTGCACCAATGTGCCTTTGTGTATGAAGAGTGCAGAGTGGAAGATGTATAAGATTACTCCCCCCTTTAATAATTTAATTCAGCAGTGCTGACTCTGTAGTTCCCTTTCTTTTGGGCTTGGAGGAACAGCAACAAATGGCTGAGTCCTCTGCAGTGTGTCAATGCACAGGAAATTTATCTGCTTTCCAGAGTCAGTGTGCTGCTCCCATAATTCACAGCTTGTTTCTGAAGGGAGGTTTTACTTACTCCATTTCCCATGGAGATACCAAACTCCCCAGAAGGAGTTGCTAACAGCTGGGAATCTATAGTTTCCAGTAACCTTATCATGTGCAGTTTTAGAAAGTTTACTTGCGACCAGAGTAGTGTGTGTTCACAAGCCCAGCCATGACTCATATCTTTGGTTAGTGTTTTTTAAGTAGTCATGCTAAGTTATGTGATCACCTCTTTTTGTATATACTGTGTATTAGTGACCCCTGCTTGGTAGGTGTCCAGTAGATGTTTGCTGTTGATGGTGATGAAGATGGCATATGTCTCAAAACTGAGATTTACATAACGGGAACCTTCTGAAAAGATGATATCGTATTTGTTAAAACAAAGTCCAGATAGGGCAAAACCCCAGTGTAAAACTAGTGTGAGGTTGTGCTGTTACTCCCTTGAGCTATGCATAAAATTATGCTATAGGGAAGCGAGGGTAATCCATGGCTTGTGGCATCAGCCTTATGGAACCTACATGAATGATGAAAATGTGCCCCCTTCTGGGAAAATGCAGCTCTGCAGGTGCAACATTTAGCTACAGACAAAGACGGGCTTCTCTTGGTGGGCCATGCCCCTTCCACGTTGGGAGGCTTGGCAAGTAGAATCCCAACTGAATTTTGCCCATACTCATCCCTGCATCTGGAAACCTTTGTGGAATGCACAAACTGCACAATCTTGCAGAGTGGCCCTCAGTGAATGCCACCGACTGTGTAAATATAAACAGATCAGATAAGTGCTTTGCAGTGCTTTATGCAAACATCTTAAAGCAATAGCTATTACCCTAAAGTTATATGCTGATACGTATATCTATATATATAATTACATCGATCATATGTCTTTTGATATAATTATTTATATATAATAATATATAATTATTTATAACAGAATTATATAATTACAATTATATGCTATATAATTATATATAATGGTGAGGTGTATACTATATATACTATATAAATATGGCATACTTTATAAATATATATAATTATGTATTTATGTCCGTATCAAATACTATTATATCAGTGTATATATACATAATACTATTATTAGGTCACTGTATATATATTATGTCAAATACATATATATATACATATATACACTGAAATAATATATATACACTGACATAGTAAACAAATACATATGTATATATATGTACACTGACATATATACACTGACATAATAATAGTATTTTATACTGACATAAATATATAATTTATACTGACATAATATTTTATACTGTCATGAACACATGCTGCCATAAATATATAAGGCTGTTGCTTCCACCTATATGTATATATGTATGCATATATACATACATATATATGTCAGTATATATATATACTCCAAATCATTATACAGCTTCTTAAATTCTTCTCACTTGCTTCTTAATTAAGAAGACCAGATTTGAGTTTCAGTAAGAAATGAACAATAGGCAGTGTGTGAATAGGCAGGTGTTACCACTACATTTGGTAACCAAAAGTGGATAAAACTTCCACCTACAGGTACAATTGAAGGTCATTATTCAATGATATAAAATTTTCAATAAGTTGTCTTTAAAAGAAAATTGAGTGAGTTGGTTTTAGTCTCACAAAATCAAATGGTGGTGAGAATTCAAACATGACAATATATAGAAAAGTGCTTTTAAATTCTAAAGACCTATACAAATGTTCATCACTTTAATTTTTATTAGCCAATGTGAAGCTTAACAAGAAACCACAAGAAACATTCTTGTTTCTTGACAACACAAGAAAACATTCCTGTTTAAGTTAGGGAAAATATAATAATTCTCTTTATCCCCACAATTACATACTATTGTTAAGAAACATGAATCCAGCAAGATAAATTACATGGAGATATAAAAAATTAGATGAGAGGGGTGAGATTATCATAATTTTGGGATGAGAAGACTGTATACCTGGAAAAGGCAAGAAAGGCAATTGGAAAATTTTCATAAATAAAGGAATCCAACAAGTAGGTTCAAAATTAGTATACAGAAATTATAGCTTTTACATAAATAAAAAACATTTAGTAAAAGTTGAAATAATAAAGATCCCAAGTATAATAGTGAAAGGTAAATAAACATGAATAAAAAATAAAATGAAGTACAAATTCACACAAGGAAAAATTTTAAAATCTAATAGAGGAACACAAGGAGTATCTAAACAAATACCCAGTGCTTGAGAGGGAATATTCACTAGTATAAGGCTGTTGCTTCCACCTAAATTAATCTATACATTTAATGCAATCTCAATGAACTTGCCATTTAACTTTTCATTCCAGCAATGAAGGACTTGATATCTTGAAAACCCTTGTACTACAGATACCTAAAAATGAGGGATAACATCTAACTCACATCATTTTAAATGACTAGCCAGAAGACACTGATGTAAGAAAAAGAAAAAGGGAACAGATGCAACATTGATGCTATGGCCCAGATGGGATAGAAAATCTCAGGCACGGTGAAGATCTCCATAACCCCAGACAGGTTTCAGCATTACTTGTGAATAGCTGAGCGCTGCACAGCTCCATGGGTGGCCATCCTGCAAGGTGAGATGTTGTAACTGATGTCCACACTGAAGTCTGGACCCTTTAAAGAATGCACAGTTCATGAAAGGATGAACAGAAAAAGCTTTCATGCCATCAGCTGTAATTTGGATGGGATAAAAGGTCTCTGATCATGTATAACCACAAGCTTCTGCCTCATGAGGGTCTGGGGTTAGCATTTATGTTGCCTACATGATTCAAGAAACCGCAAGCTTGGTAATTACCATAAACATTGAGCAGAGTCATAGAAACTGTGGCAGCGTCTGGCAGATACTTTGGGATAAAGCTGTTCTTTAGGAACCCACCTTTTACCCAGACACACAGAATTCCCAAATTAAAAAGCCAATGAAAATGAATTCACTGTCCAAAACTTCAGATCACAAAAGGTAAAAATTCTCCAAATAACTAGTTAACAGATGCATAATATAGCATTATTAGAACATGAACAACACTCAAATGCAATAAAAAAAAGTTATGGGCAAAACTGTCCCTCCCCACCCCATTTCATATTTAGAAGTCCTAACCCCCAGTTTCTCAGATGTGACTGTATTTGAACACAAGGTCTTCAAAGAGGTAATTAAAGTAAAATAAGGTCATATGTTTGGATCTTAATCCAATATGACTAGAGTTCTCATAAGAAGGAAAGATTAGGGCACAGACACCCAGAGGGAAGAACAGATACGGCCAAGGGGAGAGGCCTCTGAACAAACCAACCCTGCTGACACTTTGATCTTCGACTTTCAGCCTCCAGAACTGTGAGGAAATAAATTTCTGTTATTTAACCCACTCAGTCTGTAGTACTTTGGTATGGCAGACCTAGCAAACGAATTCACCTTCTGTAATACAATAAAAGGGTAGAGACTGCACTGGAAATCTGTTTAAAATATTAGAAAAATGGCCAGGCATTGTGGCTTATGCCTGTAATCCTAGCACTTTGGGAGGCTGAGGTGGGTGGATCACCTGAGGTCAGGAGTTCGAAACCAGCCTGGCCATCATGGTGAAACCCCATCTTTATTAAAAAAAAAAATTAGAAAAACACAGGAGAACATTTTGGAAGAAAGAAAAGGACTCTTGTGAAAAAGAAAATTACTAAAAGGAGTACTTTATGAAGAAAGAAACTGAATTCCCAAGGAAGAAGTGGGACATAGAAAGCAAAACTGAGCAAAGAAATCAACGTGTTTGTAAACCTAAGTGAGTATCAGTTGTATTAAATGCATTTTTTAAAAAAGTAATTGCTAACTTGGGAAGCGTAAAATAAGATGGTTAGCAAGACATTGAACAAAATAACATGTTAAGATAGGAGTGCAGTAAAATCTTGCTGAGATCCTTATATTTAGGGGGAATGAGTTAGAGATATTAGTTCTGTTTAGATTTTAGGTCACATATGTGTATAAAAAAAGTAAAGGACAACTACCAAAAGAGCAGATAGTGTATAATAATTCTTATTCTAAAATAAGTA
This sequence comes from Saguinus oedipus, assembly GCA_031835075.1. NCBI lineage: Eukaryota > Metazoa > Chordata > Mammalia > Primates > Cebidae > Saguinus > Saguinus oedipus. The sequence continues at coordinate 62,369,734 of CM063181.1, read as the reverse complement.
GAAAGAAAAATAAAAAAAAAAAAACAAAGTAAAAATAATAAATCCAGTACCAGGCAAGAAAAAATGTTTTAAAAACTAGACAAGCCTAAGATTCTAAGGTAGGAAGAGTTCGTGTGGAATTGCCTACTTCCCTTCTGTGTTAATGTTCTGTGTTCATTACACGGAAGACAACAATGGGTAGACCAGCTGCAGGTCCATGCTGGAGTTTTTCTTTCATTGTCAACATATGTGGGGGATCAAATGACCAACTACCAGCAATAATCCTGCCACCAGGCAGCAGGGGCTGGAGCAGGACACCCAGAGCCATCAGACAAGACTGCTGCTGCTGGTGAAGTGTAAAGTCCCCTCCCCAACCTGCCACTGAAGGTGCTGGAGAGTCCCGTGAATATGAGAGATCTTTGGGGAGAGCTGCTGAGCCCTGCAGAACACTGCTACAAAATTTGTAATCACATTGAAAAAACAAATGGAAAATAGTTTTTACAATGAGCACAGATTATTTATTTATTTATTTTTCAGACAGAGTCTCACTCTGTCGCCTGGGCTGGAGTGCAGTGGTGTGATCTTGGCTCACTGCAACCTCTGCCTCCCAGGTTCAAGTGATTCTCCTGCCTCAGCCTCCCGAGTAGCTGGGACTACAGGTGTCCACCACTACGCCCAGGTAATTTTTCGTATTTTTAGTGGAGACACGGTTTCACCATGTTGGCCAAGCTGGTCTTGAACTCCTGACCTCGTGATCCACCTGCCTTGGCCTCCCAAAGTGCTGGGATTACAGGTGAGAACCACTATACCTAGTCACAATTTTTTTTTTTTTTTTTTTTTTTTGAGACAGAGTTTCGCTCTTGTTACCCAGGTTGGAGTGCAATGGTGCGATCTCGGCTCACTGCAACCTCTGCCTCCTGGGTTCAGGCAATTCTCCTGCCTCAGCCTCCTGAGTAGCTGGGATTACAGGCACGCGCCACCATGCCCAGCTAATTTTTTGTATTTTTAGTAGAGACGGGGTTTCACCATGTTGACCAGGATGGTCTCAATCTCTTGACCTCGTGATCCACCCGCCTTGGCCTCCCAAAGAGCTGGGATTACAGGTGTGAGCCACCGCGCCTGGCCCAGGATATTTTTTAAAAGAAAATTAACTTAAAAAAATCATCAAAACAAATAAAAAACTGAGTCAAACCTCTCTTTCTGCCTGAGAGGGGGAGAAATGAGAGCCGTCTCATTTTATTATTACATATAACATGACGGTGCACACAAGTATTCCAACAGTGTCGGCCACTGTTCTGTCTGATGTTTTCCAGGCTTTGTAAGAGACTGTGGTCCAACACTTCCTGGGAACCATAGCACAGGCCTGCTGCTTCATGAAAAAGTGTGCATAGAATTCCTAAGGATACCATGGATGAGATTTAATACATTCATATTCTCCTCCAAAATCATATCCTTTGGGATCCTCCATAGGGCTGGACCAATGTTCTTAACTCTCCTAATCTCACATTTTTCTAGTTAATCACATAAAGATATAGATAGTGGTTTAATCAGCATAGGATTATTTTGCTTTGCATATACAACTTCTTTATTATTCACTATATGATTTTGAAACCTTTTTTTTTATTTTTGAGACAGTCTCACTCTGTTGCCCAGGCTGGAGTGCAGTGGTATAATCTTGGCTCATTGCAACCTCCGCCTCCCTGGTTCAAGGGATTCTCCTGCCTCAGCCTCCCAAGTAGCTGGGATTACAGTCATGTGCCACCACGCTAGCTAATTTTTGTATTTGTACAAGAGACGGGGTTTTGCCATGTTGGCCAGGCTGGTCTTGAACACCTGATCCCAGGTGATCCATCTGTCTCAGCCTCCCAAAGTGCTGGGATTACAGGCATGAGCAACTGCACCTGGCCCTGATTTTGAGACTTCTTAACTGATTGTTTTCTTCATTCATCATTTCCTAAACCTTGAGGATAGGGCCATAGTTTGCATTTGTAGCCCACTGAGCAGGGCTAAAGGTTAGCTTTAAAACAATAGGGAAAGTACACTTGGAAGAGGGCCAACTGGGCAACTTGAGAAACGAACGGTGCAGCTTTACCTCTTGACTTGGGGTTTTATACATTGGCCTACTCGTGGGATCTTGCATTGCTTTTCCCCAAGATCTTACTGGGAAGCTGCTGATCAGTTTCAGGTGTTTTCTCTCTACTAGGAGACTGCTTTTCCCTGGTGCGGGCTGTGATCAATTACTACTTTAGAGAGACAATTAACAATGGTCTGACCATCACCTGATGATCACCCAACAATCCTGCTGTGTGTGGTGGGGAAGCCTGCTCCTGCTCTGCTTGTACCTGACTACTACCTACTGTAACACTTCTCCCTCAAGATTCCAAGACCCCAAAGATTTGGGAAAATGGATAAAGGTTAGTCTTCTGTTACTGCTTCCTGCTGACATGGTGGTGGTGGTGGTGGTAGTTCTGTGGGTCTTGGCCTCTTGCTGACCACATAAGAACCCTGGGCAGGGCTGACCCCACAGCAAGCACCTAAATCTAAATGTGCTGAATTTTCTTAATAACGCTAAACAGAATGCATATGAAATTGATGCTGGTTATCAGCCTTATCCACCATTAAGCTTGGGATTCATTAGATCTTCGTTCAGGGTCACTTTTGGCCAGCTGGTGGCCAGTCAGACCTTCCTCCAAGAGTGGAGAGAGGGAGAAAAGGGAGAAGAAGCAAAATCAAAAGTTAGCAAATAGCAATTGGAAGTGCTAGGAAAAAACTCGTTAATAAAGGAACCAGGACTATTATTTTAAAATCTTTGCAGAGTTATATTGTTCACATTCCCTACAACAGTCTGTGAAGAAAATTAAGTCAGAGAAGGAATAATTACCTCTGATGCGAGAGGTGATAGGAAGTCATGCCACACAGCTATCAAGAAGGCAGTGCCAGACATGTGGCAAACTTCCTTTGGGTTTCCTGGAAGTACTCTCAATATTACTTATTTTTCTGTATATTGGTGAGGTTGGTTCTTATCTATAAGACACTTCAGCATTGGCTTACATGTCTTCTACAAGTCCCTCCAAACAGAATGAATAACTGAATTTCCATTTGGTTTCATTCATGTCTCCCCTGTAGTGCACACCATAGTGCCTGCAATTAACTGCTAATTTTTTTTTTTTTTGAGATGGAGTTTCACTCTTGTTACTCAGGCTGGAATGCAATGGCGCGATCTTGGCTCATTGCAGCCTCTGCCTGCTGGGTTCAAGCAATTCTCCTGCATCAGCCTCCAGTGTAGCTGGGACTACAGGCATGTGTCACCATGCCCAGCTAATTTTTGTATTTTTAGTAGAGACGGGATTTTACCACATTGACCAGAATGGTCTTGATCTCTTGACCTCGTGATCTACCCGCCTCAGCCTCCAAAAGTGCTGGGATTACAGGCGTGAGCCACCACACCCAGCCTTAACTGCTAAAATTTAACACCAGCACTGAACAGTGAGCATTCAAGAAAGTGATCATGTTTAACTGATATTTCCACTTTGCATAGTAGTCTTTACAACAGTAGCCATTACTATGAATGGGACCTTATTATAATATCAGATGTTATAACAAGCACATTACATATATTATGTCATCTAATCTTCACAAAATCTTTGCACAGTAGTTATTACACCCCTTTCACAAATAAGAAAACGGGACTTAGAAACAAAGTAGCTTGGTCCACATCGCAAGGCTAGTAAGTCATGGAACCAAGGGGACTACCTCCATAGCATATGGTCTTCCACATCACAGTATGCAGTGGTGGCTATTAAACACTGTTAGGCATCAGAATCTCCTGGGAGTTTGCTGAAAATATAGATGTCCAAGCCCAAGCCACTGGGGTGATTCTGAAGCAGTAGATTTAGCACAGAGTCCCCAATCTGGATTTATTTTTTTGAGATGGAGTCTTGCTCTGTCACCTACGATGGAGTGCAGTGGCGTGATCTCAGCTCACTGCAACCTCCACCTTCTGAGTTCAAGCAACTCTCCTGCCTTAGTCTTCCTAGTAGCTGGGATTACAGGTGCCTGCTACCATGCCTGGCTAATTTTTGTATTTTCAGGAGAGACAAAGTCCACTTGGCCATAATATTTTTGTTGATACATAGTAATTATACATATTGTATATAAGCAGAATATGTAAAAAAATAATTATACATATTGGATGCACATATGATACTTTGATACATGCATGCAATGTATAAAAATCAAATTAGGGTATTTAGGATAACCATCACCTTGAACATTTATCATTTCTTTCTGTTGGGAACATTCCAAATCATCTCTTCTAGCTATTAGAAATATATAATATATTGTTAACTATAGTCACTCAGATGGAACTGGAGGTCATGATGTTAAGTGAAATAAGTCAGGCACAGGAAGAAAAATGTTGCATTTTCTCACTCATATGTGGGAACTATAAAAGTTGATCTTGGCTGGGCATGGTGGCTCACACCTGTAATCCCAGCACTTTGGGAGGCTGAGGGGGGCAGATCACCTGACATCAGGAGTTCAAGACCAGCCTGGTTAACATGGTGAGTCTTTACTAAAAATACAAAAAGTTAGCCAGGCATGGTGGTGGGCACCTGTAGCCCCAGCTACTCAGGAGGCTGAGGCAGGAGAATTGCTTGAAACAGGGAGGCGGAGACTGCAGTGAACGGAGATTGTGCCATTGCACTCCAGCTTGGGCAACAAGAGTGCAACTTCATCTCAAAAAACAAAAAAAAAAAGAAAAAAGAAAAAAGAAAAAATTTATCTCATAGAGGTAGAGAGTAGAGTGCTAGTTACTAGAGGCTGGGAAAGGTAAGTGAGGTATGAAGAGAGGTTGGTCAATGGGTATAAAATCTTCATTTTTAACTAATACCATCCTACCATCTTCTCTCCAGGCAACACTCTGGAGATCATTACAATGCTGCTAGTATATAGTAATGTAATGTGCTACAATAATGTACCAGATGCTCAGTGACAGTGAATGAATAAATAGAAGGTTTACTGACATTTATGTAGGAAAAAGTATGTGACATTCTTTGTTTCTGTCTTTACAAGGGTAAAGATGGAGAATCATCATGTATCTCATGGTGGTTATTAATCTTTGTTGGGTCTCAGAATGGTGAAATTGATTTAGGATTCACCAATTAAATAAATTCAAAGGTACTTGTTTGTATCAGGACATCTCACTTTTCAGTAACTTGATTGTGGATTCTATTTGTTTTCTTTTTCTCACATACACTTCCCTTTAAACTGTAGTAACAGAGGTGGGGAAGCAATGTCTTGGAAAATAAATAAATAATAGTTTATCTTTAAAGGGGGATCTAAAGTTTATGCATGCTTTCACGTGCATTATTTACCATCTACGAGGCAGGATGCAGGAGCTCAGAGAGTCTGTCAGTGGTTTGCCCAAGTAAAAACAGCTTGAAAGAGCAGTGAGGATGATAATTGGTTCTTTAGGGCTCCATGCACACTGTTCTCCACAGCATCACAGCGGGCACCCTTCTTTCTCATATAACATAAATTCTCAGGGAAATCGGTGTAATACAGTGCAACATTATTTATCCTTTCTGTGTCTCAGTTTTCTCATCTGTAATATGAGGCAGCTGAAACAGGTTTAAGAGAGAGACCCTGTCCAAAGTAAAGCAGCTATCCTTAGCAGCCTGGTGGAGTGTATAATCAATTTCCATGACTCCTTAACCAGTTTAACCAATCTGTCTTAAACTAGGGGCCAGAAACCGTGGTAGGCACTTCAGGTGCAGGAACAAAGCAGACACAATCCCTTCTCTGGCATATTATGTCTTTCACTCTGTTGCCCAAGCTGGAGTGCAGTGGTACAATCTTGGCTCACTTTAACCTCCACCTCTCAGGTTCAGGGGTTCTCCTGCCTTAGCTAACCAAGCAGCTGGGATCACAGCCGCTTGCTACCATGCCTGGCTAATTTTTGTTCTTTTAGTAGAGATGGGTTTCACCACATTGGCCAGGCTAGTCTTGAACCTGTGACCTCGTGATCCGCCCGCCTCAGCCTCCCAAATGTGGGATTACAGGGGTGAGCCACCGCACCCAGCCGCTGGTAGACATTTTTTTTATACCACTGCCTTTTGAAAAATTGTTTCCAAGGCCAGAGTAGCATGCCTTTCTATGCCCTAGCTCTGGCCTGCCAGCTCTTGAAGAAAACAGACAGCACAGCCCTGTCTTGAAATGTCACCAATGTGCCTGTGGTCAGTGCCACATGGCCATGCCTGGAGGTCTTAAATCTACTGTCACTCAGCAGCAGGGCTGGATACCAGCTTCCCTTTGGTAATAAAAGCCATTTTCGGACTCTTCAACATTTCAACTTTTCTCTGTTTCATAATTCATAAAGCACCTCTGTGAGGTGGACGGATTTTTTTTTTAATTTGAAAGGAGAGATAAGGCAGTATGTTTTTTTTTCCACCTCTTAATTGTGTATTACTTCCTATAAGCCATGAAACAGGCATTTTACCATCACAGCTCTTCTAATTGTTCACGTCTATTAAAATGTTAGTGCACTGGGCATCTTGCTTCCCTCCCTGCAACTCCTACTCGCTTATGCATCTGGCATTAGCACCGCCAGAGCCGGGGTTAATATGTACACCATGCAACTCATTAGCTGTACATTTGTATCAGAGCCAAGAATCAACATGATGGATCCAACAATATGTCTGAGCTTAGGTCAGACTCTCAGCTGAGGGCTCACTGAATGCAAAGGTCAGCAGCTTGGCATCATCTCGACAGCACACACTGAGTACATCTTGCTCAAAGTAGCCATTGGGAAAGTGACTAACATAGGGCCTTGTTAAAAACTGAGGGAAGGAAAAGTCCCTTTGCAGAACCCACGGGGCTTCCTGGTTATCAATTTGCCTTTCTGCTTACATGAAGAATGTATTGGATTTACCACCAAAATAGGAGAAAACTGAACATGCAAATGGCATTATCATATTTCCCGGAACAAAATACCTTTCATTAGACGGCCAAGTGAGCAGCCCCAAGGTCAGGGCTGAAAGTTTTGGAGCCAGTCTCTTTAAGTGCAAATGTTATTTCTGCCATCTGAATGACGTAAGCTGGTTTGAATCGAATGGAGGTAAAATGATTACGGCGTATCTTTCTCCTTCCTTATTTTTCTTCCTTTCCTTTCATTTCCTTTCCTTCCCTTTATCTTTTCTTCTTTCTTTCCTACCAACTTCTTCCTTAACTGGATGTAGCTCTTTAAAAACTAACTATTCTTTTCAGGGTGAGGCCTCCTAAATTATCCGCTGTAATTTATCATTTGCAACTCAAATAGTCTCTACACACCTCCTATCACCTTTTCTCAGAGGACAACAAACCCTTGTAGGAGTGAAAAAATAATACTCGGAAAGCAAGGCTTCCTCACATCTCCAAGTCTGTAATGATTCAAAAATAATTATTCAGTAGTACATTTTGGGTAGTATCATCAATTTTCCTTTTCTTTAAAAGTGGACCAATGAGGAAGAGACTAGCAGTTGGAGACTTTAGACTGGACAACTTGACTCAACATGGTGCTTAAGATTAGCTTGATTTTCCTTTTCCTTTTTTTTTTTTTTTGAGAGAGGGTCTCACTTTTTCACATGAGCTGGAGTGCTGCACTGTGATCATAGCTCACTGCAGACTTGAATTCCTGGGCTCAAGCAATTTTCCTGCCTCAGCCCTCCCAGTAAGCTAGAGCTACAGGGGCACACCACCACACCTAGCTAATAAAAAAGAAGTTTTTGCTTTTTTTGTTTTTGTAGAAATGGGGGACTTTTGCTACATTACTCCAGGCTGGTCTCAAACTCCTGGCCTCAAGTGACACTCTCCCCCAGGCCTCCCAAGGTGCTGGGATTGCAGGCATAAGCCACCATGCCAGGCCTAGTTTGATTTTTCTAGTCCTGGTTTGAAAAAGAAAAACAAACGAATATAATATTATGTTTAAAATTACACAGCATGCAGCACTCCCATTTGCATAAAGCCACTTTAAAAATTAAAGGTCAAACTAATCATTTCAACACTGAGGATTGGCTTTCTTGTCAGCACAATTCAAAGAGTAGTTTTTATTCTCAGTGATCACATCTTTTCTGGCAGAATGCCAATAAGCACTTTGCACCATGACGACCATGGTGTGTATGCAACATTGCTGAAGATAACTGTGTTGCTCCTGAAAGGGAACGTGGCTCCTGCAGCGTGAGGGCTGCAGCCTGGTGCACAGGCACGTGCTCACTCATCAAACCAACAGCACCCTGGCAGATAATGGTGTAGAACAAGCTTGTCCAATCCACAGCCCCTGGGCCACATGAGGCCCAGGACAGCTTTGAATGCAGCCCAACACAAATTTGTGTTGAAACATTTATGAGATTTTTTTTGGTGCAATTTTTTAAAGCTCATTAGCTATCATTAGTGTTAGTGTATTTTATGTGTGGCCCAAGACAATTCTTATTCTAATGTGGCCCAGGGAAGCCAAGGGAACCCAAAAGATCGGTCACCCTGGTAGTGAATCAGTGAGCTCTTAGCGTGTTAAAGGCAGTGAGGAATATAAAATCACTCTACAAAGCACCAAGCAAATATTTAATTTTGGTTCTTAGAGTTGGGACACCAAGGAAGGATATTTCTGTGGAATGAGAAACTGGAGTGTTCAGTTCTAAATCTACTCTGGTATCATACATAAAGCCCTAGGCTATTATTTCACAAAAGCAGCTTGCTACATCTGTCTAGCTTTTTAAAAGAAAGATAATCCACAGATTTACATCTACAGGGTGAAGACTGAATTGATATGTAAAACTCACTAGAATGAGTGCTAAGGTAGACTAGAGCACCTACATGGCCCCATGGTGGGGACTCAAAAAATGCTGTTGAATTGGCTAGGTGTGGTGGCTCATGCCTGTAATCCCAGCACTTTGGGGAGCTGAGGTGGGTGGATCATGAGGTCAGGAGATCGAGACCATCCTGGTCAATATAGTGAAACCCCATCTCTACTAATAATACAAAAAAATTAGTTAGTGCTGCAAGATTTATAATGGTGATGGTGTGCACCTGTAGTCCCAGCTACTCAGGAGGCTGAGACAGGAGAATTGCTTGAACCTGGGAGGCAGAGGTTGCAGTGAGCCGAGATCATGCCATTGAACTCCAGCCTGGGCAACAAGAATGAGATTGTCTCAAAAAAAAAAAAAAAAATGCTGTTGAATTATTTTCCAAAGGAACTTAGAGCATTGGGCTTCCTCACATATTTCGGATGAGGTGTTTTGTTGGTCAGCCTTGGTTGGCATAACAGCATGTCCAACCTCGCTCCCTGCTCAGAACTCACCCCCAGATTCCTAGCTCTGTGAGACTGGAACTCTCCTTAGAATAGGTACAAGGTGCTCAATTAAGTCAAGAAGGGTGAAAGTGAAAAAGAGAGAAAATATACATTTGGACTAAGGGGGATGCCCACATGGCTGTAAAGGAGATTTTCATATACTGTCTTTGAAGGTGATTCCAAAGAAGAGTTCTAAAAATGCAATACAGCAGCATATGAGCAAAGGTACAACTACCCAAGGGTGTTGCTAAGAAAGGCAGTATCACCTGAATATATATATTTAGTGCTCTAGCCACCCAAGATTAATGGCTATTCTTAAACGAGGGCATGCATTTTGTATCTTTAGGCCTTTGCACACACTATTTCTGCAAACCCATAAAGTCTTTCTCTACCTGATTTTTGAGATTCAGTTTAAGAGCTTTCTTTTTTTTTTTTTTTAATTGTACTTTAGGTTCTGGGGTACATGTGCAGGATTGTTGCATAGGTACATACACGGCAAGGTGGTTTGCTGCCTCCATCCCCCATCATCTATATCATCACCCCCATCACCATGTTATCCCTCCCCAACCTCCCCACCCGCTGCTGTCCTTCCCCGGCCCCCCACAACAGACTTCAGTGTGTGATGCTCCCCTCCCTGTGTCCATGTGTTCTCATTGTTCAACACCCGCTTATGAGTGAGAATATGTGGTGTTTGATCTTCTCTTCTTGTGTCAGTTTGCTGAGAATGATGGTTTCCACATTCATCCATGTCCCTACAAAGGACATGAATTCATCGTTTTTTATGGCTTCAAAGTATTCCATGGTGTATATGTGCCACATTTTCCTTGTCCAGTCTATCATTGATGGGCATTTGGGTTGGTTCCAGGTCTTTGTTATTGTGAACAGTGCCGCAATGAACATACGTGTGAATGTGTTTCTTAACTTCCTACTCCAGGTTAGCTGATTCCTTCCTATAAGCCCTCACTGATTTAATATGGAAATAAATTACAGCACGTGCAAGTCTGTGTTTGAAATTCTTAGGGTCCATGTTTGTCTTCCTCATTTGTTTGTGAGTTCGCTGAGAACATCTTTTAACTCCAGCCCATGGCCTCGCCTATTTTAAACAAGTATCTAAAATGAATTTCCTCATCCCTTACATTCATATTGCCCATTCTCTTTATCAGCACTTACCACAATCTGAATTGTTTGTTTGCTTACAAATTATCTACCTCCCCTGCTGAAAGTAAGCTCCAGTACAGCAAGGAACTCATCTCACGTGTCACCGTCACAGTCCCAGTACTTTCATTTGCTTGGCATCCTGTATGTGCTCAATAGTTACTGAATGGATGAATTGTAGGTGCTGAATAGTGTTTATCAAATGGATAAGAAAATGACTAATGATATCTTTGTTTTTTAAAAAATCTCTTGATTATTCATAAGCAAAAAGATGTTCAATCCCTAAAAGATAAGGGATAAATAAAAAATAGATTCCTGTAATAGCTCCATTCTGGTTTCTGGCTGTTGGATGCTGGATGAAATTACCTTTCAATCCAGTTATTATTCAAGTTAAAGCCTTGAAGCTTGGCATGGAGGAAAAACAATATGGTAAAAGGGCAGAGGATGGAAAATTTAGAGCCAGAAGCTGGTTTCCACATTTCTGAGGCACATTTGCTCAGAAAAATATCAAGTTCCATAGTGAAGCTTCCAGAAACCTATCTTCTTCAAATGCACCAGAATCACTAGCAATTACATTCAAGGTTCTTGTTTGTTAAAAGTTTAAACAGAAAAATGAGAAAACAATAAAATACATATCTATGGGTTTGTTTCTACAAAAGCCATCAAGAACCCTAAAATTCCTATAAATACTTCTTCCTTCAATTTCTGGTCTCTTGCAGTGAAAATAAATACAGCAATTATGAATACATTATTTTATGCTTTTGTTGAAAATTATTTTTATACTAATTTAAAATTCCCTTTAAAATCAAGTTTATATAAACTTTAGAAAGGTGTTTTGATAATTTATAATTCATTAAATATGGAGTTACTGCTATAAGATTTATAATTGAGTGTTGGTGAAAATTACACATACATACACATATACACACACTATATATACACACACGTATATTTGTATATATGCATATACACATTACATACATGTATGTATATATACACACATATGCACATATATGTATACATACATATGTGTATGTATATGTGTATATATAGAGAGATATATGTAGATATACATGTATATATGTAGATATACATATATCTACATATCTACATATCTACATTATATCTCTCTATATACATATATATGTGTGTCTGTGTGTGTATATATATATATATATATATAGAGAGAGAGAGAGAGAGAGAGAGAGATTCCATTTTCAGGAAACTTGGGATTGATTTACATAATTCTGACTTATGACCTCTTTTTCAGACATCAAGTAATATGTTCTTTATTTCAGGACATTGTGAAATCAGCAGCAGGTCATCTATGTTCCATTTGAAGTTTTCAAATCTCTCCTCTTTCTGAAGACCATTCAGTCTGATTTTTCCCATCAAGCTTTCCCTGGAAACCCCAAATCACACTGTACATTCTCCCTCCCTAATTCTGTCAGCACTATTAAGTATTGATTTTGATTCTTTATTAAGTTCAGTCTTTACCATTTACAGAAGATCTTTGGCCTTCATAGATTTAATACAGTTTTTACTCTCTGTGACCTTGAATGCTGATGACTTGCACTAATTTGCCATTGTGTTAAGGGCCAGTTTTGAAGTGTGGGCTGACACTCAGACCTGGAGAGGAGGCCGGATAACCCCTTCCCTAGGCATGTCAGCATGGTGCTGCTGTCCTACTCTTGCATGAAGGCATGTAAGACACACACACCACAGAGGTGCACTTAGTTTCTTTTTGTAAAATGGCCTAAAAAGCCAAATGACGGTGTTGATGATGGAAGTTCTATGAAGATGATAGTACTTTGCCAGAAAATAGAAGTTAGGGATAAATTAAAGAATAGAATATTGGATCAGTAGTTCTGAGCCATTTGGTAAGTCAATATTTCAGTAAAAAAAAAGTTCTGTGCAAACCAATTTTATTGCACTTAATAGAAGTGTGTGTGTGTGTGTGTGTGCACGCACACACATATCGTAGCATTCACAAATTTGGATATTTCTAGAGGCCTCTTTACAAACTCCACTCTAAAGATACTCCAAAAGTAACTGCTCGTTTTCCAGTAAGACATGCAAGCTAGAGATCTGACTGCTCTCATCTGCTGGATTAAATTTATTGGATGCTATGTGCCAGCCCTGTGCCAACCATTATACAAAAACAAATTTCAATTAAGCTGTATAAATTATCTTTTGCAGTAGGTATTAATGTCTTTTTTTTTATGGACACAAAAACTGAGGATTAAAGGTTTTTTAAAAAACCTGTTGAAAGTCACTCAACCAGTAAGTAACAAAGTGGGGATTAAAATCCATGTAGGTCTCCATGCAAAACCCTGCTCATCCTTTTATATTATAGTGTATTGCAACCTTCACTGCCTTTCCCTGCCTCCCATATATTCCTTCAATAAGTTCTTATTGCACTTACTTGACCTCAATTTTATTTCTAGGTTCTCCAAATTTACCATAGCAAAAATGTTTGCTGTTTGAATTCAGCAGCTAATATATAGCCAGTTAAATTGTGCAGCAGGCATGCACAGCTCCCCCCACCCCCACCACACCAGGGATATTTTTATGTTTTCAGCACCGACACTATTGACTTCCGGTTATCTTATGGTGTGTTGGGAGATCCAGGCACACAAAAGTAAATGTTTGCCTGAAACTTTGTAAAATACACAGACTTGTCTACTGATGGAATCCTCTAGAGCATATTTTTCTTCCAGTGCCTCTGATGAGAATCCAATTGGGTTTATATTGAGTTTTCCTTTTTCCTTCTTCTTTTTTTGAAACGGAGCTTTGCTCTTGTTAACCAGGCTGGAGTGCAAGGGCACAATCTCGGCTCATGGCAACCTCCATCTCCCGGATTCAAGTGATTCTCCTGCCTCAGCCTCCCAAGTAGCTGGGATTACAGGCATGTGCCATCATACTTGGCTTATTTTGTGTTTTTAGTAGAGTGCAAACACATGGGGTTTCTCCATGTAGGTCAGGCTGGTCGTGAACTCCATCTCAGGTGATCCACATGCCTCAGCCTCCCAAAGTGCTGGGATTACAGGCATGAACCACTGTGCCTGGGCTGCATTTTTCCTTCTTTATTTTTCTTTCTTTCTTTCTTTTTTTTTTTTTGAGACTGAGTCTCACTTTGTCATTCAGGCTGGAGTGCAGTGGTGTGATCTCTGCTCACTGCAACTTCCACCTCCCAAGTTCAAGTGATTCTCCTGCCTCAGCCTCCCGAGTAGCTAGGATTACAGACATGTGCTACCACAGCTGGCTAATTTTTTATTTTTAGTAGAGACAGTGTTTCACCATGTTGGCCAGGGTAGTCTCAAACTCCTGACCTCAGGTGATCCACCCACCTAGGCCTCTCAAAATTCTGGGATTATAGGCATGAACCACCATGCCCGGCCATTTTTCCCTCTTTCATGCTCATTAGTGGAGGTGCTACTGAGCAGGAAAGTGACCCTATAGGTGGACAGCTAACTAGGGAAAGGAAGATGCAGTAAAGTGTCTAGAAAATCTGTAACTGAGAAGATGCCAAGATTAGTTCACAGATTTAGCCTGTTTACATGCAGAGCAGAGAATAACAGAACAAGTGAGAAATGCGAAGGTGGAGAGGTAGGGAAGGGAGGTCAGAGAGTGCAATGAGCAGCATAGCCACGTTTTGTGAGCCAAAATAAAGTATTAGGTTGGTGCAAAACAAATTGTGTAATTAAAATAATGGCAAAAACCGCAATTACTTTTGCACCAACACAGTAGTTTGACAAACAAGTGTAGTAATAGGCATTATGAGTTATATTTCAGACACTTTTCAGAACAGAAGGAGGGTGACAGTTCTACATAGTGCGAGAGAGAGCTTGGTCAATGGGTCACCGTGACCAGAAACCAGCTATCATTCCATCTTCTTCCTCCTCCTCATGCTCCGCAAGGTTTTCCTCTTTCATTCTCTTTCTCATTTTTCTAGAATCTCTTCCCACTTTTTGACTCAGACCAGGTGCCTGGGTTTCCCTCCTTCTGCCCCTCTCCCCAGCAAAGCTACTTTGAACACATAATGTGAATTTTATCTCATTCCCAGAGAAAATGTGTAGTCGTGTCTACTGGCAACAGGGAATCATTTTCTGGCTCATATCACTGGTCCACTGACTCATGCATTTGACAAAGGCAAGTTGACCCCTTACTATTTCCCAGTCACTGTCTAAGCACTGGAGCTATAGAACTCAATAAGAGGCAGTCTCTTTTCTCAGCAGGGTTATAAGCTGCAGGGCCAAAATACCTGGAGAAATATTTTAGGGCCTCTCTCTCTGACTCATTATGATAGAGAAGTGACTAATGTAATTCTGACAGTCCTCCTTGACCTCTCTGGCTCCATAAAGATCTCTGCTTTCACCTTGATGCAGCCCATATGTAGATATGGATGTTTGTAAATCAGATTCTAGAATTATAGTTTCACTTATATTTTTATTCCTAATTATAAATAAAATCAATATTTAAAAAACTTCAAATTGACTGACTTGCTAAACCAGAAAATGAATTCAGCTTACAAACCTGAAAACACCAACTTGAGAGAGTTTCAAGCTGGAAAATAAAATGTGTTTATTTGCATTGCATAGCAGCCCAGAACTATTAGAAGTAATAAAAAACCCAAGCCAAAAATGTAAGGATGCAAAGCAACTCTGAAAACTACATTTGGGAATTTCAAAGCATTAAAAAAAAATTATTCCCTGATGTGAGGGACAAGAAAGCAAGTAAACGCCAACGTGAGTTATTAGAATTTGAATAATAAAAGCAGACTTCTAGGTGGTGTCTATAACTTTCCACATATCACAGTACTGGTCACTATATTTAGATCTACCTCACCTGAAGGCCCCATGTACCTAGAGGAATCCCAGCTGGAATTCCTTCCCTCATGGGAACACACAAGTGATTATAGTAAATATTGTTGGTCTTCTGCCAAAATTCCCTTTGTTAGGCCAGTGCACCTAAGCCTCACCTGATACACATGTTAACTGGTCACAGCTTAACCTTTTCTTTTCTTTCTCTAGAGAATTGTCCTTGGCTAATGGGAATGGCCTCTCTCTGCCTCCACCGGAGCCCATAGCCAATGGCTGCTTTATATGGGTGTACAAAGACCTGACTCTCTGCTTAAAGTGGGAGAGCTCTGTGCTGCCATTCCTTCTTCTGAGCACTGGTGGGATCAAGCTGAAACTAGATTCCAGATAATACTACATTTTTTGCTTACCTTCCTCTACAGCCTAGCCTGCTTCACTCACTTCCTTACAAAAACAGTCATCTAGTCCAGTCTATCATCGATGGGCATTTCGGTTGGTTCCAGGTCTTTGCTATTGTAAACAGTGCTGCAATGAACATTCGTGTGCATGTGTCCTTATAGTAGAACAATTTATAGTCCTTTGGATATATACCCAGTAATGGGATTGCTGGGTCAAATGGAATTTCTATTTCTAGGTCCTTGAGGAATCGCCACACTGTCTTCCACAATGGTTGAACTAATTTACACTCCCACCAACAGTGTAAGTGTGTTCCTATTTCTCTGCATCCTCTCCAGCATCTGTTGTCTCCAGATTTTTTAATGATCGACATTCTAACTGGCGTGAGATGGTATCTCAATGTGGTTTTGATTTGCATCTCTCTAATGACCAGTGATGATGAGCATTTTTTCATGTGTTTGTTGGCCTCATGTATGTCTTCTTTTGTAAAGTGTCTGTTCATATTCTTTGCCCATTTTTGAATGGGCTTGTTTGGTTTTTTCCTGTAAATCTGTTTGAGTTCTTTGTAAATTCTGGATATCAGCCCTTTGTCAGATGGGTAAACTGCAAAGATTTTTTCCCATTCTGTTGGTTGCCAATTCACTCTTGTGACTGTTTCTTTTGCCATGCAGAAGCTGTGGAGTTTGATTAGGTCCCATTTGTCTATTTTGGCTTTTGTTGCCAATGCTTTTGGTGTTTTATTCATGAAGTCCTTGCCTACTCCTATGTCCTGAATGGTTTTGCCTAGATTTTCTTCTAGGGTTTTTATGGTGCCAGGTCTTATGTTTAAGTCTTTAATCCATCTGGAGTTAATTTTAGTGTAAGGTGTCAGGAAGGGGTCCAGTTTCTGCTTTCTGCACATGGCTAACCAGTTTTCCCAACACCATTTATTAAACAGGGAATCCTTTCCCCATTGCTTGTTTTTGTCTGGTTTATCAAAGATTATATGGTTGTAGATATGTTGTATTGCCTCCAATGCCTCTGTTCTGTTCCATTGGTCTATATCTCTGTTTTGGTACCAGTACCATGCTGTTTTGATTACTGTAGCCTTGTAGTATAGTTTGAAGTCTGGTAGTGTGATGCCTCCCGCTGTGTTCTTTTTGCACATATACACCATGGAATATTATGCAGCAATAAAAAATGATGAGTTTTTGTCCTTTGTAAGGACATGGATGAATCTGGAGAACATCATTCTCAGCAAACTGACACAAGAACAGAAAACGAAATACCACATATTCTCACTCATAGGCGGGTGAGAAAAATGAGAACACATGGACACAGGGAGGGGGGTACTACACACTGGGGTCTATTGGGGGGAATAGGGGAGGGACAGCAACAGCTAACTCACTCCCATGATAATGGCATTAATCCATTCATAAACACAGAGCCCTTGTGACCTAATCATCTCTTAAAGGTCCCATCAGTGCAACTTTGTTGCACTGGGAACTAAGTTTCCAACACACGAACTTTGGGGACATATTTAAACTATAGCATTCCACACCTCCCCTCCAAAATTCATGTCCTCCTCATATGTAAAATGTATTTATTCCATCCCAGTAGTCCCAGAGTCTTAACTTGGTCCAGCACCAACTCAAAAGTCCAAAGTTCAGAGTCTCATCTAAATCAGATATGAGTGAGACTCAAAGTGGAATTCATCCTGAGGCAAATTCCCTCTAGCCGTGAGTCTGTGTAATCAAAATAAGTTATACACTTCTGAAATACAAAGTTAGGACAGGCACAGGGTAAACATTCCTATTCCAAAAGGGAGAAATAGGCAAGAAGAAAGGGGTGCCTGGTTCTAATTAAGTCCAAAACACAAAAGGGAAAACAACATTAAGACTTAATGATGGACAACGACCTCCTTTGACTGCATGTCTCGAATCCTAGGCACACTGGGGCAGAGGAGGAGCCTCCAGTGCCTGAGGCAGCCCTGCTGTCTGTGTGTGAACTAACAGGAAGTGGGCTGAACTCATCCTTTTTCTCAGGAACCCACTTCTGCAATAACTAATTCATTCCTGTGATAATGGCATTAATCCATTCATGAAGGCAGAGCTCTCAAGACCTCATCACCTCTTAAAGGTCCCATCTCTCAATTTGGTTGCATGAAGGACTAAGTTTCTAACACGTGAACACTGGGGCACACGTTCAAGCCATAGCATCATGCAACCAGGCACAGGAGGCTTTCTATCTCAAGTTCTATGGTTCTCTCCAAAGAGATGGAAACAGGCCCATGTGAAGTTGTATGAATCACCCTACAAGAAATAAAATGTACACGCTCCCCTCTCTCTTACATGGGCAGCTCTGATATTTCCACTTTGGTGAGAGCAATTCACTTTACTAAATTCAATTTAGTAAACTCAGAAGACTGTGAAGGCATGCAGAAAAGTGGGCATATTTAATACTGCCTCTGCCTCCCACCCACTCACTCATCTCTGATGTTTCATTTGAGAGAATAGATGATAGAGGCAATCTGAATTAAATTCATACTGGCACATTTAGTTTAAACAGTCGTAGCAAAAACCTAATGGGAAGATACCCAAGCTGCTGCCAGATTTTTCTTAGCCTTGCTCAATTTCAGAGATGATTCACTCAGGAACTTGATGACTCCCTTTTAAAGCAACACAACAGGCCTATTAGCACTTAATTGCATTAACAGCCTGTGTTTCCTACCATAACCAATAATAGTCTTGATTTAGGGAGAGTGCAAGCCAGGGTAGCCTGGACAGTAGATCTATTTCTATCTCTTATCAGATGGGAGTTCCCTCGGGTCAGAGACTATTTTCTCTCTGGAAGAAGCAGTGAGAAATTCTGACTTAGGTGATTTTTTAGGCAGATGGCGGGACTGATATATTTAGAGGGTCCAAAAATATCGTTCTGTTAATTACATTGTGAAGTTCTTGATTACAGTAGCCTGTTTTACTAGGTCAGGGCTATTTTACATTCACACTGATATTCTTCTAATGTAGGTGGACAATGTAGCTAGAAAATGAAATCACATGGTTGGTTCTAGTTACCTGGAATTGGGCGGGATTAGCAAATTGCTATTGTTGGAACTGAAAATTAATGGTGATGTAACAGATTATGTAAGCATATAGACTATAGTATCTATCTATCTATCTATATATATATAGAGAGAAATCAATATATTCATATAGATAAATAGGGAGATTGGACAGGGAGAAATAGATACAGGGAGGTAGACTGACTGAGAAATCTCTCAGTTCTGCCTTTGCACAGTAGTGCCGGGTAATAAAAATGACTGTGAAAGCTGAAACCACACTAAGCAATCTTAATCAGTTAAAAAAATTAGGACTGTGACAGGACCTTTAACACTTTTGATGAAAATATTAAAAACTGTCTTACTGTCAATTATATATGCATAGGGAAATTTAAAAAAAGGAGTAAATGTTTATTTACTAACCTAATTTAAAACATTAGAAGCATTGAGCATTTAATGGAAGAGCAGTTTGAACAGAGCTTTTGGTCTTCTCTTAATCTACCTTATGATCCAGAACAAGCATTTTTTTTTTATGCTTTGACAAATTTGCCATTATCCTTTCTAAGTTTGGATCAGCTAGCAACATTTTATCCTTTGCACTTTCAATGATGTGAACCATCTCTGAGAGTTCCTTTAATGTGAAGTTTTCATAAGTGTTACTGCCTCTGGGGCATCTTCATCCTTCGTCGCAGCTACAGTCTTCACTTCCAGGTTATAAGTTTACTTTTCCTAAGTTCTTCTTGCTGCTGTCTTGAGCAGTATCAGTGTGAACATTCCCAAGGCAGCTATTTCTGCTATAATTTCATTTATATTTGATGCAAATTTCATTTCCAGCATTATCACTTTTTGTACCTTTGCTGTACTGTCATCTTTGTGGGACAACTCCCTGTTTCTAGGATCCATTCTTTTGAAGTGCCATATAGATGTGTCACTGGGAGACAGGGAGGAAACACAGCTATCTCCTTTGCTGTCTCTGGGTGAACTGATTAACAGAGGTGCCACGGTCCATCACCCATAGGCTTTGAAAGAAGTGATATGATTGGTCACCAGTCAGGATACACATCTGCTAGCTACATGGTGGGATCTGTGAACTGAAGAGTTAGCAATGAGGTCTGTACTTTATGAAATTACTCGGAGTTAATATGCCTTGTTAGCAGAAATTTGAACCATTTTGTTGAGAGATGGGCATATCTAATTAAATCATGATAACTGAAATCCATGGAAATTGGAAACATGCCAAACAAGGCCAGGGTGTGTGTGTGTGTGTGTGTGTGTGTGTGTGTGTACACACACAAATTGCCTTCCCCTAATCTGCCCTATCAAATACAATTTCAGTCTCTGTAGGACCTGTTTTTTGAACTTTTATTGTAGAAAATTAGGAAGAAAGAGAAGGGAGGATTACTATGTGGAAGATAAAAGAAGGAACCTAAGCAGAGACGTTCAGTTGATTGACGTAGTCAAGAATGGAAGAGAAAGACAGAGAGGAGAGAATCTCTTCGTCTTGGTTTTCTTAGTTTAGAGTCGCGAGAAGAATGGAAACAGTTGAAGATATAGGATGGATATGGACAGGAGAGAGGAGAAGATCTTGGTAAGTGTCGCCCTGCCTAGGTATACAGGTTTCCCTCATTTTCATAATTTTAAAGAATTTGAGTTATCTTGGTATGTCTCTTAGCTCTAAAACTGTGCTTTTGGTCTGTGATACTGCTCTAGATGGGATTTTTTGAGGCATTACTTATAAGGACAGATGTTTCCTGACCTTTATTAGCTCAGTTTACTGGAAAGTGCTGGACTTTGGAGTTAGAAAGAGAAGCTCAAATTCTAAATCTACCACGTATTAGAGGAGGGATCTTAGAAAAGTTACTCAAATACTACAAATTCAACTCATTGGATTGAGATTATTTGAAGCACATTGCCCATAATAAGTAATTACTTTCTTCCTTTTCTCCAGTAACACCATGAGGAGGCACAACTATATAAATGTTCCCATTTGAAAAAATACGAAATGGGAATGAGTAAAGCCGACACCTAAACTTGCATCTCAGAGCTCCCAACTGGGCTTTTTGCTTTGCCGTGTTGTGTTTTTGCATATTTAATCTAACAAGAAATAGTTTGCAAACTGAGATAACAAGGGAAAGCAAAGGCAACACCTGATGAACTGAGCACAAAATAGAACTCAACAATTCTGCTGTGTCTCTGTTTATTATTGTTTCTCTATGTGGGAAGAGAGTCAGAACTTAACATGTTTTTCTCTTATCTGAAATATGATGATAACTGTAAAAAGATTAGATGAACTAAGAAACAAAGATTGGGAAAAACGTGTTTGGGGCATGATGCATTTTACAATTCACAGAAGTTAGTATTTATGGGTCCTCTTAGGTCAGAGAGGGCTTGCAAGGTGTTAAAAGATTTGACGCTGGCTGGGCATGCTGGCTTACATGTATAATCCCGGATCTTTGGGAGGCTGAGGCAGGTGGATCACCTGAGGTCAGGAGTTCAAGACCAGCCTGGCCAACATAGTGAAACCCCCATCTCTTCTTAAAATACAAAAATTAGCTGGGTGTGGTGGTGTCCACCTATAATTCCAGCTACTGGGGAGGCTGAGGTATGAGAATCACTTGAACCCAGAGGCAGAGGTTGCAGGGAGCTGAGATCACGCCACTTCACTCCAGTCTGGGAGACAGAGCAAGACTCCATCTCAAAAGAAAAAAAAAGAGATTTGAGGCTAATATGGTTATGGGAAAGACTTTACATTGATGTGCACGACGCATCTACAGATGACAGTGCTACCATACTCGGTAGCCAGGTGCAGTGGCTCACACCTGTAGTCCCAGTTACTTGGGAGGCTGAGGCTGGAGGATTGCTTGAGCCCAGGAGTTCCAGCCTGGGCAACATAGTGAGACCCTATTTTTTAAAAAAAAAAAAACTTCCATAATCAAGTGCTAGTCAAGGTGTCAGGTCCACTTGTCACTTTTATCCAGGATGAACTCTCACCTCACTTTAGCCCAGTCGCTGGTCTTCCCCCAACTCCCCCCAAAAGCTGTACTAACAGAGGCCTTCCTTCTTTCTCCTCTCTTAGAGTGCAGGGAACTTTCTCCGTTCACTCAAATCCCTGTCATTTCTCAGAAGCCATTCTTCAAGTCTCCTGACTATCTCATGAAGAAAAATAATGTTAATATTAAATTTTCCTCCTGTATAGTGGTGAGGAAGCTTTAGGATTTGCACTAAACAGAATTTTTAAAAGGAAGTTGTTGTTTCATATTATTTGAGTTCATATAAATGCCACTTCTAAAAACTTAATGAAATATAATCTGTACAACCTTGTCACAGAATGACTGATTAAATTTACAAAATTACAAAATATAACAATATAGGAAAATACAAAGAACATAAATTTAAGGTAAATTACAGCTGGATATATATAGAATCACATTTTATGTCTTTACAGTTACCAAGCGAATTCACTGATATTTGCGATAATATAAGAAAGGCATCATATTAAGGATTTGCCATTCATTGTAACATTTTGCTAAAAACCATTTATATATCTACACACCAGGGAGATATATATTTATTTTTTTTAATATTTATTTAAAAAAATCTAGTTTGGATTTGTTTTCTTGAACTTGATCTATGGTAATCTTCTGAGACGTGTGAAAATGAAGGCAATAAAAGACATTCTTGCTTTTCATAATTATCCAT
The DNA here is from genome assembly GCA_031835075.1 of Saguinus oedipus. Classification (NCBI taxonomy): domain Eukaryota; kingdom Metazoa; phylum Chordata; class Mammalia; order Primates; family Cebidae; genus Saguinus; species Saguinus oedipus. The sequence goes on along the minus strand of CM063181.1, from coordinate 62,347,326 downwards.
GATCTGTCATTATTGCTCTTATGGATACTCTGCATAATACTCTTAAGGAAACCTCTGGAATGATTATCTGAAATTACATCATAAGAAAATCATGTGCTAAAAACAGGAAGAGCTTTATGTGCACATTTATTACTGTTCTATGAGAATGTCTAATAATATGTTCGCTAATGATTTGGGATAAGCAAAAGGCATGAGACAATTTATAGATGAGAAAGAGTAACTTTTGGATGATTTTTAATTTCATGAATAATGGTAATGATTTTCAACATAGCTTGTGTTTAAAGAGATGAGAGAAAAATACCTCCAAGAATTGAGACCATCAACTTGGAAGGTGCAGGGCTGTATGTGTTGACCAGCCTCCCTTTGCCCCTTCAGATCCAGCCTCTACCTTTCCCATCCTTCTCTGTATCCTGGAAGACTCACCTTAAGAGCACATCCATGAGGCTTCTTGCCTCTGGCTTCCAGGCGACTTTAGCCCATGGAAGACACCAGCAGGGTGTCAGTGGGCAGGGGTTGGCAGGAGATACGTTTCTTTTCCAAAGACCACAGCTGGTAGTGGGTGGCACTTTTCCATGGCTGCAAGCCTCCCTAGTTTTAGGCAACTGTTCCTTCTCCTTGCCCTTTCTGGTCAAGGAGTAGTAGTGGCCTCTTACTACTGTTGGCCCCAGAGTTTTTCTCTATCTCTAACTGGTTTCCCAAACCTTGGCTATACCTTTTAAATTATTCCTGCATTAAATCCTTTCCAGTGATCCCTTTTGACCTTTCCCTCCATCTCCTGCCAGAATCCTGAAATATGTGGTAACCTCCAAGTCCACTCAGAACCTTAACCAAGTGAGAGCATTTTTCATCACAATCAGCTCCTTTCCTTGTTGTTCTACAATAACTGTTGATTGCTTTTTCTTCCCTGGTATCCATTCATTCTTTTTCTTTCACAGCACCTGATTTTTTTCCATTAGAGAACTGTAGCCCCTCATCTTCACTGCAAATGACTTAGGTGAGGCTGATTTCAGCACTAAGGCTGAACAAATTATCCAAGTCAACCCTATTAGACTTATAATCTCAGGATTTTTGTTGGAAAAATTGAGGCAAAGAGGCCTTTCTTCACTGAGACAACCAGGTGCAAGGAAAACGTAAGCCTGGAATGGTCAGGCCAACTAGAGGGGAAGCCTGGTAATTAACTAATGAAGTGAAGAGGGGAAGAAAGAGATGGACAGGTAGACCTAATACATTATCTAAGTCCCTGGATACCACCATGCCTGAAGCTTATCTTTGGACATTGCAGTTGTCAGAACCCAGGTAAGCTTATTTTGCTCAAGCTAAGTTGAGTTTTCCATCACTTGTAATGGAAAGATCATTGACTATTAAGCTTTTTCCTAATAAAAACACATGCATTTGGAGAGAGTAAAAAGTGGAGAGTGATAGAGATGTGACTTTCAAAATTATATCAACCATCCAGATTTATGATTTCTTTTCATCAAGAACACATAACCTTAATGCATAAACTAATGAAAGGCTACGGGTGGTTTGTATTTCTTATGATTTTGGATGTTCCCACCACCTGCACTGTCTCTTTGGTTCTTTGAAATCTCTAAGTGATAGGACAGTACCAAGCCAAACAACCCATTTGGCGTTAAGTTTTTAAGCTGAGACCCATGCATAATCTGCTGCAAACAAAGAACAATGGTGGAAAACAGCCCAATGGTGTGTTCAAGTATTTATTTCGGTGCCATTTGACTGGGCCTTCTCACATGACAGGGTTCCTTGGCAGGACAGCTGTTACTGTGTTCGCTATTCCCATTTACTCTCTATTAGCAAGTGAGTCACTGGGAGGTCAGATCATCCCCAAAGTCCAGTGTTCCCGAGCACTCAAGATCAAGTTCAGGGGACAGCAATCTTGAGTAAGGACAATGGCAAAGCCTCAATCCTTTGAAATAGAGAGAAAGACTAACTCCCAAGAGATGGTCACACAGTGAGTTTTACTGTCTTCAACATATCGTATAACTTGGGAAAAGAAATCAGGGACCATACTAACATGACCCAAAGTCTTCTCCACAGCAGCTGTCCTCCCTGAGACAGACGCGAAGTCTTTATTTATCTTTTCACTCCCTTCCCCACTCCTGCCTAGCACTGTGCCTCACAAAAGTAGGTGTCCTTTAATGATGACATTAAAGAGCGGCTGGCTTAAGAGCATAAATAAAATATAAGGTGATATAAGAAGAGTCAGCACATAATAATTGCTCAAGTAATCCTTGCTGTTATTTGTAAATGTATAATTGAATCATCTCGAAAGTGTCTGTGTTATTAACAAACAGGCCTATCAAAACCCACACAAACCCTTTTTAAGCAATAATTTTGACTTCCTTGACTCCCAAAGCAACAGCTCTGTTATGAGTTTGTGTTACTTTCCCTTCCCTTCATACACAGATGTTAAAATCAAACTATTCATCAACTCACTCAACCATCCAGACAACAACCTGGACCCCGTGCAATTTGCCACATATTTGACTAAGTGAAGGTAATCAAAGTTGATTAAGACAAAACCCCTGTATAATGTCAAGGCCTGTAGTCTGCTGGAGAGGGATGAGAAATCCACACAGACTGAATGAGAGCAGCAGCCTATGGAATGAGATAACTTCAGTGGTTATGAGCACTGGGGGAGGATGACTATTACGGAGGAAGGTATTTTCCTTACCTTTTCTGCAAGCCAGCCAAGATGCCTTATCTCTCGGCTCCCAGCAATGCCTGTTTTCCCCAGCTGCTCTCTGACCTCAGCAATCACTCGGGTCAGCAGGTCATTAACGTTGGAATGGATGGCACTGAACCAGGCCTGAGCGGTGGCTGAGTCCTTGCTCCTTAGGATCACCGTGTGCTTAGCATCTGGAGAGTGGATTTCAAGCTGCCTAGAGGAGCAGAGAGAGAAGGGTTAGAAAGTTTCCTGGCAGGTTCGGCTTCCTCAAGACCTGGGTCACAAAGGTGAATTGATTCTTTACTGCCACTTTTAGACGTTGTCAGTTTCTCACGGTATGCCTTAACGGTCCTGCCATCCATTCATTCACTCATTAACTCATCTGTGCAGATTTACTGGGTGCCCAGGTACTGGTCTACATGGTGGGAACACAGTTGTGCAACCACCAAATCACCTTAATTAACGTTATCTGATTTTCTTGTTATTCAGCTGATTTGCTGATTAGTAGTATCATATCAAGACTTCCAAACTGTGAGCTGATACTAATTTGCCTTACTTCTTAATTCACAGAGGATTTTAATAATATACTCACATCCTTGCTGCTGCTGGCAGGAAATAGATGGAAATATATCTAGCCACATGCTTAATCCTGCTCCTCAGTGTTAATCAATTGAGACTATTTTAGAATCAAAGATGACCAAACTTCAAATCTTTTAGGAATTTTGTCTGTAGCACATTTAGCTTCCACTTAATTCTCAGACCCGTGGTGTAAAGGTGTGAATCAGCCTAGGAAGGGGTAACAGTGGGGAGAGAGATGCACTTAAAGTATTATATTTGAAGTCCAGGCCAGGCATGGTAGCTCTCGCCTGTAATTCCAGCACTTTGGGAGGCCGAGGCAGGTGGATCACCTGAGGTCAGGAGTTCAAGACCAACTTGGTCAACATGGTGAAACCCTTTCTCTACAAAAATACAGAAATTAGCTGGGCATGATGCTGGGTGCCTGTCATCCCAGCTACTCAGGAGGCTGAGGCAGGAGAATCGCTTGAACCCAGGAGGGGGAGGTTGCAGTGAGCTGAGATCAAGCCGTTGCACTCCGACCTGGGTAACAGAGTCAGACTTGTTCTAAAATAAAAAAATAAAATAAAATAGTCCAATACAAAAGCTTATGCCAGAACTCAAATTGGATTACTGGAGAAACAGAGCAAGAGATCTGCATGCTGTAATTGTGGTAAGGAAACTGTCAACAGAAACTTTATGTCATTAACTTTTTATTTTGAAGTAATTGTAGATTAGCATGAGTTGCACAAATAGTAAAAGAAGTCTGGGATGGCCTTTACCCGTTTCCCCCAATGGTTATATTTTACTTCCTATAATACAGTATCAAAAGTAGGAAACTGACCTTGGTACAATGTGCATGTATATCCTATGCCATTGTTTTCATGTGTAGATTTCTGTAAACCCCACTGCAATCACAATGCCAAACTACTCCATCACTACAAAGCAGAGACCTTTAATCTCCCCCACAACTACCCTTTTCTAGTCATCTGTCCCCCATCCCCACCACTATCCCAAATGCCTAGGCAACAAATAACCTGTTCTTGGAACTATAATTTTTAGACAGATACTTCTTAATTGCACAGAAAAAAAAACCATTATTCACTCATGTACATATGCAATAAATATCATTTATTCATTCATGTTTACATTAGAAAGATATAGGGATTGAGAAATTCAAAGCTGAATAGAATTACCCATTTATTAACCTTTTTTCATCCCTTAATAATCGTGCTATTATTCACTGAGAATTTACTATGTGCCAGGCACAATTTAAATCATTTTATATTATTACATATAATATTTGTATCAGCCCTATGACTGACATTATTAACCCTCCTTAACAGAAGAAAAAAATGAAGTTTGGGGAGAGAGAGGAAGAAGCCATTTACATGGCCACACTGTTGGTGATAATGGGATTCGAGCCTATGTTAAATAGGCTCGAAAGCCAATGAATTAAAAAACTATACCACAATGTCTCTCCTTGAGATTGGACAATGTCCTATGGGCGGCACTCACTGTCTTCTGCAGTGATGTGGAGTCTAGTATTCATCATCAACAACTATGCCCAATAGTGTCCCACCTAGCTCCTGGGTTTCAAAGTAACAATTGTGCAGATGGCCTGGGTTAGAAGACCCAATGCAATTTGGTTTCATTAACAATTGAAACCAACCTTATGCAGTGAATAAACTTTTTCACCACAAGCTTAAGTTGTAGAAGAGGAATGATTTGGAAATTTGGATGTCACTAAGGGAACTTTAGCAATAAGTAGCTTTGTAAGGAATTTGCAAAGCCAGTCACTTCAACAAGATACCAAAAATTGTATGTGATGGAACAGGGAATTCTGTAGGTGACAACTGTCCTCGCACAGAAGAAAAAAATATCATGCCACTTAGGCACTTTTCAAAAAAATTGGTAATAAATCTAGGGAGAGTTTTCATTCTCTCCCTAAGTTTTAACTCTTCAATAAAGTTGCATAGCAGAATACAAAGCAGCATTCTCAAAAGCATTGAGAGCTCAACTTCTTTTTCTTTTATTTCTTTAAAATTTTATTTTTAGTTGACATCGATGGTTAATAACTGGCTTTTCAGGTTACATTCTACCGATATTCATTATTCTAGGAATTTAAAACATGCAAATACTTCATTTACAATATTTTCTTCTGAAGGCCTTTTGAAAAATTTTGACAAGGGTAACTTTATTAAAGCAAAGAACGGAAGATAATGTAAAGGGACTCTACCTTCACCATCTTTCCTAACATATCTTCCTTGAGAAATTGGGCAAGGTTAAGTTTGCTTTTTTCCAGTGCTGCTGTTTTGGCTTGTTTTGGTAGCTGCATCTTCATTTCTGATTCTGGTTCTGGAACTCTATGGTTAATTTCAGAGTCAACCTCAGCAATCTGAAGTCTCCTCTTCATCCTAGCTGAAGCTGACACTTTTCTCTCTCCCCTATTAGTCTTTTGCCAAGTAGATTTTGATGCCTGGGTTTCTTTTACATCACAAAGAAGAGTCATATATGCGTCCTTATTCTTTTCATCTTCATTTTGAAAAATATTTATAGTCAAGCTGTCATCCTGTGCTGCTTCAGGTTGGCCACCAAATTCTTTATTTCCTTTTTTCTCACTGAATCTTGATTTTCTCCAAAGCTTTCAGACATGTCCTATCCTCTACTTGCTCAAGAATCCCATTCAATAGAAGCAAATCTTTTGCAAGTTGGCTATTGAGTTCTAAAGAACTCAAGGCTATTATACAGACCGGAATTTCTGGTGAGCATGGACTTGTTAAGATCTCACTGCAAATTTTTATAGCCAAATTGTCATGTACTGTTAGGGCCTGTTAATCTTAGGAATTCTTGGCCTGAGGATTTAATCTGCTTGGTCTTGTCAAATCTGTAAGTAACTCAATAACATTTGTGATATCAATTTCACCTAAAGAAGGTGCAGGAGCACTGGCCAGTGTGTGCAGGCTTGGAAGAGAAACTTCTTCAAAGCATTCCTGATTAATCCTGCTTACATAAGAAAACCTGTGGGAGATCACGCATAGGCAATGTTGAAGTCTAACATCCTCTTCAGTCACAGGACTGTACCATCACGAAATAAGATGGGAAACAATCCTGCTGCTGACCAAAAGCCCAGAAAATATTAGCTTGGCTAGTTCTTCTGTAGCTCCTGTCCTAAGTTCAGAAACCTCACTATCTAAGAAACCAGAAAGGAGTTTCAGAATATTCTTCACTGTAAGGGCCTCTTCAACTTCTTATGACTCTTGCTCATCATCACTGTTTATCTCTGCATTTTCATATTAAAAGGCTTTGATTTTTGTAGGTTTAAGTGGTTCAACCCCAAACATTATCAACTGGTCAAAGATTGCTTTTAAAACACTTTTTTTTTTTTTTTTTTTGAGATGGAGTTTCGCTCTTGTTACCCAGGCTGGAGTGCAATGGCACGATCTCGGCTCACCACAACCTCCGCCTCCTGGGTTCAGGCAATTCTCCTGCCTCAGCCTCCCGAGTAGCTGGGACTACAGGCACGCACCACCATGCCCAGCTAATTTTTTGTATTTTTAGTAGAGACGGGGTTTCACCTCGTTGACCAGGATGGTCTTGATCTCTTGACCTCGTGATCCACCCGCCTCGGCCTCCCAAAGTGCTGGGATTATAGGCGTGAGCCACAAAACACTTATTTTTATTGTGACATCGTCAATTTGCAAAACCTGCAATAATAACAAAAAGTGTTACTTGCAAAATCCTGACTCTGTAGTCTGCAGCTCCCAAGCATAAAACAGCCAGATTTCTTACTATAGGGTAAACACTTATTATTTTAGGAAGAATAAAAAATTCAATGATCCCATTCATGGCTGCACTTATGCCTGTTGAAATGGACATCTGCTTCAACATTTCACAGTATAAGATGTTCTGCAATGTTTCTGTGTCATTCTTCTCTTCATGGACTTCTTTAATTTCACATAGCTCTTTCTCTTTCAAAAGGTTTCTTTTTGCTGGGCGTGATGGCTCATGCCTCTAAACCCAGCATTTTGGGAGGCCGAGGTGGGCAAATCATGAGGTCAGGAGTTTGAGACCAGCCCGGCCAACATGGTGAAACCCTGTCTTTACTAAAAATACAAAAATTAGGTGGGTGTGGTAGTGTGTGCCTATAGTCACAGCTACTTGGGAGGCTGAGGTAGAAGAATTCCTTGAACTTGGGAGGTGGAGGTTGCAGTGAGCCAAGATGGTGCCACTGCACTCCAGCCCTGGCTACAGAGTAAAACTCTGTCTCAAAAAAAAAAAAAAAAAAAAAAAAAAGGTTTCTTTTGGCATAGTCGAATGTGTTTATTTCTCCTTTTAATTTTGATGTCCAATTAAAATCCTGTAAGGTAATAATATAATAATGTTATTATACTATTAGGTAAGGTAATATTTTCCAAAGCTTCTTTGGCTTCAATATGCTTAACTTTTATTTCAGCCACCTTGAGTCCTTCCTCCTTTCTTGCCTCAGCTGGGTCATCATCAACAGCAGTGGTAACAATGGGTGCCCCAATCTCTGAGATAATTTCTTTAATAAGTTGTGTGCTCTTATTATCATCTATAATAATGCGGAGCAGTCCTTCAACAGTAACAAAAAACCCCCCAGGGATATTGGGGTTGTGGGTAGAGTAAGAATCTCCTGTAAAATAACCACCAGCTTTTTCTTCCTCCTTCTTCATTTATATCCAAAGACCTAACAAGAATCAATTGTCAATCAAAAAAAAAAAAAAAAAAAAAACAAATCTCATGACTTTTAGGCTCTTTTCAGAGAAATGGGTAATAAGTCTGGGGTGAGGTTTCATTGTCTTCCAAAGTTCTCACTGTTCAGTAAAGTTGCATAGCAGAATACAAACTAGGATTCTCAAAAGCATTAATGAGAGCTCAGCTTGCTTTTCTTTTCTTTCTTTAAAACTTTATTTTATTTTTAATTGACAATGGTGGTTATCAACTGGATTTTCAAGTTATTCTATCAATATCTATTATTCTACGAATTTAAAGCATGCCAAATACATCATTTACAATATTTTCTTTTGAAGACTAGTATTTGTTTTCAAAGAAATGACGTCTTGGGAAACTGCCACTCCACAGGTATCACACACACAAAAGTGATTCCAGCAATAATGAAAGACAGAAAAAAGAGCATTTCCTTTGTTGGGCTGCCAGCATGGCCCTAGGATAAAGCAGACTTGCAAACAGAGGTACAGGCTAGTGATGCGGAGGTCCATTTCTTCCAGGTTTTGACAGCACTTATCATCATTATTAATTTTTAAGTAAACTTTTAAAGTAAAACATACAGACTGAAAAGTGCACAAATTGTAGGTGTCCACCTCAACTGTATTCTTGCAAATAGAATATATTCATGTCACCATCATTCAGATCAAGAATTAGAATATTACAGTCATTCCAGAAGTCCCTTTCGTATACCCTTTCTAGTTCCTCTCCTCCAATATAATCAGAATTCGAATTTCTAACACTATGGATTACTTTGCCTCGGGCACAAATGGATGAGTTTTTGTTTGCTTCATTTGACATTGTTACCTGAAGTGTAGAGAGGATCTAGGACAATTTCTGAGGCAAAGTTGAAGTACCAGGTCCTATACTTTTTGGCAGTGGTTCTCAAGGTGTGGCCGGCCACAGGCCAGCTGCATTTGCATCACCTGAGAACTAATTAGAAATGCAAATTATAGGTTCTCATCTCAGGCCTACTTCACTAGGAACTCTGGGGGTGGGGCCTAGCAATCATCCTCCAGGAAAATTTGACTCCAGTTAAGTTTGAGAAGGGCTGAGCCATAGGTTCATTTAAAAAAAGGGCGGAGCTTGGTTGTGTGCCAGGCTTCCCAGTGGCTGAGGGGGACATGCAACAGTGAATTGAACTTCCCCCATCAGTTTTCAGAGAAAGAACACAAAAGACACAGAGCAGACAGGACTGTTGGTTTTTATCATCAAAAAGAACAGGAAGGTTCTCAACCAAAAGTATTCTTCAGATATCCTTTAATAGGCTTCTTATTAAAAATCATTCAGTTAAATATAAATGGTTAGACCCCTTCTCAGTCCTGGTGAGTAAAAATCTCCAGGGATTGAAGCCTGCCTGAGCATATGCTTTAAATGTTCCACAAATTACATAGATTAAAGACCACTGCAGGCCTCTCTGAGGCCAAGCTGGAGCCCCCTAAGGGGCTACGCTATTGGTAGTTGTCCCCAGAAGGACAATACAACAGATGGCTTGGGAAGAGTATGTTAGTTATGGACTACTGACTAACAAATTCGCTCCTCCAACTGAAATTTGGCTTAAAATTCCAGGCCAGGCACAGTGACTCATGCCTGTGATCCCAGCACTTTGGGAGGCTTAAGTGGGAGGATTACTTGAATTCAGGGGTTTAAGGCCAGCCTGGGCAAGGAGGGAGGCCCCATCTCTACAAACAGTTTAAAAATTAGTCAGGCATGGTGGTGCACATCTGTTGTCCCGGCTATGCAGGAGGGTGAGGTGGGAGGATTGCTTGAGGCCAGGAGGTCAAGGCTGCAGTAAAAGCCATGACTGTACTACTGCACTCTAGCCTGGGTGATAGAGCCAGACCCTGTCTGAAAAACAAACACAAAAATGAAGTTCCAAACATCTGTTATCTCACAGCATCTGTAGGTCATGAATGTGGGAATGGCTCAGCTGAGCCAGCTGAGGTTCCGGCTCAGGAATTTGCAGTTGGGATGCTAACAGGGGCTGCAGGCATTTGAAGACTTGACTGGGGTTGAGGATCCACTTCTAAGATGGCTGTAATCCCAGCACTTTGGGAGGCTAAGGTGGGCGGGTCATGAGGTCAGGAGATTGGTACCATCCTGGCTGACATGGTGAAACCCCATCTCTACTAAAATACAAAAAAATTAGCTGGGCGTAGTGGCGGGCACCTGTAGTCCCAGCTACTCGGGAGGCTGAGGCAGGAGAATCGCCTGAACCCAGGAGGCAGAGGTTGCAGTGAGCCGCGATCGTGCCACTGTACTCCAGCCTGGTGACAAAGCAAAACTCTGTCTCCAAAAAAAAAAAAAAAAAAAAAAAAAAAAAAGAAGTGAGTCACTAAGTCCAATACACATTCCAGAAAATAAGAATTAGGCTCCACTAGGATAGAAGAGTACCAAGGCATTTGCACATGTATCTATATCCCATAACCACCACAGAGAAGCTTTCAGATTAAGCAAAGTCCTGCAAAGAGCCTGTTTGCAAATGTGGAGGGAGAGTTTTTGGAGCTGTGAACCAGTAGCCTATGAAGATCTTGCAGATCCATACAAAGTGAGAAATCATTGGTTTTGACTTAGCTTTGGCTCTGGATTATACTATGAGACATAGGGTAGACTTAGAAGTCAATGACAATAGGAGAGATGAGAATGACCTTCTCATTGACAACACATGAGAGCAGCATGAAACCACCAAATATGATGATGGGCTAAGAATTGTCAGGCTGATCTGACAAAAGTTTGGCAGGGAAAAAGTGTCAATTATCTGTGCAATGAATAATTAAAAGAATTCAGCAACCTACATTCCCCTTTTCTTCCTCATCCCCAACAAAACCCAAAGGGAGAGAAGAAAGGGCTAAAAACTCCATCTTTTAATATCAATGAGCGCTACTATCTAAGGCAAACAATTGGTACTTGGTATCCCCCAAGTTCTTCAAATCCCTGGGTGACAACTCAAGATTCTCAACAAGGTCATGGGGTGATTTTATACCTATATATTTCCATTACCTAGCATAAACTGAACTTCAAATATGCATATTTTGACCTAATTTGTTATTTGATCTCATTTTACCAAAATGTGATCCAGTGTAATACATATTATACCAGAATAGAAAGCGATAGAGGTAAAGAAATTCCATTCCTGACTGGCTGTGCAGTAGTTCTTTCAGCAGCCCATATTCTCACCAATGTAAAAGACACATGCTGGAATGCACATGGATTTTGGATTCAGATTGGCTTTATGACTTGTTGGCTGTGAAGCATTAGGCAAGTTACTTAAACTCTCTAAGCCTCAATTTCTTTATCTGTAGAATGCCTCAATATACTTGTCTATCAAGGTTATTGAAAAGATTAAATGAAATAACATGCATGAGATGTCACAGTGCCATGCCCATCTTGATCAGTATTTCCAGTTTACAATGAATAGTCTTTCCAAATTTGTGCACAGTAAAACTGTATTGGTCCAATGAAGCATGGAGAGTCCTCTAGGGCAGGTGGGCTATTGTCCAACTCCTTTCCAGAGTACTGGGACTTGAAGAAAAATGCAAGCCCCAGGAAAAACTAAAAGGTTATACAAAGGCTCTTTCTACCATCCTGGAATGGAAAAAAAATAACTTTAGGGACAGATGCATGAGTTTTTTGAAAGATGCTGAAAGATTTGGGGCAAACCTGATAACATGTCACCCCTTAACCCAACTACCTCTGTTCTAAAAACAAAAAAGAGCACAAGTTAATGAGAGCTGTGGCCATAACTAGAGCTAAAATTAGCTGTTTAGTCTCTTTGCTTTTTCATAGCCTGAGCCAATCAGTGACTGTGGGGTGAAAAGAGATGGGAAATAGTTTCATTTTTCAGTAGGTTTTTTGCTGATAAAACACCTCAAAAGAACCAATTTGTAGGGCCAAATGTTTAGTATTATGTGTTCTTTTAAAAAGGTAGTTTCAACTCCAATAATTACATAATCAACATATGGAAGGTGATAAAATGAAGAAATGCAGTAAGAAGAGGGTAGGGAGAAGGAGAGAAAAAGGAACACAGGAAAAACTCAAAAGCGAAAACTAAGCGGTGTATGAAAATGTCACCGTGCCTGGATGCTTGAAGTCATTAAAGTCAGAGAGCCAAAAATACCTAACACAGTGGAGCAAAAAAAAGCGCCGGGCAGAACAGTGAGAATAATATATCACTGATGTAAAAACAACCCATATGATGCTTGTAAATGTGGAAACTATCCCTGGAGGGGTATAGAGATGGGTTCAATTAGAAGAGAAATTGACTGACATGAGGGCAAGATTGGAAGGGAGATTTTTACTGTATAACTTTATACTTTTAAATTTTGTGCCATGTGCATGTATTGTGTATTCAATGCATTTCAACAGAAGAGGAGAAGGAAGGGCCATAGGATAGATCTACTGGTTAAAACCATCTTGTCTCAGGTCCAAACTGTCATTTATAAACTATGCTTCTTATGGCTATCTGTTGTTTGTCTGCCATTTCCATACCCTGCTTTTCTGGTAACAGGCTTTATCCTCATTCTCATTCTATGTGGTCTGGGGGATTTGATGACTTGTTGGTTGTAGGTGTGAACCAATTCAGACCAAAGAGATCCAGGCCCAGGGTTTCTGCTGGAATAATTGTTAAGGAGACTTCCTCACACCCATTGTAAATACTGAGGGGTCAGATGCAATCATGCACCTGTGATGACCATCGAGAGGGGAGGACCTGCCTGCCAATGAAGCCAGCACAGAGGAAAGCAGAGCTGAGACACAGGGGTCTGGATCTAGTCTACCTGACACACTGTACATCCTTCAACTTTTCTTCTATCTTCTTTTTTTTTTCTTAAGCCAGTTCAAGTTGAGCTACTTCAAAATACAACTAAAAGTCCTGAATCATACACTGACCTCAAATAGGTCTTTGCATTTCTATGAGCCTCGAGTTTCTTCATCCCCTATGAAATTGAGATGGCAGTGGTAATGATCAAAAGTGGGGATGGTGTTGAAAATGAAGGTGATAACATTCAGAGGGTTACGAGAGGATCAGATGAGATAATAATTATGAAAGTGCTTTGTGACCTGATATTAAGTAGTTGTCACATATGATATTAGCATTTTAAGACTTCCTGTTGACTCAGTAAATGGGGGAAAAATACTATATTAGTGAACATAATGTTTTCATACTATCCATACCTATGGACACATAAAAACAAGTTAGGTGTCTCTTAGAAATTCTATTAGCAAAGAGTCAAGGCATGCATACTGAAACAGAAAATCCCAGTAAATCTCTTGGGTTACAAAACAGAGTAAGAAATATGCAGTGCTGTCACAGCCTATTAGCAAGTGTTCCAGAACACTCATGAGGTGCCTGGTGTGTGTTATGTGCTGTAGAGTCACCTGGCATGAGGTGTCTGGTGTGTGTTATGTGCTGTAGAGTCACCTGGCATGAGGTGTCTAGTGTGTGTTATGTGCTGTAGAGGCACCTGGCATGAGGTGTCTGGTGTGTGTTATGTGCTGTAGAGTCGCCTGGCATGAGGTGTCTGGTGTGTGTTATGTGCTGTAGAGTCACGTGGCATGAGGTGTCTGGTGTGTGTTATGTGCTGTAGAGTCACCTGGCATGAGGAGTCTGGTGTGTGTTATGTGCTGTAGAGTCGCCTGGCATGAGGTGTCTGGTGTGTGTTATGTGCTGTAGAGTCACCTGGCATGAGGTGTCTGGTGTGTGTTATGTGCTCTAGAGTCACCTGGCATGAGGTGTCTGGTGTGTGTTATGTGCTGTAGAGTCACCTGGCATGAGGTGTCTGGTGTGTGTTATGTGCTGTAGAGTCACGTGGCATGAGGTGTCTGGTGTGTGTTATGTGCTGTAGAGTCACGTGGCATGAGGTGTCTGGTGTGTGTTATGTGCTGTAGAGTCACCTGGCATGAGGTGTCTGGTGTGTGTTATGTGCTGTAGAGTCACCTGGCATGAGGAGTCTGGTGTGTGTTATGTGCTGTAGAGTCACCTGGCATGAGGAGTCTGGTGTGTGTTATGTGCTGTAGAGTCACGTGGCATGAGGTGTCTGGTGTGTGTTATGTGCTGTAGAGTCGCCTGGCATGAGGTGTCTGGTGTGTGTTATGTGCTGTAGAGGCACCTGGCATGAGGTGTCTGGTGTGTGTTATGTGCTGTAGAGTCACCTGGCATGAGGTGTCTGGTGTGTGTTATGTGCTGTAGAGTCACCTGGCATGAGGTATCTGGTATGTGTTATGTGCTGTAGAGTCACCTGGCATGAGGTGTCTGGTGTGTGTTATGTGCTGTAGAGTCGCCTGGCATGAGGTGTCTGGTGTGTGTTATGTGCTGTAGAGTCACCTGGCATGAGGTGTCTGGTGTGTGTTATGTGCTGTAGAGTCACCTGGCATGAGGTGTCTGGTGTGTGTTATGTGCTGTAGAGTCACGTGGCATGAGGTGTCTGGTGTGTGTTATGTGCTGTAGAGTCACCTGGCATGAGGTGTCTGGTGTGTGTTATGTGCTGTAGAGTCACCTGGCATGAGGAGTCTGGTGTGTGTTATGTGCTGTAGAGTCACCTGGCATGAGGAGTCTGGTGTGTGTTATGTGCTGTAGAGTCACGTGGCATGAGGTATCTGGTGTGTGTTATGTGCTGTAGAGTCACCTGGCATGACATGTCTGGTGTGTGTTATGTGTTGTAGAGGCACCTGGAACACATAGTCTCTGTCTCCAATTAACTCACCATGCGCAGTGCATTGAAGAGTGTCCCTCCAAAATTCATGTTCCTGGGGCACCTCAGGATGTGATTTTCTTTGGAAATAGGATCTTTGCAGATGTAACTAAGGGAAGGATTCAGATGAGGTCCTTAACTCATCTCATTATTCCACTCAGTGGATGAGGGTGGGTCCTAAGTCTAGTGAGAGTGCTATTTATTGTAAGAGACAGAAAAGGCACAGAGAGACATGCAGAAAAGAAGGTGATGTGAAGGTGGAGGCAGAGATTGGAGTGACGTAGCCACAAGACAGGGAATGCCAATAAGGGCAGGCAACTCCTAGAAGTTAGGAGAGAGGCATGAGGTGGTTTCTCCTGCAAAACATTTAGAAAAAGGCCAACCCTGCTGACACTTTGGTTTCAGACTTCTGGTCTCCAAAACATAGAATACATTTCTATTATTTCAAGCTGCCCAGTTTGTGGTCCTTTGTTACAGGAATCCTAGAAAAGTATTTCATAAATACATCATGTAACTATCTTCCTGGGAATAGCGGAACCAGGACTGCATTACTATTTAAAATATATGGGAGCTTAAAGAAATTAATAAGATGCAGATCATTTAGAGCTGTGGAATCATGTGGCCCATTTTAGCTTACTTTGGAGTTAAGAAGTTGTGTGCTTGGCAAAAAATCTTACTCCCACCAATATTCAGTTTTATAGCCCAGAAGGAAAATAGGGAACCATTCTGAAGTGAGGAACATGTACAAGGCATGCTGACCCAGGGTAGACCTCAAGAAGGGACAGTGCCCTCGACTTCCTTCTTGCGGTAAAGAAAATCTAGACAACTTCCTTGCTGGCTGATGAGTCCTACATTTCTGGAACTGGGGAAGAAGAGGGAGGAAGGGAGTAAAGCAGCAATGAAGTCAGGATGGCTGATTGGAGCTATTTTCAGCAGGCCAGTCTTTTAGAACTCCTATTTTGTTCCCCAGTTGAACTGACCACTGCTTGATGAATTGTGTTTATCTGTAGTTCAGCGATAAAGTTCTCCTTTAATTCCCTGCTGAATAGAAATATTTAGGGCAACGCCACAGCTGTGTTTATTCTCACACTCCACCACAGTTATGTAAATACTGCCTATGGAACTATTTCTGATAACAGCCCATCCCAACCCCAAGGAATTATACGCTCACTCTCAATGTCTGCCAAGATGAGCCATTTCGATCCAGCTTGGCATGGTGTATGAATGATATCACAGCTTCTCAGAGATCATTTGGCAAAACTCACAATAAAAGAGTAATTTTCTTCCCCTCTTGCTCTCTCAAAGGCTTCCATGGAGTCAAATAATATTTCCCAGCATCCTCTACTTCCCCTGTTTAGAACCATGAGGCTGACACACAAACCTTGAAGCCTCCTAATACGAAATTAATAAATAAAACTCACGACCTGACAACAAAAGGTTCAAGTGACCTTTCCCCTCTAAGTGCCTCTGGAGAAAACACAGATGGAAGTAGTCAGGAGGATGAAGTCTTGCTGGCTTGCAGCAACTTCCGGGAATCAGGGAAATTCAAACCACATGGTCATTATGGTCGCTTTCAGTTCCTCAAATCTGTGATTCCTATGGTTGATGAAAAATACTTCTCAACAGACAAATAACAGTGGTTAACTCTAGATCATGACATTTTGGGGTATTTTTATTTCTACCTTTCTGCTTTTCTGTAGTTTCCAATTTTTTTCAATGTAATCAGGAAAAAAATTAGAAAACTTTAAAAAAATGCATATTTGTAAACCTTTTTGCAATAATGTCATTGATGAAACGCTTCACTAGAAAGAAGTATTCTTATGTGAAAAAGGTAACACCAAAGAAAAAATTAGATCATTTAAAAAAATCCTAAAACGGGTTGTAACTACAAGATGTAAAAGAAAGGGGTAAAAATATCGGTAGTAATCACATTTGTAATGAGTACTTGTTCGATGAAGATGCAAACTCCACCACCAAACTTGTCCACTTTTCTCATTTTATCCTCATACCATCCTATGGTGAATGATACTATTGTGTCTGTCTCACAGATAGGAAGATGGTGTCTTAGCGGGGTAGTCCATCCTGCCTTTTCCCATCGGTAAGAGGTAAAACTGGAACTGGAACCCAAGTTCATTGAACTCTAAAGCCCATGTCTTAATCATTATGCATTATCTAACAGGATGGTTATAAAATGTAGTGATTTTGCAGGGAACATATTTCATGTTGGTTGCTGTTCAGTATCTCTTGAATACCGTTCTTGTGTATTTGGAAACTTTTCCAAATTATATGTTGAGCTTCCCAAAGGTAGAAGCCAGAATTAAAATTCTCAGTCTTCCTTGTTGCTCAAGGACAGAACCGCTCACATCGAATGGCAATTCTGAAGGAGGCAATGTTAGGAAGTAAATGTGCATGGACATGCATAGACTCCATCGTCCGAAAGGCAGGAGGGAGGAGACACCACACTTTTAGGTAGCGCTCAGCCAATCTCAGGTGTCATTGGTGTGTATGAGTTGTGAGATAGTTATTTACAAAGGTGACAACAGGGGTATTTTCCCTAGAGCAGCACTCACAACGTGGTTGGTATTGAGTTTCATAGCCAGTTTACTGAAATTTTGAGGAAATCTGTGAACACCGTATTATCCTTAACCAGAGTTAATTCTATTGCCTGAAATTACAATCTCCAACTAAGAAGGTGGATTTAGGAAGCAGGTTGCCATTGTGGGAGCTAATGAGATCATTTAAGGAATGTGTCAAGTGTGAGCAGTTAATGAAAAAAGAAACCAGAAAAGGTGTTGTGCTATTTTTCACAAAAATCCCATTTCAAAAACAGGTCATGCATGACATAGTATTCTGCTAAGCTCTGGGAACCTGACAATATCTCTCATGTTGGCTAGATTTCAGTTTTTCAGTGACACATAAATTTACAAAATATGTGAAGAATTTCAGCACTTTGACCTTTCCTGGGGAAATGAAATCATTATTAGTTTTAGAAGAAAAGTCAGCTAATGTCAAAAGTAAAGAAAACACTTTGTTTTCCTACTATGCATATCTTCTATACCCCCCAAAATATTCTGTGGTTTGACCTTGCTCAAATGATTTAAAAATAATTATAAGCCATCTAAATGACAAGAAAAAAAATCTGCAGAAAAAATAAATGTACATTTGTCTCATATATTGATAAGCAATCTATCCCATAGTTCAATCTAGATCATAGCGTTTGGAGTCTAAGGGTCTGTTTTGCTTCTTTTGAATTAGATTATTTTAGACTAGAGTTGCAAGAGTTAGCAAATAAAAATACTGGATTCCCAGTTAAACTTGAAAACAAGAAGTAATTTTTTAGTAGTAGTATGTCCCATGTCATATCTAGTGGTGGAGATGACGTAAAGTACGTGAGTCAGAAAAAGATACAGAAAATAAAACTGACAAGATGTTCTGATAGATTAACTATGAGGTGGTAGGGAAGGCAGAAGCATCAAGTTGATGCCTAGGTTTCTGGCTTTGACAACTAAATTAATGACAGTGCTATTTACTAAGATAACAAACTGAAATTGATTCAGATTTGGAGAGAAACAATGTGAGTTTGATTAAATATCTCCATTTGCATTTGGCTGTCTTGTTACAACATCAGAGTTTCAGTATCTCCATGTACAAGCTATCTTCAAGAGTCTGTTTATCCGGTGGTTATTTTGTTTTAATGCCGTCAATATCTTTCCAATAATTGAAGTTGGATGAGCCAACATCCTTGATGCCTCTTGTCCTCTTCTCTAGGCCCCAGTGTACAGCTTTATCGGTATTATCTTGAAGGTAACTCCCTTTCAGAAGGGCTAGCCAGACTGTAAGCTACCAAGTTTTCTCAGTGGAGTTGGGGCAATCTCTAACCTAGGATGGAACGTAAGTTTTATTTTCTAGGCCAACATTGATTAAATGGTAGTGGTTGCCTGAAAGGATGTCTTGAAAGGATTCTGAGGCCTAATTCCAGGCTCAACTAGGATAAGTGTCATAATCATTTATAGATGTTTGCTGTGGGCATGGAAGTGGGAATTGGCAGTACTCATGCTACCTACTTAACATTTCTAGAAAGCATTTTGACTTATAGTTCTCCCAAAATAGGTCACTTTATCTCCTCATTGCCCCACCCTTGGATAGAGTCCTGGATTTTTTTCATCTAATAATCTTTCTTTCAAGTACAGTCTCTCATTATATCAGAGTTTCATGTAAGATAATAAGATTTGTCTGTCTGACCCATTTACAAAACTATGAGGAAAAAAAGCCTTTTCATTCATCAATTATTTTTTAGTACCTAGTACTTGCCAGACATGCCATGAGGCATGTGAAGACAACTCAGCACAGATATTCTTTCAATGATCACTGAGATTATACTGAACCAATCTTGAACAAACGCACACTTCTTAAAATTTCAAATAACTCAAGAAATTCCTAATGTGGGAGACTCATTTGTACCTATTTGAGGAGCAGAGAATCATCATTAAATTCTCAATAAATTATTATTATTATTATTTTAGACAGAGTCTCGCTCTGTTGCCAGGTGCCAGGCTGGAGTACAGTGGCATGATCTTGGCTCACTGCAACCTCCACCTCCTGGGTTCAAGCAATTCTCCTGCCTCAGCCTCCTGAGTAGCTGGGACTACAGGTGTCCACCACCATGCCCAGCTAATTTTTGTATTTTTAGTAGAGATGGGGTTTCACCATGTTGGCCAGGATGGTCTCAATCTCTTGACCTCGTGATCCACCCACCTCGGCCTTTCAAAGTGCTGGGATTACAGGTGTGAGCCACTGCGCCCAGCCTTCAATAAATTATTAAAGTCATTATTTACTATGTGAAGTTAGTAGTGCTTACACATAAAACAGTACTTCACCATTACCAAAATATCACTCATCCATTTAGTTTTAATTTCTACTAAATCTTTCCTTAGTGAGGGCACAGGAGGAGAAAAGGGGAGATCATACAGATAAAGGCATTGTGTCTCAAGCGCCTATATAAGTAAAGATGTGTTACCTATAGAAGGCAGTAAATTAAGCCATTAGTATCCAAGAACCTATAAACAGGGACTATCAGTAGTTGCCACCCAGGAGAGGAGGGCCATGAGAGAATGGTGGAGATAGAAGCTAGATGGGACAGGAAGGATTTAAAGAGAATCTATCCCATGAAGGGACTAGAGTGGTCATAGAATTTGGGTTCAGGAAGTAGGAAACACCATAGGCAATTTTAGTTAGTACAGGAGAACTAGATACAGGCATAACTCAGAGATATTGTGGGTTCAGTTCCAGACCACCACAATAAAGCAAATATAACAATACAGTGAATATCATAATGAGTCTCAGGATTTTTTTTGGCTTCTCTGTGCATATAAGAGTTATGTTTGCTCCATACTGTAGTCTATTAAGTGTGCAATGGCAATATGTCTAAGAAAACAATGTACATACCTTAACTTATAAGTCCTTTAATACTAAAAATTGCTAATGATCATCTGAGCCTTGAGAGAGTTGTAATCTTTTTGCTGGTGGAGGGTCTTGTCTCAGTGCTGGTGGCTGACTGATCATGGTGGTGGTTTTTGAAAGTTGGCCTGGTTGTGTCATTTTCTTAAAATAAGACAATGAAATTTGCCACATTCATTGACTCTTCACAAAAGATTTCTTTGCAGCATGTGATGCTATTTGATAGCATTTTACCCTCTGCAGAACTTTTTTCAAAATTGGAGTCAATCCTCTCAAACCTTGCTGCTGCTTTATCATCAATATTTATGTTTTATATATATATATATATTTTTTTTTTTTTTTTTTTTAGATAGAGTTTCACTCTTTCCCAGGCTGGAGTGTGGTGGCCCTATCTCAGCTCACTGCAACCTCTGCCTTCCAGGTTTAAGCGATTCTCCTGCCTCAGCCTCCTGAGTAGCTGGGACTACAGGAGCACGCCACCATGCCTGGCTAATTTCTGTATTTTTAGTAGAGACAGGGTGTCACCATGTTGGGCAGGCTGGTCTCAAACTTTTGAACTCAAGTGATCTGCCTGCCTCAGCTTCCCAAAGTACTGTGATTACAGGTGTGAGCCACAGTGCCTGGCCAATTTATGTAATATTCTCAATCCTTTCTGGTCATGTTATCAATTTTTACAGCATCTTCACCAGGAGTAGATTCCATCTCAAGAAACCACTTTTTTTTTTCTCATCCATAAGAAACTACTCCTCCAATTGCTCAAGTTTTATGATGGGATTGCAGCAATTTGGTCACATCTTCAGGCTTCACTTCTAATTTTAGTTATCTTGCTATTTCTACCATATCTGCAGTTACTTCTTTTACTGAATTCTTCAGAGTTACCCATGAAAGTTGGAATCAACTTCCAAACACCCATTCACATTGACATTTTGACCTCCTCACATCACAAATGTTCTTAATGATATTTACAATGGTAAATCATTTCCAGAATGTTGTTAATTTATTTTGCTCAGATCCATCACAGGAATTACTGTCTATTACAGCTATAGCCTTATGAAATGTGTTTAAGAAATACATATGCCTGTATCTAGTTCTCCATGAGCCATACATATGCCTGTATCTAGTTCTCTTGATCCATGGGCCACAGAATAGATTTTATATTAGCAGACATGAAAACAACATTAATCTCCTTCTATACCTCCATCATAGCTCTTGGATGACTAGCTACAGTGTCAATAAGCAGTAATATTTTGATCTTTTTTTTGCTGAGTAGCAGGTCTCAACAGTGGTCTTAAAATATCAGTAAACCATGCTATAGAAAGATGTGCGGTTATCCAGGCTTTGTTTTCCAACTATAGAACACAGGCAGAGAAAGTTCTGCATAATACCCAGTGGCCCTAGGATTTTTATAATGGCAAATAACTATTGGTTTCAACTTAAAGTTACCAACTACTTTAGCCTCTAACAGGAGTCAGCCTGTCCTCTGAAGATTTGAAGACAATGACCTCTTCTCTAGCTGTGAAAGTCCAAGGTGGTATCTTTCAATTCTAGGCTGTTTCATCTACATTGAAAATCTATTGTTTTGTGAAGCCACTTTCATCAATGACCTCAGCTAGATCTTCTGGATAATTTGTTGTGGCTTCTACATCAGGACTTGTTTAACCTTGCACTGTGTTTTATGGATGGCTTCTTAAGCCTTATGAACTAACTTCTGCTAGCTTCAAACTTTTCTTCTGCAGTTCAAATTTAAAAGCCTAACTTCTAGAGAAGAGAAATTATTATTTATCCAAGGTCACACTTGCAAGTACTATTATTTAGCCTAGAGTCCAGATTTCTTTTTTTCTTAAAGTTTTAAAAAATATTTTACTTTAAATACTGGGATACATGTACTGAGCGTGCAGGTTTGTTACATAGGTATACACGTGCCATGGTCGTTTCTGCAGCTATCAACCCATCATGTAGGTTTTAAGCCCCAGATGCATTAGGTATGTGTCCTAATTCTCTCCCTCCCCTTTCTCCCTGCCCCGACCATAGGCATGGGTGTATGATGTTCCCCTCCCTGTGTCCACGTGTTCTCATTGTTCAACTTTCACTTATGTGTGAGAACATGTGGTATTTGGTTTTCTGTTCCCGTGTTAGTCTGCTGAGGATGGTGGTTTCTAGCTTCACCCATGTCCCTGCAAAGGACATGAACTCATTCTTTTTTATGAATGTGAGTCCAGATTTCTTAACAACTAAG
Source organism: Saguinus oedipus (assembly GCA_031835075.1). Classification (NCBI taxonomy): domain Eukaryota; kingdom Metazoa; phylum Chordata; class Mammalia; order Primates; family Cebidae; genus Saguinus; species Saguinus oedipus. The sequence goes on along the minus strand of CM063181.1, from coordinate 62,324,954 downwards.
TTATCTATGTTCAGAGAATGTGGAAGGAGTAGAAAACTCATGGTGTGCTGGGGGCAACTTTAACTTTTAAAATCATTTTCCAGAAAGCTGGTCCTAAATTTGAAACTAGTAGCTCTTTCTATATTTTAAACACTCCCTGTACTTTGTAGATATTTCACTGTCAAGGTCTTTATGAAAATGACAGCTTCATAATTATTTTCTCTGTGGAAGCCTTTGCTCAAAGACACTTTCACCTCTTTTGTAGATAGCAATAATCATTTTCATTACCTGAATGATTTAAACAAGCACAAACAAATAAATCAGCTACCTACAAAATTGCTATTTTAAAAAAATCTGTATCTAAACTATCTAGACCGGTTTTAAGTTGTCATGAAATTCTGCAATGGTTGCAAAGAGGACAAACATCAGAATAATGCAAATGTTCAACTCAAGTTTTAAAAGGTCACATTACATGAAATTCAATCTTTCTCATCTTATAGTAAATGCCAAGGTGCCAGACAAGTTGGGAAGAAAGTCAGTCTCTTTGTGAAGCAGCAAAGCTATGGGGTTAGATTTGTTTTATTTTGTTTTGACTTCATTAGTTCCTCTTTCTAAAGATACTGTGTGTTAAAACAGTAGAACAGAAAGATTGTTACATTTGAAAGAAATGAACCCAAAGCTTTCTACGTCTTGACATCAAGGTGCAAGGGTGGGTTGGGAGGGGCAGGGTGTGGACAGCAAGAGGAGAATGCTGTGTGTGTGCTGCCAGGGAGGGCTTCTGAGCTCGTAGGGTGGTCAGATGTCTGCCTCTGCCTCGCAGCATCCAAACATTTGTTCCCTCCAGATGTGTGAGTCAAGTGACTAAACTTTACATCCAGCAGTGTACCCGTGGCCAATATAAGGTATGCTTATCAATTATCATGAAAGCATGGACTGAAAGCAAGACTTAAATGTACCTTCTACAAAAACGTAAACTGAAAGAAGCTAGATTTTCAGGTGCAGCAAGAACACAACCTGAATCATGCTTGAATCATTCATTCAAAAATATTCATTGAATATTCTCTGCTAATCAGCCTGCTAGGTACTGGAGATGCTGATGCAGAAAACATAGCCATGGCCTCCAAAGAGCTCACTGTCCACAGAGGCTGAAGTGTGTGTGTGTGTGGCAGGGGGGTCAGGAGGGCAGAGGGGTGGTAGATGAACCCAGTGACTGCTGCCTAGGAGCGGCCACATAGCACAGAGGTCAGAATGTCCTTAACAGAGCCAGTCTGCCTTGGTCCATGTACTGGCTATGAGCTAAGAAATCACCTCTCTGTATCTGAATTTCCTCATCTACAGATAGAAATAGGCTGAATTATAACACATACAATGACTAGAACAGTGATGACCCAAAGGTTACTTCTGAAGGAAGAGGAAATTTAACTAAGCCAAAAAGGAAGAGTAGAGGCCAAGGGGAGAGCATCCCAAGGAGAGCAGCAGCCTGAGGTAGAGTCTTAAGTATGAGAGTGCATTGCACATGATGGAACATGCAAGTCCTTCTTGAGTGGCTTAGAAGTGTGGGAGAAAGGTGACCAAGGAAGCAAAGGGACACAAAGGAGGCAGCATGAGGACCCATTGACAGAATTATACAAGCAGAGTGACCTGATCAAGCTTATATTTTAGTGATATCATGCCAGGAAGACAGATTGGAAAAGACAGAGATTGGGGGCAAGGAGAGCAGCCAGAATGTCTCTGCAGTTACAACGGGGGCACAGCAAGTTCAAACGAGAGAATGCTTGAGATACTACAGATCTGATTACAGCAGAGTAGGAGGGCATTCCATTAAGACAGTTTGATTTCTGAATTAATGTTTGCATATTTAGGAAATTGTGTCCTCCAAATGCTGAATTCAAAAATGACCCATCCATGGTTACAGAGTCTGCTAGGCATAGGAAGACAGGAGATAGAAAGATAAATTAGATGTCATCCAAGCCATTTGTAGCCTAGTGAGGTGAATGGTACAAATATAATTATAATACATGGCAGAACGGGTGTGCTGTTCAGGAAGCACAGAGTATCCAAGGAAGGAAAGCCATGATATGTGTAAGGATCAGGAAAGACTTCAGGAAGATGAAAGCATATGAGATGGAGCTTAAGGAATAAGGGGATTCCGACAGGTGGAGAATGAAGAGAGGGTATTCCGGTCTGTGGGAAGATCATGACCCACATCATGCGAAAGGACAGAAATATGAAAGCTGAGGATGTTCAGGAATAGCAAACAGTCCAGTTCATCTGGAAGACTATTTCTATAACTGCATTTATTTCTAATAGCTTTATTGAGGTATAATTGCTATGCAATAAATTGGAAATATTTTAAGTGCACAATAAATTTAGACATACACCCCCCACCATGACTAGTCTTTCCGCCATTCCTCTTATTATAGATTAGTCTGCATTTTCTAGAATTTTAATAAATAAAACCATACAGTATATCTTCTTTTTGTCTGGCTTATTTCACACGGCATAATTGTTTTAAGATTTACCCATGTTGCAGCATGTGTCAATAGTTCATTCATTTTATGGCTAAGTAATCCATTATATAGATACAGCACCACTCATTTATTCACCCTTTGATGGGAAAGTGGGTTGTTTCTAGTTTTTGGTTACAGTAATAGCAGCAAATAATGCTACTATGAACACTTGTGTTTTTGTATAGACACATACTTTTATTTCTCTTGGGTAAATAGCTAGGAGAGGAATTGCTGGCTCATATGGTAGGTGTGCCTTTAACATTTTAAGGAATAGCCAAACTGTATCGAGTGACTGTACCATTTTTCATTTTCAAACTGAAGTAGATGAAGGTTTGAGTTCTTTCAGATCCTTGCCAATACCTAATACAGTCATCCTTTTAAATTTTAGCTAGACTCATATGAACGTAGCAGTATCTCACTGTGGTTTTAATTTGCATGCGTGCATAGACTAATGAAGTAGAGCACCTTTTCCTGTGCTTATTTTCTATGCATCTTTCTTCTATGATCAAGTGTCTGTATACATTTTTGCCCTTTTAAAAATGGCATTTATTGCCTTTTTTTATTATGAGTTTAGAGATTTTTTAAATAAATAGGCTCTTTGCTGAGCATGGTGGCTTATGCTTATAATCCCAGCACTTTGGGAAGCCCAGGTATGTGGATGATTTGAGGTCAGGAATTCAAGACCAGCCTGGCCAAAATGGTGAAACCCCGTCTCTACTAAAAATACCAAAATCAGCCAGCCATGGTGGCATGCACCTGTAATCCCAGCTACTAGGGAGGCTGAGGCAGAATTGCTTGAACTTGGAAGGTGGAGGTTGCAGTGAGCCAAGATCATGCCATTGCACTCCAGCCTGTGCAACAGAGCAAGACTCCATCTCTAAACAAACAAAAGCAAATAAATAAATACAATATATATGCTCTGGATACAAGTCATTTATCAATACATACTTTGTAAATATACTCTCCCAATCTTTGGCTTATGTTCTCATTCTCTCAATAATAGGTTTTTAATTTTAATGAACTCTGATTTATTAATTTTTGCTTTAGGAATTGTGTTTTTGTATCTTATCTAGCACCTTTTCCAAACTCTAATTCAAGCATGTTTTGTTTTCTCCTAGAAGTTTTATAGTTTTATGTTTTACTCTGAGGTTGATGACACATTTGAATGAACTTTTGCATATGGTATAAAATATAGATTGAAGTGATTTTTGCATTTGGAGATTCAATTTTTTTTTACAGAATTGGCAGTATGCCCATAGATATTCAATTTTGATAGAAACATTTGTTTAAAATACTATTTTTCTTGAATTGCCTTTGTACTTCTGTGGAAAGTTAGTTACCCATACTGTGGAAAGTTAGTTACCCATATACATGTGAGTCTATTTCTGGACTCCCTGTTAGGTTTCATCAATCAATTCATCTATCTTGATGTCAATACCCCACTGTTTTGATTGCTGTAACATTATAAAAGGTCTAGAATGAGGTGGTGTTTGTACTCTAGTTTTGTCTTTTTAAAGGTGTTTGGTTATTCTGAGTCCTTTGTATTTCCATATGAATTTTAGACTCAGTTTTTCAAATTCTATTAAAAAAATTGACAGAGATTTTGATTAGTATGGCGTTGGATCTACAGATCAGTGAGGGAAGTCTTACTATTGTAACATTATGAAGTTATTCCTTTCTGAAGATACATATTATTTCTATTTGATGTGATTTTCTTTCTGCCTGCAGTCTTCCTGTAGTATTTCTTGTAGAACAGGTCTGCAACTGATGCATTCTTTGAGGATTTCTATATCTGACTAAGTCTTTATTTCACCTTAATTTTCGAAAGATATTTTTGCTGGGTACAGAATGCTACTTGGCAGCTATTTTTATTTCAGTACTCAAAAGATGTTGCTTAAATGCCTTCTCATCTGCATTGCTTCTAGTGAGAAACCAGCTGCCTCCTCTGTTCCTCTGTGTGTAATGTGTCTTTTTTTCTTTAACGGCTTTTTAAAAGTTTCTTTTTATCACTGGTGTTGAGTATTGTGATTACAAGACTTCTGTGTCTTTGGTTTCATTAGTTTTATATTCTTGCATGTATGGTTTATAGAGCTTCTGTGGACCTGGAGGTTTACAGATTATGTCAAATTTGAGTAATTTTCAGCCATTATTTCTTCAAATGTTTTTCAATTCCTTCTCCCCTTTGTGAACTCCAACTATAGGTGTATTAGGCTGCTTGAATTTGTAGCATAGCTGATTCTCTGTTCATTTTTTTGTTTGTTTTTGAGACTGAATCTTGTTCTGTCACTAGGCTGGAGTACAGTGGCACAATCTCAGCTCACTGCAATTTCTGCCTCCTGGGCTCAAGCAATTCTCCTGCCTCTCAGCCTTCCAAGTAGCTGGGACTACAGGCACACACCACCATGTCCAGCTAATTTTTGTATTTTTAGTAGAGACGGTGTTTCACCACGTTGGCCAGGATGGTCTCAATCTCCTGACCTCATGATCCACCAGCCCCCGGCCTCCCAAAGTGCTAGGATTGTGGGTGTGAGCCACTGTGCCCAGCTTCTGTTCATTTTTTAAAAAGTATCTTTTCCATGTTTCACTGGAAATAGTTTCTATTACTAGATGTTTTTGGCCATGAATGCCATTCGTTGTGCTTTTCATCCACGCATTGTAGTTTCATATGTAGAAGTTTGATATCAATTTTTTAAAAATTTCACATTTTAACTTTTTGATCATAAGGAATATCATTATATTAACCATTTAAAGGTCCATGTTGGATAATTCTAACATCCACGTCAGTTCTGGGTCAGTTTCAACTAATCAGTTTTTCTCTACATTACGGGTCAGATTTACTCCTTCTTTGCTTGTTTGGTAATTCTTTCTCTCTTTTACTTATTTTTAAGAGACAGGGTCTTGCTCTGTTACCCAGGCTTTGGTGCAGTGGCACCATCACAGTTCACTGCAGCCTCAAGCCTCTGGGTTCAAGCAGTTTTCCTTCTTCAGCCTTCTAAGTAGCTGGAACTATAGCTGGCTCTGATGTGCCACCACACCACAACTCACACAGGTGAGAACTGGCCCCTGGCTGCCCCTCCCCTGCCCGGTAGTGTACTTGCCTCAGTGGTTTGGCAGTCATGGAAATGGAGAGAAGTGTTTGGAAATCCATGCAGGAGGAAGAATAGACAGGACTCAGTCAAACACTTCGTTTAGGATAGAGGAGGTACAGGATGAGAAAACTTTCCAAGTCCTAGACCAATACACAAGTTAAAATGTGCTACCACAGCTGGTAGATTATTTATTTATTTATTTATTTATTTTTGTAGAGGTGGGGCACTCGCGTTGTTGCCCAGGCTGGTCTTTGGCCTCAAGCATGCTGGGATTACAGAAGTAAACAACTGCATGTGGCCCTGGCGATTTTTTCACAGGTGCCAAGCATCGTGAATTTTACCTTATTGAGGCTTAGATATTTTTATATTCCTAAAAATATTCATCAGAGGTTTTTTTTTTTTTTTCTGGGACACAGTTATTTGGAAACCATTTGGTCTTTTCAGATGTTGCTATTGAGGTTTGTTAGCTGGACTGGAGTGGTATTCCATCTGGGGCTAATTCTTTCCATAGAGGTGAGGCCCTTATGTGTACTCTACCCAATGTCCCATGAATCATGACATTTCCCAGTCCCACTGGCAGGATAAGCCTTATTTCTGGCCTCGTGTGAGTCCTAAGCACTGTTTCTTCTTCTCCTGTGGTATAGTTTTTGCCTTGGCTCTGTGTAGTTTCCTCATACACATACACTGATTGGTATTCAGCTAAACTCTATAGGACCCTTTTCAAAATCTCCAGAATTGTCTGTGCAGCTCTCTCCTCGCTGGCATCTACCTTGTGAACAGTGGCTGTTTTGGTCTTCCAGTCCCTCAGCTCTGTCTTCCCAACCAAGGGAGTCTGGCAGGCTCTCCTGCGGTTCCCTCTCCCTGGGCCATGGCTTGAAAGATCAAGGCAGGGACATTTCTCAGAGGGGCATCTCATCTGTTTCCCATCTCTCAGGAATCATTGTCTGATGTCCAAAGTTTTGAGCATTGTAATATCACACATTTTGCCTGTTTTTTTTTTTTTTTTTTGTTCGTTTTAGAAAGAAGGGTAAATATAGTTCCCATTACTCCATCTTGGTCACAGTGGAAGTCTTCTATCATGCTTTTTCAGATAAGTCTTTAAGATAATGACTTTTCAGTGTGACAGTCTTTATCATGAAGGCATTATGGCATTTTCTTGGATGTACTGTGACAGATAATTAGACTGTATTTGCTTCAGGTCAGTCGAAAGGTATTTATTGGGCAGCTACTATGCACCTGTCACAGTGTCTATAAACAGGAATCAATCCCAAAGGGTCTCCATATTCCTGGCATCAGTTTACAAATACAGATAATTGGAAAGGACCAATTATAGGGTTTGGATATTATCCATGCTTTTAGTACTCCCTCCTTTCTTCTGGCGCCTGCCAATGTCACCACGAATTTTGCATCGGGAACAGCTGGAGAAAATGAGAAATTCAAACTAAATGATTTTACTAATTCTAAGCAGCCTTAGTAAAAAGACTTAGGGGCAGAAGTTGAAACTCTGAGGAGAAATACTTTATGCTGATAAGCTGTTGCTTTCTCTGTTTCATGCTATTACTCTACTCCCATAACCATAATAGAAAGTTGGCTTGACTTCAGATAGGAAAAAATGAAGCTTCAAATGGTTCCACCCTAGAAGCTGAGGGGATGAATCAGGCTGGGACGAGGGCATAAGACTGATGACATCACGGGGTTGGACTGTATACAATGATCTCCGTAGTGGCTTCAGCTTTGAGATGAGCATTTCATAAAATGTTTGAGGCAATTTATTGACCTTTCATGAGTTGGAGCGGTTGACATTTTGCCTGGATCTGAGCCAGAGTGGGTGCTATTCTAAATGAGAAATCAGTTATCCCATCTGCACTAAAGGAACGTTTTCTGATCTTTGTTAAAGCTTTATTTCCAAGGCACTGAGTAAATTTAATTAATTCTACCACCACCATCCGCTCCTTAGTAAATTCCTCACACATGTGGATTCACTAGGAAATTGAATTTCATCTCTAGAAAACAACAAAACAGGACATTCAGCTAAAGGATGAGAGATTAGTTTGGTGAAAGCTCAGTGATATATTCAAAATGAAAATGCCTGTTAAACTGCAATGGGATGAATCATATTAAAATGCAGATTCTGATTCCACAGGCCTAGAGCAGGGTTTGAAACCCAGCATTTCTTACAAACTCCCAGGTGATGTGATGCTGCTAGTGTCCCTGCAGCACTTTAAGTAGCAAGAAGAAGAAAACATTAAGACATCATTCATTGTCTCATTGTGATGCTAAGTCACTGTTGTACTCTGGAAAGCCTTCTCAATTTAACTTTAATCTAGTATAACATGTTCTCTGAGGTCCCTTATAAGTCATAAAAACGTATCATGTTCTAGAAAGTATAGGTCTAGCTTCCTTGTTACCCATGAATTCCTCGTCTATTGTCAGACATTTATTGAGCACCTATTATGTGCTATAGGACACAAATGAAATGTGAGATTGTGCTTTGGCATGGATGACGAGATGGAGTCACAGTTTAGTGGAGGAATTGGGATTTCTTTCCCATAAGCCATACAATGTAGTTAGGGTAGCTTTGGAAGGGGTTTTGAAGACAGTGTAATATGATGGTTCCATGACACATGGGCTTTGAAGTCAGAAAGGGCTAGCTCAAACCCAATTCTGTCACTTACTACCTTGGTCTTCATACGGCAAGTACTGGAAAAATGATAGCCAGGGTTTCTCAGAATAACAATATCAACATCAACAACTGTGGTCTGGAAGAAGGCAGACAAACAACTGCTTAGAGTAGGTGATATCCGTATGAGGACTGAAGGATGACCACAAGATTGTGAAGATGTTAGGGGTTGGTGGGTAGGGAAGTGAGAGGGTGATTGCAGGCAGAGGATGTCACCAAGGTGTCAAATAACACATTGCCCTATTAGTATTTCCTAGTAAGTGTGAAAATACTATAGCTTTGTAAGTAGATCAAATTAAAACTCCCCTGGGGAACCTAGCTCGTTAAAGGTATCCTATGGACATTTCCTCTTTGAAGTCATAAGGAGGCAAGATTTTAATGGAAAATGTATGATGGACACAGACTCAGAGGCTCTGGGTTTTAGTCTCAGGCCTGCTCCTAGCAGCTCTTCATCATTCGGAGTACATGGACACACTATTCTTTCCATTTCTAGCAGCCCCACAATGTAGGTACCATTACTGTTACTATCATTCTGTGAATTAAAAGACTGAGGTCCAGAGCATTAGGTAAAATGCTCTAAGTTATTAAGGTAAAGGAAGTGTTTGACCTGAAGTTCACTGGGTCAGGTTTGGTGCTTTGGGATGTTTGCCTTTGTTTGGTTATTTCAAAAGAGCATTTCTTATACTTCCCCAGTGATTACCCTTGCCTAGAAAACCTGTTGAAACTGGAGATTTCCAGGCCTCTTTTTTGGAGGTTCCAATTCTGTGGATCTGGGATGGGGCTAGGAATCTATATTTTTATCCACTGATATTGCCCCCACATCTCCATATAAGTCTTATTTTTAGAGGAATTTGAGAAGCAGTATGACCTGCAATAATGGGTTGAATAGTGTCCTCTCAGAATTAATTTCTATCCAGAACCTCAGAATGCAGCCTTATTTGGAAAAAGATCTTCACAACGTAATTAGTTGAGATGAGATCATACTATAATCATGAGATTATAGTATGATCTCATGGACTCTAAATCTAATGATTGTGTTCTTACAAGAAGAGGAGAGGACACACAATGGTATACACGCACAGAGAAGGCCAGTAAAGATGGAAGAGAGAGTGAAGGGATGCAGCTGCAAGCCAAGAAATACCAGAGATTGAAATATCAAGGACACTAGAAGAAGGAAAAGGCAAGGAAGGAGGATTCCTCTCTCGAAGCTTTGAAGCAGTACCTTGAGGTCTTGGCAATTAAGACACTGACCCTACCAATGCCTTGACTTGGAACTTCTAGTGTCCAGAACTATGAAAGAATACATTGCTGTTGTTTAAGACACCTGGTTTATAGTAATTTGTTATGGAAGTCCTAGAAAACCAATATGCCTGCCATTTGGAAGATTGGGGAAATAATTATTGTCTTAAATTGACATTTTAACATAAAAAGCTGGCAACAGAATTGCTTCTTTGAGAGGAGAACCAGGTGACTTGGATGCAGAACTTAAAGATAAATTTATTTTTCACCGCAAATCCTCTATACCTTTTGAATATGAAACCAAGTGCACGTATAGATGGTCCCTAACTTACAGTGATTCAACTTAGGATTTTTCAAGTTATGATGATGAAAAAGCAATATGCATTCAGCAGAAACTTTACTTCAAGTACCCCTACGACCTCCCTGCTTTTCACTTTCGGTAGAGCATTCAATAAATTACATGAGATATTCAACACTTTTTTATAAAACAGTCTTTGTATTAGATGATTTTGCTCAACTGGAGGCTATTGTAAGTGTTCTGAGCATGTTTAATATAGGCTAACCTAAGCTATGATGTTCAGTAGAGTAGGTGTATTAACTGTATTTTTGACTTGATGTTGTCAACTTATGATGGATTTATCAGGATGTAACCCCATTGTAAGTTGAGGAGCATCTGTATTACCTATTGAAAATAAATGAATAGGCCAGGTGTGGTGGCTCATGCCTGTAATCCCATCACTTTGGGAGGCCGAGGTGGGTGGATCACTTGAGGTCAGGAGTTTGAGACCAGTCTGGCCAACATGGCAAAACCCTGTCTCTACTAAAAATACAAAAATTAGCTGGGCTTGGTGGCACGTGCCTGTAGTCCCAGCTACTTGGGAGGCTGTGGCAGGAGGATTACTTGAACCCGGAAGGCAGAGGTTGCAGTAAGCTGAGATATGTCACTGTACTCCAACCTGGATGACAGACAGAGCAAGATTTCATCTCAAAATAAATAAATAAATAAATAAATATTTTAAAGTGATATCCTAGAGCAATAGGTAAGCTACTTGGGACCAGAAATGTACATGTTTCTTGGACTTCACCAAAGAAATAAACAAATCACATTAAAACCATTCAACATTAAGGTCTCATTCCAAAGAGTGACTTTCAGGGTCAATCCTGGGGGTCAGGATGATTTAACTCACCTGTCAGAACCTTGTACAATGACAATAAAGCCACTGCAAGATGGCACAGAGCTCCTATAAGACACCAAAGATCAGAATCCTCTACTGGTTAGGATAAGAATGGAGAACACGTTTTTATCTTTTTTTTTTTTTTTTTTTTTGAGACAGAGTCTCACTCTGTCACCAGGTGCCAGGCTGGAGTGCAATGGCGCAACCTTGGCTCACTGTAACCTCCGCCTCCTGGATTCAAGAAATTCTCCTGCCTCAGCCTCCCAAGTAGCTGGGACTACAGGCACATGCCACCACACCAAGCTAATTGTTTTGTATTTTGTGTAAGACAGGGTTTCACCATGTTGGCCAGGATGGTCTTGATTTCTTGACCTCATGATCCGCCCGCCTCGGCCTCCCAAAGTGCTGGGATTACAGGCGTGAGCCACCGCGCCCAGCCTATACATTTTTATCTTTAGTTTATGTCCAGAAATACACTCAAAGGCATGAAGTGACTTATTTCACATAAGGGAGAGAGTTAAGTATCAGAGCCATTCAATCTATTCATTGTAATATTTTTTGAGAACTTAGTATGTGCTAGGAAGTAGGATGTAAAGACATAGGGAAGAATCAGATGCCTTCCCGTGGCTGTCCTGGGACACTTTGTTATCAAATCCATTCCTTGCATTTTTCCTGCGTTTGGTCAGTATCACGGGGGATGATTCCCTGAGGCTACTGTGTCACATGACTTCTGCCAAATAGGAAGCATTGAAGGAGACTGGAGGGCAGGAGGAAGAGAAAACCATGGTACCTCAGGTCCCCCACTTGACCTAGTGTAGAATTTCCAGCAGCAAAATTGTCTTCTCTATGGCTCCACTAGCTGGGCAGGTCCACTGTGGTTCCAGCTTTTTCAAAGTGGTGCTGTACCCTGGATACTGGTAGCATCTTCCGTCTTACTTTGCCCCTGTAGCCTAAGAGAGGTAGGGCTTCCTGCTATTGCTAACCTCCAAATGGCTTCATTTCCTGCTGGATTCTCAGTACCTTCCTCACCAATGAACCAATTCCCTGCATTCAATTATCTCTGTTAAAATGCCCTAGAGTAGTCTGGACCCTGAAACGCCTCTGCAGACTTTGATTTCTTGTTGTTGTTGTTTCTGCTGCCCAGGCTGACGTGCAGTGGCGTGATCTCAGCTCACTGCAAACTCCATCTCCCAGGTTCGAGTGATTCTCCTGCCTCAGCCTCCCAAGTAGCTGAGATTACACGCACACATGACCATGCCCAGCGAATTTTTGTTTTGTTAATAGAGACGGTTTTACCATGTTGGCCAGGCTGGTCTAGAACTCCTGACCTCAGGTGATCTGCCCACCTCAGCCTCCCAAAGTGCTGGGATTACAGGTGGGAGCCACTGGGCCCGGTCAATTTTCTGTCCCTTTAAGCCACACTCTGCTTGGGCCATGACGGACAACAGAGCAGCAAAAACTCTGTCAGATTCACAGAAGTGCCTGTACCAGGGCCTCTTGCTCTATTTTGACTGGTTGGCGCCAAGGCCTCCTGGATGGGGCGGGACACTGTCCCTCCCAAGGCCAAACCTTGTACCAACCCCTCCTCCCCAACAGCCCGTCTGGTTTAGAGTTTAAGGCTCTTCAGGACAAGCAATTCTAAGCGGAAAAGCTGCAACTGCAATTTAAAGTACCTGCCACATGGAAGTAGAGAGGCTACGTGTGACAGTCTTAAAGCTACGCAGCTCTCAAAAGGAGGCCTACAGAAGTCACAGTTCTGGTTATCATGAAAAAATAAATAAATAAATAAATATGCTGTACTGTGTGGTCATAGTTGGAGAATATTTTCCTTCATAAGCAGTGCCTCATGGGTTTGGCAAACTATTGTGTTGACTGAGGCAATCATTGCAAAAGAGAGTTTTTTCATTTAGACACTAGGACTTGGAAGTTCTTGGGGAATATCCAAGGCACCAAAAATATCATAGCTGAAGAAATTCTAAACATCTGTTTGACCTGGCCCATAGCAACATGTAGACTGCAGGAATGCTCAAGGGAAAAATTGAGAAGCTCGTCTCTATTTCCTGGGACAGTCTTGTGTTCCCTTTGCTTTATCCACTCATCAGTCCATCCAGCCATCTATCCATTCCTTCAGGGAGTATTTATTCATTGCTTACTCTGAGCCAGTCACTGGGCTGGACACTGGGAGATGGAATGAAAAGCAAAAGCAAACAAGGTTGATTTACTCATGGAGCTGGTGAGGAAGACAGATGTTAATAAAAAGAAAAGATAGGACCAGCACAGTGGCTCATGCCTGTAATACCAGTACTTTGGGAGGCTGAGGTGGGTGGATCACAAGGTCAGGAGTTCAAGACTAGCCTGACCAATATGATGAAACCCCATCTTTACTAAAAAAATACAAAAATTAGCCGGGCGTGATGGTGTATGCCTGCAGTCCCAGCTACTCGGGAGGTTGAGGCAGGAGAATCACTTGAACCCAGGAGGAGGAGGTTGCAGTGAGCCGAGGTTGTGCCACTGCACTCCAGCCTGGGCAACAAAGCGAGAGTTCATCTCAAAAAAAAAAAAAAAAAGAAAAAGAAAAAGAAAAGACAAAATGAAATGTAAAACCACTGCATGGTAACAGATGTAAAGAGTTGGGACATCCAGTATCAAGTTGGCAAAGCTCATCGCACACAGTTGGTGAACAGCAATAGGCTGTGGGTTTCTGGTGGGCCCCAGTGATGGGGCAAGGACATCTTCAATGAGGTTTGCTTTTTCCTTACATTCTTATAGCATCATAGCTTATGAAATACTTTAATGCATATTGCCTCATTTGATTTTTCACACCAATGCTCTAATGGCAAGATTTGAGAAAAAAAGTTTGAGAATTACTGTAGCAGAAGTTAATTCAGATGAAAATATGACAGAAAGGGTAAATAAGTGAGGGCAAAAAAGAGAACGAAGTGTTTTCCAGTCTCTATATTTTTCAAAAATTAGTGGTCTTGTCTAAAAAATCCTAATAATTATAAGCTAGGAAGGCAGAAGGAATGTCACAGACTTACACTCTAGCATTTTAGCTGTGGCCGGATTTGGTGATGCTAGTTACACTTGATTTTACTGAGGCAAACAAGGCGAGGGTTCCTTTTTTGAGCAAAGGTATCCTTAGACCCAGAATGAAAGCAAGCCTGCTGCAAATAGAATAGGTCTCAAAAAGCAACAGCTAAAATTGCAGTAACAAAGAATGCTTTCCACATGTTCTAAGTGTGAAAAGGCCCAGTGGTCTTCATCTGGGACCTCTGGGTCACAATCATTCACTTGGATAACTTCAAGTAAAAAGGACGTAACATGGCAACCTTTGAGACTCTATATTAAGAAAGATATAAAGTAAGGAAAAGCGAGAAAACATTTTATTTATAAAACAGTCCAAGCTTCATGAGAATTACTGGTGTTTCTCAGCAAATATTAATCAGCTTGACTGAACTCTTAGTACATTCACATGATGATTCCATTCATCACAATAGGATAGGTTTATACTGTGGTATCAAATGATTCCAAAATCTCAGTCACTTAGCACAACGAAAGTTTATGAAAATCACATACTATATGTCCACAAATGGTCGAGGTATCAGAGTGGATACACGCTCCATTGGATCACTGGAGAAGCCAGGCTAAAGGAAGCTTTGTCATTTTGTCCTTGCACTTACAGGAACACATATACTTATCATTGTCTCAGCCCAGAAGTACACCTATCACTTCCAGTCACATTTCATTAGCCCAGATTAGCCAGGGAACCCAACAGAACCGTAGGAAGGCCTGGAAATGCAGGAAAACAAAGGGACTATTTGGTGAGCACTACTGTCTTTGCCACAATAACCTCCTTTCAGAATTCCACAAAACTGATCAGAGGAGGTAAACTATCTTTGCCACAATTCCCCAAACCATAATCAAGGCACAGTTTCCTTTAAAACCTTATTTTGAGTCTTTAGAAGAGAAATTAGCATTTCTTGAGCCTCTACCATGTAGTCAATACTTTGTGTAATGGATACTGTGAACTTACTCAACCTCATTTCATCTTCTTTGTGATGTACCTTGCTGTACTGCAGAAGATAGAATGCCTAAAGATACATCCATCTTCCCAGATACCCTTGCAGCAAAGGTTCTGGAAACAGGTTCTGCCAGAAATATATTTTATATATTCCCATGAGATGTGGAATGTAGATGTGAAGAGAAGGAAATACTCCTGATGTTTTGGCTTCTGCTGCCAATAAACAAAACTGTGAGAAGCATGGCAGCCAACTTAGAGTTCTAGTGTCCAATCCTTAGCTTTCTGGGTGTCGGAAGGCAGTTGCAAGGTGCCAGCTCCCTCACCCCAGTTTTCCAATTCGGGGATCACTGTTCTTGTGTAGCACAGTTTCAATGGCAACCTCCTGGTTCTCTAGTTTCACTTTGTTATCAGTTTTGAGGAGTTCTAAGGGTTACTAATGGGGAACCAATCTAAAGTCTTTTCCCTGAGCCTTTCCATTTTTTTTTACAGGCAACTAATTCCTTTTATTAAATACCTTTGTGCTGAAGTTACCTAGACTAATTTCTATATCCTTCACTGAATCTGACTGTGATAACACTTGCTAAATATTGTTATACACATAAGTACTTTTAACAGCTTTCTGAGAACTCTTGATTGTTGGAATAAGTGAGCTTGTGACTATGGGTTGTCTTAAGTTTGACCTTAAATAACTACAAGCATAAATTTGTTTGAAGTCTCATGTTGTACTTTGAAAATTTATGAAAATGAACTCTATGATGAACTCTATCTTTCCAAAATTCAGAGTAAAATTCATGTTCCTAGAAGGTGTGCCTTTTCATTCAGTGGCTTTATATATTCCCTGGTAAAACTCATCTTATTCAACAAGTTATGCATCTTGAGGGGCATGTAAACTCTGTGGCAATTCTAAAAGGTATTTTATTATGCCCATTTTATATATGGATTGACTGGGGCATAGAGAGGTAAAGTATTCAAGATCACAAAGAGGTCAGATTCAAACCTAGGTCCTTCTGATTACATAGTCACATGCTCTTTCCTCTACAACTTGCAGACTGCTAGGAGAGCAGGAATTCATTAGTTCTCAGCTGCTATGAGCATTGGTTTTTAATGAAGTTTTCATTAGTTCATTTAGCTTAATGCTGGTATACAGCAGTTAGTTTTCTCTTCCACAACTAAAAAAAAAGCTATAAGCATCTGACCCAAAATGGTATACTTCTCACCCCATGAAGGATTCCAAAAGAAAAGGTGGATAGAGCACAATAGAAGTATCTGCAGAACTAGGAAAAAATAGCCAAGATACATGTTTCTAAATTGCTGGTGGCACAATTAAAACTATATAAACAGCTAGGTGTGGTGGCTCACACCTGTAATATCAGCACTTTGGGAAGCTTGAGGCCAGGAGTTCAAGAGAAGCCTGGGCAACATAGTGAGACCCTGTCTCTACTACAGGTAATTTCAAAACCTATCTGAGCATGGTGGGTTTTGTGCACCTGCAGTCCCAGCTACTCAGGAGGCTGAAGTGGGAGGAGAATTGCTGGAGCCCAGGAGGTCAAAGTTGCAGTGAGCTGTGATCATGCCACTGCACTCCAGTCTAGGTAGAGTGAAACCCTATCTCAAACAAAAGAAAACCCAACTTTATACACAGAGACAATGAGAATAGATTTGTAAAGCCAGGAAAGCCAATGCGCATGGAAGTCAGCAGAACCCTGGGATTGCTCTGGTGTCCACGGAAATATTTTGTTCCAATTTTCCACCCTGGCTCATGTAAACCCTGTTTTACTTGTCACTCTCCTTTTCTACATATCTGACAGTAGGCCAGAGAACTGTGCCATAAAAATTTATTGGAGTATCTCTACAAAGCCATATATGGCCTTGGAAGGCTTCTACACCTTCTTAGTGATTCAAGGCCCGTCTCCGTGTTTTCTGGATAAATTAATCTAAAGATGCTATTTGCAAAATGACCCAGTTCTTCAAACTCTCAGCTGCTACATATGCAGGCTTAGACAGAAATATATAAAATCATGATGTGGTTTTCATTTACCCAAATGACTGTTTTATACTTTTCAACTGAATATGCCCAGGACTTTCCTAGGACTTAATACATCCATCTAAAAATTCTTAACACATCTTCATGATACTGAAAGAATCCTTTGATAATCTTAGTAGGGCTGGATTTTTTTAAGTGGGAAATTGGAGGATATTACATTTGCTGAGTGTCTAGTGTGTCCCAGGCATTAGGCAGATGTTAACTTATTTAATTCTAAAAATAATATATACATAGAGATACTATCATCCTCATTTCATATATTCAAAAAAAAAATTCAAAGAAGTTAAGTAAATTGCCAAAAGTCACCCAGATAATAAGTGGAAAAGATGGTAATGAAATCCAGGTTGGCCTGGCCTGAAAGTCAATTATCTTTTCAAGACTGTGCAACAGATCTGGTAAAAAAATATTGATGGAGTGCTTGAGAAAATAGCTCCAAGAATCCTAACTTCTGGATCTAGGGTTTGGTTTCCAGGTAACATGAAGAAACATTTGTCTGAATGTTTAATAATACAGGCAACGAAAACAAATTGCACTTCTTGGCCTTTATTGTGTGTTTCATAACAGAGATCCTGGAGAGAGTTTTATTCTAGGGTAACAAAAAACACCACATTATAAGTGAAGGTGTGCATATAAAGGGTAAATGAGTTGGCATTTTAAATGAAAGCAAATTAATGTTAAGAAACATTTTTGCAGCCTAGAGTTTTGATTTCCACCGAGAATAGTTACCGCTCAAATGTGCCCTCTTCCTCTCCTCATATCCCGTGTGTCTCTCTGCTGCCTTTTTATGGATATGTCACTATCAAAACCAGCCTGGCATTGTGACAATGTTCTTACTGGTGCCTTCTCTGGCCTTCAGTTTTGTCATAATGGAAGAACATCGTCTCTGTAGACCTCGGCCACTTTCTGAGAAGAGTAAAACAACTATCTCCAAGCCCATTTCAGAGCTAAGCTGCCCTAGTCCCTCCCTGTAACATGGCCCTTCTGCAGCTTCCAGCTTGATCAAAACAAACTCTGTCTTCCTCTGAGCTTCTCCATCGTCACTTCTCTATCTAGCTTATATCACAGTGGCTAAAAGAAAGTTTTGCTAAAACTCTAGGTGAGCATAGCAACTTTTACTAAACAGGAAGCTATAAATATTGATTTGGGGCTCCCCAAGACATTCTTATCCAACAGGGCCAGGAAATGAAGTATATGGATTAACATTTTCTTATAACAAGTTAGCACTTGTATTATACATATCAGAACTATTTTTGAAGAGGCAGAATGTAAATACAGTTTTGTGGCTTTTTTTTCTTTTTGCCTCCAAATTCATTCTTTGTCACTCTTTGCCTTGCTCTGTGCTCCAAGAGGTCAACCTCTTTGGGCTAAATGGCATCACTCAGGCTCCTCCCTCACCTCTGGTTTCCAATTATGCATGGCCAACCAGAAACCCTGACAGAGATTATATGGTGGAAGAGAAAGGTTAGGGTATTGACCAACCTCTAACCCCAGCTGGGCCAAAGCTCCTCTCCCAGGGCTATAGTCCTCTCCAGGTTGTAGTAACTTGCTGTTTTTGCTCCTCAGACCCCAGGGTGGTAAGAGCTTCCCACTGGGTGCTAAGCCCTGTGTGCTTCCCTATCCCTTGTTGGTTCCCAAGACAGCCCCTTCCTCTGTCTATAGTCTCTGCATTATGCTCTTTAGCTGACATTTCGGAATGACACCTGTGTCCTGACTGATATCACTGCATTTATCCTTCTATATTTAGTGAGTGATTTCTATGTGCTGTTCTAAAAACTGGCAAATACAAAAGAAAAACCCTAGATGCTGCTGTCCTTAACAAGCTTGGAAATCCAGTAAGGAACACAAAACTCTCAAAATGCAGTCATACGCTAAGTCTCAATTCAAGCAATATCTCCGAAAGCCTAAACCTTTCCTTTGCTTCCACCTATTCCTGCCCTCCATCAGGACATAACTGATCTCAGTCCCATTGACTCAGGACCAGTGTAATAAGCTAGGTAACAGTGGCCAGCTGTGTGGTTGACTATGGCTCTGAGCAAAATTACTTCCGGAATACTTCTTTTTCCTTGTCCCTCCAAGCCCATTTTACCACTGACTCCTGCCAATTCTGTCTCTTTAAGTCTTTCAAATGTATCTAACTATTCTTCAGAATGACTGACCTACCCTTGTAAAAGAAGTCAGGATTATTTCTGACCTAAATTTCTGCAACAGCATCCTAACTGGTCTCCCAACCTCTGGTCTTGCCTCGTATCAATCCATGCTCTACCTTACAGCCAGAGAGATCTTGGTTACATCACTCCATGGCTTCAGACACCTCCTAGAATAAAGTCCAAATCATAAAATGGCTTAGCTCTCATCATGATGACCTCTCCAGACTCATCTCTTGAGACAGTCTTCTTTTTTGCTCTCTTTTGAATTTTTAATTTTTGTGTATAGACACATTCTTCTTATAAATTGCTCCAATGAAACTAAACTTCCCAGTCTTCAACAGAACTACAGAACCATGAATTTTCCTGCCTGGGTGTCTGTACTTACAGTAATTCCTTTGCTGAGAATACTCTCCCTGTCTCTCTGTCTCAACCTTTGACCTGGATAACATTTACTTTATTATTCAAGTCTAAGCATAGACATCACTTGCTTTGAGAATCATCCCTGTTGACAACACCCACCCTGCTTTAACAATAGAACTTTGGATTCAGTGTCCTTTCTGCAAGAAAGCCTCCATAGCATCCTGTAATTTCCTCATTGTCTTTTATGATATTATTTGGTTAATTACCAACTTACTTGTAGATATTCCCTACCTAATGGGAAACTATGTCAGAGCAAGAACTCTGTCATTAATGCAGCCTTAATATCCAGCAAAGAATGAAGATGATCAAAACTATCTATTTAAAAGTTGAATTTTAAGAAAAGGAGCAATATCTCTATTAGGTTCAACATATGAGCAATGTCACAATTCCTATTACAGTATTGTTTAGGATCAAAGGGACTGTCAGCCAATAGATACACACCTTATATATCCACACAGGTCTTGCTTTAAATGTATCTGCAGTGCTGTGTCCTAAACTCATTCTCCACTAAGGAAATCCAAATTTCACATGTGTCAAAAGAAGAAAGAGCAGGGGTCTCTTTGTGATGCCCTGCTTTACACTGTAGAATCTCTAGGCTAGGTGATGTCTGCTTGAATAGAGGATGTCTACATGATAGCACTGGAGTTATTTTCAGAGGCATCATTATCTCTACTTGAAAATCCTTGGGCAGCTTTTTACAAACGAAATAGAGTTCAATTAATGTATCAAGTGCAAAGAATCAAGACCTATACATTGAATCAACATTAGCAAAAATCCTTCAGTATCCAAATGGTCAAGTTTAGCCTCTCAAAGTGCACTCAGAGGGGAAATTAAAATTTTCCTGGAATGGTGCTGATAAGTACAGAAATGGGCAAATTAACTCATAAGGAGCTGTGTATTGATGAAGTCATGGAACCATGCTTGGTGAGCCCTCTCCTCAACTCTTTCTCAAGGTAAACCAGAGGTACTTAAATTTCTTTTTTAACTAGCTTACCATTGTCAGTGAAACCTCATTAATTCATATACGCTGATTAAAAATGTATGATAATTAGAATGAATGCCAAAGTTTATCTATGAAGAAAACACATTTTCTTAAAAATAACAAGGCTATAATAATATTTTTTAAGCTCGTTAAATGCATCTGTTGTGTATTCTGCTGTACACAAAGATGCAAATTATACAAGGATTCTCATTGGGAAAAACAGTGGTTTGGCCATTCATGTTGATCTCCTGCCTTTTATAAGATCCAGTAAAAAGACAGTAAAGTAGGTCCAAACTCACGAGAGAATAAGACAAGCATGATGTGTTTGGAGGACAGAGATAATGGAGCCAAGTTACTGACTCTGCAGAGTGGAGGAAGCATATGAAGTGCTATAATCTAAAGGGCCACAGAGAGAGAATTCCAGCCAGATGTGAGTCCCTTGGCTCTGTACCACCTGCACAGGTTCAGAACCTGCAGAGACAGGGTGAGGGAGACATAGCCCTGAAAAGAGAGCCCTAAATGACGTCTGTATGCTGAGTGTTAGGACTCTAGGAACACTGGAAGGTGGGTATTCTCCCACTCTCCACCCCCAATCCATACTCAAAAAGACACAATGGTTCTCCCATGAGTAACTAAACCAACCTGGGTAAAACTTCTAAATACTGATATTTGCAGAATTGGGAGGGATCTCTTGTAAGGCTTGGTTCACCAAGCAGTTAATTCTATGTGAATTCTCACCAGTTGACATCCCTCTCCCCACTCCCCACATAAGTTCCAACAAGTTTTTCTCAGTGTAAAATATGAACAGATAGCAATGGCTCACCAGATATTTGAGTAAACCTTCAGCAAAGAAGATGAAGATACAAACAAACAAACAAAAAAGATAGCTAAGGTATTGAGAATCCATGAGTTGGGAAAATGGAACTGAGGTCCCTACAAAGAGCCAGAAATCTCAAACGGCTTAAAAATGTCTGTGAAAGAATGTCTTACAAAATAATCTCTGCTTGACAGCTTGGAAATATGGCCTAGAAGATCTCTCTCCTGGGCTCTGAGTGCAGAGAAAAAAAAACTCCCCTTTTCTTGCACCCAGCAAAGAGGATATTTTGACTGAAAGCTACATTTCCACCATAGTTATCCTGCCAGGAATTAGAGGGTGCCAACATTAAGTCATCTAATCATAACAATCATACATGATCATATTATTAGCCACATTTTATAGATAATGTCTTAGTCTGTTAGGTAATGTCTTAGTCTGCTGTAAGAAAATACTTCTGACTGAGAAATTTACAAATGACATAAATTTGTTGATCACAGTTCTGGGGGCTGGGAAGTCCAAGATCAAGGCACTAGAAGATTTGGTGTCTGGTTAGAGCCCATTCCTCACAGATGATGTCTATTATGTGTCATCATGTAGCAGGAGGGGAAAATAGGCAGCCTTGGGCCTCTTTTAGAAAGGCACTACTGCTGTTCATGACAGTGAAGCCCTATGACCTAACCACCTTCCAAAGGCTCCACCTCTTAATACTATTACATTGAAGATGAGTTGGAACATATGAATTTTGGAGAGACACAAGCATTCAGACCATATCATTCTGACCTTAGAACATCAAAATTCATGTCTTTCTCACATGCAAAATATATTTATTCCATCTCAATAGCCCCCAAAATTCTTAACTCATTCCAGCATCAACTCAAAAGTCTAAAATCCAAAGTCTCTCTAAATGCCATCTAAATCACATATAAGTGAGACTCAAAGATGTGCTTCATCTTGAAGCAAATTTCCCTCCAGTTGTAGGCCTGTGAAATCAGACAAGTTATGTATTCTAAGATGCAGTGGTTGGACAGGCATAGGATAGGAGAGAAAGGGAAAAATAGAAAAAAAGAAAAGAATACCAAGTCTTCACTAAATTTATACCCAACAGGGCAAAAACTGAATCCTTTTTTTCTTTTTTTTTTTTGAGATAGAGTCTTGCTCTGTCACCCAGGCTGGAGTGCAATGGCACAATCTTGGCTCACTGCAACCTCCACCTCCTGGGTTTAAGAGATTCTCCTGCTTCAGCCTCCCAAGTGACTGGAATTACAGGTGTCTGCCACCATGCCTGGCTAATTTTTTGTATTTTAGTAGAGACGGAGTTTCACCGTGTTGGCCAGGCTACTCTTGAACTCCTGATCTCAGATAATTCACCCGCCTAGGCCTCCCAAAGTGCTGGGATTACAGGTGTGAGCCACCGCGCCTGGAAAAAATTGAGTCTTAAGTCTCCAGAGTAATTTTCTTTGACTCAAAGTCCCACCTTCCAGACACACTGGGATGGGGGTTGGGCCCCCCAGGCTCCAGGTAGCTCTGCTCTTCATGGCTTTGCTGGGCACAAGCTATGTGGCAGTTTTCATGGGGTAAAGTTACATGCCTGAAACTCTCCCAGGCAGGAGTTGCACACTGATGGTGCTGCTGGTGGGAGGTCTGGTCCCTGAGGTGGCTCTGCTGGACACTGCCTTAGTGGGGGCTCTCTGTGATGACACCGGCCCCACAGCTCTAGTGCACATTGCCCTAGTGGGGGTTCTCTTTGGTGGTCCCACCTCTGTTCTCTTTCTGGACCCCAAGGCTCCACAGGGCATCCTTTGAAATCTAGGTGAAGACAGCCATGCCCTCACTGCTTGTACACCCTGTGTACTGGTATATTGGCATCTTGCAGACACTGCCAAGGTTTACTACCCGTGCCTTCCAGAGGGCAGCCTAAGCCATGCCTGGCCCACTTGAGCTACAACTGGGGCAGCCAAGGAGCAATGCAACACAAGACACAGAGCAGAGCCATTAAATCATTCTGTTCCCAAGGCCCTGGCAGCCTTAAATCCCCAAATGCCTTCAGGGTCATTCTTCCATTGTCTTGATAAATAAATAGTATCTGGATTCCACCTACTCATCCTAATCTCCTTGTCAAAGCTACACTTTCTGTGTTCTCTCCAGAACACATTTTTTCATTATTCACAACAGGGTCAGGCTGAGAATTTTCCAGATCTTTAAGTGCTGCATCTCTTTTGATTATAAATTCCATTTTTTATCATTTCTTTCTTCTTGCCTTTTACTATAAGCAGTCAAGAGAAGCCATATGACACCCTTAACACTTTGCTTAGATATTTCTTCCATCAAATATTCTGTTTTATTGCTCATAAGTTCCTCCCTCCACAAAACTCTAAGACATGAACACAATTCAGCATAGTTCTTTGCCACTTTATAATGAGGATGGTCTTTCCCTCCATTGTCCAATACCATGTTCCTCATTTTCATCTGAGACCTAATCAGAACTTCCTTCACCGCCATATTTATACCAATATTCTAACCATAGCCACTTAGATAATTTTGAAGAAGACTGAGGCTTTCTCTATAGGTCTTCTCTTCTGAGCCCTCACCAGAATTGCCCTTAAGTCTCTTTTCATAGCATTGTACCTCAGAATTCTTCCAGCCTATACCAATTACCCAGTTCCAAAGCCACTTTTGCATTTTTAGGTACTTGCTATAGCAACATCCCAATTTTATACTAATTTCTTAGTCTATTCAGGCTGCTATTAGAAAATCTTAGACTGGGTAATTTACAAACAACAGAAATTTTTGTTCTGACCATTCTGAGGACTGGACAGTCCAAGAAAACAGCAGATCTGATGTGTGGTGAAGGTGTGTTCCTCATGGCTGGTCCCTATTATACGTCCTTGCATGGTCTAAGAGGAAAACAGGTTCCCTTTAACCTCTTTTATAAAAGGGCACTAATCCCACTCAAGTACTAACCTCACAACCTACCTAATTGCCTCCCAGTGATCTCATCTCTTATTATTATTATTATTATTTTGAGATGGAGTTTCTCTCTTGTTACCCAGGCTGGAGTGCAATGGCACGATCTCAGCTCACCGCAACCTCGGCCTCCTGGGTTCAGGCAATTCTCCTGCCTCAGCCTCCCGAGTAGCTGGGATTACGGGCACACGCACCATGCCCCGCTAATTTTTTTTTATATTTTTAGTAGAGACGGGGTTTCGCCATGTTGACCAGGATGGTCTTGATCTCTTGACCTTGTGATCCACCCACCTCGGCCTCCCAAAGTGTGGGATTACAGGCTTGAGCCACCGTGCCCGGCCTCTTAATATTATTACATTAAAGATTAGATTTCAATATATGAATTTATGCGGGGACAAAAACATTAATACTACAGCAAAGAAGGAACCTGAAAATCAGAGAGATTGGATAATTTACTTAAAGAGAATAAGTAACAGACTTGGTATTTAAACCCAGATTTTCCATAATAACTGCAACTCTAGAGTTTTGTTCACTGATACAAACATGCAGTTAATCTGGACCTCTGTTTTTGCATATGTAAAACATGCCCAGTGATTACAGCACCATATATGTATACTTTATATATGTTTTTTTTCTGTTTCCACAATGTGATGTTAATCATGAGTTCTGGCAGTAGTTTCCATTATGAAGCCATCATGATGTGCGTGACAAAGAATGAAGAAACTACATTCAGAAAATACATATTCTGTGAGCCTCTTAAAAAGAGAAGCACTTTTCGGAAACAAAGACTTATAGAAGAGAAAAGACAGGAAAAAGTACTTCATGAATCTTCATTCTCGATGCACTAAAAGAGGAAATGTTTCAATAGTATTCAAAGTTTAATATATACATTGAGAGTTCTATGTAAGACATGACGGGGCAATAATGCACCCCCAAACACTGGAAAAAAGAGGAGAAAGGCTGAACTGGTCAAATGATTCCTCTCTTGTTGGTAGCCACCAAAGACCATTTGTCTATGAATGTCTAAATAAAGTATTTGGAATCAACTAAAACTCAAAACAGGGTGCTGGGAGAGCAACTTCAAAGAGCCTGGAAAGAAAAGTGATTAAATTTGATAAGCAAAAACCAAATCCACTGTTTTGATACTCACAGGAAGAAAGAACCATGTGAACTGAAAGGGATAAATTAGCCACGAAAGGACAGGGGAGGGCCACACGGGAAACCGCAGGCTATTTATGTACAGCTCAAAGGAGTGGGAGTCTTGGCAAAGCAGACGTTTACATATGGGTCACCTTGGCAAGGCTCTCCCCATCCTGGAAGGGAGGGTTTTCAGCTTGTCTAAAACATGCTTCTTAGGATCTAGTAGCATACCTTCTATTGATTCCACTCTCACCAAATCACATTCATGACAATTTAATTTCTTGTATTGCTTATCTACTCAGAACGAGTGCATTGCTCTGCTTTGAAAGTCCACATTGTTTGACTTATTAATACTTAGTATTGTGGCATTTTGCTTATATTCCCATTTGTCTTCAAATATAGTCTGCTCACAATGAGAGGGCATATAAATCCTCCCATGTGGCCATTTCCATTTACTTGACAACTATCTTGCTTATCATACGCAAATTTTGCCTATTTGGTTAATGTGTGTCAACCCCTTAAAAACGGATCTGCGAACACTATGCCCACTAAATCAAGTTTCTGATCTTCTGTGGCTGAAACTCAAGTACTGGATTGTGGTGACATCACTGAAGACACCTTGTAGCAACATCTTCAGGCATCCTACAGGACTTAACAGATCACACCTCTCTGAATCACAGTGCAGCCTAGCAGAGGTTTTCCATTTGAAACCAAGACAGCACCGTCTGTGAAAGTTTCATTTGTGCACCATAAATAGAGAGGTACACTGTTTTCCAAGAAAGATGATGTAAATCTTTCCATAATTTAACCATGAAAATCTACAGTGGACTCTGTTACATAGCAGTACAAAGAGTCGTGACTTAAAGCCTCATAAACGGCCCATGGTACTACAGCTGCTCTCAAACCAGTGACAGGTTTGGTTCACGGATTGTCCTGGTTTCTTTAAGTTTTCTGTGTCTGTCAGGAGAGAACTATGCTTTTATTTATTACCTTATTCCCAAGACTATTTAGTGGAAGATCTTTCAAAAGACATTTTTAGAGAAGAATATCAAAAATGAGGAGATAAATACACTATTTGCCATTTATGAATAAAAATATTTTTGAATGCCAAAGTTCTAGATATCCGGGGTAATAAAATGAAAATGTGGAGTCTCTCTGACCTCAAAAAGCATATGACTTAGAAACTGAGTTGGCATGTAAGAAAAAAATCACAAGTCATTATGAAGTGTACTATAATGAACGAATTGACACAGTAGGTGAGCGAGACATTGATATCCAAGAAGACTGTTTACCCTGAGGTTTAAAGGGCAAGTCGGAAGTATACAAATCATTAAAGGGATGCTGGAACAGAAAGGATGAGGTAAACAGCAGCTGGACGGTTAGGGAAGATCTAAAGCCTACAAGGGTTTTTATGCAGTACTGAGGAGTTTAGATATGAGTGCAGGTGACAGGGAGCCATTTTGACTGAAGGGGTAAATTTCAGGTGTTTCAGATTCCCTTGGCTAGCTAAGTATAGAGTAGTTGGTGGGAAATGGGGAAAGAGTAAACTATCAACAAAACACCCTGTAAAAACATACTCAAATATTCTCAGGAACTGAGGTTGTGGGCCTGGACCAGGGCAGTGGCTGTGAAAGCAAAGAGCTGAATAGAAAAGACAAGATATATTTAAGAGGTAAAATAATACAAATATATTGTAATCACTGAGCCAATAGCAGTGACATGTTCTTGTGGATTCAATGCCTGCTGGGTGACCTTTTTCATAGAAAGAGCAGCAATCCTGCCTGCTGTTCTATGGCTGTTTGTATTTGAAAAATTGAACGTTACCGTTTTTAACATAAACTATAGGCACCTGTGTGTCACCAACTGAGGTGATTAGCCCCCACCAAGAGGCTGTGGCATTTGACATCAGTTCTCAGGTTTTAGCTCCCAGGACATCATTAACTCCTGGCCAAGGTGCTTACAGTTCAGGTGAGCTGCTCTGTCAGGTGCTGAAGTTAGAGGCATCATGTGTGATGATTCAGAAATTGGGCTTGGGGTCAGCTAGGCCTAGGTTTGAATCCAAGATGTACCATTTGCTTCAACTCTCATTTCTCAGCTAAGTGTCATTGTCTATAAAGTAGAAGAGTTCCTGCTACCTAGGATGGTTATTTAAATTAAATGAGATTCTTGCTTAAATTCACATATGAGGGGTAGAACTAAGATTCCACTGTGGGTCTAGCTGACTCTACACGCTACACTCTCTCTTTATCCTTCTTTCTCTTTATATTTAATATATGCATTATTTTCATTATTGTTTATTTTTGAAGAAATGCAACAGTGTCAGTGTATATTTCTCTTTTGATCCAAGAGTTATTTTACAGAGAGCTTTTAAAAACCCATGAATAAAGGCTTTGTGTGGTTTGGTTTTGTTATCGATTTTCTAGTTTTATTCCACAGTCATCAGAGGCTGTTGTTTGTATTATTTGTACCTAATGGAACTTACTGCACTTTCTTTGTGACCTGATCTGTGGTTAATTTTGTCAGTGTTCTGTGTGAACTTGAAAAGAATGTGTACTCTCTATCATCAGGAAAAAAGTTTACATTGTATTAAGATCTACCTTATTTATTATGTGGTTTGAGTCTTCCACATCCTTATAGTAAGGCACCCCTTACTTATGGTCTTAGTTTCCATGGTTTCAGTTACCTGAGGTCAACTGTAGTCCAAAAACAGGTGAGTTCAATAAATATTTTGATATATATATATATAGATACCATATTCACATAACTTTTATTATAGCATATTATTATAATTATTCTATTTCATTAGTATTGTTGTTAATCTCTTACTGTGCCTACTTTATAAATTAAACTTCATCATAGATAAGTATGTATAGGAAAAAACACAGTATGTAGACAAGCCAGTACTATCCATGGTTTCAGGCATCTACTAGGGGTCCTGTTACATTTCTTCCATGAATAAGGGGGAGTTACTATCTTTGTCTGTGTCCTCTACTTGCCCTGACTTGGATGGAAAGTGGTATATGTTGAAATATCTAATATGAATATGTTTCTGTCTATTTCTTCTTGCATCTTCTGCAGTTTCTGCTATAAAAGTTGCTGTTGTGTTATGTGGTATGTATTCATAACTACTGGATGTTGCTTGTGAACTCAGGCCTTCGACATAAATCAATCCTTCCTTGTGCTACTTTACGGACATTTAACTTTGGACATTTTTCAGCCTGAATTTTACCTTGTCTTCTGTCAAGATCAAAATCAATGCTTTCTGTTGTTATTTAATAGTTGGCATTTGTCTGGTAAGCTTTTGCCCATCCTTGTATCTTTCACCTTTTAAAATCACTCCGTTAGGTGTGTCTCTTGCATTCAGTAGAGAGTTGGGTTTTGCAGATTCCATGTTTTGGACTGGTACGTACACCATACCCTGCTCAGCCTGTAACTGGAGTTTCATAAAATATTTGTTTCCTTTTTATTTTCTTCTCTTCCTCTACCATGGGCAAGCCTCACATAGGCCCCCAGTCTTCTTCTTAGCAGAAGTTTGGGACCTGTCAGGACCTGATGTTCCTTGAGGATCATCTGGCTTAGCTGGATTCTCACATTCGATTCTGTCCTGATGGTTCTCACACCCTGGCAGAACAGGGAAGCCCTGTGTATAATCACCAGTGGTGGACTTGACGAGCACCAATATAAAAGCTTGAAACTTATTCTCCTCTCCTGGCTTGACACACAGACTGAAGTTTCCAATATCTCGATTAAGATCTGATATCCCCCAAAATATTCCTTAAAATATAATTAAATGACCTGGGAGTGCTATTGTAGCATGTAAGTTGATTTCTGCAAGGAACCCAAGAAATCATCTACTTAAATTTTCTCCCAAGTATATTAATGGCTCCTACAATGTCCCAGTCAGTTTTTGTCTTGGTTTGCATTTTTTCGGGAAATGATTAACTGACACTGTCACCCATTCTATAGGCATGAGTTTGAAGCCCAGTTAGAGTATGTAACAGTTATGTAATGTTGAGAACTTCTACAAACATATTTAGTCTCAATTTTTTATCTGTAGAATGGGGACATGATAGAAACTCAGAGAGCTGTTAAGAGGACTAAGCAGGGTTACAAATTCAAAAGATTAGGCGGGTAATTAATTGAATTCTCTAAGCATAAGATCATAGGAGTGGTGAGGAGAGTTCATTCCCCTGTCAATGGAGAAAACTCTACTGAGCTCTGGTATATTACTGCCCTGCCTGCATCGATGTGGGCCCAGTAACCACCAATTCTTCCAACTTTTCTAGAAAAGCAGAAACCTGGCTTTTTAAATGTGAAATTTCCCAATTATTGAACATGGCAACTGATTAAAATTTATTTAAACACTAGACAGGCCATTCAAAAAAACATATCTGTAGGCTGCATATACCTATAGGCTGCCACTCTGCAATCTCTGGTCTACATTAATTAGCAGAATGTCTAGCACATAATGGGCACTCAATACTACAACATGAATTCATCACAACTGAAAATTTTGACATCAGATCCTTGGGAGATGGGACTTGTTTGACTGGGTGGGCAAAAGGCCAGGGAAAAGGAGAGTCTGAGTAACCACGACATCGACTGCAGGCCCAGCCACTCTGAAGAAATAGTAGGGAACAAAACAGAGAACAGAATGAGAGTGGACCAGTGATGAGCTCTGTCTCCTTCCCAGTCTGTCTGCTCTTACCCCTCTTCCCAACGCTTGCTGGCTTTCTCGTACAACTGGCCAATCTCTGTACAGAAATAACTAATACAGGAGTAGGGAGAGAGGGGTAGAAACATCCTGCAGCTGGCCAGAGTCAGAAGGGCCCTGGCAGCGTCCTTACAGTGAGCTAACTGAGATGAGAACAAAACAGACATTCAGCTGGGAGCCAAGGAACTTTCTCCCTACCCCTATTCCTGATGACTTTTCCCCATCAGCAACTCCGAACCTAGCCAAATACTTTCTGTTCGGGTGGGTTGCAGCTGTCCCACACACATTCTAAATAAGGGCCAGTTGAGCAGTTCCTATTTTTAGCACTTTAATGTGGATGCAAAGGTCACCAAGCTTCCCCATTTGCTGGCTCAATTCCTCACTCTCTTTATTTATCTTATTTTCCTCCTAAAATGTATGTTTCCTACTGAGCTAAAGTAAGACTTCTGGGGGATGAGGGACCCCGAATTTTACTTGCTCTTGGCTGCATTCCTTATAGTTGCCATGGGTTGGGTGATATATCTAGCCTGTGGCATGCAAAGTCATGTTCCAACTTTGGGAAACAGCATTCCAGACTTGGACCAAAGCCACTCCTTTTGCTCTCATGAGCATAAAGAGATGCTTAGAGTAGAAAATAGCTTTAAAGCGTCTCTCAGCTAACCCTCCAAGTATACAGTTGACAGCACTGAGGCCCAGAAAGGTGACTTTGCTTATTATTGTCTAACATAAATAAGAAACATTACTAGAGCTTATATTCATGGAAGGTTTTCCTGTGCTCAGTACTTTACCTGGTGTATTAATCCACTTTGTGTTGCTCTAAACGAATACCTGTAGCTGGGTGCTTTACAAGAAAAGAGGTTTATTTGGCTCATGTTTCTACAGGTTGTACTAGGAAGCATGGCTGTGGCATCTGCTTCTGATGAGGGCTTCAGGGAGCTTCCACTCATGGTGGAAGGGGCAGGGGAGCCAACAAGTCACGTGGCAACAAAGGGGGCAAGAAAGAGAGGCGAGGTATGCCATGCTTTTTTAAATAACCAGCTCTCACTTGAACTAACAGAGCAAGAACTCACTCCCTACCTCTGGCGGGCACCAAGCCATTCAGAGGGATCCTCCCCCATGACCCAAACACCTCTCACTGCACCCCATCTCCAACATTGGGGATCACATTTAAACATGAGATTTGGAGGGGACAAACATGCAAACTATATCACATGGACTTCCTCATTTAATTCTCACAACCCAACAAGGCATCTATTTCAATTATTCCCATCTTAGAGATGACAAAACTGAGGTTAAGTGGTTTAGGAAACTTGCCCTAAGTCACATGCACTGGTAATGGTAATATGCTGAAGACATTTAGGATGCTGATTCCAGTTTTTCAGCTCAGTGTATAGATTCCAGGGCTCAGTGTATAGATTCATTTCCCGCCACCCCCCCCCCCACCACACACACACCCTTTCATGTTTTTCTTTGGAGGCTACAATGTGTTTTCAGAACATGAGTGTAACCTGGTGAAAGCTCCCACTTAGCCTGAGAGGCCAAGTAGCTGCTAGATATGGAGGAGAGTTTTGACTCTGTTTACCTGTTCTCAGGGTCAGCCAAGGCCATACTCCGAGTGACGTAACACATTTTGAGAGGGATGTTTTTCCGGTCTCTGTGGAAGGAGAAGGACTGCGATGACGGAGGGTCTGAGGTGCTGCCCCCTAACCGAGGGGATTCAGGTGGAGGCGTTTCCCACCCAATCTCAGATACTGGGGATCCTTTCTTCACATAGGGTGTGGCTTCTCGCATGTACTTCACTGCAAGCAAAAAGAGAGTAAGTGCTTTTAAGTACACCAAAGCTGAGTTTCTGGGAAGTCTGATTGTGTTTCTGAAAATTATATAGCTCTGTGGATCTTAGAACTTGCTGTTATGATGTCCTACAGTTGAGAATTGTGTCTAGCTTTTTTCAACTTTGACAATTTTTACATTTTCTGATTATAAGTTTTGCATTCTGGGAAAAAGGCTGAAAACAAGGATAACTTAGGCTAAAAGATACATTATTCAATATAGTTGTAAGGAATAGGGTAGCCACATTCGCTACCCATGATGCCATTTTTCTGTTGAGAAACAATGATAGGGCTTTCAATTTAATAGTGTTAAGGAAACACATACGAAGAAATAAAAAATGTGTAATAGCAAAAAATTATTTGTAAGAGCTGATAGCCAGAAATAATGTAAATATCCATTAAAAAGGGACAAATTAATTAAATAAATTGTAAGACATCTATATCATCATTTAAAAAGTATGTGTGTATGTGTGTGTGTGTGTGTGTAGATGTGTTGATGTGGAAAGATCTTAATAGTAAGATCTATTAGTAGGAAAAAAAGGAGAAAGAAATACATATACTGTAATATCTTTGTATATAAATTCATAAATATGTGCTTATGTGCCTACAATTATTTTTCGGTAGAAATATAAGAAATTGTTAAGACAAGTTAGCTCTGGGAATTGGAAATAAAAGCCACAATGATTAAGAAATAGGCTTTTACTATTTATTTATTACTCTTTTATATCATTTTCGTGTTTAACCATATGTGTGTATTACTTTCATAATGCTTAAGAAAACAAAAGTAGCTTAAGAGCCACATGGAGCAGACTGCAGTTCTGCTCCTTGATGTGTTTTGCCGTGGTATTAAGAAGTATTTTTGCCTATTCTGAATTTGAGCATTTGGTCCTTAGCTTTTGAGTTGACAGAGCAATGAGTTTCTTGGAACATGCAATATACAATTGCATATTCTCTCTCTATCACCCACATACTCTGGTTCTGTGCTGCTTGGGGAGATTTGGTTAAGTCCCTCACAGGTATTTGTTGTTACAAATGGCAGTGGATTGGAATAAAAGCAAACTAGGGGACATTTCCTCCAGATCTTTGACAAATCAGTTCCACCAACTAGTGCCTTCCCTGTGCAAGACATGGACAGGAGTATGGAGACTACAGAGATGAACAGTACCCTCTATACCCAGTGTTACAAAATCATGGGTGACTACAGTGGATGCTGTTGGTGTCCCATCTGGAATCCTTTTCCTATATCCTAGCTGCTGTGTGGTGAGTGAGAACAACTCATAGCTGCCCCCTGCTCTTGGCCCAACAAAAGCTTCTAAGCTTGGGAGGCTGCAAAGTCACTTCCCAATCCTCCAGACAGATGCTGTGCTTCTCAGAAACCCACCTAAGAGAGAACATAAGACAAAGTACACAAACCATGGCTCAAACTAGAATGAGCTGTTTTATAACAGGAATAAAATGCCTTGAAATAACCCATTAACTAAAGGATCTAGAGCATGATAGACAGTTCAGGTTCACAAAATTTAATCAGCAGTTCAAATATACCCATATACATGTAATATGGTCCTTTATTGAGGGACTCAATTATACATATCAAAAATAGCCATGTTAATACAAGACAGAGGAGCAGTCATTTAACACCAACACATATTTTCAAGAAAGATTTCAGGGTTTTAATTGAATATAAGTGCAGTCAGAAGAAAAGAGTTCCATGGTTGCTCCAAACCTGTTGGCACAGGTTGCAGTTACAGAAGGAGAAATATTCATGGACTGCATATTTTAAGAAATATTATTTATTTCTGGGTAAAGTATTCAAAGAGGAACACAGGCAGATGCAGAAAATTTAGGGGGACATATTTAAGCTGTCCGAGGCCGGAATAAATATACTTCTTTAGAAGATTCTGAACTTTTTCATCTGTGAAAGCTTTTTAGTAGAAGCTAGAACACTGCTTAGCTTTGTATATTATAGAATTATACTTATGGAAATATAGAAAATTCAAGTATCAGCTGAGATGGATTGAAGATTTTCCTCTGATTGTATTATTATCCTTCTGAGTGGAGTAAATGTTGCAGGAGTGAGAATCCAGGGATGCTTCATAAATAAGATGACATTTGAGCTTGGCCTTAAAGAGTAGCTGAAACTTTAAGGAGTAAAGAATAACAATCCTTCCTTTATGTAACATGCTGTGCTTCATAACTTTTTTTGCGATTCCTTAGAAAAGGTAAGTCGGATCTCAATTTAGAAGAAGGATAGAGACAGAATATACTTAATGATGTGCCAAGTAGTGAATCAAGTGCTTTATATATCTTTGCACATTATGTTTCAAATTACCATTTAAGGTCTCATTTTTTTCTTTTATTTTTTATTTATTTATGTTATTGCATTTTATGTTTTTGGGTACATGTGAAGAACATGCAAGATAGTTGCATAGGTACACACGTGGCAGTGTGATTTGCTGCCTTCCTCCCCCTTCACCTATATCTGGCATTTCTCCCCATGTTATCTCTCCCCAATCCCCACCCCCCACTGTCCCTCCTCTATTCCCCCCAACAGACCCCAGTGTTGGGGGAAAGAGTAGTGCTCCTTTCCCTATGTCCATGTGTTCTCATTGTTCAACACCCATCTATGAGTGAGAACATGCGGTATTTCATTTTCTGTTCTTGTGTCAGTTTGCTGAGAATGATGGTCTCCAGGTTCATCCATGTCCCTACAAAGGACACGAACTCATTTTATATACAAGGAAACTAAGGTCTAGAGAAGATATGGATAAGGCATCTTTTATTTACTGAGCATCCATGTGTCCAAGAGTTATACAAGAAAAATATTGCTATCTCTTTCAGACCTGCTAGAAAGAAATGCCTTGTAGGGCTCTTCTAATTCAGGTGAACACAAACAGCTTGACATAGATGATCCCTTGTAGGTTAGTATTATTGTACAAATTAGCACACTGATGCTCAGAAGTTTAGCTTATGTAAAGTCACATGGCAAGTAAGTGGTGTAGCTAGAATTTGATTTCTCAGAGATGATATTTTCTCATGAGATCTGGCTATACCACCTAGATGAAGGATGCTAATAGGTTTGAACTTTATTCTACAGGCAGTAGTGATAGATGTGGTGGTCTGTGGGTAAGAGAGTGGCAGAATCAAAGGTTAACTTTAGAGAGAACTCCTGGAAGGTGAGATTGGGTGTACTTAAGAGAAAAGATATTAGTAGTAGATCCACCATTTCTAGGGCCATAGGGGTTAATGTCAGAGATAACCCAAGCAACACTCTAAATCTCCATATAAGACAAGAGGAATTCCAGAAATGTGTGGTTTTATCCATTCCTGGGAAGAAGCATGGAGAGAATAGCAAGTCTTAGCCTGGAAGCAAATATTTACCAAGTAACCATTTCCTATGTGACACAGCACTAGGGGAGTTTCCAAAGGAGAAAATACATGGCACTGCCTCGAAGGAGGGATATCCCATTGGGAATAATATTCTGCATATATTTAACTGACCAACTGAAAATAAAGACAGAAAAAATAAGGTAGGTGTGATAATTTAAAAATTTTGCTCATTTAGTCCAAACTTATCAGTCAATTTTCATGTGCTAAGAACTGTGCTACCCATGAGGTATGATAAGAAATAGTCCATGATTAAAAGTTTAAGTCTATAAAAGGGAGAAAGGGAAGTAAGTAGATGATATGGGTGCTTATGTTAAATCTTAAAACTGGTTTAAGGAGATCTCAAGCTCGACCAATCTCAAGGCCTTGAAGAATCAAATGCAAGTCCTTTCTGGAGGAAGGCAACTTCATCTTAGGTTTCAAAGAATCCCTATGAATCATTTCAAAGGGCAATGGGCAGGCATAAAAATCAAAGAAAACGTTGCACACAAGGAAACAACGTACCATGAGCAAGAACCAGCACTGATGGCAGTAAGTCTCACACATACTACAAAGCCATAGTATGTTTCCAGAAACAAATGAAAGCTCGAGAGAATCTTCCAGAAATTTCTTAAAAGTGATTTAACATAGCAATAAAAAGAACCTAATATTATTTAGTAATATTACCAGAATTAAAAATTCCATAAATAGACATGTCAGAAGAAGGAATTAGGGAACTGTAGATAGGAAATTTTACAGAGTATAGCACAAATATACAAAAAGATGGAAAATATGGGATGAGATGAACAGATATGAAAGGATAAAGTAAGAAAATCTAAATATGTTTAACTGAACCCTCGGAAGGGTAGGGTATAGCAAACATGGCACAGCCAAAGAATTTTCCTGATGCAAAAACATCAACCCATAAGTTCAAGAAACCTAACTTGGCTTTGCTGAACAATGCCTATGAACTTCACCATCAAGAAAAATAGAAATAAGGTATCATTCTTCTTTATATTTTGGATGGGTAATGGCTTAGGTTTTTCTATGTTTCTTCTGAGAAATTTAGATATGACTAGTATTGCTTTTCACTAGTATTGGGAGGAAATATTAGTAAAATCCCTAAATGACTTGAGATCTCCAGCATCACCAGAAAATAAATTTTCAATTTCAAGAAATTAAACAAGGCTGAAAGATTATCATCACTGTTCCTAAGGAAGACATGCTGAGGTCCTGGTAGTTTTTTCTGTATCTATGCTGAAAGACAGTAAGTAACATCCACACATCCTTTCTTAAAATCCCTTTGTCCAAGAGTCCTGATTCTTTTTGATATGTATAGAAAATGGAGACATTTGTTATTGTGTATAACAAAAAAAGCAAAAGAAGATTGCCATTGGATTTCTCCAAGAACCCATAATTTCTGGTACAGAAGGAGTAATAAAATGGTCAAGATGACCCTTCTTGCTAGAAGAGACTCCAAGTCATTTTTACAAGGCTTGGCTGTCAACTGCGGACATAATCCAACTGCCAAGCACTCCTGTCCCCAGTCACCAATTGAGGTCTGAAACTAAGCAGCCCCCGGCAGGGAATGAAAACAGGGTAGCCATGCTTGGGTGTGGTAAAGCAGTGGCTCTGATTGGAAACAGAGTGTCTGAAAACTTCATGGTTCTTTGTGCCTTAGTGTCCTGAAATTTCTATGCCTGGCGATCAGAATATTGAGGATATCATCTAAGTCAGGGAAGGGAAAGTGTTGCCTAAGAATAGATTTGTCTACAATCGGCAGCCAGCATGAGTGTATTAAGTAATACAGGAGTTTGTTATTCATTTGTCAAAAGTCTAGAGTGAAAGAAAAGGGCTGCTAGGGCAGCTCTGCTCCCTAAAGTTGTCAGGGACTCAGGCTTCTGCTTCCGTTTCCCTGGTGTGCTGTCTAAAGATCCACTATAGCTGCTGAGTTCTAGGCATCACAACCAAATTCCCATTAGTAGGAAAGACAAAGAAGTGAAAAACACACCATTCTTCTTGCTTTAAGGCCACTTTTCAGATATTGATATGATTTGAATATTTAGCCCCTCCAAATCTCACGTTGAAATGTAATCTCCAATGTTAGAGGTGGGCCTAGTGGGTGGTACTGGATCATGGGGATAGATCCCTCATGAAATGGTTTAGTGCCATCCCCTTGGTAATGAGTGAGTTCTCACCCAGTTGGTTCCCTTGAGATCTGGTTATTTAAAAGAGTCTGGGACCTCATCCTGCTCTCTCTCTCTTTATCCCATTCTTGCCATATGATGTGCTGCTCTCCTTTGCTTTCCACCATGGATAAAAGCCCCTTAGGGTATCACCAGAAGCCAAGCAGATGGTGGCTCCATGCTTCCTGGTCCAGCCTGCAGAACCGTGAGCCAATTAAACCTCTTTTCTTTATAAATTACCCAGATTCAGGTATTCCTTTTTAGTGATGCAAAATGGATTAACAGACAACCCACTGGCCAGAACTTACTCACATGGCCACTTCTAGGTGGAAAATAATAATTCTTTATTCTTGACAGCTCTATGCCCTCCCAGCTAAAAAAGAAAATGGTATGGAGAGGTGGCTATTACTGTGGAAAATGAAGAGAATAAATATTAGGAGACAACTCAGCTTTTTCCAGAGGAAGACATTCCTAATTCTCTCAGGACTTAGCATAAATAGATTTTATAACACATAAATACAAATAAATGTGTTAGAACAATCAATTAAAAAAACATCATGACTATGTTCCATATACTTTGCTAAGTGTTTTTTCTGTACTATCTCATTTGAACCTCACAACAATATAGGAATTATAATCAGCCCCCTTTTACCAAAGACACTACAATAGAGAGAGGGTAGGTCATTTGGCCAAAGTCATAGTGCTGGAAAATGGCAGAAGCATGAGGCAAATCCAGGTAGACTGGCCCTAGAGTCCTTAGATTTAACCAGGAAGCAATACTGATTCTCACTCTTTTAAAAAAAAGTGTGTGTGTGTGTGTGTGTGTGTGTGTGTGTGTGTGTATTTAAGTCAATATTTTTATGTGCTGGGAAAAAACATGCAATTAAGAGGCTGTTGCCTGTAACATAAGAGAGTTTGATTTTGTAAGCCTGAACTATTAAACTATGACATTTCAATAAATGCCTTTTAAGACACTATAATATGTATTCATAATAGAGGGTTTAACCTGCAGAACTGAACACTAGTGTCTGCATAATTACATCTCCATGTGCTTACAGACAGTAATTTCATGCAAAGAGCTGTTGAAACTGATTAGAAGCAGCCAGGCCCATGTTCAGGGTGCCTAGTAATCAGAACTAATTAATAAACCATGACGTTTTTGGGCATCATGATTTAAAAGCTGTGGTTTAGCAATTAAAATTCCAATCTTCAGTTGTAAGAAAAGGGGTGGAGAGAAGTAAGAAGTGGTCTTCAAACCAATAATCCACCAAGCCACTTTCAATATGTTTGTGTTTTTCATCTGAAGGACAGGTAGTTGTCCTTCAAGATTTCAAAAGGGCATTCAGTAAAGCCCAAGTTTGCTAAGGCTCCAAGTTGCCACAATTAAATCTTTGTCGGGTTGGCCAGGTGACATTTGAAAGAAAAAGCAGCACACAGGCTACTAATGAGGAAATGCTTTAGGCAAATCCAATCAACTCTCCTACCAGACTGGTTTCTAAGGAGCCAGAAAGTCCGTCTGATATGTTCAAGTTTTCTTAAAAATAACAACAAACACAACAAAAAAAGAATTTCCAGATTACAGGAAGGAAATATTTATTGCTTTAGAGGATGTGAACACAGATGTGCATTTTTAAAAATGTGATTAAGGAGAAAGAAGATTAGCTGGAGGCAAGAAACCTGGGTATTCAGACTTTTGGTGAAATGTTCAAGTAGGGGACATGTTGGTGACAGTGGGATTTGCTAACAAAATGCAACATAAGATTTACCCTTAATGGCATTTCCCAGGTCATCTTAGAGAGGAAAGATCCAGAGAGAGATCATCAATATTTCCAAAAAGACCAAGAAATGATGAAAGAGGTAATATGTTTCTTAGAAGCTATAACTAATGTCTCGAGAGGCTGAGTGATGCAGAGGAAAGAGAATTGGCTGTGGGAGTTCGGGACCCGGATTACAGTTCCAGCTCTGCCACTAACTAGCTCTCCAGCCCTGGGCAAGTCACTTCCCTTGCCTGGATCTCATTTTCTTCGCCTGTCAAAGAAGAGAAATAAGGTCCCTACCCTTCAAACATTCTATGATTCCTTGGGAAGCTGCCTTTTCTGACGACATTACAAAAGAAAAGAAAAAAAGAACATGTCTTACCTCATCTTGCTATTTGTGTCATCACCAACAAATAGTCCTGTTCAAATGTGTGCCAAATTCTAGGCAGAGCCCTTAAGCAGATGTGTCTTCTGACTTTTTAACCAAACCCTACAGGCACCTGACAAATATGAATATAAGCCCACATTGAGATTATTTGCTCAAGTTACTTTTTCTTAGGTTTGGCAGCCTTATCTAGAAGAATCATTATTTTCATTCAGTTACCGATATTTATTTTACTGCCATTCTGCCAGCTGAATCCTGGCATAAATACATCTTGAAGGCAAGAAGTATTTGAAGGATGGCCAAATGTTCTGAAGAAGTCATAAGGACATTCTTGGAGAGAGGACTGAGTTTTAAAATGTGGAGTCAAGAGTAAAATAAACTAGGTATGAATTTGTTGAGTAATCTTTGGCCTCTGAAGAAAAGATTATTTCAAAATTATCTTATTTTAGCTAATCCACTCATTCAATGTGACCTACCTTGATTCTTCAACAAAGCAAGATAATTGATGCCAATGTAAGGCAATGGACCCACAGAAAGTATCCCATCTCATGAGCAATCCTACAACCATCCAGAGCACACTGATTGGTTTAGTTATTAATTAATCCAACAAATGTTTAATGAGCACTTGCTGTACGGAGGGCCCTGAGTGTTGGAATGGTCACAATGAATAAGAACCGACTGACTCCCTACACTTCAGGTGCTTGCACTCCAGTATACATGTGCCTGTTGCCGGATAAGGTGCAGACATTAAACAAATAGACGATACAGGGCATTGCTGAGAAAGTGACATGCACTAGAGGACAGGGGCCTGTCTCCATTCACACAGAGCTATTCACTATCGGGCAGCTGCCTACTTCCTGACCTAATCTTAGGTGACTTGTTCTCTCACAAGCCACAGACAAGTACTATTTAATTCTCTTAACATGCCATGTTCTCACCTGCCTCTGTTCTTTGCACATATGGTATCCTTCATCTGGAAACCTTTCTGGAAAACTCTCTACATCCTTTAAGCCTCATGCTGGGTAAGACCTCCTTTTCAAAGTGTTTCTGACACCTCCAGGCATGCCTTCCTTAAACACCAATGGTGCTTTGTGGTAACTTCCACTGATATCAACAGCATCAGGACCATAAACATCACGATGATGGCTTATTCCACACCAGGCACTGCACTGATCAGCTTACACATATTACAAAAAACTTATATTCATATGCAATTGTTTGCATAATATGTCTCTCTAGTAAAACCATAAAGTCTTCAAAGTTGAGTGACTACTTTATGAACTCTAGACTCTGGAGCCAGACTACACAGTTCACATCCCAACTCTGCCACCTGCCAAGTATGAAAACTTGGGAAAATCTCCTTACCCTTTTGATACCTTCACCTCTCCATGTGTAAAATGAGGATACATAGCCCTTCTTACCTTAGATAACTGCTATGAGGTTATGAGGATTAAATGAGTTAACACACACAAAGGGCTTGGAACTGTGTTTAGCACACATAAAGTACTCATTAGTGTTAGAAAAAATAAAAACGCAGGGATGTGCAATTAGCACAAATATCTTGGCTACAAAACATGGAACTGGTGAGCAAATGAACAGCAGATAGAATCTCCATAACATATTTTCTCAGATTTCTTTCTTTTTTCTTTTCCTTTTTTTTTTTTTTTTTTTTGGAGACAGAGTCTGGATCTGTTACCGAGGCTGAAGTGCAGTGGCACAATCTCAGCTCACTGAAACCTCCACCTCCTGGGTTCAAGCGATTCTCCTGCCTCAGCCTCCTGAGTAGCTGGGATTACAGGCATGCATCACCATGCCTGGCTTATTTTTGTATTTCTTGTAGAGACGAGTTTTCACCATGTTGGCCAGGCTGGTCTTGAACTCCTGACCTCAAGTGATCCACCCAC
Organism: Saguinus oedipus; assembly: GCA_031835075.1. Classification (NCBI taxonomy): domain Eukaryota; kingdom Metazoa; phylum Chordata; class Mammalia; order Primates; family Cebidae; genus Saguinus; species Saguinus oedipus. The sequence goes on along the minus strand of CM063181.1, from coordinate 62,283,609 downwards.
CTTGGCCTCCCAAAGTGCTGGGATTGTAGGCATGAGCCACCGTGCCCAGACAATTTCTCAGATTTGTTTTCTAGGAGCAGTCTCATAATTGATCTTTATTAGAGATCAAGAAGCAGAGGACAGAGCATATCAGTCACTCTCCTAAGGTTCTAAGACCAAGGCATCACAGATGAGGGTCAGGAACCCTGCACTCTCTCCTGTAAAATGGAGGTTAGCAAGATTTTTCTGTAAAAAGCCAGAGAGAAAATGCTGAGGACTTTGTGGACCTTAGTCTCTGTCATAACTTCATTTTGTCATTGTTCCACAAAGAGGTCACAGACTCTACATAAATACATCAGTGTGGCAGCATTCCAACAATACTTCATTCACAAAAACAGGCAGAAGGCCAGGTTGGACTGTAATTTGCCAACTTTAGCTTTAGAAAAATAACAACAACTAGCAATTATTGATTACTTACCCTGTGTTGGACCCGGCTCTAAATGTGTAAAGTATGCTGATTAGGGAGCAATTCTATGAAGTAGGCATACTATTATGCCTACCTTACAAGATAGAAAAATGTGGCATGGAGAACTGAAGTGAGTTGCCCACAGTCACATGGTAGCAACTGGCAGTGCTGAGATTTGAACCGAGGGTGTCTAGCTCTACCCTCAACTTCCAGTCGCTTTATCATGCTTTTTTTTTTGCATCCTGGATGCTGCCTCTACACATGCACAAATGTTCATGCTCAAAACCTGTTTATATGACCACAAAAATTTTTGAAGTCATGTTTTCAAAAATATCTTTTAGCTGGGCATGGGGGCTCACACCTGTAGTTCCTGCACTTAGGGAGGATGAGGTGGGATGATTACCTGAAGCTGGGAGTTCAAGACTAGCCTGAACAATACAGTGTGACCTCATTTCTACAAAAATAAAAATTAAAAAATTATCCGGGCATGGTGGTGCACACCTGTAGCCCTACCTACTCAGGAGGCGGAAGCAAGAGGATTGCTTGAGCTCAGTAAGTTGAGGCTGCAGTGAGGTATGATTGTGCCACTGCACCAGTCCAGGCGAAAGAACGAGACTTTGTGTCAAAAAAAAAAAACCCACAAAAAAAGTTTTAATCTGCAGTATTTTCTTTTCATCATCTTATAAACTTATAAAATATCAATGTTTGTGTTTTCATAAAGAAAAAAGATAAGCCAGGATAAAAAGAGGCTGGAACTACTGGGACCTTGCTCATTTGACATCCAGATATTATAAAGCAGCCGGCCCAAACTAACTTCAGAGTCGGAAGGTGGCAATGGATGAAGCTAGCAGATGAGGTGCATTATAGGTGTGGCTTTTATTATTTCAAGTTACTAGACAGCTTCAGGGATAGACACCTAATGCTTACGATGACAAAATTGAGATTTTTAAGACTTTCACATGGGCACTAAATAAAAAGATGAAATATAATAGGGATAAGATAGAAAGTTCTGTCATTGCATATTCAAAATAAAAATCTCTGTGACATGTAGGACAGGGAGAACTGTGTTATATGCTGCTGATAAGAATAAGATTCTAGGGATTTTCATGAATGTGATTCCCAAAATAAAGTAATAGGATATTAGGCTCCACTGATAGTGATATGGCATTCAGAAAAGGAGAGTGCAGTCCTTCTCTTTGCTTTCTTGATCAGCCTATACCTGAAGCTCTAAAGGTTAGAGATGTTTAAATGAGGGCAAAGCAGATGATTAGGTTGCTGAAAGGCTCAGGAAATAATTAAACCATACATTAAATGAAAGGCAGCCCCAAAGAGTGAAGTGCATAAACTTTGGAGTCTGACCCTGTGGTCCCATTCTGAGCTCTTCTATTGCGCAGCCCTGTGGTCCTGAGCAAACTACTTGGTTTCCCCCCATGTGAGTTCTTTCACTCACTCATAGAATTATGAGGATTAAATGAGTCAATACAAGTAAAAATCTATGACACCTGGCATAGTAAACACTGAAAGGTCCACTACAATTATTAGGAGTTATTTGACCTAGAAAAACAATTTATAGGACTTAATAACTGAGGACTGGGTTAACTTCACTTTGTGTACTTCTATAGAGACATGATCAGTGAATACAATCAACAGGGGTAAGATTTGGGTTCAATATAAGACAAAACTGAGAGGTGGTGACTTCCCTGTGCTAGTGACATTTCAAGCAGAAACTGGGTGAGCTGTCCCCCAGCCACATTGCAGAAAAGAATTCTACTATGTGGTGGAGTAGATTGTTTCTAAAATCTCTTCAAGCTGTCATGTTCTGTGATTCCTTCTGTAATGTGGTTAATTGAGATGCTAAATCCAGACTCCAACATAGTGAGATTGGTTCACAAATATAATACCAAGCATACAATTGTGCTGTACATTTCCTCATTTATATTAGTAGTGTGACAATGGGACAGTTTGTTAAGCTATCTGGGTCTTAGAATACTCATCTGTATAATGAGGAAAACAATGTCTTCCTTAGATAGCTAATACAATGTAGTGATTTAAAATATGAGCTCTAGAGTTGGAGGATCTGGGTTGGAATCCCCAATCTTCCATTTACAAGGTGAACTTCTTTAAGAAGCTATATAACTTCTCTGTACCTCAGTTTCCTTACCTGATAATAAGAGCACCTATCTCATGGGATTGTTACAAGGATTAAATAGCTTTTAAGAATGTATACAAAGCCCTTTGAACAATGTCTAGCACATACTTATCACTCAAATTTAGGTATTGCCATTATGTCATTGCTGTTATTGTTGCCATGAAATTTCAATGAGAAGATGCATTGCAAGGAAATCTCTTTTCTAACTCTTAGAACTGTCAAAATAAAAAGTGCTTGAAAGTATCATTTCTTTCTATCATTTCTTGTGCATAAATCAAGCACTTACTCTGTGCATCATGTGGGACTAGACACAGCAGGATAGATCATCAATTGGATATACAAGTTACTGCTTCTGAGAATTTTATCATCATGCCAGGCAGAAAAGGCGTACAAACCTAAAATACCAAGATTTCTACAGAATGTGATTCAATACACACACAAAATAGTCTAAAGTTTATTCATCAGATACTAGTAAGTATTACTTGCTGAATTAATTTTCCAGCAAGGCCCTCACCATCAAAAATAATCATAATTTCTCTTCCCTGGGAAAATAAAGTAACTGTTTTAACAGCTATACTCTTAACCATCTGAAGACAGGAAGTGAGTAACAGGCATAAAGGATGTCTGAATGCTCAACTCCAAATATTGTTTTTACTCCTTGCTAGACAGAAGATCACACGTGAATGAAACTTTATGTCAAAAGCAGGAAGTGTGTCTCTCTCTTGCCTCTTACAGGTATCTCTGGAAGATAAAAATCTATTATTCCAGGTGTTGCTTCCTAATAACATCCTGCAAATCAAACCTGGATCTCAGTAAATTTGCAATTATTTTTCAGTGACAGAAGTCCAGATTCATAAAGCTTTTCCAAAGGATACCACATTAAGTAAACTAAATATAATTACCAAGGGTAGACTCAGGAAAGGTATGACATTTTTCCACCTGACCCAGAATATGCTGCAAATTTGAAGTACTTTTAGATGCATCTGAAGATAAGGTAGATGGTGAGGGATTCTTTGAAACCTCAGTCTGTCAGACTAGACAACGCTGTGGATACTTCCTATTTTGAAAGTGTTTTGCTGGGTGTGGTGGCTCACACCTATAATCCCAACACTTTGGGAGGCTGAGGCAGGTGGATCACGAGGTCAAGAGTTTGAGAACAGTCTGACAAACATGGTGAAACCCAATCTCTACTAAAAATACAAAAATTAGCTGGGCACGGTGGTGTGCACCTGTAATCCCAGCTACTCAGGAGGCTGAGGCAGAAGAATCATTTGAACCCAGGAGGCAGAGGTTGCAGTAAGCCAAGATCATACCACTGCATTCCAGCCTGGACAACAGAGTGAGACTCTGTCTCAAAAAAAACAAAAAGAAAAACCCTGCTTTATAGCACTTCCTTGCACACAATCTCATTGCATGATTATTGTCACCCTCATCTGAAATATGCGTAGTTGCAAGGCCTTTTAGAATCTGACTATGCATCTATTTTTTTTTAAGACTTCTGTGACCCAGAGAGTGAGAGGCTAACAACTTTCCCCATCAAATTTTACTTCCTCCCCCAAACATATGTGCACACACAAACACATCTGGCTCTTCAGAACTAATGCCTTTAGGACTCAACTCAATTGACTTCACTGGGCATCTGCACTGGATTTTCTCCAAGAGGCCAAGCTTAGCTTGGTCTTGCCTCATACTCTCTTAGGAGAGTAATTTCTAAGAATGAGATCAGGATGACAGAGGAAAGGCCTAAGCAACCTTTAAGGATCTGACTATCAGAGTCAGGAGAATAAAACCTCACAAGATTTAATGCTGAACCTCTGGAAGCTTCACTTGAGGCATGGCAGTCAAGATAGCTGGGGCTTTGTTGTTTTTTAAAAAGTTAGGAAAGGAATGATGGTGAGCATCCGTGAATGGATACAACTCTTTCAATAAATAAACCCATAGAAAAATCTAACAATAAAAATGTAGGCAAATTGAGGCTCATAGAGTTTAAATATCTTACTGCAAGTAAGCATCAGGCCTGAAATTTGATCCAACATCTTCCAAATCTAATTTGAAAGTCCCTTTCACCATGTAATAATATATCCAGTTGTAATAATCACAGATGTAAATAATACATCTCGTTCAAGTAACATGAAGACATGAGCTAGATTATTACGGCTAATGGGAAATGAATTGCTATTGCTGCTGGGAAAATCTATTGGATATTAGAAAAGATGATTAAATTAATACACATATACTGTTATTATTACATCAGAATTGATGTTATCAAAATATTCCACATGTGGCATAAGAAAAAAATCTAAAGGTCATATAGGAAATACTAAAAAACAGACAAATTGTCATATTTAATGAAAATTTAAAAATTGACATAAAATTTGTATTATAAACAAAAGGGGAAATAATGTCAAATACAATAGAGATTGAAATAGTAATCTCTAAAACACAAAAGAATACATTTGACAACTTTATGGTAATAAATTTGAAAACGTGGGGTGCACAAATTCCTAGAAAAAATAAACTTACCAAAAATAGACTTAAGAAAATAGACAGCATGGTTAGTCTTGTAACTCCTAAAGGAATGGGAAAATTCTTTAAAAAGAATTTTAAAATTTATTCCTTAGTTTTAAAGAAAATTCTTTAAAAAGAAAATACTAGAACCAGGCCTTATTAGTGAATTCTACCAAATTTTTAAAGAATAGCTCATTCAAATATTAATCAAACTAGTCCAGAGACTAGACACTGAAAGAATCTCCTCAAATTATTCCATGAAGCTAATATAACTTTAATAACAAAACAAGTCATGGAAAATTTTTAAAAGGAAAATAGCCCATCCATTCTCCTAAATATAAATATAAATCCCAAATGCCAAACAAAAATACATTTTCCTATATATAAATATAAATCCCAAATGCCAAAAAAATATTGATATCAAGTCCAACAATATATACAGAAGACAGTAATACAGCATGACTTAGTTTGGACTATATGAATAATGCAAGATTGGTTAAATATTAGAAAATGTATTATTGGCATTCAATATATTAACAGATAAAAAAGGAGAAAAGTAATGACTACTTAAATAAGTGAGGAAAATTCATTTTATATCTTATAAACTTTAATAGGCAGTTATAGTAAACAAAAGAAGCCCTCTTTAAACTAGAAATACAAGGTAACTTTCTTAACTTCATAAAGACTACCCACTAAAAATAAAACCAAATTGATATCAAACATTCTGAATGCAGAAATGCTGCAAGCATCTCTTTGAAAATCAGGACTGAATTAACAATACCCTCCCCCTTACCCCTCTATATAATGTTGCACTGAAAGTCCTAGGCTGTGGTAAATGACAAGAAGCAGCAGCAATTCAATGTATAAGGATTGGAAGGTTAAAAATGTTAAACAAATGAATGTATGAATGAATAAGTGAGACAGTGAAAAAATGGAAGGAAGGAAGGAAGGAAAGGAGGGAGGGAGGAAGAGAGGGAGAGAAGGAGGAAGGAAAGAAGGTGTAAGATAAAGCACCTAGAACTAGTTATAGCTGAATTTCCATCATGGCTGTGGTCCTAATTTTTTGAGTAGTTGTTAGCAAATCATTTAACTATTTAGTGTTCTTAAATTTCCTATTCTATAAAATCAGAGAAACTACCTTGGTTAATCAGGTACACAGTAATTCTATTAAAAAGGATGGAAAATATAGGAAGAAATACAAGCTTGTGGGATGAGAGTGGACTATTTCTGTTTGGAGATGCAAGTTTTGAGCTGTGGACAGAACATCCATGAAGAGATAAAGGTCAACAGACAGCAGAATTATGAGTCTGAAGCTTTGAGAAATGGTCAGAGCTTCATCTCAGGCCCAGTGGAAGGAGATGTTACATGACAATCATAATGGTTAGCATTTATTGAGTGCTAAATAAATGTCCAGGGCTTTACATAGATCATGTCTTTTAATTTTCACAACCACCTTGTGAGATAGTACTGTTATTATTCACAGTTTACAGATGAAGACACATAAGTTAAATAACTTACCTAAGACCCTATAGCCTCAAAGTTGTGATTCAAGCCTGATTCCAAAGCTTTTCCTCTTTCCCACTGTGTTGCAAAAGTCTGCCTTTTGGAATCAGATCTGATTTACAATCTTTTCTCCCCAAAGAGCCTTTAGGTCTGGACAACTTGCTACAGTTCTCTAAGCCTGAAATTTCTTCTCTTGAAAATGAAAAAATTATACTAAAAGCATGGAGTCGTGTGTATTTTACCACATAATATATGTAAAGTGTCTGGTATTTTAAAAAAAAAAAAAGGTGTGCTATAAATGATAGCTCCCTTTACTCTTTCTGCCGAAGGCAAACCTCCCACTTCTCTAGCAAATTAGAGAACAAGGACAGAGGGAGATGGCAGGTATGTAACACCCTAGAGCCATTTTAGGAGTTTCAATGTCTGGGATATTTTCTTATGTTCCAAGATATCCATATTCTCACTATCCCCCAAACTTTTCTGCAGGCAGCCCAGGGCCAACCAAAAGGGCAAAAGGCAGACATCAAAGCTCAAAAGGGAAATAGATGTTGAACTGAACAGATGACTTAAACCCTTCCTCCTATTCTAAAACACTATCTATGTTCTCTGATCTAATCTTGGAGCAGGGAAGAAGGGGGTGGAGGTTGTAGGTTTTGTGAAGGGAAAACAAACTAAACAACAGGAAGCTTATTGGCCTATTTGAGTCCCAGTATAGTTGAGCTAAAAGATCACAGACTTTGAGTCAGATCAATCCAGCTTATGCTGCTGATTGCTCCACAAATGGCTACTGGGAACATTTCCTGACCTCTCTAAGCCTCATAGGCTAACATGTAATGCACATATTTGCTATTAAATTAGGTGAGATTTGCTATGGTTAGAATGTGTCCTCTCCAAAATTCATGTAGAAATTTAGTCCCATCATGGTAGTATTAAGAAGTGGGACCTTTTGGGAAGTGATTATATCATGAGGGTTCTACCCTCATGAATGGATGAGTGCCTTACCAAAGGGCGGGGAGGAACTAGCTTAGGCCTTTTTGCCCTTCTGCCTTCTGCCATGTGAGGACATAGCATTCATCCTCTATGGAGAACAAAGCAAGGTGCTCTCTTGGCAGCAGGGAATAAGCTCCTCCTCAGACAATGAACCTGTTGCTAGCTCGGTCTTGGACTTCCCCACCTCCAGAACTATAATAAATAAATTATTGTTCTGTCAGAAACTGTTTTTTTGAAAAGATCAACAAAACAGACAGACCAGATTAATAAAAAAGAAAAGAGAGAAGAATAAAATAGATGCAATAAAAAACAATAAAGGTGATATTACCACTGATTCCACAGAAACCACCATCAGAGATTACTACAAACAGCTCTATGCGCATAAACCAGTAAACCTGGAATACATGGATAAATTCCTGGACACTCACACTCTCCCAAGCCTAAACTAGGAAGAAGTTGAAACCCTGAATAGACCAATAACAAGGGCTGAAGTTGAAGCAGCAATTAATAGCCTACCACCCCCAAAAAAGCCCAGGTCCAGATGCCGAACTCTACCAGACATGCAAAGAGGAGCTGGTACCACTCCTTCTGAAACTATTCCAAATAATTCAAAAAGAGGGAATCCTTCCCAAATCATTTTATAAGACCAACATCATCCTGATACCAAAACCCGGCAGAGACTCAACAAGAAAAGAAAACTTCGGGCCAATAACTAAGATGAACATAGATGCAAAACTCTTCAATAGAATATTGGCAAACCGACTGCAACAGCACATCAAAAAGCTTATCCATCACGATCAAGTAGGCTTCATCCCAGGGATGCAAGGCTGGTTTAACCTACACAAGTCTATAAACATAATTCACCACATAAACAGAACCAAAGACAAAAACCACATGATTATCTCAATAGATGCAGAGAGGGCCTTCCACAAAATTCAACAGCCCTTTATGCTAAAACCTCTCAATAAACTAGGTATTGACAGAACATATCTCATAATAATCAAAGCTATTTACAACAAACCCACAGCCAATATACTGAATGGGCAAAAACTGGAAGCATTCCCTTTGAAATCTGGCACTAGACAAGGATGCCCTCTTTCACCACTCCTATTCAATATAGTATTGGAATTTCTAGCCAGAGCAATCAGGCAAGAAAAAGAAATAAAGGGTATTCAATTAGGAAAAGAGGAAGTCAAACTGTCTCTTTAGCAGACAACATGATTGTATATTTAGAAGACCCTATTGTCTCAGCCCAAAATCTCCTTAAACTGATAAGCAACTTTAGCAAAGTCTCAGGATACAAAATCAATGTGTAGAAATCACAAGCACTCCTATACACCAATAATAGACTTAAAGAGAGCCAAATCAAGAACGAACTGCCATTCACAATTGCTACAAAGAGAATAAAATGCCTAGGAATACAACCAAAAAAAGATGTAAAGGATCTTTTCGAGGAGAACTACAAACCACTGTCAAGGAAATAAGAGAGGACACAAACAGATGGAAAATCATTCCATGCTCATTGCTAGGAAGAATCAATATTGTGAAAATGGCCATACTGCCCAAAGTAATTTATAGATTCAATGCAATCCCCATCAAGCTACTTATGACCCTCTTTACAGAACTGGAAAAAGACACCTTAAACTTCATTTGGAAACAAAAGAGAGCCCACATAGCCAAGTCAATTCTAAGCAAAAAGAACAAAGCTGGAGGCATCACACTACCTGACTTCAAACAATACTACAAGTCTACAGTAATCAAAACAGCATGGTACTGGGACCAAAATAGAGATATAGACCAATGGAACAGAACAGAGACCTCGGAGCAACACCACACATCTATAACCATCTGATCCTTGAAAAACCTCACAAAAACAAGCCATGGGGAAAGGATTCCCTGTTTAATAAATTGTGTTGGGAAAACTGGCTAGCCATGTGCAGAAAGCAGAAACTGGACCCCTTCCTGACACCTTACACTAAAATTAACTCCAGATGGATTAAAGACTTAAACATAAGACCTAACACTATAAAAACCCTAGAAGAAAATCTAGGCAAAACCATTCAGGACATATGCATAGGCAAGGACTTCATGACTAAAACACCAAAAGCATTGGCAACAAAAGCCAAAATAGACAAATGGGATCTAATTAAACTCCAGAGCTTCTGCACAGCAAAAGAAACAATTGTTAGAGTGAACCGGCAACCAATAGAATGGGAAAAAATTTTTGCAATCTACCCATCTGCCAAAGGGCTAATATGCAGAATCTACAATAAACTAAAACTGATTTACAAGAAAAAAACAAACAAGCCCATTCAAAAGTGGGCAAAGGATATGAACAGACACTTTTCAAAAGAAGACACATATGAGGCCAACAAACATGAAAAAATGCTCATCACTGGTCGTTAGAGAAATGCAAATCAAAACCACATTGAGATACCATCTCATGCCAGTTAGAATGGCGATCATTATAAAATCTGGAGAGAACAGATGCTATAGAGAATGTGGAGAAATAGGAACACTTTGACACTGTTGGTGGGAGTGTAAATTTGTTCAACCATTGTGGAAGACAGTGTGGCAATTCCTCAAGGACCTAGAAACAAAAATTCCATTTGACCCAGCAATCCCATTACTGGATATATATCCAAAGGATTATAAATCATTCTATTATAAAGACACATGCACACATGTGTTCATTGCAGCACTGTTTACAATAGCAAAGACCTGGAACCAACCCAAATGCCCATCGATGAGAGACTGGACAGGGAAACTGTGGCACATATATACCATGGAATACTATGCAGCCATAAAAAACGATGAGTTTGTGTATTTTGTAGGGACATGGATGAACTTGGAAATCATCATTCTCAGCAAACTGAAACAAGAACAGAAAATCAAACACCACATGTTCTCACTCATAGGTGGGTGTTGAACAATAAGAACATGTGGGCACAGGGAGGGGATCACTACACACTGGGGTCTATTGGGGGGGACTAGGGGAGGGACAGTGGCAGGTAGGGAGTTGGAGAAGGATAACATGGGGAGAAATGCCAGATATAGGTTACGGGGATGGAGGCAGCAAACCACACTGCCATGTATGTACCTATGCAACAATCCTGCATGTTCTTCACATGTACCCCAGAACCTAAAGTGCAATTAAAAAATATATATATATATAAATTATTGTTCTTTATTAATTACCCAGGCTCTGTATGAATAGTCTAAAACAATATAAAATATTAAAGGATATTTAGCATACATTCCAAAATGTGTTAAAAGGTAACTCTGTCTGGGTACTGATATGAATCTCAAAACAATCACCAGAAAATCTTTTACGGCATTTTACCTACACTTGGAGAAGAATCCAGAACAAAAATCTTTTTGGCTTGTGCATAAAACAAAAAACAAAACAAAATGCTACTTTTTAGTGTTGTCTGTGATAGAACATTGAAACTCAGGTATTCGCTGGCAGAAAACAAAACCAGAGTTTTATAAGCCTGGGGCAAGTAGACTGAAAAATCTTAAATCAACTTCATGATTCATGTTGTTGTTTATATGGTGATATGGTTAACTGAATCTAGGTATGAAGCTTAAGTTTCCTCCAGGTTGAAGGTGTACTTGAAGTATTTCAATGTAAATAACACTTTAATATTGCATAATTTAAAAAACATTAAAAAAATCTTTATACATTAGAAATTGTATTGCCCTAAGGCAAAGTAACCTCAACATTTCAAGGCCTCACATCTCCCTCAGATCATGGCTCTAGGTTAGCTAAATGGGAAATCCTGGCTGTGAGTTACAGACGAAGACTTATTCATTGCCCTGAGCCTCCTTGCTTCCCTCCATGTTAGACTGTTTACTGTGTAAACAGTAGCTGTGCAGGCAGGCAGGTGTTTCGCACTGAAGAGTTCAATGTATTTCTGTATGAGAAAATTAAGTGTTTTACTTTCTATGAGAATCCAAAGTCTTCACTCCTTTTTCTTTTCTGTTCAACAGATAATGCCTATTTATGTATACTACCTCATTGGACAAGCTTACAAGTCATGCGGGATTTCTGACTTAAGCAGGCTCTGAGGACCCTAGAACATAATAAAATATTTATAGTCTAACATCCTATGAATTATAACAGGAGCAGAACCCAAAAAACAAACTTTTATCTTTAGAGTAGTATATCTTGTTTGTCAATATAAAAAAAAAAACACTCCCTTTCTTTTTTAAATAGTTAGGTAATACTCAAAAATATTTTAAATGGAATCTTCTGCTTTAAAAAAGTCCACCCACATTATACACATAATATTTTAATGATTTCCAAGAAATGCTTCCTTCCAAGTTTGCAATCATTTACAAACATTAAGACATACTCCAATGAATCGCACTGAGCATTTGTGGAATTGTAGATTTATAAGTGAATTACACTGGGAATGAATTTTCTTTAAGAACTTAGAAATATATGACATTATTCATATAGTGAATGAGGTACACACAATCCTAAATTTTTCAACAATTCCTGTTATCAAACAAGAAAGTCAAGGATAGAAGCACTATTAAGTGCTTAATTTTATATGCATTTTTGATACGATGATTAATTACGTATTTACTTAGAAAAGCACAGTGGAGACAAAAATGTCACATTGTAAGCCATTGTAATAACAAGGTAAACCTATTAATACCAATGGGGCTTTTACTCCTCCTTTAACCAAAACTGTGAAGAAGAATAGCAATCATGCAGTGATAATTCATAGACAACTATGAACTATCCATGAATGACTGGATTTATGCCTCGCTACAATTTATTTTCCATATGAAGAAGAATCTCAGGCAGGTAGACTCACCTAACTTCTTATGCTGCATAGTAAGTGGCAGAGTGGGGATTTGAGCCCAGGGCTTTATGATCCAGCACCAGCATTAACAATTACACAGGCTGCACACCTGTGACACTGTCCCCTCCTCATTACTATTTCCAGTACCCCATCTGCTTTCAGAAGCCCATCTCTGTTCCCAGGAAGAAAAGCACCCAAAATGCACTGACTCCATAGTGGAGTGAGATAAATATTGTCATTCTTGGAAACTGTTTTAGAGTGGAAAAGCCTGAACTAAAGAGTTAGGATCACCTGGGTTGAGGTGCATGTGGTTCTCTCTTTCAGCTGCATGAGAATGGACAACTCATTTCATATTTCTAAAGTTCAGACTCCTCATCTATAGATATACCTAATAGAAATAATATTTTAAAAAATTCAGGCATAATCTACACAGAGTGAAATGCTCAGACCTTAAGTGCAGCTTTTGGTCTGGATGAATACATATTACGTGCGCTTCATAGGTTTCATTTTCATCTGCCTAGACATTTCCCTCATGCTCCTTTTCAGTCACCCCCACCCCACAAAAAAGCAGCTACTGACCTGTTTGCTGATTTGGTTTTTCTACATTTTTCTATAAATTGAATCACACAACATGTACTTTTTTGTGTACATCTGGCTTCTTTCACACAGCGTAACATGTTTGAGAGTCACTCATGTTGTGGTGTGTAAGTACAGTTCATTCCATTAATAATAATTTGATGTAGGCTTAAGAGAGATAATGTACATTATTACCTGTAAAGGGCACTATAAAAATACTTATAATTATTATTCAAAAGAGGACGCCCGGGAACAAGAGAATGTTAGAGCCAAGAGGAGGAATATCTGTCATAGGCTAGAGTAAGTATATTTGGAGTAAGAGGTTCATTAATTAGCGTCAGTCATATCACATTCTTTGTATGTTTAGATCAGCCCATACCAGAAACATTTAAATTTGTCTTGTTTGGTCCAACTGAGTTGGATTTAGCTTCACAGATCAGAATTTAGTTTTCTGCTCAGCGCAGACACCAAGAGTACCTTCCACCTGTATTTCTGAAACACTCTCTTTTGCCCACCACAGAGATGGAACCCCTCCTCTGTCAGATAACATCTGATAGACCAGTGTGTGCAAGTCATCTGTAAGGTTGTCTTCAGAAAGAGTCAAAACTTGTGCTGTCAATTCCAGCCAGCTGTGCAATTCAGTTTTTCCAAGAGAACTTAAGCCTGGCCCTCAAGAGAAGGATACAACTACTCCATTTCACAGAAGATGATTTGGCCACAAAAAAAATAAATCCAAACTCTAGAAAGAAATGGAATCATGGAGGTAAATATTTTAAGTCCTTTTTTTTTTTCTGGTAGAAACATTCTTTATTAAAAGCAGGATCTTCAAATCTAGATAGGAAGCAGGCACCATTCCCAAAGATTATTTGCAAGAATTACTCTTAGGGGATGAGGTATAAATATAAATTCTGAGCCCCCAAGCAGAAAACTCAGAAGCCTCTGTTAATTGAACTAAGAGACGGGCTATGGAAATAATCTCTTGTCAAGGTGGCAACTTGGGCAAGAATGATACCTTAAAAGGAACATCAAGTTACAGAAAGTTTATTAAAATATCACTGTAGAAGGTTTTGAGTCACATTTAGAGGAAGGTATAGAAGCAAGTCTCCTCAAAGTTGCAGCAAGCGAGTGGGTGTAAGTTTCCATCCTGCTTCCTACAGAAACAACACCTGTTCTTGCATTCAACACAGGCCACCTCTGATACTTATTGCATTTGCTGAATGCTGAAAGGATCTGGAATGTTAAACCTCTTGATTTGTCAGTAGTCTTGGATTTCTGTGAAAAGATGAGCTACATAATAGCACAAATTGGAGAAATTCCATGTACCTAAAAGACATAAAGCTCCAACACAGTTGAATTCTCTTTCAATATACAACTGTAGAAGTTATAAAAAATGTATCTAAGCTTTGTCATGTAACTTCCCTGTATTTTCATTTTCCTCTACATGCATAGCTCCATTTCTTTTAATAAGAAGCATTCAAGGTCATTCAGTCTTGACTTTAACCCATTCACTTCTCCAAAGCAAATTTAGCCTTAATAAGTAAAAGTCAAAACGTGTGTTTGTTTGCTGTTGTGAGAGAAGAAGGGAATTTGGTTCATTATCCTATCTGTAAATGAAAGATAATGTGCTTGCATTTCAGTGGAATTTGCATTTCATTTTTATCCAAGGCTCAGGTTTCTTGGTTCTCATCAAGAAGTGAGGCTGGTTATTCAACAGAGCCTTGAAAACAGTAACAAGCTTTAGTTGGCATCACCAGTTGTATATGTGGGGAGGGTAAGTGGTTAAAAAAAAAACAGACTTGGGTTGCATAATTTAAGGTGTCTCTTTGAAAGAAGTAATAAATTAAAGAGGATGCCTAGAAGGTATGATAAACAAACAGGGTGGATGAGTGGGTGGGAGACTGAAGTTTCTGTGAAGATTTCATGTGGTTTCAACACAGAGAGTTACTTGGTGCAGACCAAAAGGTCCAACTGCCAGAGGTTAAAGTGACAGGTTAGAGAGGTGGTATTCTCCTCCTTTCTTTTTTTCCCCCCTCCTTGTTTCACTTGTGAAGTTCCTCCTTTATTCATGACACTGTCCCACTCGCATAGCAGTGGAGTGAATGTTTTAAGAAAGTGATTGCAGACAGGGTTAACCAAAAAGCCAAACATGCAACACATCAAGGAACTGAAGATTCTGAAGGAGGGCATGAAGAGAACCAGCTGATATCAATCTGTGATGTCCCATTTACCCTGGGAAATTCTTTCTGAGTTAATGCAGATGCACATCCTCAGTTCCACAGAACTCCTCGCATCTTTTCTCGGTGTCATATTGAGTGGTTTACATCATCTTTCCCATTAGACTCTGGGCTCCTTTTGAGGGGCCCTGGTTGCTTTAGGGCTGAGCCCATAGTTGGTAGTCAATAAATATTTGATGAATATATACATAAATGAATGAATGAATACAGGCATAAATTTTTCTACCTCAAGCATGTCTGCCACAGACTGACTGCCTGAGAAGAATATATTCTGTGCAGCATTCTACTATGATTATAATTATTGACAATTTCCACTTGAAATAAGACTTCAAAGTGTTTTCATGCATTAGTAACCTGAAATTTTATCCCTAAACTATTCACATAATCAAATATTACTTTCTTCACACAGCCACACAAAACAAAACTGATTCCTTAGCCAACATTCCAGGCAAAATATTCTATTTTTGTGAAGGTCAGTACTTGTAGTAAGACATCTATTCCAGAAGCTGACTTTGCAAAGACACATTCTCCCTCACCTAGGGCGAATGCAAGAGGTTAAGATATAGGTCTCTGTTTTTAGACACTGGATGTTCAGGATTTTGATGATGAGAACTTGTAGTAAATAGAAATGTCCACAGCTACGGGCAGTGAGTTCCCTCTCTTTGAAGGTGTCCCATGGAGGCTGGAAGTCAGCTGGTGGCATCTTACAGAGGAACTAAGCATGACATTGGTATTCAATTTAGATGTCCTTGCCTTTCTCTTCAACCTAAACTTAGAAAATTTCATGATTTAAACATGGGAAATGGAAGATTATTTCTAATGCTATTAGGTGATTTGGGGTCTGCAAAATAATTCATATGAGGGCAAAGGCCAAGACTAGAATCTGGGCTTCTCTGAACAGAAATTTCCTTACTGATCTTTCATGGATTTTAATATTCCAGCCAAATGAGCCACTCCTCTCTGCAGAAATCCTTAGGTTCCCCAGAACTGATTTGTTTCCTAGCACAAGGCCCTTTAACTTGTCACTGAATCTCTCCTTGGCTCATCATGCTCCAGGCATTCTTATAGATCACTTTTCCCTTAAGAAAGGTGATTCAGACTTCCTATGCAAACTCATCATAGGTTTGTAGGAGGCTGCCCAGGAAAATGTTAGGCAGACTGATTAGAATGCTTGGATTCTGATCCTCAGGCCACTAAGGACCTCACTGATAATGGAAATGCAGTTTAATGTTCCTTTCAGCTCTGCCTAGGCAATATGAAATATCACCTGCTATCCCAGAGTCTGGTGCAGCCCACTGAACCCCGCTCAAATGGGCTGCTCTATATTAAGACTCTTCTCCCACTGCACAAGTTGAGAGCTGGAACACAGAGCCCTTTGCAGAGAGACAGCCCAAGCTGAAAGAATGCTTAGGTGACTCCAGTGGCCTAGGGAACAGGACAAAAACTCAGGCTCATCAGTGGCTATTTCGTTCCAGCTTTGCCACAATGTACACTCTATAATTTCAGTTTTCCTGATGGATTCTGGGGTAGGCAAATAATGCTAAGCGTCCGAAGCACTGAGGTTGCCTTTCTTCACCACGGGGAAGC